>JADMNL010000024.1:447940000-449375833 GCA_016271365.2 Neoceratodus forsteri
TCAGTTAAGAAGGGGGATAAAACCTTTTATAGGTACATCAGCGAGCGTAGAAAGACAAAGGGAGGGATAGTGAGGCTGAATAGAATGAACGGTGGGAGGGCAGAGGGGGACAGTGAAAAAGCAGGGATACTGAATGAATATTTCTGCTCAGTATTCACAAAAGAGGAGGGGGAAGTGCCTAATCCAGTTAACAGAAGCACTCTTGATAGGGGGTCGATCCCAGTCCTTTCACAGAAGAAAGGGTTCTGCAAGAACTCCTAAAACTGAAGGTGGACAAAGCAATGGGTCCTGATGGAATTCACCCCAGAATTCTAAAAAGAATTAAGGAGGAACTTGTGAACCACTGGCTACACTTTTAATAAATCATGGGAGGATGGTGTGTACCTGAGGACTGGAGGAAGCGGATGTGATTCCCTTCACAAAGTGGGACCAAGACAGGGCAGGAAACTACAGACCTGTCAGTCTGACCTCTGTGGTGAGAGTGATGGAGTCACTTCTGAAGGAAAGAATAGTTGAGTACCTAGAGGCCAGTGGAGCACAGGACCCAAGGCAGCATGGGTTCACAGCAGGAAGGTCATGTCAAACGAATCTAATAGATTTCTTTGACTGGGTGACCAAAGTAGTAGACCAGGGAGGGGCTGTGGACATGGCCTACCTAGACTTTAGCAAGGCATTTGACACAGTCCCACACAAAAGATTAATAGTCAAATTAACCAGCCTGGGAGTGGGTCTCAGAGTGGTAGCCTGGGTAAAACATTGGCTGGGCAACAGGACACAGAAGGTAATTGTAAATGGAGTCCACTCTGAAGAAAGAGGGGTTACTAGTGGTGTACCGCAGGGTTCAGTATTGGGTCCAGTCCTTTTAATGTCTTCATCAGTGACATTGCAGAGGACTGGAAGGAAAAGTATGCCTTTTGCAAATGACACAAAGATCTGCAACAGGGTTGATACACAAGGAGGCGTGGAAAGGATGAGAAGGGACTTGGCAAGGTTGGAGGAATGGTCAGAAGTATGGCAGCTAGGATTCAATGCAAAGAGGTGCAAAATAATGCACCTGGGAAACAAGAACCCAGGGGAAGAATACACAATGGGTGGGGAGGTAGTAACAACAACAAAAAAGGAAAGGGACCTGGGGGTAATCATATCAGATGACCTTAAGGTTAGCAAGCAATGTGAGAAGGCAGTAGGGAGGGCTGGGGGTATACTGGGATGTATAGGGAGAGGCATCAGCAGCAGAAAACAGGAAGTTGTTATCCCTCTGTACAGACAGTTGGTGAGACCCATCTGGAGTACTGTGTCCAGTTCTGGAGACCCCATCTCGCAAGGACATAGACAGGATAGAGGTAGTCCAGAGGAGGGCAACTAAAATGGTGCAGGGTCTGCAAGAGAAGCCATATGAGGAGAGACTAAAGGAGCTTAATATGTATACCCTTGAGGAAAGAAGGGAGAGGGGGACATGATAGAAACTTTTAAGTACCTCAGTGGAATCAACAAAGTCCAAGAGGGTAGCATCTTTCAGAAAAAGAGACTTGCAAGAACAAGGGGACACAATTTAAAAATAGAAGGAGGGCGGTTCAGGGGCAATGTGAGGAAGTATTATTTCACAGAGAGGGTAGTGGATGCATGGAACAGCCTTCCTGAGGAGGTTGTGGGGTCTAAAACTGTGGGAGAATTCAAGAATGCATAGGACAGACATAAGGCAATTCTTGTGGGGGGGGAGGTAGGAAGAAATAGGCTGTTGGTTAACTAGGATCTGCGGCCTATCCTGTAGGTAGGGAAATGGGCAGACTAGATGGGCCAAGCGGTCCTTATCTGCTGTCAAAGTCTATGTTTCTGCCATCCACCATCCCTACTTTCCAGTACCTGTGTGCCTAGTTATTCTCCCTTTTTATAGGTATGGACTGTGGATATAGAGTTGTGTTCCATCCTTTCGGGGGTTGGTGGGCTATCATTCACCTGTTGTATTTTTTCCAGATTAGTTACTAATTTATTAATGTTTTTTTTTTTCTAGTCAGTAGATTTTTCTCTCCTTGGTTAAAAAAAAAAAAAGGTATTGGTGCAAGTTGCCCAATGCCATATCTTGGTACAATGCATATAGTGATGACGACCCCCAAATATCTGGTTCCCACAGGATCCTAGTGCCTCTGGCACTGAGACCAAAGGGTGTAGCTCTGTGGAGAGGATACCCTAGAAGATCAAGAGTTACTGATAAGAAACTTTCCTTTTACCATTGAGAAGTACTATGGCTTTAAGGGGCTGCCCAGTGGCGCAGTGGTTAGCACTACGTGCTTCTACATCAACAGTCTGTGTTTGGAAGTGACCCCGGTAAGCTAATTAGGTGACCCTGAGGGTAGGGGAGGCCAGGGAAGAATGGCGGTGGGTTCCACTGTGCTGGCGACCCCAGCAGTGGGCCAGGGAGCTTGCCTTTCCTGCAGGGGTATGCTTGCATTCGTGAGGTGTGAAGGGGCAGGTCCAATTCTGGGGAGGTGGGTGGTGCCAGAAAAAGAGGAAACTTGGATTCCACTTGTAGGATGAAGCTCCTGCTTATCACAGGCCCACACCACCCACTGGACCCTGCTGCCTGTCTGGATATGGTCACTGGGTGTGGGGAGGATGGACTTCCCTCCTTCCCCTGACCCTGCCACTTGGGGCAATTTATGGGGATCTTTGGAGGCCTGGTAAGTCCCAGAGATGGTGGGTGATTCGGCTGGGCAAGCAGGAAGCTGAAGGGAACTGGAGGAGAAAAGGGCGTAAACACAAGATAAAAAAAAAACTATGGATTTAAAAGAGTCTTAGACAGCTTAGGTTAGGCCATATGAACAGTTTATTATAATCATCTGATACCGTATTTCATAGTTTTGTAGCCGTGGCTGCAATTACAAAATTTGGTTTTAGCCTATGGCTTAAAATTGAGGGCAGCTAGTAAACGAGGGCGGCTTTAAATACAAACTTACAGAAATGGCACGTCAATCAGTCCAAAAGTGAGACCACCTGTTGAGCTGCTGGTGACCTGGAGAAAGGGTGGCTGAGGTAAAAGGAGCGAGTGCTGTAAAAGTACAGTTTGCCGAGAGCGAGTGCTGCCAAGTATAGTAATTTAGGTTCGTTCCTGTGTGTCTGTAACGAAAAGGATCACAAGATACTGATCTGAAGCATCTGCACTAAAAAGCCATGTCCGCTGCATTTTGTGAGCTGCTATACCTCCGTCTCCATCCTACCCATAAGGTACCTGTTTCAGTGAGCAGCCCTACTCCCCCCAGCAGCATGTGTGACTTGTATGTGAATTTGAAAAGCAGGAGGTTGAGGGCTGCAATCAGAAAATTTAAAAAAAAAGACACTTTTACAAAAATTGATGTATGTACACAAATCTGATCTAGGATCAGGGAGGCAGTGGGTAAGTTATGGTGTAACAAAATACTTGGTACAGTAATTGGTTAAAAAGGGATAATTTTACATGTGGAGATATTTTTCTGAGTAAAGAGAGCTGAACCAGAGGACTGTCACGGTCACCTGGTGGGGGAAAACTTCAGCGGCAGTTTCATTTTGAAATAATAGGCTTATAAACGAGGGCGGCTTTAAAAGCAAAATTTGAAAAACAGTCCGGCTTTAATTTGAGGGCAGCTAGTAAATGAGGGTGGCTACAAAACAATGAAATATGGTGTATATAAATTATCAGTACACATATAATAAACATTTTGTCTGGGCTGCCTGATGTCCCAGTGAGTAGTGTGTTGTGCTCCCACACCGGTGACCTGGGTTTGAGAGTGGATTTAGGAGCTGGCTGGGTGGCATGGGGGGGTGGGCATTGGGAAGGCAGCAGCACTTCCAGCTAGGAGACGGTAGAGGCCAGGTTCTGCTGCCAAAGTGACCCCTGTGGTGACCAGGGAACTTGCGTTCTCCACAAAAGGACACTGTGTTCAGGGCTTGTTGGGGCACTGCCTGGTGCAGTGCAAGTACTGGGCCAGACGAAAAATGGTAAAAACACCAACTATCATGAGCCATCTATATGATGTAGTTGGCCTTATCTCGGACCCAACCTCATGTGTATACCTGCTGGCCACCTTAACTGGTATGGGACCTAGTTCCTCTGTCTCTGAAACGGCTGTTTTGCGTTGATGGTTGTGTGGTCTGCTCAGCTCCGTTGTTCTGTTCTCCTATTCTCCAGAGCATGTCATCTGTCACACTGCTGCTGCTTGTTGTCCTGCTTTGACCAGTCCTTTCTAACCCAACCTCAGCCTGCCACTTCAGCTTGCCCTTGTGGCTGGCAGTGTCAAGGCTACTGGCTCTGTGGCTGTTGGCTCTGTGGCACTGACTACTGACTCTGTGGCACTGGCTACTGGCATGGTGGCTACAAGCTTGGTGGCTACTAGCTCTCCCTCCTTGGTGCTGCTGCCGCTGCCAAATCAGTCCATCCATTTACAGTACCATCCAGGCCTGCTCAGCCCATATGATTTCGAAGGCACAGGGCAAGCAAGGCAAACAGGTGCGTGGTTATCATCCTCTGACCTCCAAAGTCACACTGAGTCTGCTGGGAAAAAATTGGACAGGGTCGATTGGTCTACTGGAGTCCCACAGTTTGGTGCTAGTAGGTAAGGCCACCCCACTTTTCCCAGCAGTCTTGGTCAGAGTACTGTATATGGTCAGGCTGTCGTTGGACTTGGAGCCTGAAGAGTGAGGAGGTGAGGACGATTATTGGACCAGCCTTTTCTGGGACTGCAGTGCAGACTCTGTGGCTTGTGACATGGATCTCAGGACATGGCTAACCAGGACAGGGATATGTTCCGCTGGGTCAGCGGTGGCCATGGGAGTGGGTTGGGGAGGGGTGTCCATCTAAGTGACTCCTATCCTGAGAGGACTTCAAAATTAAGGTAGAACTGGACCCTCAGGGAGGAGCCCATACCTGCTACAGCAAGTGCACAAGTCTAGGTAATGGGGCGGAGGCTATGGTGGGGAAAGGGGAGATTAAATTGATGCATTTGTTCATTGTTCAGTGGTCCACTCCCTCTTGTTTCACTGGGCGGGGAACTGGAGAAGGTTTTATCTGCACTGCTGTTGGATGTGGAATCAGATTCAAATGCTGCATCCAACCAGGTTTTGTGGAAGTTGGATTTTTGGACCTCAATACTGATATCTAAGGATTCAGATTCTGTTAGACGAATTCCGAGGAACCCTGGTGCCTTTCATGCACACTGTATCCCAAAGTGGTTTACAAAGCTATGAGTTAGAGACTGGTAGCACAGGGACTGTAGAAGACAACAGATTTTAGTTTTATGTACTGCCTTTCATACACACTGCATCTCAAAGTGCTTTACAAATCATTGCGTTAAAGACTGGTAGTGCATGGACTGTAGAACAGAATACAGCTTGGTTTTATATAGTTCCTTTTGTGAAAACCCCCAGCCATCCATGCCAACTCAGTGAGCTGGGGGAAGTGCATGTGGAGGAGGCTTGTAAATGCTATGGCAGGGTCTCAGTCTGTGTAGCATTCACAGCGTTTGCTGTCCTGCCATACTCTGGAGATCCTCTACAGGATTGTGTAGAATCACAACCTGCCCTGTGTTGGCCCCCAACCGAGCCACCAGCGTAGAAAGTGCTGGGGGCATGGAGTTGGGTACAGAAGGGCAGTCATCCATGAGTACTGATTCAGCAGGGTGATATGCATGTGAAAAGGCAGGCACCTACTCAGGCTGAGGCTGCACCGTTAAAAATTTAGTCTAGCCGTCTTAGTCTCTGGTCCTCTGCGTCCAGCAATGGAGGCCAAAACCTTCCTGCTCCCTGCACACATCGACTGAAAATTGTGTCTATTTTTTCTAGCTTTTCTGTTTCAGATCATATAATTAGATTAGTGTTATTGATTTAGTGAATATTGAATCACTGAGTTTATACAAGCCAAGTAATTACTTCTTATTTAAGGTTTGAAAGATTATCTGAAATTTAGTGTATTACGAGTACGCAGGTTCTTGTCATTGCCTGCATGATTTCATTCTAATACCTATAAATATTTTTTGCTGATTAAAGGCAAACGGCTGAAGCGTTTGTGGGGTTTACTGTGAAAAATCTGATTATCTGATACTGAAGTGCTGTTATCCATCAGCATTTTGGAACCACAGTGCAGGCTTCCCCATGTGACTCCGCCAGAACCTCATTAATAACCTCCTTGGAGTGGGACCACTTCCATAAGGTAAGAGGGTGACTCTGTCTCCACACTCTGTATCGGCTGTCTTCTGATTGAAGAAAACAAGCAGTCTGCCAAGTGCTGCTGAACTCTGTGTGCGTGCGTGCGTGCATGTCGATCTTTGATATGTACTCCGTTGTCCAGTGGGAAATGTGCTGAGAACTGGAAACCCACTTCACTTAAGATCCAAGTGGAGATTCTAACCAGGGCAGCAACTGTAACAAGTATGGATGGGAGGAAATCCAAAGATTCTAAGGATGTGATAAGCCATAAAAGTTCTGATCTGTTTTGTTTTTTGTAGATTTAAAGTACAAAAATGTTTTTAAACTTCATTTTTACCCATAAATCACTGTGTGTGATAGGAAGGGATGCTAAGACAACTTAGAGTGACACCATCTTACTGTCATATCACCATTTTGAGACCTCAACCCCACACACACACACACACAAAACACAAACACACGGTATGACACCACAGGGAACATGACCCTAGAATAATTGGCAAAACCAGCTGCATTTAACCTTAATGATGTTGACTGCTTATAGTGAGGAGCTGCAGCATTACTTCAGAAAAAAGATTTGCAGAAGTTTATTGTTTTTTTGTTTGTGGGTCTGAGTAAACTCAATGGTTTTCTAGTCCTTAGGCCTGCCCTGCTACTACAGCAGTCCCAGTTTTGGACATCTGCCATGATTGGTGTAGTGGCAAGGTGGGACTAGAAATCATCATAACCCATCCCCCACTCAATGTTTGCAGCTGGATAGCTGTAAACAAGGATTCCCACCATGAGTTTTTATATTTACTCTGGATCTGAGGCCGCAGGACCAGCCGAGCACATGGGGGACTCACGAAAACACACGGTGACACATAATAATGTCTACAAGAATGTATAATGTCAAGTAGCTGGCCTTTATTCGTTGTCCTCAGAGCTTCACGTACTGGTGTTATAATGGTACTCCTGACCGGAACTGCCAAGACGGTCTTCACTAGAGAGTTTGCGAAACTGCTTGAAAATAAAGCTGTGACTCTGGGTATATCGTTAACTTTATTTTCAAGCAGTCATTTAACCGGGTTACACCACTCATTTTTAAACTGGAGTAATATTACCATGTTCAGCTCACTCTCTACTTTCCAAATACTTATTTACCTGATCATGCTTAAAAATGTCCAGACTCATCTATGAGTAAGTTACCAGCGCTTCGATGCCATGTGGTAACGTGAAGCGCTGCAGCATCAGGTGGCCAGGAATATGGGTAGGACAGCTAAAATTGGAAATGTTATAGAAATAGCAAAAAAATGGCTATTTTATGAAAATCTGGCAGACAGATGTTTGGGAGGGGGACTCAAAATTCAGCCAAAAGCTGACAGCATCCCTTTAATGTAATAATTAAACTATTTTTCTTAATGAATGGTTTTATAGTTTTTTTTTAACTGCGGTTTATTAAATTTTGCAGACAGTCAGATACATTCCAAAATAGTCTGTTGGTGTACAGGAAAGATATATGACATGACATATCGACATTTACAACCATACTGGCAATATACAATAAAATAACCTCCTTAATTATATATTCATTTTTAGTCAGTTGTGAGCAGTTCCCTTTCATGGTGCCTCCAGGCCTTGGCTCCCAATACTTCCCCTTAGGCTCTGCAGAAAAAGTCCCCCCTAACCACCACAGCTCTAAAACGTTTAGGGGATACTATCTGGCCTTGTTGACATGATACGAAGGAGCCATGGGTTCCATCTATTTTGATTTTTGTCCTCTGTCTATTGTAAATAAGATGTCATATTTTCCATTTTCGAAATGTTCCACATAGTACCTTCTTTCTGTAGTTTATATTCTAAATTTTTTTACTTTAAAGGGATGCTGTCTGCTGTTCTCTGCTGTTTTTTTACCCTATTAAAATAAAAGTGCCTGCATTCCCTGCTGCCTTCTTACTGGTTCAATACTATAACTGCAAAATGAGCCTTAAAATCACATCTTTTTTCTCTGTTTTTAATGTAAACTGTAATCCTGGCAGTAAGCTGTTATCAGCGGCCACCCAATGTTTATGCACGCTGCCTATGTAAACAATGCCAAAGCACCAGCAGGCTCATCCATGGAGGAGTTTTCTCAGTTTGGACCCCTATGAGACAGTCACTTAACTTTGGAATATAATGCAAGCAGAACTTACTATTATAGGTCATTTTTAAATGAAGGGTGTATCAAGGTAAATCCATATTTAAAAGTCAAGCCATGACACTGAGCATGTGCGTCAGCCTGTGCATGGACGAGCTGGCTAGGCGCTCGGCATTGTTTACATATGCTGGGAGCGACTAGGCCGATAAGAGCAGACCACCAGGATTACAGTTTACATTAAAAATAGAGAAAAATATGTAATTTTAAAGTTCATTTTGCAGTTATATAGCACAGAGCCAGTAAGAAGGCAGCAGGGAGTGCTGGCACTTTTGTTTTAACAGGGTAAACAAATGGCAGATAGCAGCTACAGTGTCCCTTTAATTTTAAAATCAACTTGGGAATTAGGAGATTATAGATTCAAGCCACACTAGAGCCAGATATTGACTTTGTGACTTTGGGCAAGTCACTTAACGTCCCAGTGTGCTAGTCCATCCACCTACAGAAGTGGAAGTGGGTAGAAGCAGGATCCCACTGGAAATGCATCCCAACACACACAGCGAAGGGGGAACAAATAACTGTAAATCCACTCTGCCCACAGCTACATGAAGGCCAGGATATCTGGCTGGAGAGGAGGTATACCTGCCAAGCAAAGGCTGCAGATGCAAAAGAAGTGTTAATAAAGAAAAAAAACATGCATTTCATTTGGGCTATCTTGGGTAAATAAAGTGTCAAACAAATTCTAAGTGTTTTATTGTGTACGTGGATTACCACCCGTTAACATAAGCCTTTTAGGATGAAGTCAGTCAGGTAACTCCATTTCCAGCTGTTATTTTTATAATTATCAGAACCTTATTAGAACTTGAGAAAAGGTTCTGATAAGGTTCTTTTTCAGAAAACAGCACAGATTCTGTGAGGCTTGGAATTAATCTGAACCTTTTCTCCCCAAGATAGCTTTATCCTTGAGCCACTCAGTCTCTGTCTAAAAAGGATTATTTTTTTGGAAAAAAAAAAAAAAAAGATCTTGTTTCTGAATACAGGAGGAAAAATGTGGATGTTGAAATATTGTTCTTCAAAGCTGTTTTCTTGTAAGTGGGCTGTGTTTGCCTCCTTCAGGGCTGTGTAGTAAATGATTCTGTGCTCCTCGAGACTGCTCTGATTAAATTAAAAGGGATAACATTTGTGAACTATTCATTTTCTAAATGTCAGAGTTGTAAAAAAGCCTCCCTGCGCAGCACATTGTAAGTCACAGAGTCCCCGAGATAAGATTGTAGATCTTTAGTCCATGTAAACTTCCATTAATTTTAACAGCAGCAGCAGTGGCTCCAGTTGTGTAAAGATCAGAATTTACTGACATGGCTGTTATTATTGATGGGCGAGCGGGGGTGCGGATAGGGTGATTGCCTCTCACACTGTGTAGGATCTTCCTCAAGTCAATCTTCTACAGAGAGCCACACTTTTTGCTCTTAAAGCCAGAGGCACTAGGACCCCGTGACTGAGAACCAGAACTTTTGGAGCCAGCATAGCACCAATTTATAACCCTATATACGTGCCCACAACCGCAATCTCCTCAGTTCCCTTTTTCCCACCATCATAGCACGCAGCTTACCAAGTCAGGGAACAAAACGTCATTTTTTATTAAGTGGCATTCTTGTCTACTTTGCGATGTTCCTGTATTTCTCTCCATTTTTGGGTTTTTACTTTATTCAGTGCAGTTTCAGTAATGTTTATGTTTTACCATCTCTGTTTTATCATGGCTTGCTGCAGGCAGGGGCAGCCTTTGCCTTCATTTAAGGACTATTATGTCAAGGAAGGCTCTTTTAGAAACTTGTTGGAGCAACAAGATTTCAGCTCAGAACCCCACACACACACACACTTCCTACTTATTTAATTTACTTACTTATTTATTTCTTTATTTTTTATGTATTTATTTCAGAGCCTTACCAGGAAAGACATACTGTGCTGATAACAGCTCATTTCCAGATGCATCTTGGAGGCAGGGGTATGAATGATAGTACAAGAGGAGAAAAAATAAATATTAATTAACAGCATTGCAAAAACAGTCGTCATATACAGCAATACCGTACATCAAAAGGAGCATAATCCTAAACGTTGCAAAGGATAACAGTACAACAGCTACATGTGGTAGATACAATTGAGAATGGCTAGGCAAAGGAAAATTAGCCCTACGGGCATAATGGTGGTGGTGGGGGGGGGGCAATATGGCCAGGACAATATGAGCAGGAGGGAAGGAGATCAAGGAATAGGGGTCATGGACAGTTGCAGATGGAAGCAGAAAAGTTATGAAGAAGAGACGTAGAGGAGAAGATGCAGAATGGAGTGACAGGGGAAGGGAGGACCAGCGTTTAGGAAAGTGATATGAGAAGGCAGCTTGACTGACAGTAGATTTACTGTACGGGATAGAAAGGGAAACATTGCTGTGGAGAAGGTTGGAGGAAGGAGGGGTCGAGAATAGGAGGGGGATAAGGTAGGGTGGAAGGGAAACAAACCAGAATTTGGATATAAAGGAGGTGCAGTGGGAAAGGTGCCTGTGATCAAAAAAGGAGAGGGAGATGGCAGAGTAGAGCCAGCAGTGATGGGTACAAGGAGGATAATCTAAGGCAAAACGAGTGAAAGAGGACGTCCAGTCTGGCAAGGGAAAATCTGAGAACCTCACTGTAAACTATGTCACCATAGTCAAAAATAAGAAAAATCATCTTTAAAGAGCATTTTTCCTGCTTTTTTTAAAATTTCCTCCCAGGAACACTAAAGGAGCCTTACCTGCATAAATAATAATTCTTCAGTGGCTCTGATTCATGAGGGAAGGGATCGTAGTTTGGCTTGGTGGAGCTAACAGGCTGATCCTTTCCATTCCGATTTGGAGACACGTCCCAGCGCTCTGATGTTTTGTGATGTAAGACTATAGCAAGTGTGGGGGCGAACTTCATAGGCTTGCATAGGAACCATTTTCAAGTACTTTTTTTTTTTTTACCATTTTAGAGTGCGGAATTCAATAAATGAAGGTGATGGCTCAGCTAACAAGGTTTTGAATTGTTGAAATTGGTACTCTAAAATGGTAAAAAAAAAAAAAATTACTTGAAAATGGGTCCCTATATAAATCTATGGAGCACACTCCTACACCCTCCATAGTCTTACATCACAAAAGTTAGTGATCGTATGGTTCTCCGAATCAGAAGTGGAAGGGATTAGCCAAAATACGATCCCGTCCCTCCCGAATTATAGCCACAGAAAAATGATCATTTATGCAGCAATGAACTTTGGGACAGGTAAGGTTCCTCAGTGGTGTAGCCAGAAATTTCCATTTTGTACACAGTCTCCAACAGTTACACTCCCCCCCCATAAAAAATGTACACATCCTCTCCAAATGCCACCCCCTTCCAAACAAATCAGATTGTTCTCAGATGATTCCTCTAATCTCTAAAGAGGTTATACATGTATCTGTCTCCTAAGCAACAGAAGTTTAAACAGAAACACTCCTCAGTGGCCCACTCTAACCCAAATACTACAGATTACAATGAAAATGTTAACAGAAAGGCATATGGTTTGTGACAGGCACTCAACAAAACTGTACACAAATGTGTACAGTGAGTATGCCTGCCTACACCCTTTACTGTTTTTAAGTTCAGCACCAGAAAAGGTGTTCTTTACAACGAACTCACAGTGGACAGGAAGCGGAATAC
Source organism: Neoceratodus forsteri (assembly GCA_016271365.2). Classification (NCBI taxonomy): domain Eukaryota; kingdom Metazoa; phylum Chordata; order Ceratodontiformes; family Ceratodontidae; genus Neoceratodus; species Neoceratodus forsteri. Next base: position 447,951,989 of record JADMNL010000024.1, read on the forward strand.
TCACTTTGTTCCCATATGGCACACCGTGTGGTGGAGATTATGGTGTATGGCATCAGTGCGCACTGAGAAATCAAGACGATGGTCTAGCTTGACCCCTAGGTACTTAAAGGAGGATACAGCCTTAGCTGCGGCTCCAGCAAGGGACTAGAGTACTGGGAAGGAGGTGAGCCTGACAAGCCTCTGATGGCTGCCAAAAGTCAAGGAAATAGTTTTTTTTTTTTTTTACATTAAGGGAAAGTTGGATAGACCAGAACCAGCACTGTATATTGTCAAAATCCAGCTGCAGCTGTGAGGTAAGGTCATGGGAGGAGGAGGAGGAGGAGGAGGAGGAGCCAGATGCGGAGTACTGTATCATCGGAGTACACATGAATGGATGCAGAGGAACAGGCAGAGGGGAGGCTGTTCAAGAATGTGGAAAAGAGAATGGGACACAGGACTGACACTTGAGGGATGACTGAAAAGATGGGGGTAGGGGATAGTGAGCTTCCGATCTGGGCTGCTGGAGACCTGCCCTCAAGGTAGGAGCAGAACCAACTGACCGAGGAGGCAGAGGCCCCCTGCTTTATGCTTGTTAAGAAGGAGGGGGAGCGCCACAATGTCAGAAGCTTTAGCAAAATTGACAAAGATGGCAGAGGTTATCAGACCCTGGTCCATACCTGAAAGGATGGAGTCTGTAAGCTGTAAGTCTGTGTGCCTTGATTTTTACCCATGTAGGATTTTGGTTGTGATTCTAAGCACTACTACAATTCACTGCAATTTGTTTTATTGTGGTACATGCAGATTCTCTTTATTTATTCTGTAATTGTAGCACATTGCTCGTCTGTCTGTTCAGATGTTGTTTATTGTCTACTGTTGTTTTGCTCCATCTCTCCCTTCCCCGGGTCACACCTAGAAATGAGCCTCGGCTCAGTATGCCTTTCATGGTTACCAAATTTTAAACAAAATAAATAAAATTACATAAATAAATGAATCATAAACTGGAGGAGGTAGGTGAAAGTGAAGTGGACTGACTGGAAAGGGGTGAAGAAGGAGGAGGAGGCGTCAAAGAAGGAAAAGACCTGTGAGAGAACAAGGTGTTCCTATAACTTAGCCAGAGTGGGAAGGACAGCGATAGAATGAAAGTTACCAGGTAAAGATGAATCACAACCTTTAGGGAGACAGTTGACAGGAGCCTGCTTCCCGGCTTCAGGGACAGTGGCAGAGGAAAAAGAGAGATAAGGAGTTGGGTAATAGGCAGGGTGATGGCAGGTACCAAGAGAAGCAGAAGCTTAGGATTGAGACCATCAGAGCTACCTCTCTTGTGAGGATTACAGACAAGCAGGGCCTTAAGGGAAGCAGAGGGAGAGGTACGGGAAAACGAGAAAGAGTGAACGGTGAAGAGTGGAAGACAGAGGGAGGGGAGAGGAAGGGGAGGTCAAGGAAGGAATGAGAGAGAGCGAGCACAGGTGGTGAAGTAGATGTTAAAGGAAAAAGCAACAGAAGACGGGTCAGAGATGAGGGAGTCACCAGCCTTGAGAACAGAAGATGGAGACTGGGTCAGAGGGGAGAAATGGTAATGGATAACTTTGAATTTGGAGGGGTGATTAATATTGTTATGGAGTATGGATGCAAAAGACTCAGACTTCTCAAGTCTGATGGCTTTGGTACAGGTGTTATGCAGGTGCCGATAGTTGGCCAAAGCAGCTGAGGAGCCTGTGATCTTGTAGGATCGCCAGCTAAGATTTCTGGTACAGAGGCAAGCTAATAACTCAGTTGAAATCCAGGAATGGTGGGAGCCTCGTACTCTGATTTTCCTCAGGGGTGTATGTTGATCCCATACAACCATAAATTTGGACTGAAAGTATCGGAGGGCATATTTAATACTAGTGGCTTCAAAGATGGGGGACAAATCAGATGCCTATAGGTCAGCTAGGAGAGAGGACATATCCAGAGACCTTCAAGACCTGTGACAGATGAATTTTTTGGGAGGAGGGCCTGAGGTAAATGTATCTTGCGAACACAGTAAACCATATTGTGGTCACCAAGGGCATCAGGAAGGTGACCTGCTTCTGCTATTGTGGGGATCAGAGGACCCAGTCTGAGAAAGTGTGATTTAAAGATTTAAAATTTAGATGTGTAGGGTCAGAAATCATTTGAATCAATTGAAAGGACTTTACATTTTGGGACAATTTATTTGCAGAGGGGGAATCTCTGTAGGAATGGGAACAGATGCTTGCTTGGAGTGTCTTGGTACCAAGCCCAACGTCCTGTATTGTTTGAATTGCTAATCAGTGCCTAAACAGCATCTAAGGATAGACTTGCAAGCATGGGGTCTTCAAGCAGAGTCAAAAAACAGAAATGGTCCCAGTCCTGCTGACATTTGATGTCTAGTTCCCAGGGCCTATCAGCCTCTTTTTCATGTCAGAAAATGAAAAGACAGCAAAGGTCTCAATTCACTTCCTGACATTCTGTCTCAAGATTGCCATTGCTGAGGAGCCACAGTCACCAATGCCACTCCGTCATCTTTCATAATGGGGACAGACTCAGCCTTGGTGCCCCACATCTCCGTCTTCCTCCATTGTCTATGGGCAAGATTTTGGAGGACCAGTCTGACAGATGGACAACCCTCAGAAAACAATGGCTCTGCTGCACGATGCCACTAATTGCAGCGCAAGTGTTGGTGCCGACAGTGGGGCTTCTATCAGTTCCACCATGGGTGCAGCTGCCATGCAGGATGCAGTTCTCGGTACCATCTTTGGTGCCACCTTTGTTACTGTTTTTGGTACCATTAGTGGCACCTATTGTTCCCCTACCATCTTTTCCCTGATTAGATAATTAGTATAAGTGGAATCCCGACCTCACAGCTGTAGAGGATGAAGATTAGACCAATAGAAACACAGAAGTTGACTGCAATACCTCAAGAGCCATATCATTGTGTGCATACTCCCCAGGAGGACCTTACTTTCCACACCTTGCTTGAAAACATGCAGAAGACATTCCCATTTGATACACTGGCATCAGATAAAACCAAAAAAGTCCAAGTGGAATATTTCAATGTTCCAACTCTGCCCACTCTGTTTGGTTCCCCCTTTCCATCACACTGTAATGGATGCTACTCCTGCAGCCTGGAATCAGCTGGTTTCAATGCCCACTGCACCCTGTGTGATGAACAAAAACTATCTGGAGCTGAAACTTAAATCTGGATACTACACACAGACTATCTACAGTATAGCTGGTGTCATAGTCATTATGGCTGCAAATGATAAAACCGTTACTCTGGAAGAGGTTTCTGTGCAACCACCATATCATGAGTTATGTAAGATTGATATTTTGGGAAAAAGGGTGCTCACTTCAGCCTCTTTGGGCCTCAGGGTCCTAAATTACTAATTGCACATGGCTAAGAATGACTGCTCATTCTCTTGTAAGCTGATGGCTACTACAGACAAGTTATGAGAGTCAACCTTGAAGCAAGGTGGTAATTACTCAGGGCTTTGAGTCCAAAATGCACCAGAATGGATCTGCCCATGATGTTCTGATGCTGCACCCTGAGTGGCAGCAGCAGCAGTCTGTGTCAGAAGGCATTCCTAGGTCACATTCACTGGTTTTGTGAATGATATTCAGCAAAACGTTATGAGTGGGTCTTTCAGTGGGTCATACCTCTATGACCAGAATGCAGAAGAAATCCAAAAAGAGTCCATGGACAAAAAGTCAACCCTGAAAGATATAAAGAACAACCACGCTACTCCTTATAGATGAAGGGGGTGTGTGCTCTTCGAACATCATCACCAGTGGCACTTTTGTGGTACACCCAACCAAGGCTAAATGGGCTTTTATCATCAAGATAAATCAAGGCTTTTCTAACAAAAGCAAAAAAAATGCAGCAGAAAGTAGCATGGCAAAAGCAAGCCCCAAGCACAACTCTTTGAAGGGTTACCAGCCCCAGTCCCTCCTCAGCTGCTGGAAGTGGACCAGTCACTACCAGTGGAGGTCAGAGAGGGAGGGGCATCAGGCCCTGTTCTATGAACAATAGTTGTCCATTACCACAGACAAGTGCGTCCTGGACATTATCTGGAACTGCTCCTCTTTGGAGCTGGTATAACACCTACTGGATAAGCAGCCAAGGAAGTTGATTCAACTACAAGGTCATATGTCCAAGCAGCTTTCTCTTTATTTTTTGTTAGAAACTTTATTTTTATTCATTGTAAAATGTGAGACATTTACAAAATAATTAATGGAAATGAGAGTACAAAAATGGGCATTAATGAATACTGTACAACAGCAGGATGCAATACTCATTATACTGTTACACATTTGCAAGCCAAAACAGCATTTTAATTTTAGAAAATTCCGGGGAATTCAAATTCAGCTCCACCTAAATGGAGTATCATGCAGCAAAACCCTAGGCATTCGATTCAAATGATTTCTGTAACAGGGTATCCGGTAAATATAAGCCATTAGAATGGCTATTGGATCCGGTAAAACAATAATGTGTATGATCACAGTGACCTCAAGAATCAATCTCAATTTATAACACTAGAAATTTAACGAAATATTGACCTATACATGAAAAAACACTTAACCAGGCTCAAATAGAGTCAAAATGCAGTTAACTTGCAGTGCAATATAAATTGATAGCAAGCTTTTAAAGAGAGTTAGCTGCTGTTTTGAGATTTACAAAAAGAAGTCATTCTAGCCTCCTCTTATGCATTACACACAATTTATAGGCAAAAGCTATTATGCAAAATACTTTATGTATGTCATCAAATGCTCAGATTATATGGTGCTTGTAAAAGAATAATCTCTTTCTGTCACCACTATTGGAGGCCATTTTACCCCGTTTGCAAAAACCGTTGGAGCCAATTCTGACCACGTGATTGCTGCTATTTTTGTGAATAAAAATACTGGAAGGAGATTATTTTCCCCAGGAAGGCAAAGTGATATAAGAAGCATACTGTATTGTGATAGAACCAAGTCCCAATAGCAGCAATAAATCTGTCACTAAATGCTAAAAAAGTACAGGCTCAAAATATGTATCAGCCCACAGTATGTTGAGTCCTGTCTGTATGTGCTCTTGATCCAAAATTATGCCTGATTCTGACTGCTTACTGGCCTTGACCGGGTCTCCAAAGATGAAAACTTTTCCTGCATAACACAGTCACAGCTTTGCTGGTTATGTCAAAAAATGTGATATTCCCAGGTCCCTTAATCCTCCTCTCACCACATCAAAACTCTGACTCCTCTTCCTCACGGCACAGCTAAAGTCGGGAAAGCAGTGCAGCATATCTGGGTTCATTTTGGTCACAACCATTGTCCTTTATTCCCAGTTGCTTTGAGAACCTTGTCCCACTCATGGAAAATCCCCCATTACAAGTAAAAATGGTCTGGTCATTTCAGGATAAATAGGCTTCTTACGCTGGGGTAATTTGGTAGGCTCGACTGATGGTGACCCCGTTCAAGTTGTTAAACATAACTAAATTAGTTCACTTGCAAATTGTATTGGGTCCTCTCCTTCCTCCCTCTCTGGGGGTTCGATGTTTCCCAGGTTCATTCCCCTTGCACTATTCTCCAGATGTTCGATCCTCAAATGTAAAAGTTGGTTCACTTTTACTGCCTGCAACTGCCTATTTGCAATGTCTGTAGTTGTTTAGGTGTCTACATCCACCCCCAGCAACGTTCCCTTTCAGTGTTGTTACACAGGTACTGAATGCTTTTACCTTGAGGTCCAAATTCCAAACCTCCGGGAGAATGACTCTTATTGATGGCACTGGCTCTCCATTGTCTTCTCTGGATGTGCCTGCCAGTCTGCTGCCTTCCACTGGGTTTTGTGCCTTGCCCTTCCTGGCGGAGGTTGAGGTCATCTGTTTTGGCTATCCCATTCCTTAATCTCTGCCAAATTTGAGCTGGTTATGTAAAGCAATGCTATCGATCAATAATGTTTGAGACTGCTAGAAAAATAAACTTTTAATGGTAAAATAAAGATGTTTAAGATGCGTACAATCAGAGCCCAAGACCCAACTTCCTGCAATGGCTGTTAGCTCCGCCTCCAAGTATCTTTCTTTGGAACTTGTGGGGTTGGTACAGAACAGGGCAGTGGAGAAAGTCCTAGGGCTCAATTTTTAAAGGTTGACGCAGAGCTTCCATCAAGCCCTGCATCAACCCTGTTCTTTGGCGCAACTGCGCCAAACTCCTTTGACACAACTGCACCCGAATTTAGCACATCGGGCACAGTTGCAGCAGTTTTCACACTTCACGGCAGCTTGCACCAAATATTTGGTGCAAGACCCATACAAATGGTCCTCCAAATGGTGCAAGCTAGACGAGGAAAAACCTGGTCTAACCTGCAGCATTTGACCCTCGGGATTGAAAATCCCGATGGGCGGCTGGGAAAATGCTGCAAGCCCCCTGTGCACCAGACAATCAGTACCCCAGGGGCTTACGCCATTCTTGGGGCTCTGAAAATCGGGCCCCTGGAGTCAGGGTTGCAAAATAAATTCCCAGTGTACAGCTGCATAGGATTATTGACACTACAGTGGTAGTAGGATAAAAAACAAGAACACGTCAATACATTTCGGTAACAGATTGACAAGTTCTGTTGGCTTTTTCGTTTATGATGAGCTGGAACACTCTTGAAACCCTCAGATAGCTGTAAGAGAAAATGCTGTTAAATGAGAAGGATCCTGAGAACAAAATGGGAGAACAGTTGGAACTCTGTTGCATAAAATTGTAAAGGAAATAGATTTCTCTGGCAAAGAGGTTATCAGTTTTCCACTGTGATCAAGTAACTGAACAAATTAAGTAAGTCGGTCCATTAGTGAGGCCCCATTATCTTATCTTACTCTGGAACAGGCAACAAGAATGGCAGTCAGATACAAGTACGCTGTTTAACTACGCAGTTGTCTTCTGCTGTGATGTCTCCAAGGGAGGAGGTTCAGCTGTATGTCTCTTTAAGTGATAGGATAAGAGGACTTTGGCCTTTTGTCTCCATCAGGTCATTATCCTACTGGAAAGGTCAGCGTCAAAGAGCCTTATTGCCATCATAAATACTTTTTTAAATTATTTTTTTAATTGTCTAAAGCTGTTAAAACTGTTTTAGATGCTATTGCCTGTGCTGATCTCCTCCTCAGACAGTCTGTGCCACGAGTCCACCACTCTTTTAGTGAAGAAATCTGATAAAATAAGTCGACTTGACATTTTAGAAGATGGTGCTGAGAATGAGTTTATAAGTGTAGACCATTCTCATCACTGAAAAAAACCCATCTTAAAAACAAAAATGTTGGTAACACAATTAGTCAGTTGTGACATTGTTAAGTCCTAATTACTGGGTCTAATGATGTCATAACTGATTCATTAGGTTACCAGTGTGTTTTTTAGATATCTTTTTCAGTAGGCAGAATGGTCTAACATAAATCTTGACAAAAACAATTGTGACATCAAGAATAACTTACACTAACCTAATAAATTCAATTTTTGACATCATGAAGCACCAACACTAAAATAATATAGTAATTGTGACATCATATAACACTGACATAAATTCAGTTGTGACATCGTGAAACACTAACATAAATTTAATTGTGACATCATGAATTGTTAACAGTAACCTAATGCATTTAACTGTGACATCATGAATCACTAATGGCAACCTAAGAAATTGATTGTGACACTAAAGCCTTAACACTAAGCTGATGCATTCAGTTGTGACGCTAGCCTAATAAAAGCCTAGTTATTATTCAGTGTTCGTTGTTGGATATTCTTAATTGTGATATCATGAAGTATTAACACTAACCTAATAAAAGCCTAGTTATTATTCAGTGTTCGTTGCTGGATATTCTTAATTGTGATATCATGAAGTATTAACACTAACCTAATGACATCGGTTGTGATATTAATAAGAAACACTGAAAACTAAACTTTTCTATCTCAGCTTAAATATTATACTTTGATTAAAAAAAATGCATTTTCAACATTTTCTTTTACCCTCCTGCAAAATTAATAGCACAGTTAGGCTGAATCTGTGGTGCTGAGCTGGCTCAGTGGTGCTGACCATGCTGCGTGGCACTGAGCAGTTGAGGACCACTCTGGCATGCTGGTGACCCAGGTTTACACCTTGAGCCAAGGACATTGGTCCATCCAGGAGGGTTCAGGGTGTTTGCACGGATGTTCTCCTCCTAGGCAGAAGGGAGGAACAAGCACCGCTCTCAGCGTGGCTCAGTTGGTAGCACATCCGCCTCTGGACCAGAAGGTTGTGGGTTCTCGTCCCACACCGGGATATACTTGCACCTAAAAATCGCTGGCATCCGAGTGCAGTATTGTGGGGTGCTGTACTGCTGGGGTGTGCCGTCCTTCGGATGAGATGTTAAACCGAGGTCTCTTCTGCCCATCCTGGTGTTGTCCTGGTGGGTGTCCAGGTGGAAGTAAAAGAACCCAGGGTACTCTTCATAAAGAGCAGGGAACATTCCCAGTGTCCTGGCCAATATTCCCCTTCCCATAAACCGGTTCATGCAATTATCCAGGCTGTGTGTGGGTGATGATGTGCGACATGGCCACCACCACACATTCAGTCACTTCACTACCAGTCTAGCATTGCTTGTAAAGCACTTTGGGATACTGTGTATGAAAAGTGCTATATAAATGCTGATTCTTCTTCTTCTCTCCTACCAGCTCTTGGTGAAGGTGTGTGCTCACAGTGTCCATGCGGATGTTCTTCTCCTGGGCAGGAGGGAGGATGAAGCACTTCTCTGCTACCAACTTCTGGTAGAGGTATGGTGGAGGTGCCATAGGCAGGGTGGGTGTCCACATGCTACCCAAGCACCCCCCCCCCCGACCAGCCGCAAGCATGTTCATCACAGTGAGAAGGGGTAGAAAGTAAATGGAAAATTGGCTGGCCTGTCTGGGATCACTCCAGATGATGGTCTTCATGTGTGCTCCTCCAATGACACAAAACCCTCTATGGCAGTGGCCCCTCACCCAGCCACGGCTTCTGTCAAAAGGTGCTTTTCCCTCCCCTTCAGTGGCTGCAGGGGGGTGGCAGGGAAAGATCTGGGGCTTAAGTCGGGGCATTTTGGGATCTGGTGACTGGCAGTGTCTGCATGGGAGTGCAGAAGTGAGCAACCAATAAGAGCCCCCGGGGGTGAAGGAGATAAAAATAAGGGGAAAAAACCCTAATACTTAAGAATGACCTTTTGCATTCCACTTGACCTCCCACTGCTCCAGTACAAAAGCTGACAAATAAGTCAAAACCAGAACAGCAAAAACAACTTGCATCTCAGCTGAAACACACAACGCAGAAAAAAAAAACAAGAATACATAACATTTTATAGACAGTTGGAATTGTAACCCCTTCCCCATGCCAACTAATTTCAAAACAAAACAATACACTCAGATACATTACTAAGGAGTATTGCAATGCTATTCATTTTTTTCCTCCATATAGATTTTTATCCCTTTTCATTCAGGGTTATACACTGCTGAGGCCGAGGCAGTCATATAGACAGCAGCTGGTATTTGTCTTTGCAGTTTTACTCCCACTAGTTAATTGTGACCATCTGGGACAAGGATAACTTATCCGCCCTCCTCCCATGGCATGAGCAATGTCTGTTTAAGACTTGTGCACATACAGCATACACCTACAGAAGGAGTAAGCTTCCTGGCTGACTTGGGGTCGCTGTGGCACCAGAACCTGCAGCTAACCCTCCCTGGCTGAGGTGCATTGCCTCTCTGCAGCTACCTACAGCCTGGTCTGCCTCTCAACATGGTGACCTGAGTCCGCCCCCCGCCTTGGGTGGCCAGCATGGTAACACAGTGTGCTGCTACTGGGCCATGTGGGTGGCCCACAAACAAAACTGAGAGAACGGTAACCGAAGAGATGCACTCCCCTTTACAACTGCAGGCAAACTGCTGAAAAAGGAACTGCAAAAGCAAACACATTCAGAAATACAGTCCTAAGCAGTTGGAATCCTGTTGACAAAGAAATCTCAGAGAAACAGACATTTTCCTCATCTTTTAAAACTCTGATCAGAAACCAAACACAATGCTCGCTGCCACTAGCCATATTGAATCTTTACACCGCGTGCAGCTTAGACACACCCACTTTCTGCTAGCTATGAGAGAGATGACCCCCCCCAAAAAAAAAAACCTCAGGGTGAAAAACCCATCATTACGTAGTTTAGTCTTTCATTGCTGAAAACTGTTTCAAATTTCTGAAAAAGTTAAAATCCATCTGCTTTCCACCACCAAATATGTTATACAAAACATGCAATAGTAAAAGTCTGCAATAACTTGAGAAAGTTGCATCTTGGGGATGTTGCAAGATGATCCACTTACTACTTGGTTACACCCCTCAATGCAGTTTGTGTCTTGCATATAAACCTTCCCCATCACGTATTCTTTATATTATAAAACATTAAAAAAAATGATGTCATTTTCAGCCAACCAGGATTTTTTGTTATTTCAAAACCTTCCTGGTACTCTTATAACCATTATACAGCAATTCTAGTTTTGTGTGTGGCTGTGTGTGTGTGCCTTTGTGAGTGCATGTGTGCACACGTGTATGTGTGTATAGATTTTGTAAGTGTGAGTGGATAAGTGGGCGTGTGTGTATAAAGGTGTGAGGGTGGGTGGATGTGTTTGCTTTTAGTTTAATAGGAGATGGGGCAAAATGTTGTTCTTGTGATACAATTAACTCAGACTGGATATTCATGTTATACAGGAAGGTGCCAGCAAGTCTATAATTCCTTGGGTCGGTGAGGTGGACATTCAGACCGCGTGGTTTCCACTACATTCCCCCACCCGGTTAGCCTGATTACTCGCCTTTGACCCCTGCTTTGTCTATCAGTGCCCTCATTGCTAATTTTGTTCCCTCTTTACAGGACTTACTTCTTTACATCGGGTGCAGCCAGTGGAGGGTTGAGAGCACACTCTCAGTGCTCTTCCCCACCCCCCTTTCTCCACGGAATGGACACCAGAGAAAGTACAGCTCAGAAGACTTCCAGTGTGTGCTGCACTGTGCTGCCCGCCACCGCTACCATGGCATCTGCCCACCCACCCACCCTAGGTGGGCGTTTCCCTATAGGTAGCCCGACCCCATGTGATCCGTTACTCATACTGATGCTTCTGTAACATCTTATGTTCCCACTTGCAGCTTATATTTGTTCACCACTAGGGGTTGATGTTATCCCCCCCTCTGGTGGTAACATTTTAAGCACCTCTCTTGTCCCCTACATAGATCACTAAATCCTATTCCTCCACGCCTGCCTTCAGACTGTTACCCCATCTCTCTCTCTCTTCATACTGTTCCCTCCTTCACTCCCCTCCTGGGTATCAATCCTGCGACCATTAGCATTGTTCCATCCAGAGTCAGCAGTTCTACCCCTAGGCCATCCAGCCAGCTGGAATTTACTCATCCTGATTCCTGTTTTCTACTTGCTGAATTACAGTCACATGACAGCGTGCTGCAGTCTCAGCCTAGCCCTCCATCATTTACAGACATCCTCCATCACTTACAGTCCATCCCTCCATTCCTTCAGTAACCATTCCCTCAGTAACAATCACCCCCACTTTCCCATTAGTTTGCTATAGGAGCCAGCCACTAGGGGCCCCCTTTTGACTCACTGCTCCTGTAAAGCTGTAAACCTATTGTTCCCCCTTAGACACATTCCTGCACTAACAGTGTGCTGTCTTTTGCACCTTGTATTGTGCAGTACAGTTCCTACTCTCCTCTGCACTAGTTTTCCAATACACCAATACTCTTCCCCCCTCTCCCCAGGGCATCTTACTCTGTTCACTCTCTGTATACCTCTCATGCCCCCATTCACTCACACCTTGCTCCTCCTTGTCCTCACCTACCTCCCCTCCTATTCACCCCAGCGTTCCTCTCTCCTTCTGGCCCTTCCGAATACTGTTCTCTGACCTCCTTCTTCCTCCCCCACTCTCCCATCTTCTTAACCACCCCTCTTTCCACTCTCCCTGGTGCCCAGGCGCATCCATCCTCCAGTAACCCAGAATTCACTTAATATCCCTTTGCTCATCTACATCTCCCTACAGTAACACCTCTAATCTGCCCACCTCCTCATCTATCCGCCTGACATTCTTGCCTAGGAGACGGATATCCATCCCCACCAAACTGCTCATAGTATTAATGCTCCTCACAGCAGGGGACATTGAATCCAACCCCCGGACCCTCCCCCACTCCCCTTTCCAATTTCCCTAAAGGACTATGTATATTTCATCTTAATATCAGAAGCCTTCTCCCTAAGATTGATCTTCTCCAACCCCTTATGACCAGCTTAAATCCCTCTGTCCTAATCATCACTAAGTCTTGGCTCAACTCGAAAATCCCTGACACTGCCATCTCCATCCCTTGCTACTCCCTTGTCTGGCAGGACAGACCGACTAGGGGTAGGGGAGTAGATATGTATGTCTCCACTTCCATCAAATTTTCCATCTGTCTCTCCACTTCTTCCCCCCATCAGTCTATGAATTTTTGTTAATAAAACTATAGTGGCTTGGCTCTCTGCCTTCCTACCTGCACTCCCTCATCTCTGTCCCCCCCCAGCTCCACCCACAGGGCTATTGCCCCCCCCCCCCAGAATACCACTTCAGAACAAGCCGTCTTCTCTTATCACTTCCCAAGTATCTGGAACTTCCTCCCCTTAGACATCCACTCCGCACAGTCCCCTCGCTCCCTATTCCTCCTTCTCCTTCTCCACATAACTCCCTCATGCAGTTGCACCTGACCCCCTCCCCCACCAGGTCTACTCTCCTCCCTTCAACAATGACCAGCCTAATCTTGGTTAATTAATACTCCATGCCAATTCCCTCTCAACCCCTTGTGGGGTTCTTGCATCCCAAAGGGGTTAAGGCATTGGCTGGCCAATCTCCCTCCCACCTACTGATCCTCCTAGCCTAACTTGCACCCCTGTGACTGTACAGATTACCTAATAACTGTTTGGTTCTAGCACTTTCCTTGTAAGTTTCAGTCTTGGAAATGTATAGCCTAGCACTGTGCGTGATTATGTGATTTGGTTCTCTGTAAAGTAAATGTATATATTAAGCCTTTCACATTTGTTTATGTAACTGGATATTCTTAACAGTAGTTGAGTCAGCATATCCGGGAATATATTAAGTAAGCATTAATCCCCGACAGAGAAAGGCTGTACTAGAAATTAATGCCTGGTTGGGGTTGGTGCATGAGTGCGTCCAACTACCAACCAGGCATTAATCCCTAGTAGAGCCCGACTCTGGAGGGGATTAATGCTCTTGTAACATGGGCAATGTGGATATTGTGCAATTGTTAAGTGTTATATTTTATGCATATGCATAGGTGCATTGTCTGACAAACTATAATTAGGCATAGAAAATATCCAGTAATTTTGATGTTCTGAGAACCACCTTTATTTATATTGTGGTGTTTGTCTATTTACACATTTACAGGTTTGTCATTGAGAGCAAAGATTGTGATAAGTGTTACTGTGTTTTTTTGTTTTTTTTCATATCTACACTTACAAAACGTTTTATTTTCACTCGCGTATGTGGTTTGGTGCGTTTCTGTTACTTGTGCTTAGATACAGTGCTATCTCATTTGCATAGTTTATGCATGTATGGAAGCTGCTTTTCTCCGTTATGTGGTGTGGTGCTACTGTTGTACTATACAGAACGTTTCTGGACTGCGCGAAACACACCGGGTGCCTAATTCGTCTACTTGTTTGTTTCGGGTAACGGCAGGTCGTTTACTCGATCATTTAGACAAATTGCAAAATTTACACACAAACTCATTTTCTATTTAAACACTGGTGGTGGACTGCAGTGCAGATGACAGATCAGTTACTGAGTGTGATGGGGAGTACAAGCTACAGTGGCTGTCGGGTGGGTGGGTAGGAACATATGTTGGTTTTGAAAACTCCACAACTCATTTGTTCATGGGTGGCAGCGTGTGACACATGACGCATGGGTGAATTCTGGACATATAGCTGCTTTGAGGTACAATTGCTATTCTGTGTGTTTGCTTTGGTTTTCTGTAGCCACCTGGATATTACTACGTGTATCGCGTGAGTACGGGGGGGGGCGCTGCCGGTGAATATTGCATGCGCCACTTGTGTTCAGTGGCTGTCTGTGGGATAGCAATAGCGGGGATTAATGCACTAGGAGCAGGCATTACTGTGGCATTAATACCCGCTGGAAACTGCTCAGGTGATCTGTTTCACCCTATCCCTGTGCTCGTTTTGTCCTGGCGTTAATAACCATGTTACAATAATCATTTAAACTGCTTAACTTAGGGGAGAGACTTCTTCCTCCCCTTAAGAAACCTACTATTAAAAGTAAACTTTTAAGTACTTTAAAGTGCTTATACTTTAATGCTAGGAGTCTCCATGGCAAACTTGATGAGTTGAGAGTCAGATTGCGTAAGGATGATGTGGGTATTCTTCTCATTACTGAGACTTGGGGGGGGGGGCTGATAAATCTAGTTGGGTGTTTTCACTTGGATTAACGCTGTTCACCTACATTAGGCAGGCTAGAATAGGGGGTGGCATTGCCATCTTCCTGAGAGATTCATTATTTGCAGTTGATATTTGTAATAAAATTAAACAAGTTAATAGTACTACTGAAACTATTTGGTTAAAATTAATGGGTAATATGCACCAATAACTTGTGATAGGGGCTTGTTATCGTCCACCCAGTGCCAATCATGAACATCTTGACAGTATCATCCAGGAAATTGAGACAGCCTGTTCAATCGGGGATATTATTGTCATGGGATATTTTAATCTGACTAGCATAGATTGGGACAAGGTGGTGGCTACTTCTAGCTCTGGTAAAAAATTGGTGGATATGTGTGAACAGTGCAACTTGGTACAGGGGGTTATGTTACCAACAAGGGGAACAAATATTCTTGATTTAGTTTTTCATACCACAGCTTTAACAGTAAGTAATATCTCTGTGCAGTCACCTATTGGCAATAGTGATCACAGCTCAATTAGTTTTTCTCTTATGTATACTATCTCCATGGTATCTAATACCTCTAAGATTTAATTGAATCAAAAAGCAGATCTTGATAGTATAAAAAGTGAATTGAATAGTGTAGACTGGGCATCTTTGTTTAATACTGTGGGTATTGAGGATTATTATGATACCTTGATTACCAAAGTTATCAATTTGAGAAACAGCTATGTTCCTTCTAGAATAAAAACTAAATCCTCTAAGTCTAACCCAAGATGGATGACTAAGGAGCTTAATAAACTCATTAGGAAAAAAGACAAATGCTATACAGCTTATTTAAGGTCCCATTCACCTTCAAATTGGAGTTCGTACTTATATATATTTTGAATAATTATATATATATATATATATATATATATATATATATATATAGTATCAAAAGGGCCAAAAGGAAGTAGGAGCAAAAATTAGCATTAAATGCATTTAAGGACAACTCCAAATCTTTCTATGCATATATAAATTTCCTCAAAACACCCTCTTGTCAGGTTGGCCCCCTTCAGATCAATGATTCTTTAATTAATGACCCTTTAGATATGGCTAATATTTTCAATACTAATTTTTGTAATTCATTCCATAAAACTAAGGACTATAATATGACTTATCCCTTGTCGAGTAATCGTTTTTCAATATCAGAATCGGATGTTCATACCAAGTTACTCAACCTTAAAGGCAAAACTAGTGTCTCTCCTGATGACTTACGTGGTCATTTTTTGTACTTATTAGCTGACTGTTTATCAATATCACTTAAATTATTATATGAGCACTGTTTGAATCACAATTATATGCCCTATCTGTGGAAAATTGCATATGTAGTTCTATCTATATAAAGGGTCCAAGAAACTGTTGGGAAAACTACAGACCTGTAAGCCTCACATCCCCTATGGGTAAAATATTAGAATGCATAATGAAAGATTTAATCACCCCTTTACTCGAACATATTGATAAAGAATAAACATGGCTTTAAAAAAGGGAACAGTTGCCTGACTAATTTACTGTGCTTTTATGAAGATTTAAGTTTACACTTAAATAACAGATTCCCATATGATGTTATATATATTGATTTTAGCAAGGCTTTCAATTATCTTCCGCATTGGGCTCTTTTACAACAATTACATGGTTCAGGTATCAATTTGAATCTTGTTAGATGGATAGCAAATTGGTTAGATCAACGTTCAAAACAAGTACTGATTAATGGTCATTTCTCCAATAGGGGATTGGTTACTAATGGGGTGCCACAGGGTTCCATCTTGGGACCCTGTCTGTTTAAGTTTTTTATAGCTGATATTATAAAATATAGTTGGTCAAATATGCTGATGATATTAAAACAGGTGGATCATGTGCTAATTTAGATCAAAATTGCTTCTATTCAGAATGACCTTGACCAATTGTCTAAATGGATTTCCACGTGGGGGATGAAACTAAATCATAACAAATGCAGAATCATTCATTTTGGTGCTAGTAATCCTAGGCATGTATATACTTTAGATAATCAGGTGTTAGTTGCCTCAGATGTTGAAAAGGATTTGGGAGTTTTGATAACTGACAACTTCCTTCCAAGCACTCAAATTAATGAGGTTATCCTTAGAGCAAATTGGGTCATTTGGTCTATCAAACGGAACATTAAATCTAGGGATAGTAGGGTTTTGATGCCTCTTTATAGAGCCTATGTCATTCCCCACCTAGACTTTTCATCCCAGTTGTGGTGTCCATTTAAAAAACAGGACATCGCACAACTGGAAAAAGTTCAAAGGAGATATACAAAGATGGTAAGAGGTTTAGTAAATGTCCCATATGAAACCAGATTAACCATACTGAACCTGATGCCTCTCTACATCAGGCGTTTAAGAGGTGACCTACTCCTTATGTATGATATCGTAAATGATCCATATTTAATGACTATCGTAGGTTTCTGTTTCAAGGAAGAAACCTATAATCTTAGGGGACATCCTCTTCAACTGCAGTTAAAAAATTGTAATTGTCTTCCTCGGAAGTTTTTCTATACATTTCGTGTAATTAAACCATGGAACATCCTACCTATAGATGTAATTGTTAGCAGTTCCAAACCCAATTTTAAAATAAGGCTTGATAAATTTATTCAATCTGGATCAATGTGTAGTTATTACTTGTAACACGAGCAATCATGGGCCTTATGGGCTCTCTTGCTCTGTAACGATCTTAGTATGATTCTTAGTTACTGTTCCCAGCTGATGACATGTACTGTTTTAGCAGTATTTCACTATGTAATATTATGTATCTTGCATTTTTGTCTCCTATGTATCCCCTTCCCCCAGGATGCATCTGGAAATGAGCTATTGCAGCTCAGTGTGCCTTTCCTGGTGAAACTTTTCAAATAAATAAATTAATAAATTCCTAGACCTTCTGGGACTCACAGTCAGAATATATGATTGACTGAGGCTGCCATGCCTCCCAAGACTTTGGCTGATTGGTAGAGTCTTTGTTCAGTGGATTATAGATTGAAGGAGTGCTCCTGACCAATCAGAGTACTCCTTTCCATGGCATGTTAGACACTCTTATTCTGTGAAGAGTGTCTCACGTGCAGCTGCCCTGGAATTGGGCATGTTCGAGTAAGTTTTTATTTTAATTGTTATATTATTGATCACGCTCGATCAATAATATAATAATATGGCCACCAACACCACTGTTACAGTTTTAAGAGTTGTCTTGCATTCTTAAGGTCTCAGAACTGCTCATCTTCATGGTTTGCAGTTCTCATACAATATACTAAGAATGCATGTGAGACCACTCTCACAGTGGTCTCAGAGTTGGTATTAACATACTGCGCGGTAGCTCGGAGTTCTGTAGCAGGGCTCCTAACCTTTTGCAGCTGGTTAGTTTAACTTCTGCAATTGGAACTATTTATCTTGGTGGTTATTTTCTGTCCACCTCTCACCTAACATACCATGCGATGCTAATGATGATGTCAGATATTGAGTTGGTGGTAGTGTTGTTTTCAAATTTTGATGGAATGGAATTCTGCAGAATTTTGGAAAAATCCTGACAAATACCGTTGAATTCTGTTGGAAGCAGAATGGCAGAACTCATTGCAGAACAGCGTCATACCATTTTACAGTTACACAGTTCTTCCACCAAACTTGTTCTGGAACCATTATATACAAATTCTGTGGAAGCAAAGGAATGAATTTAATCAGAAATGCAACCATTTTTTTCCTGCTGGCCCTTACACACCTGTGTGATGTTCCAGTAAGATGGCTTGCAGGCCTGTTGTCTGTTCTGATGCTGTGCCTCAGTTTTGCTGTTTACACTGACTCTGCAGTGTAAACCATGGAACTGTATTCCACCATTTTCTGCAAGCAGTTTTGTACTGTGAATGTACTGAATATTCTGTGAACAGGTCTATTGGTGAATATTAAGCTGCTACAGTTTCGTTGTAGAAAACTGACCCCAAAACTTGCTGTAAATGTGATGATTTTGACATGCTTTTATTACAGGCTTGTGGTTGAAGTGGCAGTGAAAGCCAGAGTGTTGTTTTTGTTAAAGAGCTACTGATGCCTCAAAGAAAACTTTGAAAACCATAATACTTGGGTACAAAACAGCTTGCATTCCATATATATTCTATGCTTTTTGCCTACCCATTATGTGTTACTGACAAAATTTACATGAATACCTGATATTCATCCCTTGGTGTTCATCTGCCTCTATAGTTAATTCCCTACATCGGTTCATAATCCTCTGTTGTGACATCACACTCCATTGCCATGGGAGTAACTGTGATGTCATAAGTAGTAAATTCTGACCTCAGGTAGGGAGAAAGCAACAGGAATGGCTGAACTCTTCAGGAGCAAAGATCCTGTTTTAATGCAGATAACCTCAGTGATAAATAATAAATACTGAACTAATGTGAAATACAAGCTGAACTGTGCCTAAATATTATGTTTTGCCAAAGTCCTTATGAACACGTCAGCTGCCCTTTAAATGCTAGAGTGTGTGCTTTGTGGTGTGACACAGCAGGCTGCAGTTGCTGTACAGTAGTGTATTGGGAAGGGCGGAAATGGAGGGTGATTGTGCAGAACCCTGCATGGTCCAGTATTGTCTAGCAGCCAGCTAGAGAAAAACACAAAACTGAAGGCTACAAAGTGACTTCACTACAGCTTATTTATCTCTGGCTACTTGTGCAGTGTTGGTGGTAGTTGATATTTTTAGTGCTTTGTAGCTGCTGCACTTACTACAGAGTTGTGGGGGGGTTCTGTACACAGCTCAGTAACAGAACAAGAGAGCTAAGCACAAGCTAGCTGAGGCTCTGAGGTTATTTATATTTAATTTAATTATTTGCAGTCTGGTGAGTGTGAGAAATATTTGTAGTTTGCGCTGCCTCTCACTGCTGTAAGAGAATAATTTATTTTCTCCAGTGTTTCTTGTTAGTGTGTATCAGGAGAAAATGCAAAAGAGAAGTTCAGGCCGTGGGAATGGTTGCAGGCACAGTAATACACAGTCAGAAACTGCTGCAAAAGGGAAAGGATGGGGTACCCTTGGGTCATCTGGTGTGTCTGCTGCACAGCCCTCAGTGCTTCAGATGCTATCTCCACCACCAGTAGTACCATGGGAAGCTGGCAGAAGGATTGTTGGTGGGACAAGTAGCGGTGTTGTATGAATGCTAACGGTGGAATCCCAAAGTGATTTAGTTGATCCAGAGAATCAGAAAACCTTAGAGGAGGAGTCTTAGCAAGATGTTAGTGGAAGAGGAGGAAAAGGGAAATTGTTTAACCAGGAAAGGCACACTAACCCAGAGCTTGTTTCCAGGTGCGATCTGGGAGCACAAGGAAGTTAAGTGACTTGCTCAGGGTAACACAGTATGCAAGTGGGGGCTGATGGGATTCAGATCCAGGTCTTCAGGTTTGCAGTTCAGCGCCCTTAACCACTATGCTACACTACCTCCTAAGGAGGAGGAGGAGGAGGAATATGCTCAAGGGGGTAGAATAGGTGGGGGAATGTCAGCAGGAGATAGAGGAGGAATATTCCCAGGAGTGGACAATGGAGATGAAAGAGTCGCGTGAGGAGATTGTAGGGTGTGTTGTACATGGCGGTACTCATCCTGTAGTGCCAGTTGACAAAGCAGGAGAGGTTCAGATGGGACTAGAATCTGGTGAGGGCAGTAATGATGCTGACAGTTCAGTGGTTGATGTAAATTGTGAGCCAGAGTACCATGCAAGTATTCCAAAATACAAAAACTCACTTTTTTCACCCAGAGAAAAGGCAGTTGAGGAGGAGAAGGATGATGGTGATGAGGGGAAAGTGCTGGTCCAACAACACATGAAGCTGAATTAAACAGCAAGGGATAGGAATGGTACAGGGCAAGGTGAAGGGAAAGAAAAGAGATGGTGAGAAGTAAAGGAGGAGGAGGAGATACATGTGCGCATGAAGGCACAGAGGGTACAGGTAGACGAGGCACAGGTCCAGTGCCCCCCCATTTAGGGATAAGAGCTAAGCAGAACCCTCCATCCCAAATGTCTTTAGTTTGAGATTTCTCTGTCTTTGACAAAAGTGTTGAGAGTGTGGCAATATGTCAAATTTGCAAGGCTCGAGTAAGCCAAGGCCCATCTGGGGCATGGCTCACCAAACTGGACATTGTAGTTGCAATAACATATTATTGAGAGCCCTGGGGGGGGGGGCAGTCTATGCCAAAATTTGTATGATGTACTTTTTTCCTATAATCAACACTTGGCCTGTTCTGGGGTACACTGGAAGCAGCCATGTCCAAAAGATTAACTTTAACTTTTAAGGTTGCCGTCACCTATCACCTGTCTCACACTTACCTTTCTTCCGTCCAAATCTCACACTCTCAAAAGTGAAACTAAAACACAAGCATATGTGTCGAAACAATGGAATCTGAAACTACTGATTAACTCATATTCTGTGGTATACATAGACTACCCTTATAAAACTGCGGGATGTTGTTGTGGCACTGTAAAGTGGCGTCATTTAAAAGTGCACATGGAATACTATTCTGTGGTTTAACTACAAAAACTGCAGTGATACTTGAGCCATGGAATGACTTTCCAATGGTTTAAAATAGCGCAGTCGCAAAATCATGAACTGTGGAATTGTAGTCCACGGTTTCCGTAAGGAACCAATGGAATGCTCTTAGAATTCTGTGGAATTTCCAAAAAAATTCCAAAACGCATTTCAGAAGTGAAAACTCCTCTGGCAGGATTCTGCATTAGGCACATATCTAGTAGGGGTAGGGGCTTCAGGACAGAAAAAGATGGACGTTAAACCTGAAACTGTGGAGAAAAAATAGTGTATTTTGTTTTAAATAAAAATCCCTGAAAATGACAGACTCCATGAGAACCCTTAAGTTCTGCAACGTGATCTGAGTTGCGTAGCTAGTTCTGTGACCGCAGAAGTATAGCGCTCCAGGGACCAGAATCCCAGCAGAACCAAACTGTGCATCGTTGTTAGCCAGTAACCCAGCAAAGACTAGGCAGTAGAACCATGCCAGGTTCTGGTGCCAGAACTGAGCCAGTAGCCAGTAGCTGGAATTCAGATGCAGCTGTGCAAATAATGTTGCCTGAGTACACTGGGCAAGTTAATAAAACATGCAAGGTTCCTTAGTGCCACGTCGGCTGTGCCCGTGTCCGGGACTTGATTTTGGAAGGATAACTACTTGCTGATATTTGGTTACAAGGATGTTGTAAAGAGGGAACAGCCCAAGCAGTAGTTCCAAATATGCATGTTATTTAGTTTGGAATGTTGGTGTTTATTTTATTTTATTTTATTTAATTATTTAAAGATTCAGAAACAACCTTTGAGCATAGACTTTTAGAAAGGTTCCACGTCAAGTAACAATTCACAGACAACAAATCAGAACATAGATACAGTAATACATATAAGAGACGGGTTACAATTTAATAACATGAATTAAACAGCTAACCTCATGCGGGTGTCAGGGTGAGCAAGAACAGAGCAAGGTTCAGGAAGAGGAAGAGCGCCCCTCCAGGAGGTGTTACTGCCCACTTGCATGAGTGGGGGAATCACAAGTGCACAGTGACAATATCACCATTTCAAGCCAAATAGCATGCATATTTGGTGTTACCTCATGGGACATTCGATGTATGCCGTGGGAGTTCCCACTTTTTTGTGTGTCTTTTGCAGGTCAAAAAAAGGGCTGTGTTATGTAAACTGATGATCTTTTTAAAGTTTTCTTTCTTTTCCACTTTATTAATGACGCTTAGCTGAGCCTTTGACTTTGACGGTTAAAGTGACAGCGCCACTGTTTGATGTGCTGCTCGGGGAGCCAGTTCATGTGAAAAGCAAGAGTTGTGACTGCTATGCAGATAACATAGCTGTTTTGCAAATAACATGATTTTAACTGTTATTTGCACTAGCTACATCTTCAGTGAAAATAATAGCTTTTATCTTCTAAATGTGTTTGCACTCCCATGGTATACAAGTAAATAGCTATGAGGAGCAATACATTACTGTGTGATAGCAGTGCAGCGAGCCTGCAGTGTAATTAGAAATCCTTAAATCATTTTTAAACATAGTTTATTGTTTTTAAAAAAGACAGTAATATCTCATAAGGGGCATAGGTTATAAATGTCAATATGTACTGTATAGATGATATACAAGCCATATTCCCCAATAACCTTGTAAGTGAGGAGGTGGGAAGAACTGTTAACTTTGAAGCATTCTTGGTACTTGGATAACTACAAGGAGTAAGGGCATGAGGAACAGGGTTTTGACTTTGACATCCCAAAGGAAGCAGTGTGTGTGTGTGGGGGGGGGCTGCATCTTTTATACTCAGGTTGGGTACAAAATGTATAAGTGGGCACAGTATTTAAGGGCCGATATTCATGAACATTACTTCTAGCAGTAATACAACTTTTCATTGCCTTTACTATTCTGATTCTGCATTGTGCTGTTGAACAACATTGTAGTTGCTGACTTGGGTTAGTAAAGGGAAAGTGGAGCAAACGCTACAAGTAATGTAATTGGATATTGACCAAGGTTTCATTTGAAATTTTTTTTCCCCTATTTCAGTCGAGGCCCCCTTCTGCTTCCCAACTCCAGTCCCAGCACCTGTCACATTGGGGACCTACCTTGGTTCTCCCGTAGACCCCAGGGCTCGCCCCCCCACCAGTGGTGGCACTGGCATACCCCTCCAGAGAATGAATCCACTGCAGTCATTTTGATGGTGCAGAGCCTGCAAGGTGAGGGCATCACCCAGCCTCGTTCAGCATTTCCCTCTTCCATTTTCCCCTTCCCTAGAGAAGGCAGTGTGACCTTGCTTCCACATGCGTGCAACAGGCATGTGCAGTGCGAGTCAGCCAGTTTGTCCCTCCCACATTGCTGCTTCACCTGTGGGCCTCCAGGTGGTGCACCAGGAATGGACAACTTCACACTCCAGAGAAGACAAGCATCCACTGGGATGTGGAAGCTTCCTCCCCCTGCCAGCCATCCAGCACTCCGGGCTTGTTCTTGAATTCGGGTCACCGGCGCTATGAACAGTAGTGCTATTGCTGTGCCAACGGCCAGCCACAAGCCAAGGTTTCTGATATTTCACATACTACTGAATGCTGCCGCTGTCTGGATGGCAGGAGACAAACACAAAGAACCCCAGGGCTCCATTCTCAGCTGCAGTCTCTGATGACACACATTTAGGGCAAGATATTCAAAGCTTTGCCCCTGGGCTAAATTAGCACTGCCCAGCGGGCAAACTTAGCCCGGAGCACAGAGCAAGCTATATACAGAAGGAATAGCCCAGGGCAAACAGCTTCTGAATATAGCATGGGAATGAGGCCGGGCAAACCTGGGCTGGGAGTGCAGGGCAAACTTAGCCCTGGAATAAGACAGCTCTGAATATAGCGACCAGGAAGTGCAGACCACAACAGCAACACAGTGCACAGTGATGTGAAGATAACTAGAGGTGACTTATGTGGCCAATGTGTGTGCCAACAAATGCGTGGACCCAGTACAGCTGCAGGGAGCAACCTATGGGAAGGTACAGTGCAAAACAGTATAATATTCCCCGAACCATTTGCACGGAGCTAACACGTTTGCGCGGGATTAGCACGGAGCTAAGCTGTTAGCCCGGTGCAAACACATTTGGCATGCTTAAACATTGCCATATTCAAAAGTGACATGCAAATGAGCCTACTCGGGTAGTCTCTGGGCAAACATCCCGATTAGCATCTCATTATGCCCTGATTTGCATGCAGTTTGCCCAGCGTTACTGCAGAGTCCCACAGAGCCACCTGTAGGTCAGTCTGGAAGTACAGGGGCTGGCCAGGTCCGACCACAGCTCCACCTGTAGGTTTGTCTGGCAGTGCACGATGATAGCTGCAGGCTACATGTATGCAGTACAGCATAGCGTAGCGTATTGTACCCCAGGGGACAACACAGCATAGGCACAGGTGGTGGTGGTGCTGCATGCAACTGTAACACTGTAGGACATGCTACAGTGCACAGCAGACACTACAGTAGCAAGTGGGCCAGTAGTGTGAGGGATACAGCACTGCCTATGGTGTGCAGGGCAGTGACACTGACTGCACTGTACACAGTGACAGGCCCAACTTGCAGGTGTTTCCTGCCAGTGGACATTACTGTTACGCTGTTGTGTGATCCACAGATGCTGCACCTGCGGCATGGGATGCACACAGTGACATATACATGGCCGGCTGTGTGTGCTGTGGCATGTATACAGTTGTGCTGTAAGTGGCTGGGGGGCATGTAGTATCCGACAGGTACATAGGCAGTGGTGTATTCCCACTGCTGGCCCATGTGCACTGCGTGCTGTGTCCTAGTCCGGTGGCCACACCTGGGCTGTGGTGAAGTCTGGCTACCCGTACACCCTCCCCTCAATGGCCACTGTGCCCAAAGTACTGCCTGTGTGTGCTGGCATCTGTTGGGCACTACAGATGTATGGTCTGCAGGTGTGTGTTGTATTGCCACACTACCATGATGTCCTCAGTGGGCCTGATCACCCCTTACCGCCTGGCATGGCTGGGACTGGTGGCAGCTGTTGGCATCATGGTGGTGCCATCAGTAAGCAGCATGTGTCCTCCATGTCTGGCATTTTCTAAGTGTCATACTCATATGTTAAGGTCACGCAAGCCATGCTACTGCCGCGCTAACACCGTGCAAAGCAACAATGTCGCGAAAGCTGTTTGCCCAGGGTTAAGACCAGCTTTTCCTGGGCGTCAATTTGTACCAAGCTATGGGTCGCGCAAAGTCACGCTAAACACCTTAGCGTGGCGCTAGTCGCTGGATATCTCATTGTGCCTGTACTCATGTTCACTTTGCCCTTTGCATATAATTATGGTTTGCCCAGCGCTAATGTGGTTTGCCCGCGCTATTTGGCCTTTTGAATGGAGCAGACCCACGCTAATCCTGCGCTAAACCCACGCAAACATTTTTTGCCCTGCACAAAGCTTTGAATGTCTGGCCCCAAGGGTGAAAAGAGCCTCCCTGCTGGGTGCTAAAATAAACTGCCATAGAAAAAGGGTAGACTTTCCAGGCAGAGGAGGAGTCTTCCTGGCAACAGTCAGAATGAAAATCTTTTGGCCAATCCTTCCTGTGTGTGAACGGGGATTGCACCCAGTAGCATGCTGTGAGGGCATGAGGCTAAGTTGGAGGGGGAGTAAGTTCAGACGCGATATGGGGAAATATTTCTTCACTTAAAGGGTGGTAGATGCATGGAACTACCTGCCAGCCAAACTGGTGGAGGCTGGAACAGTGGAGGGCTTCAAACATGCTTGGGATAAACATAGGGGTATATTATTTATTTATTTATTTTAACCAAAAAATGTTAATGGGTAAGATGCACTGGCCCACATGACCCTTTTACAGGCTCGTCCCGGACAGACAATACAGACAAGAGAGACACAGTATTAAATGAGTAACACCTACACAATAACATATAATACATATGTACTACACATAATGGGCCAGATATTCAAAGCTTTGCACCAGGTAAAACACGTTTGCGCAGGTTTAGTGCAGGATTAGCGCGGGTCTGCAATATTCAAAAGGCCAAATAGCGCAGGCAAACAGCATTAGCACCGGGCAAACCAGAAGTATATGCAAGGGGCAAAGTGAACATGAATACAGGCGCATTGAGATATTCAGCGACTAGTGCCGCGCTAAGGTGTTTAGCGTGACCCATAGCGCAGTACAAATTATTGCCCAGGAAAAGCTGGTCTTAACCATGGGCAAACAGCTTTGCGTGGTGATAGCGCGGCATTAGCACAGCTTGCGCGACCCTAACATATGAGTATGACACTTAGAAACTGCCAGACATGGAGGACACATGCAGCTCACTGATTGCACCACCGTGACGCCAACAGCTGCCACAGGTCCCAGCCATGCACAGGCAGTAAGGGGTGAATGGGCCCACAGGGGACATCATGGTAGTGTGGCCATACACCACACATCTGCAGACCATACATCTGTAGTGCCCAACAGATGCCAGCACACACAGGCAGCACTGTGGGCATGATGGCCATTGAGGGGAGTGTGTACAGTAGGCCAGATCTCACCACAGCCCAAGTGTGGCCACAAGACTGGGACACAGCACACAGTGCACATGGGCCAGTAGTGGGAATACCCCACCACCAGTGTGCCTGTCAGAGCCTGCAGTTATCAACGTGCACTGCCAGACATACTGTACCTATAGGTGGAGCTGTGTTCGGACCTGGCCAGACCCTGTACTTCCAGACTGACCTACAGGTGGCTCTGTGGGACCCTGCAGTAACGCTGGGCAAACGGCATGCAAATCAGGGCCTGATGAGAGGCTAATCAGGCTGTTTGCCCAGGGTCTGCCTAAGTAGGCTCATTTGCATGCCACTATTGAATATGGCAAATCTTAGCACGGGCAAACAGCTTGCTCAGAGCAAAGCCGCACTAACGCAGCAGTGCGGGCGCCAATGGTTCGGAGAATAGTATAGATTTTTTTCTTTTTTTTACACTCTATTTCTTCACTGCCACTACGGGGAACTCTCTCAGGCATCCGCCTAACCACCGACTCAACCTCCTGGCCTGAAACTCCCCCTGAGTCCCGGCACCAGCCCGGCTATCCCCTCAGCTCTGAGCCCCCTGAGGAAGGGCTGCCCTATCCACCCAGGGCACTCTATGTACAATTCGGGCCAGGCTGGGCTCGGCCCAGGACCGGAGGTGGTCCAGCCTGTGGAGTGTGGCTGATGGTAGGTGGTGCTGTCGCCTATCCCCGAGGGCAGGGTATTTCCATTTTTCCTCCGGTTTCCCCCAGTGCTCGGTCGTGCAGTGGCATTCGCACTATCGCCGGCGCCCACCGCAACACATACACAATGTGTGGTGGCGCGAGACTCGGCATTCCTCTGGTCTCCACCAGAGGTCGCCCCTGTGCGATGCATCCCAGAGCCTCCCGGGAGGAGAGCAGTCCTCCGGACGCTCGATCTCTTCCTTCCCCTGCCGACCCCTGACAACCCGAGCTCATTCCCGAACCCGGATCGCCGGCATGGCACGAGGTGTGGCGTCCAGCGCCTCAACCCTCAGCGCCACCGGGCTGGCATATTATACAGGTTTGATCACTGTTCTTTCACATCTGCTGCTGTCTGCAGCTGTACTGGGTCCACACATTTGCTGGCACACACATTGGCCACATAGTCCACCTCTAGCTGCCTCCTCGTCGCTGTGCACTGTGTTGCTGTTGTGGTTTGCACTTCCTGGTTGCTATGTTCAGAGCTGTCTTATTCCAGGGCTAAGTTTGCCCTGCACTCCCAGCCCAGTTTGCCTGACCTCATTCCCATGCTATATTCAGAAGCTGTTTACCCTGGGCTATTCCTTTTGAATATGGCTTGCTTTGTGCTCCAGGCTAAGTTTGCCACCAGGCAGTGCTAATTTAGCCCAGGGGCAAAGCTTTGAATATCTGGCCCAATATGTACTAAAATATTATAATGAAAAACAACTGTAGTTTGCTTTAGACTTTAGACAAGATTTGTACAGTTTGAATTTATTAGAATTTTTTGAATTCCTAATTTTAGGATCACGCGCTTTCCAGTTTTTAGCAGCTGCATATGTAAAGGGTTTCTGTTCTTCAGTGGTTTTAATGGTATTGATAAAGTTACAGTATCATCAGAACACAAAAGATGATTTTCTTTTTGGTATAACAATGTCAGCAGTAGGCCCAGTTCATCGTTTTTCCGAGCTTATAGGCAGTATAGTTCATATGGCGCTTGCCCCCTTAGTCTAATGGCAATGAGGTTGTAATGATCTGCTCTATGTTTTGCCCAAAGAACACATCTGCAAATAGCATTGTACATGCTGTTTCTTTTGGACCTCACCTTGTCCGACATTCCCCCAGACTACACTATAATCTATGGAGGGCAGGAAACATGCCTGAGATAGTCTTGCGTGTGTCATCAGTCAGCAAATCCTTGATTGCATATAAGGCTCCTAGGGCCAGAAATTCAAAACTTTGTGCTGGGCACAAACTGTTTGCACCAGGTTTGCACAGGTCTGCTGTATTCAAAAGGTGAAATAGCTCGGGCAAACTGCATTAGCACTGGGCAAATGTATAATGTATGCAAGAGGCAAAAAGAGGGTGTGTGTACATGAATACAGGCGCAATGCTATATTCAGTGCATTAGCGCTGCACAAAGTGTTTTTGCTTGACTTAAACAACACTTTATGCGGTGCAAAATTACTGCCCAAGAAAAGGTAGTCTTAAATCTGGGCAAACCAGCTTTGCGTGACTTTGTGGCTTTGCGCGACTTTTGCATGGCTTTGCACGACCCTAACTAGTAAATATTAAACATAGAAAGGAACCAGACATGGAAGAAACATGCTGCACACGGATGGCACCTCCTATGTTGCCATCATCTGCCACCGGTCCCAACCATGCCAGGCATTAACTGGTGACCCGGCTCCTAGTGGACACCATGGCAGTGTGTCCATACAGCACACACCTGCAGACCACCCTTCGGTGGACACCAACAGAATCCAGCACACACATGCAGCACTGGGAGCATGGAGAGTGTTGAGGGGAGGGCGCACAGGTGGCCAGTCTGCACCACATACTGGGTACTGCCACAAGGTTGGGACAATCCACGCAGTGCATATGGTCCAGTGTTGGGAATACCCCAACACCAGTGTGCCTGTCTGATGGTACATGTCCCCCCAGCCACATACTGCACATCTGTACAGACACCACAGCACACACAGCCAGCCATGTATATGTCACTGCGAGTATCCCATGCCAGTGGTGCAGCGTCTGTGGGCCGCACAACAGCATAACAGTAATGTCCACTGTCAGTACACACCTGCAAGATTGGCCTGTCACTGTGTAAAGTGCAGCAGTCATTGATGCCCTACACACCATAGGCATTGCTGTGTCCCTCACAGTACTGGCCCCCTTGTTACTGTAGTGTCTGCTGTGCACTGTAGCAGGACCTACAGTTTGACAATTGCATGCAGCACCACCACTTGTGCCTGTGCTGTGTAGTCCCCTGGGACACAGTATTCTATGCTGTTCTGTACAAATGTAGCCTGTAGCTACCACAATGCACTTCCAGACTGACCTACAGGTGGAGCTGTGGGCAGACCCAACCAGCCCCTGTACTTCCAGACTGACCTACAGGTGGAGCTGTGGGAACCTGCAATAGTGCTGGGCAAACTACATGCAAATCAGGACATAATGAGATGCTAATCTGGATGTTTGCCCACAGACTGCCTAAGTAGGCTCATTTATGTCACTTTTGAATATAGCAAATTTTTGCCCTGGGCAAACGTGATTGCACTGGGCAAATGGCTTAGCTCAGCTCAAAACCTGCGCAAATGTGTTTGCGCTATGCAAATGTTTTGGAAACATGGTACATTTCTGCAGAATTTCACATGTGCTGGTGCTTGCAGCTTTAATGAATCCACTCCTTTGCTAGCACACACATTGGCCACATAGTTTGCCTTTACCTTCCTTCACGTCGCTATGCACTGGGTTGCTGTTGTGGTTTGCACTTCCTGGTTGCTATATTCAGAGCTGTCTTTTTCCCAGGCTATTTTTGCACTGCACTCCCAGCCCAGTTTGCCTGGTTTCCTTAGCATGCTATATTCGGCAGGTTTAGCACCGGGGCTATCCCTTTTGAATATAGCGGGCTAGTGGTTCATGGCTAATTTAGCACGCCAGGCAGTGCTAATTTAGCCCCGGGGCAAAGTTTTGACGATCTGGCCCATAGTCTCTTATTCAACTGTGCGCAGATCTGCTCTATGTGAATTTCATAGTTCAAGTGGGAGTCAAATTTCATGCCTAGATATCTAAAATGATTCACTACTTCTAAACTGCTTTCTCTATCAAAGTTAACTACAAATTTATCAGCATTTTTACTTGATTTCCATACAGTACAAAGTAACATTGTTTTCTTTTTGTTCAACAATAATTTATTTTGCATGACCCATCTTGTCATATTTCCAAAATCTGCGTTTTGATTTTCGTTTTAACACTTTAATATCTTTATTTGCCATGTATAATACAGCATTGTCAGTGCAGAGAATGATATCTGCAAATTTGAGATAAATCATTAATGAACAACAAAAACAACAGGGGTCCAGGTAAAGACCTCTGTGGAACCTCACAGCTTATGGTTCATAAATTAGACAAGTCTAATTTTCTGTTCTCCAAATAACTTGAGACCCAGTTCACTACTAGATCACCCAGACCTAATTTACTAAGTTTCAGTTTCAGGAGGGAGTGATCCACTAGGCTGAATGCCTTGGTCAGGTCCATGACCATCGACCGTAAGAATAGTCCCCCCCCCCCCGTCCATATTCACATGCAGATTGTTCGTGAACCTGCTGGCCCAGTGGTGCTGAGGGTTGAGGCGCTGGATGCCACACCTTGTGCCACAGCAGCGACCTGGGTTTGGGAACAGACTCAGTGGGGGTCTGCAGGGGAGGGAAGAATTGCTCTCCCTTCCCTGGGGAGGGCTCCGGGTCTCACACCACTCCTTAGCAGCCCCTGATGGAAATCAGGGCAGAGCAAGGATGTGGTGCCAAAACAAGGGGGAAGAGCGGCTGCGGAAGTTGGCACGCAGGTGCCATGACATCGATTCATGTCCATGCTCCTGTGGGGAAACTAATGGAAAAATCCCTGGAGGACCGAGAGGCGACAAAGGCTCTAGAGAACTGGCCCCACATCCTCTTTGCCGGATCATTCCTCCAATGGTCCCAGGCACCACCCACACAGGACAGACCCTCTAATTTCAGAAAGAGCCGCCAGGTTGGTGAGGTGAGCCCTCCCCTGGGGGTGATCCAAGGGGCTGGGAAGTTCTGGTGGGCGGGACCAAAAGAGGAGGGTCTCGGTGGGGAATAGGAGATCCAGATCGAGTGGGTACCTCTGAGAGATGCCCTGGGCTGACAGAGCAAAAATAGAGTTAACAAAATAAAAAGGTTGTTCGTGAACCTGACCAAGGTAGTCATTGTGCTACAGTCCCTCCTGAAGCCATGCTGTGCATTTGACAGAACATTGTACTGTTCCAAATTATCACTCAGTTGTGTATGTAGTAGTCTTTCCTGGGATTACCCAGCAGGGACAAAACAGAAATTGGTCTATAGTTTCCAGCAGTTGTTCTTGGACCACCCTTGTGCATGTTTATTTATTTATTTGGTAACCGAGTAGGCAAACTGATCCAAAGGACCATTTTCAGTTGTGACCTAGGCCACACAGTGGCAGACGATTCAGAGTCAGACAGTAGGTATAAGTTGCAGACAACAGGTACAAGTTACAATACAGTGGGTGCATATAATACATTGAGTAAAGTGGAAATCAAAAACAGTGATACATAAACATCATATTTAAGAGAGAAAAGGACAAGTACATAACAAATTCAACAATGCATCTCTGATTATAGATAACTCGGTCATTTACATGTATAGCGAGTCAAGACATCATTTAGCCGGCCAAGGGTACACAGAATAGTGCGTAATGGAGTTCATTACAGCAATCAGTGTTTTCACAGAGAAGACCAAGAAGTGCCAAATAGTTTATTTGATAGTCAGTGCATGGGAAGTAAGACATGTGACACAGTTTTGCCTCTAAGATGGATTTCTGGAATGAGTGTTACCTAGGGAGCATGTACAGGTGGCCTGAGACTTGAGCCAGTTTCTTAGCTTTCATTTGAAGGACTGATGAGAGGGCAATGTTCTGATGGCAGATGGTAGTCTGTTGTAGAGAGAGGGGGACAGAGACAGAAGGCCTTGTTCCCCATGACAGTAGATACATGGGGACTACCCGGGGGAGGAATGGAAGAGACCCTGGAGAACAAGTTACTGCCCTGGCGGTGAGAATCTGGGAGCAGGGGACTTCTGAGAGTTCCTGAGAGAGGTGTAGAGGAAGCACGATGATGCGCTGACACCCCTCGAAGTGAACCCAACAACGACACCCCCTGAGTCAACCACAACCACAGCTCCCGACAGAACACAGCGACTCACCCTAAAGTAACAACATGTGCGCCGACGGTGCACTACAGAAATGGGAGCGGTACTACACATTCACATTCGAATGAGCTAACCTATTGGGAATCGGTACTTTCCAGCTGTATCTATTATTCATTTAACCTGTCACTTAGGAACTGGGAACATCCTGTGTATGTCAGCGTTGGTGACCTAACAGCATGCCATGCACAAAACTTGGTAAACTGCTCCCAGGTGCACCCTGCACTGGGTGCAGAGGAGTCAATGGTGGCGGAATAGCTGCCCATCTGTTCCGGGGGTTGCTGCTGTGCATCCCACATTGTGTGCAGGCTGCACCCCGTCAGTCCACACCAGGACCATCCATTGCCGTTGGTGAGCTGTCGGGGGGGCACTATTGGTGGCTTGCTTTCAGGGGGTGTCTGTGCCCAGTGCATTGCCGTGTGGCCGGTCATAGTGGTGTCCTTTCAAGTGTGTGGGGCATGCGCTGCTGTCTGTCGCTGTCATGTTCATCGGGCTGGTGCACGTCGAGGTACTCTGCTTCGGTTTGGCTGTGTCTCTGAGGGGGGGTGTCAGCTCGGTTGTCGTCGCTCTTCCGTGATGCTTCCAGGTGTTCACTAGACAGCCCATGGCATATTTGTAATGGCCATTCAGCGAGAGTCAGCCTAAGGACTGATATAGAAAGAAGTGATGAGATGAGGAGGAGACCTGAAGGGCAAAGTGACAGATAGAGTTATATGTGATACTCAAATGAGAGAGAACTGAGGTGGATGTGGAAGAGAAAACAGGAGAGCAATAGTCAAGAAGTGGCAGGAGATTTCCCTCGGTAACTGCAAGGCAAGCCTCAGGGGTCAGGAGGTGGTTTACATGGTAGGCTGCCCCCAGCTTCTGGTGGACCCTCTTTATAATGTTAGCAATGTGGACATTGTAGGTAAGGGAGGGATCAAGAGTCAAGAGTGTATCAGTATTACATATGCATTTTTCCATAAGCCAGGGACCGCCTGTCTATATATAGACATATTGAAAACTTTTTGCATTGGTAGGGACAATACTTCTGCAGCCACCCTCAGAAATCTGGGGCCTGATTCCAAAATGGTTACACATGTCACAAAGTGACTTGCGCCAAACAAAATAGTGCAAGTAGCACTTTGCGCCATGCGTAATGACATTCGGTATTCCAAAATGCAGCCTGCAACATTTTGCAGGCTGCCTTCGCCGAAGTTGTCCTACGCCACTAGTTATGCCATAAACCCCCTGCAACATGGCACAAGGGGGTTTTATGGCAGCAGTTACACCCTATTCCAAGAGGGTGGCTGTCAGAACAGCACATGTGCTATTCCATGAGAACCCCCAGAGGACATTGGTCTCAGTACAGTTAGACCAGCTACTGGCTGGTCTAAGTGTACCCTGCATCCACTAGGGTTGCGCCACTGTGCCATGTGCACCCAACAGCCACCCCCCCGCATTCCCACGTAAGTCCCCCCCCATCTGTTCCCCATTGGCACATGCCCTGGAAAGTCCTCTGCGGGCTGCTGGCACCCTCAGGACCCAATCCCTGAGAATCGCCCTGCAGGGCAGATCATGTCATCCCCCAGTACTCGAGTAGTGCCCTGCAGGGCTGCATATGTTCCCCCTCAGTCCCCAAGCCCTGATCCCCGATCACCAGCTCACTGAAAATATTACATCTGCCATGCCACTAATTCCCTGGTACTCTAGTGACCCCCACCCCCCACCCAGCAGTGCCAGTCCACCCCACCCCACAACCACACCCATTCCTAGCCGGTGACTGGCACATCCCACCTCACACCTCCATGGCCAGCCACCGACTGAGTTCCCTCTGAACACATACTGCTGTATACAGTACATGCTCAGTTGTCTAGGGCACTCCAGTTAGCTGTACTGAAATCTACTTTGATGTTAGTTATAACCTTTTCATTAACCAGTCTAGTAGTAATAATTTTACCGTGTGACTTAGGTCTCTTATTGCTGCAGATACAACATATTAGCATGTGATTGCTAATTGAATCAGGCATTGTTACAGCACTTATTACATTTTTAACACTGGTTACTAATATCCAGTCAATCAGCAAGCCCATGCCATTCTGGTTATTTACTCTTGTAACATTCTCTATTATCTGGAAAAGGCTTACTTTCTGTAAGATAGTTTCAAATTTACTATTTTCATTTCTTGCCTGATTTAGATTTAGGCCACTTAATAGTGTTATTTCATTACTTCTAAAATCACCTAGCACATGCACTAACTCTTCAAATCCCTGCAATTCAGTTTTTGAAGGGTTATAGATGCAACCCAAAATATTTTTTGTGTTACACAGAACTACTTCAATAAATATACCTTCCCATCCTGAAGAGGTAAGAAAGCACACACGTGTGAAACATGTCAGGAAGCCTGCACCCAACATACTAGGTTGTCTGAGGGAGCTGTATGAGGCACCACTGTATTCCACTTTTGTATTTATGGACTTGTCTTTTGGATTTATTGCTGTGGATTTTCCAATTTTCTTATTAAGGAAGGAATACTGAGCAGAAGATCCTTGGTTGTGGAATATTATTCAGTGCTGCAGAAAACACAAGTGCATTTTTTGCACTCCATGGCCTTTAAGTAGGTGCCAGCAAACTAAGGTACTTTTTCAATTTGTTATATTCTCTTGCTGTGCACTGCTTGTCCTTGGTGTGGTTACCATTCTGTTCTCACCTCCCACCCTGAAGAAGGTGTTTTTACATCCAATACTTCAGCTTTATTGTTGTTTTTGACATAGACAATCAGTCCCCCCACCCCTTTTATTTGTGCAGTCTTTTCTGTAGAAAGCCATCTATTCCTGCTACCTTCCCACAGAAACTATAGCCATCTAATCCTGCTACCTTCCCATAGAAACTATAGCCATCCAAACCTACTACTTCCCAATGGAAACTATAGCCTTCCAAACCTACTACATTCATGTAGAAACTATAGCCATCCAAACCTTACTCCATTCCCACAGAAACTATAGCCATCCAGACCTTACTCCTATCTCATAGAAACTATAGCCATCCAGACCTTACTCCATTCCCACAGAAACTATAGCCATCCAGACCTTACTCCACTCTCATAGAAGCTATAGCCATCCAGACCTTACTCTGTCCCCATAGAAACTATAGCCATCCAGACCTTACTCCATTCCCATAGAAACTATAGCCATCCAGACCTTACTACATTCCCATAGAAACTATAGCCATCCAGACCTTACTACATTCTCATAGAAACTATAGCCATCCAGACCTTACTACATTCAATCTAAACCTACTCCATTCCCATAGAAAATATAGCCATCCAGACCTTACTACATTACCATAGAAACTATAGCCATCCAGACCTTACTCTGTCCCCATAGAAACTATAGCCATCCAGACCTTACTCCATTCCCATAGAAACTATAGCCATCCAGACCTTACTACATTCAATCCAAACCTACTCCATTCCCATAGAAAATATAGCCATCCAAACCTGCCACATTCCTGTAGATACTATAGCCATCCTAACCATACCACATTTCCATAGACACTAAAGTCATCCAAACCTTTCTACATTCCTGTAGAAACTATAGGCACCCTAAACTTACCACATTCCCATAGAAACTATAGCCATCCAAACCTACCACATTTCTATAGAAACTATAGCCATCCAAACCTACCACATTCCTATAGAAACTATAGCCTTCCAAACCTACCACATTCCAGTGGAAACTGTAGCCATCCAAACCTACCACATTCCAGTAGAAACTGTAGCCATCCAAACCTACCACATTCCAGTAGAAACTGTAGCCATGCTAACCGTACCACATTCCCATAAAAACTATAGCTATCCAAACCTTACTACATTCCTGTAGAAACTATAGCCATCCAAACCTACCACATTCCCATAGAAACTATAGCCATCCAGACCTTACTACATTCCCATAGAAATTATAGCCATCCAGACCTTACTACATTCCTACGAAAAAAAAACAGAGCCACATAGGGTGGGCTAGGGGTGCTCTTTAACAGTAAAGCGAATGATGGAAAAAACAGTCACGGCATTCACCTCAGCACATATATAAAACAGACTCCTAGACCGTATAGGTGTGAAAAAATAAAATATCTACTTTATTCCAAAGCCAGCAACGAACATCAGACCTAGGGTCTCAAAGACACAAGTATAACAAAGTGTAGAACAGTGCTAATATATAAAGATAAATACAAACACCAGAAAAAACACTACAGTGAAAAGCTCCCTCAATATGCCTCAAGTTAATTTGATATTTTTATATTGAGGCATCTTTTTCACTTTGTTATTCTTGTGTCTTTGAGACCCTGCATGATATGAGTGTCTTGCACAATTTTACACTATGTCACTTTAAGTGCCCTTCTCTTGTGATGTTACTTGGTGCTATAAAAAGGGTAAATGTACTAGGAGCATTATCTTTGAAAAAGCCTCCTGTGGGTGAAATGTCAGAGCTTTCTTCAATCAATCAATCAAAATCTTTATTTTTCCAAGCGTAACATCATTGAGACAAGCTCATTTACAAGATGGACCTGGGGCGAAACAAGTGCCAGCAGGGTTAAGACATCACAGGTTGAGTGAACGTACATAACAATTACGTAGTAATAATAACAACATAATAACATATAACCATCGCATGTGACAAGATACTTGCACCAGAACATTGCAGTAGGTTCAACAGGAGGTAGTGCCATTTAAGTACAATTGCATGGATACAGATATATGGATGTAAGATAATGAGCTAACGTTTATACAGTAAACATTATTGGAGGAGTCATAGTGAGCAGGAGTGGCAGTTCCTCTAGCGTCAAAGTGCAAAGAAGATTGAGAAGTAAGAGTCCTTTGATAAGTACTGTAGGCATACCCTGGCAAGTAGGGTGGGAAGGGGGTATGGGGAGTGGGGAGGGAAGGTCAATCAAGATAGGAGAGGGTTGGACATGATGGCCTAGGGAGGAAGGACTGTTCGAAGGGAGAAAACGACAAATGCCACAGGCAATGGTTGGGGTTTAAGTCCAATATTTGAAGCAAAGACAGACTGTGATGTTGGGACGTTGATTTGGACAATGACAAAAGGGAGGACTCAAATGACACCTCAGGCAATGGTTGAGGTTTATGTCCGGAATTTAAAGCAGTAACAAATCATGATGTTAAGACCTTGACTTGAAACAATGACAGACCTCGGAGAAGTTCCTCAGGAACAAGGATTTCAAGAGGGATAACGTGACAAGGTAGCGAGCCTTAAGGTTTTCTGGATCTTATTCCAGAGCATAGGAAGAGTGAAGCTTATTGAGGCTCTACGAAAGCACATTTTAACTTTAGGGATAGCCAGAGATAAGACGGCAAGACTTCTGAGAGAATAGGCACTAGGGATACAGGGAGTTAGGCAGCTTGTGAGGTACTAAGGTAATTTATGAGTGATTGCCTTATATGTCCACAGAATAGCATTCTTTTGCCTCCTGAAGCTAAAGGAGGTCCAGCCAATGGAAGAATAGAGGATGCAGTGGTGCGTGTCATAAGGGGCATCCAAAATGAACCTAAGGGCTCTGTGGTATAGGGTATCAAGCTTGGAGAGAACTGTGCTAGTACTATGGCCATATAGGAAGTCCGCATAATCTAGGAGAGGCAAGAAGGTAGCTTGAACTAGGATTTTTCCAGCCTCCTGGGTCAGTGAGTGCTTGATCCTGAAGAAAATACTGAGCCTTTGATGCAGTTTCTTAGTGAGTTCATCAGTGCGATCAATGAAGGACAATATGTAGTAAGTACAGACCCCCAGGTATTGGAATTTGTCCACGGACTCCAGGGCTTCTCCCAAAAGGGTGCTTATGTGAGGAACCATTTTACTCCTTGGCCCTTCTGCAGGGTCGGACTGGGGTACAGAGGGCCCACCTGGAAATTTCCAGGTATCCAGGTGGGCCAGTCCGACCCTGCCCTTCTGGGTCTGATGTTCGTTGCTGGCTTTGGAATAAAGCAGATATTGTTTCACGTCTGTAAGGTCTGGGAGTCTGTTTTATATATGTGCTGAGCTGAGTGCCGTGATTGATTTTTCTGTTATTACTACATTCCTGTAAAACTTTAGCCATCCAAACATTACTTCATTCCTGTAGCATCTATAGCCATCCAAACCTACCACATTCCTGTAGAAACTATAGCCATCCAAACCTACCACATTCCTGTAGAAACTATAGCCATCCGAACCTGCTACATTCCTAAAGAAACTGTAGCCATCCAAACCTTACTACATTCCCATAGAAACTATAGCCATCCAAACCTACCACATTCCTGTAGAAACTATAGCCATCCAAACCTGCTACATTCCTAAAGAAACTGTAGCCATCCAAACCTTACTACATTCCTATAGAAACTATAGCCATCCAAACCTATCACATTCCTGTAGAAACAGTAGCCATCCAAATCTATCACATTCCTGTAGAAACTGTAGCCATCCAAACCATACCACATTCCTATAGAAACTATAGCCATCCAAACCTATCACATTCCTGTAGAAACTATAGCCATCCTAACCATACCACATTGTCATAGACAGTATAGCCATCCAAACCGTACTACATTCCTGTAGAAACTATGCCATCCAAACCTACCACATTCCCATAAAAACTATAGCCATCCAAACCTTACTACATTCCTGTAGAAACTATAGCTATCCAAACATTACTACATTCCTGTAGAAACTATAGCCATCCAAAACTTAGTACATTCCCATTGAAACTATAGCCATCCAAACCTACCACATTCCAGTAGAAACTATAGCCATCCAAACCTACTACATTCCTATAGAAACTGTAGCCATCCAAACCTACCACATTCCAGTAGAAACTATAGCCATCCAAACCTACCACATTCCAGTAGAAACTATAGCCATGCTAACTGTACCACATTCCCATAGAAACTATAGCTATCCAAACCTTACTACATTCCTGTAGAAACTATAGCCATCCTAACCTACCACATTCCCATAGAAACTATAGCCATCCAAACCTACCACATTCCAGTAGAAACTGTAGCAATGCTAACCGTACCACATTCCCATAAAAACTATAGCCATCCAAACCTTACTACATTCCCGTAGAAATTATAGCCATCCAAACGTTACTACATTCCTGCAGAAACTATTGCCATCCAAACCTATCATACTCCTGTATAAAGTATAGCTATCCAAACCTTACTCCATTCCCATAGAAACCATAGCTATCTAGACCATACTACATTCCTATGGAAACTGTGGCCATCCAGACCTTACTACATTCCCATAGCAACTATGGCCATCCAGACCTTACTAGATTCCCATAGAAACTATAGCCATCTACACCTTACTACATTCTCATAGAAACTACAGCCACCCTAACCTACTACATTCCTGTAGAAACTGTAGCCATCTGAACCTACTACGTCCCCACGGAAATTATAGCCATCCAGACCTTACTACATTCCCGTAGAAACTACAGCCATTCCATGGAAACTATAGTCATCCAAACCTTACTACCTTCCATCCAAACCTACTCCATTCCTGTTTAAACTATATCAATCCAAACCTGCCACATTTCCATAGACACTATAGCTATCCAAGCCTTACTACATTCCCATAGAAACTATAGCATCCACTCATTCCCAAAGAAACTGTAACCATCCAAATTTACTACATTCCCATAGAAACTATAGCCATCCAAGTCCACTACATTCCCTTCAATTTTGTCAGTCAACCAGGATTCACTAATACCTAATATATCTGGGGCTTAAATTTGCATGCAGTCCTCAAGCTCAGGCTTCTTGGATAGGAGGCTGAAAATGCTTAAGTGAATTTATTTTAGGCTGCCCACCTTAAACCAGTTTTGAAGGTCAAACCTATGTTCATCTGAATTGTTTACTGGCCCTGGATTCATCTCTATATACCCTGCACACAGTGTTGGAATTATGGTGGGGGCTTGCCAGGGCTCGGTCCTGGTAGCTCTGAAGTGAGCCCCACATAGCGCACACATCACTGCCATTGACTTATAATGGGAAGGGGGGCTCAATTTAAAGATAGGACCCTTACGGGCTCCCCTAGCTCCCAAAGCTCATAAAGTGTAATTCCAACACTGGTTGCAGTAGTAACCTACTTAAAATTAAATGACAACATTCATTAAGTTTTATGTTCCAAATAAAATAATCTAAACTTCGGCTTTCCCACTTGTTTAACAAATCTAACAAATATAACCCATCCTTAGCCACAAAGTCCCCCTCATTCAGTGAAATCTGTTCGTCCCAATTATAAACCCCTTTTCTCTCTGTCAAAGATTTCTGAATTAAGTTTTTCACTCCACTTAATACACAAATGCTTAGGGAACTATTAATAGCCCTGTCATAAACATATTAATAGCCCTGTCTTATCCACATTAGCAATTTCTATAGGTCTAACTTCACAGTCTACAAATCTACAGTTCATCTAAGTTATAGAATATAACACAACACCAACTAGAAAAAAAAAACTTTTAAAGTTTCCCCCTTAAGCCACATTCATGAGCCTCCCACTGGAGGTTCTTGCCACTCCAGCTAGAGCCACTTACGTGGACAGCCACTGAAATGGCTGTGCTTTTCAATACAGGGAGCTCCACACTAAAATTACATCACTGGTCATGTCTCCCACCCTCTGGTAACCCTCCCCAATTAACAGAACAGGTGGAACAGTGACA
The DNA here is from genome assembly GCA_016271365.2 of Neoceratodus forsteri. Taxonomy (NCBI): domain Eukaryota; kingdom Metazoa; phylum Chordata; order Ceratodontiformes; family Ceratodontidae; genus Neoceratodus; species Neoceratodus forsteri. The sequence goes on from JADMNL010000024.1 coordinate 447,993,101, forward strand.
GCTGGAAAGCAGGTTGCAGTCTGTAATGACAGGCAGATGGTAAAGCCACTAGAGTGATTGTGGAGTACCTGCACTTTTCAGTACATGGAGCCCCACCTCAAAATGATGTCACCAGTCCTGCTTCCCACCCTCCAGTAGCCTGCTCCCCTTCCCCACACCGGAACATGTGGAACAGTGGTAATTACAAGACCAGGAGTCAGAGCAGTCAGTTGGGTAGGCTTGAGTTTGGCAGTTTCTGTTGGAGAAACAAGCTGGAAAGTAGGTTTGTGGTCTATAGTGGCAGGCAGATGGTAGTCTGTGGATGTAGAATAGGCAGGTAACACTTGGACCGACTAAGGGAGCCAAGTGGTCCTCTTCTGTCGACAGAGTCTGTGTTTCTGTGTTTCATGTTGACTTGCAACCCCCACAGAGTTATGGCCATTGCACAGTGGCAGTTGAATAGTGCCGTGTCCAGAACCTGTGGTAAGTGACACTACCACCGTAGTGTTCTGTTGATCCACCCAACTCTCACTTTTAGGCCCACTTCTGGACCACAGACAGCTATTTTTCTTTCGGTCCTCAATGCATCCCTGGTGGACTCGTGGCCCCACTCCCAAAGCCTGTGATTAGTCCATAATGGTCCCATATCAATATATGTTCCACACAACTTCCTCTGGACCCTGTTTCAGAGTAACAACACCCCTTACGGCCTGCCTGCCTGCAGCAGTTCTACAGATGGAGGGTATCCCTGAACTGTTCAACAGGGATACTGACCGCCCCCGTGCCTTGTGCATGTCCATAGACTCGTGGCCCCATTGTTTATAGCACCATCGGCCGCTATGTATAGTTGAGGTAGCTATTACTGCGAAGGATAATAATAAAACTTTCTACAGTTATATAGATAGTATCAAGGGGTAAATAAGGGCGTGGTTAATGTTTTCGATCAGTTCTTCTGCTCCATCTTTCATAAAGGTTTAGGAATGAAGGAAGAGATCAAGGTACCACAGGATACCCCAAAATAAGTGTAAACAATGAAAAGTTATATAGTAGTAGTAAAATAGTTTTATTCATTTCATTATGAACAGGGATGTGTACACTCAGATGAGCCACAGGCTCATTTGCAGTAAGGTCCCTTAATGTGTTTCACAGCATGATGTCAACTTTGCACTGGTCATTTAGTTTTAAAATATGCAAAAATGAACAGTAACATTTATAGCAATAATTACAGCCACATACAAGTAATACGCCATTACCATACATATATGTGGCATGAAAATACCACAAATTAATAGTAGATGCTGTAGATAGTGGCCACTGGCTAGCTACTAGCAACAAGGTAGAGTTTTACTGACATGTTGTATACACCATTTTTTATTTCCCCCTAAACTGAGATTGACGTCTTCCAGTCTTAAAGTATAAGGAATAGTGTTCCATAAATTGTTTGCAAATAGTACAACTATGACCTACTGAAGGGGCTGAAAAGAAACAAGGCCCAGGGACCTGATGAAATTCATCTGCGAGTTATTAAAGGTTAGTAAGTGGGCGTTTGGGACCAATAAAATGCCTGTTTGAAAGATCAATAAACATGGGTAGGTTGTGAAAGACTGGAGGGAGGCATTAGTGGTACCAATTTTTAGAAAAGGAAATGGGTTAGCGTTAGATTATCACAGTTATGGACCAGTAAGCCTGAGATCGGTCCTGGGTAAGATCTTGGAAGTATTTGTAAAGAACAAAATTGAGAAGCATATGCATAAAAATAACTTACTGGATAATACCCAGCATGATTTTTGAGGAGGGAGGTCGTGCCAGATGAACCTAATCAAGTTTCTGAACAAGTCAGTAAGGCATTTGATAGGGGTCTACCAGTGGATGTGATTTTTTTTGGACTATAGTAAGGCCTGCAATTCTGTGCTACATCAAGAACTAATTAAAGACCTGGTAAAGACTCGTATAAATAAGGGTCTGACCAGTTGGGTTCAGTCGTAGTTAACAGACAAGAAATAGATGGTATGCATTAGGGGGTATGCATCTGAGAAAGGGGCAGTGAAGAGTGGGGTTCCACAGGGCTCGGTTCTGGGACTGATCCTTTTAACACCAATGTATCCAGTATACAGACTTTGGGGTGGGGGTGGGGGATTATGATTGTGGAAGTTTGCAGCGATACCAAGCCTGGTATAGTGGTGGAGACCAGGAAGGGTAAACACTCTCAGGGTAATCCTAAAGAACATTGAGGAGTGGGCAAATAAACATAAACTTGTGTTCATTACTGACAAATGCACTGTCATACATCTTGATATGAGAAATAAGAGGAATAGTTACAAACTTTACAGTGCAGAACTGAAAGAAATACTTGAGGAAATGATCTTGGTATCAGCGTTATAAATAACTTGAAGTCTGAAGAACAGAGCAGAGTAATAACTAAAAAGGGATGCCAGACCTTGGGTTGTATTGCTAGAAATATCTCTAATAGTTATCCCTTGCCCCTTCCCCTTCCCCACTTGCTACTGTGACATCACCTACCTCTCCAAGAGAATCCTCCACTTCTCGCCTAGTCCTTCTTCTGGCCCACCTATTACCAATACTTGGCTACTGCTTAATCCCCCTATGCTTGGTATGTCGGCTGGGTTAACCACTCTGCAGCTCGCTGTATCTCCCTGGGGCTGCCGTCCAGTTCCTACCAACCTCACCCACTCTAAACAACGCCACAAATTATCCCTTAAGGAGCTACACCTTGGCTCTTTAAAACTGCTACTCCTCCTCCTCCTCCTCCTCCTCCTGCTCTCAGGCAATGTCCATCCAAACCCTGGACCATGCAACTCAAGCAAAAAATCAGTTACAGGCACTCTTTGGCTCGTTTCTCTCAACATCTGCAGCCTGCTATAGAAGTCTGATGCTCTTCAATCATTTGTAAGGCAACACAACCCAGACGTCCTTGCAGTGGTTAAAACTTGGCTGATGCTGAAAGTTACTGATCAGGCAATAACACTACAAGGCTACAACACATTTAGACTGAACCGGGTCACCAAGAAAGGAGGAGGCTGTGCCATCTATGTTAAAGACTCCCTATTGGTGCTCCCCCTTGCAACTCCGATGCTTGACTCCTCAGCTCAGTTGCTACCCATTAGAATTCTCCTTGGCCCAAACCAAAAAGCCTTAACGATTGGTTCCGTCTACATCCCACCAAGGGACCAGGTCAAAGGTCTCAATGATGTTCTCAGATTTATCAACTCCCAAACTCCGGGCACTGAACTTGTCCTGCTAGGAGACTTCAGCATCAATTGGTTAGCCTCAGATGCAGGGTAGCTGAAAGATTCTATTGCCTCTGCTAACCTCACACAGATGGTGGTCTCACTGACTAGGACTAACTATAAGACTGGTACTAGTACGCTTCTGGTTTGGGTACTTACCAGCCACCCATCCAGGATCCTCAGCACTACTGTTCTGCCCGGATTCCCTCAGTGACCACTCCCCTGTCCTATGTGAATGGTCCAACAAATTTCTCAAACCCCCCTCCCCAGTTCATTTACAGTAGGGTCCTCCCACGTGGACAACTTGCTCATCTTAAACACTACCTGAATCTGATTGACTGGCAACCTATTTACAAGGCCACGAATGTTAACTTGGCCCTCGACTTCTTCATTGCCACTTTCAACAAGGCCTGTGACCTCTTTGCTCTGGCTAAAAAACGCAAAGCCAAGTCACTCTGTAACCCCTGGATTAATGCCAAGCTCCTGTCACAGTTGAAACTAAGGGGATCACCTTTGGGTGGTGGCTAAAGCCACTGGCACACCGCCTGACCTACTAAAATACAAACAGGCCCATGATGCCTGTACCAAGGCCATCTGACTTACAAAAAGCTCCATCTACAAGGATGCACTTACCAACACCTGGGGAAATGGTCGTGTCTTTTGGGATAACATTAAAGGAATCACAGGGATACAACCAAAAAACTCTCCTGCCATGCTGATAGTTGATGGGATCACTATTCTGGACCCCCTGGACATTGCCAATACCGTTAACTCTGCTTTTACCGACCTTAGTGCCATTTTCCCCCCAGACTTTTTCGAAGATGACAGCGCCCCTAACATCCGTCCTGCTCAGGCCAGTCCCCTCCATTTCTACTATTGGGAAGTCTCTTTGAATGCAGTGCACCGCTACATCTCTACTGTCATCTCCAAATCCAGATCCAGTGGAGACTCCCTTGACCTGAAGATGCTGTCGCTAACTCTAGAGGAAGTCCTTCGACCCTTAACCAGAATTCTGAATCTCTCTCTCCGTTCCAGTCAATTCCCAGACCTTTGGAAAATTGCCTCTGTCATTCCAGTCCACAAAAGTGGAGACAAGTCTAGCCACTTAAACTATCGCCCGATCTCTATACTGCCTCTGCTCTCCAAGGCACTTGAACAAATCATAGCAGACCAACTAACCGACCATCTGGACAAGTACAATTTACTGTGCGCTCAACAGCACGGCTTCAGAAAGGGTCATAGCACCTCCTCTGCTCTGCTCGAATTCACCGGCGCAGTACATAATTCTGTCGATAAGGGCCTGTTTACTGGAGCAGTTTTCATTAACCTCTCCATGGCCTTCGATACTGTCCACCATCGGCTGTTGGTTGACCAACTTCGGAACATAGGTCTCTCCCCTGACTCGGCCTTATGGTTCAAAAGCTACCTTGAAAACCATTCACAAAAGGTGAAAATTGCCAATGCCCTCTCTGACACCTTGCCAGTTCGCTCGGGTGTCCTGCAAGGATCAATTCTGGGCCCGCTCCTCTTCAGTCTCTTTCTATACTCTCTACCACATTCCTGCACTGAGAATATCATCCTCTACGCCGATGATGCGGTCGTATTCTCCTCTCACAAAGATCCCATGTCCTTACAACGGAATCTCCAACTTGCCTTCAGTACCGTTGAGGCGTGGTTTTCTAAGCATAAACTTGCCCTTAACCACAAAAAGACTAAGTCCATGCTATTCTGCAGCTCCCACAATCGGCACAAGCTTCACCCCTTGGCTATCTTGATATCGCATGGGAATACCCTGGAACAGGTTCCATACTTCAAATACCTTGGGATACTGTTGGACCCCAACCTCTCATACAGTGCTAATGTTGACTCTGTGGCAAAGGCAGCTAACACCAGAATTGGTCTCTACAGATACAGACAGCACCTCACCCCTGAAGTCCTGAAGATCGCCATTCAGAGTTATGTGGTCTCGATTATTGACTACGGTCTCATCATTTATGGCTCTGCCACAGCGACTACCCTCAGACATATCTCAACCACCCTCAATAAGTCATGTCGGCTCATCTCTGGAGCTCACCGTCTTACCCACACCTGCGATCTGTATACTAAAACTGGCTGGCTCCAGCTCTCAAATCACATCAAGTACCTAACCTGCACAATGACCAAGAAAATTAGCCTTGGCCTTGCACCTCGGGGGGTCTCAGCCGTGGTACACACCAATAGGAATTGCATGCAGGTCACCAGGGGTTCAAAATCTCAACTTCTGCAAGTTCCCCACTGTCATACCACCCAGGGTCAATGTTCATCCGCCTACAAAGCTCCTCTATGGCTGAACAGCCTCAACCCTGCCATCTCTACTGCCCCAACACTGGGCATTTTTTAAATCAAGTTTACGGCTGCACCTTACCACCTCCAGCTCCTGTGACTGCCCCCCATAACTGATACTGACATGTCCCAGGGGTCACCTCAGCCTCTCTCCTCCACCGCCCATCCGGCTGCCCCCTAACACCACTGATACTCTTATTCCATCTTGTGCCCCACCCTCCTTCCCCCTTCTCCTCCCTCTACCCACCCCCCCATGTCACCAGCACTTATCCCCTGTTTCGCGTGACAGTTGCCTTTGGCTGCACCTTTGTTGCCCTTCCCTTTCTACACCCTTTTTTTCTGCTTTCTATACCACTGTTTCCCTTCATCAAATCTCTTCCTTGTTGCTGGTTATCCCATCTTACCAGAACAGCTAGTAACCATGCCTTAAAACATTATTCTGTTCTATTTCCCTAACTTTAGTACGTTATTATTGACTATTGTTGTTCATTGCTATCCCTGTATGTCTTTTGCCTCTGATGTGGAACCTTTGTAAAAAGAGCTCTGGCTCAAAGGTATTTGTAATCCTAGACTTGAATAAATAAATACATAGAAGCAGATAGATTTTGATGCCCCTGTACAGCTCTCTAGTGAGACCACAGCTTGAGTACTGTGGCCAGTTCTGGGCACCTCAGTGCAAGAGGGATATCACACTCATGGAGGGGTTGCAGAGGAGGGAAACAAAGATGGTCAGAGGCATGGATGGGGTGACTTATGAGGAAAGATTGAGACATTTGGATATGTACAACCTTGAGCTGAAAAGACTGAGGGGGGACATGTGCATCGTCTTTAAAGCCTTCCACAATAAGGATCTGGGAGACTGCTTAAATTTAGAAGCAAGGGGGATAGCATATATGAGGGTAGAAAGCATTACAAGCAATTGAAAGGGGATAGTCTTTTATGGGGCTGCTTCAGACACAACCCTAAAAAGAATCAGGACCTCTCTTAGTAAGTGCTGCAGGCCTGTCACAGGAACAGGTAAGCGTAAACAATCTAACTGGCTCAATCTTGATGGCAGATTAGCCTATCAGACCTGCCTCGTGGCAAAGAAAATCTGCCTTTGCCTCACCCCTCCTGTAACGCATGCCTTAATGCAACCCACCCATAACTCACGCTTTACATGTAGTACACTCAAACCCAAGTATCTTGTTCCATTCTGCAGTACCTCCCAGGCTCATCATGCCTTCTTTGGCAGAGCCCCAACACTAATAAATGGCCTCCCTACTGTAGTCTCAGATGAGAATAAACTTGGCCCATACAAGCACAAACTACATCAGCACCTCACTAATCTCAACAAGTGTGACTGCATCCCCTAGGCCTACGGGTCGCCCGCTCTCTTCTCAGGCCCCTGCTGCCCACTAGATCACTCTCCTCCTGCTCACCTCTTTCCCCTCCTCCTCTAACCACCTGTTCCTCCACGCCTATCCTCTCCTCTCTCACCTCCCTCCCTCCCTCCCTATGTTACCCTTGGCCCAAACACTTTCATTTCCCCAACTACCCTCCTCCATTTACCACACTCCTCTGCTCCCCCCCCTCCCTTGTCCCTCCATACCTCCCCTCCCTGCGACATACCACCCACTTACCCTCACTGTGTTACCTTGGTCCTCTCCCGCCTTCCCTCCCCTTTCCCCTTCTTCCCCTCCTTGCCACGGCACTTCTGTTGCTTAGCACTTCGTGACAATGCCACAATCTTGGCAGCATTTCCTCCTCTTTGTTCTCCCTCTACAGTGCACACCTTTCATGGTGTTCAGCAAACCCCTCACTATTCTACTCCCCTCATCCTCCCACCTTGTTGTACAGCTCCTTGATTATGTTCTCCCTGTAATTTAGGACTATGCTACCTGTACCAAATGACTGTATGTTACTTGGGCCTATTGTACCTACTGTTTTTACATACGATGCCAATTTTCGCAATGTTTTCTGCACCCATTACACACAGCCTGAACCAACTTTATGTGTAATTGTTGCTGTCAGTGTTTTAGGATGATCAGTTATTAACTGTATGGATTTCTCTGTTATTTGATCCCTGTGTTTGTTTATACTTCTTATGTTGACGCGGAACCCTTGTAAATGAACCGATGATTCAAAGGTATTTGTAATCCTAGTACTGAATAAATAAATAAAATAAATAAATAATTTTAAAACCTCTAAGTGGATTTACCCAGAGGGTGGTTGCCATGTGGAACTCTCTCCTTGAGAGTGCTGTAATATGTCGGAACAATGAATACCTTTAAACATCATTTGGATTTGCACCTGAAAGCAGGTGGCATAAGGGGATCTATCCATTAAGTAATCATGGCGAGCAAATAAAAGGCTGTAGTGGTCTGCGTTGGTCGTAATAGTCCTGTGTATCCTATGAAGACAGGAGACTGATACTAAGTGGGGCTTGCAACCACTTAGTGATAGTGTGTGGGACACCTTGGGCTTTCCTGTCAAGCACTTCCTGTGTTCCTGGTTTAACTGGAATTTTTAGTAGCAGTAGTAGTATCTTTAGTTCTAATGCGCCTTTCTCCATAGGCTCAGGGCACCGTACATAATAGACCATAACATTCAAATTTACTAAATAGGAGGAACAGTAGTATAGTATAAATAATCAGCTACTGAAAAAAAATAAACACAGACCTAAAAATATGAATAGATATAAAATAGCAGCATCATAAGGTGGAAACGAAACCACATGAGATCTCACTGGACTCCGAATGCTTGCCTATAAAGGTAGGTTTTTTAAACCCCCTTTTGAAGGCCTCTATTGAGGGGGCCTCCATCAGTACACTGGGCAGTGTGTTTCATATCAAAGGGCTGGTCACCATGGCTTGGACACTCGATTCCCTGAGGATATAAGTGTGGCTCAACAGACTGAAAGGACACCTGCCTCAGTGGAGAAGAGAGGGTGTTAGGACCAGTGATAGTTCAGGAGTTCCTGCGGGTAGCTAGGGCCCAACCCGTGTAAGGCCTCATAGGTTAGCAAGCCAACCTTGAAGGTGATATGCCACTTCAGCAGCAGTCAGTGCAGTTCACGCAGGACCGGGGTTACAGGACAGGACCTGGGATGGCCAGTCATCAACCTGGCTGCTGTGTTCTGCACCAGCTGCAAGCATCGTAGGGCACCTCCATTTACGCCAAGGTAGTGCGCATTACAGTAACGCAGCCTGGACATCACAAATGCATGCACTAGTGTCAGCAGGTCATCAGGAGGGGGAATAAGGGACTTAATCTGTCTGATGTTTCTAAGATGGCAAGAGCCACACCTGAGTGTCAAATATCAGCTTCTCATTTAGAATTTTTCACCTTAGCGGAGGCCAACAGCCTAGTGGAGGAGGGAGGGAAGGGGAAATTGTTTAACCAGGAAAGGCACACTAAGCTGAAGCTTGTTTCCAGGTGTGACCAGGAGCATAAGGAAGTTAAGTGACTTGCTCAGGGTCACACAGTATGCAGGTGGGGGCTGTGGGATTCAAACCCAGGTCTCCAGGTTTGCAGCTCAGTGCCCTAAACCACAGCGCTATACTGCCTCCAGTGGACCCAAGCAAAAGCCCTGTCACATCTTCAGCTATGTCCATACCCTTCCCCCACAATCCAACTCAATCACCAGTACCTCCGTCTTGTCCTGGTTAAGTCTCAGCAGCAGATGCCATCCAGTTCTGAATCTCAGCCAGGCACAGCTGAAGCACCTCGACAGTGTCCGGCATCCCGGGTGCAGATGACAGATGCAGCTGGCTATCATCTGTTTAGCAGTGAAAGCCTAGACTGTCGTTTCCGATGATCTTTCCCAGGGGCAGTATATGCACTGCAAACAGCACAGGCGAGAGGACTGACCCTTGGGGCATGCCACAGGGCTGAGCATTGGAGGCAATGAGAAAGTACTCATCAGCACCCTCTGTGTCCTATCCCTGAGGTAAGACTTGAATCACGAGATGACTGTGCCAGTGTGAGTCCTCCATACTCTATCAGATGGTTCACCAACAACCCATGGTCTACGGTGTCAGATGCTGAGGACAGATCGAGGAGAATGAGAACTGACCATTCGCCCTGTTGCCCCCACATCACCCTAAGATCATCATGCTTCTTGAACAAGACCATCTCAGTGCTATGCCTAGACCTGAAACTAGACTGGAGGAGCTGATAGATGTCATTGGCTGTCAGGTGTGTCTCAAACTGCAGCGCTGCAACCTTCTCACTAACCGTACCTAAAAAGGGTAGGTTAGAAATGGGAAGATAGTTCACCAGGACATCCAGGTCCAGTGATAGTTTCTTCAAAAAGGGCCGAACCAGTGCTGTTTTCAGTGCCACTGGAATGTTCCCCTCTGATGAGGAGCAGCAAACAGTTCCCATAAACACTGGACCTAGTAACCCTACACAGTTCACTAGAAGCTGTGTTGGGCCGGGATCTAGTTCACACAATATGAGCTGCAGCTCTGAGATAATCTCACAGACCTCTTCCATTATGATTGGCCTACACTCCTGTCAAGACAACTAAGGGTGTCTTAGAGGTGCAGACTGAATCCTACGAGGTCGCAGCAGTCCACTTGGTGAGATGCCAGCCTGAATAGAGGACAGTCTGTCTGAAAATCAAGCAAACTTCTCTAACTTTGCAGATGAACCCACTCTAACCAGCTGCAGGTAGGCTGCATTTATTAACCTGCCCACAGTATGGAAGAGCTGAGTCAGTTGATTTCTCCCAGCTGCAGTCTCCTTGGATAGGAATGCTGCCTTCTTATGGGTGACTGCCCTTTGATATGCATCATAATGAATCTTGAAAGTCATTTTTGCCCTCCTGGGCCCTCCTTCTCCTCCAACTGTACTCTGATCTCTGACCCCTTGTCTTCGACTCCCTGACCTCCACATCAAACCATGGGCAGCCCAAGCATGAGACCCAGGGTCATACACAAGATGAGTGGGTGCTATGGAGTCCCCGGTGATGACCCTGTTATATGCCCCCACTGCCTCACCCGAACCTGTCTCACAAGCTACCACCATCTCTGAGCTGTCCATCACCACCTGCGGTCCTTCCAGCCTTAAAGGGCAGTAATGAACTTCTTTTTTAATACTTCATAATTATTCAGAGAGAGAAAAAGAAAAACACCAAATTACAGATACACATTCACTTATTTAGAATACATTATCAAAAATTGATAACATCCAGCTATCTTTAAAAGTATAAAGTTTATATTTTTCGAGGGTACGAAAGACATCGTAACTATTTACTTATGAGCACAGCAGTACTATAACCAACTCAGATTTAATTTACTGTTTTATGCTTCAAGCTTAACACATCCCTTTAATAGAGTACAAAAGAAAGTAAATAATTTCAGGCAGAGCTTAACCTAAAGATTATTGACTGCACACAAAAGGCAACTTCATAAAATTAGGGAAATTACAACTTCATAAGTCAAACTATTTCAGGTAACCACAGGAAGATAGTGGGTGTTATCTGTGGCTTCTTCTTTCTTCGATTCAGGACACAGATCTGTGGGGAGTGCAAAATTCTTTTCACAAATCCTCGAGCAGCTTCTATGTCAAAAAACATATGTAATCCCCCAGGTGGCGCTATCCCAAGGGCTATTACCCCTGCCTGCTGGACTACCAACAGGTTGAGGGGCCTAGGTTCTACGGTGGGTGCCTCCACCCAGAGGTCAGGGTTTGTGATGGTTGGTCTAGTTTGGTCACAGCCCTCTGGGGCACTGAGACCCCCTACTAATCCCTCTAATGACCCACACAATGCACAGGAATTACAGTACCAATGTTCCACATGTATACACGGTTCAATCATAAGGTACCACTTACCCTTGAGACTGATTCTGAAGTTCATCTCTGAGGACCCCCTGTAAAATAAGGTTAGTCAACATACACAAACCAGTGTAATGCCTGCTATGTAGGTACTGACACTTCAGACAGTTTAAAGTCAATAACATCAAATCTGGTTTATTTAGGGGGAATGAAACACGGGAGGGGGAGATCAAGCTGATTGGCAGAATTAAATCACAGTACTGTGCAAGTGCGATTCAGCAATTTCTTCAGTCTTCTACAGGGTGAGCCTGGTTTCCACTGTTCAGCCTTCCTTCCTTTCAGCCACCTCGGATTCAGTCCCATTCAGGCTGGCAATGGCAACCGATCAACTACAGGGCCATCACGCGCTTCCCGCACAAAACTGTACTCCGCAGAAGCACAGAGCTCCTTCTCTCCTCATGGTCACAACTGATCTGACCCCCCAGTTGCAAGGCAGAGCAGTTCCTTCGGGCGCCACCCGATCCAGTTGGTGGACTCAGTTGTCAGTCATTCCAAAGCTCTCTCAGTTGGTGCAAAAAAGGCGCCAAGGTCCAAAACTACACTTCCCAGAATCACTAACTATACATTCCCATTGTAAGCCGGCTCCTAGGAGAGTCTGAATTCTGGTTGGTCCAAACAGTCTCCATGTTATAGCTCCCCTTAATCCCATTGGCCCAGCACAGCAGTTTAGTTCCAAAATGGAGGGCAACACACACAAAGTCCCATCTGCAATAAAGGCAGGTTAGACAAACTACAATATTACTAATACTTTAGCTAATTACAGGCTAACAGTTATATCTTTCAGATGGGCCCCCTTTGCACCTTCAGTGACTGCAAAAAGGAGCGATTACTCTGCAGCTCAGGTGGGATTCGAGCAAGGAAATACCAGCCCCCGGAAAAGCATTAGTTATGTCTGCGGGCAGACAGCTCTTAAAGAGACAGTATGTGGAGGCTCTACCAGCACTCACCTTGCAATCTAACGGCCTAAACGCCAAGCACCAGCAGGCAGGGGAACACTTAAGCAAGCTCCTGGGAGGCTTTTAGGAACCCCCATTTGTAGGGGGGTTACATATATAGTCCTTGCCTTGAAAAGTAACCTTTAATTTGGAAGGGGACTGGAGCACTGGGCTTACCCCTGCTTGAATAAACCCTGCTCTGATAGTGAGGAAACATTTTCTATGTCTCTGTGTAGCTGAGCATACATCAGGGTAGAGATGCAGCTTATTGCCATCGTACATAAACCCCTTTTTCATTCTGGCCGTCTGGAGCATACTGTTTCATTCTGAAATAGATGCAAAAGTACAAGTAATGTATCCTGCTCCAGTCCCAGACCCTACAGCTTCAGTTGTTATGCTGTCTTTATGAGGCTGTGGTCTAAAAACTGACTCCAGAGTAACAGATTGATCAGGAGAAAGAGCCAAAACAGTATTCTCTCAACATTTGCTTTAAGCCCCATATTGTGAAGTTGTGCTGAGAGTGCAGTTATGAGCACATATGAAGACAGGAACATACACATTTGCCAGCAGGAAATAGGCCACCTGGTCTATCAAGTCTGCTCGAGTGTGCAGCTAGCACCCTCACCTTGCAGCTACCCCGCCCCTCCCCAATCCCCCTCCACCTTGTCCCGTCCCCTTTTGAAACGACCCACTGTCTTACTGGCTACCACCTCCTCCGGTAGAGCATTCCATTCTGCCACGACCCTCTCCATGAAAAAGTGTCTCCTCATTTCCATCCTAAATCTTCCCCCCTCCAATCTAAGGCCATGTGGATTCTTTAAGAGCAGAGTGTTCCCCCTTACTTAATTGTCCTCCACTCTTTCTGTGATCAGTCACTTCCTCTGGCACTGCCTGCTCGTCTCTCAACTGTTTTCTCATGGCCGCGGCACAGATTGTCTCCATGGACACTATCCCATATGAATGACCCTCCAAGGTGGGCTCCAGGACCATAGCAAGCCACCAGACTTACTTCACTTTGGTGCCAAGGCTGGGGTTAGGTAAGAGTGGCATACTGTGACAGTGGGGCAGGGCTAGATGTGGTGTCATGCACCAGTCAGTTTTTTCCCCCAGTTAGTTGCCTCCACCATGCTATCAGTGGCCCATGATGAGCCATGGCCAAGGAGGGGTGACTGTTGTATAGTCACCTGCAATGTACAATGTCCACCACAGGAGTCGCTGTTGCTCTGGGATCCGTGGAACCCCCTCCTCAGAGTTTGCAAGCAATACCTCTGCATCGCTGCAAATACTCCCCCAGCTCATTGCGTTGGGACCCGGTCATGTGCCAAACCATTGTCACCCACACAGGAGGGCAGTCCATTGTCGTAGTTGTCATAGGTTTGATTGGAAATTTTAAATTATGACATGTAGGATCCCACTTTTAAAAAGAAACGATGAAACGAAAATAAAATTCACCAAAAGAGTAAATGAGTAGCTCAGCACTTGTACACAGTTATAAAAAAAGGGTTTATTGTTTTGTTGTAAATGGAAAAGACCTTTGGCCTTCACCTTTAATGCAATTGTATTCCATGAGCCTGCTCATGTTATAGGTCTCTACTGTTTTGCTGTCAAAAAGTGAGATCTAGTGTAAGTCTGTCTGCAATAATAGGCCATGTAGCCTTGACGATTTTATAAACGCGTCCCCATTACAGAAGGCTCACTAGAAAAAAAAAATTGTGGAACTTTGAAGCCAGGAGGTGCTGACGCTGGTAATTCTTTACTTCCCAGACTGCCACAAATACAGTACATGAAAACAAAACTGGACAAAACAAGAGGGAAGGGGTCAGCATCTGAAGAACAGATGGGCAAAACATTTCCAGTTTTCAGTACCACCTCAAATAACAGGTGATATGTTATTCAGGTTCTGAACACTAGCCATTAGCCCTGTTAGGCTCATATTTGTTTTTTGATCACATACTGACCTAGACAAGTTGCAAAATGCAAAAAAAGCCTTCTCCTCCTCCCCGGGGGGCCAGGGTTGGTCCCATGTCTACCCCCATTTCCTCAGTCACTGCCACTGGCCTGGTGGTATTGAGGGTTGAGGCGCCAGATGCCACACCTCGCTCCACGCTGGCAACCTGGGTTCAGGAATGGACTCAGGCCATCGGGGGTCAGCAGGGGAGGGGAGGATTGAACATCCAGAGGGCTGCACTCCTCCCCTGGGGAGGAATGGGGAAAATGCCCACTGCACTAGCGACCCCAGTGGAGAATGGGGGAACTGTTGATCAGGGGCTGTGGTAACGGGGTTGGGCAGCGGCGGATGTATTGTGGGTGCGCACAGAAGTGCACGCACCACGCACTGGACGTCATTGCACATCCATGCCCTAGGGGCACACAAAAGGGGAAAAACCCTCATGGTGGACGAGTGAAGCCATTGAGGCCAAACAGCGCCTAGAATAAGTCGGGACTGGGGGGCTCCAGGGTGATGCAATCTCTCCCCCCGGTCTGCCCTCCATAGGGGGTAAGCTATGGTCCTCCCCGTCCTGCAGTCGTAGCAGAGGCTGGCTTGATGGGGCTTGTTGAGTGTCCACGTAAATGGCAGATGTGGGGTAAGTAACCCCAGCCGCACGTTGAGTGGAAAAATAGAAAAAAAAAAATTCCTCAGTTACCTCCCAACCCCCATCCTCCTTTCTGGTCCTCCAATTGCTTTAAAATAATTTGCAGTAGTCTGTCTGCCAAATAGCTCACTGTGCCCCCGTCTTGCCCATCTACCCCATTTGCTGTTTGGAGACGCCCCTCCCCACAGGATGCACCTAGAAATGAGCTGTTTATAGCCGATTGTGCCTTTCCTGGCAAAAACATTTTTTTGGCGTATATCTTTGTTTGCTTCCAGATACCCAGTGGCACTCCACTCCTTCAGGCCACAGATGCCACCCCCTCTAGTCTCCGGAATCACCCTCGCAGTTCCACTCTAGAGTCCTTACCAGACTTCAGTCATCTCATCCCTAGGCTGACTTGTCCCTACCTGGGGCCCTGGAACCTCCTTCCCTCCCTCCTTCTTCCGGTTGGCTGGCTTGTGCCTGCTTGGGGCCTCCCTGCAGTCTGGAGGAGGAGCAAACACTACGCAGGGTGGAGGCTGAGGGGCTCCTTTGCTGCCACCCTGAGGGTTGGTTGGCATGGGAGAGACTACAAGGCCATAATTTGGCACACTGGTGCAACAATTTTCCACCTGTTTTCCCCCATCCACCCACCCACAGTGACACGTGGTACAGATGACCTGGAAGGGGGGGTGCCTGACGGTATGTGGTCACCTGCCATTAATGGAACCTCCACCTGCCACCACCAGGAGCTGCTGCAGAATGATGCAGTGTCAGCCCACTCACCGCAGGAGGAGAGCGTCCACAGGATGCTGGGAACCCTCCTTGCTGGCTTCCACTCCTGATGGGAACCCTCCTTGCTAGCCTCCGCTCCTGATGGGAACCCTCCTTGCTAGCCTCCGCTCCTGATGGGAACCCTCCTTGCTGGCTTCCACTCCTGATGGGAACCCTCCTTGCTGGCTTCCACTCCTGATGGGACCCCTCCTTGCTGGCTTCCACTCCTGATGGGAACCCTCCTTGCTGGCTTCCACTCCACATGGGAACCCTCCTTGCCAGCTTCCGCTCCTGATGGGAACTCTCCTTGCTGGCTTCCGCTCTTGACATCCCAGGCTTGGGGCGTGAACTTGGGTCGTCAACTGGCCAGAGCAATCCCCCATTGCTTGACACCACAGAGCTCTCTGTACCATGGTGAGAATTAATATCCCCTCCATCTTCACCTTTAATCCCTGAATTGGGGGGAGGTCAACAGATCCACAGCATCAATGAACTCTTAATGGATTTTTGATTATTCCACCTACAGTAGTGTCACCCAGTGATGCTACAGTAGATTGATGCCACCCACCCCACATCAGAAACTGTCAGTAGCACTGCAGAGAGAAGCAGGGATTTGACCTGAGCAGCAGGGATTTGACCTTTTGCCCCCATCGTGGATGGGAGCTGGTGGTAAATTATTTATTTGTGTAGAACGTAGTTACAGGGAAGGCACACGGAGTCAAAGTCTTTTCCAGAGTGACCTGGGGAGAGGCTATGGGTAGGAGGGGAAAAAAGTACATAAAGGGGTAATACAGTGCAATTCAGTGCAGATAGTAAGCTCAGTACAGGGAAATGACTTTATGTGAACTGTAATAACCTATGATATATTGAAATGTATACTACAGTACACCCCCCCCCCCACCTTCCTCTTGCTCTGATGTTCTCTGTTCTCAAACTGGGTGTCAGGCAGTCCTGAGAGCCTGTTCATCTGCAGGAGCACTGAGCACCCTTTTCCTCTTCTCTTGCTCAGCCAAGGGCTGACACCCTGATAGCCCTCTCTGAGTGCCAGGCAGAACCAGGGTGTGGTGAGTGGCCCCAGGGGTACCCACTGTGTTTAAGGATATGCTGTTGGCATTGCTTGCTTGAAGCCTGTCCTGTACAGTTGCTTCACCTTTGCCAAAACTATTAACAACTCTCCACTATTTTCACCATTCATTCTGAACTTCGGTTAGGGTTTTGGGTGGCGGAGTAAACACTCTGGATGCGATCAGTGTTGATGTCACGTTTGCTAAGATATTTACAATTGCAGTTGGGAACCTGAAACACTCTCCTTGTCAGCACGACTAAAGCAGGCAACCTTCTAACCTCAGACACAAGTCAGAACCTCAGGGTCCCTTTCACAAACAGTTGTACCATTTTCAAATGTTCTTATGGAGTCCATGACTCTGGTTATTCTTTACTGTTCACCAGTTTAGTTTAGTTTATTGTTCTAGGAATTATTACCTTTGAGCCAATGGCTCTTTTACAAAGATTCCACATCATCAATGTACAAACAAACAAGACAAGTTACATAGGATGGTCAACAAATTATAAAGGTGGCAATAAGCCAGTATAATACAGTACATCAAAAAAAAAACAAAAAAAAACAAACATTGGAGGAACGGTCAAGGTGGGAAGGGTAGGAGGAGATATGGGGAGGGGAGCAGACTTAGAATAGTTAGAGGTACTCAGATGCCTTTGTCAAGAAAGGAGCAGAGGAGGAGGATGAAAAACAGTAAAAACAGCCATGAGGGAGAATCATTAGTCAAGGCAGTCACAGGAACTAGAGGCTGAGAGGTGAGAGTAAAGCATAGATTTGAAAGCTCCTAGGGAAGTAGAGGATGTAGTGAGCGAGCTGAGGGCATTGTACCAGCTGGGGGCACGATAGGCAAAAGATCTTTGGCCCTGTGTGGTCCGGCATCTGGGGGCCTGGAGAGGCTGGTGTTCCGATCTTCTGGTGGGACGGATGCTGGTATTCGGGCAAAGTAGGTCTTGGATACACGGCGGAGTGAGGCCCATGGTGGATTTTTTGCCATCAAGCATGTGAGGTACCTTATGCGATTTGAGAGTTGCAACCATCCTGTTTCAGTGTAGAGCTCACATGTATGATTACGTCTTTGCGCTCCAGTGAGCAGCCGACAGGCCTTGTTTAGGGAGGTTGTGATGCGCCTTAGTGCGGTGGTTGAGGCAGAGCCATAGATAATTAAGCCATAGTCTATGATTGAGATGACAGAGCTTTGGATAGCAATCCTCAGCGCAGCTTGGGTAAGGAACTGCCGGTTTCAGAACAGGATCCCAATGCGCTGGTTCACCGTTTTCGCTGTGTTGTCAATGTGGGTCGCAGAGGTAAGACCTTGATCAAAGGTGATTCCAAGGTATTTAAATGTTGACACTTGTTCAAGGGTATTTCCTGGGTATGTTTTGATAGTGAGTGGAATTTGTCTTTTCCTGTTTTGTGGACTGGAGAAAAGCATGGATTTTGTTTTTTTGTGATTTAGGACCAGCTTGTGATCTAGGAACCACTTTTCAACTTTGATGAAAGCAAGTTGGAGGCTCTGGAGTAAGGGTTTCGGGTCCTTATGAGAGGAAAGAATCACAGCATCATCAGCATAAAGGATTATTTGTTCAGGGCAGGATTTGGGGAGAGAGTTTAGGAAAAGGCTGAAAAGGAGGGGGCCTAGGATTGACCCCTGTGAGACACCTGAGAGGACCGGATTTTAGTCTGAGAGAACTCCTGAGATTTTTACTGATTGAGAGCATTGGGCAAGATAACTTTTAACCCAGGCACCTGGTCCTTGCGAGAGCCCAAGATTGTGTAGTTGTGTGATAAGTAAGCCATGGTGAACAGTATCAAACGCCTTAGGTCAATGAAAACAGCTCTGGTTTGATATCCTTTGTCCAAGGCAGTGTGAATTTCTCCTGAAAATTCCAGTAGGGCGGGCGACGTACTGTGTTCTTTCCTAAATCCATGTTGCTGCATGCAGAGTATGTTATACTTATGCAGGTAGTCTGAGAGTTGGTCAGCCACAATGCGTTCGAGGGCCTTGGAGAGGGATGGAAGTATTCATATAGGCCGATAGTTCCCAGGTAGAGACTTGTCACCACTTTTGAACACTGGTGTGACTATAGCAGAC
Source organism: Neoceratodus forsteri (assembly GCA_016271365.2). Taxonomy (NCBI): domain Eukaryota; kingdom Metazoa; phylum Chordata; order Ceratodontiformes; family Ceratodontidae; genus Neoceratodus; species Neoceratodus forsteri. Next base: position 448,011,907 of record JADMNL010000024.1, read on the forward strand.
TTCCATTTGCTGGGAAATTGACTAAGGCAGAGGGAGAGATTGAAAATTTTGGTGAGTGGGTGCACCACCTCTTCCAGGGTAAGGGACAGAATTTTAAGATCAATAGTATCACTGCTTGCTCTGGATTTAGAGATAGCCTTTTTATATATTTGTAGACTTCATGTGCCTTGACTATTTTGAAGTGGAAAAGCGGTTGGTCAGGTGAGGCAGTAGGAGATGTTGGTTTTGGCGAGTCCATATCAGAGAACAAGTCTGGCGGGAGGACCCCACTGAGGTCTGTGAAAGTTTTATTTAAAGCCTTTGCCATGACCATTGGGTCTAGGGTAGTGGTTCCATCTACAGTCATTATAGTGGGAGAGGACTTGGACTGCTTACCCGTGATATTTCTGATGTCCCAGAAGGATCTCCCGTCACCCCAGGAGCTGGCGAGGGCATTTTTGAAATAGGAGCTCTTCATCAATCAGATTTGTTTGGTACATTGGTTTCGTGCCTGTTTATACTTCTGGGTATCCGTCAAGGAGCCTGTGGCTCTGGCTGTGGCCAGAGGTGGTCCGAGCTTTGAGTTGGGCCAGTAGTTTGGCCGTGAGCCAGGGATTTGAGGCGCTTTGATTTACGCTTTTTACTGGTGCGTGGGTTATGCAGGCAGTGTTGAAAGTTGTGATAAAATAATCTAGGAGCTCGTCAACATCTAGAGTATTGTATATTAGGGACCAGTCTTGCTGCATAAGACAGGTCTTGAGCTTAGTAAGGTTGCCATGGGGTAGCACTCTGCTTGAGATGGTTTTTGGAGGTGGTTTTCGGAACTTATTTGTCCAGGTACAGATCACAGGGGAGTGGTCACTGAGAGAGTCCAGGAGAACAACTGTGTTATTTATGCAGGCTGGGTGGCTAGCAAGGATCCAGTCTATGAGAGTGCAAGTTCCAGTTTTGTAGTTTTTTTTCTAGTAGGGGAGCTCACCATCTACGTTAGGTTAGCTGCTAGGATAGCATCCTTGAGAAACCCAACGTCTGATGCGAGCCAATTAATATTAAAATCACCAAGGAGAAGGAGCTCGGTGTCAGGTGGTTGTGATCTTACAAATTCAAGAACAGTCTGGAGGCCGGACCCTGGATCTTTAGGAGGGATATAGACAGCGGCCACAGTGAGCACTTTATTTTGGGCACCAAGTAGTAGCTTGACGGAGAAATTGCACTGAGGAGTTTGTGGTGGAAAAGCAGACAGGGTGGCTAGAGAGGTTGTCCTTAATGTAAATAGCACAACCCCCCCTTTTATTAGTCCTATCCAGTCTGAAAATACTGTAGCCTTGTAGCAAGATGGCATGGTCCAGAGTGCTTGGTGTCAGCCAGGTTTCAACAATGGCTAGGATGTCGGGGTTGTGTTGACTGGCAAAGACTTGAAGGGATGCCAGTTTTGGGAGGAAGCTACAGATATTTAAGGTGGCGATGGTGAGACCCCCTTTTTGCAAGATTTGTTACCCTGGTGGAACCAGGGCCAGGGTTTGGATGGACACTTCCTGACATCAGAAGGAGGAGGAGCAGGAGTTTAAGGGTCATCTGCCGCAGCTCATAGTATGCCATGTAATGCCTCTGTTGCTTATGAGGTTGAGTACAGTGTAGTCGTTTAGGTTCCACTGTAGGGTAATGGCTAGGAGCAGATGTCGATTTGTCAACTTTCCAGCGGTGTGAGCTGTCATTTGCACCCAGTCCTTTGTAGGAGGGTGCCACAAGTGAGGGTAGGGAGGATTTGCCATGGTGCCAGGCTGCTGATAACGAGCTTGAATGGTTAGTGTGAGAGGTGGAGAGGGGTAGGAAGAATTAGGCAGATGGCATAGTGGAGGAAAGAGAGAGAGGGCTAGAAGAGTCATAAGGAGGTTGCTAAGGAGAGGCATATCGGGGGAAACAGAGCTGTGATTAGATAGAGGTGGTGTGATGCAGAGCAGAAAAAGAAATAGGAGAAACTTGAGAAACGGGCTAGTGAGGCATGCTTAGTGCAATAGGGAAAGCTAGCAGGGCAATGTAGGAGGAGGGGGAGTGTTTTAACAGAGGGACAGGATGGGAGGCAGGATAAGGGGTGGGTCCTTAGTGCAGGGGAGGAGCGAAGAGACTATTTAATAAAGGTCAGGGGGCGTAAAAATTCGGCACTGAGCAGTACAAATGAATGGGCACCGAGCCCAGCAAAGCACAAATTCAGCAGCACCAATAGGAAGGCAGTGGCTGGAACCGGTGGCCAATGAGCATGCGGCTTGGAGCGTGGTCGGCCAATAGCAGCCGATCACAGCTTCCCCAGCCCAGTGGATGTCCTTACCTGGCTTATTCAAGGGTTTTAGCGGCGGATGGTGGAGGCGTCGGGGGTGGCGTGGATACCCAGCACCGAACTGTACCTACGAGGCTCACGGCTGGCCCGTCCTGGCTTCAATCTGGAGTAAAAAGGAGACACTGGGTGAGTAGGCAGTTTAAGCAGGAGTGAAAAGAACAATACAAAAGCAGTGGCGTGGAAATACGCTATTGCGTAGAATTGGGGGAACAGCGCAGGAGAGGGCAGCGAGATGTGGAAGCGACAGAAGTTTGGAAAGAAATAAGAAAGGTGTAGCCTAGAAAATAGTGGGGGTTGGGGGTAGCAGCCATAAAACGATCAGTTTTGAAACAATGGCTCTGGCGCTAGCTGGGAGGGTCGGTTAGGGCAGAGGAAAATCTAACAGGGAGGGGGCGAGGGAAAAACGGAAGGAGAGCAGTGTGAAAAGTGAGCTAGAGGTAACGAGGATGGATTTGGGAGACGGGAACAGACAGAGTAGGTAGGCAGGGCAAAAGTGGGAGAGAGAGTCTGCAACAGTCCATAAGAGGGAAGAAGCAGGACTCTGAAAATTAAGGCAAGAAAGCGTAGCCGTGAGCGCTGCACAGAGTTTGAAATACAAGGGAAGGGCAGTTTTCAGTAGGAAAGTTTGAAATAGCAGGCTTGAGCAGGAAAACCAGGGGCAAATTCAGGTTTAAAGTTTGAAAGCAGGCTTAGGCAGGCTATCGGTGCACAAACAGAGGAGGAAAGCAATCAAGTGGTCTAAACAGAGCTAGAGCAGTGCATAACAGAATATGGTAGCTAACTGAAAAATATATACCATTTTACTTTGCTACTGTAGATACTATGGCAGTATTATCGAATACGGCACTCTAACACACAAAATAAAAGCAGATGATAATTCAAACAAAACACTGTGGTAACATGTAAATGCTAGTGCAGTATCACGGATTCTGCAACTTGCTGGAACATTTAAATATAACTGCTGCTACTAGGAATACAAACAGAAATCAGAGAAGGAGTTAAGGCCGTAAAATGTCCAGGCGTAAAATTCGGCACTGAGCAGTGCAAGTGAATGGGCACCGAGCCCAGCAAAGCACAAATTTAGCAGCACCAAGAGGAAGGCAGTGGCTGGAACCGGTGGCCAATGAGTGTGCGGCTCGGAGCGCAGTCAGCCAATAGCAGTCAATCACAGCTTCCCCAGCCCAGTGGATGTCCTTACCCGGCTTATTCAGGGGTTTTAGCGGCGGATGGTGGAGGCGTCGGGGGTGGTGTGGATACCCGGGCACTGAACCCATGCCTCTGAGGCCTCATGGCTGGCCGTCCTGGCAATCCGGCTTATTCAGGGTTTTAGCGGTGGATGGTGTGGGCGTCGGGGTGGCGTGGATACCGGGCACCGAACCCGTGCCTGAGGCTCACAGTTGGCCGTCCTGGCTTCAATCCGGCTTATTCAAGGGTTTTAGCGGTGGATGGTGGGCGTCGGGGTGGCATGGATACCGGGCGCGAACCGTGCCTACGAGGCTCACGGCTGGCCCGTCCTGGCTTCAGTCGGGCTTATTCAGGGTTTCTGGCGGATGGTGGAGGCAGCGGGGTGGCGTGGATACCTGGGCACTGAACCCGTTGCCTCGAGGGCTCACAACAGCCCGCCATTGGCTTCAGTCGAGCTTATTCAGGGGTTTAGCAGTGGATGGTGGAGGCGTCGGGGGTGGCATGGATTCACGGGCACCGCACCGTGCCTACGAGGCTCACGGCTGGCCCGTCCTGGCTTCAATCTGGAGTAAAAAAGTTGGGGAGGTTATACCTCAGGTCAGAGCCTGTCAGCTCTATATTCTTTTTTTTCAACTTTCTTTATCCACTGTGGTGGATCGCTGCTGTCCTCTACCACCCTTACCTGTCACTAGGGTCTTTCGGGATCTTCCATGTGCTATATGCATCCCGATGGAACTCCCACACAGGCCTGGAGGCTTCATCAAGTGGCGACCCCTGAATTTCCACCTGAGTTTTCTCCCTCCCCTGTCGGTTCTACCTGGGGCTCCGGAAGTAGAGTCGCATGTGCGTGGAGGTGCACGTGCACGCCACAGCTCCACACTGGCCCCATCTACCCTTCCCATGGTCTAGTTCGAGCTTCTTGGAGGCGGCACTGCCACCCAGCCTCCAGTGGGTGGCAGCCAAGCACCGAGAGGCCCCCTTACACCCTCCCGGGGAGGAGAGCTGCCTGCTGGCAGCCTGCTCAACATCCTCTCCTTCCCTCCCCTGCCGACCCCCAACGACCCAGGCTCATTCCTGAACCCGGGTCGCCAGCATGGCGCGAGGTGTGGCATCCAGTGCCTTAACCCTCTGCGCTACTGGGCCGGCCAGTCAGCTCTGTATTCTTGAGTTACTAGATTTCCCACATTGCTATACACTTTGGGTTACACTCTTTTTTTGCACGTTATTAACACCTTGGGGTCAAGTTCGTTGGTGTGCAGGAGGCAGCACCGCTGTAGGGACTTTCACACAGACATGAGTGCCTAAGGGCCACCTCTTCTCTGGACGCCTGTCCCTAACCAGACTCTTACTCTCACCAGACAGCGCATACTTCAGCCTGCCCTCTGGTAGGGACTGAAGGCTCCCCAGACTTTCAGCTGGGGACATATTCTGTGATTTACAACCCGGCTTGGGGTTCACCAAAACAATAGTAGACATATCACCTGTCTGCATATGCAGTCCAACATCTGTCATTAGAGTTCTCCCCGTCTCCAGCATCACTGGCATTTTTTTTTCTTTCACAGTAGCAGGACCGATATCGCCCACTCCCCCCAAAAAAGGTAACAACTGCTTTGGTGGGATATTCCATGCACCACAAGTCGTCCAGGAACTTCCGTTGAGGGGCAGCCCCTTGGGATATGCCCTCCCTCCCTCCTGATGATCCCTCACCTTCCCACCAGAATTGATAGCAATCTGCACTAAATGGCCTCAGACTCCAGCATCCCTAGAGTATTCACTACTGTCCTAGCATCTGTCCCTGGAGGTTGCCAGATGACCAGACAATGAGTTCTGCTGTTCTCACATACACTAGATACACAGCTGCTACTGGCAGGCAACCTGAGGAAGGGGTGCCTCAGAGGCACACCTGTACTCTCCTACAACTATGGCATCCTGACATACATCTGCCAGTTGTCATCAACTGGCCCTTTGTCTACACCTACTGGCCATCTGTGACTCAACTAATGTGTAGGCTTTGTGGTCTGACATTCTAAGAAACAATCCCTCTCCCCTATCGGTAGGAGATGGTTGTTACAGATACAGAGTTTGTGCACAAACTATCAGAGAGCAGTTGCAGGAGGGATCAAAAACTGAGCACCATGCCCAGCTAAGACATGTGAGATGAGTGACCACTGTCGTTAGACCAACATGGGAGGGTGGGTCGCAGTAAAGGGAGAACGAGGAGGGGTGGAGAGGGGCCAAGGGACTGGAGTAAGATTAGGTGCTTTACAACAGGATGTAAAATAAGCCTTTTCAAGATGTTTGAGAGGGAGGTAAGAGAAGAGAGATTCAGTGAAGTCAGGAGGGAGGCTATTAATTCTTCTTACAGTATGTGCAATGGGGCGGGGGTAGGGAGGTGGACTGGCAGTAAATCACATATCTTAAACTGTGCCCACTGGACATTAGGCCTGTTGCCCCCATAATAGACCAGAGGTCAGGGTGAAGACAGTAGGGGGCCTATCAGTTTTTACAAGATATACTGAAGGGGCCATGTTATGGAGGTGTGGGAAGGCTGCCAGGAGGCCAGACATGATTATATTAAGGTAGCAGAATTGCTTTACAACACAGTTTGGGGGCAAAATATTTTGTGTTCCTGAAAATATGAATATTAACACATGATATTTACATACCCCTATAAATGGGTTCTAAAAGAGTCTTGTTTTCGAATCTCTTTCATGAATCAGCTAATTGCTCATTTGCATTCCAAGTCGCTTAAACAACAATTTTTTTCCGGGGGGGGATCTTATTGATTCTGAATTTTAGAATCCATCGTGGTTTAGAGGAGTTCTTTTTTCTTCAGAACACTTTTGACCTGTCCCATCAGCACAGCCGCAGCATTACTTTACACAGTGCTGGCAACTTGAGTTCGAGAACGGACCTGGACATAGGAGGGCTGACAAGGGTAGGAGGACTGAGTTTTCCGGAGAGCACTCTCCTTCTTTGGGTGGAAGGGTTGCAGACTCTGCTACCACTACTGCTACCGTGAGTAAGGTGGGTGACAGGTGGTGGTGCAGTTGTAGCTGTCAGTGGGAGGGAAGGTACCAAGCCAACTGGCTCCTCGCTCCTGTTTGAGCTGGTATGCATTTTCTTGTGCCTCTCTGGGCCCTCATAGTTTAAGTCCTGTGGGTGAGTCAAAACAGGAAGGAAAAACCCTTAAGCGTGCATAATGAAGTGTGCATTCTTGGGCCCACCAAACCAACCATTGACCACCCCCTTAACCGTGTTTTCCTGCAGGGGTTGTGGATCCAAACACTCCGCTGACCCCACCATAATGAAGTAAGTCCCTGAGTAGAGGCGGTGGGTAAGAGGCAGAAATGGGGAAGATGATGAAGAATTTACAGTTACATAGCACGTGTCATATACACTGTATTCCAAAGTGTCTTACAAGCAATGAGAGAGCCTACTAGTGAAGTGACTGCAGACATGTAGTGCCACTGTGGCTGCCATTCTGCTGATCAAAACCCACACACAGCCTTGGACAATTGCATGAACAGGTTTTATGGGAAGGGGAATGTTGACCAGGGCACCAGAGAAAATCCAAGGGGGGTGGGGATGGATGATAGGGGTTTCTGGAGCACAAGGGATGGGAGGGCCTTGGCACCCAACTAAGGATCTAAGGTTCGAGCAGACTCGATAGACCGTAAGGCCTAATCTGCTGGCAAATAGTATGTTAGTAAGTTAGTAAAATCCCGTACTCTCACAAAAAAATGCCTTGTTTTCTTTTACTGTCACCTGGACAACACTAGAGATGGGCAGAAGGGACACTGGTTTAATGCCTCATCTGAAGGATGGTACACCCTGGCAGTACTGTGTCCTCCTCCGAATACTGCATTGCAGTGCCAGTGCTTGGGCAATGAGCCCAGGTCCTGGTGTGGGAACTAGAATCCATGACCTTCTGGCCAAAAGCTTATATGCTACTGACCGAGGCATGCTGACACCAGGATGGGACTGTGAGGTGAACCAGCAGAGGAAGAGCCACTACAGTAAAAAGAGGCATAAACAGATAATAGTAATAATAACAATAATGATAATAATAAAAAAAGTTTTTGACCCATCTCTGTCTGAGCTGTGGAGGAGAATTAGGGGAGGGGGGGTTGGGTTGTTTAACCAGAAGAGGCACACTAAACCAAAACTTGTTTCCAGGTGCGACCTGGGAGCACAAGGAAGTTAAGTGATTTGCTCAGGGTCACATAGTAAAGTGGAGGGCTGTGGGATTCAAACCCAGATCTCCCAAGTTTGCAGCTCAGGGCCTTAAACCACTGTACTATACTGCCTCCCAAAACACTAGAGCCTTAGCACAGCTACTGCAGTTGATGAAATTAAAAAAATACTACCTTACTACTATTAGTCTGAAAGTGTGCCACTGAGGGTTTTTTTTTTGGGGCTATAAAATTTTTGGGTGTGGGCTCCTGACTGTGTCTTCAGTGTAGCGTAACGGCACCCACCAACACAGAAAGCACAGGCACCTTTTTTCTTGCTTCGGCCGTGGGTTCTCTGCCCACTAGAGGTACAATAAAAATGAAGGGGTCTTGCCCAGTAAATAGACAGATTGATAAAGTTGTTAAGTGATGCAGCATAGCAATGTGGCCTGACGTGATCAAGACATGGAATTTGCTTTGCTTTCAAGTGTTTACCTTTTCACCTTTCAATATGCTTGACATGCACAGGAGCACTGTTTTTACTGCTTGCACATTTTTGTTCACCTTTTAATTGTTGGTCTAACTGATAAAGGACTGTAAATGTGGAGCTTTGTGGTGGAACAGTACCCTGAGATGAAGCCTCACTTTGGAGTCGCTATGTAGGAGTGTTTAGCCGCTGCTCCTGAGGCTGGCGTGTACACGCTTCATTTAATAACTTCTCATCACTCTGATTTGCTGTGTGCACTGATTGGTTGGACTTGGATGCTTGGTGCATGTATGGGTGGACTGGCTGCACCTTAGGAGAACTGGCAAGTGCTTTTCTTCTTCGTGCATGCCTGCTGCGCTGTAGCGCCGGCATTTGGGGTATGAGCCTAAGTCCTGGTGTCGGAACTAGAACCCATAACCTTCTGGCCAAAGGCTGTGCTACCGGCTGAGGCATACTGACACCAGGATGGGGCTGAGAGGTGAACCAGCAGAGGAGAGACCACTGTGGTAAAAGGAGGCAAAAACAGATAATAATAATAATAAAAATAATTAAAAATACAACCATGTCTCCATCTGAGCTGTGGAGGAGTATTTAAAAAAAATAATAAATAACTCTACTACTAATCTGAAAGTGTCTCACTTTGGAGGTTTTTGTTTAATAAAATTAGTGAGTGTGTGGATTCCAGATTCTTACTTCAGTTTAGTGTACTGGCACTCACCAACACAAAGAGCACAGATAGCTTTCTCTGTAAGTTGGTTGTGGGTTCCTCAGCCCATTTGAGGTAAAATGAAAATCAAGGGGTCTCGCCCTCTAAATAGACAGTCGTGTTGAACCAATTTAGGACCCTGATCGATCTGCCCTGGTCGAGATTAATTGAGATGCTTCCGATTGATTTTTTTTCTCTCCTTCTTACAAGTAAAAATGGCCTGAGCTGGGCTCAAGGAACCGCAGAGGCAAACTGCAGAGAGGAGAGAGAGTGAGACAGAGACAGTGAAAAGAAAAATGAAATGCTCAGTGTTTATTACTCTTCAGTCCTCATGCTTTCTTGCTAATAAATAAACATTTGCATACTGTACAATACCAATGTACATTTGCTGTATAGGGGAAGCAGAGCTGCAATTACTGTAAAGCACTTGGTTATAGAGGAACTCCAGATTAATGCAATAGTAATAACATTTATATGGCCCTCATCACATGGGCCCTGGGTGCCATTCATTAAAGGAAAACACTCTTCCTTGAAATAACCCCACCATCCGACAGATAAACATCCAATTACGGGTTTCACTGAAAAAATAATTGTTTGATTATCTTTCTACTGCTTTATTTCAATTTGTGAACCCCCGGTATGTAAACAATGGCTGCTGTCTGTGGCACCATTTTGAATGTAAGTGCAGCCTACTTGTACTAAATCATACAAGTGAGCCACGCTATGCGGTGCCCACATTTGAAATGACACCATGCAGAGCAGTCATTGCTTGCATATCGGGGATTTATCTGTCGGGTGGCGGGGTTATCTAAATTAAAAGTGTTTTCCTTTAAAGTTGATACAAAATTCAAATTTTAAGGACAGTCCATAAATCAGAATTAAAACAAAATTATATATATATATATATGCATGCAACAGGCATCGGTATAAAAAGTGTGATAAATCTGTTTATCTGAGTCACTGTGTACATAAATTTATTGCTGTACACAGTTACTATGTCACAAGTCACGCAAAGACGCACAAATTACTATGTCACAAGTCACACAAATTGACCTTTAATGCAGTACAGCACGGCATGCGCAATAGCCCAATACATGTTATCCACTGGCTATAGCACTAACGCAGTGTGCACTATACCACACTAACAGTCAGCATCTCAGTTTTCAACACAATTGATCTAAACCAAGAAAAGCCTGTTGCATGAATGGATGATGGGGGGGTGACTGTGTGATAACTCATTTATCGAGGCAGTTGTTATGACCTCTCGCATCCATCACTCGTGGCTTCGCCACTTGTAAGGTTACTTGAGGTCACTAGCAACTTTAGCAGATAAATGAGTTATTACACAGTCACCCTCCACATATCCCCTATATATTTATCAAATAGGTGATGAAATCCTAGGGATCTGATTGGCTGAGAACATCACCTGACTGTTTGGTTAATGAAGCACACCCAGACGGTTCAGAACTAAATGACTGTCAACACTTCAAAAATCAATTAAGGAAGGCCGAGACTTCTTGCGGTGTCATGTCCCTGGAAGCCTCGTGAGCTTCTAGCTCCGTCTCCAACAAGGCAAAAAAACACTAAAAACTCAACTCCTGCAACTCAAAAACAGGCCAAATCAGTAAATGCAAGGAGGGAAGATGCCTAAACACAAACCGGACAAAGTTAAGCCAATTTTGGACCTTGCCGATCCTGATGGAACTGCCTCAGATAGCGACGGCTCACATGTCTTGGCGCGAAACAAACCTAATGGCGCTGATGTGGTTGGGTCTGCAAACATCGCTAGACAAATGGGTATGGTGCTAAGGGAGCTTAGAGACTTTCGGAAAGAGACTCGCTCCACATTTGCTGCACTCCGGACGGATGTGGGCAAGATAGAGAAGCGGCTGTCTGACCTCGAAGAACAGGCCTCAATCTCAGATTCTCAGGTTGACGGCGCAGAAAATGCTATCCTACAACTCCACCGAGAGGTGCAGGGCCTGCGCAAGACAGCGGATGACGCGGAGGCCCACAGTCGGAGAAACAGTTTGTGAGTGTCAGGCTTTCCAGAGGGAACAGAAGGTAGCGACCCCATTCAATTTATGCAGCAGTTTTTCAAAGAGGCACTCAACTTACCGGAGAGTTGCCTGTTGGAAATGGACCGTGTCCACCGCAAGCTGGGCCCCCAAACAACCAATCGCTCCCGAGAAATTCTAATTAGATTTCTGCATTATCAGGAGGAGGAGATGGTTCTCCACAAATCATGGCAAATGGAGGAATTAAAATACCAGGAGCAGCGTATCTATGTAGATAACGACTACCCCACAGCCATTGCAGTAAGACGACGTGCCTATACACCTATCCTCAGAAAACTTAAAGAGGCCAAGATCAAGTTTCGGACCCCTTATCCGGCGAAACTCATGGTGCAGCTCACAGATGGTCCTAAAACTTATGAGAGTGTGGAGGAAGTGGTCCAGGGGCTTACTAAGGAGGGGATCAAGATAACACTGGATCAGAGACCCTCGGGCAAGACTTTGGCAACCAAACTGGCATTGAAGGCCTGGAATCGGGTAGTACAGAAGGAACAACGCAGACGAGAAGGCGCCTCAGCTCTTCAACAGATCATGGCTGGACTCGGCAAGCAGGCCACTACTGAGAGTGACTCGGACCTAACATTGCAAGTGGTGAAATGAATATTTGGTGAACTCTGAACCGAGATATGCTTAACAGGTAGGCCGGCTAAGCTTCTCCCATTAAAACCGTGCCCCCACGTAACTCACTGGCCCCGCTCTTCCCCAAAGGTACCCCTCTCCTCTCCCCTGGGTCACTCTGCCCTCCAGGCTGAAATTAACTGGAGTGGGCCCCCTGCTGCTAGTTGTGGCACGGGGGCAACCTGATAACTAAGTCTGGCCTGATGGGCACAGCCACTAAGGTGGCCTGCCCCGCCAGCCAGCTACGGTATAGCCTTGAAAAGTGGGGATAGGACTGATGTAGGGACGGGAGGGGGACTAAGGTGAGGGCCACTGGGGGAGGGTTGCTTTGGGGGTGCTGGTCAGGTTTAGGGCTGCCTTACGGCCCTCCTTTATTTTCCCTTCTTTACTTCTTTTTCTATTTTCCTCCTTCATCTTATCCTGCCTTCCTCCTATGGGCTCGGGGAATGCCGATTTGGGACTCCAGGGGAATGAATGGACTACTTAGTGAATGCTCTCAGTAACCATGCCTTTACTAAATATACCTAATCACAGAGGGTGGAATGGCTCTATCCCTCGTTAGCTTATCAGTGGGTGGCTGGATGTCGGGTCTTGAAGGTGTAGATGAACCTGACTTTCCCCCTCGGCCTTCCCCCGATCCTCGGGCAACTTCAGATCTGGGGGTGGATTCCTGGGGAAGGGGGATAAGTGCCGTGATTGGGCTTAAGTTGGAGCTGGGGCCTGGTCCGCCCCCCCTATACCTCACCACTGCTGAAACGGTGGGGGTGGACGAGCCCCTAAAGTTTTTCCCACTATATATTTTGTTCCAATCAGTGGCAGAGGATGGTTAAAACCCGAAGCAACACTGTAGCCTAATACTTAGTGAAGACTGGCCCGAGATAAGTAAATTCTAAGACAAAACTACAGTTGAATTTATTTTATATACTGAAAAATTGTTACATGCCTTGAAGGGGGTCTAGGCATGACTATTCCCCCACTTCCCTTTAGAAGAGACGTGTTACGTCGGGTCCCCCCTTTGAGGAGAACTAAGCCAAATCTGGCACTCGAGTCTGGGTACCTAACAGCCCCCAGACTTATGGAAGCCATTAAGAGTTAAGCAACCCGAGCCCAGTTGGCAGGGATGTGCTTCAGTTTAAGTTCCGTGTTCCTCCCCAATGTTTGTAGATTCCCTTTAATTGCTAAAGCTGGAGAGTTTAAGGTTAGAGGGAGACTTATTCCCCTCACCACCCTACAGGCAGTCACCTTCTGGTACAGCAGGTATCAATGCGAGCAGATTAATGGGGCAGAGAATGGAAAAGAATTTTGTTTTGACTCCTGTAAACTAAGAGAAGTATGAATGGCTAATCAACCATTGCAAATTATATCTCTGAATGTGAATGGTTTGGGTAACCCCGTTAAACACTCAAGAATGATTACAGTGCTTAAGAAAGGCCAAGTGGGGATTGCCTATATACAGGAAACACATATGAATGCTAATGAACATAAAAATTAGCCTCTAGGGGATATTCACAGGTCTTTTCGTCTTCGTATGGTGCGGGTAGGAGGAGGAGGGGGTTGCCATATTGATTTCTGGCCAGGTACCCTTCCAGGCAATCCGGGAATGGGCAGACACAGAGGGCCAATTGGTGATAGTCCAAGGAAGGTTACAGAATAATGAGGTGACCCTGGCGAATGCCTATTTTCCCCTGGGTTCGCCTACCCTGATAATTAGTTGCTTGTTAAGGAAAATACTAGAACTGACAAGAGGTACCTAATTTTGGCTGGTGACTTCAATATTGCCCCGAGTACTTCCTTGGACCCTACCAACTTGGCCAGGAGTCAGCAGCCTGCCCCACATACATTTTTTAAGAGATTCATTCAGGAGGTGGGCTGGCTGAATGTATGGCGTACCCTTCACCCTAGAGGGAGGCGCTGCTCTTTCTATTCAGCTGTTCATGGTACATACACCAGGATCGACCACTGTTATACACAAAAAGAGAATCTGGGGATTCTAAGGTATGCTGCCATGGGGGATATTACCCACTCAGATCATGCTCCGGTGATAACGCACTGGGACCTGGGCCTAGACAGACGTAATACCTATTGGAGACTCAGCCCAGTACACTTGAAAAGTGAACCCTTCCAAGACTTTATGAGTGACAAGATACAGGAGATTTTAGAGGATAGCAGGGAACAACAAAGGGATCTTGCTGTTCCCATAACCCTGATGGAACTGGGAGCAGCCATTTCCCACCTAAAAACCATGAAGGCCCCTGGACCTGACGGGTATGGGACAGAATTCTATAAATGTGTGGAATCCCAGATTGGTCCCCTCATGCTGCAGGTCTATAATGAACTGTTGCAGGGGTCAGGTGCCCCCCCCCCAAGCTGGTCAGATGCTACTGTTTCCGTTATCCCAAAATCGGATAATGACCCACAATTATGTTGCTCGTACCGTCCCATATCTGTACTAAACGTAGATTATAAAATCCTAATGTCTATTATGGCCAAGCGTTTGGATGCGATTCTCTCCCACCTGATACCCCTGGATCAGACTGGCTTTGTAAGCTCAAGATCCACAACCGACAACACTAGAAGGGCCCTACATCTAACCCAGAAGATGCAGTCCAGCAAGATCCCATCAGTCCTTCTCAGCCTAGATGCTGAGAAGGCATTCAATAGGGTCTCCTGGCCCTTCCTGTTTACCACAATGCTTAAGATGGGAATCCCTTTCTCCTTTGTCTCTATGATCAAGACTCTCTACTCCTCCCCAAGAGCATGTGTGAAGGTCTCGGAACACCACTCCGACTACTTTCCGTTATACAGAGGCACCCGCCAGGGCTGCCCTCTCTCCCCCAGGCTGTTTGCCAGTTTTATTGAGCTTTTAGCCCAGGCAATCCGGCACTCCCCCCAAATAACTGGAGTGTGGATGGAGGGGGAGGAGCACCGTATTGCTTTATATGCGGACGATGTATTATTTATTATTCCTGGCCAGCCCCACCCATTTGGTCCCAATGGTGTTTCAGATTTTGGAAGAATATGGAAGAAGCTCGGGGTATATATTAAAAACTTCTAAAACAGATGTACTAACATTCCATTTTGATCCCTCCAACACTTAAGCGTTCCCACCCACTTCGATGGGACCTTGACAAATTAAAATATTTGGGAATATATATTTCCCACTCCATTAAACAAATAATTAAAAATAATTATGACCCTTTCTATACCCAACTTCAGGCTGATCTTACAAGGTGGGCCATACTGCTGCTTAACCTACTCCAGCGGGTGGAGGTGGTTCGTATGGTGATCCTCCCCCCGAGCACTATATCTCTTTCAAAATGTCCCAATATGCGTCTCACAAATATTCCAAGCCTGGAAGAAGGCAATACTAAAGTTCATATGGGCAGGCAAGCGCCCCCCAAGTCTGTTCCTCGGTATTCTGTCTCCCTAGACTGGCGGGGAGTCTAGCCCTGCTGAATTTAAAAATGTACAACTGGGCATCTCATCTCTCCTTCCTTGCAACCCACCTTATGCGTAGTAACCCTGTTAAATGGAGGGAGATAGAGGAAGGCTTACTCCCATTCAAAGATTTTGTTAGAATAATTTTTTTACCAATCTCCTCCCATGTCTCCCTAGCTGAACTCTGGCCCATAGATTGTGCATCAACTTAAAACCTGGGGGAACAATCCGTAGACAACTGGCCTTATCCCCCTTTCTAATTTATGTCTGCCCTATTGCCCTCCTAGAGAATTTTTTCCCAACCCAGTACAACCATACTTTTGAACAGTGGGACCGACTTTGCCTCTTCTCTCTTTCTCAATTACTAAACGGGAACGAGTTTAAGTCCTTCCAAGAGCTGAGTCAGTCCTATGGTTTACGACAGGTGGACTTTTACAGGTACCTACAAATAAGACATTTTTTCTACTCCCTACCTGCTGAACTGCGTAAACTAGCGGACATACCTCCACTAGTTACGCTGCTCCAGACCACTCTTGCGTCTAATGAGATCCCACATGCTATCTCCACCTTCTATAAGGCACTTAGTAACACCACCAGAACAAACACTGAGGGGGTGCTTGAGAGATGGAACAAGGAGATAGGCTATGATAGTTCGGCACAACAATGGGACAACAAGGTTTAGCATATAGTGTCCAAGCTTACATGCTCTCATACATGGAGACTATTCTCATGGCAATTAATGATTAGATTTTTTCATACCCTGATTATAACGGCCCACTGTTCTTCCACACAGTCAAAGGGGTGCTGGTGCCAATGTGGGGTGACACCCGCTCATCACACCCATATTTTCTGGTCCTGCCCTGTCTTACAACCCTTTCTATCCTCCCTACAGCAAAAACTCCCGGACATGCTGGGCGCCCCAATCAATATGTCTGCAGAATGCTTTTTAATATTAGCTCTCCCCCCTGAGTTCAGGGACCCTCATACTAGGTACCTGTTGGCGATAGCCCTCATGGCGGCAAAGAAGACCATAACCAGACTTTGGCTCTCACCCCAATCCCCGACTATATCAGCATGGAGAGAAACAATGAATCAAATATATAGAGCAGAAAAGATTTCCTATCAACTGAATGACCGTGCAGATTTATGTACTTTGAAATGGACAAGATGGATTATGTACATTATGAGAAAGGACCTTAACTTTGTGCCCTGATTAGAATAAAGTTGAAAATGAGACGGGGGAGGGTTGAGGACCAGAAAGATGGGGGGAATTGAGGAGATGTATGAATGGGAAAGGGGAAGAGTGAGAGAGGAGATATCCCCGAGAATAATGGATACAATTTCATGAACAAATGTAGATTGGCATGATATATAAGGAACCAAGAAACTGATGTTAATGTACTCTGCATGATTCTTTCTGTATTCCTCGCTTTGTATTTCATCAAATGAGTGTATTAAGAAGAACAAGTGACTGCTGTTAACCCCTTCTCCCGAAGTTTGTGAAAGTTTGTCAATAAAAACTATAATAACAAAAAAAAAATCAATTAAGGACCTATTTTACAAGTGGAATAACACCCATCGAGGTGTCCGGACATGCTGATACATCTACTTCTGGAGTGGCTGAAGGCACCCAAGACGTCCCTATATCAGAGTACACCCAGACACCT
Source organism: Neoceratodus forsteri (assembly GCA_016271365.2). NCBI lineage: Eukaryota > Metazoa > Chordata > Ceratodontiformes > Ceratodontidae > Neoceratodus > Neoceratodus forsteri. The sequence goes on from JADMNL010000024.1 coordinate 448,028,572, forward strand.
CAGTGGGTGTAAATCATATTCACTGCTATCACCCCTTGCCCCCCCCCCACCAGGTTGTGTTTACTTGGGACAAACATGTGAAAGACTTACATGCCCCTAGTAGCAGTCTTCTTCTACAGTATGTTTATATGTGCAGTTGCTGTGCCTTCTCTGAAGTTCTGTGGATGAGAGAACTGTGCAGTGTTGGCACACAAAGAACTTCATATGACACTGTTTTACCTATGAGAGATACAGTAACTGTACACAGAAACCTAGTATAAATCATGCTATATGCTTCTGTTTGTTTTTTTTATGAAGCTTTTTTTTTTTTTTTCTTTAATAACCTGGCAAGGCCCACTCATCACAGTGCTGATTTTCAGGGGCATCCCGGGAGCCTTGGGGAGGCACTGGATGCCCAATCCCAATGTTGGATACCCTCCTAAAACAGCTTCCTAACACCAGGTGCCCAGTTCCAGTTTCAGGTCCATTACTGTTGTGCAGCCACTGGATGCCAAACCCTGGTGGCTCGCTTAACCCTCCATGAGTTGAAAACAACCCTTCACCCACCCTTTGTCACCCACGCTAAACCCCCACATTGTCTCCCCAGCATTGGTCCCATGATGGATGACTGAGAGCACTCCCTCCACCATTTACAGTTGCCATCTCGCCCGCTGTCTCGTGTCGATCGCAGCCTGTAAAAAATTAAAAATAAATCCTATAGCACTAATGCCACCCCCCCGCACCCCTACCCAGTACATATTAATATAACAGGTCCCATTGTGGGTGACTGGCATGGTCCTCTCTCTCCACCATTTATTTATTTACAGTGCAATCTCGATCTAATGAACCCTCATTATCCGGTCACCCCTATTTAATGAATTGGTAGCATATCTCCCAAGTGAATGTTTTCGAACATTTTAATCCCAGTTTACGGACTCCCTATTATCCAAACTAATTTCCTGTCTCCTAAGCAGTCTGGATAATCGAGACTGTACTGTATTTAATTTTGATAACCGGGTAGGCCTGCAGAGACCAGATGGTCCCTTTTTCAGGGGTGAACTGGGGTTAATTACAGAGAGACATAAAACAGTGATATATACATTATACATTTAGAAAGCAGCAATAAACACATCATACAGAGGAATACAGCATTATTAGTCAACATAGTTCACAGTCAGTTCTTATCAAGACAAAGAGACGACAGTCAGTACTTTAGGAGTGCATTGAATGTGCAAGGGCATTTAACAAGGGAGGGGGAGAGGGGGTAGGCCGGCATGGGAACATCACAGTATAGTAGGGGACAAGTATATATTCGGGACATTGTATAATTTTAGAGGGACAATGGATGTCTAATTTATACAATTCATAAGCTCACAGGTCCGGTTGCCATCTTGTCCACTATCCTCCACTGATCACAACCTGTCCAAAAAATGTATTTAAAAAAAAAATCGCTCTGTCACCCATGCCACCCTCTTGCCCCCAACCACATTCAACCCCCCACCCTAATCCACCCTCTATGTCCCATAACACACTCCTGCTGTCTGCACCTATGTTATATTAATCCTTCCCACCTTTGAGTGCTCATGTCATGCCCCCAGCCCCCCATAGACACCCAGCATCTACTGTTTCTAAGGTCCCTATGAGCAACCGCACCGCCATCCCTTCAGCTCAGAAGGTCGCCGTCTTCTGCTGTGTCCCATATGTCAATTGCCAACCTGAAAGAACAGAAACTACTGTTAGAAAACGTCCCCCAAACCATGCCCAGGAGCTTAGGTTTTTACAGCAAAAATGCCTTAAATTTGATGTCCCAAAATTGTATTTTGAGGCTAAATTCAAGCACAATACTTAAGTGGCCATAGTGGGTAACCATCTCAACTCTCAAACGAGAATTAAAAAAGTTAAGGGTGACTGAAAAAAAAAAAACCTCGAAAATTAAAAAAAAAAAATGAACTGAGCATGCTCAGAATTGTTTTCACTTTTTTTTTTAATCGCACAGAACTTTAACATTTTGTTTAACTTTGTAAGGGCAAATTTTGGGGTAGACTACTTATCACACCCCCACGACCACCCAGATGGCAACTTTCACACCCAATCGATGAGCCTTTACTTCACCCGCCCCGCCAGTCTCCACCAGGTGGCAGCCATGTTCAGGAGCAGTGTCCCCCGAGGAAGGAAAATAGTCCTTTGAATGCTCAATGTTTTCCTCGGATGGCCAATGCTGATTCCTGAATGAGGGTTGCTGGCATTGTGAGGGGTAGCTCTACCACTGTGCTGATGGACGAACATGCCTGTTGGATAGTTTGATACATATTTGGTTTTTTTTTTGTGCCAGGACCCCCAATCCCTGCCTGGGAGCTCTGCCCCTGCCCCACTTCACCCCTCAATGCCCAGACTTACCCCTCTGGGTGGGCGCAACCTCCCAATGGATGAGAAATGGTAAGCCCTGGCTTACCCTGCAGGGCAGGGTCACGGGAGCAGGACCCCCCCAAGCGGAAGTGAAAGGGCAGTGGGAGCAACCATGGAGCGAGGCATCACTCTGGGGGACTGGAATTTTTTGAATGCTGGAAACTCACAATGGAAGGCGTGGTGTGCAGTGACGTCAGGGGGCCGAAGCTCCAACGTCTGGCATACCTTCCCACAATGTACTATGGCACTGGCTTTCTATGACCCCCGGCCTCCACCAGAGGTTAATTGCATACTGGACACTCGTCATGCCCCCGAGCCCCCCCCACAGGAGGAGAGCAGTCCATAGAATGCTCAATCCTCCCTGGCCGGCCCTCCAGCATCCTGGGTCCGGAATAGAACCTGGGGCGTCGGTGTCGCAGGCGGAAGTCCAACCCCTTCGCGATACTCATTTTGTATAGTACTGTGGGAGTTTAACCCACGTCCCCAGAATAAAACTTGAACCCACAGTCTTCTGGCCCAGAGTGAGACTGCAGTCGATGAGCCATACAGGCATAGCATGAAAATTAAAATTTGTTGGAGAACCCTCAGTGAAAACTACCCTCCTACAGTAAAAAAGCTACAGTTTCCCATCAGCAACTCCACGCAGTGAAAGCAGATTATGACTTGAATTCAGCTGCTTTGTCTTACATTCAGTCACTGTGCATTTCATTTCTCCCACACATGGTCACACAGTTGCCTTTTCACACAATTAAATGCTTGTTTACTCTGATTGTGTACTAAAATGAGACACACCATTTGCCTGCTGCTCTTTCAATTAAATTTTATAACATGGTTACTGCTGCACAGGCAGTTTTTTTGAATTAAATTTGCCTTTGTTTTCATGGCCACAGATTCATCTCTGAACTCTGTAAGAGCTGTCCCCACACTATGAAGCTGGCGCCCTCAAGGATAGCAGTGATCCTCCTGCCCCAGTGGACTAATGCAGACACCTATAGTATGGCCTTGAACCTGAATCTTCCCCCCTCTGTCAGCACAGCATTCCCGTGCATGCATGAAGATGGTACAGGGTTTTAATTTCCCTTCACTTTGTTTCTGTCTGTATCGCTAACAGCTGTAGTTTTTCAGAAATTGCTGAGATTAATGGAAAAGAGTACCTACATTTACCTCCTTGACACACATCGAAGGGGCTGATTCCTTATTCTTTTTATCTTTTTTTTTACTTCTTACTTCAAGCCTGAGGCTCATTTTCTCCCATGTTTTTTCCTTGTCCCCCACTCTGATATTCGGGTGGGCCATCATTGCCCCATACCTCTTGTCTTCTGGCTTGGGGGGGGCGGGGTGAGGGCAAGTGGCTGCAGATGCGGCCCATATCAGTACTTTTACATAGTCAACTTGATCTTCTTCGAGGACATCTTCCACCAAAGAGCCACACTTTTGGAATTGTAAGCTCTCATCATCAGAACCGCTTATGAACTTTTGCCTACCTGGGGCCGCCTATGTTGACATATGTCAGTGCCACCTATGTAACGTGGACGGCCCCATACCTTTTAATTTTTTTAACAGCCATCAGTAGTTCATTGATCCACGGAAAACACCCTTATCAATTTTGGGTGATTGAAACTCAGTTTTCTTTGCTTTTACTTTTATTCTTATAGCGTGTCATCGTCAGTTCCTATGAAGATGCCTCTGCTTTTTCACTCTGTGCGAAGATATTTTGTGATGGCACTCACATAGTTTGTGTTTGCTGGCTAGACCTTTCATATGACGTTAAAATATCTGCTATTTGTCAAGGTTCCAACTAGGCAATGAGGAGATGCCATGGAAAGGCTTTAGAATATTACCTGTAGAAGATGGAGACTACCAAGTGGCCAGCATCAGCGCCTACCCCGGGGTTTCTGACTCTCTCTACTAGATTTGCTATTTGGGTGGCCACAATGTCACCTTTACAGAAAAAATGCCATTTGCTGAAGAAGTCAAAAAAGGCCTCTTTAATAGAGCATCACTGGTCACTGCAATCATTCCAAATCGTCCTCTCTGTTCTGGTCGCCACTGAATCTCCATGAGGGTAATTCTCAGGTCACTTTGTCAGCCTCCATTACTGGCTTAACTGTCATTCAGACACCAAGATCCAGAGCAGGCTTTGGCTCTCCCACTGCCAACAGCAAGCGGCTGGTTTCTGGTGCATCGACGGGCACTGTCCCATTGTGGTGCATCGACAGGCACTGTCCCATTGTGGTGCATCAACGGGCACTGTCCCATTGTTGCATTTTCATTGACTCTGCCAGCTGGTGCCGTTGACACTGGTGCTGTTTTGGCTACTACGTCTGAGTTATTTAACAGCTTTTGCCATCCCTGCCATGGACAATTATTCTGTCATTGGCTCAGCTATTCCTCTCATTTACATTGACATTTGCTGTGGGTACCTCTGGGGCTGCAATCCCTGACCTTGTGCTGCCCCACCACTGCCCCAGCGGCCTGTGGCCTTTTTGGTTCCTTTTTTCTTCTTCTGCCTGAAGAAGAAGAAGAAGAGGATGAATATAATCCTGATATGCTTGGATGTGAAGGAAGGGGGTACTGAGAATGAGCAACCTGTTTATGGGTTTGATTCTAATTCCACTATCTCCTTCTGTAGTAAAGACACTGTGGTCAATATATCCAGGTCACCCCCTGAGGATGCCTCATTTTAGGCTTTACTTCAGGACAAGCTAAGACTGCTGCTGAGGAAGAGGACTTCGCTAAGAGGAACCTGTATGAATTCCTGGAGGTCCCACATCCCCTTCTGTGATCATTCATTCCATTTACACTGCTTTGGAGGATTCTAGCATGGGTGCCTGTTACAGACCTAATGTATTACCAGCTGTCCCTTACAAGGTGGATAAACAACATCCTGTCCCCTCTACCAAGGCTTTTTATAGCACCCAGACCAAAGCGAACTTGGTGGTCATTATGGCTGGTCATTACAGGTCCTGGGCTCCCTGTCATGTGATCTCTTTGCCTCCTGACATGGACTACAGAAAATTGGAGAGGCATCTGCCTCATTGCATCTATGCATCTGCCTCATTGGGCCTCTGTACTGGCAATTACCAGGCTTACATGATTAAATATCAGAATAGCCTGTGGAAGTCTCTCTTCTGGAAGGAGAGGTTTCTGTGTGCCTGTTCTCCAGTCCCTTAGATTCAGCGGGTATTGATCAAGCTTCAGATGGTTGGAGTTAGGATAATACTGGTAACCCCCTTTGGGCCCAGATAAATTTGGTTTCCACTGCTCTGGAGTCTGGCAGATTGCAGTGGACCCTCCTGAGTCACTGTCTCTGTGAGTGAGACTGCTTCACAGAACAACGGCTGTCTGTTGCACCCAGGCCTTCCGCCCCTGCAACTTCATGCCTGGTTCTTGAGGATGTAGAACTGTTCTGCTTTGGGGTCTCCAGGGCAGTTGCAGAAGTTCTACTGGTGGCTTGTAAGTCTGTACTTGGCACACTTACTCCATGAAATGGAAATGCTTCAGTATTTGGTGCGCCTCTTGCTCCTTTGTCCCTTTTTTGTTTCCCGTGAAGCACATCTTAAACTGTCTCCTTCTCCCTATGAAGGTATACCTTTCAGCCATTTCAGCCTTTCATACCCACTTAGTGGGCAAGACTTTGGCCCAGTTGGAGGTGTCCATCAGGCTCCTCGAAAGGCTCCTGCATTTGAGTCCCCCAGACTGTAGGCTAGTTCCAGTGTGGGATTTCAACTTGCATTGGGAGCCTCTTACACAAGCTACTCCAAACCTGCTGCTATGTGTTACATTTTAATTAGTTATTTATTGAAAACTTCAGAAATTACCTTAAAGCGCAATTGCTCATTTACAGAGGTTCCACGTCAAATACATAGTCACAAAAAGCATTTTAAGTACAGTACAATAAGCAGTTCCAGGAGAAATGCAGTCAAGTCAGGATCAACACGCTTAAGACAGAGCAATTACATACAGTTTTGAAAAACTCCATTCAGATCATTGGATAAAAAGTCACAGGATATGTACAGAGAGAAGCCAGATTAAACAGTTTAATGGTTACAATTCCACTGGATTGCAGGGGCTGACCACAAAAACATCTTAAATTGATTAATTTTGGGGAGATTCAGCATTGCATCAGGTAGTTTATTTAACCAGTTAGCAGGCCTGACAGCAAAAGACCGCTTGCCCAGCTGAGTACGCTGGAAAGGAGGCTTATGGACATTCCTGGCCATGTTCCTGGTGTATTAGTTGGAGATGGTGTGGAAGCAGCTTATTAAAGCAGGGGGTGTTAGGCCCAGGAATGTCTTTTGGGCTAGCAAACAGGTCTAGAGCTTTATTCTGCAGGGTAAAGGTAGCAGGTCAGTGAGTACATAAAGGGTACAACTATGAGTGTGGTTATCTGCACGAAGCACAAAGTGGCACGCCTTATTACAGATCAGCTTAACTCTGTTTAGCACCGTGTCACAGGCAGCTGCATAGACAGGGAGGCCATAATCTATTCGTGCCAGAATGGAGCTGGCCACAATAAGGCACCTAGTGTCACCAGTAAGATTGTTCCAGTTATGGTACAGGGCATCCAGTCTTCTGTTAACTATGGCCACCAGATTGTCATCATGAGGGACAAAAGATGAGGTGTCATCCAGAGGTATTCCAAGGTATTTGAAAGTCTCCACCTGTTCAAGGTTTTGTCTCTGGCCATTACGGATGACGAAGGGTGGAACATTCCTCTTCTGTGGGATGCTAGAGAAGAGCATAGTCTTTGTGTTTTTTGTAATTGGGGACCAGTTTATTGTTGGAGAACCAGCTTTCTTGCTACCTCAATTTACTTTGGAAAGCAGTAGTGAGGCTGTCAAGGTTGGGGGTTTTGTAATAGAGTATATCATCTTTGGCACAGAGGAATACATTGGCTGTCTGACAGGCATTGGGTAGTTGATTTATGAGGAGGCCAAATAGGAGTGGGCCCAAGATGGAGGCCTGGGTGACTCCACTAGATACTCCCCAAATGTTAGAGAAAGATTTATTAATTTCACACACTGGGAGTGACTGGTGAGACAGCTGTGGAACCAGTCAACTGTGTTCTGTGACATACCCAGGCCAAGGAGTTTGTTAAGTAGATGCTTATGGTTGACAAAGTCAAAGACCTTGGTAAGGTCAATACATTTATATATATATGTATATATGTATATGTATATATATTTTTTCATTGTTAAAAAACTTAATTAATGCATCAGTTAGGGCTAAAGCGACAAGAATAGGTAAATGAGGCATTAGGGTTAACACCCTAAAACCCCTCCCACACCTTACCACCCCACCCCACCCACCTCAGACCAACAGGTGACGGGGTGTGCCTTGGGGTCGTCGGCCGTAACTCACTTCTGCTCGGAGAGTTTCCCAGGTGCAGCTTTAGTTTAGGGTAGATAGGGTTGCTCAGAATCTGAGATACAAACTGATGTCTCAGATTCTTCCCAGAATTTTGAATTTAGGATTTTCGGATATTGCTGCCAAACATCCTAAATCCTGATTATTAGGATTCCATATCAAATTAAAATACCAAAATTCACTAACCCATCTGGAACCCAGCAGTAAATGCTTTCAAATCCCCACTCCCTTTCTTGTGCAAATCACCTCACCCACCCTGTTAATGTCCCCAATTGCTAATGCATTAAATAGCCCCCGCCCTACTCACCATCTAACACCCAACCCTCTCTCCTCCCCTAAGCCCCCCCATAAACACATTTTGTAATTATAAGGCTGTCTGCTTATAAATAAATTCCATCCCCCCACCCATGCCAAATCATGTGCCCCCACCCTGTCACCCTTCCTGAGTTAAAATGACAACCCCCACCTACACATCCTTTAACCCCAACCTTCTTCCCCCAAAGCCCCAAATTATAAGGCTACAGAGGTTGCTGGATGTAATTGCCTTTGGGTCCAGTGGTGGAGTGTCTGTTGTGCTTGTTTTCAGTGTCCCAGCGATTGAATGAAATGATGACATCCTCCTATAGTAACACCTGATTGACTGCTTGCCAGCCTCAATGTTGATAATGCTGCCAGTAATTTTATAAACTGTTAAGGCTGGCCAGCCGGTGCAGCGGTAGCACTACCGCTCGCGATGCTGAAGACCCGGGTTTGGGAACGAGCCCAGGAGTCAGAGATCCGGCCGGGTGGAGGAGGACTGAGCATCCTAGGAACTGCTCTCCTCCTCTGGGGAGGAGGGTGGGTTAGCTGCTGGTGCTAGATAGATCCCTGGTAGAGTCCAGGGAACTACCTGCTGGAGCTTGCTGGGGGCAGACATCGGCGTGATTGCCCTTGACATCCTTGCACCCACACTCCCTAATGACAAGAAAACTGGAAGCATGCTGACTGGGTGAAGTGTGGTGCCTGGCTCACACTGAGGTCCTACACCTGCTGCCCTGGTGCTCCCAGGAACTGACTCTAGAGGTCTGACGGAGGAACAGGGCCACCCCAAAGGTCCTGCCTTGGTGGGGAAACCAGGGAGGAACACTAGGGAGTTACATCCTAGGGAACAGTTCACGGGGCTGGGGGCAGAGGTCGGGCCAATGTGGACTGGTCGAGTGGGGGAAAGGCATCCTAAATCCCAAAAAAAAAAAACAGTTGTCAAATCTTCCCATCCCCAGCCTTCTCCTTTCAATTATGAACATGCCCAACTCATGAATCCTATCTTCATTGCTCTTGGTCTCTCTTTTTCAAGTTCAAGGAGCCTGTCAGAAGAAGGGGTATGTCCAGAATTATCATTGGTCTTTTGGCATGCAGGTTTAGAAGGCTCCAGGAGCAGGCTATGGCTACATTTTTGTTTAGAAGTTTGGCAAATATTTAAAAGGTTTTTCCGTGGTCACTGTTGGCCGGTTTATCATAAAAAATGTAAACATCAGCCCCCATTATAGATCCCCATGGACTGCACTCATTCTTAACGACTCTTGGAGCAGCTGGTCACATGCAATTCTTTGCATTTTTTGGAGTTTCTACAGCCCTTTAACATGAGCATGGACTGTATAATCTCACAACCAGCAAATGATTGTAGAAAAGTGAAGACAAGGTAAACCTTGTTTTCAAATGACCCTGATAATCATGTTTTCTATATAACAAAAGATAAAACTGAATAGGATAGTGTGCTACATTGACACATTTTTACACATTTCCTGGAAATTACTTGAAGACAGTCTGTGTTGAATTTGAATAGCAATAATATTTTATGCTGCATCAAAGGTGTAGTATTAGACTTGAGGTTGTATGAACTGTACCATTATAAATGGTTTGTGATATTTACGAAAGGGAGCTACAGACAACTATTAAGTGACCTGAAACTCATTTTGTGGGGTTTTAGTTCTGCAGTGGATTTAACTGGAATTCAATAAATAAAGGTTTTTTCAGTTTTGTTTATCCACCCATCCTGCCAGCCATGACCTCCTTCCACCTCACTCCAGCACCCTGATCCCATCCTCCTGAGACTCCTTGCCTGGAACCCTGGTTCCTTGTCTGTCTCGACTCACCAACAGACTGTGCCCCCTCAGCTTGCCCCCCCCCCAAGATGGGGTGCTGTTCAGCTACTCTGGTGACTCCCCAAACAATCTGGTAAGTCTAAGGCAGAGGTGAAGACCATGATCCCTAGGGTCCAGGCAGGTGGTGACTGGCATCAGATGTGACGGGCTGGGAGGGGCTTCATCTGCCCAGCCGGTGGTGCTATTTTCTGGTTTCCAAGTTTCTCCTGGAGGGAGCGGATGCCCAGTGATGTCATGGAGCGTCACGCATGATCCCATGCATTTCATGCACTGATGTCCACTGTGTTCCACCAAGCCCTGCCGCAGCAAGGTCCCAAGGCTCACTGCCTTCCAACTGCCACCAGGAGGCACCTTTTGCCAGGTCCCTTTTCCCACCCACCCTGGAGGAGGAGGTGAGCTGTGCTCCGGATGTTCTACCCTCCTCCCTCCAGCTGTCCCTCCTACACTCCAGGCTCATACCTGAATCTGTCAGTGGTGTCGCAAGCGGTAGCACCACTGCTGTGCCAGTGGGTTGGCAGTAAATACAGTATTAAACTACTAGTGTGTGCTGGTCCTACTTGGAACAAGTGGGGAGGAGAGCCGTGGTGCAATTTGGATTTAGATACTGATGGGGTATAGGGCAGAAGAACCACCTTGGAAGACAGAAGAAAAGGGAAAAAAAAAAGCACTGTGAAAAACCTAAGCCACAGAAAGCCAACAGCAGTGCAATAGTGACAATTTATTAAACAGAATATCATGAAGACATGAACGACCTACAACCAACACCCCGGTGCTTCAAATCTGGGGGTTCTTCCTCATGGGGCAGGGTCGCGACAGCCTAGTGTTTCTTTAATATAGCTCATTTAAAGCTGCATTACCCCCTTTGTGCAAGGTAGCACCAGTTAGATACTTAACAGCAAATATTTCCAGTGTATAAAACAGTTCCCCAAGTGTACTAAAAACTGATCATACTGTGATGCAGAACTGGCAGGAGCAAGGGTAAAAAGGTAAAACTCAAGAAAGGGGGAAAATAGAGAAGAAGGGGGGTGGTACAGGAATAGTAAAATATGAGGAAGGAAGGAAAGGATAGATAGGAGGTGTGGACTAAGGGGTGATGGGAAAGGAAAAAGGTAGGGGAAGAAAAAGGTGGGAATATAGGAAGAAAATAAGGGAAGGAAGGGGGATGTTGAAATGCAGTATTGAAAACATACTATCAAAAAATGTGCAAATTTCAAATACATGCAAATACTTCATACTAATACTAGTAATTCATATAAAGTCCAATATCCGGTCCTTCATGAGTCCAGTTGTTCTTCCTATATGCAGGATAGGGCAGTTACCAGATGGCATACACAACAAATTCAGTTCTGCAAATAATGAGATGTTTTGTTGCATATTATAATAATTAGTAGGGCTGGCAAAAGTGTGTCCTTGGGTGGCATAAGCATACATATTTCAAGTGCCATAATGATAAAACTCTAGGGGAAGTAGAGCAAAACCAGAGGGAGGAGCTGGACTTGGATTTTCGATGTGGCTGCGTACAATGATGTCTTTGGTACTTAGTGTCTTTCTATATACAACCTACGGACAGTTGCTCACTGAGTGTCGGAGATCTGTACCAACAGAAAGAACTACCTAGTGTTTTTTAAGGATGCCAACTACAAGGGGAGTTGTGGCACCATGATCAGTGGAAAAGTGGACCTGGCCATTGTCATTCCCTTTCTGTTTTGGTTAGGGAGTGAGTAACTCTGAAGTTGTTTACCGAATGCTCTCCTTTCAGCCTCATCCAATAGAGCTTTTTCATACCCCTCTGCAGAACTCTGTCCTTCAGGTTAGTGGCATGCTTCTCAAATGTGGGAGTTTCAGAACAATTCCTGCAAATGCACAGGAACTGACCACAAGGTATTCCCTTGATGAAGTGTGAAAGATGAGAACTTCTGCCCATAGCAAAGTGTTACCAGAAGTTGACTTCCTATAGTTTTTTTTTATTGTTTAACCAGAAGTAGCACACTAAGCTGAAAGCTTGTTTACAGGTGCGAACTGGGAGCACAGGAAAGTTAAGTGACTTGCTCAGGGTTACACAGTATGCAAGTGGGGGCTGTGGGATTCAAACCCAGATCTCCAGATTTGCAGCTCAGAGTCTTAAACCACTGTGCTGTACTGACTTTGTACCATTTGATTAGGTACCCCTATCAGAGTAAGGGACAAAAAATTGATAGAAAGAGTATTCCAATTGTGTGTGAATTTAAGATTCCATTCATTGTTATTGATGTAATCAGCAAAATCAGTAGCATGTTACTCAGTACCCCACCATACAACAGTGATGTCATCTAAAAACCTACCCCAGTAGACGATTTTGGAACAGTAAGGGTTAGCGATGGGGTTGTAGATGGACACCTACTCCCACTAACCCATGAAAAGTTTGGCATAGATTTGTGCCATTGAGGATCCCATCACTGTACCACACTCTTGAAGATAACAATTCCAGTCAAAAGTAAAGTCATTCATATTAAGGATTAAATCAAGAGCTATCAGTACAAATTCAGGGTCCAACTGTTAACAGTATCCAGCTTCTCCATGAGTATCTAACAGCACTAAGCCCCTTTTTTCTTCCTACATTCCCACCCTTTTCCTTCCCTACCTTTTTCCTTTCCCATCATGCCTTGTCCCACACCTCCTACCTATCCTTTGTTACCCTTTTTTCCCTTCCTTCCCCATAGTTTTGCTGTTTCGGCACCACCCCCTTCTTTCCCATTTTCCCCTTTCTTGAATTTTACCTTTTTGTCTTTCTTTCCCCTTGTTCCTGCTAGCTCTTCATCACGATATGATCAGTTTTAATACACTTAGGGCACTGTTTTATGTATAGGAAATATTTGTTGTTGTGTATCTAATTGGTGAGTTGTGCACAAAAGGGGTAATGCAGCTTTAACTGAGCTGTATGAAAGAAACTCTAGGCTGTCGTGACCCCACCACCTGAGGAAGAACCCCCAGATTCAAAGTGCCAGGGTTTTGGTTGTGGGTCATTCATGTCTCCACAATATTCTGTTTAATAAATTATCAGTATTGCACTGCTATTGGCTTTTTGCAGCTCATTTTTTACAGCATGTTTTTTCTTTTCTCCTACTATCCAGTATTGTTAAATTATAGCTGCTAAGTAAGGTGACATTGTGCCGGAAGCTTCCCTGTGTCTGTATCACATAGGAAGCTGGGTGGAGTTGGGACCACTGCTGCAAAGCCTGTCTTTAAAGCTCATGTATCCTGACGTCAAAGCTCATGGATTATGTCCTGTCCTCAAAACTCATGGATCCTGTCCTCACAGGTCATGGATCCTGTCCTCACAGCTCACAGATCTTGTCATCATAGCTCACAGATCCTGTCCTCACAGCCTATGGATCCTGTCCTCACAGCTCATGAATCCTGTGCTCATAGCTCATGGATCTTGTCCTCATAGCTCATGGATCTTGTCCTCATAGCTCATGGATCCTGTCCTCACTGCTCATGAATCCTGTGCTCATAGCTCATGGAGCCTGTCATCACTGCTCGTGGAGCCCTGTCTTCACAGCTCATGAATCCTGTGCTCACAGCTCATGGATCCTGTGCTCATAGCTCATGAATCCTGTGCTCATAGCTCATGGAGCCTGTCATCACTGCTCGTGAAGCCCTGTCCTCACAGCTCATGGATCTTGTCCTCACAGCTCATGGATCCTGTCCTCACAGCTCATGGATCCTGTCCCCATAGCTCATGGATTCTATCCTCATAGCTCATGGATTCTGTACTCACAGCTCATGGATCCTGCCCTCATAGCTCATGGATCCTGTACTCACAGCTCATGAATCCTGTCCTCATCCTGTCCTCACAGCTCATGGATCCTATCTTTACATCTCATGGATCCTGCCCTCATAGCTCATGGATCCCATCCTCACATCTCATGGATCCTGTACTCACAGCTCATGAATTCTGTCCTTATCCTGTCCTCACATCTCATGGATCCTGCCCTCATAGCTCATGGATCCTGCCCTCATAGCTCATGGATCCTGTACTCACAGCTCATGGATCCTGTACTCACAGCTCATGAATCCTGTCTTCATCCTGTCCTCACATCTCATGGATCCTGCCCTGATAGCTCATGAATCCTGTCCTCATCCTGTCCTCACAGCTCATGGATCCTATCCTCACATTTCATGGATTCTGTACTCACAGCTCATGGATCCTGTACTCACAGCTCATGAATCCTGTCTTCACATCTCATGGATCCTGCCCTGATAGCTCACGAATCCTGTCCTCATCCTGTCCTCACAGCTCATGGATCCTGTCCTCACATTTCATGGATCCTGTCCTCACAGCTCATGGATCCCATCCTCACATCTCATGAATCCTGTCCTCACATCTCATGGATCCTGTCCTCATAGTTCATGGATCCTATTCTCACATCTCATGGATCCTGTACTCACAGCTCATGAATCCTGTCCTCATCCAGTCCTCACAGCTCATGGATCCTATCCTCACATCTCATGGATCCTGTCCTCATCCTGTCCTCACATCTCATGGATCCTGCCCTTATAGCTCATGGATCGTATCCTCGCATCTCATGGATCATATCTTCATAGCTCATGGATCATATCCTTACAGCTCATGTATCCTGTCCTCACATCTCATGTATCCTGCCCTCATAGTTCATGGATCCTATTCTCACATCTCATGTATCCTGCCCTCATAGTTCATGGATCCTGTCCTCACATCTCATGGATCCTGCCCTCATAGTTCATGGATCCTATTCTCACATCTCATGGATCCTGCACTCACAGCTCATGAATCCTGTCCTCATCCAGTCCTCACAGCTCATGGATCCTGCCCTCATAGTTCATGGATCCTATCCTCACATCTCATGGATCCTGTCCTCTTAGCTCATGGATCCTGTCCTCATCCTGTCCTCACAGCTCATGGATCCTGTCCTCACATCTCATGGATCCTGCCCTCATAGCTCATGGATCCTGCCCTCATAGCTCATGGATCCTGTACTCACAGCTCATGGATTGTATCCTCACAGCTCATGGATCGTATCCTCATAGCTCATGGATCCTGCCCTCATAGCTCATGGATCCTGTATTCACAGCTCATGAATCCTGTCCTCATTCAGTCCTCACAGCTCATGGATCGTATCCTCACACCTCATGGATCGTATCCTCACAGCTCATGGATCGTATCTTCACAGCTCATGGATCATATCCTCATAGCTCATGGATCCTATCCTCGTATCTCATGGATCATATCCTCACAGCTCATGGATCGTATCCTCATAGCTTGTGGATCCTATCCTAATCCTGTGATGCCATGCAGAGTCACCTGAGGACCTCATGTGCACACAGCAGTGGGTGGATACCTGCCACTTGTGATGGCACTAGTAGCATTTATACCAGCCCTATCCACCAAGCTGTAGGGACAGGAGTCCACTCCAAAACCTGAGTTGCAGGTATGGCAGCCCAGTGCACTTCCTCTGGGTCATTGCAATAGGCTGTGTGTATGGGCGGAGGCAGACATCAGGATCCATGGAACATTAACAGCTTTTATTCAGCATAAAATAAAATAAAAGCAGAAATCTTTAACTTAAAGCAGTGAACTGAATGACCAAACAATGAAGAGGGTATAAAAATAAACAAATCTAATCAGGCAATTTCTTTTGCAGAAAGCAATAATCGACCACTAGGAAAAACTAGGGGCCTGGACTGCTGAGAGTCCACCACTCTACTGACACTAGGTCTTACAATGCTTTATATAACAGGTACTGGTCATGTGATGAAGAAGGGCTCCGCCCCATCTACCTGTTTGAATCCAAACTTAGCTAAAACGCATATATATTTCTTGTTTACACAGTACTGATATCAGTAATCACAATAAGTAGCTATATACAGTGCAAGCACCTAATTTGAAATTCTGTATTGAGAAATAATTCTGTCATGGGGAGGGACACGCTACTCAGGCCACTCCTACCTGTCTTCCGCCTATTTAAAACAGAAGAAAAGGGCCGGCCAGCACTACAGAAGACAGTGCAGAGGGCTGAGCAGCAAGGACACTCCCCAAACGACTCCTGCAGGTAAAACAATGGTTTGAAAACCAATATTATGAACCACTAACAGAAAAATAAAACATAAACTTTCAAGCATGCTTCTTTTGTACAGCACAGCGCAATGCTGTGCACCACAAATGTTTACACATTTTTATATAACTCTTAGAAAGGAACGTAGGAGGCTGTAATGGGATTTTGGGCAATTTGAACCTTCTGCACCAGAGTAAGTGTCCCTATAAACATAACTAGAAGGTGCACAGACTAAAATAACTCTTTGGGGCATAAGACAAAATAAAATATATATCCTGCAAACCCCTTTTTGGTTCAGCAACGCTGTACAACTTTGCAGAAGCATTTTTTTCAGCCTTGTAGCAATCACCGAGGTGAGCACTTCACTATTTTCCCAACAACTGCTCAGTAACTGAATAGGAACTCGAGAAACACCAAGGCTAGCCTGCACATTAGCTAGCCTTTTTGTAAAGGGTGCTTTAACTTTATTTTCTGGATGTGCTCGTATATCTCCTTGCACAACCGCGAGGGCAG
Organism: Neoceratodus forsteri; assembly: GCA_016271365.2. Classification (NCBI taxonomy): domain Eukaryota; kingdom Metazoa; phylum Chordata; order Ceratodontiformes; family Ceratodontidae; genus Neoceratodus; species Neoceratodus forsteri. The sequence continues at coordinate 448,045,055 of JADMNL010000024.1, forward strand.
GGGTTCATGCATTCGTGTGGCAGGGCTCGCATCTATCACGCTGGAGCTAGTAAAAGACGTCAGGCCAAAATGGGAGACACTATAATGGAGGGGGAGAAGACAAGGACACCGGTAGACCAGGGAAGGCAAAGGGACAGTACAAGAATGAACTACAGGTAGCTTTCCTGTAGACAGAAAGACAAGAGAAGAAAAGAGATTGTAGAAGGTGCTGTTGCAGCAGTCTTGGGGGAGCAGAAAATAGAGGTCTCCAGAGCTTTTCCTTGTCCTGTCACAGTCATGGGTCACCAGATGTCCTGGTGTGTACTCTTTCTTTATTAATCTTTTTATTTAGTATGCTTTTCTCCTCATGCCGGCTGGCCCATGTCGGTCCTACCCTACTCATCCACCTCGTCACCCACCTTCTCCAGGACTTACCTCTCCTCTTACTCCCTCAGGGTGGGACCATCAGGAGGGCCTCTCATACCTCCCAACGGAGACAGAGTAGGCACTAGAGGGAGAAAATCATGGCTAGCAGTGTGAGGCCTACGGCGAGGGCTGGACAGCCTCCTGCTGTGGCTGGTGCTCCTTTCCTGAATTTCTCCCCTTGTGGATGCCAAGAAGAGCTCCTGGAAAGCATACATGCATGTGTGGGTGTTTGCACATCAAATCACATTGACGTCTGCCCCTAGTTTGTGGCTCTGGTTGCACTCCCACCTGTGGTCACCCAGGTGGCAGTAGCACAGCAGAGACCAACAGTCCCCCCTTCCCCGAGGTGGAGAGCATACTCTTGGATGCTCAGCTCACCTCCCCCAGCTGGTCCTCCGATGACCCAGCCAGGCTTATTCTCACATCTGGGTTGCTGACATCACGAGCGGTAGCACTACCACTGCGCTGGTGGGCTGGCCTGGCATGTTCCCTTTCTAACTCCCATGGTTGCATGAGCTTCTCCATAATTCATGTTCATGGAATCCATGTGACTAATCCCAGAGCAGCTGATTGTTGTGAATACCCCACTCTGCAGAAAAAGCCACAGGTAGTAAGTTAACAGCAGGGATACTAGTTGCCATCTGTTTTTTAGTTGCCCACTACAAAGTATAGAATTTGTTACATCAGCAGTATAAAAAATATTTTAAGGACTTTAAAACTTAGGTAGTTGCTTACATGCTTTTCATAATCTTGTTCATGATTCAATAGGGACTGTTATATTTTTGATTTTATTGTTCTTTTTGCCGAATTTCTTTTATTTTTCCCTAGGTCACACTGTCCCTTGTCCTGTTGATTCAAGACACACCTCTGTAATGGGCCAGAGGTGGCATGTGTGGTTGTCTCCACTGAGTCCACACCAAGTCCTGCTTGTAGCTCAGCTGCAGTAAATGCCAGAGAGAAACATGGCTCAGCTGTTCTTCCACAGAGGGTGAGGCCATTACCACTGAGACAGACCTACCCTCAGCTGGCCAGTCATGCCAGAGACCCTGTACCTTTTCCAAGGCAACATTTCACACTGAGGACCCCATCCACAAAGCATCCTGGGATACGTGCAATTTGAGCATATCCTAGCTGTGGTACTGCAAGCCTTTATGCCCGTCAGCATCAGATGGCATCTACAACCCCTGCCCACTGCCACTGCTAGTGTTGTGCTTCACACATGATCAGCAAGGGGAGGGGGCAGAACAATACCAGACATTGGACCGCCAATCACATGCCCAGGTTGGAACATTGGAGGATCCCAGAATCTGCATGGAGAAGGGGCTTCCAGGATGTGGCAGCCCTCCAAAGACCACCACATCCCCATCAGCAGTCCATGCAAATTTCAGTTTCTACTGGCTGGTGCTGGTGCAGCCCCAAGCCCTCCATGGAGACTCTGAGGGCTGGGGGAGGAGTCTGGCCACCTGTCAGGTATGGCGATGATACTGCAGGCTGCACAAGGAGAGGTGTATTCTATACTGCTGACCTTCTGGCAGCATAGCCTCTGCCCCCTCCACTGACCCTCAATAATGCGGATATTGGTACCTGAACGAGGTGCATGCCTGCCCCCAACCCAGCCAAAAATGTAGAAACACAGACAGCAAGGGATCGGGTGCTGTAGGGGCACACTTCCTGGGAGTGTGGATCCACAGATGTCCCCACATATGCAGTGCAGGACCTCTGCCCCCCACAAGGCTGCACAGGTAGCCCTGCGGTAAAGCAGATCCAACTGAGGAGGAGGCCTTACATTCATTGGGGGGGGGAGGTCACATGGATATTTGGGCATTTGAAGCATGCCAGGGAGGAAGGAAGAGACTGATCACTTGACCTCAGGTTCCCAGGGGTTTCTGCCACAGGTGGGTTTCCTCTCCATATTGCCAGGGTCCAAAGTACTTGCTGTTATCATTTTTTTTTTTCATTAATCAGTGGCTATTGTCATTCACAATATTAATAATTTCTTATTATTCTCCCTCCCTCCCTCTACATCTTCCACCTTTTGTTCCTTAGTACTGCCCCACCTTCCTAGTGCTATTTCCCTCACTGTGCTAACACCCTTGGCATCGCCTCGATGGGACTTTGTCTGTCCCTTTGAGCCCACCTCTGGCACCCTACTTAGCAACAGCATTTCCTTCCCCTGTAACTATCGTACTCGTTCCTTAAAGACCTAGCATACTGCCTAAAATTAACATTAGATTTTAAAAGCGGCCAACCATTACCTTTTATATCTGAGGTACTTTTTCTTTTACCTTTGTTCAATTAGAAGATTGTTTTCCTGATATTAGCAGGTGTGATGTGTGGAAGAGCGCTGTACCTGGCAGCTGACATATCTAGCTCTACTGTCCCCCACTACATAACCAGCATTGTGATCTCAGTGACTGTGACATCGCTGCTGCTTAGGAACAGCCATTAAGTAGCTGCCAGGTCAGTCACCTGTAATGTCACTCTCAGTGAGATCACAATGCTGATGATGTAGTGGGGGACAGTAGAGCTAGATACTGTATGTCAGCTGCCAGGCTGAGAGCTGCTCCACACATCCAGCACCATATTATCACACAGAAGATGTTCTGATGAGCAAAAGGAAAAAGAAAAATACTTCAGAAATAAAAAGTTACAACTGACTACTTCTGAAAATTTGTATTATTTTCCTATCTGCCTGTTATGGCTCCACTAGCTCTTTAAAGGCTACCTAAACACAATTATGATGGGGCACACTGTTCTGAAAACCCTCCCGTGGAATTAGAGCAGGCAGGGAGAGGTTTGGAATAAAATTATTCATTACCTTAAGTACTGCAGTTTAACACATTTTCTGTGACTTATTTCAGATTGCCAAAACCAGGAAACGTTTTTAGATGACTGCGCCGATCGGGGTCTAAGGCTGCTGGGAACGTGCAGCACAATGATGTCATCTTAGCAAGTCCGCTAGTCCCCAGTATGCAGTCGCTATGGAGCCTTATGTACTATGCATAATATTACCGTTATATGTGTACTTTGTTATCTTTATCGTTATTTAACATGCACAGTATACTCTCGTCAGAAATAAAGAATGGGAAATAATTACAGAAAATATATATGTACTATGAACTGAGTTGTGTCTAAACCTTTCATTTTTCAAAGTTTAACCAGTGGTGTCGGGGCCCTTTAATAATTATTTCTGACTTGGATTCTGTTCTTTAATCATTCCTGACTCTAGCATAAACCAAACTAAAAAGAGAGAGGTAATTAATGAGGCAGATCACGCCAGGGTTTCACCAGACTGGCCCTGAACTAATGAGCTGTTTCTGCTCTTGTGTAAACATTCATAAACCTTCTAGTTGGGCTTCAGCAAACTTCCAGGTGAGGCACGCAGTGCAGATCAAACTCACAGCAGCACTTTGGTGAGGGCTTAGTGGGCACCGTGCATCAGTGGATCCTCCTTCATAGGTCCGAGCCCCATTGCTCATGTCGGGTTCTGCTCAGAGGCTGAGCAGAGTAACATCCTCTTTTCAGCTCTCCATAGCCTGACACTCCCTGGTACCCTGCACCTTGATACGGTAACACTGATGCTCTCAAATAACCTTTATAACTTTTCTAAATTGCTGATTGTTCTAATACTGTTTTTGTATGCACCCTGTATTTGACACTTTAATGTTTTTTTCCCACGTGCACCCGGGTCGCACCTGGAAACAATCCTCAGCTCACTGTGCATTAATGTTCAACAAATTTTTTTAAATAAATAGTGCCCATGTACCACGGCCTCCATCTCGGTATTATCCCATGAAGACAGTGAGTGCAAAAGGACACAGCAGAAACAGCAAGTGCAAAACAGTGCTTGCCATTTTGGTGTCCGAAGGCCTTCTCCCCTCCCTAAGTTGTGCCCCCCCTCCGGAGTTGGTATCTATGGTAAGGGGGGTGTGGAGGGTGCGGGGGGGGAAGCCCCCCACAAAAAAGAGCACTCGCTGTATGTGGTTGCACTGTTTTGCCAGTGCTGTTTTCGGTCGTCACCTTTTGGCACTCGCTATAATGACACGGAACCCTCCATCTCATTACTGGATGCTACAGAGACTCGGATAATCAGCAGGAATCATTAACTACTGAGAATAAAAAACTGGGCTAAACAGCCCAATTGCCTTGACAAAACCCAGAGTACCTGTGTGAAACTTTGGGTCAAGCTGTGGATGCCATTTGCTGCTCTGTACTGGAATAAACTTGATTTTTAACCTGTACTAACTGATTTTGCGTCTTTTTGGAGATACAGTGCTCCCTCCTTTATCCGCCACCCTCGCGTAACACCAGTATGAGCTCTTGTCCCATTTTTCCAGAAATGCTAACTCCCCCTTTAACTGCCACCCACTATTATCCACCGCCCTCTTTTATCTGCCACTATTTAGGATGTACGGACGTTAGAGCAGCTTTTTTGCTCTCTGACCTTTGGTTTTTATTGCTGTGTGCACTACCAGTCCAGAGTGGCCCTTTAGCCTACACCATTAACTACTGGTCAGATACACATATATTACACTGGCACGGTAGCACCAGTATAGTTAGGGTTGAGTGACCGGTTCCATGTTAAACCCCCAACTTTGCACCTTATTAGCTTTGGCATTCCTTAATGAAGTTAGCTGAAATTTTGCATGCACAGTCTAGCAGGTAAGGTCTAAATATTTGGAAAGTTTTGTGACAGCACATTGTGTGGTTTCTGAGATCCAGATATATAATTTTCCTGTAGACGTCTAATTTTTTTTCCTATACTTAACATTGGTTTTTGGTTTTGCTCTCGCCTACAGCCTACATGGAATGGAATTTTTTTCCAAAATGTTCAGGGTAGAAGCATGCTGTGCCAAGGCAGTGCCTTTGGAAGGTTTCATGAAAAAATGTTAAACAGTTCTACAATTTTAAGGATTTAAAAATGTTTCTCCTGTTCTAAGCATGCTCAGTAAGGTTTTTGGGATAACATTCTGATGACATGAAAAATGTTGTGTCGTAAGACCGTTTTTATTTTTTCACCACTTGGTTCTCACAGCACAAAAAAATATTTTGCATGCTGTGAGAGCCATCATCTTGTTTTTTTTTTTCCCCTCGAACTAAGAAACATGAAAAATACATAAAAGTGGTGCAGTTTTAAAAAAACAGACATCTGAACCTAGCTAAACAGGACCCGGTTAGCCCGTGACGGAGCTAGAGGGAGGGCTGGGGGGTTGGTTGCCTCTCCTGGCTGCCCCAGTGTGAGTAGTGGTGCCCCACCACCACCTTTATTCAATGTTTAGTGCCCAATTGTGGAGCCCATGATTGGCTGAATGGCACCCCCGGCTCCCAAACGCTCCCAAACCTGTCTCTGCCACTGCATTTAGCTAGATTCTGATGTTTGTTTTTTAAAATAATGGCCAGAAATGCCTTTTCTGGGCAATCAAAAATCTAGGGGTATCCCATGAATATAGTGAGTCAGTTTCAGTGAGTCAATTTGGGTGACGTAAAAATAGTGATTCAGAATGGGCTATCTGCTTTTAATAGCACATGCTAAGTTCAGCGACTTTGTTTCTGATGGAGTATGTCTTTTATGCAGTATATAGGGGTTTGTTTGTCAGGCCAGTTCTGAGTTGGCCATCTGGTGCTGTGGTTAGAATCAGTACCTGTTTTGCTGATGGACCTGGGTTTGGGGCTGGCTGTTGGGAGGTTTCTTTTTTCTCTGGTTTTGCTGGTCTAAATTTTTTTTTGTCTTCTTTGCCTCCCAATCGGCCTGCCCTCCCCACTTTGTCCCCCCCACAATCTTCTCCCCTGCCGACTTGTGTACCCCATGGAGTAGCCTTCTCCCGAGTTTTCCTCTGTCCCCAATCATCATCCCCCCAGTGTTTGTTATATAATTTATGGGGGGTGGGGGGCATAGCCCCCTGCATAAAAACTAAGCTTGCATTGCCCCCCACGCAGAAAATAAGCGACAGTCACTGTTCTTTGCTGGGGTTGTAGTGCTCATCGCTGTTTTTGTTTTCAGCAATGTACATTCGCTATTTTTGGCCCGCGCCGTTTTGTAGGTGCTTTCACATAGAACCAATCTAGGGTGCCTAGCTTCGTGAGGGGAACCGTTCACCTGCATTCTTTGTATGAAAACAGTGGAACTTCCTGAAATTCAGAAGCTGCGGCTGGAGTCATCCTGCTGGCTTCAGCTGAAGCAGTGAGCCAGCAAACCCTGTTCCAGCTGTCATCCATCCATCTATCTATCTGTCCGTCCGTCCGTCCAACAGTCCGTCTGTCTGTCTGTCTGTCTATCTCCAGCCCAGGGCTACGCCTCCCTCCCATTAAACAGGAGCCATTGTCCAAATCCAGCCAATTAAAATCATCCTCGGTGCCCATGGCAAGGAATAACTGTCATCTCAGTCTATATCCCCCCCAAAGAGCAGGCCGAAGGATTCAGAGTAATACAAGATTACCTATCAGACCTCCACATACCTTTTCAAAACATGGGCTTCTCTACTCCAGTTGTGAACTGGTACTGGAGCTGTTTATCTGGTAGGACCCAAGCAGTGAAATTCAACTCTGTAGTATCTGACAACACCACAATCAACGTTGGAGTTCCCCAGGGATCTATTTTGGGACCATTTCTGTTCTCCCTCTTTATCAACAATATTCCAGACAACATATCAACTTGCTCCTCTCTCCTCTACGCAGATGACCTCGTCATCTAGACAAGCTCAACTAACATTGACTACCTCAGCTCGTCTCTGACCACTGATTACAGGAGCATTCAAAGCTGGCTGTGCAACCATAGACTGGTTCTAAATGCTAACAAAACAAAAACCATGCTCCTGGGTTCTACCCCTAACTAAGAACTTGTCCCTAACCCTTGATGGTCCACGACCGTGAGGGGAACCAACTTAAGTCTGTCACATCCTTCAGGTACCTTGGGGTCATACTTGACCAATCTCTAGATCTAAGCCTCCACATTCAATCAACCTGCAAAACAGTAAACAGTAAACTGGGTGTTGCCTACAGAACTAGCTACAGGCTAACTCCTTCTGCTAGGCTAGCCATTGCCAGGGGGATCCTGCTTCCCACTCTGACACACTGCGCTCCTATCCTTGCGGCTGCCCATAAATCATCGCTACTGAAATGGGACGTCACCTGTAACAATATCTGTCGTTATGAATCATCGTCTCCTCAGCTCAAACATCGATGTTGGCTTTATAGTGACCTAGGTTGGCTCTCCCCCTCTGCATCCAGACAATACTATCTTGGCTCTCTATCTGACTCCATAATCAGGCTGCAAACCCCAGCCTCCCTTACAAAGCTATTAAGTCCCATCACCTCATACCGAGGACTGAGGTCATTTGACAAATCACTACTGAGGGTACCCAGGTGTCACACCTCCAAAGGGACTGGGGCATTCGGACGTGCTGCCCCTCTGATGTGGAATGCTCTGCCCCTTGAATTAAGACAATTTACATCCCACTATCACTTTAAAAGTGTGCTACGACATTACCTGTCTCTGGCTGAACATTGTACCTGTTTCGGCCCTACCTGACCCTAGCAGATTGAGCCCACCTGCCCGTGTCACAGCCACTGGACGATCTAAATCTCCTGCTTCTTGTAACCCCCCCAACACATCTCTCTCCTTCCCCATTCCTCTCATCTTACACTACCTGTGGCTTCTAGGACCCCTACTACTACTCCCCACACCCTCAACTCCCCTATTTCACCTACAGTATCTTACTGCTATTGCCCCCCCAGTTCTCTTCCTCAATTTAAATTCGTTAGCTACTTCTCTAAGCAAATTTGTACCCTCTTGTGATGACACATGCATGAAGCACTTTTTCTTTGGGGCCTGATCCCTTCCTGTTATGACGCTTTCTACTACATGTTTAGTTGACTGTATTATCCTACATGGTGTTTTATATACCATAGTTAATGCCTACTTATAACAATGTATGACTGTACTAGTGCCTGTTCCCTTCCTGTTATGACCGGTTCCATGACATGTTTAGTTGACTGTAGTATCTTTGCTATTGTTGCATGTAATACTGGCTAATGTTTTGTTAGCCAATCTACTGTTATCTGTGTCTACATGGCTAAAAATAAGCTACATTGTTTTGCTGTCAGGCACTTTACTGTTTACTGTTATCTTTGTCTATATGGCTAAGAACAAGCTATATTGACTGCTGTCATGGATTTCTGAAATGCTTGTCTGCATGTATTGCCTTGTACTCTCCTGGGTCGTGCCTGAAAATAGTCATTTGTTGGCTAGTGCACTTACCTGGCAAACAAAAACTAAAATAAAAAAATAGTACTGGGAGACTTCAATATTAACTGGTTGTCCAGCAAAGCCACTCCCTACAGAGATGCTATAGCAACTTTAGACTATACACAGCTTGTAGCCTCCCCCACGTGTACCAGCTGTCGCACTGGGACCTCTACCTTGCTAGACTGGTTGCTCACCAACCATCCAGACTGGATCACTAGTGTACAGGTCCTTGCTGATACAATAAGAGACCACTCCCTCATTCTCAATACATGGGCAAGTAAGGTGCCCAAGCCCCATGCTAAGGTGGTAACGTCACGCTTCTTAAGAAAGAGACAACAAGGTCCCCTAAGAGAATATCTCAGTACACTAAACTGGTCTGCTATCTACTCCATGTTGATGTCAATGTTGCTCTAGATTCCTTCATAAAATTGTTTAATGCCGCATGTGACATCTACGCCCCTACCACCAAAAGAAAGATTAAAGGCCAACAAAAATCCTGGATAACACCCTCATTCATTGCCCAGATGAATGCTAGGGACCATCTGTGGGAAAAGGCAAAAAGGTCGGGTTCCAGCAATGACCTGCAAAACTACAAACAGGCTCACAACCTCTGTACCGAGGCCATTTGCTTAGCTAAAAGACAACACTTCAGGTCTGAGCTCGTCAACTCCTGAAGTGATGGTCGTAATTTCTGGGCAAACATCAAGGCCCTCATGGGCACACCCAGCAAATTGTCATCAACTATGCTTAACATCAATGGGGCATTAACCCGGGATCCCAAGTCCATTGCAGGCACATTTAACAAGGCTTTTACCGACCTCAGTGATGTTCTCCCAAGTAACTATTTAGACCCTCTCAGCCACAGACAAAACAACTCCACATACCCTTCCATCTAGTTCCACCCCACTTCTACCTTCGTGCCATCTCAAAGGCTGTTGCTAAAAAATACCTGCTAAAAGTGATAGAAAAAACAGACCTAGTGGGGACAGCCTCAACCTGAAACTCATCACCCTCACCATCAACAAAATTATTGCTCCTCTAACAAGAATCCTTAACCTCTCCCTAACTACTGGTCAATTCCCAAAAATATGGAAATCTGCTGTTGTCACCCCAGTCTTTAAAAATGGTGACAAGACTCTCCATACAAACGTCTGGCCGATTTCCATATTGCCTCCAATTTCTAAGGCTCTAGAAAGAATTGTATACAGTCAGTTAATTAATCACCTAGATAAGTACCAACTACAGCACAAGGAGCGACATGGTTTCAGAAAGCGACACAGTACCTCTTCAGCACTAGTAGAGTTCATGGGGTTCATCCATGACTCGCTCAATTGTGGGCATTTAGTGGGGGCCTCCTTTATTGACCTCACTAATGCTTTCGATACAGTGAATCATGAGCTCCTGCTGTCCCAACTAAGTGCAGCCACAATGTCCCCAACGTCTCTGGCCTGGTTTGGAAGCTACCTCTCCGACTGCTATCAACAAGTGAAAATCGGCCACACCCTCTCCAAAAAGCACAGTGTAAATATTGGGGTACCTCAAGGGTCCATCTTAGGCCCCTCTTCTTAAACCGTCTTCCTCAAGTCTGTCATGACTATAGCCTGCTCTATGCAGATGACGCAGTCCTCTTTTCAAGCCACCAGAACACAGTAACCTTTGAACAAAACATGAAAAGAGACTTCACCAGAGTGGAGGACTGGTTTGTCAACTCACTCCTGCTGCTCAACTACAAAAAAACGAATACCATGTTGTTTGCATCATCACACAACAAACTTAAATCAGCTAAACTTGTCATTCTCAACAACCAAAATGACATCCTTGATATGGTCAACAATTTCAAATGCTTAGGTGTCGTGCTGGACAGCTCCCTATCCTACTCACTCCACATAGACTCGGTATCAAAATCTACCTATAGAAAACTAGGGCAGCTATACCGGCATGGGCATTGCCTCTCCAAAGAAGCACTAAAACTTGTCTTAACCAGCTCTGTTTTCTCCATTATTCACCATGGCCTGGTTGTATACTGTGCGGCCTCCGACATGACCCTCAGAAGAATTGTCACAACTCTCAATAAAGCACGCAGGCTTTTTTTGGACATTCCATGCATAACCCACACCTGTGACCTTTATTCCCTCATGGGTTGGCTCGATCTGGATCATAGAATAATTTGCAATAAAGTCCACCCTTGGTATGAAACCCCCTGGTGTCCAGAGTCTTGTAACCCCCGGAGCACCTCAAAGGCAGACTCGTGGTGCATGCAGGAACCCCTACAAAGTCCCATTCTGATGTACTTCCCTTGGCCAGCGGTCCTTTGGTTACCTCACCCCCCCAACTGCTTAACTCTCTGCCTAATGACCGCCATGCTGAAACTTGAATCGGACCATTTAAATCCAAGCTTCACACCCACCTTGCTAGCCAAATGCACTGTTCCTGCCCCACCTAGTTTAAGCTCCTGACTCCAGCACAAGCTCTGACCACCCTCTGCACTTATCTACTTCTCACCTGCCTTATGCACTTCCACCTCCACCCCCCATCTTCCTGCCCTACCAAATCCCTCCCCCTATTAAGTCATATGCACTGCCCCGCCCATATAATATAACCACCAGACTGAAGGACCTGCTCTGACCACCCCCACACCTTATCTCCTCCTTGCATGCCATATGCACCCCTATCTCCACCCCAGACCTTTTGCCTGCCTTATGTGTCTCTATCCCCACCCCCCCAGTCATCATGTCCTACCAACTTCTACCCCCTCCCTGTCCCCACCTCCGCTGTTCTGCACCATGACCCTGGCTCAGACCTCCTCCCATATCTTCACCCGTTTCACCATCCCTGCACCCTGATCTTACTTTAAGCCTCTTTTCTTCTCCCCCACTATCCCCCCTCCTTTCTTCCAAGCTTCCTACATTTAACTTAGCAACCATCTCCACCCCCCCCCCTGACAGAGGGCCCACCTATGTTGGGTTCTGCTTCTCATTGCCTATCTCCTGCTATTCCATCCTGAATTCCTGCTGATAGCTTGTGTGGCAGTTTTGCTGCAGCTTGCCTGTCCTGTAATCGCATTTCCTCTAATTGAATCCCCTATCTTGCTTATTGTAAATCATCATGTTACTCTGTTGTTAACCAATGTTTATTGTAATTCCACCTTTTAATGTATTTTATCCCAACGTTTGATTATCTGTTGTATTACTCTACTGTTTGTTTGACATGGAGCCTTTGGAAATGAGCTTCTAGCTGAAAGGTTTTAATCCGAGATTTGAAATAAATCAATCTATCTATCTACCTATCTTATTAAATATTTGTTAAGTGAACTGGGGTGCCCACCCCGGTACTGCTTCTCCCCGGTCACCTGCCCACCCCTTCCCAATGTTTATATATATATTTTAACGTAAGATAAGCAGACTGGAGTCTCCACCTTGGTATCGCTTCTCTTGACCCCTCCAGGTTGACCTTCCCCTGTTCTTCGAACAGCAGTTCGACCATGGGTGCCCAAACCCCAGTGTTGGAATCTGCACTGAAATAAAGAAAACTATCCCTTGGTGATTTTTTTTAAAACCTGTAACAAAGAAAACAGTTACTCACCGATCAACTCCCCACAGACATACCCCACCCTCCCCACCCCAACCTCCTACTCAGCACTCACCACCCCACCCCACCCCAGGCTACATGAAAATCCATTACGGACTATGTGCCCCGCAACAGTTCACTCTCTCCAGATCTTGGGAACTATTACAGGAATGTGAGTATTTCCCACTGTAAGGTAAAGTTATTAATTTAGGGGGTTCGAAAAATATAAATAAGATCATGCTACAGTATTTCATTTTGGGAACAGAAAGGGAGCTAACTGTCACGGAGTGATTTGCCATAGCAAACTGACATCCTCCCCACCCCAGCCCCCGTAACATTACCTCACTCACCTGAAAATGTCCCACTGTGTGGATTCACTCTCCAATTGCCTTGCTGCTGGAACCAACGACAGCAATATGAAAAAATCAGGTAATTGCAGTTTAATATATTTCAATGGATTTTGAACTTTCATTTATAACTTTGCCATTTTTGAATATTTTTACCCCAGATTTTCAACATGGCCCTTTTGGGACCCGGACCTCACCTCATGACTAATGGTGTTAGAACTGTGAAAATCTGGTCTGAAAGGAGATCTTGCAATCACTTTGCAAGCATCACTTTTTGGGCAGGATTTGAAAGATTTCGCCACTCTTGTTCATTAGGTTGGGTCCTAAGAAGGCTGTGTTGAAAATTTGGGATTAAAATATGGAAAAATACAAAGTTATTAGTGTACATCGAAACTTTTCTACGCTTGCTTCTAACTTTGGTCATTTTCCATATTTTAATCCCAAATTTTCAACACAGTCATTTTCTCACACAACCTCATGAATGTGGTAGCTGTCATTTTTTCAAATCCTGGCCAACATTTGGTTTCTCACCTCTGTCGCGGAATGACATTTTGACAGGGATTCAAAAATGTTCACCTACTGGGTGCATGAGATGGGGGGTCATAAGAAGGCTATACTGAAAATTTGGTGTACAAATGTGGTATAATGAACATGTCATGAGCAAACATTGCAGTATTTCAACATTCACTCATAACTTCACTAATTTTCAGAATTTTGACTCCAAACTTTCAAAGTACCCATTTTGTCATGCTACCTCATAAACATGACAGGTCTCATTTTTTAAATCCTGGCTAAGGTGTGTTTTTGCACTTCTGGTGCAAAATAATGTTTCATCCAATATACTATAAATGCCACATGCCACATGTTGTGTTTATAAGGGGAGTCTTAAAACAGCTATCTTGAAAATTTGAGGTCAAAATTTAAAATGTGTATATATATATATTATATTCATTAAGAAATGTTGTATATAGTGCCAGTCTTGACATCAGGGGGTATGTTTTGTGATCCCTTGCCAGTGAGCTGAGTGCAGGGACGAGTTCAGTGACCCAGCTGGATGGGGTGAAGTGGGGGATGGCTGGCATGGCACAGGGTCATAACGCCGCAAGAAATTATGCCGCATGCATAAAGCGTGCTACCAATACAGCGCGATTTCTTGCATGCAGCATGTCTTTTTTTCTACGGAGGCTCCATCCCCGCACCCCCCGTTATGGGGGGTCTGCGCCCCTAAACCCCCCTGTTAAGATTACTAATGCGGGGGGAGGGGGTTACAGTAAATATCACACAAAGTGCGAAAAAGAATTACCATGCGTTTGGGACTGGGAATCGAACCCAGTCCCAAATGCTTTGCTTCTGTCCCTTGCTGCCAGTGGCTCATCTTGTTAAGCCACGGCAACTGCTTGGCGGAAGCCTGTCCCAACAGAGGTCTTATTCTCTGCCTGAGACAGTGAGAGGGTGCAATATTGCACACAGAACCATTTGCGGCATTGTACCCTTTTGCTGCCATATACAGCACTGTTTCTGTTTAGCGATTGTGTCATATGCTATTACGCGTACAACATATTGACCTGGTACTGGCTGGCACTGTTATGCCACACACACCCAGCAAGGGAATGAAAGCTGAAGGGTTACCTGCACAGGCCTGGATATCATATAGTGCAAACAACTCTTCTCTTGGCATAGGGCCCTGCACATCTGCACCCATGGATAGCAGAGGGCCCTGTGCATTGGCTGACAGATGGACTCTTTGTTCTTTGCATCTGTATATGTGGCCATATCAAAGTGCAAGGAACAGACAGCCTTGCGTTTCCGTAGCCCACCAGTCAGCTGCATGAATTCTTGACGTCTGTTGCTGCACATACGTACAGGGCCTGTAAGGGCCCTGCACTTCTGTAGGCAGATGGAGTCTTCCCTTGGGTCCTACACATCTGCATGTGTTCACAGAGGTCCTGAAGGGACCTGCGTGAATGAGGATATGATTCCACTGTCTCAAAAAGGAAGGAAATTCTTTGCAATAAAACTGTGTTAATGCTCCAGACAGGCTTCAAGTTAACACCACAAAAGTAGGGACATGTGGTGTTAGGGTTTCCAGCCCTAACTCCCAACCCCTGTCCCCCAAGCAGCAAAAGGAAAAAAACATTAGGGTTTTTGGTCTCCAGAATCTTGGTTGAATCAATGTGTGGGGTCTTCCTTGGGGTTGTCAACCCAATTCCCACCCCGTTCCATAAGCAAACAAGGTCAGACGTGATCTTCTTTCTGGGGTCCACGTGAAGAATGCTACAACAGATTGTATCTGCAAAAAGTGGCGAAACATGCTTCTCTATCTTTGAAGAGTGTATCAGTATGAGGCACTGGGTTGGAGCTGTACCTTGTGCTTTGGACAGGAGGCTATGGGCTTGGGAAAGGGGTGAACATTATGGTTGACAACCCCAAGGAAGCCTCTACCACTGATTTGCCAAGACTCCAGAGACCCAAACCCTAATGTGTTTTTCTTTTGCTGCTTGAGGGTTGGGGGTGAGGAGTTAGGGTTGAACAACCTAATGCCACATTTCCCTACTTTTGTGTCTGTAACTTGAACCCTAACTGGTGCATTAACACAGTTTTTTGCAAAGAATATCTCTATCTGTCTCTCTCTCTCTCTCTATATATATATATATATAAATATCATTGCAAAAACCTTGTTAATGCACCAGGTACTGTTAAAGTGACAAAGTAGGAAATGTGGTGTTAGTGTTCCCAACCGTACACCCACCTCATTCTGTAGGTAGCAACAGGAAAATCATTATGGTTTCACCTCTCCTGAGTCTTTGTGAATCAGGTGTGGGGTTGTCAATCCTAACGCTCACCCCATTCTCATATACTCTACTCATCTCAGCTTATTTACTGATGGAATGGGGTGAGTGTTAGGGTTAATAACCCCAAGGTACTTCTCACACCTGATTTACGAAGACTCAGGAAAGGTGAAACCATAACAGTTTTTCCTGTTGCTGCCTGAAAGGTGGGGGTGGGTTGTTAGTGTTGGGAACCCTAACACTACATTTCCCTACTTTTGTCACTTTAACCCTAACTGATGCATTAAAAAATTTTTTGCAATGAATGTCTGTACTTTTTGAGATAGTATAAGTGTATTCTCAAAAGGGACCTGCGTGAACATATACATTTGCCTGTGGAAGTGCAGGCTTCTCCAGGCCCTGCTCCTCCATCTCTTCATAGATAAATACATCCATGATGCTGCAGAAGCATGGAGCTCAGAGGGCCCTGCGCTTCTATTTCTGTCAAAAAGCAATTTATTTGCTTGGTTGTATGGCTTGTTAAACTTCCAATGTTATCCTATGGGAATTTTCATGTTTAAAATTTTGTGTTTTTTATATGCCCCTAAATTGTTGGGTGGAGGGTATTATGTGTTATTCTTGTAGTACTCATTAAGACCTTTGTTTTGATATATAGATTGTCCCTTAACTGGAAATACTGAGGGAGTTATGGCTTGTTGAAGTTGACATGTAAGGAAAAAAACTAAGTTCAAAATCTTTTTTCATGTGAAGGGATCCTTTTTTGTATGAATGAAATAGCCATGAGAAAAAGTATTCCTTCATATGAAAAAAGAATCGGAAAAAAACTAAGTCCACATTCTTTTTTTGTATGAGGGCATCCTTTTTTGTATGACTAAAAAAAGCATAGGAAAAAGGATTCTCTCATAGGAAAAAAGAATCGGAAGAAAACTAAGTCCAAAATCTTTTTTCGTGTGGGCCATCCTTTCTCATATGAATGAAAAAAAACATACGAAAAGGGATCCCTTCATGTGAAAAAGGAACTTGGACTTAGTTTTTTTCTGATTCTTTTTTGTATAAAGGGATCCTTTTTTTTGTATGTTTTTTTCGTTCATATGAAAGAGGATGCCTTCATATGAAAAAAGAATTTGGGGGAAAAAAACTGAGTCTGAATTCTTTTTTCCTATTGGGGATCCTTTTTCATGTGGCCATACAAAAAAAGGAAATTGAGTCTTGAAAAAGGATTTTAAATGGAAAAAAAAACCACATTTCTGGGTAACTTTTCGAAGAAGTAAGTGCATAATCCCCTAACAGGATCCAGATTAGCAAAGTACATGTGTTGGTGTGTGTGTGCAGGATGTCATTTTAGTTGGTTTTGGAAAAAAAAGTTTAAAAATAGGAACAAGATAGCGACCATATAAAAAAGATTTTACCCTCACGAAAAAGGATTACTCCCATATGAAAAAGGATGCTTTTTCATGTGGACGAAATTCTTTTTTCATTCCAAGCAGCTATCCAAAAGACCATACTGAGATGATCAGAGCCAACATTTTTAAATGTAATAACTTTGGAATGGATTAATATATTTTCACCAAACCAGCAAAAGGCACCACTGTGGCCCAAGCCCTTTCTACCCTGAAAGTTTTAGACCAAAATTCTAAATCATCTGGGCACTAGGTGATGAGAAAAAAACAGCCCCCCCAAATTTGTTCACTTTTTCACCATCTGCATCTCAGAATCTACACATCCAACCAGAATGAAACTTGGCTCTTCAAGAGATCTACACCCCAAGACCGTACCTGCAAATTTTCATGCCAATCCATTGAAAGATTGTGAAGCTATTAAAATGCAAAGTTCGAGGTTTATCATAGAAACCCCTGCTTAACCCTAACACTTTTTATCTCCCACCTGCATCAGCCTACCACCGGCATTTTATCCCTGTCCAACATCCCGTTGATACTGTTTGCTGGAATCCCTGCTCACCCCTCAGACTTGAACCACCAAGTGGTGAACCTGGACACTGATGTTTAGTTGGTAAGAGCAAGGTAGACAGCGACAGGCAAAAGGCTGGGGGTGATGTGGGGGCATGAGCAACATCATACTTCTTGATGCACTGCGCTTTTATCCTCTTAATGTCCCTCTCATCTCCCAGTGCTGCACAGGGAAGTTAGCCTCTCTTTAGGGAGGGCCAGATAGCTTGTGATCATCCACTCTTTCCGTGGCACCTCCGGCACAACACTCCTAGGTGTCGATGGAAAATGGCATACCCCCAGCAGGAAAATGTCCACACAAATGCTCTGCATCCTCACTGCCAGCTTCTGCTCCTGACAGTCAGAACTCAGGCCATGAACGCAGTGTGCAAGTATGCCCAAGCAGTTCCCCACCACTTGTTATTTTATCTGAAATGGCTAATAAGGTTTCTACAGTATACGCTAGTGCTTTTATATTAAGATAAAAATGCTATCAGGAACACAGCACCCTAGCTAGTTAGATAAAGTTTGTATCTTGCTAGTTGGGTTCCTCACTTCTTTTATCTTGTCAGTCAGGTGCTTCATTATAAGCACCTGTGGCAGCATGCTGTGCCTCACGCTGTTCAAAACTACGAGCCACCACCAGTAAACTCTTTAGTGAACCATGCAGCAGCTGCAGCTTATTCAAAATAATTATGCAGCTTCAAGTGGCTTGTGTTATCTTGTAGTGCTAATTTTTATTGTGTAAACTATTTTTTTTTTAAGTTGTTTAACCAGGAGTAGCACAATAAGCTGAAAGCTTTTTTACAGGTGCGACCTGGGAGCACAGGGAAGATAAGTGACTTGCTCAGGGTCACACAGTATGCAAGTGGAAGCTGTGGGGTTCAAACCCAGGTCTGGTTTGTTGGATGGCCCCAGATTTGCAGCCCAGAGCCTTAAACCACTGTGCTATACTGCCTCCCTACTTACAAACTGCACGTGTGATGTGTGTGTCTATGAGATATCGATTTTATCTTCATTCACAGTCAGTGGCTTTTTTTCCACCTCACTCATGACTTCAGCATTTGTGAGGGGAAAGAGTTCACAGTCCACTCATGAAGATAAAATCCATATCTCATAGATGCACATCACAGACCCCTATATCTGTCTTATTGTCTGAGAACATTATCCTTTATTTGGAGCTATCTGTCATGATCTAGATATTGAATCCATTGGTGGATAGTGCCACTGAGTGTACAATGCAATGTACAGGCATCTCTGCTTGATGTTATAAACGATACTAGTCTCTCTCTCTCTCTGTCCTCCCCCCCCCTTCTCTTTCCCTCGCTCTTTCCATCTCTCCCCTGCCCTTCCTCCATCACCCTCTCTCTATTTCTTCCTCCCCTTCTCTTTCCCTACCTTTTTCTCTCTCCCTCTCTGTGTTTCTCCCTCCCCCTCTCTCCCCTCCTCCTCTTTCCCTTCTCTCTCCGCTCTCTTCCCTCTCTCTGTTCTGCCTCCCCCCCCCTCATTCTCACTTCTCTCTTCCCAGTGACCATGCCACTGACTTCCTGTCTCACTGGCTACACCCCATCCAGTGTCACTGTGGTGGGACGGGATACGGTGCCATCGCTGGTCACTTTGGTGCTGGCTGGGTAGTCAATGCCAGTTCTGGTCCTTTGGGACTAGTGCCAGGTCTGGCACTGCATAGGCTTGCGGTACCGGGGGCCTCCCCAGTGTCATTTCTGGTGTTGGTTCTGGCTCTGCATGTGGTACTTGTCCCACCCCCTTTAGGGATAAGGCCAGTGCCACTGGTGTTGCCGCAGCCGTGCACTGGGTTGTCAGGCCTGCAACTCCACAGCTTTTCTACCGTTCTCCTGAAGAGCTTGTAGCGGGGGGGACAAGTCACATTTTTACCTTATTTTCTCTGTAGGCAATGATGATGATGACTCAACCTACAGCCTAGAGACCTTAGACCCAGTTTCTGTGTCTGTGCTTCAGCACAGTCTCTCTTTCCAGGCTCTGCTCAGAAAAGTGCACTCGGCATTGAATTTTGAGCCAGCAGCCGTTGACCAGGCCAAGCACCTCCAACTGGAGTTTCTAATATGCCTAGTATGCCTGTCAGTTTGGCTCCTCCAAATCCACCATAGTAGAGACCTTGTCTGCTGCAGTTTAGCAAACCCTGCTGTAGTGACAGCTGTCCCTAAGCAGGCAGACAGAAATACACTACTCCCAAAAATAAGCTATTGTATGTCACTCAGCCCATAGCTGATGTGATTGATTTTCTCGTTGAGAATGACAAGTGTTATCCCCAGGAGGCCACTGCACATCTTGTTAATAGGGAGTTACACAAGATGGACTCTATGGCCAGTCGAGCCTATGCTTCATAGAAACATAGAAGCTGATGGCAGATAAGGACCACAAGGCCCATCCAGTCTGCCCATTTCTTTTTCTACCTTATGTATGTGCCATCGGCATTTGCTCTGTCAATGGCCTATCTATTCATACTTATCTGTATTGCTCCCTATCCCTATGCCTGTTTGAAGCCCTACACTGTATTCATATCCACCACTTCCTGAGATAGGCTGTTCCATGCATCCACCACCCTTTCTGTGAAAAAGAACTTCCTCACATTACCCCTTATTCGGCCTCCTTCTAATCTCATGCTGTGTCCTCTTGTCCTGCTATTTTTCTTTATTTGAAACATGCTAGACTCTTTCACCTTGTTAATGCCCTTAAGGTGTTTGAATGTTTTAATCATATCTCCTCTCTCCCTCCTTTGCTCCAGGGTATACATATTGAGTTCCATTATTCTGTCCTCATATGTTTTCTGATACAGTCCCTGCACCATTTTGGTTGCCCTTCTCTGGAGTGCCTCCATTTGGTTAATGTCCTTGTGAAGGTGTAGCCTCCAGTACTGCACGCAGTACTCCAGATGGGGCCTAACCAGTGTCTTGTAAAGAGGGATTATTAACTCCCTCGTACGACTTGTGATACCCCTACTAATACACCCCAACATCCCCCTAGCCTTACCTACTGCTTTAGTGGTCTGCTTGATGATTTCAGATCATCTGTGATGATGATGCCCAAGTCTCTTTCTTCCTTGTGATTGCCAGCAACTCCTCCCAACCCTATAGGTGGCTTAGGGTTTCTTCCTGTGTGCATGATCTTGCACTTCTTTGTGTTAAACCCCAGTTGCCACTCTTCCGACCATTTTGCCAGTTTATCCAGATCTCTTCTCATTCTGCCCAGCCCATCTGGATCATCTAGTCTGTTTCAGATCTTGGTGTCATCTGCAAACAGACAAACCTTACCCTTCAGTCCATCTGCAATGTCGCTGATGAAGATATTGAAGAGGACCAGCCCCAGGACTGATCCCTGAGGTACCCCACTTGTGACTTGCATCTCTTCTGACTGTATACCATTTACCACCACTCTCTGTTTTCTGCCCTTCAACCAGTTTGCCACCCAGTTGACCAACTTCTGACCCACCTCGAGCCTACCCAGCTTATAATCAATCTTCTACGTGGAACAGTATCGAAAGCTTTGCTGAAGTCAAGGTAGGTGACATCAACTGCTTCCCCTTGGTCCACCACTCTAGTTACCCAGTCAAAGAAATCTGAGATTAGTTTGACAGGATCTTCTTGTTAAACTAGGATGCGTTAGATGTACAGAAGGTGGGTTACCTATATGAGTACATCTTCCAGCGTGCTAGAACAAGTTACTGTGGTTGCAGTAGGTGGGTGTTCTGTTGTAAACCCATGCTGTCTTGGATCCTGTGCTCCTATGGATTCCAGGTGTTGTACTACCCTTTCCTTAAGGAGTGCCTCCATAATCTTACCCACTACTGAGGTAAGACTGACTGGTCTGTAGTTCCCTGCATCCTCCCTGCTACCACTCTTGTGGAGCGGGATCACATGAGCCCTTCTTCAGTCTTCTGGGACCTCTCCTGTGCTCAGAGACTCACTAAACAGTTCTGATAATGGCTCTGTTAGTTCCACCATTAACTCCCTTTGTACCCTGGGATGTATGCCATCAGGTCCCAGTATAGCATAGTGGTTTAAAGCTCTGAGCTGCAAATTTAGAGACCTGGGTTTGAATCCCACAGCCCCCACTTGCATACTGTGTGACTCTGAGCAACTCACTTAACTTCCCTGTGCTCCCAGGTCGCACCTGTAAATAATCTTTCAGCTTAGTGTGCCACTTCTGGTTAAACAATTGAAAAAATAAAAAGGTCCCATTGCCTTGTCTACCCTGAACTTATCGAGCTCTTGTAGCACCCTTTCTTTTGTGAAGGGACTAGTGCACACCTCCTTCCCC
Organism: Neoceratodus forsteri; assembly: GCA_016271365.2. Lineage (NCBI taxonomy): Eukaryota > Metazoa > Chordata > Ceratodontiformes > Ceratodontidae > Neoceratodus > Neoceratodus forsteri. The sequence continues at coordinate 448,066,650 of JADMNL010000024.1, forward strand.
CCTGTGTCCATGGTGCTGAGCTGTGGGCCCTGCCATACCTTCTCCTCAGTAAATACTGAGCAGAAGTATCTATTTAGGATAGATACTTTTACATGGTCCTCCTCCTCACATGCCCCCTTATCCCCTTTGATCTTAGTAATACCCCCTCTGGACTTTCTCCTTTCACTAATGTATCTATAGAAAGTTTTGTCACCTTCTTTTACTGTTCGTGCTAGTGTTTCCTCAGTTTGGGCCTTTGCCTGCCTTACTGCCTTCCCTGCTTCCCTTAGGGAAGTTTGGTATGCCTCCCTATCTTCATCCCACTGTGTTCCCTTATATTTCTTGAAGGCCAGTCTTTCAGCTCTGACCTTTTCTGCTACTGTTTTTGAGAACCAAAGTGGTTTCCTTCTTCTTTTGCACTTCATTTTCTCTCTAACACAATGGGATGTTGCTTCAAGTATTGCATCCTTAATACTTGCCCACTTTGCCTGTACCCCCTGAGCTGTATTTCTTTTTGCCAGGGCTAGCTTAACTCTGTTGGCCATCTTATCAAAGTCAGCTCCTCTGAAGTCCCATATGTTTGCTTTGGAATGGGATGATTTAGTTCTAGTGGCCAAATTGAACCATACCATGTGATGTTCACTGGCCCCCAGGTGAGCTTCTACCTGGAGATCTGTGATCCTTTCCCTGTTAGTCAGTACTAGATCTAGGATAGCCCTGTCTCTTGTGGGTTGTTGTACCAGTTGTTTGAGGCCCTCCACTGCAGGGAATCCACTATGTGTCTAGTTCTGGCAGATGTTCCTGCTGGTATTGACCAATCTGTATCTGGCATGTTGAAGTCTCCCATTATCAGAACCTCCCCTTAGCTGTCATATTTTGTATATCTTCTAACAGTAATGTGTCTATGTCCTCCCCCTGGACTGGAGGCCTGTAGACAACTCCAGTTCATATGGCTGTCCCATTTCCTGTTTCCAGGGTGACCCACAGTTCTTTGGCTCCATATGTGTATTCTGAATTTCTGTAGCTTTGATATTTTCATTGACATAAAGGGCCACTCCACCCCCACTTTTTGCACCTCGATCTCTTCTGAACAGTACATAGCTGGGTACTGAAGTCTCCCAGGTGTGGTTACTGGTGAACCATATCTCGCTAATGGCTACTATGTCCAGTTTAGCCTCTGTCATTATTACCTGCAGGTCTGGGATCTTGTTTTCCAGACTGCGAGCATTTGTATACATGATTTTCCACTGGCCAGATTTGTGCAGGTTATTGTTGCGAGGCTCCGGTACTCTGCAACGTATGGAGCCAGACCTTTTTCTTACCTGATGATGCAAATGAACTACAAACATGCTGAACTCCTGTTTGATCACTAGCTGAGGGGAGGGTGTTCTTCCCATTTGACGTATCAGGTGCTGCACCCCCTCCCCATTTTCTAGTTTAAATATTCTGCAAAGACATCAAACTTTGCCCCAATGCACTGACTCCTCCTTAGTCAGATGCAGTCCATCAAAATTTAAAGAACTTTCGCTCCCAAAACTGTTGCCAGTTACCTACAAATTTGTGTCCTTTTTCCTGGCACCAGTCCTTGAGCCACATGTTTAGCTCCCCTATCTCCCCTTCTCTGACTTTCTGTCCATCTGCCCCCTCTCACAGACTGGCAGGATCTCAAAGAAGGAGATGCCAGATGAAATGGATGACAGTTTGCCACCCAGCCTAGTCAGGTGTTCCTTGGTCTCCACAACTGACCAGTTGGCGAGATTGTTAGTCCCTATGTGTACCAGGATGTCAATGTTTTCTCCTGCTTTCTGTACAATTTTAGCAATGTGGCCAGTGTCTCTCCATGTTGATGTACCTGGGAGACATCTGACCATTACCCCTGGCTGGATATAGGTATCAACTCCCCGAATCATGGAGTCTTCTATTATCAGAAGTGTTTTGGAGTTCCCTTTTGTTTGTTTTTTGTTTCAGTTCCTGTTTTGGGTGAGTTTTGTTGTGCTAGCTCCTGTGCTGTGGTGTTCTGCTCTACAGTGTCCTCTGCCCCTTTGTTTGATTTCGGAGATAGAGACAGATACCTGTTTGTAGTTTTTATATGGCTTGTGGAGGTGATATGTTGGAGAGCACCGAATGATGGGGCACCCGATTTGCCCCTCCTAACCACCTGCCATCCTTCCAGACCAACTACCCACTGCAGTCGAGGTGCTACTGTTGGATGTTGGAGAAATGGCAAGCGGTTCTTATAATATATTTCCTCCTGAATATGCAATTTGAGGCATGCAATCTCTGCCCATGCTGCCTAGAGCTGAGCCCTTAGATCTCCAATGGCCCAGCATGTAGGACAGTGCCCTAAATCCTCTATAACTGCCCTTTTGAAAAGTATCCCACAGTACCTGCAGTTAATAATATCCATTCCAGATAAGTTGCTGGGTTTATAACCTGGTCAGAGTAATTAGAAGGAGGAAAATGAAAGCAAAAGTTTGATTTTTTTGTTTTATTTGTTTTTGTATAACTTGTTATAATAAATTAAATGACTTGTGCCCCTGTAAATGAGGTTACTGTGTGGATACCCTTCTGATCTGCCCCTTCCTGTTTTGCTACAGGAACTGTCATGATTGTGCTACCGTAAAAAAGGAGTGTAGTGTGGGGTGATTGGGAATGGGGTTGGGTGGCTGGGCCCTTCCCCTGCCGAAAAGGAAGAACCACGGATGAAAGAAACAAGGAGGTAAGTGCAGAACCAATCAGTCAGCAACAAATGCAGTAGCCCTAAAAGCTTAGCCTAATGGTAGATAAAACTGTAAATCCTGTAAAGCACTACCTATAACAATTTCACAGAAGATATACCCTGTATTAAAGACTCTGCTACAGAGAAAAATAAAGCAGTAACAGAAGATATACCTTGCAAAAGACTATTTGAATCAGAAGATTACAGCAGTAATCTGTAAGCAGACACCTGTAGGCACACCCTGTAATAATGCAGCAGAATGTATACTCAGCAACAATATGAATCAGAGAAAAATAAAGCAATAACATGTTAGCAACAAACAGTAACAATCCCTGTGAACATAAAAGAAAATAATAACACCCAGTAAATCTGCCTAGCTAGAAGAAACCTTAATTCTTTTCCTTGCTCTGGGAAGGTTCTTTGCCCTGTCCTTACAAGCAACCTAGAAGAAAAGGGCTCAGGTGAAGCTAGGTGCCTTTGCCAGCAAACCTAGTCTTCCACCTCCAAGTTATCAACTAACCTGACCTTTAACCCTTCCTTCTGTTGGAAATTACTAACAGTTTGTCAGCTTCACCCCCAGATACACACCTAATCCCCTGGAAGAGCTGTGGAAGGAAAGCAGTTAGCTCCTTCAATGTGAGAAGGAGACTGCAACACCTCTGAAACATACCAAAAACCTTTCAGCAAAAAATAAATAAAAAATAAAATAGTGGCAAACAGTAATTTTGCTTAGCCTAATGATAAAAAGTCACAAAAATATAAGCACCACCTCTAACAACTTCACAGAAGATATACCCTGTAAAAAACACTTTGCTACGGAGAAAAATAAAGCAGTAACAGAAGATATACTTTGCAAAATACAATTTGAATCAGAAGATTACAGCAGTAATCTGTAAGCACACACCTGTAGGCACACCCTGTAATAATGCAGCAGAAGGTATACCCAGCAACAACAATATGAATCAGAGAAAAATAAAGCAATAAAATGTTAGCAACAAACAGTAACAATCCCTGTGAATATAAAAGAAAATAATAACACCCAATAAATCTGCCTAGCCAAAAGAAACATTAATCCTTTTCTTTGCTCTGGTAAGGTTCTTTGCTCTGTCCTTACTAGCAAGCTAGAAGAAAAGAGCTCAGGTGAAGCTAGGTGCCTTTGCCAGCAAACCTAGTCTTCCACCTTCAGCTTCAGTTGCCTTGGCCATGGAATAGCTGGCTATTAAGGTCATTTTTCTTGTATATGCCCTTTGGAGCAAGCCGCAATCTCTGGTGAAATCTGTGCTAGATTTGCGGCTAGACATATTCTGGTGACTGGTATGCAAGGTATTGAGCTCTACAGTCACCAGCTTTAATCTTCTTGGATGGCTTTGATGCTGCATCTCATTCTGTTCTACAGGCACTGGCATCAGGTGGCATTCCTTGCTGCAGACTGTTGGCTTCTCCTAGGATGTCCCGCATCAGGTGATGCATGTTCCCTGGCTGGAACTCACTTGTTTGATCAGTAGGTGGAGCAGTCCCTTAAGGTGTCAGATGAACCCAGAGTGTCCCTTCTCCATGGGTGGAGTCCTCACATGCAGTAACTCCTTTAGTTGCATGGCAGAGCCCTCTTTCAGTTGCAGGGCTGAGCCCTGCTGCACCCTGGCAAGGTGGCTAAGTAACTGAGACAGAAAGAGATGGCATGTTATCTCTGTATAGTAAAGCAGTGTGTTGGATGTTCAGAATTCTTCTTGGATAGATTTTTTATTTTAAAACATGCCCTTCTTTAAACCATGGCATGGAATAAAATATAATAACACCAACTTTATTTAAAATATAAAACATTAGAAGAAAAAATATCTGATGCACAAACAAACATATATAAGCACAGCATAAAAGGGATCTTTCAAACTCAAAAATATGTATTACAAGTCTAGAAATGCCTGTCGGAACACCCAGGTATTGAGTCTGGATTTCAAGGTATTAACTGTGGAGGAATTCCCCATTTCTAAATGGAATGCATTACAAAGTCTCTGTGTGGCCACATGAAAAGCTCTATCCCCAGTCCACTTAAGCTGGAACATTATGAAGGTTGTGGTTGGCGGAATGCAACTCCTGGATACCACGGTGGGTTGCCAGGAAATCCTTGAGGATCAGAGGGCCCACAATGGTCCTGATAAGTCAGCTAAAGAAGTCTCACTGCCATCTAACAGACAGCCAGCGATGGGAGCACAGAGCGGGAATAGTATACTCTGCTCTCCTACTTTTTTTTTTATCATAGCAAAGCTTTATTGAAATTTTTTCTTATACATAGTAAACAACATACAGGACATTGTTCATCTTACGTCAGTACACATGAACAGGAGAGGGATGTGAACTCAGCATCCCTACCAAAGTACAGGAAGCCAACCAGGTATATCCAGTTCTAAAGATTAAACTATGGCTCTGTATAAAAGTTAACAATCTGAATTGACCAGTCCACAAATAATAAGTATACAAGTTGGCTACTTCAGCTTTACCTTCCTGTAGGAAATATATCCACTGTAATGAAGCAAGTCAGTACTACAAAAGGAAAGGAAGAGGGTAGGCAAGACTCCTGCAAGTAGAGGTAAACATGAGTGAGAAAGGAGAAGTAATTGGAGAACAGATCTGTCATACCTTTTGGGGATAGGGAGAGAAAGTAGTACAGAAAGACATTATTTAATGTATTTCTCAGCTGCCTCCACCTTACAGGAGCTGGAGTTATGGAGGATTACAGGGTGGAGTCGGAGGCACCAAACAGAGAGGAGAACTAAGGTACCATCCCCATTTACACGTAAACCAGGATATTTGCCCCTTCCTCAAGTATGAAAGTCTCTCTAGACCAGCAAGCCTGGCCATGGCAGCCCTCCAGGTGGCAATGGTTGGTGGGGAGGGTTGTCACCAGCTCATTAGGATTAACTGCCCTCCTCCTTGATGTAAACAGTTATGCAACAGTGGTCAGCACTATCTGCAGACAAGACAAGACTAGCTGGCAAGCCCTGGTAGAGTACATTAGTGTAACTGAGGTGGGAGATGATGAATACATGAACCAGTGTGACCAGATCATCCCGATTAAGGCAGGGATACAATCCAGCAATGTTCCTTGGGCAGTAAAAGCCACTCAGGGCCACAGTCCAGACCACAGTTGACACCTGAGAGTCCAAGGCCAGTTCTGAGTCCAGAATGACTGCTTGGTTGCATGCAGCTTGCCTAGTCATGAGCCTGCCCCCCTCAATTGTGGGAAGGCTCAGGCTCTCCAGTGTGGATAATCTGGTAAGCTCTGGTCCAACTAGTAGCAATTCCATCCTACCAGGATTCTGCTTCAGGTCACTGCAAACCATAAACAGTTCTGTTTCAGACAGAGCATTTTCTAGCAGAGCAACCAGGGAGCCATGTCCAGGTTTAAACAAAAGATACAGCTGGGCATCGTGCACAAACAGTGAAAACCAAACTCTACTTTCGGATCACTGCTCCTAGCAGAAGCAGAAATGCCACAAACAACAACGGGGACAGTATGGACTTCTGAGGAATGCCACAGTCACTGTCATGATCTAAAATTCCCCCATACCACCAACTGATGTCAACCACTGAACTGTTCTAATACTGTACTGACCATTCCAGCAACATGCCTCTTGTGCGCAGTAGTTCCTTGTGTTCAGCAGTGTCAAAAACAGATGGCATATCTAAAAGGACCACAAAGGAAATTTCTCCACAGTCCTGCACCAGGAGAAGATCATTTAAACTTTGACCAGGTCTGTCTCATTTCTAAGCTGAGGGCAAAATCCAGATTAAATTTACTTGTAAATGTTAAACTGCCCAAGGTACTGTCTACCTTAGTGCTGCTACCTTCTCAAAAACATTGCACAAAAAGGGTAAGGTAGAGATAGTTCAAAATATTGTAAGATTATCAGGGTCTGAAATGGCCTTCTATACAACAGGTCTCACCATTGCCTTCCTCCCCTAGAAAAGCACTGATGATCTCAGCAAAAATAGGTGCCAGTGTTGCACCTTCAGTCTTTACCTGGAAAGCTGGTACTTGCACTAACACACAGGAGCTGGAACGAAGGTACGCGAGCACCTTGAAGACCTTATTATCAGTCTTGTGGAAGCTGTAGCAAACAAACAGAGGTTCAGAAATCTCCATGCCCCATACGCTACAAACATGTACTGCAAAAAAAAAGGCAAAATCTGCTCTGATGTCCGCAGTTGTGGCTGAAAAGAAATTACCATTGTTGGAGTTAAATAACCTTAAGTCTGTAATAGATGTCAGCCTGGAGGGATGGCGACCTAAGGCCTTGAATCCCTTGAGGTTTCCTCCACAAGGTTTTTTTTTTGCTGTTCTCTGTGCTGAAGGTCATATTATAACTATAATATAATAGTATATGGTTGGCCTTTTCTCTATAAAAAATCATCCTGCTCAGAATCCTTATTGTGCACAGTCTAAACCACTGCGTGCATTCCAAAGTGTTATTGTGCACATTCCAAGCAGTTGTTTAGCATAGTTCAAACATCGTAACATTTTAAATTCCCTCATTAACCCCACACTCAGATGCTTACTAAGTATGCAGTGCCCAAACATGTACCTTTTAACTTGTAAACGTCTGTAAATTTAATTGTAATCATAGAACAGAACAAAGACATGGCAAGTTTTTATTTATTTATTTATTACTTGGAGGTCACTTCTATAATTCCTGTGCAAAAAAAAAAAATGCTATATAGAATAAAATATGGGCAACCACATACAGCAAGGCATGTGGTTTCCATCTCGGGGTTGAGATGACAGCATGGATCCCTTGACTTCACTTCGTATGCTGTCATCTCAACCCCTCGATGGAAGCATGGCCTTGTAGTTTGATTGCCCACACATTACATCATAGTATTAAGAGTGTAAATATCCAGTGTTGTAGGTGGAAGCAGGTGATGGTTTGCATGGACTTTGTATCCTAATCTCTTGTCAAGCATTCAGCCTTAGCAGCCTTTTCCCTTCTGCTGGGAAGTCATGTGCTCTAACCATTCTGTTCGCTGCCTCTGGCTCTGACTTTTAGAGCATCTTCCCTAAGGCACCGTTATCCGATGGGACCTGTATTCCTGGGTGGAACCCTCCTAAGTAAGCTTCCTGTGCCTTTATAGTACCCTGAAAGATTGGTAGTCCCTACATGGGGGCAGAGAGCATGGAAAGGCCAAAGGTTCATTGCATAAGCATAAGAACAATTTACAGTTCCTGAGAACTGCTACCCGTACTAAGAACAGTGCTTAGCATCATGTCACAAATAGCTGCATTGCACAAGCACGGTACTTAGTTACTTGTCAAACCAGTCAACTACAACATGAAAGATTAACTGGCTTTTGGGGAGAAAAATCACTAATGCTATAGGAAACTGGAGAAAATAACTTTCTAAAAGCAGTACAATATCCACAGGTAAGGAGCTAATTAATAGCCTGTTTAAGATTCAAAGAAAGAGAAGTTCGAAGGCGTCAGCGTTTCAGCGGCTGCTGCTGCTGCTATGGAGATCCTGCAGGTTGACAACAATTAGTGATGCCCACCCTGCGTTTCTGATTTATTAATGTGTCAGTCGTCTGGCCGTGGGTTGAACTCACAAGTCTCAGCACCTTTAAATTATTCCACATCCTTTCCCTTCGTTGCCTGCCACCTTTGGCTGACCGGGCATGCACAAAGCAAATCCTAGAAGCCTCGTTGGCGTATTTTTGACATCTGTTGAACATGCGGTAGAGATTATTAATAAATTTGTCTTACCAGGGCACACACATCATTTCCTACTTAGTATCATTCATTTCTGACGGCGGTCGTGCATCACCGCTGTCAGCAGGGAGAATGTGCCGCACAGAGCAGGTTTTTCCCCCTTTTGCTGTTTCACTGCACAGTTTGAAGAAATCTTTGTCAAGATGATGGTTCAGCAAAAAAAAAAAAAGACACTGAATTACTGAGCAGGATTTTTTTTTATTATTACAATACTAACAATTTCTACTTTCACAGCTCTGTTATCCATCCCCTAAATCTCTTTCAGTTGGTGCCCTAGCAGGGTACCTTCCATCACAACCAGAGGGCTGGTTTTGAATTGTGCGTGCCGGGGACATGGACATTGGCAGCTATTGGTCGTGGGAGCTCATTGCCACCACTCAATCCCAGCTTCCTCCAGTAGGAGTCACTGTAAGCTGTGGTGTGGATGTACTGTCTATGGAGCTCAGAACCACTCTAGTCCCAGTCTTTCCCAGAAGGATTCACTACAGGCAGTGCTGTAGGAGCACTGGTTGTGAAGGAACTTACATCTACTCCTGTACCAGTGTCTCCAAGCAGGATTCACTATAGGTAATGATACATGAGTACCATCTGTGGGGAAGCTCACCGCTAATCCAGTCCCAACTTCTCCCAGCAGGAAGCACTGAATGTAGTGGTGTAGGGCCACTGTCTATGGAGAAGCTCACAGTTACTCCAATACCAGCCTGTCCCAGCAGGAAGCACTGTATGTAGTGGTGTAGGGCCACTGTGGGGAAGCTCAAAGCTACTCCAGTCCTGGCCTCTCCAAGCAGGAGTCATTGTAGGCAATGGTGTTGGAACATTGTGTGGGATCTCAAAAGCATGCTATTACTTGTCTCTTCCAAAGAAGTCACTACAGAGAGTGGTGTCAGAGCACTGTCTGTGGGATCTGTGAAGCATGCTAGAACCAGTCTCTCCCAAAGCAGTCACTACAGACAGTGGTGTAGGAGCACTGTCTGTGGGATCTGTGAAACACACTAGTACCACTATCTTCCAAAGGGGTCACTACAGACAGTGATGTGTGAGCACTGTCTGTCAGATCTGTGAAACACACTAGTACCCATCTCTCCCAAAGCAGTCACTACAGACAGTGATGTGTGAGCACTGTCTGTGGGATCTGTGAAACACGCTAGTACCTGTCTCTCCCAAAGGAGTCACTACAGACAGTGATGTGTGAGCACTGTCTGTGGGATCTGTGAAACACGCTAGTACCCGTCTCTCTCAAAGGAGTCACTACAGACAGTGATGTGTGAGCACTGTCTGTGGGATCTGTGAAACACGCTAGTACCTGTCTCTCTCAAAGGGGTCACTACAGACAGTGATGTGTGAGCACTGTCTGTGGGATCTGTGAAATATGCTAGTACCCATCTCTCCCAAAGGAGTCACTACAGACAGTGATGTGTGAGCACTGTCTGTGGGATCTGTGAAACACACTAGTACCCGTCTCTCCCAAAGGAGTCACTACCGACAGTGATGTGTGAGCACTGTCTGTGGGATCTGTGAAACACGCTAGAACCCGTCTCTCCCAAAGGAGTCACTACAGACAGTGATGTGTGAGCACTGTCTGTGGGATCTGTGAAACATGCTAGTACCCATCTCTCCCAAAGGAGTCACTACAGACAGTGATGTATGAGCACTGTCTGTGGGATCTGCGAAACATGCTAATACCAGTCTGTCACAAAGGAGTCACTACAGACAGTTGTGTAGGAACACCGGCTGTGTCGGATCTCTGAAGCACTCTAGTACCAGTCACTCCTAAAGGAGTGACTACAGGCTTTGGTGAACTAACAGTGTGGCAGTCTCAATTAAAGGAGTCACAAAGAGGCAGCGGTGTAGGAAGTGTCTGTGTCGGATCTGTAAAGCATGCTAGTACACGTCTTTTCCAAAAAAGTTACTATAGGCAGTGGTGAAGGAGCACTGGCTGTGCTGCATCTCTGTGGCACGCTAGTATTTTTTTTTTTATTTAAAAGTTTTGAATTTACAGGATGAGTTCCTGTACTCATCTTTTCCAAAAAAGTCACTGCAGGAAGTGGTGAAGGAGCACTGACTGTGTGGGATCTTTGTAGTACTTTGGTACCATTCTCTTCTCAAGGAGCCACTAGACAGTGGTTTGGAGCAGTACCTGTGTGGAATCTCTGAAACACTCTAGTACCAGTCTGCCCCAAAAGATTCACCACAGGCAGTGTTGTAGGAGAACTTGCTGTGTGAGGTGTGCGAATATTCGTGCCTGGCCCCCCAAATACTGCTCGACTGTTAGGTACTCTGTATTCGGCTAAATTTCCAGAAGATATAAAAAAATTTAAGCTGTAGTATGCAGCAGAGTTGGACAAAAAATGTAGCCCTACCTTTTTTAACTGTAACAGATTCTAGACATCTTCCATTTTATTTATTTATTTGTTTTTTGATAACCAGGTAGGTGCACTAGGGCATCCAGTGAGGACAGCGACTGAATATGGGTAGCCGTCAAATGGCGGCTCATATTCAACGCTTTCCCCATGGGCTACCCTGTAAGAGTAGCAACCCTACGCGAAAGCGAGCATAGGGAAGGGTGACCAGAAGGGGGGAATAGCAAGGGGAATGGGAGGGGGAGGGAAAGGGTTTTAGAGGACTGGTATGCCTGCTGCTGCTGAGCAAGCCATGTGGTGTGGTGGTGTGGGTGGCTAGCTCTGGTGCAGCAGGTACTGGGTTCAGAACTGGGGCCAGGAGCATGGAAATTTTGCCACTGCCTATGGCAGCGGGACTTAGTTTTTTCACAGAATCGGGTCGCCTGGAAGTGTATATCAGTGATATACACTTGCCATAATAGTGATTGCTGTTTTGTGATCGCTATTATGACATGGAACCATGCACTAGATATTAAACATGCCTATTTTCAGGTATGACCCTGGAGAGTACAAATTATAAGACAAAAAACTAGTAACAGACACAAAAGTAGTTGAATAAGTAAATACAATATAACAAGGAGAAACCAAAATAAGTAATTTACCCCCTACATTGTTTATTTTACTGTTCTATACTGTGCTTCTTTATTACTTATTCTGGTTTGAACTGGACTGAAAATATTACAAATTTGTGAACTTACGAGGGTACGTGGAAACTGTGCAATGCACGCTCATAACACAATCATTTTATGGACGTTTGTCACCAAATTTTCAACATAGCCATTTTAAGACCTCTGCTCATGAACAGTGTCACTGTGATTTTCTTAATCTGTCCCGAACATTGATTTCGCACACCGACAGCGCCATTGCGCTACATGCGCAAAAACACATTTTGGGCAAGATGTGAAAAATGACAGCTGTACTGCTCATAAGGAGGTGTGGTAAAATGGCAATGTTGAAAATCTGGAGTGAAAATATTACAAATTAAGCAAATTCGACGAGCATGGTAGGAACTGTACAACGCTCAGTAAAACAGTTATTTTGAGATTTTTTCACCAAATTTTCAACATAGGATTTTGGGGGCCTACCTCATGAATTGTGACACTGTCATTTCATTACTCGGTCTTGAAAGGTGGTTGCGCGCAGTGACCACAAAATCACCTTTTGGAACCGAATAACAAAGTGACAGTGACTGAGTTCATGAGGTGGGGCCTCAAGAACCCCATGCTGAAAATTTGGTGAAAAAATTCCCCAAAATGGCCGAGGTATGCACCAAAGTTGAAAAAAAAAATGTATGCCATTATACAGCTTACTGGCATTTCTTCAGTTCGTGGTTGGCTTTGAAGAGTGCAGACATGTTCCTGGTCCACCAAAGATCATTGCACTGGGCTCTGGAGGTAAGTATGGGGTGGGGAGGTGGGTGCGCAGAGGGTGGAGTGCGGGTTGGGGGGTAAGACAGTCAACGGAGGATCTTTTTAGGTGTTTTTTCTTTTAGAAGACAACGCGGGACTTTTGCCTCGCTAGGGTGGGCTTCCAGCATAGTAGCTAGAAGTTTCTTTTGGAGGCAGTGGAGCCGATGGGGATTGGGCACCCCGTCGGATCATCACAGACGTTTGCCATGCTGGGGTGGGCTCCCAGCTTGGCAACTGTAATCTGCTTTTTTTTGTGGGGGGGTACAGTGGAGCTGATGGGGGATTGGGCACCGCTGTCGCCATAAGGACTTTTGCCATGCTGGGGTGGGCTCCCAGCATGGCACCTGGATGGAATCTGAAGGGCTGTCATAGATGGCTCGGACATTCATTGGTGCGGTGCAGCCGCACCTGCAAAAGGGAGCAGGGCATGTGTGGGAGGCACACCTACGAAAACGTGTATGGTGGCACTATGTTTCTTGTACATGCGTGCAAGCAAACATAATGAGATGTTGCAACTTTGCCTGGTTATCCTAGACAAATAAATTGTAAAAAAAAGATTGATATCGGGGGAACTTTGTTTAAAGCCACTCTTGTTTCAGCCTCCCTCAATAGAACTCACTACAGGCAGAGGTGTAGAACATCCTCAGATCCATTGTATCAACCTTTCCCTCTCCCAGCAGCATTCACTACAGGCAGAGAGGTGTAGGAGCTACTCAGAGACACTCCTCCTTCTGCCCTCCCTCTTCCAACAGGAGTCACTACTCACTACAGGCACTGGTGTAGGAGGTGCTCAGATCCACTCTTGTATCAGCCTTTCCCCCTCCCAGCAGCAATCACTACAAGCAGAGGTGCAGGAGTTTCTCAGAGCCACTCTTCCTTCTGCCTCTCACTCTCCCAGCAGGAGTCACTACAGACAGTGGTGGAGTGGCTCAGATCCACTTTTGTCTCAGTCTCTCCCTCTTCCAGCTGGAGTCACTAGGAGTCACAAAGCAGTGGTGTAGGATCTGCTCCGAGCCACTCCTGTCTCAGATTCTAGCAGAAGGAGTCACTACAAGCTGTGGTATAGGAGCTCTGAGAACCACTTGTCTCAGCTTCTTCCCAGTAGGAGTCACTACAGGCAGTGGTGTGGGAGCTGCTCAGTCACTTTTATCTCAGCTTCTTGCAGCAGGAATCACTACAGGCAGTGGTGTAGGAGCTGCTCAGAGCCACTCTTCCATCAGCCTCTCTCTCTCTCCCAGTAGGGGCCACTACAGACAGTGGTGAAGAAGCTACCCAGAGTCACTCCTCCCTCAGCCTCTCCATCTCCCTGTTCCAGCAGGAGTCACCCCAGGCAGTGGTGTAGGAGCTGCTCTGAGCCACTCTTCCCTCAGCCTCTCCATCTCCCTGTTCCAGCAGGAGTCACCCCAGGCAGTGGTGTAGGAGCTGCTCTGAGCCACTCTTGTCTCAGACTCTCCATCTCCCTCTGCCAGCAAGAGTCGCTACAGGTAGTGGTGTAGGAGCTGCTCTGAGCCACTCTTCCCTCAGCCTTTCCATCTCCCTCTCCCAGCAGGAGTTACTACAAGTAGTGGTGCAGCAGCTGTTCAGAACCACTCTTCCCTCAGCCTCTCCATGTCCCTGCGAGTCACTTCAGGCAGTGATGTAGAAACTTCTCACTGCCTCTTTTCCCACAGCCTCACTATCTCCCTCTCCCAGCAGAGGTCTTTAGAGGCAGTGATGCAGGAGCTACTTAGAGCCACTCTTAGTTCTGCCCTTCCCACTTCCAACAGGAGTCACTACTCACTACAGGCACTGGTGTAGGAGGTGCTCAGATCCACTCTTGTATCAGCCTCTCTATCTCCTTCTCCCAGCAGGAATCACTACAGGCAGTAGTGTAGGAGCTACTTAGAGCCTCTTGTCCTTCCACCTCTCCCTCTGCCTGCAGGAGTCACCCAAGGCAGTCGTTTCGGAGATGCTGAGAGCCTCTCTTCCCTCAGCCTTTTCATCTCCCTCTCCCAGCAGGCGTCACTACAGGCAGTGGCATAGGAGCTGCTCTGAGCCACTGTTCCCTCAGCCTCTCCCTCTCCCAGCAGGAGTTACCACAGGCAGTTGTGTAGGACCTGCTTTGAGTTACTCTTCCCTCAGTCTTTCCCCCTCCCTCCCCCAGCAGGAATCACCACAGGTAGCAGTGTAGGAGCTCCTTAGATCCTCTTTCCCTTTGCCTCTCCCTCTGCCTGCAGGAATCACCACAGGCAATGGTGTAGGAGCTGCCCAGAGCCACTCGTCTCAGCATCTCCCTTTTCCAGCAGCAGTCACCCAATGCAGTGGTGTAGAAGTTGCTCTGAGCCACTCTTTCCTCATGCCCTCCCTCTCCCGGCAGGAGTCACCACAGGCAGTGGTGTAGGAGCTGCTCAGAGCCACTCTTGTATCAGCCTTTCCCCCTCCCAGCAGCAGTCACTACAAGCAGAGGTGCAGGAGCTGCTCAGAGCCACTCTTCCCTCAGCCTATCTCCTTCTCCCAGCAGGAATCACTACAGGCAGTATGTAGGATCTATTCAGAGCCTCTTGTCCTTCCACCTCTCCCTCTGCATGCCGGAGCCACCACAGGCAATGGTGTAGGAGCTGCTGAGAGCCTCTCTTCCCTCAGCCTTTTCATCTCCGTTTCTCAGCAGGCGTCACTACAGGCAGTGGCATAGGAGCTGCTCTGAGCCACTGTTCCCTCAGCCTTTCTCTCTCCCAGAAGGAGTTACCCCAGGCAGTTGTGTAGGACCTGCTTTGAGCTACTCTTCCCTCAGTCTTTCCCCTTCCCCCAGCAGGAATCAATACAGGCAGCAGTGTAGGAGCTCCTTAGATCCTCTTTTCCCCTTTGCCTCTCCCTCTGCCTGCAGGAATCGCCACAGGCAATGGTGTAGGAGCTGCCCAGAGCCACTCGTCTCAGCATTTCCCTTTTCCAGCAGCAGTCACCCAATGCAGTGGTGTAGGAGTTGCTCTGAGCCCCTCTTTCCTCATTCCCTCCCTCTCCCAGCAGGAGTCACCATAGGCAGTGGTGTAGGAGCTGCTCAGAGACACTCTTATCTCAGCCTCTCCATCTCCCTCTCCCAGCAGGAATCACTACAGGCAGTAGTGTAGGTGCTACTTAGAGCCTCTTTGCCCTCTATCTCTCCCTCTGTCTGCAGGAGTCACTCCAAGCAGTGGTGTAGGAGCTGCCCTGAGCCAGTGTTGTCTCAGCCGCATCTCCTTCTCCCAGCAGCAGTCACTACAGACAGTGGTGCAGGAGCTCCTTAGCATACCTCTCAACTGTCCCTGATTTTCATGGACATCCCTGATTTTACCTCAAAATTTTACTCTGTTCCTCCTAAAATTTGAGTTTCCATGGCTAAACAGTGGGGATTGTAAGCACAAAATAATGTCAAGCATTACAGTTACAGACTTGTTCTTCCTTAGAAAATGCATTTTGCACCAAGCCCCATATTCTACTACCTTTCTGGGTGGATATCTCTAATTTTGAATATGTGTCCCTGATTTTGGTCCTTTGTCCCTGATTTTTTTAAGCCTTGTCCCTTATTTATGAGGCAGGAGGTTGAGAGGTATGCTCCTTAGAGCCTCTTTTCCCTTTGCCTCTCCCTCTGCCTGCAGGAGTCACCACAGATGATGGTGTAGGAGTTGCCCAGAGCCACTCTTGCCTCAGCATCTCCCTGTCCCAACAGCAGTCACCCCAGGCAGTGGTGTAGGAGCTGCTCAGAGCCACTCTTATCTCAGCCTCTCCATCTCCCCCTCCCAGCAGGAGTCACTACATGCAGCAGTGTAGGTGCTACTTAGAACCTCTTTGTCCTCCATCTCTCCCTGTGCCTGCAAGAGTCACTACAGGCAGTGGTGTAGGAGCAGCCCTGAGCCAATCTTGTCTCAGCCGCATCCCCCTCTCCAAGCTTGAGTCACTACAGGCAGTGGTGCAGGAGCTGCTCAAAACCACTTTTTCCTCCGCCTCTTCCTCTCCCAGCAGGTATCTCTACAAGCAGTAGTGCAGGAGCTGCTTAGAGCTGCTCTTCCTTTAGCCTCTCCTTCTCCCAGCAAGGGTCACTACAGGCACAAGTGCAGGAGCTGCCCAGAACCACTCTGCCCTCTGCCTCTCCATCTCCCAGCAGGAGTCATTACAGGCAGTAGTGTAGGTACTGCTCTGAGCAGCTCTTCTCTCATCTTCTCCTTATCCCTATCCTAGCAGGAGACACTACTGGCAGTGGTGTAGGAGCTGCTCAGAGCTACTCTTCCATCAGCTTCTCCCACTCCCAGTGAGAGTCATGACAGGCAGTGGTGTAGGAGCTGCTCAGAGCCACTCTTGTCTCAGCACCTCCCTTTCCCAGCGGGAGCCACTACATGCAGGGGTGTACAAGCTGCTCAGAGCCACACTTCCCTCACTACAGGCAGTGATGTAGGAGCTGCTCAGAGCCACACTTCTCTCACTACAGGCAGTGGTGTACAACCTGCAGAGCCACACTTCCCTCACTACAGGCAGTGATGTAGGAGCTGCTCAGAGCCACACTTCCCTCACTACAGGCAGTGATGTAGGAGCTGCTCAGAGCCACACTTCCCTCACTACAGGCAGTGGTGTACAACCTGCAGAGCCACACTTCCCTCACTACAGGCAGTGATGTAGGAGCTGCTCAGAGCCACACTTCCCTCACTACAGGCAGTGATGTAGGAGATGCTCAGAGCCACACTTCCCTCACTACAGGCAGTGGTGTACAACCTGCAGAGCCACACTTCCCACACTACAGGCAGTGATGTACAACCTGCAGAGCCACACTTCCCTCACTACAGGCAGTGATGTAGGAGCTGCTCAGAGCCACACTTCCCTCACTACAGGCAGTGGTGTAGGAGCTGCTCAGAGCCACACTTCCCTCACTACAGGCAGTGATGTAAGAGCTGCTCAGAGCCACACTTCCCTCACTACAGACAGTGGTGTACAACCTGCAGAGCCACACTTCCCTCACTACAGGCAGTGATGTAGGAGCTGCTCAGAGCCACACTTCCCTCACTACAGGCAGTGATGTACAACCTGCAGAGCCACACTTCCCTCACAACAGGCAGTGATGTAAGAGCTGCTCAGAGCCACACTTCCCTCACTACAGACAGTGGTGTACAACCTGCAGAGCCACACTTCCCTCACTACAGGCAGTGATGTAGGAGCTGCTCAGAGCCACACTTCCCTCACTACAGGCAGTGATGTAAGAGCTGCTCAGAGCCACACTTCCCTCACTACAGACAGTGGTGTACAACCTGCAGAGCCACACTTCCCTCACTACAGGCAGTGATGTAGGAGCTGCTCAGAGCCACACTTCCCTCACTACAGGCAGTGATGTACAACCTGCAGAGCCACACTTCCCTCACAACAGGCAGTGATGTAGGAGCTGCTCAGAGCCACACTTCCCTCACTACAGGCAGTGATGTAGGAGCTGCTCAGAGCCACACTTCCCTCACTACAGGCAGTGGTGTACAACCTGCAGAGCCACACTTCCCTCACTACAGGCAGTGATGTAGGAGCTGCTCAGAGCCACACTTCCCTCACTACAGGCAGTGGTGTACAACCTGCAGAGCCACACTTCCCTCACTACAGGCAGTGATGTAGGAGCTGCTCAGAGCCACACTTCCCTCACTATAAGCAGTGATGTAGGAGATGCTCAGAGCCACACTTCCCTCACTACAGGCAGTGGTGTACAACCTGGAGAGCCACACATCCCTCACTACAGGCAGTGATGTACAACCTGCAGAGCCACACTTCCCTCACTACAGGCAGTGATGTAGGAGCTGCTCAGAGCCACACTTCCCTCACTACAGGCAGTGGTGTAGGAGCTGCTCAGAGCCACACTTCCCTCACTACAGGCAGTGATGTAGGAGCTGCTCAGAGCCACACTTCCCTCACTACAGGCAGTGATGTAGGAGCTGCTCAGAGCCACACTTCCCTCACTACAGGCAGTGATGTAGGAGCTGCTCAGAGCCACACTTCCCTCACTACAGACAGTGGTGTATAACCTGCAGAGCCACACTTCCCTCACTACAGGCAGTGATGTAGGAGCTGCTCAGAGCCACACTTCCCTCACTACAGGCAGTGATGTACAACCTGAGGAGCCACACTTCCCTCACTACAGGCAGTGATGTAGGAGCTGCTCAGAGCCACACTTCCCTCACTACAGGCAGTGATGTAGGAGCTGCTCAGAGCCACACTTCTCTCACTACAGGCAGTGGTGTACAACCTGCAGAGCCACACTTCCCTCACTACAGGCAATGATGTAGGAGCTGCTCAGAGCCACACTTCCCTCACTACAGGCAGTAATGTAGGAGATGTTTAGAGCCACACTTCCCTCCAACTCTTCGTCTCCCAGCCAGAGTCACTACAGGAAGTGGTGTAGGAGCTATCAGCCAATTCAGGAATGGCAGAATTGGCTGAGATAAGGCATTAATGAACCAACCTTTTTCAGCATGGGCCCATGCTGATGGAGTGTCACAGGTCTGTATATTTAATGTGTGACAAAAAACTGCACTGAATCCTTCACAACATTTGAGTATTTCCCTTAACTGAGTTCTGTGTGTCACTTATCACACACTGCTCCTTTCTTTCACTACTAGAGATCTGAACAGGCTTCTGACTGATTATTTAAAGAGTAAGTGCTGCTGCGCCAGGTCTCTGAAATGCTGAGTAAACACACAACGCTGGATTGGTTGCGCTGATGGTTGCAGAGCTGGGTGCCATCAGAAGAAAAGAGATTCATTTGGAGAACACACACGGAATGCACTTGGGGCATCAGCAAATTCAGGAAGTTCCAAGTCGCTTGCAGGCGAGCTAGGTTTATTGTGAAACTCTCAGCATTTATTTATTTATTCATTTATTTGTTTATTTGAAATTACTTCAATTGGGATACTCTCCCGAGATGCAGTATCTCCTCATTTCTTAAAAGGAATTAACAAGGTAAACTGTGGGAAATTATTTTCCCTGAATACCAACTAGAGGTCACATGGTCATTGGTCACAAGTGGAAATTACCAGGAGGGAGGTTCAGGAGGGATGTCAGGAAGTACCACTTTACGGAAAGGGTGGTGGAACCTTGGAACAGTCTGTCGGCTGAGGTAGTGGGTGTTAATACAGTTAGGGGATTCAAGCAGGCCTGCAACAGAATGAAGGGAACAGTGGTCACCTGGGGCAACAAGACCAGGGAGGAGAATGGGGACAGGAGGGGAAAGGTTAGCACCCTGGAGGAACAGTAGGTTCCAGGGATTATAGGGAATATGAGCAGACTAGATAGACCTCTGGTCTTTTTCTGCCATCATGGTCTATGTTTCTATCTCATTTTCATGGAGGTCCCAGGAAGGATAGCAGCAGTGAACAGGTTAACATAACCCACCAGGAGTAGGAATACAGAGGGAGTGCAGTGGAAAAGTACCCCAGTGCTTTGCCTCTCCAACAGGCATTGTCAGGAGGCTAGTATCTTGAAAGACCATGCAAAGCACTTTCATTCCATGGTTCAGAGAGGCTGGTGACCACTCTTGAATATTGGTGATCGAACTCGGGATCTGAGTAGCTGAGGCCGGCTGGGAAGATTCTGGATTTAGGTCTCCTGGGGTTGGGAGAATAATATGTGCCACCTTATTTGACGTGGCAAGCGCGCAGTCACAGGGGTGAAAACTGAGGAGGAAAAAAAAAAACTTCTTTGGCCAGGAAGTGCTATGACAGTCCCTTGCTCCATCCCACATCACCATCCTACCACCATACCTGGCTACACCACCCTGAGCCAAATTCTCACAAGCCTACACATGGTGTTCCTGCCAGGCACTGCATGGGTGAGACACCAGCAGGGTAAAGCCAGAGCCTGGGGATTTAGGGCATACCAAGGTGGTCTGATGGCTTGGTTGGAAGGATGAGGAGTGAATCTGGAGAGAAGCAAGGAGCTGAGCCGGACCTGAAAGGAGCTCCAGAGTATGGGGCAAGGAGCATAAACAGTATAATAAAAAAAGACAAAAGAAAAAAGGAATACACTTTGAGGTATTGGGCTTATCTACTGGTGTCATCAGTCCAGAGATATCCCTGTCTGGCTCTGTCCTATCTTTAATAAAGGCAGAAGCCATTTCACTGACCCTTGAGACAAACAGTGATGTCACTATCGGGCTTCCCTGTAGGTGTCAGCAGTCCAGAAATATCCCTGTCTGGCTCAGTCGTACCTTTAATAATTGCAGAAGCCATTTCATTGAACCTAGAAACAAAACGAGATGTCACTATTGGGCTTACCTGTAGGTGTCAGCAGTCCAGAGATATCCCTGTCTGGCTCTGTCCTGTCTTTAATCAGAGGAACAGCTATTTCATGGGACCTTGAGACAGACAGTGATGTCATTATTGGACTTACTTTACCTGTTGGTGTCTGCAGTCTGGAGCTGTCCCTGTCTGGGTCTACTCTATCTTTAATCAAAGCAACAGCCATTTCATGGGAACTAAAGACAGACAGTGATGTCACTGTTGAGTGAGCTGCTTGTTGTCAAGCACAGCTTGTCTAATGATAGCATCATTTTTCTGTCTTGAGTTTCCATGACATGACTGCTACCTGGATATAAAATAGGACAGATTTAGTCAGGGATATCTGTGGGCTGCTGACTTCTACAGGTAAGCCCAAAACCATGTTTGAAAGTGTTTTTCATGGTGTGTCATACTGTGAGTGACCCTGCACACCTACCTTCTCATTTAAATAGCCCTGGGCCTCTTTTTTTATTCTCTTTTATGCTCCTTCTTACTTCAGCCAGCCTTTGGCCTCCTCTAAGTAACCACCACTTCGCCACCCCATCACTCCACCTTCTCCTGGGACATAGCTACCTGTAACAACTTGCAATTTCATTTTGTACTTTTTTTAATTTAACTCTATCTGCATTGATAACAGTAGAATCTAATCAGCTAAGGAGACTAGAGATGGGCTGGGGAAATAAGATTAAAATTGTAGCCGGAGGCAGACCAGCTGTTCCTGGTGGGTTATTACAACCCCTCTGTCCTGTAAATGATGGGGCCCCCTGGTCAGTTAAAGAGAGAGTTTCAAAGTGTCCACGGTTTTTCATTTCAAGAAACTGCCCTGGCTATGCAGCCACCACCTGTAGAGTCAGACATGGCTGTAAACAACGAGAGGTGTCCTGAGCCTACAAAATCCAGGTTCTAAGTCATAATGGTGATCGTTGTTTGACCGAGTGTACATCGTAGAAAATAAATAACGGCGATGTACAGTTGCAGTGACTTGAAAACCGGTGATGGTTTTACATGTTATGTGCAACCCCTACTTAATGATTCTCAACTCCGGGGGGGTGCATGTTGGGGGTGTGTGTAAAACTTGAAAAAAATAAAAAAAAGAACCCAACTCAAAAAGTGATCCTGTCCCAGAACCGAACCTGGCACCCTCCCAACCCCAGCCTGCCACCCTACCCACCATGCCACATGGCCAGCTTGGCAGCCAACCTCCACACTACCTCCCACATACCCTCTCTCCTTCCGCCCGTCGCACAGTGTGGTCCACCCCTCGCGCGTGTATACATGCAATACATACATGCATTTTGTTGCCGTAGTCACCTACCCCGGTATCCTGTTGCTACCCTGCCAGGTAGCCCAGAACACAGGCACCATGATTCAAGTCATCCTTTTTTGCAGTCACTCAGTCACAGTCACCATGTTCACAGGATACCCCAAATCCAAGGTTCTGGTTTAGGCCTGCTTTCCAGAGAGGTAGTATCCCACATGAGACAAAGTGTCCAATCCATGATGTCAGAGTGGCATATTTGATGATGCAGTACGAGTACTGGCAGCTGAAGGCTTTTGAGGTCTATGCCAGGCCCTAGCAGGTCAGTCTGGGATGGGATTTCATACTTACACCATCTAAGAGTTGGAGTCTGCCACAGCTTATTAAAGATAGCCTGTGTGGTAAGAATCGTTCTATTTTGCTAAGAATTAAGAAGCTATAGGAATGTTTTCCTATGTGTTTCTTCTGCTGTGTGGAAACCATTTCTTTTCAGATTCTGTAGTAACATTGTAATTCCCATAGTCTTATGTATGTATGATATCTAGTAGCTGTGTAAATATTGTGTGAAGTAGTAAATATTGGTTTTATATACTTCATGCCTCTGCAACCGAATCTTTTGGGGGAATAGATAATTGCTGGTATTAACAAATCCATGATCCATCTCTGAAGAGGAAATACTGCTACAGCTACCATATTTAAAGAAGTAAAGTGTTTCTCAGGAGTAAGTAACAGGATAAGGCTGTTTGCCCTTAGCCAAAGGAGCACTGTACTGCATGGGCAGAGGCTCTGGTGGGATTCAGACCACGAAAGTCCTCAGTTAAGAGAACCACTTCTGAGTGGTGGCAGCTACCGAGGTACCTTTACAGGTGTTGATGGCTGAGAAATTTGGCCACCTGTTGCAGACTGATTCCTGGATGCAAACAGGTTATGACATTACCCCTTGCATTGCCCTTGTGGCTTGCCCACCCCCATCCCGTGACGAGGACCTTCAGGCTGGGGGGTCCTTCAGAAGAACTCAATCTGGTGAGGGGAGAGCCCAGGTGAGCAGGTGCAGTGTCTGCAGGAGCAGTGGGGCTGTCATTATGCATGTCCGAAGTAGTTTCCCTTTTTCTGTTACTGCCCAACCCCCTGAGGACGCCTCTTATGCTGACATCATGACACATGTGCGCGTGTGTACAATGATGCAGGCTCATTTCCAAACCTGAGTCACCAGCATTGCAAGTGGTAGCTTTCCTGGCCTAAATATTTTTTGTGGGGATTACTAAGACCCACCAGAGAGAGAGAAGGGCATACTGGCAAAGACCTTACCATCTGAGAGTGACACAGGATTGAGGGTAATGTAAGAAGGTGATCTTGTTTGAAGATCTCTCCATCCACGGAGCCACATCATGGAACTGTAAGCTGTCAGTGTCAGGACCACCTGGAATTTTTTTCTGGCTGTGGCTAACCACGTTGATGCATCTCATTGGCGCAGATATGAGCATTCCCAGCATGCCTCTGTTCTTTTTCCTGCCATTCACCGCTCATCAGCCCACTGCTGCTGAAGAGCACCATAGAGCTTTTGCAAGAATTCGCTAATGCTGTTGCATCTCACAAGTTTGTTATTTTAAAGCTTTCTTTTATGCCACCAATGAATGTTCCACTATTGCCATTGTGGTGACGTTAAGATTTATAAAGACTATGACCACTTCTTTTGTATCCATTGCAACTCAGTATAAACCATGACATTAAAGTCTGCCAGAGCTTTAACCAGGCAACCAGGAGTCACCACAAGAAGGCTTTAGAAGTATTTCTGAAGCTTCAAGAAAAGGATAAGTCCTTGAAGATAGCGGAGAACACTGTCACTCAGACAAAGATGAAGGACAAAACTGCTTCTTCAGACCGTTTCCATTCAGCTAGTAGACATGGTAAATTTACTGACAAAGACAGGTCCCCGGATCCAGCTGCAGCTCCTGCCACACCCCTGACTATCTTTCAGACACCAAGATTGGGGTCCAGCGCTGGCTCGTCTCCCCATTCAGGGGATTCACAGCCTATTCTACCATTGGGCACTTTCCTGCCAACATCTCAACCACTATCAACCCCTTTTGGACCCATCAACACACAGGTGTTGTATCAGACAGCGTCTGAGCTATTCCAGTGTCTGTTGCCACTGCAGCCATCATTGCCCACTCCATCGGTGCCCCCGTCCAGTTCTCTGTCCCTGCCACATTGCCAGACCCTGAACAGCCTCCATTGACAGGACTCCTGTCGACAGCCTCTCCTCATTTGTCTCTTTGTCCCATCAGCCCTCAGCCAAGTGTCAGCCGTCGTCAAGACTTCCTTTTACCATCTTAGGAATATTGCCCGGGTTAAGCACCTTGTTCCATCTGACTCTCTGCCAACATTGGTCCACGCTTTTGTGTCCTCGCGCCTCGACTACTGCAACACCCTTTACTTTGGGCTTTCTGGGGTTGAAATCCGCCGCCTACAGCTCGTGCAGAACGCAGCAGCCCAGGTTTTGACTGGGACAAGTAGGTCCTGTCACATTACCCTGGTGCTGCGCGAGCTGCACTGGCCCCCAATACAGTGGCAGATCACCTTTAAAGTCATTTTATTGACTTTCAAAGCCCTTCACGATCAGGGTCCATCCTATCTGAAAGACCTTCTGGTTCCTTACTGCCCTGGCCGATTACTCCGCTCGGCCGACATGGGGTTGTTAGAGATTCCAACAGTGAGTTTGAAATCTTCTGGCAGTAGAGCATTTTCTCATGCCGCTCCCACTCTTTGGAATTCTCTACCATGCCGGTTACGGGAATGCTCCTTCGTGGAGATTTTTAAGAAGGAGCTGAAAACCTATCTTTGGAGAATGGCCTTCTTGGAAAGTTAAATGCACTATCCAGTGTGTGAAATGTTATTGTAATTTATTATGCTTTTAGAATGTATTTTATAATCTTTATGGTTTTGATGTTTGTATTGTGTGTTGAAGTTTTATTGATTTGTTCAGTGCCTTGATATAGTGAAAGGCGCTATATAAATAACATTATTATTATTATTATTATTTAACCAATGGCGGTTGACATCAACTACAAACTGGAACACATTCCAGAGTATATGGAAGAGGAGGAGGCTATGGACTAAGAACAATAGGCAATACATGTAATAGGATCAAGCTCCACTCTCTTCCCTTGCTCAGAGAGGAGTGTGAATAACAAGGTCTGGACCTAAGAATACCTCATTTCAGTCCAGGTTAAATTGGGGCTTCAAGGAGAAGAGGAGAATTGCTGCAAGAGAAATCTCTGTGAGTTCATGGAGGTTTCTGTCTCTCCTACAGTCTGTTCCTCCTGTGCATTCTGCACTTAAGCATGCACCTTTGGCAGACTGGCACAAACCTGTTCAACTGCCTGCAGTTCCCAGAAAGGCTGATAAACAATAACCAACCCCTACTACAAAGCCTTATTAATCTTCACAGCCTAAAACAGACTCTCTGGTGATTATGGCTAGTCATGACAGATTCCAGTCTCTCAAGCATATGAGCTCTCTTCCTCCTGACAAGGAGTCAGGGAAGCTGGATGCGATGGGGAAGATAACTTTTGCTCCTGCTTTCCTGGGCCTAAGAATAGCTAATTATTAGGCATATATGATTAAATATCAAAATTCCCTTTGGAAGACTATGGCTACCCTGGCTGAAAAATTGCCAGAGGCCTGTGATGAAATATTGGCACAGTAGACTATTGCTAATGGCCAGGGTGCTGGTAAGGACCTGCTAAGACCTGCCTATGATGATGCTGCCAGGGCTGCTGCCTCTGGGATATGCCTTTGCCATCACTCTTGGCTGAGAATGGCTGGTTTTGCCTCAAATGTGCAAGTCTGTGATGAATGTTGCATTCAGGAACAAACAATTGTTTGGTACTGATTCTGAAAATGCTTTAAGGAATTTAAGGAATACTGTCCTCTAAAAGGATTCTTAGATCCCTGCATACTTTGAACTCTAGTCCCCGGAGAAGGAACCATGGTTCTTTTTGCAAGGTCTGTGCCCATCTAGGATGTGACTGTTCAAGGGACCTCAGATGTGAGTCCCAGAGACTGCAACTTACCACTTCCCAAGCTGCCAACCTGCCCCCAGGTGTCCATGCCAGTTTTACAGGTCAGACCACCACAGGCACCCCTGCCTCCCCCAGCGCCTTCTCACTCCCCTTCCTGTTCCTCTGGCATCACTGCCTCAGGAAGTTTTTGTGGGAGACTGCATCTCCCTCTTTCTATAACAACAGAGGGAGATCATGACAAATATGTGGGTACTGGAGGTGGTTCAGCAAGGACACATCTTAGAACTCCTTATTGTTCCTCCGTTGACCCCTTCCATTGTCCAACAGGTATCTCTTGGGACATTTTGCCCTCCTGCTGGAGGAGGTTCCAACCCTCCTCCAAGCAGGGCTGTGGAACTCGTCTTGGTTTCAGAAATAAACCACAGCTATTATTCCCAGTACTTTCTGGTCCCAAAATGAGCTGGGGTTCTAAGGCCAGTACAAGACCTTTGGGAACTGAACCTTTTCATAGAATATTAGAAGTTCAGAATGGTCTCCCTGCAGTCCCTCCTTCTCCTGCTACTAAAAGGAGTTTGGATGGTTGCACTGGAAATGAAGGACGCATATCGTCATGTCAAGATCCACAAGTCTCACAGAAAATATCTGCGTTTCATGCTTCAGGGCTCGCACTACCAATTTCATGTCTTACCCTTTGGTTTGTGCTCTGCACTGCTTGTATTTACCAAAGTATTTAGCATGGTAGCCGCTGCCCACTGCAGGGAGGTTCTGTATGTCTTTCCTTACATAGACGACGGGCTATTAAAAGCCTTGTATCAGGAAGCCATTGCCCACACACTGTTTTGGACTCAACAGTTGTTTGACCAGCTGGGTATACTGGTCAGTGAGCCGTAGTTGGTCCTTACCCCCTGCCGGAGACTTCAGTACATTGGCACTGTTCTGTACACAGGGCTGGGTCAGGCATTTCTGCCATCTGACTGTGCCATGGCACTGTTGACCCAAGCACAGCTGGTCTCCACCAGTGATTATGTATCAGCCAGATGTCTTTTGAGATTAATCAGCCTGCCGGTGGCTGCCATCTGACCGTCCCGCTGGCTCGCCTCCACATAAGGATCCCTCAGTTGCTCCTCAGGGTACAGTGGGTATAGCATTCAGATGAGCTGCAGTGTCTCATACAAGTCACTCCTCTCCGTTGCTCCCTACTCTGGTGGTTGGACTGCTTCAACCTAGAGATGGGGTCCCCGTTCCTCTAGCCATCCCAGATCCACAAATGAAACTGCACTCACTAGTTGTCACTACTTTATTCAAAGACTTGCAAATACATCAATTTAACCCTCAAGCAGGACGCCCAGACTACCCCAGTGTCCCTTGATGAAGCTCTTATGAGCAAAGCGCTGGGGTAATCCGGGTGTCCTGCTTGAGGGCTAAATTTATGTATTTGAACATCTTTGAATAAAGTATTTTCTGCAGCCAAGTACCAAGTGTGGTTCCATTTGTGGATCTAGGAGGTGTAAGTAAGTAAGTAAAACTTTATTTGTATCAGGTGCCCTTCCAGAGCTCAGAGCGCCTTAACAATCATCATTAAAACAAATAATCTTCATTACACATTAAAACCATAAATATAATAACAGTGTTACAACACTGACTCACTAGGTCCCTTCAAATGCCTGATCAAACAGGTATGTTTTCAAAGATTTTTTAAATCCTTCCATGGTCAGGCTATCTCGTATCCAAGGCTGGCCGCCCCTGGAACCTGCACCCCCCCCCCCAATCTGTTGAAGCACAGACAACAAAAGTAACTCACTCTTTCTCCAGCCATCCCTGTTCCTGGTGATGACCACTGATGCCTCTGGTTCGGGATGGGGTGCTCAACTAGGCCCCTTCAGAACCCAGGGCCAATGGGGCCCTCTGGATACAGTTCTTCACAGCAACACTCTGGAGATATGGACTGTTCTATGTGGCCTATAGGTGTTTGCCACCCTCCTTCCAAGGAATCAGCTGCCAATCCATACAGACAATATTGTGGTGCTGTACTACATCGGCCAACAAGGTAGGGTACATTCATGCATTCTCTACAGAGAGGTGAGGAGAGTTTGCCGCTGGGCAGTGGAACACGACCTATTCCTTTTGGAAGTACAGTATTCCTCCCTGGTACCCTGAATGCACTGGCAGATCTCCTTAGCCGTTCCCGTGTGCTCTACCATAAATGGTCATTTTCAGACTCCATCGTGGTTGACTTCTTCGAAAAATGGGGTCATCTGGACATAGACCTGTTTGCGTCTCCAGACAACACAAAACTAACATGTTTCTGTTTGCTCGTTCCAAGGCCTAGAATTTTCTGGTGAGATGTGTTGTCCCTCTCCTGGAAAAGGAAGGTTCTGTATGCTTTTGCCCTTTTCCCTCTAATACAATGGGCTCTGGTCAAGCTAAGGGCTGAACCAGCCGCCCTGATTTTAGTGGCTCTTTACTGGCCCAGAAAAATTTGGTTTCCACTACTCCAGCAATTAGAAGTAGAACCTCATGTCCTGCTCCCCCTGTGAGCAGAACGTCTGACACAGGAACAGGATGCTCTAGTGTGCCTAGATCTGTGATGCCTGCACCTCCACGCTTGCTCCTGAGGACATAGAGCTCTCCTGGTTTGGGGTTTTCCTTGGTGGTAGCAGCTGTTCTCTTAGTAGCTAGAAAGCTGTCTACTCGGTATACCTATTCATAAAAATGGAAACGTTATACAGTGTGATGTACTCAGCACACCCTGGATTCCTTTATGTGTCCAGTTCCTGAAATGCTGAACTATCTCTTTTCCCTTAAGGACTCAAGACTAGAGTATTCCTCTATTAAGGTCCGCATGGCCACTGTGTTGGCCTCTCATACCCTCACAGAGGGTAAAACGGTGGCCCAGATGGAAGTTTCCCGAAGATTCCTAAGAGACATTCTCCTACTGCAACCCCGGTCCAAGATCTTGTTCCAGCGTTGGACTTTAATTTGGTCCTAAGCCCTGCTTACACGGTCACATTTGCACTGGAGTAACTCAATTGCTCGGGTTGCTCCAGTGCAAATGCAACCGTGTGAACTCATACCCAATCGTGGTAAGTCGCCCATTAAGCCAGTCCACGCTCCTCTCAAGTTTGGGACACTGACTAGAGTGTTTACTTGCAGCAGATTAAACCACTGTGTGGGCTATTCATGCCATTGTAACATGTCCACTCTCTCCTTGTAGTGGTGAGCTACAGTCCAGCCCCCTGATGCATGGCCCCTCACGAGCTCAGACTGTAGGGGTGCAGAGAGGGGCCATGTGGACAGGTAGTTTGCCACTTGCTGGTGCTCAGGATCACACATTGCTGCAGTCAGAAAAGAGTAGTGCTGCTGCCGTGTAAACACAGCTCTAGAGACCCTCAGTGCACCTCACTTTGAGCCTGTTTCTACCTGTGAGCTGTACTTCTTCTCTTGGAAGACACTGTCCCTAGTGGCTATGACATCTGCTAGATTCATTTCTGGGTCACAGGCTCTGGTTGCAGACCCTCTGTTTATTATTTTTCTCAAAGATAGGGTTACCTTATGTACCAGTTCTCATTTCCTTCCAAAGGTAATGTCTGAAAGAACAGTAAATCAGGCTTTTGACCTCCCTGCTTATTTTTTGTCTCCTACAGATAGTGGGGAGCATTATTTATATACGCTTTATATCCACAGGATGCTGCTTTAGTACTTGCATCATACAAAAGATTGTAGAAAATCCTCTCAACTGTTTATAGCTTTTGCCCTTAGGATGGTAGGCTCACTGATTTCTAAACAAGGTCTGTCCAAATGGCTTGCCAGTTGTATTACGTTTTGTTACCAGAAGCGCAGTAAGCAGCTTCCTTGTCCCATTCATGCTTATTCCACCTGTGGGGTGGCTACCTCAGTGACTTGTTTTCAAAATGTGTCTGCTGCTGACATTTGTGCTACTGCCACTTGGAGTACTCTTCATACTTTCACTAAGCACTACACTCTGGCGGACATTGTCTCTCCTAGACATGCCGGTTTTGGCCTCGATGTTCAGCAAGGCCTGCTTACTCAACATCATTCGTATGCCGTTGTTACAGCGACAACTTTACAGCGATGTAAATCGATGCCGACAACATTGACACATCACTGTAACGTCTGCTCGGGACTTTGGCAGTTGCGGTCGACATAGTGGTGCTGGGGAAACATCGCATCAACAAGAAACTGTCGATGTGGTGTCACAGATCCAAGATCATTAGGTCCTGCCATTCTCCCTTAGTGCTTGGTACTACTTGGGAATTGTTCCTTGACATGGCTCAATGGAGGGCGAGATCCTCAGAGAAGATAAAACAGTTATGTGCCATAACAGTTAATCTTCGAGAGAATCTCCTCCATTGAGCCTCAGTTCGCCTTCCCTCCTTCCACCCCCCTTCATTGGGTGATGGATGATAAAGCTTCCTGCTCTCACAGATTGCTTCTCCTATGCTGCCTAATACAGCATTTACACTCAGGTTTCTATATTCTCTCCTGTGTGCCTCGTTTGGTCTTGGTCACTTCGGGCCCTGTCGGCCAAGTGATCCTCCAAGCTTGTCTGCAGCAGGGAGCTGAGACATTCTGGGGATGTCCATGATATATATTGGTGCTGAAGAGGCACGATGACGTGGGCAGCCTCACCCAGCAAAAAATGTCCTGGTGATCCTAACGCTGAAGGCTTACAGTTCCAAAATGTGGCTCAGTGGAGGAGATTGTCTTGAAGATCTACTGTTACAGTAGGTAACTATTCTTTGCACAGCAGTAATAAGAAGTGACTGAAGAAAGCAACAGGCCCAATGCTGTAGTAACAGTGGGGCCCTTTGGTTATCTCTGTGTGGCCCATTGTATTTGGTGCTGCATCGAGTGCCTGCTGGATCTGAACCCAAGCCCAGAGCTGTGGGTTAGTGGTGCAGCACGCTGCCACCTCCCACTACACCACTGGATCTTAAACCACTGGATTTTAAAGAAGCAGTGCAGCAAAATTGGGCAAAAATCGAACCCTATCTTTTTTTGTTCATGACGAAAGATTCTAGGCATCTTCCATTTTGGTGGTAAATGTTCCAGTTCCACCAAAATATGAATATTTTATAAACGTTTAAATTTTTTCTCAAGAAAAAAAGATGGCCATCACATTTGGCTTACAAATACCATTGTAGACCTAGCAAGAGTTAGGACTGAGAAAACAAAACTCATGGTTCATAGCGTAGGAGGTACATGGAAAAATAGATTTGATAGGTATGTTAAGATTTTTAATAATTGTAGCTGAAACTAGCCTTTTGGAAAGACATTTTTCATTGCACTGCTGCTTTAACATTGATTTTCAAAAGTTGGGAATTTATTTTTAACCCCTCCCCTTTTTTTAAAGGAAAACACCACATACTACCCAAACATCCCCTACTGTATCCCAAGCTGTGTTTTAAACATGGGTGAACATGTTTTAAAATACCCTTTTTAACCTTTATGCTGTGGTTCCTTAGCTTCCGGTTTCAAAGAGTGTCTGTGGTCATCTCGCGGCTGCCACGTGTATCCCACGCTCGCTTTATAATGTACCCTGCTGACTCCGCCATTGGTCAGCAGGGCATGTTAGCATAAAGAAAGTGAGGGATGTGCGTGGTAGCCACAGGATAGCCATGGGAACTCTTTGAAACTAGAAAGTATGGACACACAGTATAAAGTTAAAAACTATATCAGAAGGTATTTTGAAAAATTCCTTTTATGGCTTAAATGAAAATTGGGGCTTTGGGATGTGGTGGGGAGGTTTGGGCAGTGTGTGGTGTTCTCCTTTAAAAATAATGTTGTTGTGTGGGTTTAGTGCTTTAGAACAGTGGCAGACTGACAGCATTGAAGAGCAGTGCCCTCTCTTTATCCACATGACAGGTGCAGAATGTGGGTCTGCTGTGCAAGCTTCTACACTGCCCTACCTATGGGCTTTGACCTGTTACAGAGGGACCACCCCCATCAGGTGAGAAGGTAGTTTTGACTCCTTGCTTATTCTATCCTTGGCCTCTCATATGAGACTAGCAACAAGGGTGGCAGTTATTAATAATCATAGTGGGCATCTGTTTGCTTTGAACTGGACTGAGAACATGCACAACTCATTTTACACTGAACAAACTGAACATCCATCGGATGATGGTGACTTTCAGACTCTGACCATCTGAGCAGGTGTCAGCATGGCTCAGTTGGTAGCACATCACCTCTGGACCAGACAGTCATGCGTTCTA
Organism: Neoceratodus forsteri; assembly: GCA_016271365.2. Classification (NCBI taxonomy): domain Eukaryota; kingdom Metazoa; phylum Chordata; order Ceratodontiformes; family Ceratodontidae; genus Neoceratodus; species Neoceratodus forsteri. The sequence goes on from JADMNL010000024.1 coordinate 448,098,682, forward strand.
TTCCCACCCCAGTACTGGGCTCATATGATACATGCTGGCACCTGAGTGTAGTACTAGGGGGATGCTGTACTGTTGGGGTGTGCTTTACTTTGGATGCGAAGTTAAACTGAGGCCCTGTGTGCCTTTTCTGGTGGCTGATCAGGTGTATGTCATTGATCCAGTGCACGTCTTGAAAAAAGTACGAAATCCCTCCAGTGTGCTGGTAAAATGTCCCGCATTCACTAAAACACTACCAGCTGCTTAATCTGGTTCAGTTTCAGTGGGTTTGCATCTGTATCCTGACAAGGTTGAAAACAGGCAGAATTGTCTAGCTCTCGTTTTCTGGTCAACAAAACAAAGAAAGAAATTTGGAGCCAGTGACCTAGAGCTGTCAAGGCTCCTTACGCCACTGCTGGTCCATGGAGTCATCCAGTTCTCTAAGCTGAGACTTTTATTTTATTTTAACATTTATTTATCCAGACTAGCCCAACTGAGATGGAACATCTCATTTCCAGTGGGGTCCTGCTGCTACCCTTTTCCACAACTGGGTGGACTGGAGCACTGAGAGGTTAAGTGACTTGATCAAGGTCACACAGTGAGTATTTGGCTCTAGTGGGGTTTGAGCCTGCAGTCTCCCAGTTTCCAAGCCAGTGCTACAACCACTAAACCACACTGCCTTTCTGAGGAGTCAGATGTATTAATAGATACCGTGTCATTCTACTGGTGCAGTTTTGCTGTTACGTAAATTGGGGGAGACATTTGCAAATTGTGAGCTCACTTAAAATGGATGGCACATTGTCAGGCTTCCCTTCCAGTGTGTCTTGATTCAGAAATAACATTAAAGGAACGTAGAACCATTCACCACGTGCGGACACACACATCCTCCAAACCCACTACGCTACATCTGCATTGTAGTCCAACCCCGAAGCAGCCTTTTTCGCCTCCCTGGAACAAAGGTACTGTGATTTGCATTAAGGGCCTTGCTGGGTAGAGTAAATGGAGCAGTTTGCAATTAGTTTTCAAAGTACTTATCTCATTAAAGTAAATGAATTATTGATTTAACGACACTCATGCTTTTAGTGCGAGGCACAGTGCCATTATGACTCTTTCCTCTACTTAAAAGGGCAATGTCCAGTTCTCAAAAAAACTGTGTTTTCCTTCTCAACCTTTCCTTTTTTTGCACACTGTAGGCTCCAAATTTTGCATTGGCTTTCGGAACTATACAGTGGGCGTGCACAGTATACCTTAATGGTAAAGTCCTTTGTCAGTAATTTAATTAAAAGAAATGCCTTACCCTAAATACCCCCACTGTGACTCACAGTGGATCCAGAATTGTGTTAAGGGTGAGTATCTTTGTCCAGAGGTGGCTTCCCCCCCCCCCACACAAATATATAAAAATGTTTACCTTGTAAAATTTAGATTGGTCCAAAACAGCTGCTGTTTGCTGGTCTATGGTGGGGTGGAGGGTATCAGTGGTGTTTTCTTGTGGCCCCCAGCAAGGTTAGTTAGGGGTCCCCTCTACCCACCCTGACCTTCTATCTCTGAATGGTTAGACTGCACCGTGGTGGGTAGCTTTATGGAATCGGAGCTTTATGCCCAGATTACAGATACCCTTTGTGTGCTCTTTCAATAGGACATGATAAGATGAGTAAATAATGTAGAAACATATTGAAATCTTAAAGAAGGACTTGTGCTGGGTCCAGCAGGGGGCCCCATATGTGTTGGGGCCACCAGCAGCTGCTGTTATTTAGGGTGTCTAAGGCAGACTCTGGCGGGAGCTACTTTGAAACATAGCTGGATCCACTAGTGGTGCTGCTCTAAAAGAAACAGAAAGCATCCTATGAGACATCCCAAATCCAGCTACATCCTCCCCAGGGAAGAGGCACCTGCCATTGCTGTTCTGGAGTGGCACTCATACAGTGCCATTCTGAAACGGATTATGATGAAACAATCAAAGAAACTAGACACTGCATGCCAAGTGAGCAGCAAATGTGCAGAGTGCTCACTGTGCGCCTCTCCTCGGCTCGCACCTGGAAAGGAGCCTTGGCCCAGTGTGCCCATCCCAGTTACCGATTGTCACTAACAAACTAAACATTTTTAGTGGCCATAATTTTTAAAGGCTCAAAAATTATTTTATGGGCATGTAGCCAGTTGACCAGTAACTTTTGAAAGCTGACAGTCAAACCAGTTTTTTATAACTCTTCTTTATTGATCAGAAGTAAAGAAGTCATTTAGTACAGATATGCAATATGGTACTCAGCATAGTAACAACATCTGATCAATTAAAAAAGACCAGTGAACCAACATGGCTCAACTAACTGTGAGAACCAAACAGCACAGCAGCATATGCCACCTGTCCATTTACAAACATGATGCCTGGTTAGACAGCTATTACAGTGGAAGGGTATATAGCCCCTAGTGTGTCCATAGGTACAGTGGTACATAGTCTAAAGTGAGGGGCAGCAGGGAAAATCTGTATCCAAGGATAAATGTCTTTCTTTATACACCATTCTATATGGTATGAATAAAGAATGTTGTGGGGTGAAGGGGAGGAAAAATTAGAATTTTAACAGCAAAGAAGTTCAAAACTGTGAAGGTAAGTTCCAAAGGAGTGCAGCCACCCCCAAAATGCTATTATGTTAGGTCCCCTATGAAATGCGAGTTCCAGGTGTACCAGGAGTTAATAAATGGCTCCCTACATAGCTGTATGTCCAGCGTTATCCTTTCCATATTCTGAATTTCCTGTACTTATGTAATGCAAGAGTGTGGGGTGGCATCTGACAACCACAACAGAGTAATACATTTCACTGCATCAGTTATCATTATTTAAAATAGCCCTCTCAACTGTCGTGTTTTTAATTGTGGTAGGTAATATTCCAAATATTAAACTAAGAAAGTGATTTGGGATAGTAATACCCATAACCTGTTGCATTATGCTGCTGATTTCTGATGGATATCTGTAGCCTTTGACACGCCCAGAATATATGGTAATGGGAGCCACTATATCCACAAAGCCTCCAACACCTATCTGTGCTGGTAGTATTGAAATGCTTGGTAATTGTCAGGGTGCAGAAGTAATGAACTGTTACCTTCCACCTAAATTCTCTCTAAGCCAGAGAGGAGACGACCTTCCATCCTGTAAGTAAACATTTCTTCCAACTTTATGGAGCAAACCATTTTTTTAATGACCATTAGCCATCTGACTACTTAGATTTTTTTCAACTCTGCATTGGGAACTGCTGTTGCTGTCCAGAGGGAATCGAGCTAAGACCAGCAAATTCACTACACTTGTGGCCTGCACCAAGATAGTAGACCCAAATCTGTTTATGCTACTCATCTGTCCCCTGAGAAACACAAGATTGGGAATGGGGAGGTCACAGGTTCAAAACTCACTATAGCCGAATACTCACTGTGTGACCTTGGGCAAGTTATTTCACTTCTTAATGGCCCAGTCCACCAAGTTGCAGCAATGGGTAGAAGCAAGACCTCACTGGAAATGAGATGTTGAATCTCAGTTGGGATATCCAGGATAATAAAGAAAAGTAAGGGGTATAGCCACAAAGTAGTTGCACACTGATCTGCTGTCATTGATGAAATCTAGGGATAAATCCTGAGCTAAATTTAAATCCACTCATGATGTGGCCAGCTTTCTTGAATACAGACAACTTAGAATCTCTGCAAGGAAGCCATACAGCAGGCTAAAAATTAGATTTGCAGTTCCACCCTCCTGGCATCTGCCCAGGATTACCATATTTTCTAGCAGAACATCATAATAGTCACTAATATACCAGATCAAATCAAAAATATTAGGATTAGAGAAAACTTAGGTAATAGTGATCATAATATTGTGGAGTTTACCATTAGTGCCACAGTCCAGAAGGATATGGGATTAACAGAAACTAAGAATTATAATAAGGCACATTTTCAAAAAATACAGACAGAATTAATAAAATGGAGATGGGAAAAATCCTTCTGCCATAAAACTGTTGATAAAATGTGGACTATATTTTAAAATAAACTACTTCAACTAGAGAAAGAGTTTGTGTCTGACAGATGTATGTATAATGCCAAAGCCAAATTACCTATGTGGTGTACGCAAAGGGTTTAAAAAAAAAACAGTGTACTAAGAAGAAAAATGCATATAGCAAAGTGAAAACAAAATGTAAATGAACATACCATTACAGTATATAAAACAGAATTTAAAAAATCTAAAAAAACTTATAAGATCTGAGAGGCAGAAGCTGGGGTTCCATGTCACCCATGAAATGAGAATGGAAAAAGTTTTTACGCCTATATAAAGAATTAGAAGGGTACTGACACATCCGAAGGCCCAATGGGTATGAAATCAAAACCCCAACTGCTTTAACAAACAGTTTTAACACTTATTTTTGTTCAGTATGTAGTAAAAGTACATTGACGGATATGGGTGATACATATAGAGAGTGTTCTGGTTTACAATTTACTATTAGCCCCCCAGAGGTACTTGATCTGTTATCCAGACTAAAAGGGAATAAAACTCCACGTCCAGACATGCTCCATCCCAGATTTGTGAAAGAATTGATACATCACATGGCAGCACCCCTAACATTTTTATATAATGCGTCCTTTAGTATAGGAGTGGCCCCCCTTGATTGGACAACAGCAGTTGTGATCCCTATATTTAACAAAGGTGAAAAATTCATTAATATCCAACCAGAGACCTAGTTTAACCCCGGTAGTCTGTGAGATAGCTCAGAGTTTGCTAAAACTTAAATTAGAAGATAATCTTAAAATAAAGAAATATAGGGATACAAAACGGCATGGCTTTATCAAGAGTAGTGCATGTATTACCAATCAGCTATGCTTTTATGAAAAAGTTAACAAAAACTTAAAACATAATATGCTGGTGGACATGGGTTATTTAGACTTCAAAAGGCATTTGACAAGGTGCTGCATAGCGTATTGCTTGAAAAATTGAAAAAGCTACAGATAGACACAAGGATTATTACTTGGATACAGAATTGGCTCTACAATAGAAAGCAAAAGGTGAGAATTGGGGGATATTACTTGGAGGAGGGCACTGTGACTAGTGGGGTGCCTCAGGGCCCTGTTCTGGGCCTTGTGTTGTCCACGATCTTTATTAGTGACTTGCATCAGAACATTGATAGCTGGATTGTGAAATTTGCTGATGATGTTAACGTGGGGGGACCTATTGATACAACCCAAAATAGAATGAAACTGAATAATGATTTGGATAAAGTTGAGGGATGGGCTATAAAGAATGGAATGCTCTTTAGCATCAACAGGTGCTCTGTTCTTCATTTAGGAAAATATAATAGTAAATAGGACTACTGTCTTGATATGAAATTAATCAATAAAGTATCATCAGAAAAGGATTTTGGTATTTTTGTTGACCAAGATCTACATTTTAGCGGTCACTGTACAAAACTGGTCCAGATGGCCAATTACATAAATAGCATTAAAATCGCTGTTTTAAGCAGGATGGCAAACTGTATACTACCTCTGTATAGATACTTTGTTAGGCCACATCTGGACTATGGGTCACCTTTGTGGAATCCTTACTTGAGGGGAGATGTGTATCGTTTTGGAGAGGGTTCAACGTAGGGCAACCAAGTTGATACAAGGGATATGGCAAATACCATATGATGGTAGATTAGCATGTTTGGGGTTATATAGCCTTGAGCAGAGATGCGTAAGGGGTGACCTCTTAATGATGTATAAAATAATAAATGATTCAGAATTAATGGAAGAGTTAGGCATTGAGATTCAAAATAAATCAGTAGGGTTGCAATCACACAAATACCAAGTTAAACTTGAACATACCACTGGAAGAGGAAGATTTAATACTTTTTTACAGCAGTAGGGTGTGAAACAGTTTACCACGTGATATAATGCAAAGTGAAAGTTTGAACGCCTTCAAAGGTAAATTGGATAGCTACTTTATTAATGGGTGGGTTTGTTGGACCCGCTAATGTGGGTGGACAGACTCAATCCATGCCTTCTATTGTCCTTTACCCAGTATGAATACCCAGTATGAGTCAAAAATGTAGTTGGTGGCACTGCCTTGCAACATCCAAATGACATCCTACTGGATGGGGTCAGTTGCAACAACCCCCATATAATTGCCAATGCTTTTAATAGGCAGCTCTCTGATTTTTATTCTCTTACTTCTTCTCTTATTAGTGACACTCTGCAGTGCATATCCGTGTCTCTCTTCAATCCTGCCTCCCAGCAGCCACCTTTCTGCATGCAAACAGTCTTGATAAAGAAAACAACCAGGTTCTTAGGTGGTATCTCCACATTTACCAATGCTGATTTTGATAATATGGTGCCCAAGCTTATTTACCTAGGAGCTCCTCTCCTTGTCCCCTCTATAGTCTATATCTTCAGCTTCTCCCTACTCTCTGGGGTTGTTCCAAATGTCTGAAAGATGGCTACTGTGGTCCCAGTTTCCAAACAAGGTGACCCTAAAAGTTCTGAGCAATTATCTCCCTATTGTGATACTGTCAATGATTAGTAAGGTCCTGGAGAAGAGTGTTACCTTCCAGGGCACTGAATACCTCCTCTCTAACAATGTACTGTCCACATAGCAGCGTGGGTTTCACAAGCATAGCAGCATAGAATTTGACGGCAGATAAGGACTGCTTGGCCCATCCAGTCTGCCCTTTCCTCTCTACCTACACTATTACTGCAGACTGTACCCAATCTACAGCTCATTCTCCCCCCCCTTCCTTTCCACTATGATTCCCTTGTGCTTCTCCCATGCATTCTTGAACCCCACAATTGTTTTCGGTCCCACCACCTCCACTGGAAGGCTGTTCCAGGAATCCACCACTCTTTCTGTGAAGAAGTAGTAGTTCCTCACATCTCTGCTGAATCTAACCCCCTCTCCCACTTCATAGCAAGTCCCCTTGTTCTTGAGCACCTTTTCTTCTGAAAAACACTTCCCACCTGTTACTCATTTACCCCGTGAGGTATTTAAAGGTTTCTGTTATATCCCCTTCTCCATCCTCTGTTCCAGGGTGTATATACTGAGATCCTTTAGTCTTTCCTTATAAGACTTTTGATGCAGACCCTGCATCATTTTAGTTGCCGTCCTCTGGACCACCTCCACCCTGTCTTTGTCCTTCCAGAGATGTGGCCTCCAGAACTGGACACAGTACTCTAGGTGGTCAGTAATCTATACAGAGGCAATACCACTTCCCTCTTCTGCTGGTGATATCCCTCCCTATGCATCCCAGCATCCCTCTAGCCCTCCCAACTGCCTTATTGCACCACCTGGCCCCCTTTAGGTCATCCAATATGATTATCCCCAAGTCTCTTTCCTGCTTAGTGGTCATCAATACTCCACCCATTTTTTACTCCGCCCCTGGGTTTCTATGCCCTAGGTGCATTCTTTTGCACTTTTTCACATTGAAACCCAGCTTCCTTACCCCTGACCACTCCTCTAGTTTTCTCAGGTTTCTGCTCATCCTTTCCACCCCCCTCCCCGGACTGTCCATCCTATTGCAGATTTTGGTGTCATCCACAAAAAGGTAAACCTTCGCTTCTAGCTCCTCTGTAGTGCCACATATAAGATATAAAGACATTAAAGAGGACTGGTCCCAGCACTGACCCCTGTGGCACCCCGCTGGTCACCCTCCCTTCCTCGGAGTGAACTCCCATTTACCATCAGTCCATCACCCTCTGTTGTCTATCCCCTAACCAATTTCTTATCCAGTTTACCACCTTTGGACCCGCTCCAAAGCTACCCAGCCTGCTTACTAGTCTCCTATGTGGAACTGTGTCAAAAGCCTTACTGAAATCTAGGTGCTCCACCCTGATCTAATTCCTTTGTTACCCAGTCAAAGAATATAAGTATATTTTTTAATAAGTATATTTTGCAGGGTTTTATTTAACTCTAAAAATTGATTAGCGTTTTGCTCATAAAAGTGCTAAAACTTTGTGAAAATGCATAGATCTTGCCTCACTGTGTTTAACAAACACAGCACTTCTAGAAAATCTATATAAATACTTTCTATACAGTTAGTATCATCCCAAGAAAAAAACTGCTAATCAATTATTTAAAACCCTGTTTTATAAAGTATAAGATTCATTTGATGTGATCTCCCCCTGTGAACCCATGCTGCCTCAGGTCTTGTAACCCACTGGATTAAATATATTTATACTATCCTTTCCTTCAGCAGTGATTGCATTAACTTTCTCACCACTGATGTTGCTAAATCTCCTAAGGTGTTCCGTATGGATCCATACCCTTTAATAATCACCTGATGCATCATAACCAAATCCTGCTTAATGTCTAATGCCCAGTCTGTAGATTTAGTCATATTACTCCCAGTACATTGTTGTGGGGTAGTGGTGTCTGAAAATACAGGTCCCATTTCTCTCTGTAGCTTTCTTTGCCTTGTTGAACAGAATTATCATCTTTTGTCTGGGAGTATATAATAAATGGGATTTGTGGCATGATTGGTTCCACAGCTTGGAGTACTGGAAGACCAGTAGGGTCAGGCACTGTTGGCAGATTTTTAGATATTGGCACTCGTATACTAGAAGAGGAGAAAGTACATTATTGGAGTCATGCAAAAGCCTCATCTCTTTTTCTGCACATATTATCGGTAAGGGTTTAGTTAGACCTTCCATAGCAGAGTAGGAGTTCCCACTATTAAGGATTGTATTAAGTTATTTTGTATCCTTTTTGTCTTGAACAGAAGTATCTCCATGAGGGGACTGAGAAATTGCAACTAAATTGGGAGGACATTTTTTTGCCACATCGTTGTCACAATCCAGTATTTGATTCCCATTATCTTCTGCAGACCAGTACTGACCTCTTGTGGCCATTTGTGTACCATCCTATGTTAAAATTATGGGCGGGACTAGAGCAATACACAGTCACAAGAAGCATTATCTTTGCTCAAAATAGTCTGCAAATCAATTGCTGTAGTTTCTGCTCTCATATTAGTGTTTGCAGTGTCTCTTGGCTTTACCATATCTGGCATCTGTGGTGCTTTATTTTGATCTCAAGAAATATTTCAGCTCCATCCCCTCTCCCCTTACTTGGCAGGGACATAGGCTCTGATAAGACATTAGCATCATTTTATTTGCTCTCATCTTTTCATTAATATGTAATAGATAACCCACTCTGAGGTGTGCGGTCGTGCTCTGATATACGCACGCCTTGGTGTGCGTTGTTACGCACGGGGCTGCACGGTCATGTGATGTGTTTTCTACAATCAGAACACTGGATTTGTATTTGTATTTGATTTCCATTTTATAAATAAATATATATCCTGTGTATATATATATATATCCATCTTTAGGTTCTTGCCCAGATTGGGTGCTAAGGGCTGAGTCTGGTTGCTTCGGGGATGTTTTGTGGTTTTCTTGCTTGACTCTGACTGTGGAATGTTAACCTCCTTGATAGCTGATTCAGAGTCGGAATCGGTAGAATCGTTCTTGTCCATAGTGTGCATAGTGTGCTTGCCTAATCCAAATTCATCCACTGCTGCGGGTAAACTTTTTCTGGTCTAGGATATCGGTTCTCCTATATTTATAGAAGGGCTGGAATAAGCAGCTATCGATGAGAAAATAGAACACCCTCTGTCTGCTTTAGCCCCCTGGCTGGGGGTAGTTTCTGACAACAATGGGACTGGGTCAGCTGTATTTGCAGTAGAGTTAGTGACTGGGGCGGCACCTGTATCAGTATTACCTTTGGAGTCAGTGACAGCTTCAAGGATTCCTACTGAAGTGTCAACATTTGTTTGGAAGTGCCGGCCTCAGTCCCTGTGGTAGTGTTACGAGCTTCTGCTAAAGCCTATCCAGTACAGATCTCTCTTTCCTGGTGGTGTTCTGGGTGTGGAAGTTCAGTAATATCCTTAGCACTTTTATAACTGGAGCATGACATGTCTGCAGAACTGTTAAATTCAAAGTATGCAAGGTAAAGTGAGCCGCTGAATTTCGGTTTTCAGCGGCTTCCTTTATTTCTGCTTAATTTTCTTTTCAGTGTTTCTGAGCAAACCAAATAGCACACGTTATATAAATATGATTTAAGAAAAAATAAGTAAACAGAGGCATCCAAAATGAAGTTATACACCCGTTACAATAGACTCAACGTCACCTATTCATTATACACCAGTACATTATTCGGACCAAAAAAAAAATCCACCCTGGTTTTTCTATGATTCCCCTTTTGAATAGTGGGAGGAGGTTAAGTCTGACCTTAAATATTTTTTCAAATCGCAAAAGTAAAATATTATCAAATAAATATTTGAACTAGTTGGATCGCAGAAGGCAGTATCAGAAACTGTTGTCTCTACTGGCAACAACTAGACATGATTTTTTATACAAACATACAACTGTGCCAGAAGATAAAAGGCCTTACAGTCTATCTACTCTGCTTGAATGTTCAGTTCCCACTTTATTTACAGGTGGAACTACCCCCTCCCCATATCCCCCCGACCCCTGTCAGATACACCTCCCCCCTCTTTTCCCCCACCTGCAACCTCCCCTGTCACCCTGTCCCAGCCTCTCTTTAAGCTGTCCACTATTTTTCGGGATACCACCTCTTCTGGAAACTCATTCCAGTTAGCCAGTAGCCATCACCCTCCCAGTGAAAAAGTGCCTCTTCATCTCCTTTCTAAACCTTTCCTCCACCAGCTTTAGGCTGTTATCCCTAGTGGTCTTGTTTCCACTAAGGCTGAAGAGGCCCTCCATGCTCATCCTGTTCATACCTTTAAGGTACTTGAAGGTCTCAGTCATGTCCCCCCCCCCCGTTCTCAAGAGAGTACATGTTGAGTCCCTGAGCCTCTCCTCATGGGTGTTGTCTTGCTGGCCCTGGTTCATAGAAACATAGACTTTGACGGCAGATAAGGACCGCTTGGCCCATCTAGTATGCCCATTTCCCTACCTACAGGATAGGCCGCAGATCCTAGTTAACCAACAGCCGATTTCTTCCTACCCCCCACAAGAATTGCCTTATGTCTGTCCCATGCATTCTTGAATTCTCCCACAGTTTTAGACCCCACAACCTCCTCAGGAAGGCTGTTCCATGCATCCACTACCCCTCTCTGTGAAATAATACTTCCTCTTCATCTTGGTTGCTCTTCTCTGTACCATTTTCAGCAAGTTGATATCCTTCTTAAGATAAGAACACCAGTACTGCACACTGTACTCTAGGTATAGTCTCACTAGAGACCTGTACAGCAGCAAAATGAACTCCAGCTTCCTGCTGGTGATTCCCCTAGCTCTGCAGCCTAGTATCCGATAAGCTTTGGCTGCAGCCTTCCTGCATTTTGCCGAGTATTTCAGGTCACTCTTGATAATTGCACCCAGGTCCTTTTCTTCCTCTAATCTGGTAATCTGCATACTACCCAACCAGTATTTGGTCTCTGGGTTCTTCACCCTCAAAGCTTAACTTTACACTTTTTAGCATTGAACTCCAGTTGCCAAATGCCAGAAAACACTTCTCTAGCCTAGCCAGGTCTTCCCTGATTTCCTGTCTCCTCTGTGTCCACCCTCCGTCAGAGCTTGGTGTCATCCATGAACAGGCATATCTTACCCTTGATTCCACCTGCAATGCAATTTATGAAGATGTTAAACAACACCGGACTGAGCACAGAGCCCTTTGGTACCCCACTGGTCACTGGCCTAGCTTCTGAGAATTCCCTCCCACTACCACCTTTTGGCTTCTGTCTTGTAGTCAACTTCTGACCCTCCCAACACGATTAGCCCCCACCTCTAGATCTTCTAGCTTCCTGACCAATCCCTGTAAGGTACAGAGTTGAAGGTCTTGCTGAAGTCCAGATACAGGATATTAACTGCTTGGTCCTTCTCCTCTGTCCTGGTGACCTAGTCAAAGAAGTCAATTAAGTTCATCTGGCAGGACCTTCCCAACACAAACCCATGCTGCCTCATGTGCTGGAGCTCATTATCCTCCAGAAAGTTGGCTGTCCTAAGGGGGAAATGATTGAACTGCAGTACCAGAGAATGTCATCATTGTTAATGGAGCAGAAATATAATACTAAAGGTAGAAAGTTTCATACAAACCCCTTCAATGAATATAAAAAGCAAATTGGATGAATGGTCTTTTGCAGAATTAGCCGATGGTGACAGAACTCTTTAGTCGGGTACTAAGGAACAAATAGCCTTACTCAGTACTCATGAAGGCCACCCTTGGAACCCCAACTGGACCAGCTTGTTGCCTGCCTGATTTATTCTCAGTCATGCTAGTCCCACATTTGCCTCAAGGGGACATGGACATGCTCCAAGCTATTTCCCCAGGGGAAGTTATGATAGCAATCAAGTCCCTTTCTACGGGTTCAGCCCTGAGTTGAGATAGCCTACTGGTAGAATTATAAAAGCTCATTGGGGAAAAAATCTAGAATGAATTGGCTCTTCTCTTTTTTTTTTGTATCATATTTTTATTATGGTTTTTCATATGCCATCCAAGTACATACAGATAGAGTGATCTAGCATTGTTAGTTTACATTTCTTCCCTCTCAATGTGGGGTTACAGGAATTGAAGTACAATCACTTTCATGAGTATTATTTCTTATTTGATACCCATCTGGCACATTTGTAAAAATAGAAGGAAAATAAAACAATTTAGGCTATATCTTCCAAAAAAAGATAAGAGAACTAACAACGTTATCAAACTGTAGCACACAGAATAAACAATGTAAAAAAATAAATAAATATGCTTTGCCTAATTCCAAGTCTATTCCTTTGTGTTTTTATTGCCCAGGTGTCAGCTTATTGTCATGCGGCATAGGAGGTTCTTATTTTAGTTTAACCAATTTATCTGGAGTGTAATCTCTGTTCTCCTTTTCTTTCAGGATCAATGGGACCCCACTAGGATGTCCGGCCCTTCGAAGGAGAGTGACTTCTCCTAGGATTAATGTGGTCAGGAATGTTGCCCATGCATTTAAAAATCCTCTCCTCATGTCCCTTTAGGACGTATGTCAACCTGTCCACTGAGAGTGCCCTGAGGGTGAGGGTTTTCCATTATTCAACTGTAGGGACACTCCCAGTTATCCACAGGTTTTGTATCCCCTGTCTGGCCACTACAAGGAGGATCCTAATCTGCCTAGGATGTAGTTCCCAATCTCCATTATCCTGTCCGCCCATCTCCAGTAGTAATGATCTTGGGGACACTTCCAGTGAGCATCCTGCTATCTTGTTCATCTCTCTAACCACGTCTCTCCAGTATGTCTGTATTTCCAGACATTCCCAGTAGTAGTGCATCCAGGTGCCCCTGGCCCCCTCCACATTTCCCACATGTAGGTGACACTTATGGGTAAAACTGATGAACACTGGACGGAGGGTAATATAGTCTGAGCAGGAATTTATATTGCATTTCTTTATATCTGTTGCACAGTAGTAAACCCATATGGGAAGTCAGTAGCAATTCCCAACTGCTGTCTTCAATTATGGCATTGAGGTCTCTTTCCCATCTCTGTTTCGCCCTCTGAGGGTCCCCTTTGAAATACAACCTATCTAATTTAGCTACCCGGCCAATCAGTACCTTCTCCTGTGTCTTTGCCCCCAGGATTTCTCTTTCAACCTCTGCCAAGGCAGACTCGGTATTGGCATTCCTGTTAAGGCTCTGCCAGTATTTCCGGACCTGAAAGAATCTAAAGAGGTGTTAGGATGGTATACCCAAACCCGTCTGTAAGTCCTGAAAGAGGACATCCCTGTTCTGGAGATCAGATCCCCTATACATCTGATGCTTCTGTCCTGCCAGGTTTTGAATCCTTCGTACCCCAGGCTCTTCTCTTTAGTTATATATTATCTTAAGGTGTTATGGGTCCAAGTTTAGAACAAGGGGGTTCTAGTTTATCTGTATAAAAAGGGGAACATGACTAACATTTCTAATTGGGGGACTATTAGCCTCCTAAATTCTGATTCAGAAGTATACAATGCCCTGCTTGCCATTAATCTCTCCAAGGGCAAATGCCCCACTGGGCTGGACTCCAAAATGCTCTACCTGTCTGCCCCTGCCATCGCCATTCCCCTGGCAGCACTTTTCAATCTTTCCTTCTCCCTCGCTTCTATCCCATCTACATGGAAGCATGCCAAGATTTTAACCAGAGTTAAGACCTCCTGATTGTCACAGGTTGCTAATAGATACCTCTCAGTCTACTAATAGATTCCTCTCAGTCTATTAATAGATACCTCTCAGTCTACTGATATATTCCTCTCAGTCTATTAATAGATTCTGTACCTCTCAGTCTACTAATAGACACCTCTCAGTCTACTAATAGATACATCTCAGTCTACTAATAGATTTCTCTCAGTCTTGTGGGATAAAGGGTCGAAGACTTCAAGATAATATTTATGTTTTAAGAGAAGTGGTTGAGCGTGGGAACTGGGGCAAGGTCTCGGGCCTTCTCCTGGTGCTTTACTGGGAAGAGGGGGGGTCTTTGATTACATTTCACATGCTTTTCTGTTCAGGGTTCTACAATACTATGGGATCCCAGAGAAATTAGATATATGGCTTCTTTAGTATATTCTACGGCTTATGTGGTCCCCATATTGAATGGTTGGTTGGGGAACCAATGAATATTAATAGAGGGGTTCGGCAAGGGTGTCCCCTCAGTGCCCTTCTAAATATATTTTGTTTCGATCCCCTGGTTAGGAAAAGTAACAGCTCAGAGGATCTTGATCGCATTGCTACCACTGACAACCTGATTTTCTCTCCAGGTTTTTGGCCTATGCAGCTGTTGCCTGTTTACTAATTTAAAATTTGGAATCCCTGGGAGTCTTTTTTTGGTGTTTTAGAATACTACTCAGAAGCAGCAGGGGTGAGGGTAACCTGTGGAAGAGTAAAGGCATGGCTTTGGGCTCTTTGAAGAAAGGCTGTGCAAGCCACATCTTGGGTATACCCATTGAATATGGCTCCCTTACAGTTCTCAGCATAAAATTCGGGCGGGGAATTTGGCTAATCTGAACAGGAAGGAAAACTGGCAGTTGCATAAAACAAAGTGAATAGGTTCGTACTAAGGTTCATACTAAGGTAAGTGCAAGAGCGAGAAGGCAGAGGCCCATAATGCTCTTATACTAACCCATTATATAGTAGGAAATATCATATCCACTGCCTAGCAAACCATCTAGACGATTTTTAAAAATACTTTTAGTTTCACTAATAACGACTTGAAGTGGCAAGCTGTTCATGGACCAATAACTCTAAGAGTAAAAAAACATTGTTGACTAGAACTCGAGAATGGTTTTCTAACTAGTTGCAAAGGATGTCCCCTAGTATTATGATTGTAGATTTTAAATTCTGAACCTAGTTCATATAAAAAATAGGGGTCTTGAACAATGTTGTATAATAACATGAGATCGCCTCAAAGATGACATGTGGATTAGGGCATAAGTTTAAATGTGTCTAACCTTCCCTCATATGAGACATTATGTAGCCCAGACATTTTTTTTATTTCCTCTGAACTGTTTCCAATAAAAGACCTTCAGATTTTTTATACGGACACCAGAGCTGGGAAGCGTATTCTAAATGTGGTCTAGCGTATGCTCGATACAGTTGTAACAACACCTCATGCTCCATGGTTCTGATGTTACGTAAGATAGACCATACTACTCTGTTGGTTTTGTTGATAATACCGTGTACATGTTTATTGTAAGACAAATTATCTGAAATTATAATACCCAAATCTCTTTCATCCGATGTTGTTTCAAGTAGTAAACCATCCAATGAGTAAGGGAAGTGCAAATTTCTTGTGCCCAAATACCTTACTTTACATTTTGAGATATTTAAGGTCATACCCCAGTTTTTTACCCATGAGGTAATGTAATCAAGATCTTTTTGGATGATGTTAGCCTGGGGGACAGAGGCACAAGGGCCATCTATTTTAACGTTGTCTGCATATTTTGTGGTAAAAGAGGAACAACCTAAGGTAAGATTAACGATGAATGCTTGAAAAAGACAGGGGCCCAAGACTGAACCCTGTGGCACCCCGCTTGTCACTATACCCTTAGCTGATTTTTTTCCCATTGATAACTATTTGCTGAGTGCGATTTTAAAACCAATTATTTATCCAATTCACGATGAAACTGTTTATATTTAACTTACGAAGTTTAATAGTTAGAGCCCAGTGTGGCATGATATCAAAAGCCTTGCTGAAGTCAATAAAAATGACATCACAAGGCAAATTCTTATCAAGGGAAGAACTAATATGTTCATAAAAGCATATTAGTTTGGTTAAACAGCTTCTACCTTTTTTGAAACCGTGTTGCTCTAAATCATAAGAATCAAGGATGGGAGATATCATGTCTTTGATTAGACTTTCTAGTAGTTTACAGATCGAGGAAGTCAAACTTATAGGCCGATAATTTTCCAATTGTTTTTTAGGCCTTTTTTATGAATTGGGATTACATCTGCTTCTCTCCAATCCTGTGGGACAAACGTTTTGGCCAAAAAATACTCAAACATTATTTTTAAGGGAGTAGTGATAAAATCTGCTAACAAAAGTAGTAAGTGACCAGCTATACTGTCTGGGCCTGGACTATATTTTCCTTTGAGTGTTAATAATTTTTTTTTGATGATATCTTTAGAGAAACGGACTGGAGGAACATCAACAGTTTCAAGCGAAGCATCATCATAAGTTTGTTTGGTTGTACTAGTGAAAATTTAACAAAAGTTATTATTAAACAATTCAGCCATTTTTGTAGGATCATGAAACAAGATTTCATTATCAAGTAATGGGCCAATTTGACATGTGAGTTTCCTCAATGAATCAATATAAGAATAAAAGTGCTTGCTATTTGTTTTATTAGCAGTTAATGCCAAATTGTGTTCTCACTTAGATTTAGCCCTTTTAATCATAGACTTACATTTTCTTTGTGTTAGGACATATGAAGCCCAGTTAGAGGAAGATTTAATTTTTTGATATCCGACATATTTTTTGAGCTTTAATCTAATAATTATTTTGATTGACTGATTCATCCATTTAGGGACTTTATTTTGGTTGGCATTTTTAATCTTAGATGGAATGTATAACTCTCTTAGATGGCAGATGATATTCTTGAAGCTTTCCCAACAGTGTGTAGGCGAAGAACCTGCCAAAACAGACTCCCAATTAATATTCCCAATAATATGCTTCATCGTTGCCAAAGCTGCTTTGTCATACAAATATATTTTGGTGGGGTTGGAGTTATAAACATAATTTTATATAATATTAAAAGTGACGGTATTATGGTCACTGTTCCCTATAGGATTGCTAACCTGAATATTATCTAATATTACATCATCATCACAAAATACAAGGTCCAGGATATTTTTTCCTCTTGTTGGGATGCGTATATTCTGCTTAAGACCCAACTGAGTGCATGTATTCAGTAGCCTATTCCCCTGGCTGGTATTAGCACTTAGATTCTGCCAATCTATTTCACCTAGGTTGAAATCGCCAGAGACTACAATATTGCCTATCGCTTTTGCCTGTTCCATTTCACATAGAATAGCATCTAAAATGTCAACTGGAGAATTGGGAGGATGATAGCAAGAGCCCAAAATAAGTTACTTCAGATCCTCCCTCCAATCTAACCTTAATAGCCCCTCCAAATTCTGGAAGGTCATACACTCCCTCTTCTCACCCCCAGCGGCCAAGCCCTCACCTCTCCTTAGTGTAAACAACTCCACACTCTCGGATCCTATCTTAGTCGCTGCTGAGTTTAACTTATATTTCTCCACCAGCGCTTCCACGCTCCTTTCCTCCTTACCCTCCATGTCACCATCTCCACCACCTACAGGGCAAAAACTACCTCAAAATACAGGTATTTTCTCCTTCAGGGAAATCTCTCTGGATGAAGCACTAGAAGCCCTGCTAACATTAAGCCCCTCAAATGGGAATTCCCCAGATGGACTAGATCCCAAACTTCTGTTCCTCTTGGCCTCTGCCATAGCAACCCCTATTGCCTATCTCCTAAATCTATCCTTCGCCACTGCATCTGTCCTGGAAGCACGCCATTGTCATCCCTCTCCACAAAGGGGGCACCTCCTCCTCCACCTCAAAGTGTTGGCCAATCTCCCTCCTCCCTGCTCTTGCGAAGCAGCAAGAACACTTAGTGCTTAGCCAGCTAACCTCCTATCTTACCGACTCAAATTTCTTCACACACTACCAGTCTGGATTCAGGAAAGATCACTCCACTGCCTCCTCTTTACTAAGGCTCACTGACACCATCCAGTCTGGAATGGATAGAGGTCTCATCACCTCTGCCATTTTCATCGATCTGGCCAAGGCCTTCGATACAGTCTCCCACAATGTGTTACTATCTAGCCTCTCTGACTCTGGCCTCTCCACATCTGCTACTGCCTGGTTCAGTGCCTGTCTTACAGACCACACTCAATCTGTCAGGATTGTGGATGCCACATCCCTTCCCCTCCCCATGTCCACCGGTGTCCCCCAAGGATCGGTGCTTGGGCCTATCCTATTCTCTATTTTTCTAAACAACCTGCCCCAAAGTTGTTCTGCCTCCTCGATCCACATGTATGCTGACGATACTGTCCTATTTTCTTCTGGCTCCTCCCCAGCCTCAGTTGCCTCTACCCTCCAGGCAGATTTTAACAAAGTCCAGCTCTGGTTCAACTCTCACCAGCTCTCTCTAAATGCTAAAAAACTGTAACTATGACTTTCGGTACATCCCAATGACTAGCCAGGCCCCTCCCACCCACTTTCCACACCCTTGATGGGTCAGAGCTGGAGGACGTCACCTCCTTCCGGTATCTTGGAGTTTGGCTTGACCGCCACCTCACCTTCGCAGTCCATGCTGGCTCTATACTAACAAAACTCCGCCCCAAGCTCGGAGCTTTATATCGGAACCATTCTAGCCTCCCCTACCCGGTCCATCGTGAACTTATCCAGAAGATGATACTTCCCTCCTTCAATTATTGTGATATTGTTTACAGTGCTGCAAAAAAGTCAGTTTTATCCAAACTGGATACCCTTTTTAATGCTTTCTGCCGGTTTGCTCTTGACGCTCCTCCTCGCACCCACCGCTACATGCTATAATGCTCCCTTGCTCTCCTCTCCCTTGAGAACTGCCACCTAATACACTGTGCCAAGTTTATCTCAAAGAACTGGTTTGGTACCCTCCCAGTGTATCTGACCTCCATACTATCGCCCCCTCTGGCACCCACCTATGCTCTGAGGTCCCTAGACTCCTGGCTTCTGGTAGTCCCCAGACATTGGACCCAAGCTGGCCAGGCTGCCTTCTCTCACCACTTCCCTCAATTCTGGAATTCTTTCCCCTCTGAAATTCACCACTCTTCCTCTATCCGCTCACTATCCTATGCCCTTGCCAGCCACTGCTCAGTAAACTGCTCCTGCAGCTAACTCTCCAATCTTTCTACCTCAGACACTCCTATATTTCTTCTCCCAGGAGGCCCAATGGTGCTACTTCACTAACCACACCCAACTGCTGTACTTGATCCCAACTTTTGAGCTAACTAACTTGCACTTAACCCTATCTCATTATATACCACAACCCAATGCCTTAGCAGGATTTCCTCATTGCAACTGTTACTCTCGACTATCAGGGTATATGTATTAATCCACACTCACCTATTCCTGTTAAACAAACTGGAGGCAGTATGGCGCAGTGGTTTAAGGCTCTGAGCTGCAAATCTGGAGACCTGGGTTTGAATCCCACAGCCCCCACCTGCATACTGTGTGACCCTGAGCAAGTCATTTAACTTCCATGTGCTCCCAGGTTGCACCTACAAACAAGCTTTCAGCTTAGTGTGTCTCACCTGGTAAAATAATTGGTAAAAAAAAAAATATGCAGCTGTATTATCTAATTATATGTTTTCAAGGTATAAAGCATGACTTCCCCATGTAATTGCTACTATACTATAAGTAAGGGTAAATTGTCATCTACGCCCAACTATTTCTGTCAAATGTTTTCAACTGTATTGTAATTGTATATATATATGTCAGGGACCTGGACTACCCTTGTCCTCTTCCCCACTGTACCCCTCCCCCAGGTCACACCGGGAGACGAGCAGTTCTTGCTCAGTGTGCTTTTCCTGGTGAAAAATTTCAATAAATAAATAACTTGACCCAAATAGTCTCAGTTTGTTTGTCATGTTTTTTGATGCACTTAGTAATGTTAATTGAGTTTAGTTGATTTTTCACAAATAACGCAACTCCTTCTCTCTTTCTATTAGTCCTATTGTATGTATACACAGTGTAACCTGGAATAATTGTCTCCCAAGATGATTTATCATCACCCCAAGTTTCACTGATTGAGATGATATCAATATCCTCTTGACTAATTCTACATTTTAATTCATCCAGTTTTTTATTACGACACCTGGCGTTAAAGCTTAAGCAATGCAAGTATTGACAATTCATAGAGCTGCTGGCTGATGGTTTTAGAGATGGTGACCTATCCATCATCTCGCCCCCTAAATTCAGTTTAAAAGGTTATTAATGGATGTCAAGAACTGTTTTCCCAAGATAGCATTACCACGTCTGCTTAAATGTAAACCGTCAATGCAGTACAGTTCGGGATGATGTTCAGATTCTTCCGTACAGGTTAAGCATATCAAATTCTGTTGCAGATACCATTTCGTAAACCATTCGTTTATGACTTTCATTTTGTTGTTAAGGAACGGTGAGAAGCGAGGAATAGGTAAAATCTCAGAAAGGCAAATTGTACAACCAATGTCAACCAGTTTGTTAGTTAATGCAACAAAATCTTCTTTTATTGATTGAACAGAGTCCCTATAGATATTACTAGCACCTACATGTATAAGTGCTATGAAATTATCACCACAGTTCTTCATAATCTCAGACAGCATTATCGTGAGATCAGATATCTTAATGCCGCTGAAGCTGGAACTAGTTCTGTTGGCTTTATCAGGATTACATATTGTCCTGTCTAAGTGTTTAGTTAGGGAGTCTCCCAAGACATAAATTTGTTGCTTACAGGTGTCACTAAGATCATAATGGTTACTGGGCAAAGAAGGAGTAGTTAGGTCAGTGGAAAAGTCAATGAGTGGAGTTTCATTGGTTTGCATGTTGTTAATAATAGGATTGACAGGGGGTAAGTCAGGAATGTCCGTTTGAGGTAAAATACAACAATCAGTTAACCCCATGGGGGCATCTGTAGTTACATCTGTAGTAATTAAAGAAGGGGAAGATAAAGGATCAAATCTATTAAATTGTTCAATGCTAAAATGGTGAGCCTTCCTGCCCTTCTTAATGGCTCTGGTGTCCTGTATGTTGAACCAGTTATCCTCATCATTTTGATTATTGTCAGTAAAACAATTGTCCTCCCTGGCTCTTTTTCTTAATCTCTCTGTTGTTGATGCGGTATGTAACTGAGGACTGTCAGTAACTATCTGGGTGGGAATCACAGAAAGATGGGGAGCACTTGGTGTAATCACGGTCCCACCTTCTGCGCCATGATTAATTTCTAAAAATGGTGATACAACAGCTGCATTGCAACGTTTATGCATATCCGATTGGCTGTTTTAGAGTGCGATTAAACGTAAATTGAAACTCCCAATTATATCATGTAAATCCAGATTTCTAGACATTTGCTGCACGTATAAGGTTGGTCAGGTAAATCACCTGTAATTAATGTGAACTTGTTACAATCGATGCATTGTATGCCAGTACGTCCAGATGTTTGAATAGTGAAAACACTGCACGCTGCCATTATAAATCAAATTACCAGATGTGATACAACGTAGAAGTATTTAAACAATTGTTCAATTAGTTGCAACTTGGCTTACCCACAGAATTACAAGTCTAAACAGGGCTTAACCATACAAGGTATATTACTCGTCTTACCCTAGAGACCTATGAAAACTGCTAGTTGCACTAAGACTTACAAAACGTTGCCCCCGACTGTCTGGTAACTCTGATGCAGGAGCTGCCAATAGCTACCAAACACAGCTGCAACATGGACTGCTAGATTGCTAAACAATTGCTCCTGTCAGCCGAGAGACTACAGAGTCCTAAACTGTTTCACAGTCTCAGAAGAGTGTCTCGCAACATGGTCAGACAAAAATAATATTATTAAAGTTCAGTTTAAAGAGTTTGCAAACAGGGGCAAGCAATTGGTGTCACAAGTGCCAGAAAATGTAACTCTGAGTTCACTCCCTTAGTTACAGAAATGCAGTAAATTACCAAGTAGTGTCGAAGTATGATACTCCCCAAAAAACTCACTCTGCAAAGTGGTCAAATATACCACCATGAAAATAGAGGTCTGTAGCCTATTATATTACCTACCAGCAGACGAGCGAATGCTGCAGAGTAGTAGTAGGCTGAAACTGTAAATAGAAGCAAATGGTCTAAAGCTGTTCCACTTAGCCCAGTCTATAACACTGCCATGCTAAATCGTGAAACATGGCGGAGACGCTGCGGTGTCTTGGGTGACGTGACCGCTAACGCACGCTCGCCCCTGCTCGCAGTGGCTGGATTAAATAGCAGCCCTGACCCGGAAGTGCTGCCAACGGGTCATAGAGCTGTAGCCCCACAAACTGCTCAAAACTACGATTAGAAATAAAATATAACACCACCAAAGTGGTTCTAAAATGAAAGTGCAAAGCACCGCAGTGATGCTGTAACTAGCTGATTTAAAATCAAAGTCGAACAATAATGTCCCTCTTCCCATTCGGCCTGAACAGGGCTCAAACAGTTGTTTCACAGGTTAAAACGTAAAACACAAGCACAAAAGGTATATAGTGATGGCTGTACTGTGCAGAATCAGTGGCCAATGACTAAAGCAAAGTGGGTTTATACAGTATGTTAGACATTTTTAGTCCCCGCATTTTTTTGTATGTCAGTTTTGCCTTCCCTTCCCGAAGGAGTTAAAAGCAAAACTGTACAGTGTTTTCTTCAGACTGCTGTTGGGAAACTGTCTGAACCTGGTCTGAACGAACATCAGCCCAAAGCTAACTGCTTCAAAGCCACCTTCTACATCAACTTAAACCACCCTGCTAAATTCTGGAAGGTGGTCAAATTGCTCTTCTCACCACCTTTGCAGCTCCCCACCCCTGTTCTAAATACAGGCAGCACCACGGTAACATCCCCTCTTGCAGTGGCCTCAGAATATAACTCCTTTTTCACAAACTGTACCTCGTCATTGTTGGCCACTCCGCCTCCTATCCCTCCCAATCTCTCTACTGAAACCCCCCCTGCCCATACCGTCCCAACAGCCCCCTCTTTTTCTATCCATCAAGATTTCCCTGGCAGAAGTATACAACGCCCTGCTTGCCCTTAATCCCTCCAAGGGCAAAGGCCCCACTGGGCTGGACTCCAAAATGCTCTACCTGTCTGCCCCTGCCATCGTCATTGCCCTGGTGGCACTTTACAACCTCTCCTTCTCCCTTGCTTCTATCCCATCTATATGGAAGCAGGCCACTGTCATCCCCCTTCCAAAAAGTGGTGACCCCTCCATCCCTGGTAACTACTACCCCATCTGCCTCCTTCCTATTCTAGCAAAACTCTAGGAACACTTAGTCCTGTCACAACTCTCCATCTATCTCTACTCCTCCTTTTTCTTCTCACCTTACCAGTCCAGTTTTAGGAAGTGCCACTCAACCTCCACCTTCCTCCTAAGGTTCTCTGACTCCATTCTTACTGGTATGGATAAAGGTCATATCACCTCAGCCATACCTGTCGACCTGGCAAAGGCATTCAACACAGTCTCCCACTAACCACTCCTGTCCAAGTTCTCACTTGCAGGGCTGTCTAGCATGGCCACCAGCTGGTTCCACTACTGTCTGGTAGGCAGTCCCAATCTCTCAGAATTGGCAACGCCACCTCTGCCCCTCTCCCAGTTACCACTTGTGTAACCCAAGGCTCAGTCCTTGACCCGCTCTTGTTCTCCATTTTCCTTAACAACCTGCCCACAGCCTGCCCCCGCACTTCCATACACATGTATGCGGACGACACGGTTCTGTATACATCTGGCCCGTCTACTGATGGTGACCAGACTTCAGCAGGACTTCAATGATGTTCAGCTCTGGTTTTGCTCAAATCAGCTTTTTCTTAATGCCAAAAACACTGTCTCAATGACCTTCAGCACAAAGCAGAGACTTTCTTGGCTTCCCTCAACCCTCACCATCCACACCCTGGATGGGACTCCAGTAGAGGCTTGTACCTCCTTTAGATACCTCGGGGTCTGGCTTGACCAGCACCTTGACTTTTTGTACATATCGATGCCATTCACAAAAAGCTTCACCCCAAGTTGGGTGCCCTATACCGTAGCCGTGGATGCATCCCGCTGCCGCTTTGGGTGCCCTATACCGCAGCCGTGGATGCATCCCACTGCCACGTTGGGTGCCCTATACCGCAGCCGTGGATGCATCCCGCTGCTGGCTTGTCATGCAATTGTGCAAAAAATGATTCTCCCTATTTTTGACTTCGATGATGTAATCTACAGTGCCACACCCAGTCCACCCTAGCCAGACTGGACCTTCTCTTCCACTCCTTCTGCTGTTTCGCCCCTGTCTGTCCTCCCACCACCCATCACTATGTCCTCTACTGGACCCTAGGCCTCTCCTCGTTCCAGAATCAGAGACGAGCCCACTGCACTAGGCTAATGTCTAAGTTCTGGACCCAGTCCTTACCCCATTACCTCTCCTCAGTCCTAACAGCTGCTCCCCCACCTGTGTACCCACTCAGAAACTTCAACTCCCGTTTCTTGGCTGTCCCGCACATGTCCACAGTGGCAGGTCAGTCAGTCTTTAACTATCGTATGCCTAACCTGTGGAACTCCCTCCCCACTGACGTTCAGCTTGTCCCTTCCACTCAGCACCTCAACTCTGTCCTCTTAGTACACTTCACCTCTCCCAGCACTTGTAGTCTTAAGACCTGCTCTACGTATGGAAGCCTAGCTCTCCTTGTGCTAGTAATATTTGTGTAGTAATCGAACTTGCAATTTTTGTGCCTAGCACAACCACAACCTGTAATTTTTGTGCCTGCACAACTACCTACCACTGCAATTAGAGGCCACTGCCCCAGTCAATTGTTGGAGTGTCCATTTTACCCTGTAGTTATATGTATAAATAGCTACTACTGTATCATTATGTGCTTGTCCAATTAACTATGTGATTGCTCTTTTCTGTAATTTCGGTATTGTTGTGATTGCTCTTTCCCTGTAATTTCTGTATTGTTGTATTTCTCCATTGCCCCCCACCCCCAGGACACATCTGGAATCGAGCAGTACCCTGCTCATCATGCTTCCCTGGTAAAACTTTTAGATAAATAAATAAAATAAATAAAAAGGGTACATACCTACAGGATTTTGAACGAAGGTGGGGTTGAGATGATACATCCGGTGGTTTTCGTTTGCTGCATTTTTTTGGTGCATCTTGTGAAACCAGTTTTATTACACCCAACTAAAGTCTGGGTGCCCTTTTGAAGTCCCAGCTGAGGAACTTACTTATTTCTCACCTCTGTTTGTATGTGTTCCATAAATATGCACACCACACTCCTGTGTGATTGTTACAAAGTAAATATTTGTGTTGCCATTGGGTTGTGCATTTGATAAAGAGAACTGTGCTCTGGGACAGCCCAGGTTCCAGTTGTCTCAGTGGCACAGCTAGTTAGCGCAATCGGAACGGTATTCCAGGGTGGCCTGGGTTCAAGTCCCAGCTGAGACACTTACTTCTTTCTCACCTCTGTTTGTGTGTTCCATAAATATACACACCACACTCCTGTGTGATTGCCCTTTCGAAGGATCTGGTGCCCTGCCCTGCCCTGTTGAACACACTGGAGCAAGGTAGTGGTTGGTAGACTTATTATTCTTTCCTTTTCTCATTTCTTAGACTTTCTGAGTTCTTGTCTGCAGTAGGTTAAAGGGACACTGTCAACCTTTTGTGCATTGTATTATTTCAAGTTGAAAATCCACAATTTATGGTTGCTTACCTTCTTTAAAATTCATTGATGTTGCTGGCTTCTTTGTTTGTTTCCTTTCCTGATAGAGCTAAAATGCACGCTAATGGTGTAGTCATGCCCAGCCTTGTTTTGTTTTGTTTCAGATCCTTCATTTACACTTGCTGTATATTCCCTGAACATTAGGAACACCCCAAACAGGGCAACCACTCATGATGCGATAGTCTCCTCTCCAATCCCTGCATTACGAGTGGCTAGACTGTATTGGGGGTGTTTCCAAGTCCAGGAAAGATGCAGTAGGAGTTGATCAAGGACTGGAAACAATATTCTTTGTGTGTGGTTAAACCAATATGGTGGGTAGTCTGTTTTTCACTTTTAAAAAGAAAAAAAGGAAACTGAAGCTAACTACCAAGTACATCAGCAAATTCTACAGAATGTGAACAATCATAACGTGTTTTTTAAACTAGTGACGCTGTGAGGCCTAAGGGGGTTGACAGTGTTCCTTTAAAATATGGAACCTTACTTTCTCGCAGGTTACTTCATTTTCTAGGATTACATTGCATGAGCATAGTATTATGGGGCATTTATCTGAATCGATTTCTGTTACAGCTAGTGATGTCAGACATTCAGTAATCACTAGACAGCTTATTGATCCTAGAATTCCAAATAAAATGAAGGACTTCATTTGGATGTGTGCCAATGGCAAGCTACGAATTAGAGGAAATCATGTGCACAAAAGTACTGCTGAACGTTTTTGTCTTCTGGATTCTTGTTTTCACATGTGCAGATGTTGAAGACTTCTGGTCACTTTGGGGGGATCAGTGAAAAGCGTGAACCTTTGTTATGACTTCTTACGTTAATCTAATTTAGTGCTGATTTTCCAATAAGTGGTCTAGTTGGGACTACAGTACTGTATGTATAATTATGGGTTGTATCAAGTGGTGTATATGGCAAGCTGGGAGTTCTTTTATTTTACAGTAAAAAGTAGTCCCATTGCTGATTCTAGTAAGTCATGTTACAAAAGAAGTGGGAGCAGTCTGCAGTCAGGAATATAACAAAATGACAAAGAACCAAAGGATTAAGCTTTGTAAAAACATAACTTAGGTACAGTAGTTACAAATGCATGCTTTCTTGTTGATTTTCAGTAGTGTTTTTCCTTTGTAATATATGGTTGCTATTTTTTTTTCTTTAACAGAACAGTTAGCCTGATTGAGAGTCATAATATCATCGTTCTGACATCAGAAATCCATAATACTGTCGACCTGATGTCAAAACGGTGGTACTACAGAATCGAACGGCAAAGTCTTTTATGTCAAGCTGATCTCAGCGCTCGCTCCTGTCACGGCTTTCAAACTTCACTTTGAAAGTGACAGGAGTGGTGCCAACAGCTGAGATGGAGGGAGTTCTGTCACAGAAACAACTCTGGGGAAGAACAAAATGGCAGCCATATAGTGCGAAAAATGGCAGATGGGCACCCAGCTGTTACGGTTGCTGTTAAATTCATCTTGGCATTCCTGTGTTGGCATAAACCTCTCAAGCTGCGCTCTCAAGGTTTATGATGTAACCCCCCTGCAAATGGGGGTTCCCAAAAGACTTCCAGGAGCTTGCTTGAATGCTCCAAGCCTGAATGGTGTTTGGCATTTAAGCCATTTATCAGTGAGTGTTTTTAGAGCCTCTGGTACTGTCTCTTTAAGAGCTGTCTGCTTGGACATAATTAGTTTGTATGGGGGGACTGTGTGCTTCTCTGAGTACCACTCGAGCTGCTGCCAATTCACTTCATTTTAGCAGTCACTAGGAGTGCAAAGGGAACCTATCTGAAAGATGTAACTGTTTGCCAGAAATTATTTAGAGTAATAATGAAATTACAGTTTGTCTAACCTGCTTTCTTTGCAGTCAGAACTGTGTCTGCTAGTTCCCCATTCTAGTTTTGAACTGCTGAACTGGACCAATCAGTGTGGGGTAAGCTAGCTCTAAAATGGTGCCTTGGACGAATCAGAACTTGGACTCATAATCTGAGCCAGCCACAAGAGGATTGTATGGGCAGTGACTCTGGGAGATGTAGTTTAGACTTCAGTGCCTTTTGGACCAACAGCAGCAGTCTATTGTGAGTGACAGCCAATCCAGTCAAGAACTGGGAGGAACTCAAAGGAAGTGCCCGGTTTTGTCGGTTGGAGTTCAGTTGAGCTTTGGCAGTGAAGAAGGAAGGAGCCCTGTGCTTTTCAGTGTGCAGTTTTAGTCAAAACGTGTGTAAGGCCCAGAGTTCGGTCTGCAGCTTGTGTAACAGCTTGTTAGGACTGAACTGCTCTGTGAAAAGAATCAAAGGATCTCTGAAGAGTAGAAACCAGGCTCACCCTGTAGAAGACTGGAGGAATTGCTGAAAATTGCACTCTGTCTGTCAGGAACTGAATCTGCTGTGTGTTCTCCCGGGTATTGTGCAGTAATTGCAATCGGGATACAGATGCAGCCTGCCTGGTATAGTGCTTTCTTTTATATGGATGTGTGAAGAGGTTTGTGTACCTCAAGTGAGCCCTGCTGACATTGAAGGACCCTATCTTATTTGGAGGTCGTGAGTACTAATTCAGGGTCGCTCCCTGTTGAATTGCCACATTAAATCCAAATGGAATTACTGTACTGCTGACTGTTTAATTCTCCTTTTCTCTGTGTGAAAGGGCCCCTACCAGCTGCCACGGTTTGGACTAGCCACTAGGGCTTGGGTACCCAGGGACAGTAACTGATAGGGATAGGCCTGCACAGAGCCATAGGTAGATTATTAGAGTGATAAGCTAATTAACCTGATTTCCCTGTCCTTGTTATATCCCCTAAATAAATCAGAGCTGCTTGTTTCAAAGTTATACTGCCTGAGGTATTTGTCTATGTTAAAGTACTGTACTGTGATTGTTGCACTGTATCTCATTTCACAGGAGGTCCCAATGCCGGAACCAGACCTGGGGGTAAGTGTATACTGTGAAGGTAATTCTGATATTTTGTGTGGGCCACTAGTGGGAAGAAAGGGGGGTTGCAGTGTCCCAGAGGGCTGTGACCAAGTTAGTTTAACTATTGCAAACCCTGACCTCTGGGTGGAGGCACCCGCCATTGGATCCAGGCCCCTCAACCTGTTAGTGGCAAATCAGGCAGGGGTAGTAGCCCCTGGGATAGCGCCATCTAGGGGTTACAATGACATCACAGGAATCCCTTGATGGATTGACAGCACCATAACAGACGGATGCCCTTCTGTTATTCTATTTATATATTATTTCAGTTTTCTATGTTTTTTTTCTTCTTACTTTTCCTTTTTTTGGTATTGCATTGACCTGAGAGGTGTCAGCAGCGGTTGCTAGTTCTTGTTTTTTCCAAGTATATTTCTTACACTAACACATTGTTCTTTTTTCTTTTTTTTTTTTACTTTGTTTAATAGTTTGTATATTTGGTTTTTTTTTTTTATTTTTGTTTGTATCTGTATATATTCTTTTTTTATCAATACAAACACCCTGCTCTTACGAAACCCTTTGTAATTTTAGGATTAAAATTTGGGTGCTGAAAATCTTGCTGCTTTAAACCGGTAGATTGTATCGAATGTGGTAAGAAAAAAGGAAATAATTGGAGGAAATGGCAGATGGGGAAGGGACCGCTAGAAACTGCTGTTCTAAGCATATTCTTCCAGGTTCTATGGGATAGTGGATTAAACCCCATTAAGCGTAACATCACCTATTTACCAATATACAGTGGTTTAGCTTTGAGACAACCTTTTTTGTTTTTTTTATAGTACTTTTTTCATTATAGTTTACAGCCATTTATTTCTCCCAGTTTTAAAGTTTGTGTTCCTTGGGTTAGTTCTTCATGCTCCTATAGGCTATGTCTGTGGGAAGCAGGACGTTTAAATATTGTAAAACAAATAAGTATTTTTCCACTATATTTTCAGGATGCCTTTAATAAATTATGTATTTAGTTTTTTTCTGTGGACATAGTGCGTTCTGCATAAGTCTCTGGGGGTTGGCGGCACCCAAAGTGTGTGTGTTTTTGGGGGTGCTAGCCTACCTGGCAAGGTGATTTGGCATATTTGGGAATCTGGTAGATCGGGGAGAGGGAGGTCCACTAGACTGCTAGGAATAAATAAGCTTATGTCAGGGGTGATCGTGGGTGGGGCCTCAAGACAATTAGGGATTCTGGAATAAGCTTGTGTCTGGGGCCATTGGGGGAGGGGGTCCACTAGGCATCAGGGAATGGAATTTTACAGCATGAGTGCTAAGGTCTGCATGTATACAAATGAGCCCATAATGGGCATGCAGACGGCCCTTCAGCACTTTGCATGCCCACTGAGCTCATATGCAGGCTTGGGCTGAATATGGCCCACAGGAGCTGTAGTGCTTTCCCGTTTGGGCAGCGCTATCTCCTGTGGGCTGTATGCAGCCGTGGGCCTTGTCAGCACAGCTCTTATCCACTAAGTACTGCACCAACAAGGCCCTATAGTCAGGTCAGTCACTGTGCTCCATTAGTGTGCGCTGACTGACTGAATATCGTTCAGAGCCAGCCAAGTGCTAGTTTTGGTGCAGCACTATGTTGCATGGTCACTCACAACAGCTAGGAACCCCCACTGGACACAGGAGGTGCTGGAGCAGTGGGACAAGTGTCTCCCTCCACCTGAAGCCTGAACAAATGCCCATCCTCCTTCAGCTGGGGACCAGGGAGTTAGGTTCGCAGCATGAACCTGGGCCACCCATATTGTAGAACAACGCATTACCGCTGGTGCCAGCGGGTCAGGCTTTATGTTTGTTTATAATGAGTAGCCTGCAGACAACTCAACTATGTTGTATTCTGATGCGTTATCGTAGTATC
The DNA here is from genome assembly GCA_016271365.2 of Neoceratodus forsteri. Taxonomy (NCBI): domain Eukaryota; kingdom Metazoa; phylum Chordata; order Ceratodontiformes; family Ceratodontidae; genus Neoceratodus; species Neoceratodus forsteri. Next base: position 448,129,353 of record JADMNL010000024.1, read on the forward strand.
ATTTGTAATGCCAGGAGCGAGAGTGCGGACATTGCTGCGTTGTGTGCCAATGCCTACATACCTGACTGGTTGATATATGATTCCTGTAACAAGCCTGCATATATAAAACAAAGAAACAGATCCTGTGGGGTGATCATCTATGTTGATAGGATAATAAAGTACACAAGACATTTTATTCTATTACTTTGAGTCATATTCTCAAATTTGGGGAATTGTTTGGAAGGAAGATATACCATTCAGGAAAAAACTATAAAACAAAAATATAACTTAGGAAAGGAATTTTGTTTCATATAGATAGCGCCTTCCATACAAACTGTACAGTATGTATACTAAACTGCTTTACAATCCAGGAACGGAAGGGGAGAGAATGCAGCTACTGTTTTCAGCACACACGGAGATTCCCACAGGACACAGATGGAACAGAATTAGAGAGAGGTTAGGTACTGGGAGGTTGTCGGTGTCTTGATCAGGGTCACACAGTATGGAGGTGATGACTGTGGAATTCAGACCTGGGTCTCCTTGTTCGCAGATCGGTGCTCTATGCCAAATGCCAAACTGCACAGCATACTGTAGGTGCCGGAGATCAAGAAATAACGGATCCTTCGAAAGAGACAAGATAGAAAGCTGGCATCCACTTATTTTTATTTATTTAAACATTTGGTGACCGGGAAAGGCACACTGAGCCGAGGCTCATTTCCAGGTGCGACCCTGGGGTGGGGGGGGGGAGACAAGGCATAAAGTACATTTTCAATATACACGGTGTACGAAAGTAATACATAGTTACATAGTTTGGCGATAAGTGGAAAATCAGGCTCTCACGCAGGAGGCTTGGCAGTACAAACAGAATATAGATTACAAGGTGCCACACACACATACTGTAATATTGTGAAAAACATTACAGGATAATATGCAAACTTGGGTATATAGGATACATGTAGGGTATGGGTGAAGAGGGGAAATAAACAGAGAGCAGATGAGTGCAAAGGTGACTTGTAGTCTTGCTAGGTTAGTTTGTGGGAGCAAGTGGGGTGTGGAAACTTATGATTCCTCGACCACGTGCATGGTTACAGAGTAAAAGTGATCAGTTACCTGTATTATCCTTAACGGAGTGTTGCCCGGCACTATCCTTAATGCTCCCAGCAGTAAATCACTGTGGTCCCTTTTCTAGTAAAAAATAATGGAGAAACGTGGGCGTGTAAGTGGAGTGCTGCTGGATGAAGTCCCATGTCTGATTAGATGGACTTATTGGACAGTTTTCTTGATGATGTAATGATGACCAGTGACATTAAAGTATAGAATTTTTTTTAAATGGACTTAAAAGGAAGGATATCAGATTAACAGTATAGACCGTTTGTAAGGAGTCAGTGTGGTTTAGTGGTTAAAGCAGTGGTTTGGTAATCAGGGGATCAGAGGTTCGACACCCACGAGAGCCAAACACTGACTGAGTTATCTTGGGCAGGTCAGTTTTAACCTCCTAGTGCTTCTGTACACCCAGCTGTGGAAATGGGTAGAAGCAGGACCCCACTGGAAATGAGATGTTGCATCTCAGCTGGGTTATCTTGGGTAAATAAATTGCAGAATAAAAAAAAATTTAAAATAATGCCTGCTGGCAAGTACAGTAAAATTCTGTGCTGTCAAATCAAAACATTCATAGTTTTTGAAATCTGAGGATTACCTTCAGGGAATTCCCAGGAACTCCTTGATTTCATGATGTGACAGTAGTGCCTTACCCAGGGTGAAGTAGGATACAGAAAGGCATGCTTTTTTTCAATAGGCCCTTGGTTCATGGAATATGATGCCTGCACATCTTAAAGCTGCTACCACACATTCAGCTTTCAAAGCTATCCTTTTCCTTACTTACAGTAAATTAGCCATATCGATGCCCATAAATTACAAGTCATAAGTTGGTCCACTGGCGCAGCAGTAGGGCTAGCGCTCATGACCCTAATGCCCTGGGTTTGAAAATGAACCTGAGGAGCTGGAGGGAGAAGGGTTGAGCCTCCCTTGGACTGCTCTCCTCCTCCGGGAGGTAGGTGGGAAGAGCATTCAGCATGAGATTGACCCCTGGTGGAGGCCAGGGGGAGCAGCTGCTGAAACCATGACGTTGGGGACGCGTACCAGATGTAAGTGCTTCAACACACTACATCATTGCGTGCCACGCCTCCTGGGGGGGAAAATGTATTTAAAATGCCGGCCCCATTGATGATGCCCCACACCTTCAGCCCCACTGTGCCCACCCACGACACTCAGTTGGTGACCGAGTACAGTCCTCCAGTAGGAACGGCCCAACCCAGAGGACCTTCCCTGGGGGTAAGATAGGAAGGACTAGCAGCAGTTGGAGGGTCTGCTGGGAACCTATTTCAGGCTCCATCGGGGGCATGTCTACTTGGTGGCCCCACCCAGGGTGGCAAGACTGGGAAGACCACCACCGAGATAAGTCTGGGGGAGGGTGAAAGGGGGCCAGTGGGAGCAGGAGCTCAGCTGCAAGGGTTCTGGCCCCAAAAGGAAAAAAAAAGTTAGAAGTCATATGTTGCTGCCAGTTGGAAGACACAGCACTGTTCTTGTAAAGCAGTCATTCTTTATTGTACTGTAACTATGCATCCTTAAGATTCCTGGATAATCCACAGGCCTTTCCAGATATCCTCAGGTTTCACAGTTTTCAGCCAGAGTGGGTAGTAGCTCCAGGGGCACAGACACGTAGGCGTCAGTGGGTGGATTGGTGTACAGCACTGGGAGGTGGGCATGATCACAGAAACCAGGGAAAAAAATACCAGTGGCAGCCGCTGTGACAACACAGGAGAGCTGTTAAAATGTGGATCAAAATAGACCCATTGGTGTAAAAAAAAAATGTGGGTCAAAATGAGAAACAGCCAAGTCAAAACCTAATTAAATAGTATAAATTTCAGCAGTATAGAAGCTAAAACGTCAATAAAAAAATACTTTCTTATTGTTCTCTTTTCCATCTTTCAGCTATTGTTACAAACTGGGTGCAGCACTATGGTGTTATGTGGAAGGTGGGTCATATTTGAACACGCTTCAACTTTTCCTCTTTTTTCCCTATCTGCCACTGTTCTTGGGTGACCTGCAGTGATGGTAGCCCTGGTTCCACATCACCAGACACTGAACTGCCCCCAGCTCCTCTGAGTCCTGCTGACCAGTGAATATTCCACTCCTGGGCCATGGCACAGACCTCCCCAAATTGGAGGGAGTGTTCCTCTGGGTGCTAGTAGGAACTGACGGGCGTTCTCTTGAGCTGAGGAGAATTGGGCCGGCATGGAAACCCAAATGGGAAGAAACTTAGTCAGTTTGAAACCATTAGAATTTGTACCAGAAAAAGGTTTGAAAATGTTATCATGTCCCAAACACTTCTGAACAGGCAATTAGCATATATTTGCATATGATTAATATGCATGTTTATGCTACTTTTCTAATCATTGTTTTTACATTCGAGTCATCGAAGCAATTTCTCTTTTAGCTTCCAATCACTCAGCCCTGCCCCCTTCAGTGCCCCACACTAGCTCCACCACCCGTCATCTCTCGGACTTTCCTTCATACTCTAAAATATCCTTATGATTGACCTCCATGGTGGTGCTGTCAGGGTTCCCCAGCCCCTCTGGTGATGGGCTCTGGCATGGTGGGAAGCCTGCAGTGGTGCCGGACCTGCGGGCACTGAACGTCATCCTGCAGGCTGCCAAGATCTTTTTCCTGTTCTCTTTCCCTTGAGATGGCAAAACAGCATGCCCCTGCAGCCTGCATGCAATAGGCATGCACAGCTGCTTGGTCGCAGCATCTCCCCCTCCCCTTATCCAGGCCGCTGTGACTCACCCTCTAGTAAAACCCCAAGGGTGCTTACATGGTGGACTGTGGGCACTCTCCAACCCCAGAGGATGTGAGAGTCCACTAACATGCTTGAAGCTCCTCTCCCCAATGGCTTTCTAGCAGCCCGGGCTTGTTTTCAAACCTGGGCCACCTGTGTCATGAATGGAGGAAGTGCTCTTGCACTGTTAGGCTAGTGCTTCACCCAGTCTATCTGGCTCAAAATTACAAAGCCTGATGCCTTAAAGGATGTCCAGATTGTTTTTTGGTTTTTTTTTTTTTTATTATTCCAGTTCTATTATCCCTAAAAGGAAACACAGCTCCACAGCCATGGGTCAGTTTGGTAACATCGAAGCTGAATGCTGGTCCAGTCCAGTGGTAGGGTGGTGGCACATCACCTCGAATATGGAGAGTTATCACCCTATACCCCTGCTATGTGCCCTCTCTAACTCTCTTGAATGCCTAATTGGCAGATAACTGACTGATTACTTGAGAACTAGCTTCCTTTCCCCTCTGTCAATTAAGTTTCCAAGCTTGTCATTTCACAACCACCTCCCCACTCAGAAGCACAACATATACAAACTGGCATCAACAAAGGACTTAACATTAGTGCAGTTTTTGATAAACTTGGCCAAAGTCTTAACATGGTGGACCACACCTTGCCGCTTGATAAGTGTAATGCCTCTGGTATCCATGGTCTCCTGCTCTGCTGAGTTAAGTTCTACCTATCTGACAGGAATTCTGGATTGACCCTGACATGTAGAAAGTAAGAGGGCCGGATGGTCTTTTTTTCATGGGTGGTGCTGAAAACTGTGTGTACCAACTCTGTGCCACATTTTAATATTATCTGCCCCATTTTCATACATTTGTTCCCACCACTGAACGCAGAAGACTGTTGCCGTCATAGTTGCAGCATCCTTTCACTGGGAGGGCAGGTGACCAGCTGTCTTCACAGTCAATGCCAGTTTTGCACAATGGTCAACTGGTGAGGTGGGGGGGTGTAAAAGGCAGGTGCTCTTCACCCTCCCACAGCGCCTCACCTCCAGGAATTTCCCAGCCCCCGGCCAACTTCAGACTGGGATCCTGGGGCTATCATGCAAACACACTGTTCCCTAAGGTGGCAGCAGGATGTTTGTTTAGTTTAAATTATTTAGTTTAGAAACATACGGAGAGAATAGAAATCTCTTTTACAGATGAGTCCGGGGGGGGGGGGGAACGCTGTGATGCAGCAAGTTCAACAAATACAGGTAGTGGTAAATAAGATAGAAACAATCTGCAGATACAGTACAGGAAATATAATAGCTAGCCACCTGAAGGTGAGCTCATAAGGTGCAGACATACAATGCTACAGTGCAAGTGTAATGTGTCCTGGGGGTAGGGTATTGCCAGAAACAGGGCACTACTACCTTACAACAGCAATGGTTCATCGTCAATGTCATGGCGGTGCCAAGGTTCATGATCTCTCCAATCTGAAGTGTGTGTGTGGGGGGGGTGTGTGTGTGTGGGGGGAGTTCATATCCACTGATAGAAAGAAACAGCGCAGTATCTGCACCCAGAGAAAGAATACAGTGGGCCTAGAGAAAGTGTGGTACAACCCCCTGGAATGCCCTACCTTTCCACCTCCCCACTGTAATCACCCTGCCCATGGTCACGTACAGTGGCTACACAGTCACCACCGAGCATGCACCGAAACTATAACGGCAGCAGACAATAACTGAAAAAGTAAACACTGTTTTTATATGGGTCATCAATCCCAAAATAGGAAGAAAGGGGATTAGCAGCAAGATGAGCTAAACAGCACAGTATGGCCCAGCATAGGCCCAGCCCAAACACAACGCCACGTTCTTGAGGGCCCTACACAAGTGCAACCACGACAGTGTACTGGACTGTCAGTAAAGATGCCCTCCAAAGCATACCCTTTGCATGCAGCCCATACCTACTTCACAGTGCACAACACAGTATCGAGCTCCCTCTCCTGTACTGAAGACATTACCCTCTCCTCATTGGCCCCAATGCTTCTACCCTTTAAGGTAGCTCACAAAATGTTACTGGGTACCGTTTGTGGAATAGGTGCGGACCTGTTATATTGCATATGGTTGTCTGGCTTGGGTGCACTTTAACATAAATATTAGCAACTCAGTGAAATGGAGAAACCTCAACCGCCACAGGCCATTCAGCTATAAACAGCAAACCTCAAACAGAGTTATTTGGAACTCTGGGCAGGCTGGCCAGATCCAGTAAATGTGTGTTCCCAACAATGAATACAGATTCCTTATTGCAAGGGCAAGCACTGGTTTAAGTCATGGTGCCACTGCACTGGGATCTCCCTCGCTTGGCAGGGCACTGCCGTCGCAGCTTGCAGCAATTCCTTTCAGTCAGTTAGCCTCTCCTTGGTCTGCTACCCTCACTCTCTTTCTAGCTGCATCTTGTTCTGTGAACTCTGAGGGCATCATCTATTTACCCCTTCAATGATGTACCAAAATATGATGGATGCAGTTTTATCCTTTGATTAAGGGGAGATTATTCTCAGAATCTATAAGCACAGTATCTGGGCTGTTTGCCATATGGAAACATGTTCAATTGTAATGCAGTTACTACAATAATAAAAACTAAAGTAAAAAGAACCGATTAGCCTTTTGCATAGGAACTGTTGCTGCAGTTTTCTGAAATCTGACTGAAGATTTTTGGCAGCAGTCAAAGCACTCTGACTTGTGAAGAGGAGGACCTTATCACTGGCATGTACTGTATATGAAAGCCACAAACAGAGGTGCATCAGGGAAGGTAATTAATTTAAACAGTGAACAGGAGTGGCCCCAGTACAGAGCCTTGGAGCATTCCAGTGGTGATAGGGAACACATTTAGTGTTGATAAATCACATGTCCTCACCATTTGGTCATGTTCAGGGTGTAGGGTTTCTCTGGAGTGTCTCTGTGTGGCGTTTTTGCCCAGGAAGTCTGTCACTGAGTTAACAGGCACGGACAGCACAGGGTCCATTCTGAAGCACAACTTTTATTTGTTTGCCTCCCAGTCCTTAAAAGAAGATCATGTTTGGGGGCATACAGAGGTGGGTGTGTTGGGGTGTGGGGGGGGGTGAGGTAGGGCCATACCCAAGGGGCTGCTAAAGCTGCAGTTGAAATGCAGCCTGCATTGTGAAGAATTATTAGGAATGGGAATGACTTGACTTTCAACAGACAAAATCCAATATACCCCCTTCCCTTGATACTGCCCCACAATTCCTGTAATTGAGGTTTATTTTCTTCATCTGACTCATTTCTTCTTCTTCTTCATGTGTTTGAAACAGGGGGTTCTTAGACTAGTTATCAAACATCAGCTAAGATTTGAGTAAGCCTAATTGCCAACTTCATGTTGACCCCTTCAGTTAGGTGATAAGTGTAACCCCTCCTAAAAGGGAGCTTACCTTTGGCTCTCTCAGGAGCACTGCTGCCACCTTCCTCTACACTGCTTTTTTCACTCAGGTCCCAGTCCAGACTATAGCTGCAGGACTCGGGGCTGGACTGGACACTATTATTTGTTCTATGGGCTACTTCTCACCTTGGCTGGTGTGCCACCATCTCTCTTCACTCAAGTCAGTCCCTGGACTGTCTTCAGGGTTGGTGAGCCCTCAGTAAGGAGGTTGCTCAGTTTCTAGCAGCTCCCAAAGCTGCACAAAGAACAGAGCCAGTCCTCCTCTTGGAGCGCAAACTTTGTAGACTAGTTCAGCTCTACAGAACAACTAAATTAGTATATCCTGTTCCTGTGAAACTGACATCAAGTTGGATACTAGTTCAGCACTGCAAAACAACTAAATTAGTGCATCTTGTCCCTGTGAAACAGACATCAGTTTGGAGCTCAGCTCTGCAAAATCGCTCTAAATTACAAGCTGCTCAGGACTTGTATGCATGCTTTTCCCCTGGAATGGACAGCTACTGAAAGCTAGAGGTTTAGCATAATGAATAATGCAGGAGATGCTAGCCACTGACATTTGATCCCTAGACTTCTGCACAAGGGAGAGCCGTGTGCAATAGAGCAGATTGGTCTAAGAAAAATCCCAGAGGAGAGGTGAGCATTTGTGAATAGCTCCCAAGTGCTGTTTCTGTCTGACTAAAAAGTTTGTCCAAAACAGACCTGAGACCCCTGAAAAGGGGACTGATGCAACTTGAGTACAAAGCCTGGGCTCTAGCACCGAATTAGAGCAGGGGTTGCCTTGAAAGCTGTTCTGCATCTAGGAAGGTGGTGAGCCACTGCCTTCTGCTACTGTTAGGATTTTATCCTGACAGAGAATCGAACCAGCTGAGGTACCAAGTGATTGCCCACCTGTTGGGGTGGGTGAAGGTAAGTCCCCTTGCAGAGTGAAAAGGATCACTGTCATCCACAGCATGACAGCCCACACCCCTCGCCACTAGAAGCACATTTGGTCCACCACATATGTAACCACCTTATAGAACAAAGCTGCCATCTTTTAAAGTTGTCATGGCTTGCAGCGTTCACCATTGGGAGTGAATTGGGTCCGACACACCTGTATCCAGCATCCAACTGACAGAAAAGACCATCCAACCATCATCTGCCTATACAGGGGAGATGTCCCCATGGAAACAGCACTTGCCTATCACCTAAAGGTCACGAGTACTGTTTTACCCACATAAATACCATTCCTATTGTTTAGCTAGCTAAATACTATCTGAGAATTCTTGTGTGACCTTACAATATCAAGCTACAGCTTACAGCCAGAAGCAACTGTTTTACTGTGTATCCAGTTATGTAATTTGCCAGTCAGCTACTGCAGCCAACGATCGAGTTTACACGTTACCGCACCAAGGTCCAAGCATCACAGGCCTGCAACTCTGCATCTGTGTGCCACTAGAACTGTAATTGGGAGCTCCCAGAGGGACTATGGGGTTAACTGGAGCACCAGTGGGGGAGAGGTGGAGAGACATCTTACGGTAGGGTTGAGTGCAAATTGCTGTCTCAGTTTATTATTTCCTTTGCTTCCCTTGTCCCCAACCTTGTTCTCTAGTCCCAGAACAAACCCACTGGTTATTTATATACAGCTGCTGACGTGCTTTTCCATTATTGCCTTGCTGTTTATTTGCATGCTTAGTGTGAAAAGTGGGGAGAGGATTGTGTTATTGTGTTCCCTGTAACTGAGAGTGGGGCTTGTGTTTATTTGCTGTGGGGAAACACCCTGGCAGCGCTCTGTCATAAAGTTCCCCATAGGTTGAGGCACCACACCACTTTCTAAACCCATTTCTAACCATGAATCGTGGCGCCATTCACTCGAAGGCATAACAGACTTTTCCCTTTACCATCTCCAGGCTTAGTCAGCACACCTTGTGGATGTGGGTGGTTACATGCACTATTTTTATTTCTTTATTTTTACCTCGCTGATAAGAGTTGAGGTACTGCTGTTTCATTCTTTGTTCACAAGGCCCTTCCTACAGCTTTCTTGTCTCACATAAAGTGCAGCCTGATGATATTCCATGGTGGTGGCTGGGGTAGTTGTAGTAAATGTATTTATATGCCACCCTTTCCTGGAGGCTCAGGCACCATACAGGAATGGACAGGTAATTACAACCAGTACAGTAAATTATTAAAACAAACAAAAGAAGTACATATCAAATATTACAGTTACAATTATAACAATAGCTGAACCACAGGGAAAACTCAAAAACTAATTTATTCCCTTGAAGGCCTGCCTGAACAGGTAGTTCTTTAACCCCTTTTAAAGGACTTCACCAATGGGGGCTCCTTCAGCTAGGCAAGGCATTCCATAACATGGGGCTGGTCACTTCAAATTAATGATCACCAGAGGACTTAAGTTGGACCCTTGGGCCAAGAGGAGACCTTTCTCAGCAAGTGAAGTAGGTGCAGGGACTGGTGAGGATTCAGAAACTCTGCCATGTAGTCAGAGCCCAAACCATATAGGGCTTTGTAGATTAGTAAACCAGTCTTGAAGGTGAAGGTGCTGGTTTGCTTAACTATACTGGATACTGGGAGGCATTTTCCTGACAAACTCAGATGCAGAGTGGGTCAAAGGAAAGTTCCCTCATTCAAATACCAGGGCATATCTGGAAACGAGTTGTTACCAGCTCGGTATATCTTTCCTGGCAAAACTTTTCAAATAAAGTATGTGTGTGTGTGTGTGTGTGTGTGTGTGTGTGTGTGTGTGTGTACTCCCTGTTGTTTTCCCTAATGCTGCTCATGTGCGCCACCTGATACTTGGTGGGCCTCTGTCATCATCCCTGGAAGGCAACAGGTGGGGAGACCGAGTGAAACTGTTTCCAGGGGGACATTGAACTTGTTTTTACAAAAGAGCCCTTTTGTAGAGGAGTGCAGATCAAAAATGTTTATACTGGGGGTCATAAAATTTTGGTCTTTGCCTGAGGTGGGGGAGGCTAAGGGAGGTCTTATTCTTGAACCCAGATCAATAGGTAACTCCCACTGGGTGACCCCCCTTCCCCACTGTTTATGTTGCTTCCATACTGGGTCAGTTTTGCCTGGACCAAGGAGAAAGCCCAATGGTCACTTTCATTTTCCCTGTACATAGTTGCGGTGGAATGGTGTGGCTTGATTTGGTGGGTATGTTTTTGCAGTAAACTAAGCCTGAGCAACCATTTTATCCAGGCTTTATCTAGCCCTGGTGCGTTGGTTCCACACAAGTTGAAGCATGGGCACACATAAAGCTCATTCGACATCCACCACCAACTAGTCCCTACTGTCAGTGCCTGCTTTAAGACCTATACGCTGGCCTGTGGGTTTCAGCATTTTAAAAGATTTTTAACATAAGAACTTTAATAGAAGTCAGCAGCACCAGCCTAATGAACTGTGTTTCTCCATGAAACTGATTCATTGAGGCAAGAATTACCATAATTGATTATCCCATGGAGAAGCTGACAGTAATGTTTGCTAACAGAAGCTCTCAGAATCACTTTCAGTTTTAAAGCCAGCAGCATCGGCAGAGCCTTCCAGTGTTCCTACTGGTCATGCCCCACTGAAGTTGTTGATGGGACTTGAGCTGATGAATTCACCGTGGCGGCTGATTGTGTCTTTTCGTCACTATGGATCTTTTAAGAGTCAATCTCTTCTAGAGAACCCTAACACTTTGGTCTTAGAGCCAGAGGAACTAGGACCCTGTGGTAACCAGAATATTTGGGGCTGCCAGCATCAGTTCATGGTCCCAACATATGGCTCCGTGCGCGCGCCACCAGCATATAAATCAGCACCGGCTCCAACTGCCTCAGTTCCTTTTTTCCCCACTGTTGAAAAGCACAACATTCTTACAAAGTTCACTTTGTCAGGGGCCAGAACTGCATTGTTCTGAATAGATGTATGTCTAATTCGCCATAACTGTCATCAGTATCATGTTTCTATTACTTTGAAAGTACTTTTTATTCATTTTATCAGATTTATTTCAATATCAAAAGCCACTTCGTTTTCAAACACGCCATGTTCGATTGCTGTTACAGCTCTGGTACTATTACACTAAAGAACTGGCTTCCTTCTCTTAGTCCCAAAATTTAAGTTTGTGAGTGTTTTGGGTGGCTATCTAGTATTATCTACATCAGACATTGCTCTGATTTCAGGCAATGTTTACAGGGTGCAGAGGCTTAGGGCAGTGTATCTTGAGACAATCCTTAGAGAGAAAGGGGGCTTCTCCTAGTCTCCAGAACCACTGAGTAAAATCAGACCCTTCAATGTCTTTCATCCACATCCATGCATTTCCATGGCATTACTGACGATGACAGGATCATGGCATTGAAATACCTGAGGCACCAAGCTGTCATGCATGGTGCTGGGCATCATGGGACCATGCTTAGTGCTGGGTACTATAATGCAGAGCATCATGGTGTCATGCATGGTGTTGAATATCATAGTGCAGAGCATCATGGTGTCATGCATGGTGTTGAATATCATAGTGCAGAGCATCTTGGTGTCATGCATGGTGTCAAACATCATAGTACAGCGCATCTGCCATGCATGCGGCTGAGCATCATCATGCAAAGCACCATGTTGTCATGCACACCTCGAGCATCATGCTACCAAGTATCATAGTGCAGAGCATCATGGTGTCATGCATGGTGTTGAATATCATAGTGCAGAGCATCATGGTGTCATGCATGGTGTTGAATATCATAGTGCAGAGCATCACGGAGCCATGCATGGTGTTGAATATCATAGTGCAGAGCATCACGGTGCCATGCATGGTGTTGAATATCATAGTGCAGAGCATCACGGTGCCATGCATGGTGTTGAATATCATAGTGCAGAGCATCACGGTGCCATGCATGGTGTTGAATATCAGTGCAGAGCATCACGGTGCCATGCATGGTGTTGAATATCATAGTGCAGAGCATCACGGTGCCATGCATGGTGTTGAATATCATAGTGCAGAGCATCACGGTGTCATGCATGGTGTTGAATATCATAGTGCAGAGCATCACGGTGTTGAATATCATAGTGCAGAGCATCACGGTGCCATGCATGGTGTTGAATATCATAGTGCAGAGCATCACGGTGCCATGCATGGTGTTGAATATCATAGTGCAGAGCAACACGGTGTCATGCATGGTGTTGAATATCATAGTGCAGAGCATCACGGTGCCATGCATGGTGCTGAATATCATAGCGCAGAGCATCATGGTGTCATGCACACCTCGAGCATCATGTTACCAAGCATCATACTGCAGAGCATCATGGTGTCATGCATGGTGTTGAATATCATAGTGTAGAGCATCATAGTGTCATGCATGGTGTTGAATATCATAGTGCAAAGCATCATGGTGTCATGCATGGTGTTGAATATCATAGCGCACAGCATCATGGTGTCATGCATGTTGTTGAATATCATAGTGCAGAGCATCATGGTGTCATGCATGGTGTTGAATATCATAGTGCAGAGCATCATGGTGTCATGCATGGTGCTGAATATCATAGTACAGAGCATCATAGTGTCATGCATGTTGCCCAGCATCACAGTGCAGAGCATCATAGTGTCATGCATGGTGTTGAATATCATAGTGCAGAGCATCACGGTGTCATGCATGGTGTTGAATATCATAGCGCAGAGCATCACGGTGTCATGCATGTTGTTGAATATCATAGTGCAGAGCATCATGGTGTCATGCATGGTGTTGAATATCATAGCGCACAGCATCATGGTGTCATGCATGTTGTTGAATATCATAAGCGCCAGGCATCGACGGTGTCATGCATGGTGTTGAATATCATAGTGCAGAGCATCATGGTGTCATGCATGGTGCTGAATATCATAGTACAGAGCATCATAGTGTCATGCATGGTGTTGAATATCATAGTGCAGAGCATCACGGTGTCATGCATGGTGTTGAATATCATAGTGCAGAGCATCACAGTGTCATGCATGGTGTTGAATATCATAGTACAGAGCATCATGGTGCCAGGCATGGTGCTGAATATCACAGTTCAGAGCATCATGCTGTCATGCATGGTGACCAACATCATAGTGCAGAGCATCATGGTGTCAAGCATGGTGTCCAGGATCATAATGCAAAGCATCATGATGCCATGCGTGCTGCTGAGTATCACAGTGCAGAGCACCACGGAGTCATGCATGCTGTTAAGCATCATAGTGCAGAACATCATTGTGTCATGCATGGTGTTGAATATCATAGTGCAGAGCAGCATGGTATCATGCATGGTGTTCAGTATCATAGTGCAGAGCATCATGGTACCGACCATGGTGCAGAGAATCATGGTGCCATGCATGGTGTTGAATATCATAATGCAGAGCATCATGGAGCCATACATGGTGTTGAATATCATAGTGCAGAGCGGCATGGTGTTTAGTATCATAGTGCAAAGCATCATGGTGACATACATGATGTTGAATATCATAGTTCAGAGCATCATGGTATCACATATGGTGCCCAGCATCACAGTGCAGAACGCCATGGTGTCATGCATGCTGTTGAGCATCATAGTGCAGAACACCATGGTGTTGAATATCACATAGGCAGGCATCATAGTGCAGAGCACCACGGTGTCGAATATCACACAGCCAGGCATCATAGTGCAGAGCATAATGGTGTCATGCATGGTGTCGAGTGTCATGGTGGAGATCATCATTGTGTGAATAATCATGTTACCATGCATCATTGTACAGAGCATCATGGTGCCATGCATGGTGCCAAACATCATGTTGCAGAGCATCAAGGTACCGACCATGGTACAGAGAATCATGGTGCCATGCATGGTGCCAAACATCATGTTGCAGGGCATCATGGTGTTCTTCATGGTGCTGAACATCATGGTACTGATCATAACGGTACCGAGAATTATAGAGCAAAGCATCATGGTGTCACACATGGTGTCAAACATCATGGTGTCGAGCATGGTGCTAGGCATCGTGATGTCATTCATGTTACAGAGCATGGCGCTGAGCATCATACTGCCATGCATTTTGCAGCACATTATATTCTAGAGCATCCTGGTGCCATGCATGGTGCAGTGCATTACTGTGCAGTGCATCCTGGTGCTGTGCATGGTGCAGAGCATCATAGTGCTGAGCATTATGGTGCAGCACATTATGGTGTAGAGCATCCTGGTGCTATGCATGGTACATAGTGTTATGGTGTCATACATGGCGCAGAGTGTCCTGGTGCCATGCATGGTGCAGCACATTATGTTGTGGAGCATCATGGTGCCATGCATGGTGAATAGCATCATAGTGCTGAGTGTCATGGTGCCATGCATGGTGCAGCACATTATGGTAGTAGAGCATCCTGGTGCCATGCATGGTTCAGTGTCTTGGTTCCATGCATGGTGCAGAGTGGCAAAGTGTTATACACGGTGCAATGCATCCTAGTGTAATTTATGGTGCAGAATGGCATAGTGCTGAGTATCATGGTGCCATGCATGGTGCAGAGCAGTATGTTGCCATGCATGATGCAGACTGGCATGGTGCTGAGCATCCTGGTGCCATGCGTGGTGCTAACCATCATGATGCCATGCATGGTGCAGAGTGGCATAGTGCTGAGCATCCTGATGCCGTGCATGGTGCAGCGCAGCATGATGTTGAGCACCCTGGTGCCATGCATGGTGCAGAGTGGCATGCTGCTGAGCATTCTGGTGCCATGCATTGTGCAGAGCAGCATGGTGCTGAGCATCATGGTGCCATGCACAGTGCAGAGTGGCATGGTGCTGAGTATTCTGGTTCCATGCATGGTGCAGTGTGGTATGGTACTGAGCATCCTCGTGCCATGCGTGGTGATGACTATCATGGTGCCATGCATGGTGCAGAGCAGCATGGTGCTGAGCATCCTGGTGCCGTGCATGATGCAGAGCGGCATGGTGCTGAGCATCATGGTGCCATGCATGGTGCTGAGTATTCTAGTGCCATGCATGGTGCAGAACTGCATGGTGCTGAGCATTCTGGTGCCATGCATGGTGCTGGGCATCCTGGTGCCATGCATGATACAGAGCAGCATGGTGCTGAGCATCCTTGTGCCATGCGTGATGCTGACCATCATGGTGCCATGCATGGTGCAGAGCAGCATGGTGCTAAGCATCCTGGTGCCAAGCATGGTGCAGAGCAGCATGGTGCTGAGCATCCTGGTGCCATGCATGGTGCATAGCGGCATGGTGCTGAGCATCCTGTTGCCATGCATGGAGCAGAGTGACATGCATGGCACTATGCATGGTGCTGAGCATTCTGGTGCCATGCATGGTGCAGAGCTGCATGGTGCTGAGCCTCCTGGTGTCATGCATGGAGCAGAGTGGCATGGTGCTGAGCATCCTGGTGCCATGCACGGTACAGGGCAGCATGGTGCTGAGCATTCTGGTACCATGAATGGTGCAGAGTGGCATGATACTGAGAATCCTGGTGCCATGCATTGTGCAGAGTTGCATGGTGCAGAGCATCATGGTCAAACACAGCAGTAACTCTACCTCTCTTAACCCCATAAAAATGAAATTTCAGGACTGCAGAAATACTCTTATTGTCTTTTTTATTTATGTTGTTGTTTTGATTTAGTTCCTTACATTTCCAAGTTTTCAAATTATGTTGCTTTTCACAATTCCAGATGCAACTTTCAACACTTCATAAAATAAAGCTTTCAGCATATGTTAACGTTTCAGGAATCTATCTTGTTCCCTTCATCAGAACCTTAAAGCTAAAATTATACAAATAATTTTTTAATATATTTCCTAATTTATAATGCCAATAAGTTGGAGATATAGATAATGAAGCACCAAGAAAACCCTGTTTGGGATCACAACTGTCATAACATAACCTTTCTTGTAAATTTTTTCTAAACATTTCATAGACTTTTATTTAGAGAGGACAGGAAATGTGCACTAATTGGCAGCTGTTTATAAAGTACTTATTCTCAGAAATGATATGCATTCCTCTGAAGTATCCATACTTACCTTTAGCTGAATAAAAAGTGATAGGAAAAACTGTATTTTGCATTGTTTTGTGTTTATGGGCAGCATTCTGTTACAGTTCTCTTCATGGAACCAGTGATCTGGAGTTTTAACTATGTCATGGTTTGTGTGCACAACTGAGCAGCTCATCTCCCTGTCTGTCATAAGGACCAAGGATGAGGGATATTTGATAACCCATTTGCCCATCTTGGCTAAATGTGTGATCTTCCCTGGATCCATCTCTTATGTATGCAGTGGACACATCTGCTCCTGAAACAGGACAGTTGGCAACTCCCAATGGGAACCATCACCATGGACCTACAGTGGAGCCTGCCTGGATGCAACACAGTGTCTTGGGTTACTGCATGACAAAAGGGATTAACTGTCATTGAAACTACTGCAAAATGCTGCAATACTGCATTGCATCCAGGTGAACGTCACTGTAGGTATGCACCTCATGGGTACCCTTAGCAACAATACTGCCATTTATTTTTGACTAGACTCATTTATAGCTCTAAACATGTTCTCAACCATGCCATTATGGACTCCCCAATAAGGCTCCACTATACACATACATAATGCAAATATAGATGCATTCTGTCTGATAAATGCGTAGCCTGGTTTTTGAACCAGTGGACTTGAAACCATTATTCCTAGGGGGAACCTTCTTTCAGTGTCTCAGCATGGAACAAGTTCAAGTGCAGACATCCGCACAAGTCCATGTTGCAGTGCTTCCCTCACCCAGACGATTTGCTTTAAGAATACATCTGAAGAGTAGATGCCATTCAGTAATCGGGATACCTCGCCTTCTCTTCAGTTGCAGGAGGGCCATTGCTGGATGGGCCAGTATGTCCTAGGTCTGGGCACACTCCATGCAGTGTATGTTGGGCCTTGTGGGAACCACAGCTCATTTAAAATGCTCTAATGAGTCCATACATATGCACTTCACAGTGGCATTTCAGCCACCAGCATGCTTAGACGTGCATCCTTGAATTAGCTTGCAATTTGCCAGTGCAAATGCATTCTGTTTGGTGGCCATCTCATTAGAGTTTGCGATCCAGTGAGCTCGAGAGTGCGTCTTTGAGCCTTTGCTGATAACATAGGATAGGCAGTTCCCTATAGTGGGCAACAAGGTGCCATGTTTTTCATATCCAAGCCCTTGCCTCTCAAGTTTGGGTACTGCTGCACCCACAACTGGCCTGTGTCGGGGGGTGATGGAGGATTAATATTAGTGGTTCCCACTCCCTAGCAAGCAGAGGTTTTTATCCTTGTATACCTGAGTAACAAAACAGTTGAATCTCTGTGAGCATGACAGATGTGTACAGGTGCATGCCACCCCAGCTCATCTCAGTGCCATGTCTCCACTTAGTGCTTTGCAGTGCAGTTCCACTGGCTCATCTCAGAGAACTATTGTTCCACACATTGCCCTATCTGCGTGATGGAATAATACTAAACCCATCCAGAGCTCTAATGGAGGGAGCAGTTCAGGCAGTCCACTCCTTGGAAACTGTATTCACCCAATGATGTTATGTGTGCTTCCAGCTTGGGAGGGGGGTGTTGGTTCATGGGGTGGACAGCCCTGGCTGTAGTAGTCAAATGCGCAAAAGAATCGCACTCAGCAATTGAGTATGGTGCAGTAAATAGCCTTTTTATTCACCCATGCGCAGGATTTTCAAAATGTACAGTCAGTAACCCAAATTGAGAATACACACAGAGGGCCCAGACAGATGCCCTGGCACTTCTCCCATAAAGAGCTTTGTCAGGGGGCCCACTGATGAGGCTCTTTACAGCCGAAGCACCTTGGCATTTATTTGAGCCCTCTGTGTGTATTCTCAGTTTGAGTTACTGGCTGTACATTTTGAACATTCTGCTCATGGGTGAATAAAAAGGCTACTTATTGCAGCGAATTCAGTTGTTGAGAACAGCTCTTTTGTGGAGATGACACTCCTTGGAAACCATGGGATTACTTCTGCATTTGTCAAGTTCTAACCAGTCTCAATTCTAAGACTTAATTTCTGGAGAGTGCTTGGCCTCAAGTCGACTTTCTGTGTTCTTTTGCAATGCTTCACAGGAGGACTCCTGGTGGATATTGTGTGATACCTGCTCACTAGCATCACAATCACTGGAACACACTGCATGGGTTACAGCTTGTTGTTGTTACGATAGAAGCAGCACCTCCACAGAGGTCTTCCTCTTTCCATGTCCTTGAGTGCCACTGATAGCAGATTGTCCTTCGAGAGCTCACTGCTGAGGGTTTCAGACCTAAGCGGGTTGGCCCGCAAAAGCACAGTCACCACATAAACCTGCCAGTGACATGAGCAGTGCTGTTCAGCTTACAAATCCTAGAGGATGCCACTTGAGGCTGTGTGGTTCTACTGCAGCTAGACAACAATGCTTAGGTTCACGTGACTCACATCTGGGAGTAATCAGTGTGCTAGTCAACAGTTCCAGCTGCACAGCAGCAGATCCTCACATGAGGTCTCTAGTGGACAGTGTTGTACAGTCCCTGTTCGACTATGTCCAGGCTGGAAACAGACCAATTTTACATCCTTCTAGATACTTTAAGTACAACTTCATAATGGTTAAAGCAGATCTCATAATCAACTGCTTCAACAGAGGGTGACCCAGGGCCCACTTGACTTCCCCAGCAGCCTACTTTGCTGTCCTAGTTCCAGGGACAGATGTTGCATCTGAGCTTTCAATACTATATCTGCATCTGCAAGTCGGGCTTCAGAAGACATGGAGGTTGCCAGATTCACAGTACTGGATTGTGTACTCCATGCCTTGTTAACAACATAACACCCTTTCACCAGAAGGAGTCTGTGGGCTTAGTTTGAAATGGTATCCTTTATGATGTGACCGCACATCTTTTTACCTGTGTGTAAACTCCACAAAAAAAAAAAAAGGTGAGACTTACCTTTCAGACACCTGGAGGATTGAGATGGGTCCACCTGTGACACCTGCATACTCTGGCTGGAATTGATGCAAGAGGCCAGGAGAAGAGGAGTTGTTGCCTGTTTTTTCTCGCATTGTATGCTGCTAAAGAAAGGGCTGCCCCCTGCACCTGAAGATGAACCAGAGGGACCACCGATGTTATCATGGGTAGTTTGGACTATAATCTCAGTTGGATTAAATGTTTTGTAAAATTAAAGTTGTAGCCAGCAGCAATTAATACTGTTTGAAACAGCAGCCAAGCTTTGAATGGAATGTAAGTAGAGGAACATTGCCATCTTGTGACCCTTGAACCCCTGCAAATGACCAACCAGAATGCAAGTGGTCCTGGAAAGAACACTAGGGTAAAGAAGAACAGTGATAAAGTGCTTGTCACCCTTTAGTAGCCACTAAGGGAGCCAGAGTGTGAATGACAAGGCTGGACATACAGTTAGAATCTAAGATAGGAGGGAGCTAAGCTGAACCCTTGAGAGCAGTTCTTCCTCAGCAGTTGGAGAGGAAAGAGGTGTTGAGGAGGAGACCTGAGGACCTAGCCAGGCCTCAGAATCAGAGATTCTGGTGTGAGCAAATCCGATTGCTGGAAGTTCCATCCAAGCTGAAAAGAAGTACTGTGAGGTCTGCATTGTTGTGAGAGACTAAATCTTCTGAAGCCATCTGCAGACTGCCGATATCAGAAGTAAAAACAAGCAGCTCTGCCCTGTCTGGTTTGTTTGAAGGAGGAGGAGGTGGGCAGGAGCTTGTTTCCAGGGTACTTGTATCCTTGATCGAGTGAGCGCCCACTGGGGTGAGGCGGGGTGGCTAATAGCTCTTGGCCCTTCTGAACTTGTCACACTGCCACGTGCAGACCGAGAAGTTTAGGAGCTGCAATGCACAGATCAGGCCTTAACTAGGGCCTAAAAACACCATCTGCATGCTACTGCAACATCGTCCATCCTGTAGCATTAGCAGCTGTTTTCCTCGGTGTTGAACATGTGAGTACTGGCATACCAGCCAGAAAACAAATGTTGCTGTTTAAAATTCCCTGTTGGATTACAATTTGTTTTGGAATCTCTGTCAGATTACAGTTTGTTTCACTAATACAGAAGTGCTAGCAAAAAGTCAGTCTGGTTGGGTTAAAGCAATCTTGCGTATCTGGTAAGTGCACCAATGCAAGATACCGAGCACCGCGACATCAGGCCTGCAACCGTATTTAATTTACCTGGGTACACAGTAGCTAGGACTAAACCACAGTTGAAGATAGGATTGCTTTGAAAGTTATTTTAACTGTGGAAATCTACTACTAAGGGTAGTTGGAGGGCTGTACAGTACAGCAGACCTTGGTTGCAATCTTGTGTGTTGGTGTTGGAAGGTAGCTCTCTGGATAGGCTTAATCATCCAACAGTGCAAAGCTGGAGGTGACATACTTGACATTTTAAAAGAAAAGATATATATACATATATATATATATATATTTTTTTTTTTTTTTCCCTCTTTGGTAACTGGGTAAGACCCACTAGGCACAATGCCTGTTTTCAGAGGTGACCAGGAGCAGTGGGGAGGTTAAGTGACTTGCTCAGAGTCACACAGTATGCAGGTGGAGGTTGCAGGAATCAAACCTTGGTCTGCTGGATGTACCAAGCTCATTCACAGCTTGTTACTCTAAACCTTAGGCTATTGTGTTGCTACTGCCAAAAATCATTGTTAGAACTGTTTAGCATAATCCTTATTTCCTTTGCAGAACCAGAGTTGTTGAATAATAAAGGCCTGTTGTTAATTTTAAAGATTTGGTGTGTGAGCATATTATTAGCGATCTACCCTAATTGGTACAAAGGTGTTTGAAATTGCAATGATGGTGTGGGTATTGGAACTTGTGTGTTTCATGGTGGTGTCTGAAAGTCGTTGGGGAGGTAGGTTGGTATTGATTCCCAGGGGGCATTATTCTACTGGTTAGCAGGCTCACTATTTCCTTTTCTGGGGGAGCTAACCTTGATTATCCGAATGCTCTGGGAGACATCAGATTTGTTCGGTTAATCGAGAGTTTGGATAATCGGGTGTCCATAACATTAGGCATATGACAGCTGAGGGACAATGTCAGAGTTCAGGTAATAGGGAGATTTGGATAATCAGGGTTTGGATAATCAAGGTTGTACTGTATTTGAACCAAACCCCCTATGTGAGGAGTTTTTAATGAATCCAGGTCCCACAGACTTGTTTGGCACCCACAGGTGCAAGGCAGGGGTAGTAACCGAGAAAGTAGCACCTGTACAATCTTCATGGCGGCGCAATTACGTACATCTATCTGCTTTTCTGAGCCAATCCTAAAGTACCTGCTAGTTCTGTCAAAGTCTGGTCTGCAGTTCCCATTTGTGAAAGTTCATCTGTCAGGCTTTCTATTTGTCAAGAGATGTTTGATAAAATCCCTGTCATGCAAATTCCTCTCTTCATAAACTCTACTGAAGGAATTTTCCATGTGCAACACTGGTTACAAACACAGAGAAGAGGTAGGCTCTCAACCTGGTCCTTAAGTGTGCAGACTCTTCTCTGATTCAAATGCAGAGCCACATGTGAACTAAACTCTTCACCCAGAAAATGTTTTCCTAGTGCTCATCACCTCTGCCTGATGGATGTCTGACTAGAGATGTGCAAAATGCGCGAATTTCGTTCAGCAAAATATTTCACCAAATTTGTGCATTGCACTAAATATTTTGCGGCTGCGAAATGTGAAATTCAGCCAGGCAAGTATGAATTCTAGCCCATGAAATCGTGCATTCACCAAGCGAAATCTGGAATTTCACCATTCTCTGGTGAAAGTCCACTTTTCATGGGTGAAATTCCACATTTCATGGGTGAAATGCGTGATTTCGCCGCAGAATTTCGCATTTCGCACCCCCGAAATTCATGGGTGAAATGTGTGAATTTCGCAAAGCGTTTCATGTGGCAAAATTCACAATTTCTCCAGCAAAATTAAATTTCGCTGCAACACTATGTCTGAGTTGCAAGCTTTGGTGGTGAACTCCCCTTCTACGGTGTGCCACGAGTATAAAGCAGTTCTTCATTCACACTGTAATTTTTTGACTGGTGTGTGTGTTCAGTATTGATCAGTAAATCCTCTGCAGATTATACTACATTTGGTCAATGTTACACATGTCCTTAGTTTCTACAGAGAGATCAAAGTACCATAAGTAGCCATATCAGCTGTTTATATCCTGTGATCTTAACAGCAAAGAAAGGCCTGTCTTGGAACAATTCCTGCCTATCTGGATTGTTAGCTGCAGTCAGCATTGCTGCTTGTTCAAAAGTCTCCTGTGTAAGCCTTCTCCATGAGAGCAGTAGTTACAGCTGTTGCCTTTGTAGGAGCAGTTCCCATTGCAGATGCCACAATATGGATTAGTGCTCACATGTTCACTGAAGACTGCACCTTGGATTGCTGTCCAGATGCCATACATGTTCTGAGCTGGCAATAGTACAGTTTTGCTCTCCTTGTCCTGTTATTTTACCAGCCACCCTTATCTGGGGGATCCTTAATGCTTGCTACTTGACCAAAGAGTGGGGTTCTGTGAAAGAGAATCAAATGCCCTCAATTGTCTCTCTCTGTCTCTCTGATTGTGCTTGCCTTATAAATTATTTGTTAATTATGTATTTTGTTATGTACAAATTGAGCCCTATTCACGAATGGGCGAGGTGTCTATTCGCTGTGTAACTCGAGTGCGTACCATCCTGCACCTGTTCGTACCCACCACGGCATTCACATTCTAGTTATGCCCCCCGCCCCATCTGCACCAGATCCCCGGCTGAGCGCAGAGATCTGTGTGTGGGCGGGCCAGGGTCTTGGGGGGGGTGTTCCGCCTCTGCCATTCATAAGCATGGAGTGCGTCACGCTAAGACCAGTGGTTACACATCTGGAGGGCAGCCGTACCAGCTAAGCTCCCCTCCAGCTGCAGCCACCAAACCTGCTGGTGCAGGCGGGGTCGTGGACCCCACAGGATGGTGCCCCTGGCGTCGAGGGATCGTGATTGAGCTGGGGGCCAGCACATATCCCCCATGGCAGCTGTACTTGCACTCTATGCGCCCCCACCAAGATGGTGCCAGACTGGTGCAAGGGATCCACTATGGACCTGGGTAGGGCAGCTGACTAGCCGCCGACTCAGGTTCACAATCCCACTCCCGCGTGCCTGTGTGCCAGGGGGGTGGGGACACAGAAGGGAGCCAGGCAGGAACTGCTGCTTCGTGAATGCGGTCCCCGCGCAGATCTCCCATGGGTGCAGAGCTGCGCATGCCTTTGCGTGCCTGCTCCACGCTCCTTCATGAATAGGCCCCTCTGTGTTCATTCTTATTTTTTTCTGCTCCCCCTTACTGGTCACATCTGTAAATGAGATTATAGTCTTTGTATCTTTGTATGTTTACTTAGTGAAACAATTTCAAATAAATGTAACCTAGTCACCCTGCAGATGGTGCTGGTATTATTTGCCGCTTACTGCCCAGGCTTTGCACCCGTGGGGGCCAAGCAAGGTGCAAGGGCCTTGGCTTGTTAAAACATCTCACATTAGGGGGTTGGTTCAGATAGGGAATAAAAGGAATAGCTTGGTGCCTATCCCCAGAGAAGGAAATAGTGGGCATGATCAGAAGTAGAATACTGCCCCCTGGGGTGCAGTACCAACCCACCTCCCCAACAACTTTCAGACACCACCCTGAAACACAGCAGTAATAGTATCCACACTATTGCAGTTTCATAGAAACATAGACCGTTACGGTAGGGAAAGACCAGTGGTCTATCCAGTCTGCCTGAGTTTCCTATTTAGCTCTGGGAGCTACTGTCCCTCCAGGGCCCTAGCCTTCCCCATCTTCCCCCTCCCAATTCCCCTACCAGTTTCTGCCACCCCAAGCAATCACTATACCCCTCACTCTGTCCCAGCTGTGCTTGAAACAACCAGTGGCTTTAGCACACACCACTTTAAATGGTATACTATTCCATGTCTCTACCACCCTTTTTGTAAAATAGTACTTCCATATGTCCCTCCTGAACGTCCCTCCTGTTGGTTTCCATTCATGTCCATGTGCCCGTGAGCTAGTGCTGAAACTAAATAGTTCCTCGCAGTTCACCTTGTTAATTCCTTTCAGAAACTTGAAGGTCTCTAATTATATCCGTCTTCTCCCTTCTGGTCTCCAGCGAGTACATGTTCAGTGCATTGAGGTGCTCCTCATAGGACCTGCCCTGTTGGCCCTGAATCATTTTTGTTACTCTGCACTGCACTGCACTGCACCATCCCCAGCCTATCCCCATCTTTCCTGAGGAGAGGACTCCAGAACTGAGTGCAGTATTCCAGGTGTGGCCTCACTAAGGATCTATATAGGGGTCTTCCCTTCTGGTATCAGTACCCCCAACCCCCGATGCATCCTACCATCCTACTCACTGTGCTATATGTCTTATGGCACTGACTCAATTGTTTGAGGGAGTCACTGATGATAATTCCAGGGTCCTGTTCCTTAGCTGTAGTGCTAAGTCTCCCCCCACCCAGCCAGTACTCTGTCCTGGGGTTCCTGTTCCCTAGGTACATTGCCTTGCTTTTTTGACATTGAATTTCAACTGCCAAACCTTAGACCACCTTTCTAGCTTTTGTAAGTCACACTGCATTTCCCCGATTCCTTTGTTGCTATCCACCCTCCCACAGAGCTTAGTGTCATCTGCGAAGAGACACCGCCTGCCCCAGCCTCCCTCCTCAGTGTCGTTGATGAACATGTTGAAGAGGACTGAACTCAGGACAGACCCCTGTGGCACCCTGCTCATGACCTTCCTCTCTTCTGATTTAACCCTGTTGACCACAACCCTCTGCTGCCTCCCCTTTAGCCAGTTACCTGTCCAGTTTACTATGACCTTAGCTGCACCCAGATCTTCCATCTTCTTCAGCAAGCATCTGTGAGGCACCATGGTGAAAACCTTGTTGAAGCTGAAATGGAGCAAATCTACAGTGTGGCCTCTATCCAGTTCCCTCATCATCCAGTCAAAAAAACTATCAGGTTAGTCTGACAGGACCTCCCTTCCATGAAATTGTGCTGTTTACTATCCTGGAGGCCATTACTCTCCAAGTAGTTCACGAGGTCCTCTTTGATAGGGTTACCAGACTTTGGGACACCAAAAAGAAGACACGGTCTAAGGACCAAGCAGTCTTTAGTACTGTATCATTTTTTAGTTCAAAAAAAAAAAAGAATTCCAGCCAAGTACATGGTCAGTAAATTTAAAGCTAGCCTTTACAATAAATTTCAATTATAGGACCACATGAAATCTTTCAAATACAGAGAACTATTCTGCTCTCGTTGTGCTTGAGGCCAAGCAGAGACTTGCTAGGTACAGCTGGGACCAGGCATGTAGTGTGACAAGTCTGATTATTTCCAGGGTATTTACTGTACTTACCACTAAGTAAAGTCATTTACATGCCACCCTTCGTAAAGCAGTACAATTTGGGCTTGATTCTAAGTCCACCATCAGTGATGATAGAACAGAACTGAGCAATTAGAACATCAGGGCCCCCTCCCACCACCACCACCACTGCAGTCCCACACCGATGTAAACATTCTAGACAAGACAGCAAAGCAATAGGGCATAGCATACCAGTTTTGACTGCCTCCGCACCAGTCTGCTGATGAATCCTCATGTGGTCGGATTTGCTGCAGACTGTGACCAGTCAATAAATGCAGGATCAGTGTTTGCCAGGGCAGCGGCCTCCAATCACTTAGGTCTGCGGGAGCCTTGTCGGGTGACGGGTGGGGATCGGGAGGGACTACAAAAAAAAAAACATCCAGATCAGACTGCATGTCTTACAGTATGGAGTCTGGGTCTGGGATGGAACAGAAATCACATCACAACAAAACTACACCCATATGATATCCGCCCCTGTCCCCCTAGCACCTCTGATGTATAATTTCAGAAATTCAGGCTCAGCAGCAGCTAGTTACCAACCTTGCTAGTTGCAGCAATTCTCACTGACTGACAGGATCAGTCTGACAGTGATGACAGGTGACTTCTGACCTTTCTGTGCTCCGCAGTCACGAATCCTCCAGGGGACCACTGGGGCAGCACAGTGACAAGATCCAAGAAAGACAGTAATCCATCTCCAGACAGTTTTACGAGATATCAGGACAGTCGGTCATCACAACTGCTCACAAAGGCGCAGATTGGTTTGCGTGGGGGTCCTGGCGGGAGGTCTCACTCGAGATCGGTACAAGAAATAACAGTAAAACTGCAAAAGTTAACACTACTTCCAAGTTCCACCACGTACCACATTGTGCACAGACTGGCAAATCCCGTGCTTGGGTGAAAACTGAGACTGTCATGCACAGATAGCAGGGCTGGACCACGCATGACAGAACTCAGTTTTTGTTTCACCCGTGGACTTGCTTTGAGATGGTTACCAGTTGCCATGGCAGCAAACAACAGTAAATCTGTCGGTGAAGTGCCAAGCGATGAGAAGCCCAAACCCCGGATAAAAAAGCACTGCAGTGAAAATCTGCCAGGACGAAAATTCGCAGCATGAAAAGAGGACATGTCTGGGTAAAAGAGGACATCTGGCAACCCTACAAAGTTCTTTGACCAGTGACTACATCAGTTTTCCTGCAATAGAGATATAACTGACAGGTCTGTAGTTCCCTGCTTGTTCCTTGTCCCCTTCCTCATTCATTGGAACCATGTCTGCCACCCTCCAATATTTCTGAACTAACCCCCATCCTTAGTGAGCTGTTGAATAGACCTATTAAGGGTTCAGCCAGTTGTACTGCTAGTTCCCTGAGTAACCTCAAATGCAACTCATCCAGTCCCAGGGCCTTATCTTTCTTTAGGGCTGTCAGCCCTTTCTGCCCTTTTGCTTGTAACTATTGGCCGCCTCATCTTCTGGACCCCCTTCGTGGCAGCTTTGATGCCACTTTCTGGCAAAACTCCACTATCCTCCATAATGAAAACTGAGTAAAAGTAATCATTAAGAATGGCAGCCTTTTACCCGCCCTCCTCTGTCACACTACCCCCACTCAGCTAGCCTTATAATTCCCCCTCCTTTCTTCCTGTTTTCCCCTACTATATCAGAAAAACTGTTTTTCTCTGCTCTTAACCCCCTCTGCAATACAAAGCCTTGTGTCTGCTTTGGCCACCGTAACCGCCTTCTCTGCCTCCTTGTTTTTCAATAAGTACTCTCCCCATTCTTGCCTCCCCTGCTATTCTTTATATATACAGGAGGCCTTTTTCTTGGCCCTCACCACTTCCCCGACTCTTGCTGAGAACCATACTGGTCTCTTGAACCTGTTCTTTTTGGTTCCTGTTCCCATGCATAACTTTGATATCTCAAGAATGACCCCCCCTTGATTGCCACCATCTCTCTTCCACACTACCTATGTTGTCCACCCCAGCTAACTTTTCCCTGACCAGCTCCCTCAGCCTGTTGAGGTCTGCCCTACTAAAATCAAGGACTTCAGCTCTCGGCTGGGGTTTTCTGGATCCAAGGACCAGTTTGAACCAAATGGAGTTGTGGTTGCTGTTCCCCAGTGAGTCTCCTATTCTTCTTTTTTTTTTTTTTAGCCATAAAGCTTTTTTCCCTCGTGGATTGATGTAGGGGGGCTACTCAGCCCTGTCCCTGTCTCCCCCACCCAGCATCTGCCTCCCTCAGACTCACCTTGCCTGTTTTTCCCCCATGGATTGCCCCCTGTAGTAGGGCCAGGATGAGGAGGGCTGCTCCCCCCCCCCACTGTCTCTCATCTGGAACCGGGGTTGGTGGTCTATGTGGCGATGAGGAGATGGGGGCAGCCGAGCAGGGCTTCATTAAGCTGGTGCCAACTCTTTTACGTTTTTGTCCCCATGTTCCACAGAAGTGGCGGCACGTGAACATGTGTGCATGGAGGTGCACACATGCTACGGAACTCAGGCCCCTCCCTTCAACACCGCTTGTAATGCCAGTGCTACCACTCAGCCTCCACCAGGTGGCAGCCAAGGGCCATGACAGCATGCTTCCCATCCCAGGTGAGGAGAGCTCTCCAGTGGATACTTGATCCTCTCCCCACCACTGGGTGACCCTGGGAGCTCATTCCCGAACTCAGGTCACTGTCACTGGTGTGGTAGGAGGTAAAGTGCACAGTGCCTTAACCTTTCTTGCCTCTGGTCTGGCCTCTGGCTCCCCTATTCTCACGGCTCCTACCACTTCCAGGTTGGTGAGCACCACATCAAGAATTGCGGTGTGCCTGGTCAGTTCCTTAAGTAGTTGTACCAGTAGCCAGTCCTGTAAAGTGACCAGCAAGGCCTGATTTCTGGTGCTCCTGGTCACTGGAACTCTGCAGTCGATGTCGGGCAGGTTCAGATCACCCGCCACCACTACTTCCCCCTTTGCCACCTCTCTTTCAAGATCTTCCCTGAGCTTTCTGTCCCTCTCATCCCTTTGCCCCAGAGATGTGTAGATCACCCCACGGTGCAGTTTCTTGTCTGAAGCTGCTGTGAGTTGCACCCACGGTGACTCTCTCTCCATTACTACCCCTGCTGATGCATACATCTTTTGCCACCTCAATGCCCTCCTTGACAAAAAGGACTACTCTTCTTCCTCTACCTCTTCCTCTTCCTGTATCTGTCCTAAACAGTGAGTACCCAGGGCTTGTCAGGTCCCAGTCATTATTTTCCTAAGTCCTCAATTCTGTAATGGTCATTACACTAGGTCCACCTCTGACAAAAAGGGGTACGCCTTCCCCTCTACCTGTTTATTTATCCCTCCTGAACATGAGTACCTAGGGACCATCAGGTCCCAGTCATTAATTTATGAAGCCCACATTTCTGTGCTGGCCAGAAGGTCCAACTTAGTGTCCACCATTAGCGCCTGGAGCTCACTGATTTCGTTACTCGGGATCCTGGCATTAAGGCATACCCCCTTCCATCTGACCTTTGATCTTACTTTGCTAGTACCCTTGTGCATTCCTTGACCTCTCATCCTCTTGTTTTGCTTGGTGTTTGCACACTTTTCATTCCATCTCTCTAATGTCTCCTCATCTAGTTCAGTAAGGGCCACAACTCTTTTTGTAGCCACTGTGGTGCTACACGCCCCCAAATGTGGGGAAGTACTAGCTAGAATCCCCTTCCTCTCACCTGCCACCATTTTCCCCTAGTTCAAGTCTCCCCTGCAGTCATTTTATATGTTTGATATAGATAAACTTCTGCCCCAGCTGGTAGGCCCCCTCTCTTGTTGGGTGAAGTTCATCACTCTTGAAGAGTCTCCTGTCCCAGAAGTCCCCCCCCAATCCCCCATAAAGTAGTACCCCTCCTCCTGACACCATTTCTTAAACCACTCATTAAACTCTTATCTTGATCCACTCCTTATCCTAACCTGCTTTCCTTCCCTGACCCACACAGGGAGGACTTCAGAAAAAGCCAGGGAGACTGAGTGTGCTGCCAGTCTGCCTCCTAGTCTACAGAAGTTCCACTTCACCATCTCTTCTGACTGGTTTGCCAGATCATTGGTACCCAAGTGTTATAGAACTCCCAGCATCCCCTGTTCCCTCTCTGTCATCCTCCCTATTCTATCTAAATTGTGGATGGCCAATGCTTCAGAAAGGAACTGGACCATACCCTCCCATCCAACCCTGCTTCTACCACCCTCTCTACACCCCTAATCATTGAGTACCCCTCCAGTAAGACCCTCCAAGTAGACTTGCTCCCCCTGGGTGCCATCATGTTTTCCTGCCCTTTCCCATCGACTGACTCGGAGGCCCCTCCCCAGCAGAGTCAGTTATCTGAGCCTCCTTAGGGGTGCAAAGCAGTTTGCTGTCTGGATTGTGATGGCTGGACAACCTCCTTATGGCTACCCCTGCCCCCCCCCTCCCCCTCTCCACCACTCTCCAGCCTCCTGGACCGGTGGATCTCTGGAGGAGTGGAGATATGGGAGGTGGGCACTGGTTGAACCTGTGATGCAACTTAGATATTTCTACCCTTGCTGCCACCAGCTGAGCCTGGCACTCTGCCATGGTCCTGTAGATGGGGCCGCATCCCCTCCTCTAGAGCATATCCCGAAATAAAAGCACCCCCACAGTCGACACAACTGACTGCCTCCCCTCTGAATCCCATCCCTATGAGGCTTAACCTGCCTCTTTCAAACACCTTTGTACCAATTAGGTTAACAATATGCTCACTCAACAAATTTTAGAATCTAACAACAGGACTTTATTGTTCAGCAAATCTAGTCTTGTGAAGCAAATCAGGGTTATATCAGTCAGTTCTAATGTAACCCCCCTGCAAATGGGGGTTCCCAAAAGACTTCCAGGAGCTTGCTTGAATGCTCCAAGCCTGAATGGTGTTTGGCGTTTAAGCCATTTATCAGTGAGTGTTTTTAGAGCCTCTGGTACTGTCTCTTTAAGAGCTGTCTGCTTGCAGACATAATTAGTTTGTATGGGGGGACTGTGTGCTTCTCTGCTTGAGTACCACTCGAGCTGCTGCCAATTCACTCCATTTTTGCAGTCACTAGGAGTGCAAAGGGAACCTATCTGAAAGATGTAACTGTTTGCCAGAAATCATTTAGAGTAATAATGAAAATACAGTTTGTCTAACCTGCTTTCTTTGCAGTCAGAACTGAGGTTGCCTAGTTCCCCATTCTAGTTTTGAACTGCTGAACTGGACCAATCAGTTGTGGTTAAGGTAGCTCTAAAATGGTGCCTTGGACGAATCAGAACTTGGACTCGTAATCTGAGCCAGCCATAAGAGGATTGTCTGGGCAGTGACTCTGGGAGATGTAGTTGGACTTGAGCCTTTTGGACCAACAGGGGCAGTCTATTGTGAGTGACAGCCAATCCAGCCAAGAACTGGGAGGAACTCAAAGGAAGTGCCCGGTTTTGTCTGCCGGAGTTTCACTTGAGCTCTGGCAGTGAAGAGGGAAGGAGCCCTGTGCTTTTTCCGGTGTGCAGTTTTAGTCGGGAAACGTGTGTAAGGCCCAGAGTTCCGGTCTGCAGCTTGTGTAACTGCTTGTTAGGACTGAATCCATCCTGTGAAGAGAATCAAAGGATATCTGAAGAGTAGAAACCAGGCTCACCCTGTAGAAGACTGGAGAAATTGCTGAATTGCACTCGGTCTGTCAGGAACTGAATCTGCTGTGTTCTCCCAGGTATTGTGCAGTAATTGCGATCGGGATAGAAGCAGCCTGCCTGGTATAGTACTTTCTTTTTACCATATAAATGTGTGAGGAGGCTTGTAGCTCAAGTGAATCCTGCTGCCATTAAAGGACTTTTGCCTGTGACTGTTTACCATACAAATGTGTGAGGAGGCTTGTGTAGCTCAAGTGAATCCTGCTGCCATTAAGGACTTTTGTCTGTTACTGTTTACCATATAAATGTGTGAGGAGGCTTGTGTAGCTCAAGTGAATCCTGCTGCCATTAAAGGACTTTTGCCTGTTGCAGTTTGCCATATAAATGTGTGAGGAGTCTCGTGGAGCTCAAGAGTAGCCCTACTGACGTTGAAGGACCCTATCTTGTTTGGAGGTCGTGAGTACTAATTCAGAGTCGCTCCCTGTTGAATTGCCACATTGAATCCAAATGGAATTACTGTACTGCTGACTGTTTAACTAATTTTTTTCTTTTCTCTGTGTGAAAGGGCCCCTACCAGCTGCCACGGTTTGGACTAGCCACTAGGGCTTGGGTACCCAGGGACAGTTACTGGTAGGGATAGGCCTGTGCACAGAGCCATAGGTAGATGAGTAAAGTGATAAGCTAATTAACTTGATTTCCCTGTCCTTGTTATATCCCCCTAAATAAATCAGAGCTGCTTGTTTCAGCAAAGTTATACTGCCTGAGGTATTTGTCTATGTTAAAGCTATTGTACTGTGATTGTTGCACTGTATCTGCTTATTTTACAGGGGTCCCAAAGCCTGAACCAGTCCTGGGGGTAAGTGTATACTGTGAAGGTAATTCTGATATACTGTGGGCCACTAGTGGGAAGAAAGGGGGGTTGCAGTGTCCCAGAGGGCTGTGACCAAGTTAGTTTAACTATTGCAAACCCTGACCTCTGGGTGGAGGCACCCGCCATCGGATCCAGGCCCCTCAACCTGTTAGTGGCAAATCAGGCAGGGGTAGTAGCCCCTGGGATAGCCCCTTATAGGGGTTACACTAACATTGATTTCCAGCAGTAACAACACAGTCCTTGTTTTATAGAGTATGGGGATATTATATTGGGGGAGATGGTACTGGTATTTAGGCAAATTGCACGTTCAAACAAATTGGCTGGCACTTTTTATGTTAGGAGCACCTCAGACTACCCACCACTGTGAGTTGCTTAACTCATTAAAATGGCTCCCATTGGAACAAAGAAGGGAGCTGTATCTATTGTTAGTAATTACAAAATGTATTAAAGGGAAATCCCTCCATATAGTTAAAAGATCTGGGGTCGGATATGCAAAAGTTTCCCTGGGCACAATTTCTAGTTTGTCCATGCAAACCAGGTTTTGCATGGATTTCCTATATTAAAAAGCCCAGTTAGTGCAGGTAAACAGGGTTTGCTCCCAGACAAACTGTGGGCGGGCATTGCAAATTGAAGGTTGGGGACCTGAATATTGGTGCAGTGCGATATTCAGAGTATTTGTGCTGCACAAGGGAATTTTACACCGTCCCCTTGCATGGCTCAAATACTGCCAACCTTAACTATGACTTACTCCCACGAAACTGTAGTGGTTGTCGGAGGAAGTGCATCGGCCCCCCAGCACAGTAGTCCCTGGTGTCTAGTGGTCCCTCACCCCACCCGATGCTGTACCTGATATGAAATACCAATCTCCATGGTGTTCAGTGGTCCCTCCCCCCACCCGATGTCATACTCGATAATAAATAACAATCTCCCTGGTGTCCAGTGGTCCCTCCCCACCCGATGCTGTGCCGATATATAATAACAATCTCTTTGGTATCCAGTGGTCCTCCCCTCACCCGATGCTTGTGCCCAATATATAATAACAATCTTCCTTAGTGTCCCATGGTCCTCCCCTCACCCGATGCAGTGCCCAATATATAATAATCTCCCTGGTGCCCAGTGGTCCTCCCCTCACCCGATGCTGTGCCCAATATATAATAACAATCTCCCTGGTGTCCAGTGGACCCTCCTCTCACCCGATGCTGCGCCCAATATATAATAATCTCCTTGGTGTCCAGTGGTCCTCCCCTCACCCGATGCTGTGCCCAATATATAATAACAATCTCCCTGGTGTCCAGTGGACCCTCCTCTCACCTGATGCTGTGCCCAATATATGATAACAATCTCCTTGGTGTCCAGTGGTCCCTCCCCCCACCCGATGTCATACTCGATAATAAATATCAATCTCCCTGGTGTCCAGTGGTCCCTCCTCTCACTCGATGCTGTGCTCGATATATAATAACAATCTCCTTGGTGTCAGTGGTCCCTCCCCACCCGATGCTGTGCCCAATATTAAATGTTAATCTCCTGGTGTCTAATGGTCCCTCCCTCACCCAATGCGCATTCCCTATATTACATATCTATTTCCATGGCGTCCAGCGTTCCCTCCCTCCACCCGATCCCAGTCCCCATACTGAGTAAAGTCCCTCGGCTTGTCAACCCCCCCCACTGTCACGGCAATCCCCGGCCCACCACTGCTGTATGGCATGCCACTTGCAAGGAAGTCCAACCCCACGACAAAGCCCGGCCCTGTTTCCGAACAGTGATCTGGGCCCCCCCACAGCTCGTCCCTCGTTGGTGGTTATTGGGGCCCCCCTCCTTACCCTATAATTAATCAGCATGATTCCTGCTCCTGTCAGATGGTGGGTGGCCAAGGTGGTGTGTGGAGGGCTGTGTTGGTCGCCATCCACTGACCGAGGCACTGATAAGCAGGTACAGGGGACTGGTGGGGTGGGTTGTTGGTGCCGTAGGTGGGAAGGGGACCACTAACCACCACCGAGGGATGGTCTGTTGGGGAGTGTACCAGATCGTTGTTCGGGAACAGAGCTGGGGCTTTGTTGTGGAGGAGGGGACTTCCTTGCAAATGGCATGCTGCATGGTAGTGGCAGGCCAGTGTTTGCCATGGGGGGTAGAATTGACAAACCCGGGGGCTTTACTCAGCATGGGGCACGAAATGGGTGGGGGAAGAGACCACTGGACACTAGAGAGTTTATTATTTATTATCGAGCATGGCATCGGGTGGGAGGAGGGACCACTGGACACCAGGGAAATAGATATATAATGTTGGACATGGCATTGAGTAGGGGAAGGGAGTGCTGGACAACAGGGGAATTGATATATATAATAACAGGCACAGCACGGGTGGGGGGGTACCACTGAATGCCAGGGACATTGATATTTATTATTGGGCATGGGTGCAGGTGAGGGGAGGGACCAGTAGCACCAGGGATAGCTCTTCAGGGACCGGGCAATTGGTGGGGGCACTCGGCGCAAACCAGTCTCACTCCCCATGCAAATTAGCCCATAATGGGCATGCAGATGGCTTGTTAGCAACTTGCATGCCAATGGGTCCATTTGCATGGGTCCATTTGAATATCGGAAACTGCTCTCGGGTGCTAGCCATTGTGGTGCCCTATTTGAGGGACTATGTCGGGGCAGCACTAAGTGGCTAGCGCTGGGCT
Source organism: Neoceratodus forsteri (assembly GCA_016271365.2). Taxonomy (NCBI): domain Eukaryota; kingdom Metazoa; phylum Chordata; order Ceratodontiformes; family Ceratodontidae; genus Neoceratodus; species Neoceratodus forsteri. The sequence continues at coordinate 448,164,078 of JADMNL010000024.1, forward strand.
AAGTGGTTAGTGTTGGGCTGCTGTGGCCCTGTATTCAGTTGGATAGTGCAGGTGCACTATTCCACTGAATATAGCGTCTTCGGGCACCTGGGCTATTGCATGGCGGAGCACAGATTGTGGCTCTCCGCTTTGCACGTTTTTAAGTATCGGGCCCTTGGTGTCTGAGAGAAAATCTTGAGTGGTTACAAATTCTTCAAATAGCCTTACACTTGAAGTACCCTGAGTGCTCACTATTAAGGAGAGCCAATCATTTGCCATTCGTGGTCCATGTTGGAACAGATTGCCGATACATTAAGACTATTACCTGGCACACTACCATCAACCAGTTAGAGGAACGCTCTGTGACAAATAGCACTCAATGCTAGTATTATTAAATGTTTTTAATCATTATGTACTTGAAATTGTTATTGTCAGTGTGAGATTGTAACTGATGTGTTACGTTTACTATTTATTATTTTTATATAATACACTGTTTTAAGTTAGCTGGTACACTGATGGAAATGAGTCTAGGCTTAATAGCTAATATCGCAATAAACATGAACTTGAACATAAATAAATAAAATAAAATGAACTCTTACAAGACAGGAAAGTTACTTACCTGTGATTCTAGATCTTCTAGTGTATCTTCTCCATCGAGCCATATTCACCTGTCCATCATCCCCCGAGACTCACTGGCATTTACTGCACGTGTGCCATCTGCCCCTTTTATTCATTACACTATATGGGCTGCATAGGCCCTTATAGGGGCAATTAGGCTATCTTATGCAAGGGGATCTAGAATGTTGTCACGGGAGCAGCACTTTCCCCAAAAAGTATATAAATGTTCCCTTTCAAAGCTCAGGTTCGGCTAAAACAGCTGTTGTTTGATGGCCTCTGGGAGTAACAGGTGTCATTTCACTCCATATCTGGAGCCGGTATTTCTCTCTTCTGCTTATCTCGTGTTACATTTAGTGTTTGATGTAGTTTGTTGTTTACTACTTTTCCTTTCTCTCCTCTTCGGTAAAAAGGTACTGAAGCAGTTGAAGCCACTACTGCTATATGTGCTCACAGTGCAGACATGATGTCATCTGTAAGTACCATGCACTGAAGTCGCTGGCCCCAAAAGTCCTGGTTCCTGCGGAGTCCTAATGCCTCCGGTTCTAAGACCAAAGAGTATGGCTCTAGGAGGAAGATGCACTAGAAGCTCGAGAGTTACAGATAACAGTAACTTTTCTTTAGTTCCCTCTTACTGTTGTTTCCATTTTTTCCATGTATTTAATGTTGGAACTTTCTTTTTTTTTTACCCCAAGAAAGAGAGAGATAATCAAGACAATGTTAAAGGAAAAAGAGGGTGATCTGTGTCCTTCATAATTTGGTAGCCCTTAGCTCTCCATCTAGGACTAAACCTGCCCTATAGTAGTCCCAAGGGTGCCACCATGTTATGGAACCCTGTGATGTCACAGACGGGGAAGCCTTGCCTACCCACAGTGTAGCTCAGTTTCCCCATATGTGATAATACAAGGTTCCAGTAAATGGAGGCAGTATAGTATCCATATAGGGAAGGCATGGTCATGGATATAGTTAGACTACTGGCAGACAGAAGTAAGCCCACTGCTTCATTTAAAAGTGCTTTTTAGGGGCTTTCAATTACTTAAGGGCCACCATTCATTCAGAACAGAGCAAAGAGTTGTGCTTTTTTACCTCAGTGGAGTTGAGCTGGCAGAATCACAGGGCCACCAGATCTACAAGATTCCTATATTTTTCAGGGTTTTGGAGTCTTCTACAGGGAAATTCTTCCCATGGACTTGCATTGGTTATATAGAAAATAATATAATCTACAGGAAAACACAAGAAGATCCCCCTGGAGTTACAGGAAAAATACCAAATCAGTCCGGGAGCACTGGAATCATGATTTTGCATTTAAAGACCATATGCCAATTGTCCTTTTTTTCAGTTTCTTTTTTTGAGTAGTTGCTGCTATTACCCAGTTTATTTGTATGTACCATGTATTGTATAAATTATCTCTTAAAACATTCCACTGTGAAAACTGCAATTAACAGGAAAATACAATCTAAAGAAATATAGGAAATAAACTTATAGAAATATAAAATGTAGATGGTATGCGTTAATACTTGACAAATTTTATGACTAGCCCATCTTGCTGTGTTGAGGTGAGCCCTGATCCCATGGGGTCTGGCAGTAGTTGGGTAGGTGTGTGGGATACATTGTTTGCCTCTTTTCTGGATGGTGTATTTTGGGCTTGGTGGCATATGGTTGCTGGCTTGAGCCCATCTTGCTAATTTGTATATGAACCTGCTCAATTCACGCTGTACTCCCGGCTAATGCAAAGGCCTTCTGCTTTAATGTCAACCGAAGCAGCTTCTATATAATCTGTTGCATTCCTCCCCCCCCCTTGCTGCAGTCAGCAAGATCACAGAAATGTATGTCAAAAAAAGCAGTTCTCATTTTAGAATAGAAGGAGGTTTCCCCGCTGGACTTTGTAATTCGATCAGTGTTTTTGTTTAAAGACAATGCTGTATTGTTCCTTCTTGTGAAATAAAATCCATCTCTTGATCATTGTGGATTCATGAGGAGGGGTCTCAGGGACTCATTTCCATCCCTAAGCAATTAAAAAAAAGACTGAAAGGGGTATTAAACAACCCCCTTCACACCAAACAGACACAGTCACACCCCAGCACCCCCATCTATTCCCCTCAACCTCCTGCCTTACAAATCAGGGACAGAGCTGAAAAACACCAAGCACAAATGACCACAATCTGTTATAGAGCGTGCTTTGTATATTTTAACCTTTATGTAAGTATTCCTGCTGGACTATGTTAACCTGTTGACTGCTGCTAATCTCAGTGGGACCCCCATGAAAGTAAGTCATGTGCTGCATCTCATGGGGTTATCCCAGTTAAGAGTCATTTTAAATAAATAAAAAAAACACATCTTGCAAAAGGGAAAAAAATTAGCTGAAGAAAGCCTGTTATACAAACACGCACATTCATACCCACAACCCAAGCCCCCATCCCTGACAGATCTGTTGTAAACGAGACAGGGATTTGATGCATAAACGTAGGGGCCATTATTCACAGAGTACCTCAGGACATTATTCACAGAGTACATTGGGGCCATTATTCACAGAGTACCTCGGACGCATTGCAGTGGTGTGGGGTTTGGCTGTCCAGGAGAGTGGGCTGAACTGTGTTTGCATTCGTTCTTTTAGATTAGAGAGCAGTGCAGCCCTCTCCACAGAATTAAATGGGGGCCTCTTTTGGCATAGATTTCTTAAAATATTTTAGAGGACTTTTTGTTTAAAATTCAACACCACGACTTAACTAACATGGTCTGGTTGGTTGAGTGTTGGCTTTGATTTTGGAGCAAACTAAATCTCCAACTGAGGAATAGTTGTAGCTCGCAAGTGTTTAAGTCTAGTCTTTCCAGCCACCCTGGACTCCTTGTATTTGTTTTGGTCCAGTATCCTGCTCATCTGGTCATGATCATTCTGCATAACAGTGCTTATGCTCTTTATTTGCCGCACCCTGTTTTGTTAGCTTGCTTTGATTACTGCTTGGATGTGCTGTACTTTTTTTGCCTTGTATAATTTAGCCTGTATTTTATTTATTTATTTATTGATAAGTTTCACCAGAAAAGGCACACTGAGCAAAGAATTGCTCATCTCACGGTGCATCCTGGGGGAAAGGGTATGGTGAGGCAATATAAACATTTGAACAGAAACAACAGAGTATCAGTCAGGGACCAGGGTACATAGCATCAGAGTACTTAAATTGCGTGATATAAATTGCGTGAACCTTCCACAGGGTACATACAATAAACACAGCTAGTGATGTAGCTGCAGTTAACAAAAATTATATACATTTAGTGCCAGGTAGTATATAAATTACACAAAAAATTTAAAGTTTGATACATTTAGTGCAAAGTAGAATGTAAACTACATGAAAAAAGTGCTCGGGAGGAGCCACAGGTAATTGGATGACAAGGTAAGCAGAAACTTAGTGGGCATCAGATAAGTACAGCCAGGGCAAGAGGTGAGGCAATATTGGGGCATGTGCAGTTTAGAAGTTTGTAAGGGCACTTGAGGCAGAGTGAGTGGAGGAGGAGGAGTGCCTGATTTGAAGAGGTAGAGAGTTCCAAAGTTTAGGGAAAGAGTAGGAGAAAGCGGACTGTCCAGCAGAGGTGAGCCTGCGAGGGATAGCCAGAGTCCTGGCAACAGAGGATCTTAGTGAGTGGATGTAGGTAATATTACCTGAATCAGTCTTCTCCATTGAGTCCCATTTATGGGTCTAGGTCGGAGGCACTAGAACCCTGTGGGACCAAATCTTTTGGCCAGAGGGCTGACAATGGCTAAAAGGTTCGGACACTGTGTGCCCCCATGTGGTGCTGTGTGCCTGCCAGATAACCATTGCCAGCTCCCTCACTAACATCAGTCCTGTTCTTCTTACCGCCGAGTGAACACTGTGGGAGCAGTCGCCTCAGTTCATCTTGCCACCATGTTCTTATTGGCGTCACCACTTTTTCCTTCTTGTACTGTGCCATTTCTCTTTCTCATTTTGTTTCTTTACTGCAGTGCTGAAGTCCAGCTGAAAAGGGGCCATGCATAGGAGAAGCCACTCATCACGTGTCATTGATCCTGTAGGAACAAGATGGCCTATACCAACCGGTGTTAGTTCAGTGCTGCCTGCCATGGCAGGCAGTAAGACACAGATGACTGCGATCCCTTCTTTTCGATGGACAGCCACACCCTGGAGGATCACACATTGAGATGGGGTTGGCCAATCCCTGCCTTCAGTGGCAGGCTTCAAACATGGGCCTCCAAGATAAGATCATTAGGCTAGGAACCTCTGGTTCATAGAAATACTGAAACACCGAATTTGTCAGCAGAAAAAGACCACTTTAGCCCACCCAGTCTGCCCAAGTTCTCCCTGCCTGTTCTTCCTGCGTAGACCCTATCTGGTCTCCAGCTACCTTTCCCACTCCTTGCTCATTTTGTAATATACCTCTGTGTTCATTCCATGCATTCCTGAAGCCCCACAGTGTTCTACCCTTCATCATTTCCACTGTCAGTCTGTTCCAGGTGTCTACCATTCTTTCTGTGAAGACATTTTTTTTTTTATTTAAATTTTTATAAAAAAAAAATTTGCAGACAGATAATACAGTAGAGAAGATACATAAAGAAGGAGGTTGATTACTCAGTACGTTGTAAACAGCATTGCATATAAGTGTGAAATCCAGTGTTTGACCTATTAAATAAATTATGATTCACAGCAGCCTAATCTCTCTATCCTTCTTTCTCAGTTTGCAGTTCTGTACAGTCATAATGCACCCCAGCTATCTCCATCAGTGGACTCGGAAATACAGTCCAACCAAAACTGTAGGGTTACTCTTTGTCTGATATTGAAGTCCCTGGAATCCCCCTGGAGTCATATTACATGACGGTTGGTGAAGAGTTTGGTGACCTCGAGGACCATAAATGGACATTAGAGGTCTAGATATTATGGTGATTTATGCATACTGCCTTTTTAGTAGTTAAAGTAAGAAGGTTAGATAGAGAATGAAGGAGGGGATGAGAGGGAGATGAAAGCGAGAAGAGAAGGAGATAGAAGAAAAAAGGGGCGAGGGGGTGCCTCATGGAACAAAGTTAGGATAATTATCTAGTTGGTGTAGTAGCTATCGTTGCTATCCAGTGCTGAAATAGACTTGTTTTATTAGACAAGGTGTAGGACAGGTTTTCCAGTTAATCAATTTTCAGAATTATTTTATACCACTTCTCCACTGTTGGGACCTGAGAGGTGTGCCACAGCCAGGTGACTGTCTTTTTTTTTTGTTTGTTTGCTGCCAGGATCAAAATCAACAGCAGTTTAAGGGTTGGGCCCCTAAGGAAGCTCCCATCTGGGGGGTGGATGGCCAGTAGAATCAAGGAGGGGGTTGCCTCTCCAGGAGAGCCGAAGATTCCCTTTGGTTCCCACATAATTGCCTGCCAGAAGTGTGTAAGATGTGGGCATTCCCAAAAGATATTTGTGTGGTTGGCAAAGGCTTGCCCACACCCTCTGCAGCAAGAACCCTTGGTTGGTCCTGTGTATTTTGCTACTATTTCTGGGGAGCAGAAGAAATGGTACCTGCATTTCCATGATAACTCGTGGCAGTACGTAGCTGAGGTCAGTCTATAGGCTGGCATTGAATGTTTATGCCACATTGTCAATGAATGATCTGATCCTAGCTCTTTATTACACCTCTGTAGGATTGTATCTGTGGAGTCCAGGGTAGACTCCTGGAGAGCTTTGTAAACATAGCCAATAAGGTGAGTCCAGATAGTGAAGAAATATTTTCTCACATTTCTCTTAACCCCAACCCCCCTTCCCCAGCTACACTGCATGCCCCCTGATTCTGGTGCTTGTCCTTATTTGAAAGAGACTCCCCACCTGCAGCCTGTTTACCCCTGTGAGGTACTGTACTTGCAGGTCTAAATCATGTCCCCCCTCTTTCTCTCTCTTTTCCAGGGTTTACATGTTGAGATCCCTCAGACTCTCAGCATATGCTACCCGTGCAAACCCTACACAATTGAATTGCTCCCCTCTGGACCACCTTTACCCTGTCTGTGTCCTTTCTGAGGTGCGGTTTCCAAAACATAGGGGAAGCACCAGGGAGCAATATAGTGACACTACCATCTCTCTCCACCCACTGGAGATACCCCTCCCTACACTCTACAGCATCCCATTAGCCCAGCCTACTTCCTTGCCACACTGCCCTGCCACCTTGTGGTCCTCTGATATAACCCCAAGACCCCTTTCCTATATAATGACAGTACCTCCCCCCATCCTGTACTCAGCCCTGGGGTTTCTATGCTAAAGGTGCACAATTTTGCACTTTTTGGCATTGAACCCCAGCTGCCATGTTTTTGACCAGTCCTCAGAAGTACAGGGTCCTTGTCAACTTCACTGTGCTGAGGTGCTGGAGGTCCTGGTGGTTGGGTCTGATGGCCAGCCAGCTCCTTCTTGGCAGTTGGCCGATGACCTTCCACAGTCAGTTTGCCCTGAGTAACAGACATCCCCAGTGGTGGGATCAAGGCTATATGTCCAGTCGACACCACTGTTCACCTCAACGCCATCTCTTGATGTCACCCATGTTGTTGTCACTGTTTGCAGTGTTAATGCAGCAGGTGATGCCAGGAATGGTGCAGGGCGTCCCCTGACACTGATGGCAGTGTTGAGGGAGGGCCTGGCACCGATGCTGGTACTGATGCCACAGTCAGCTCAGAGTCAGTTCTCACCAATGGTGTCAGTAGCAACAACGGGGAAAGGAATGACTCTGAGCCTGGAGATGGCAACAACAGTGGCCAAGGTGTCGGCCTAGGTCTGGCACCGAGCAAGGTGCTGATGGTGGTGTCGGCATGGTGCCAATCCCTCACTCTGATGTCATCTATGACACTGAGGAAGAAGAAGGTGCCCAGGCCGGCATCGAAGTTGACACTAAGCACCGTGTCAAAGATGGTGACAGTGTCAGTGACAAGGAGATCCCTGCCCCCTGAATATGCTGTCCATTCTGATCAGAGTGCCAGAGGTGGCGCCACTTGGAGTTGGATGGTAGCTGGGGGCTGTGTTTTTATCCAGAGCTACCTGGCGATATTATCACTGATGAGAACTGGGGTCACTCCAGGGGACCTGTTCGGCTCTGGTCTTCTCCTACTATTCCAAAAAGACAGTTTGATGCACACTGTACTAGGGTCAATGCAGTCCCTAGGGGTTGGCAGGACCCTCAATAATTAAGTAACAATTCCCAGTGTAGAGAATGCACTCAAAGGTAAGAAAAGGACTGTAAATCTTGCCAGTATATACTGCTGTAAATAATTATCAAGCACAGACACGAATATCTATCTGCAGTATTATTTATTTTAGACCCAAAATAGCAGTAAAAACATAAAGCAGATAGTTATTAAATGCAAGGCTCAAGTGAAAACACACACACCTATCACTCATTTGAGTGAGTATAAAGTCCTGTACAGTGCAGCAGAATACAAAATTCAAAATGTGCAAAAGCACTGCATACCTCCCACCTGACTGCCAGACGTATCTACCCTGGGACGTCACTCAAAGGAGCTCTGTCAGATTTCTCCCCAAGGGCAGCAGTTGGGTCACTCCTTGAGCATAGGTGGATCACAATTGGGTGAGACCACAACTGGTTTTCTATTGTCTGCAGCCAAATAAGCGTTGTCTTGCTATCTCGGGCTAAAGTGAACTCCACAGTGGCTAAACTTCTGAAATCCCTTGAATGTTTTCAGCATTGTCTGCAATTTTACCTTCACCCACAGTAACTTTTTGGACTGGAGCACTGCATTTATTGTGAAGTCTGTTGATATTTCCTTCTGTGCTCTGCACAATAGATAGGATCTTTTCGATGGCTGGACCAATCCTAACTGAGAGGCCTGCCAGCATTCCACTCAGGCACTGCATTAACTCACCCAATGACTTTGGGAGGTTCTTCTTCCTTTTTTTTTTTTGCCACTTCTCTCCTTGGAAGCCGCTCTTTTCTGGGGGGTCTTATGCTCACTCTGCCCGCCCCCAGTACCTCTTGGGGAGCTGCCAGATCCACCTCCATGCTGCCTCGGCCTACCCCCCGGGCGGGGAGGAGGGCGGACGCCACATTTTTCCCTCTCCAGTCCATTAGAGTGTGTGTCAGACGATCTTGGTCAGTCCCCCACGAGAGTTGGGTTATGGTGTCTGGGAGCTAGATCCTCCGTCTACGCCAGCATCCAAGGGTCCATTTTCTGCCTTTTCTGTCCCCTCCCACAGGATTTTGGCACGCTAGGGGAGCCTAGGGGTAGCGCATGTCATGACGTGTGAGTGCTCCGGCCCCTGGCCCACGTCCCCTCTCCCTTCTTTCTGCAGTCCCGCTGCACCTCCACCCATGGTCACACAGGTGGTGGTAGAGTGGCGGGACATGCATCCCACCCCACCCAGAGGAAAAGAGCGGCCTCTGGGCACTCAGTCAGCCTCCCCTCAGCCGGCCCTCCAACAGCCCGAGTCCATTCCCAAACCCGGGTCTCTGGCGCCACGAGCGGTAACCCTACCACTGCACTGGTGGGCCGGCTACAGGAGGTTCTTTTTTTATCCCATCACTCACTACAAGGAACAAAATAACGTTGCAGGATTCGTAGGCAGAAGAACCAGCAGAAATTTAATAAAATTAAGCCTAAAAGGCCCAACACTGTAGAGCTGCATAAAGATACATTTGATGAGCTTCACGGTATGGGAAAGCCTGCACTGTGGCTGCCCACAGAGCACCTAACTGGTGGTAGTGCAGGGCCTGCAAGGTTACTCCGTCATCCTGCTGGTACGGGTGTTTTTCCTGCAGCATTTTCTTCCCCTGGTTCCCCCGAGGGCCCAGTGGCATGAAATGACATGCATAATTTACAAGCGTCTGTGCCCCATACATGTAGTGCTCGTTGCCATACCACCAAGCCACCACTAGGTGGTAGTGATGCAGAGAGGCATGCTGTCCTCCCTCCCCAAATGAGGAGAACAGTTCATGGGACGCTCAGCCCTTCTTCCCCAGGTCAGCCCCTAAGCGACCAAAGTCCATTCCGGAACTCGGGTCACTGGTGTAGCAAGCCGTAGTGCTACCTGTATGCTACCAGGCTGACTGTCACATTAATTTTATGCTAATTACTTATTTGCATTTTGGATCTGTAGAACTGTTTTGTACAGGGAGGTTATTTTTGATTTAAAATTTTAGGGGGCTTTCTGTATTTTTTTTTGTTTTGTTTTTAGAAGAGGGTATTTTTTTGTTTTATTTTAGAACAGGTTCCGTCTGACCTTGGGTTACGAGTTTATCACAGTGCAGGTAGTATGCACCGTGTCTGTCTGCTCTTGTCTGGGTCAGTAAATATTCCAGCCCTGTCAGTGTCAGCCCCTCACCAACTCTAAATCCATCCAACTCTGTGCAAGCTTTATAAAGTGAACGAAAACCAATGAAACTCGTTTGAACTTTAGCATTCAGCTGTGCTCAGGGCTTCAGTAGATATTTGGCTTCCAAAATAAGGCTGCAAGAACTTCTAAAATCAAGAGGGAGGAAGTATTTGTCTCCCCAAAAGAGAGGAACATTTGCAGTAGGGATGCTCCTAACTGACCATTTTGGATTTTAGGAATTTCCGAATCAATAATCTGATTCCGTTTCAAATCCTAATAGAACCTCAAAATCAGAAATCGGATTCAGATTTGAAATCCTAAAGTCCTATGTGAAACTAGGTTTTAGGATTCAGTTTAGGAATAAAGATTTTTGGACTTCAATTCTGAGATTCCTAAATCCAAATATCTGGTTGGAATCTGATGAATCCGATCCCATTTGGCGGATTCTCGGCAGCCCTAATTTGAAGGCATCCTGATTAGCAGGCAGACTTGTCAACAGTGATTGATTTTTCTGAATCAGATGGTATATTTTGCCTGAAATCTGTAATAATGTCCAAAAATGGGTCTCTCTCAGGATAATTGCTTCCAACATTTGGACTTGTGAAGTATCTAAATATCTGAAAAACTTGAGCGAGTTCCAGATTTGGGATGATGGAGTTTTTTAACTTTAAACTACACCCCCCCCCAAAAAAAAATGCATTTATCTGAACCCTGAGATATGATGGTCCCTTGAATCCACCAGAACATACAGTATTGAGAGCTCAGTGCTGGCAACCAGGATTCAGAACTGGACCCATATCATAGGGGGCCACCTGGAGGAAAGGTATTGAGCATCCCAGAGGACGCTGTGTCTTTCTGGGGAAGGGGTCTGTTTTAAGCTGCCATTATAGCGCCACATGAAGACCACAGGTGGCATTATAGGCAAGGCTCACCATGGGGGTGGGAAGGAAGGTGGGCACAGGAGCCCAGTCACCCACATTGTGCATGTGTGTGTGCGTGTCATCCCTAATGGCTATCTTTTTTATGGAGAGATACAAACAGGAAAATGGCCCTGTTGTCTGTAGACGATAGACCCTGGTGCATCTGGGCTCCACATCTCCACCGCCTGATGGGCAGACACTGTCAGTGGTATACTGGGGTTAAATTGGGCAGCAGCCCACAGGAACTCAGTTCCACCACATCATAAAATATTGTATGACGGTTCCACCACCTGTGTCATCTTCCTCCATTGACTACTATAGGAGAGTTTCACCACCTAGAAATAACAGTTCCACCCCCTAGAAATCGATATGTGAGAGTTCCCCCACCTGAACATTTCCAATGTAACTCGCCGGTATATCGCCTCCACCCTGACCTCTCTTGGAGGGGCTATCCAGGGCAGTATGGAGGCTGGCAGGTATGAGGAGAAGCATAGGGGGCCCAGGTGTGCCTTGGGGCTCCTGAGGGAGACTGGCATGAGGAAACAAAGGCATACGGGGGGGGAAACTACAGATTTAAAAAAATCTGTGAGAAACGCAGCTCTGAACATAGGAACATAGAGTTTGGCAGCAGAAAAGGACCTCCTTGTCCATCCAGTCTGCTCATTTTTTTCCTCCTGCTTAATATAGAGGAGGCAGTATAGCTCAGTGGTTTATGGCTCTGAGCTGCAAACCTGGAGACCTGGGTTTGGATCCCACAGCCCCCACTTGCATACTGTGTGACCCTGAGCAAGTCACTTAACTTCCTTGTGCTCCCAGGTCACACCTGTAAGGAAGCTTCAGCTTAGTGTGTCTCTCCTGATAAAAAAAAAAAGCTGCAGCTCCTACATGGTCTCTAGCCTCTACCCTTCTGCCCCCTTCACCCACCAATGGTGTCTCCCACCCCTGTTCGGACTCTAGGTTACCGTACCTACCAGTTTTTGTGATACCTCTGTGTCTATGCCAAGCTTTCTTAAACCCTGTTACTGTTTTAGCCCCTTCCACTTCCCGGGAGGCTGTTCCAGGGGGTCTGCTACCCTTTCCGTGAATAAATACTTTCTCTTTTTCTCTCTAATCCTTCCACCCTCCAACTTCATATTGTGACCTCTAGTCTTGGGACATCTCTTTCTTTGCGAGATGCTTTCTTCCTGTACCTTGTTTCTTCCCATTAGGCTTTTGAATGTCTCAGTCATGTCTCCCCTCTCTCTCCTGATCTCCAGGGAGTATAGATCTAGATCCCTTAGACTTACTTCATAGCTCATAGGGCTTTTGATGTAGGCCCTGTACCATTTTGGTTGCCCTCCTTTGTACCCTCTCCATCCTGTTCATGTCCTTTCATAGCTGAGGCCTCCAGAACTGCACACCATACTCGAGGTGGGGTCTCACCAGTGATTTATATAAGGGCATTATCACGTCCTTCCCCCTACTGGTTATACCCCTCCTTATACAACCCAACATGCAATTTGCTTTTCCCACTGACTTATCGCATTGTATCGCCACCTTTAGGTCATCTGATATGATAACCCCACGTCCATCTCCTGCTCTGTTACTGTGACTGCTTCCTCCCTAGTTCATACGTAGCCCATGGGTAGTTATTCCCTAAGTGCATGATTCTGCACTTCTTTGCATTGAATCTCAATTGCCAAGTTCTTGACCAGTCCTCCACCTCCCCAGGTCCTCCTTCATCCCCCCCCCCCCCAACATGTACACCCTATTGCAGATTTTTGTATCATCTGCAAACAGGCACACCTTCCCTTCCCTTCCCTTCCAATCCTTCTGTTACGTTCCCAATGTGTATATTAAAGAGGACCAGGCCCAATTCTAAACCCCTGTGTCACCCCACTTACCACCCTGGCCTCCCCTCGTGAACCCTATCTACTACCACCCTCTGGCTTCTAAGCTAGCTTCCGACACATCTTCCCTGAAGATGGTTTAGTTAAGCATGTCTGAAGATCAATGGTTATATGCAGTGCATCCTTTAGAAAAGTAAATACATTTTAATTTTTTTGTTACTAAGTTTCTTTACTTACTTTGTATAAAGTTTTTTTCTTTTATAACAAACACAGAACTGGTAATATGCCTTATCCCAGGTCTCTGAAGCTTGTTCGCTGCCCTGGTATTGGAAATCAAAGGCTAAGTAGCTTTGCGTGGTGAGGTTTAAAACATGCTGCTCCAACCGAGAGTTTGTTTTGATTGGAAATTATATTTAGTAGAGTTAAACTCTCCCGTGTATTAATTAAAGAGGAGAGGAGGGCTTGCCCTTGCCTGTTTGGATAGGATTGGTATAATTTATCATAGCAGCAGCTCTGCACTGCAGGTACCTCTAGGTCATCACACAGACTGCAGCGTTGGATCCAGGGGTGTCCGAGTGTTTCTTTGTATTGACGCTCAGTTTCAGCGCTCGATCTGCAGGAGGAGAGGATGGATTGGCATTTTCCTTCTTGAAAAGGCCACTGTAACTCTGTTCAGGGTTCATTTACTAAAGTAAAAAGGGGGTAAAGAAGTGTCACATATAAACTTAATTATCTTAAACAGCAGTTAATATAAGGAGAGAGATGAGTTTGGAGAAAAAGGTAGTAAACTTTGACCCCACCACACCACGGGGTCAGAGGTCGGTAATGGATATGAGGTAGGTCAGTGGCCCCCTGGCCCTGACTGGCAGGTGAACATTTGTCAGATTAGTGTTGCATCTTCTGCGAAGCCTGGAGACCTGGGATATTCTCCTACCAGCAGACCACGATATTTGTATTTACTGTAGGCCTCGACAAACCACTGTATGCTCCCCACCAACAGCCCCATGATATAAGGGTTTCATCCTGGAAGCTCAGGCTAACTTTTTCAGTGGATCAGGTTCTCAACATCAGTTCCATTCACTTTCATGTTATTTGTTTTGTTTCTTAACTCACCATCTGTCCATGAGGTACAGTACTGGAATGGTGTGGGCTTTAAAATCAGGATAATTTTGTGTGTTTCTGTGGTTTTATTCTGACACTGTCAGCTATCAGCTGATACCAGCAGTGGCCTTGTCAAAAGAGAACTGGTACCAAATGAGAGCCTGTGGCCAGCAGAGGCTGGGAAACCTGTGTGTGGTGTATTACTTATTTCATAATCCCGAGTGTAAACCCATGGACTCCCATCCTGAGACCAACTGGGTGCGCAGATCATTCTGCAAGTGAGGCACAGTACCTGAAGTACAGTGTGGGGTGTACAGTGGGTGTGGATAACAAAAGTGGGCTTGTCTACAATTGGGGCACAAATAGGGTTGCCACCTGTCAGGTTTGTTACCTGGTGATCAGGTTTTCAGGGTCCATATCAGGTAATCCGGTTTTGCTCTGTGCTGGTCAGGTTTTTGAGCCATTTTGATTGCTTACATACTTTTGAAACAAATTTTGTCATATCACTCATTGTTTCAGCTACATGTCCAGGTTACAAACAAGTTCTGTTGTCAGTGTAGCCTTTTGTTTGTGAATGCAGTCATCCTGGAAGGTGTAAAGTATGGCTATTAACACTATTAGCACTTACTTAACCTAATCTTTCCACTGCATCTTAAAGTGGCATAGCAGCAAAGCTGCCTCACCTTTTGTAACAGTAACAGAGCCAGATGTCCTCCACTTTTATTTGCTGGTAAATATTTTCATCTCTAATAGAATTTAGGCATTTTTACATGTTGTAAATTATTTTTCCCCACAAGAAAAAAGTATAGTCACTTCTTTGGCTTTGAAATAGTACTGTGGACAAGAACAGGAAATGGAGACAGAAAAAGATATAAAATATGTACACTGCTATGTGCTATTTATAGTATTTCCCTTGTCTCCCCCAGATCATATCTGTAAATGAGATTTATTTTATCTCTGTATGTTTACCTCGTTAACCAATGTCAATAAATAAATAAATTCATAAGTAAATAATTAGGAAGAACCTGGGAAAGTAACTTTAACAGGCACAGTACAGTATCTTAACACTTTTAATTAACTGCTGCTTTAAGTGTTGTCTTTTATTGGAGGAACAGTGCATGATGAGTCATGAAAAGGGGTGGGGTTGGGGCGGAGCTTAGGATCCGGTTTTTGCCTAATCCAAAGGTGGCAACCCTAGGCACAAAGCCAAGATTAGAGATGTGGTCCAAGATATGGCAGTTGAAATTTAATGCCAACAAGTGCAAGGTGATGCACACAGGGAGCAAGAACCCAAGGACAGAATATTATATCGGGGAAGTTAAGCTGGGCACTAAATTTGAGGACAGAGCCCTAGGAGTCATAAATTAATCCCTAAAACAATCTAGCTAATGTAACGAGGCCTGCAATAAGGCAAGCCGAATGTAGGGGTGTACTGGGAGGGGTTTCAATAGCAGGAGGAAAGAGGGAATACTACTTCTCTACAGATCACTGGTGAGGCCCCATCTGGAATACTGTGCCCAGTTCTGGTGTCCCCCTCCTAAGGAAAGACAGAAACGGGCTGGAGATGGTGCATAGGGTAACAAGGATGACTCGGAGCCAACAATGCAGATCCTATGAAGATTGGCTCAGGACACTGAATGTGTACTCGCTGGAGGCTAGAAAGGAGAAGGGTGATATGATAGAGACCTTCAAATTCCTGAAAGGAATGAACAAAGTAAACTGCAAGAAATATTCAGCAGGAATGGTGAATCAAAACACTGGGACATGAGTGGAAGCTGGCAGGAGGGAGATTTAGGAGGGATGAGATGCATTTGACAGAGAGTAGCTGAACCATGAAACAGCGTACCCAATGAGGTGATGGGTGCAAACAGCATTAATGGTTTCAGGCACAGTTGGGACTGAGTAAAAGGCGTAATAGTTACTCAGGGGGACAGGGGAAAGGAATGGGTCAAAGGGGGAGGTGTGTGCAAAAAAAAACATCTAGACACTAGGTCTCAGGGCAGGATAGGGTTTAACTAGGCAGTCTGGATGGGCCAATGATGTTTTTCTGCCGACATTGTCTATGTTTTTATATCTTGTGAGCTGGGTGTAAGATATCACTTTTGGTCTTGCCATTTTTATCTCCACTGGTGTATACATTAGCATTTAGGTGCAGTCTTTGAAAATATAACAGACTGATGCAAGTTCTCTACTCTGCTCCCTCTGTCTCTCTCTGTCATGCATCCACACATACCCGCTTACAATGCCTTGTCTTTCTGTCTCACTCTTGTGTACAGTACACACAAACACCGTCAGCCTGCCCTTCTCAGGCCTGACGGACTGGAACAAACTATCAGCTTTGCACCCTACTTGTTCCAAGCATTGGGGAGTTCCATGAAAATGAGTTATAAAACTGGAAGGGAAAATCCTGCAAGCTGATTGGTTGTTACCTGTGCATTAGATTTGTCTAATGCACATTTAAAAATAAGTGCTGACAACCTGGACACAGCACAAAAAGAAAATGTATTTATTTATTTAGTTTTTGTTGACCGGGTAAGTGCACTAGACAAATCCTGCCTATTTTCAGGCATGACCTGGGGAAGGGGGAGGGGGATACAGATGAATGCCAACTGACCTTGAACCAGATTAAGCTGTTGGTGGTGTTTTAAATCAATTAGTATGTTAGAACTTTCAGTTTTCTCTGAAGTTCAGTAGCCTCACTTGCCGCTCGGCAGCCTGGCCACCCACTCGCTTGCACCACAGGCAGCAAAGCGTAATGTTATGCTAAAACTATGGCTAAAGTTTGTAAAATAAAAAAGACCTCTGTTTCAATGTAGAGTGTATGTGTGCAGAGGAGAGGCTGGGGAGTTACAGCAATGGTCGCCACACTAAGGACAAAAGTCCTAAGGCCAAAGAAAAAGTAATCTGTCGGCTGCAGGGTAACCAGTTTACAACAAAGTACATTAAAGGTTTAAATTGTTCTCTGTATAAACATAAACATTTTGATTTTTATGTGCATGTAAAATACAGAGGCTCATTTTATAAGTGCAATAAGATACACTGGGGCTGTGCGTTAGAGATTTCTAATGCATGGTCAGGGGCTGAAGGCAGTCAGCTGCGGTCTCGTGCCTACTGTGCCCCTAGCTGTACATTAGAAATGTCTAATGCACACCCCCAGAGTGTCCTATTGCATGCATACTGCATTTCATGGGGGTTTCTGTTATTCTGTCTTCCGCTTATACACGCTCACACACCCTGCTTGTTTATTTACCCAGGATTGCCAAGCTGAGAGACAGTACCTCATTTGTCCTGGAGACCTGCGTTTCTCCCCATCAGCTGGGTGGACTGAAACACTGTGAAAGTAAAGTGACTTGCTGAGGGTCACACAGTCACAGAATGGCACAGTGGCTGTGGTGGGATTTGAACATGGTATATTCTGCTTCCCAAGCATATGCACTAACCACTGGACCACACTGCCTCATCTACAGCATGCTGCTTCACTTACTGCTACTGCCATCTCTCACACACTGCCACTTTGTGTCTCTCTCTTTCACACTCTGCCACATACTATCTCTCACACATGCTGCTACTGACCAGCTAGTACGTACATTCACACACACTGTTGCTTACTGTTTTTCTCTTTCATACTCTGCCACGTACTGTTCCTCACACACTCTGCTTCTTACCATCTCTCGCACACACTGCCACTGACCAGCTGTTATGTACACATTCACATTCTGCCTCTTGCCATCTCGCACACACACTGCCGCATACTTTTTCTCTCTTTTTTAACTCAAGGTGTTTCTTTCCTTGTGTAGTGCTTGCTACTTTCAGCTTCACCCTGCTCACGGCTGGCACACACATCTTCCCAGGACTTATCAACCATTCAAACCCTGGATTACTCCTGTAGTGGAGCCAGGAGGGAAGGGGCTGTCCAACCCCCTCCCTGTGAACCCAATCCAGCTTTGGCCTTGCCTGAGTGACAGAACAGGTCTGGAGCAGTGCGGGCATCATCTTGCCGCACCATGTACTGCTTTTTCCTGCCTCTGTTTTCTCCCTGGTGGTGGCTGGCAGTGTGCAATGGTGCAGATGGGCATGCATGTAGAGGCCTGCACATGCCACGTGTCAGCCGCTGACTGACCCCCATTCTGGTTACTGACAGCTGCCCCATCATCACACCTCGACATGGTGGCAGTACAGGAGTGGTGCAGCACAACCCCCCCCCCCCCCAGGAGAGGAGAGCTGTAAGGTGGATGCTCGATCCTCCGCTCACTGGCTGACCACTGGCAACCCAAGTCTGCTTCTGAACTTGGGTCACTGGCGTGATGGGAGGTGCGTCGTCCGGCACCTCAGAATTCTTTGTGTCACTGGACAGCTCTTACTGTTTATCTTTAGCACGAATGCACTTAGTCTCTGTTGATTCCCACTTCTGACACATGTATTTTAGGAGGCGGTATAGTGTAGTGGTTAAGGGCACTGAGCTACAACCCTGGATACCTGAGTTTGAACCACATCAGCCTCCTCTTGCATACTGTGTGACCCTGAGCAAGTCACTTAACTTCCTTGTGCTCCCAGGTCGCACCTGGAAACAAGCTCCGGCCTAGTGTGCCTTTCCTGGTTGAACAATTTCCCCTTTTCCTTTCTGCTGTTTACAGTCATTGTCACATACATTGCCATCTAGTCTTTCTCTTTCTCTCTCTCTCACACACACACACACACACATCCTGCCACTTATATTCAATAACTTAATGGGCATGGCAAGATATATAGGTATTGCCACTTTATGCATCAGAATATTCACAGAAAACAAACATACTACATTAAACTTGTATACATCTCTGTCTCACACACACACATTGTCACTGATCGGCTATCTGTCCATCTCTCTCTCTCTTTCACGCACAGCCACTTACTGTGCCCTGTTTCACATACATTGCCACTTATTGTCTCACTCTGTGTCACACACAC
The DNA here is from genome assembly GCA_016271365.2 of Neoceratodus forsteri. Taxonomy (NCBI): domain Eukaryota; kingdom Metazoa; phylum Chordata; order Ceratodontiformes; family Ceratodontidae; genus Neoceratodus; species Neoceratodus forsteri. Next base: position 448,182,780 of record JADMNL010000024.1, read on the forward strand.
ACACACACACACACACACACACTCTCACTGTCTCACTCTCTCGAACTTCCACTATCATATACTGGATTACATGCTGTTAAGGCAGCATTTGCTAATGCATTCTGCCAGTCAGGACCCAATGGTGCATCATTTGCCTGCACTATATTTTGGATCCTGAATGGGGACTCAGCATTTTTTGCCTTTGCTGGCTTCTTGTCACTAGGAATAGGGACTACCAGATGTCTTCCTGGTTTACATGTTATTTAGATTGCATTTTCAAATTCATGTTATCTCTATAAACCTGATCAGATATGGGGTTTTTACTCCTGTTCCCTGTGTAAATGTGCAATATTAGTGCCTGGGTGCTTGTTTCTTAGGATGTAGCTGCTATCTGCACCTTGCTATTGATATGTTAAGTTGATTAATAACTTTCCAGTGTGTGTATGTAACCCCTAGATGGCGCTATCCCAGGGGCTACTACCCCTGCCTGATTTGCCACTAACAGGTTGAGGGGCCTGGATCCGATGGCGGGTGCCTCCACCCAGAGGTCAGGGTTTGCAATAGTTAAACTAACTTGGTCACAGCCCTCTGGGACACTGCAACCCCTTTCTTCCCACTAGTGGCCCACACAATATATCAGAATTACCTTCACAGTATACACTTACCCCCAGGACTGGTTCAGGCACTGAGACCTCCTGTAAAATAAGATACAGTGCAACAATTACAGTACAATACTTTAACATAGACAAATACTCGTCAGGTATAACTTTGCTGAAACAAGCAGCTCTGATTTATTTAGGGGATATAACAAGGACAGGGGAATCAGGTTAATTAGCTTATCACTTTACTCATCTACCTATGGCTCTGTGCTGAGCTATCCCTACCAGTTACTGTCCCTGGGTACCCAAGCCCTAGTGGCTAGTCCAAACCATGGCAGCTGGTAGGGCCCTTTCACACAGAGAAAGAAAAATTAGTTTAAACAGTCAGCAGTACAGTAATTCCATTTGGATTCAATGTGGCAATTCAACAGGGAGCGACCCTGAATTAGTACTCACGACCTCCAAACAAGATAGGGTCCTTCAATGTCAGCAGGGCTACTCTTGAGCTCCACGAGACTCCTCACACATTTATATGGCAAACTGCAACAGGCAAAAGTCCTTTAATGGCAGCAGGATTCACTCGAGCTACACAAGCCTCCTCACACATTTATATGGTAAACAGTCATAGGCAAAAGTCCTTTAATGGCAGCAGGATTCACTTGAGCTACACAAGCCTCCTCACACATTTATATGGTAAAAAGAAAGTACTATACCAGGCAGGCTGCTTCTCTATCCCGATCGCAATTACTGCACAATACCCGGGAGAACACACAGCAGATTCAGTTCCTGACAGACCGAGTGCAATTCAGCAATTTCTCCAGTCTTCTACAGGGTGAGCCTGGTTTGTACTCTTCAGATATCCTTTGATTCTCTTCACAGGACGGATTCAGTCCTAACAAGCAGTTACATAAGCTGCAGACCGGAACTCTGGGCCTTACACACGTTTCCCGACTAAAACTGCACACCGAAAAAGCACAGGGCTCCTTCCCTCTTCACTGCCAGAGCTCAACTGAAACTCCAGCAGACAAAACCGGGCACTTCCTTTGAGTTCCTCCCAGTTCTTGGCTGGATTGGCTGTCACTCACAATAGACTGGCCCTGTTGGTCCAAAAGGCGCGAAGTCTAAACTACATCTCCCAGAGTCACTGCCCATACAATCCTCTTGTGGCTGGCTCAGATTATGAGTCCAAGTTCTGATTCATCCAAGGCACCATTTTAGAGCTACCTTAACCCACACTGATTGGTCCAGTTCAGCAGTTCAAAACTAGAATGGGGAACAAGGCAAACACAGTTCTGACTGCAAAGAAAGCAGGTTAGACAAACTGAATTTTCATTATTACTCTAAATGATTTCTGGCAAACAGTTACATCTTTCAGATAGGTTCCCTATAGGTTCCCTTTGCACTCCTAGTGACTGCAAAAATGGAGTGAATTGGCAGCATCTCGAGTGGTACTCAAGCAGAGAAGCACACAGTCCCCCCCATACAAACTAATTATGTCTGCAAGCAGACAGCTCTTAAAGAGACAGTACCAGAGGCTCTAAAAACACTCACTGATAAATAAGCTTAAGCATGAAACACCGTTCAGGCTTGGAGCATTCAAGCAAGCTCCTGGAAGTCTTTTGAACCCCCATTTGCAGGGGTTACACCCTTCCTGGCCTGGGAAAGCTTGGCGTCCGTCAAGCAAGTACTATAAGTTTCAACTGCAACCATATACATTTGCATTAGGCTCACACATGTAATCATCAGTCAATACATCATTTTACCAAGAACACATTTCTGAAACATTGCAGTCGTCACTCTTTACACAGTATTACACACATTGTACCATAACTCAAGTTATTACCTCTTGTACATGAAACCTGAAGAGGGGCCCTTCCTATCAGTTACCTTGGCTGGACGGGGCAGGGCACCATATAGAAGAGCAACACAAGTAACTTGGAGTTAGCACTGGCGCTCAGTTTGGGCAATGAGCTCGGGGACACTACACTCCTTTATGGACAACATTGAGAGGCAAGTCCACAGGCCTCCCAAGGGAATCATAACTGAGGTGCACCACAGGCTTTACAGCTCGACCAGTCTTTCTAGGGAACTGTTACAGTCTCTGCACTCTGAGCCTCATTTCAGCATTGTCCTCACTTGTCAGGAGTCTCCATGGGGGAGAGGGCTAGAACTTGGGGCACTTTCAGCTCCAGGAGTTACAGTTTCTGGAGTCCACAACATTTGGCTCGCATGGAGAGCTTTCAGACACTGGCAGTGGACTGTCAGGGCACTCAAAATACTCTTCTTGTTCTGGTGTATCACCAGTCTGCTCCAATCCATCATTTCCTCCCTGAAAGCTCAAACAGTTCAACCATGCACAATGATTCCATTTCATCTGATCTGATGCTTTGCACTTCACTTTCTAGGAGCATTGGCTCCAGGGACGAAGCTGGGGCTTAGTCCAGAAGGCCAACATCGTCTCCAGTATTGACTAGGGGATTGCCCGAAACAATTGACTCAGTTCAGTAAGAAGGATAGTATTCAAAGTCCTCTCACTTTCTTCTGATATGGACTGACAGTCATGCTCAACTGGGACTTGTGGAGGGAACACTTTAACTCTGCTTCTGTAGGTGCAGACTTTCTTGATCTTTTCTTAGCAGTAGCTCTAGTCACTGGTCCAGAGGGGCATCTTCTGGGGCTCAGACTCAATCAAGATTTGTCCAATGGGCAGTAAATGATTTCTATGCATTGTTTTACATCTTTTGAATTATTCTCAGGCCTTACTTTGTACACTGGCAGATCATCTAGTTTGCCCACTACAATGTGAGGGAGATGGTGCCATCTGTCAGCAATCTTGTATTTTGCCATGCAGTCCCAGATTTCTTAGCAATACCCGATCTCCCTCCTGGAGTTCCTGTGCTTTCACCTTTTTATCATACCTTTCTTTGTTGGCCAGATTTCTTTTGGCAGCCATGGTTTGAGCCAGTTGGTATGCATGAATTAGCTGGGCCTTTAACTTTTGCACATACTGTAAATAGTTGTCAGCTTGAACCCCTCTGTCTACTGTTTCTCTGTATAACAGTTTATTGATCAGTTTCAACTTAGGACCTTCTTTGTATAACAGTGCAGTTCTCAAATCAGTGGAGCGTAATTTGGACACATCTTTTCCTGCATAGAGGGCTTCTAAAGCTGCTTTGATCATGGGATCGCGGGATTGAGCCCCGAATACTGTCATTGTCCAGCTGAGGCAGTGCACCAATGTCTATTGCAAAAAGTGGCAATAAGCAGCAGGTATGCAATTCTCAGAGGGTCCTAAACAATCCCACCATGCAGTCCACTACGTCCGTGGACATTGTTCCTCCCTGTCAAACTTCCGGCAGAGTGCCGAATGTCAGGTTCTGCCAGTCGGACCCAATCATTCTGGGGAACAGGCCTCCAGGAGAGAGCATCAGCATCTATGTGGTTCAGACCTGCTCGGTATTCGAGAGCATAGTCATATGTAGATAATGCAGAAAGCCACCTATGGCCAGTGGCATCCAACTTAGCTGAGGTCTGCACATAGGTCAAAGGATTATTGTCAGTTTTTACTAGTATTTTAGCCCCATACAAGTACTCATGGAATTGGTCAACAATAGCCCACTTCAAAGCTAGGAACTCTAACTTATGTACAGAATAGTTCTTTTCGGATGGGGTCAGGCTTCCACTGGCAAAGGCCACTGGTCTCAGGCCATTCTCATGCTCTTGGTACAACACAGCCCCCAACCCTTGCAAGCTAGCATCAGTGTGCAGGACGTAAGGTTTTCTTGGATCGGCATAGGCCAGCACTGGAGCATGGGTAAGTTGATATATGATCTCATGAAAAGCAGTCTCACAATCAGGAGTCCAGCGGGCCCCAAATACTTCACTCGGACGAAAATACACTCTTTCAGTCTTGAGGGACGCTGACTTTTGGTATTTTTTGTGGGTTGGGGGATACCCTTGAGTAAGGTTAAGTAAAGGGCGGATCACTCTTGAATAGTCCTTGATGAAACGCCGATAATAACAACAGAATCCCAGGAATCTTTGCAGTTCTTTTAGATTTTTGGGCTGTGGCCAGGTGGTCAAGGCCTCAACTTTACTTGGGTCGGTCTCTATTCCCTCGGTGGATACTATGTGTCCCACATACTTTACTGATGTTTGAAAGAATTGACACTTATCAATGGACAGTTTAGGCCAAAGTCCTCCAGTCGGTCCAATACCTTAAATAATCTGCTCTATGTTCCTCCAGTGAGCTGCCAAACACAATAACATCATCTAGGTATACAGGCACTCTAGTAAGTTCATGTCCCCACTGCACGCTCCATCAATCGTTGAAAGAGTGGCTGGGGCACCTGAAAATCCTTGAGGCATCCTCATGAATTCATAGAAGCCAAGCGGACAGATAAAGGCTGTCTTCTCACGGTCCTCTGGGGCCTTCGGGATCTAGTAGTACCCACTGTGGAGATCCAGCACAGAGAACCACTTGCTCCCGTTAGGCAGTCAAAGCATCCTGAATGCGGGCATTGTGTACTGATCAGGGATAGTCCGCCGGTTTAAGGTGCGATAATCCACGCACATCCTTACTGTCCCATTCTTTTTCCTCACTACTACAATGGGGAAGCATAAGGGCTTCTGGATTCTTGTATTACACCAGCAGCTAACATCTCTTGCAGATGCCGCCTCACATCATCTATATCAGCAGGTGCCAGCGTCGAGACCTCTCACGAAATGGTCTTTCATCATGCAGCGGATATTGTGCTCAGCTCCTTGCACGCATCCTACATCCCATTCCTTAAAGAAAACACCTGGTCTCTCTGGGCAAGCTTCTCACTGATCCTCACTTTCCATTCAGCTGGCAGAGAGTCACCGAAATCAAACAAGTCAGGCGTTACTCTGTCATTCTTCCCGAACTCTTGCTGCTGGGTAGCACTGCAGTGTCTGCACAATGCACATTAGCCAGGATGCAACCTCTATTACTCAAATGTCTCTTTCAGAGACATTATGAACTAGACCATTACCCTTCTGGCATAAGCATGGGCTCTAGCGGGCAAAATACTAGGCTTGACCAACAGTCCCTCTGGCAATTTTCCATGCCTGGTGCATCCAACATTAATATTTTATTCTTAACATCCTTTCTGATACGGACCTCTCCCTGTAAGGTACACTGGGCATTTGGTGCCAGGATCAGAGACTCAGGATCCTTCTTCCATACAATTCCGACCGGTTCCTCTGGTTCTATTTTTTCAGCATCTCTCTGTGCCTCAGAGGCCTTCTTAATTAAAGTCGGGACTCTTAAAGCTCTACTAGTCTTTGACCCCTGTTTTTCATAACACAACTGTGCCAGCCATCCGAACATATGAGCATTTGTTCCAGTCAACAAAGGGACACCATCATACAGTCCAGTGGGGGGACACACTAAGGCTAGGGTCTCTACTTGTTCGGCCACTCCAGCCACGGAGGTGGGGAAGGAGCAGCCAAATTGATATATCCGGAATGAGTGAAGCCTTCTCCTTAACCCCATACATGCAGTCCTTCTAATGGTTGTAAGGACGTCCTGACAAATGCTTCTGATACCAATCCTGGAACATAATTGTCACTTGGGAGCCACTGTCTAATACAGCTCTTGTAGACACTCCATTCACCTTTACAGTGGTCTCCATGGAGGGACCCACCATTCTGGACCAGTCTGGAGAGGCGGTAGTGGGGGCCTGGGCAACTGACCTTGCCACAAAAGAGCGTGAGTTAGCATTTTTGGTGCCCTCACTGGGATCATTTTGTGCACCTCTTAACCACTGATTTGTTCTCCGAAGCTCTCCTTGTAGCCTATATGCAACTTTGTCAGTGTCTTTTGGGGACCGGCATTCCCTTTTCATGTGCCCATCCTTCCCGCAATTATAGCAAAACATACTTTGTGGAGTTTGAGCTGGCCGAGGCGCCACACTGGGAGCCAGGGCGGGGGTACTACTAACTGGAAACCTTGGTGCCATCTCTGTCTGCGGCGTGATAAGCATTTGGAGACATCTCGTCAGTTTCTCCACTTCCATGGTCAAGAAATTGAGTTTGGAGCTGTTCTCAGCAGGAGATACATGGGTGGGTACCCCCACCCCCATAGCAGATGCAGTCGGATATAGGTCGGGCCCGTACTTGCAGGCGTGGCCTTCATAAAGGACTGTTTTGAATTCCCGGATCTCTCTCAACAGTTCGCCCCATTGTGGCATATCTTTTTCCTTGTCAGAGCACTCATTGACTGCCAACCTCTGCCTAGAACTTCACTTGATGGGCCACCCTCAGTCACTCGGTCGTGCCGCAGCTATTGGTGCAGGTCCCTCCGGTCGCCTTTTCTCAACTCCTCAAATTTCTCTCATTAACTCATCATAGGAGGGTGGGGATTCCAGTCGATTTGCCAGGCGTAACTGAAGCAACAGCAGTTCTGAGAAGGGGGCAGACTTAAGGATCCTGTCCAGCCTGGTTCGGTCCAGTTCAATCGCTGGCAAACTACCCTTTCTGAGGCATTCTTGCAACAATTTTTCCAGCCGAGATACATACACAGACAACAACTCCCCTTGGTACTGTTGTGCATTTCTTACTCTCCACCATAGATCCTCATCAGAATCTGGGCTCCCATACACATTCTCCAAGGCCTCAAGATAGGCCTGTGCAGTCACTTCAGGGTTACTGGCCTGTTTAGCACAGATGGTAGCCAGGGCAGGACCTCGAGGCTCTCACTAACCCTCTTTCGCTTTGCCCGAGCATTGCCATTCTAGCACTTGGGGGCTACATAGTCTATCCAGGTCTCAGTCATCCTCCCTTGGGGGTGGGAGGTGCCAGAGAAGATCCTCAACCTTCAGTAGGAGTCGTGACTAATGGCAGGTGCAGAAATAGGAGTCTGCATTGGTTCAGCCACCATTGCGGTACTGGAGCGGGAGAGGGTGTTGGGAGGAACACCCCAGAGTGGCAGAATAGCTTCCTCAAGTCCTCCACAGTTTTCCTTCCCCAGCAACCATTTAGCAATTTCTCCTCAAAGGTTTCAGACAGTGTTGGGGCTCATTCCCCGGTCTTTACTGTACTTAGTTATCACTCTCCAGGCAGTGAGGGCTCCCTCTGGGGTAATGGTCTGTGGCACTTTGGAGCTATCTGGGATCCTTAAACTCTACTAGGGCCAGGAAAGTGTGGGTGAGCAGATTAGCATGCCGACCCACCACCACAGGGTTTTGTAAACCTTCCACCTTGGAAAGTACTCCCTGTACAGTGTCCGTATTGATACCCAGGGGATGTCCAGGATAAGCATAGCATTTTGGGGTCAGTCTCCTCCCAGTACACCACTCCACCAGCCGGTGCACAGCCACTTCTGTCGGGTACCATTTTTTTCTTAACAGTGGTTCGTAAATATGGCCACTAGAGGACACACAATCCCAGCGGTGAGCCTCCAAGATGTAACCCCTAGATGGCGCTATCCCAGGGCTACTACCCCTGCCTGATTTGCCACTAACAGGTTGAGGGCCTGGATCAATGGCGGGTGCCTCCACCCAGAGGTCAGGGTTTGCAATAGTTAAACTAACTTGGTCACAGCCCTCTGGGACACTGCAACCCCCCTTTCTTCCCACTAGTGGCCCACACAATATATCAGAATTACCTTCACAGTATACATTTACCCCCAGGACTGGTTCAGGCACTGGGACCTCCTGTAAAATATGATACAGTGCAACAATCACAGTACAATACTTTAACATAGACAAATACCTCAGGCAGTATAACTTTGCTGAAACAAGCAGCTCTGATTTATTTAGGGGGATATAACAAGGACAGGGGGGAATCAGGTTAATTAGCTTATCACTTTACTCATCTACCTATGGTTCTGTGCAGGCCTATCCCTACCAGTTACTGTCCCTGGGTACCAAGCCCCAGTGGCTAGTCCAAACCGTGGCAGCTGGTAGGGTCCTTTCACACAGAGAAAAGAAAAATTAGTTAAACAGTCAGCAGTACAGTAATTCCATTTGGATTCAATGTGGCAATTCAACAGGGGCGACCCTGAATTAGTACTCACGACCTCCAAACAAGATAGGGTCCTTCAATGTCAGCAGGGCTACTCTTGAGCTCCACGAGACTCCCTCACATTTATATGGCAAACTGCAACAGGCAAAAGTCCTTTAATGGCAGCAGGATTCACTGAGCTACACAGCCTCCTCACACATTTATATGGTAAACAGTCACAGGCAAAAGTCCTTTAATGGCAGCAGGATTCACTTGAGCTACACAAGCCTCCTCACACATTTATATGGTAAAAGAAAGTACTATACCAGGCAGGCTGCTTCTCTATCCCGATGCAATTACTGCACAATACCGGGAGAACACACAGCAGATTCAGTTCCTGACAGACCGAGTGCAATTCAACAATTTCTCCAGTCTTCTACAGGGTGAGCCTGGTTTGTACTCTTCAGATATCCTTTGATTCTCTTCACAGACGGATTCAGTCCTAACAAGCAGTTACATAAGCTGCAGACGGAACTCTGGGCCTTACACATGTTTCCGACTAAAACTGCACACGAAAAAGCACAGGGCTCCTTCCTCTTCACTGCCAGAGCTCAACTGAAACTCCAGCAGACAAAACCGGGCACTTCCTTTGAGTTCCTCCCAGTTCTTGGCTGGATTGGCTGTCACTCACAATAGACTGGCCCTGTTGGTCCAAAAAGGCGCCAAAGTCTAAACTATCATCTCCCAGAGTCACTGCCCATACAATCCTCTTATGGCTGGCTCAGATTATGAGTCCAAGTTCTGATTCGTCCAAGGCACCATTTTAGAGCTACCTTAACCCACACTGATTGGTCCAGTTCAGCAGTTCAAAACTAGAATGGGAACTAGGCAAACACAGTTCTGACTGCAAAGAAAGCAGGTTAGACAAACTGTAATTTCATTATTACTCTAAATGATTCCTGGCAAACAGTTACATCTTTCAGATAGGTTCCCTTTGCACTCCTAGTGACTGCAAAAATGGAGTGAATTGGCAGCATCTCGAGTGGTACTCAAGCAGAGAAGCACACAGTCCCCCCCCATACAAACTAATTATGTCTGCAAGCAGACAGCTCTTAAAGAGACAGTACCAGAGGCTCTAAAAACACTCACTGATAAATGGCTTAAACGCCAAACACCATTCAGGCTTGGAGCATTCAAGCAAGCTCCTGGAAGTCTTTTGGGAACCCCCATTTGCAGGGGGGTTACATGTATGTATCACTGTTTACTTATTATACTGTGCCTCATTTTGTTACTTTGTAATTTTGTACTATGCATTTTTTATACATGTATTGACATTTTTGTAATGGCCAATTAAAACAAGCAACATTATCACTGTCATGTTCTCACACACACTCTGCAGCTAGTCTGGGGTGACAGTATAGGTAGGGAAACTTAGAAATGGGCAGATTGGGTGGGCCATGTGGTCCTTATCTGCCGTAAAATTCTATGTTTCTGGTTTCTGTATTAGTCTGTCTCACAGGCTCTGCCATTGACTTTCTCTCCAGCACAGTGCCACTTACTGTCTCTCTCATACGCTCTGCCGTTGATTCTCTCTACTGCACACAAAACCACTTACTGTCTCTCTCACACGCTCTGCCATTGATTCACTCTCCTGCACACAATGCCACTTAATGTCTCTCTCACACGCTCTGCCATTGATTCACTGTCCTGCACACAATGCCACTTAATGTCTCTCTCACATGCTCTGCCACTGACTCATTCACGCTCACAATTCCACTTACTGTCTCTCACAGGCTCTGCCATTTATTCTCTCTCCTGCACACAATGCCACTTAATGTCTCTCTTACACGCTCTGCCGTTGATTCACTCACGCACACAATGCCATGTACTGTCTCTCTCACAGGCTCTGCCACTGATTCACTCTCCTGCACACAATGCCACTTACTGTCTCTCTTACATGTTCTGCCATTGACTCACTCACACACACAATGCCACTTACTATTTCACAAGCTCTGCCATTGATTCTCTCTTGCACACAATACCACTTACTGTCTATCTCACAGGCTCTGCCATTGATTCTCACTCCTGCATACAATGCCACTTAATGTCTCTCTTACATGTTCTGCCATTGACTCACTCACGCACACAATGCCACGTACTGTCTCTCTCACAGGCTCTGCCATCGATTCACTCTCCTGCACACAATACCACTTACTGTCTTTCTTACACGCTCCGCTGTTGACTCTCTCCCACACACAATGCCACTTACTGTCTTTTTCACAAGTTCTGCCATTGATTCTCTCTTGTACACAATACCACTTACTGTCTCTCTCACACGCTCTGTCATTGATTCTCTCTACTGCACACAATACCACTTACTGTCTATCTCACAGGCTCTGCCATTGATTCTCTCTCCTGCACACAATGCCACTTAATGTCTCTCTTACACGCTCTGCCATTGACTCACTCATGCACACAATTCCACTTACTGTCTCTCTCTCACAGGCTCTGCCATTGATTCACTCTCCCGCACACAATGCCACTTACTGTCTCTCTTAGATGCTCTGTCATTGACGCTCTCCCACACACAGTGCCACTTACTGTCTCTCTCACATGCTCTCCATTGACTATCCTGCACACAATGCCACTTACTGTATTTCTCTCATGCTCTGCCAGTCACTGTCTCTTTTGCATGCAATACCACTTACTGACTCTCTCACACGCTCTGGCATTGACTCTCCCGCGCACACAATGCCACTTACTGTCTCTCTCACATGCTGTATCACTGACTGTCTGTCCCGCACATGATGCCACTTAGTGTCTCTCTGGCATGCTCTGCCAGTGACTCTCCCTTGCACACAATGCTGCTTACTGTCTCTCTCACACACATTCTGCCATTGCCTATCTCCCGCACACAGTACCACTTACTGACTCTCTCACATGCTCGGTGTAACCCCCCTGCAAATGGGGGTTCCCAAAAGACTTCCAGGAGCTTGCTTGAATGCTCCAAGCCTGAATGGTGTTTGGCATTTAAGCCATTTATCAGTGAGTGTTTTTAGAGCCTCTGGTACTGTCTCTTTAGAGCTGTCTGCTTTGCAGACATAGTGGTTATATGGGGGGACTGTGTGTTTCCTCTGTTTGAGTACCCGAACTGCTGCCAATTCACTCCATTTTTGCAGTCACTAGGAGTGCAAAGGGAACCTATCTGAAAGATGTAACTGTTTGCCAGAAATTATTTAGAGTGATAATGAAATTACAGTTTGTCTAACCTGCTTTCTTTTGCAGTCAGAACAGTGTCTGTCTAGTTCCCATTCTGGTTTTGAACTGCTGAACTGGACCAATCAGTGGGAGTTAGCTCTAAAATGGTGTCTGGACTGAATCAGAACTTGGACTCATAATCTGGAGCCAGCCACAAGAGGATTGTATGGGCAGTGACTTGGGAGATGTAGTTTAGACTCAGTTTTTGGACCAACAGCAGCAGTCTATTGTGAGTGAGCCAGCCAATCCAGTCAAGAACTGGGAGGAACTCAGGAAGTGCCGGTTTTTGTCGGTTGGAGTTTCAGTTGAGCTTTGGCAGTGAAGAAGGAAGGAGCCCTGTGCTTTCAGTGTGCAGTTTTAGTCAAAAAACGTGTGTAAGGCCCAGAGTTCCGTCTGCAGCTTGTGTAACAGCTTGTTAGGACTGAATCCGTCCTGTGAAAAGAATCAAGGATCTCTGAAGAGTAGAAACCAGGCTCACCCTGTAGAAGACTGGAGGAATGCTGAAAATTACACTTGGTCTGTCAGGGAACTGAATCTGCTGTGTGTTCTCCCGGGTATAGTGCAGTAATGCGATCGGATACAGATGCAGCCTGCCTGGTATAGTGCTTTCTTTTATATGGATGTGTGAAGAGGTTTGTGTACCTCAAGTGAGCCCTGCTGACATTGAAGGACCCTATCTTATTGGAGGTCGTGGTACTAATTCCAGGGTCGCTCCTCGTTGGATTGCACATTAAGTCCAAATGAAATTACTGTACTGCTGACTGTTTAATTCCTCCTTTTCTCTGTGTGAAAGGGCCCTACCAGCTGCCACGGTTGGACTAGCCACTAGGCTTGGGTACCCAGGGACAGTAACTGATAGGGATAGCCTGTGCACAGAGCCATGAAATGAATTATTAGGTGATAAGCTAATTAACCTGATTTCCCCACAATATTGTTATATCCCCTAAATAAATCAGAGCTGCTTGTTTCAGTAAAGTTATACTGCCTGAGGTATTTGTCTCATGTTAAAGTACTGTACTGTGATTGTTGCACTGTATCCATTTCACAGGAGGTCCCAGTGCGGGAACCAGACCCTGGGGGTAAGTGTATACTGTGAAGGTAATTCTGATATTGTGTGGGCCACTAGTGGGAAGAAAGAGAGTTGCAGTGTCCCCAGGGCTGTGACCAAGTTGGTTTAACTATTGCAAACCCTGACCTCTGGGTGGAGGCACCGCCATTGGATCCAGGCCCTCAACCTGTTGGTGGCAAATCAGGCAGGGTAGTAGCCCCTGGGATAGCGCCATCTAGGGTTACATCTTGGAGGCACCGCTGGGATTGTGTGTCCTCTAGTGGCCATATTTACGAACCACTGTTAAGAAAAAAGTGTGTACCCGACAGAAGTGGCTGTGCACCGGCTGGTGGAGTGGTGTGTACTGGGGAGGATCGACCCCAAATGCTATGCTTATCCTGACATCCCCTGGGTATTAATACGGACACTGTGCAGGAGTACTTTCCAAGGTGGAAGGTTTACAAACCCTGTGGTGGTGGGTCGGCATGCTAATCTGCTCACCCACACTTTCCTGGCCCTAGTAGAGTTTATGATCCCATAGATAGCTCCAAAGTGCACAGACCATTACCCCAGAGGGAGCCCTCACTGCTTGGAGAGTGATAACTAAGGACAGTAAAGACCGGGGGAATCAGCCCTCACCACTATCTGAAACTTTTGAGAGAAATTTGCTGAATGGTTGCTGGGAGAGGGGAAAACTGTGAGGACTTGAAGAAACTATCTTGACACCTGGGTGTTCCTCCCCAACACCTCTCCTGCTCCAGTGCCCGTATGGTGGCTGAACCAATGCAGACTCCCTATTTCTGCACCTGCCATTAGTCCCGTCTTACGAGTTGAGGATCTTCTCCCCAACCCTCCACCCCAAGGGGAGGATGACTGGGAGACCTGGATAGACTATGTTGCCCCCAAGTGCTAGAAAGGCAATGCCGGAAGGCGTAAAAGCGAAAGAGGGTTAGTGAGAGCCTCCGAGGTCCTGCCCTGGCTACCATCCGGCTAAACGGGCCAGTAACCCTGAAGCGACTGCACAGGCCTATCTTGAGGCCTTGAGAATGTGTATGGGGAGCCCAGATTCTGATGAGGACCTATGGTGGAGAGTAAGAAATGCACAACAGTACCAAGGAGTTGTTGTCTGTGTATATCTCGGCTGGAAAAATTGTTGCAAAGAATGCCTTCAGAAAGGGTAGTTTGCCAGCGTATTGAACTGGACCGAACCAGACTGGACAGAATCCTTAAGTCTGCCCCTTCAGAACTGCTGTTGTTTTACGCCTGGCAAATCGACTGAATCCCCACCTCCTATGATGAGTTAATGAGAGAAATTCGAGGAGTTGAGAAAAGGCTGCACGGGAGGTACCTGCACCAACAGCTGTGCTACGTAACTGAGGACTGAGGGTGACCCATCAAGTGAAGTTCAGGGCAGAGGTGACAGTCAATGAGTGCTCTGACAAGGAAAAAGATATGCCACAATAGAGGCGAACTGTTGAGAGAGATCCGGGAATTCAAAACAGTCCCTTTATGAAGGCCACGCCTGCAAGCACGGGCCCTGACCTATATCCGACTGCATCTGTTATGGGGTGGGGGTACCCACCCATGTATCTCCTGCTGATAACAGCTCCAAACTCAATTTTGACCATGGAAGTGGAGAAACTGACGAGATGTCTCCAAATGCTTATCTACAGTAGACAGAGATGGCACCAGGTTTCCAGTTAGTAATACCCCGCTCTGGCTCCCAGTGTGGCGCCTCGGCCAGCTCAAACTCAGAAATATGTTTTGCTATAATTGTGGGAAAGATGGGCATATGAAAAGGAATGCCAGTCCCCAAAAGACACTGACAAAGTTGCATATAGGCTACAAGGAGAGTCGGAGAAGAAATCAGTGGTTAAGAGGTGCGACGATGATCCCAGTGAGGGCACCAAAATGCTAATTCACATCCTTTTGTGGCAAGGTCAGTTGCCCAGGCCCCACTACCGCCTCTCCAGACTGGTCCAGAATAGTGGGTCCTCCATGGAGACCACTGTAAAGGTGAATGGAGTGTCTACAAGAGCTGTATTAGACAGTGGCTCCTCAAGTGACAATTATGTTCCAGGATTGGTATTGAAGCATTTGTCAGACGTATTCTTACAACCATTAGAAGGACTGCATGTATGGGGTTAAGTGAGAAGGCCTACCCTATTCCGGTATATCCGAATTTGGCTGTCTTTCCCCACCTCCGTGGCTGGAGTGGACTGAACAAGTAGAGACCCTAGCCTTAGTGTGTCCCCACTGGACTGTATGATGGTGTCCCTTGTTGATTGGAACAAATGCTCATATGTTCGGAAGGCTGGCACAGTTGTGTTATGAAAAACAGGGGTCAAAGACTAGTAGAGCTTTAAGAGTTCCGGCTTTAATTAAGAAGGCCTATGAGGCACAGAGAGATGCTGAAAAAACAGAACCAGAGGAACGGTCGAATTGTATGGAAGAAGGATCCTGAGTCTCTGATCCTGGCGAAATGCCCAGTGTACCTTACAGGAGAGGTCCGTGATCAGAAAGGGATGTTAAGAATAAAATATTAATGTTGGATGCACCAGGCGATGGAAAATTGCCAGAGGGACTGCTGGTCAAGCCTAGTATTTTGCCCGCTAGAGCCCATGCTTATGCCAGAAGGGTAATGGTCCAAGTTCATAATGTGTCTGAAAGAGACATTCGAGTAAAACAGAGGTTGCATCCTTGCTAATGTGCATTGTGCAGACACTGCAGTGCTACCCAGCAGCAAGAGTTCAAGGAAGAATGACAGAGTAACGCCTGACTTGTTTGATTTCGCTACTCCCCGCTGCCAGCTGAATGGAAAGTGAGGATCAGTGAGAAGCTTGCCCAGAGACTCAGGTGTTTTCTTTAGAGGGAATGGGATGTAGGATGCGTATAGGAGCTGAGCACAATATCCGCTGCATGACGCAAGACCATTTCGTGAGAGGTCTCGTCGCCCGGCACCTGCCGGGACATAGATGATGTGAGACGGCATCTGCAAGAGATGTTAGCTGCTGGTGTAATACAAGAACTAGAAGCCCTTATGCTTCCCATTGTTGTAGTGAGGAAAAGAATGGAACAGTAAGGATGTGTGTGGATTATCGCACCTTAAACCGGCGGATCATCCCTGATCAGTACACAATGCCCGCATTCAGGATGCTTTGACTGCCTAAACTGGGAGCAGTGAGTTTCTGTGCTGGATCTCCGCAGTGGGTACTACCAGATCCCGGTGGCCCCAGAGGACCGTGAGAAGACGGCCTTTATCTGTCGGCTATTTATGAATTCATGAGGATGCCTCAAGGATTTCAGGTGCCCCAGCCACTTTTCAACGATTGATGGAGCGTGCAGTGGGGACATGAACTTACTAGAGTGCCTGGTATACCTAGATGATGTCATTGTGTTTGGCAGCTCACTGGAGGAACATGAGAGCAGATTATTTAAGGTATTGGACCGACTGGAGGACTTTGGCCTTAAACTGTCCATTGATAAGTGTCAATTCTTTCAAACATCAGTAAAGTATGTGGGACACATAGTATCCACCGAGGAATAGAGACCGACCCAAGTAAAGTTGAGGCCTTGACCACCTGGCCACAGCCCCAAAATCTAAAAGAACTGCAAAGATTCCTGGACTCTGTGGTTATTATCGGCGCTCATCAAGGACTATTCAAGAGTGATCCGCCTTTACTTAACCTTACTCAAGGGTATCCCCAACCCACAAAAATACCAAAAGTCAGCGCCCTCAAGACTGAAAGAGGTATTTTATCCGAGTGAAGTATTTGGGGCCCGCTGGACTGATTGTGAGACTGCTTTTCATGAGATCATATATCAACTTACCATGCTCCAGTGCTGGCCTATGCCGATCCAAGAAACCTTACGTCCTGCACACTGATGCTAGCTTGCAAGGGTTGGGGCTGTGTTGTACCAAGAGCACGAGAATGGCCTGAGACCAGTGGCCTTTGCCAGTAGAAGCCTGACCCCATCCGAAAAGAACTATCCTGTACATAAGTTAGAGTTCCTAGCTTTGAAGTGGGCTATTGTTGACCAATTCCATGAGTACTTGTATGGGGCTAAAATACTAGTAAAACTGACAATAATCCTTTGACCTATGTGCAGACCTCAGCTAAGTTGGATGCCACTGGCCATAGGTGGCTTTCTGCATTATCTACATATGACTATGCTCTCACCGAGCAGGTCTGAACCACAGAGATGTTGATGCTCTCTCCCGGAGGCCTGTTCCCAGAATGATTGGGTCCGATTGGCAGAACCTGACATTCGGCACTCTGCCGGAAGTTTGACAGGGAGGAACAAATGTCCAGGACGCAGTGGACTGCATGGTGGATTGCTTGGAGCCTCTGAGAATTGCATACCTGCTGCTTATTGCCACTTTTCTGCAATAGACATTTGCACTGCCTCAGCTGGACAATGACAGTATTCGGGCGGCTCAATCCCTGCGATCCCATGATCAAAGCAGCTTTAGAAGCCTCTATGCAGGAAAAGATGTGTCCAAATTACGCTCCACTGATTTGAGAACTGCACTGTTATACAAAGAAGGTCCTAAGTTGAAACTGATCAATAAACTGTTATACAGAGAAACAGTAGACAGAGGGGGACAAGTAGACAACAACAACTAGTGCTGCCCACTGCCTTTCGAGACTCAGTACTGAGGTCCTTGCACAACCACATGGGGCACCTTGGTATAGACAGAACACTTGACTTGGTGAGATCCAGATTCTATTGGCCTAAGATGGGGCTGATGTGAGCAACACATTTGAATTGTAGTCGCTGTTACAGAGGAAAGCTTTGCCCAGAGGGCTGCCCCTTGTTAACATCACCACCAGTGCACCCATGGAGCTGGTCTGTATTGATTTTCTGAGTTTGGAGTCAGATCAAAGAAATATCAGTAATGTGCTGGTGGTCACTGACCATTTCACGAGATATGCCCAAGCTTTCCCACCAAAGACCAGAAAGCATCCACTGTGGCCAAAGTACTTGTAGAAAACTTTTTGTTCACTATGGGGCTCCACAAAGAATCCATTCTGATCAAGGGAGACTTTGAGAGTCGCCTGACTAAAGAGATGCTTTCTCTGTGGGGAGTGCGAAAGTCCAGAACCACTCTACTACCCCCCAGGGGACCCACAGCCTGAACGTTTCAACCGCACTTTGCTAGATATGCTAGAACCCTGCACCCAAAGGACAAGCCTAGATGGAGCCAACAAATTAGCACCCTGGTACATGCTTATAACTGCACCAAAAGTGATGCCACTGGATTCTCCCCACCGCTGATGTTTGGAAGAGAAGCTCGACTACCAGTAGATGTGTGTTTGGGGTCTCTCCTGATGGGGTTCAAGCTGACAACTATTTACAGTATGTGCAAAAGTTAAAGGCCCAGCTAACTCATGGTACTCAACTGGCTCAAACCATGGCTGCCAAAAGAAATCTGGCCAACAAAGAAAGGTATGATAAAAGGTGAAAGCACAGGAACTCCAGGAGGGAGATCGGTTTATAAGAAATCTGGGACTGCATGGCAAGCACAAGATTGCTGACAGATGGCACCATCTCCTCACATTGTAGTGGGCAAACTAGATGATCTGCCAGTGTACAAAGTAAGGCCTGAGAATAATTCAAAGATGTAAAACAATGCATAGAAATCATTTACTGCCCATTGGACAAATCCTGATTGAGTCTGAGCCCCAGAAGATGCCCCTCTGGACCAGTGACTAGAGCTGCTGCTAAGAAAAGATCAAGGAAGTCTGCACCTACAGAAGCAGAGTTAAAGTGTTCCCCTGCACAAGTCCCAGTTGAGCATGACTGTCAGTCCATATCGGAAGAAAGTGAGTGACTTTGAATACTATCCTTCTTAGAACTGAGTCAATTGTTTCGGGCAATCCCCTAGTCAATACTGGAGATGAAGCTGGGCCTTCTGGACCGCCTAAGCCCCCAGCTTCATCCCTGGAGCCAATGCTCCCAGTAAGTGAAGTGCAAAGCATCAGATCAGATGAAATGGAATCATTGTGCATGGTTGAACTGTTTGAGCTTTCAGGGGAGGAAAATGTTAGATTGGGGCAGACTGGTGATACACCCAAACAAGAAGAGTATTTTGAGTGCCCTGACAGTCCACTGCCAGTGTCCAAAGCTCTCCCTCAGCCAAATGTTGTGGACTCAGAAACTGTAACTCCTGGAGCTGAAAGTGCCCCAAGTTCTAGCCTCTCTACCCCCATGGAGACTCCACTGACAAGTGAGAGACAATGTGAAAATGAGGCTCAGAGTGCAGAGACTATAACAGTTCCCTAGAAAGACTGGTCGAGCTGTAAAGCCTGTGGTGCACCTCAGTTATGATTCACTTGGGAGGCCTGTGGATTTGCTCTCAATGTTGTCCATAAAGGAGTGTAGTGTCCCCGAGCTCATTGCCCAAACTGGCGTCAGTGCTAACTCCAAGTTACTTGTGTTGCCCTCTATATGGTGCCCTTGCCCCATCCAGCCCCAAGGTAACTGATAGGAAGGCCCTCTTCAGGTTTCATGTACAAGAGGTAATAACTTGAGTTATGGTACAATGTGTATGTAATACTGTGTAAAGAGTGACGCATCTGCAATGTTTCAGAAATGTGTTCTTGGTAAAATGATATATTGACTGATGATTACATGTGCGAGCCTAATGCAAATGTATATGGTTGCAGTTGAAACTTATAGAATTACTTGCTTGCCGCGGACGTCAAGCTTTCCCAGGCCAGGAAGTGTAACCCCCTGCAAATGGGGGTTCCCAAAAAGACTTCCAGGAGCTTGCTTGAATGCTCCAAGCCTGAATGGTGTCTGGTATTTGCCATTTATCAGTGAGTGTTTTAGAGCCTCTGGTACTGTCTCTTTAAGAGCTGTCTGCTTGCAGACATAATTAGTTTATATGGGGGACTGTGTTTTCTGTTTGAGTACCACTCGAACTGCTGCCAATTCACTCCATTTTTGCAGTCACTAGAGTGCAAAGGGAACCTATCTGAAAGATGTAACTGTTTGCCAGAAATTATTTAGAGTGATAATGAAATTACAGTTTGTCTAACCTGCTTTCTTTGCAGTCAGAACAGTGTCTGTCTAGTTCCCATTCTGGTTTTGAACTGCTGAACTGGACCAATCAGTGTGGTGTTAAGCTAGCTCTAAAATGGTGCCTTGGACGAATCAGAACTTGGACTCATAATCTGAGCCAGCCACAAGAGGATTGTATGGGCAGTGACTCTGGGAGATGTAGTTTAGACTTCAGTGCCTTTTTGGACCAACAGCAGCAGTCTATTGTGAGTGACAGCCAATCCAGTCAAGAACTGGGAGGAACTCAAAGGAAGTGCCCGGTTTTTGTCGGTTGGAGTTTCAGTTGAGCTTTGGCAGTGAAGAAGGAAGGAGCCCTGTGCTTTTTCAGTGTGCAGTTTTAGTCAAAAAACGTGTGTAAGGCCCAGAGTTCCGGTCTGCAGCTTGTGTAACAGCTTGTTAGGACTGAATCCGTCCTGTGAAAAGAATCAAAGGATCTCTGAAGAGTAGAAACCAGGCTCACCCTGTAGAAGACTGGAGGAATTGCTGAAATTACACTTGGTCTGTCAGGAACTGAATCTGCTGTGTGTTCTCCCGGTATTGTGCAGTAATTGCAGTCGGGATACAGATGCAGCCTGCCTGGTATAGTGCTTTCTTTATATGGATGTGTGAAGAGGTTTGTGTACCTCAAGTGAGCCCTGCTGACATTGAAGGACCCTATCTTATTTGGAGGTCGTGAGTACTAATTCAGGGTCGCTCCCTGTTGAATTGCCACATTAAATCCAAATGAAATTACTGTACTGCTGACTGTTTAATTCTCCTTTCTCTGTGTGAAAGGGCCCCACCAGCTGCCACGGTTTGGACTAGCCACTAGGGCTTGGGTACCCAGGGACAGTAACTGATAGGGATAGGCCTGTGCACAGAGCCATAGGTAGATTATTAGAGTGATAAGCTAATTAACCTGATTTCCCCCTGTCCTTGTTATATCCCCCTAAATAAATCAGAGCTGCTTGTTTCAGCAAAGTTATACTGCCTGAGGTATTTGTCTATGTTAAAGTACTGTACTGTGATTGTTGCACTGTATCTCATTTCACAGGAGGTCCCAGTGCCGAACCAGACCTGGGGTAAGTGTATACTGTGAAGGTAATTCTGATATATTGTGTGGGCCACTAGTGGGAAGAAAGGGGTTGCAGTGTCCCAGAGGGCTGTGACAAGTTAGTTTAACTATTGCAAACCCTGACCTCTGGGTGGAGGCACCCGCCATTGGATCCAGGCCCCTCAACCTGTTGGTGGCAAATCAGGCAGGGGTAGTAGCCCCTGGGATAGCGCCATCTAGGGGTTACATCTGTCATTGACTTTCTCCCATATGCTATGCCACTTACTGTCTCTCTCACACACAATGCCATTTACTGTCTCTCTCACACGCTGTACCATTGACTCCATCCCACACGCTGTGCCATTGACTCCCTCCCACACAGTACCACTTACTGTCTCTCTCACACACTCTGCCACTGACTGTCTCTCTCACACACTCTGCCACTGACTGTCTCTCTCTCACACACACACTCTGCCACTGACTGTCTCTCCCGCACATGATGCCATCTACTGTCTCTCACACTGTATCATTGACTCTCTCTATGGCACACAGTGCCACTTACTAACACTCTCTCACGCTCTGGTATTGACTCGCTCTCTTGTACACACTGCCGCTTACTGTCTCTCTCTCTCTCATGCTTTGCCAGTGTCACTGTCTCCCTCGCACACAATGCCACTACTGTCTCGCTCACATGCTCAGCCATTGATGCTCTCCTGCACACAGTGCCACTTACTGACTCTCTTACACGCTCTTGCTTTGACTATCCCTCACATACAGTGCCACTTACTGTCTCTCTCACATACTCAGCCACTAACTGTCTCTCCCACACACTATGCCACTTACTGTCTCTCTCACACGCTCTGCCATTGACTCTCTCCCGCACACAATGCCACTTACTGTCTCTCTCACATGCTTTGCCACTGTCTGTCTCTCCCACATACAGTGCTGCCTACAGAATCTCTCTCACGCTCTGCCACTGATTGTCTCTCCCGCACACGATGCCACTTACTGTCTCTCTCTCTCTCTCTCACACACTCTCTAAGGAGGAATTTAGGAGGGCTTTAGGAGGGATGTAAGGAAGTGCTTTTTCACAGAAAGATCAGTAGATGCCTGAAACAGTCTTCCAGCAGACATGGTGGGAACGAAAACAGTGGTACTCTTCAAGCATGCGTGGGATAGGTACAAAGGAATCTTGTTAGGCAAGCTGGGGGGAAGTAGCTGCAGATCAGGTGGGGTCTGTGGTGACAATATAAGTATGGAAGCAATTGACAGACTGGCTGGGCCAAGCGGTCCCTATCTGTTGGCATATTCAGTGTTTTTAAGTTTTCTCTCTGTCTTTCTCACTCTGTCCTACACTCGGCCACTACCTGTTTCTGTCAACCACAGACTCTCACAGGCTCTGCCACTTATTGACCCTCTCATGCACTCACCCTCTGTCTTGGCTTCTCTCGTACATGGAAACATACAGCAGCAAATGACAGTACATAGAGGCCTAGTGGTCAACCAAGCCTGTGTCATTTTGGGACTGTGTTCTTACACGTACACATGCACATGATACACACACACACACACACACACATTGCTGTCTCTGTGTCTCTCTGTCTTGCTCTCTCTGTCTCTCACTTTCTCACCATTCTCTTTCACATCATTATTGTCTTTTTCCACCTCTCTCTTTTAGCCGCCAGCTTGGTGGCGATGTCAGAAAAGCAGTAATAGAGCCCGATAAGGACTGCTTGATAGTTTGATTTGCATAAAAACAAAACAATTTATTTTCTTATATTTGCTGCCTGCAAAGCGGAGACAGTCTATACCACTAATGGAACTGATCACTGGGAGGCAAAATTAGTTTCTCAACCTCTCCTGTCCCCCCATTACAGTCCACCCATAAGTGAATAAGAAAGGAAGACTCCCTCACACACAGTACCACTTACTGTCTCTCTCACGTGCTCTGCCATTGACTCCCTCTCTTGAACACAATGCCACTTACTGTCTCTACACAAGTAATATAGGCATGGAAAAAATTGGCAGACTGGGTGGGCCAAGCGGTCCCTATCTGTTGGCAGATTCTGTTTTTAAGTTTTTCTCTCTGTCTCTCTCGCTCTGTGTGTGTGTGTGTGTGTGTGTGTGTGTGTTTATGTATCTGGAATTTTTTGCACACTGAGGTATGTGATGCTACGTAAACCCTGAGCACAAAGGTCAGGGTATTTATAAAAGCATCCACAACGAGAGCATGTATAAAATTCTATATTACACCCACCCACATTTAATGTTTTATAATTGCTGGTCCTACTGGCAGAATGGCATTATCACCTGTCGCTCAGGGGCCATCCAGTTAGGGAGGCTCATATCAGTTGGGAGGAGAACAATGCCCAGCTGTGCTTGGAGAGGTGTAGGTTCTGCCACCACTGGCCTGTCCTCTGAGAGGATGTGAGTGAGTGAGTGAGTAAGTGAGACAGATAGAGAAAGCAAGAGAGAGAGAGAGAGAAAACTAGGGCCCTGACCACCATCGCTGAGTTTGTGCCACATGCTTTGAGAGTCGCGCATTTGATTGACAGCTCTCAATTACACACGGCCGGTTATAATGGATAATTATGTAACCCCCAGGTGGCGCTATCCCAAGGGCTACTACCCCAGCCTGCTTGGCTAGTAGCAGGTTAAGGGGCCTGGATAATGAAACGGGTGCCTCCACCCTGAGGTCAGGGTTGTTAGTGGTCAAGCTAACCTGGGCACAGCCCTCTGGGAAACTGTAACCCCCCTCTTTCCCTTCTAGTGGCCTGAACAATATACAATAATTACTTTCACAATAACCCTTATTCACCAGGCAATTACCCACATTGTTTGTACTTACCACCAGGGCTGGTTCCTCTAGCTTGACCCTGGGGACCCCCAGTAAAACAAGGTTAAGCACAGCAAATAGCAACAGTACAATACTTTTGGCACAAACTGGAACCACAGTCAGGTTAAATGCAAACAAAATTAAATCTGATTTATTCAGGGGACCTGAACAAGGGAGGGGGTGTAATCAGGTTGATTTGCTTAAAAGCTATATTAATCGGACAGTTATGCATGCAGTTCAGAGTCCCTACCCAGTCACACACTCTGGGTACCCAGGTAGGAGAACGGTGGGCTAGCCAGGAACATTGCAGCTGGTTGGGGCCCTGTGATGGAAGAAAGCAACATGCACAACACACACTATTTGTAATTCAGAGCTGGAGGGCTCAGTTCATGAAAGAAAAGGCAACAAGACAATCAGATGACAACACTTTTAGATTTAGCTGTTGTTGCAGGGAGCTACCCTGATGTTTACTCACAATACCCAATACTGGATACAGGCAGGACGAAATTGAGACTGCAGGCTGTTGAGCTGGAGTGCCCGGAGAAGCAGGGCCCACACGAATCACCGAGGCGTCGTTCCTGTTCAAGGTGTTGAGCAGGGGGCTGATCCCCAGGCCAGCCTGTTGTCGATGACTTTCTCTGTGTAGCATGTATTCTGGCTGGGCCAGTGTAGCAGGGCCCAGGCAAACAGAAATGGATACGGATTCAGTCCGTGGAGCTGGATACAGTCTCCAGCAAGCAAAACACAGTTCAGACAGACAGTGGGGAACCAAATCACAACCCACTATAAGCACACAGCACATTCACATGTAAGGAAATTCCACTGTACCAGACAAATGGCTTTACGGTCACAATTACAGAGTCTCTGCACAATCCGGGAGTTCAGACTGGTTGGAAGTCCTGATAGGCCGATCGCATTCAGCAAATCTTCGGTCTTCTTCAGGTCAAAGCCTGGTCACAATTCAGTGGCTTAATTTGCTCTCCAAATTCAGGTTCAGTCTGAAAAAAGCACAAGTTCCCTCTCAGGAACAGCAGGCAGGCATGCAGGCCAAACTCAGGCCTTTCCACAGTTCTCCTGCTTGAATCCACTATGGATTGCTGCTCGAACTATCTTGAGCTGTTACTTCTTCACTTCCCAACTTGGATCTAACTGAAACTGCAAGCAGTGTGGGACTTTCACCAAGATCCAAAAGGTTCGGTTGGCTGATCTGTCAGTCACAACAAGGGCTCCCCCTCCAGGTTATTTTAGGCACCAAAAGCCCCAAATTACAACTCCTACAAGTTTTGGCCCCATCAAGTCCCTGTAGGCAGGCTCCATTTTAGAATTCCAAATGTACTGATTGGCCCATTCTGCAGCCCAGGACCAAGATGATGGAAACAAACAGAACTGTCCATGCTGCAAAGAAGGCAGGTTAGAACAAACTGCAATATTATTACTACTCTAGCAAATGATCAGCAAACAAGTACATCGTCTAACAAAGCTCCCTCTCAGATTAATTATGACTGTAATCCAGGCAGCTCTTAAAGAAACAGTACACAGAGGCTATACAGTCACTCTCTGGCAATACATTTAAACTGCTAAAACGTATGTAACCCCTAGGTGGTGCTATCCCAAGGGCTACTACCCCTGCCTGCTTGGCTAGTAGCAGGTTAAGGGGCCCTGAGTTCTGAAACAGCTGCCTCCACCCGGAGGTCAGAGTTGGTAGTGGTCAAGCTAACCTGGGCACAGCCCTCTGGGACACTGTAACCCCCCCTCTTTCCCCTCTAGTGGCCTAAACACTGTATAATAATCACTTTCACAATACCCCTGGTACACCACAAAAGTACCCACACTGTTTGCACTTACCACCAGGGCTGGTTCCTCTGGCTCGACCCTGGGGACCCCCTGTGAAACAAGGTTATGCACAGCAAATAGCAACAGTACAGTACTTTGAACACAAACTGGAACCACAGTCAGATTACATGCAGAAAAAGTTAGATCTGATTTATTCAGGGGACTTGAACAAGGAAGGCACAAAATCAGGTTAATTAGCTTAAAGGTTACATCAATCAAGCAGTTATGCATGTGCTTTGAGTCCCCCCGCACAGTCACACCTCTGGTTACCCAGGAAGAGAAGAGAAGAGATGGGCTAGCCAGGACTGTTGCCCGGGGTTGCAGCTGGTTGGGGCCCTGTAATGGAAAACACAACATGCACAGTACACAATATTTGTAATCCGGAGCCAGAGGGCTCAGTTCGTAAAGGAAACGAAACAACAAGACACTCAGATGACACACTCAGATTAAGCTGTTGTTGCAGGGAGCTACCCTGGTATTTACTCACGATACCCAAGACTGGACACAGGCTGGACGAAAATCTAGACTGCAGGTGGTTGATCTGGAATGCCAGGAGAAGCAGGGCCCACACAAGCTGCAGAGGCATCATTCCTGTTCAGGCGTGGAGCAGGGGACTGATCCCCAGGCAGGTCTCTCATCGATGGCTTCTCTGTGCAACGGGTAGTCTGGCTGGGCCAGTCTGGCAAGGCCCAGACCGCATGGAGACAAATTCGGATGCAGTCCGTTTTGGGCTGGATACGGCTTCCAGCAAGCAGAACACAGTTCACACAGTGGGGAACTAACTCACAACCCACTAGCAGCTTATAGTACATTTACATGTACGGGAATTCTACTGTACCAGGCAAAGGGCTCCCCGGTCGCAATCGCAAAGTCTCTGCATATACCGGGAGCTTAGGGGTAGCTGGAACTCCTGACAGGCCGATCATATTCAGCAAAATCTTCGGTCTGCTTCAGGTTGAGCCTGGCCCACTTCAGTAGCTTACTTTAGTCACACAAACTTGGATTTAGTCCAGAATAATTCTCTTGTCTCCCTCTCAGGAGCAGCAGCAGACATGCAAGCCAAAAACTCAGCCCTTTCACAGTTTTCCCATGCAAATCCACTCAGGATTGCTGCCCAAACTACACTTAGACTCTTCTCATTTCACTTCCCAGCTCAAAACTAACTGAAAACTGCAAGCAGCCCGGGACTTCCTCAAGATCCAAAAGATTTGGTTGGCTGATTTGGCTGTCAGTCAAAGCAAGAGCTCCCCCTTTAGTTGCAAAAAAGGAGGAAAAAGTTAAAAACTACAATTCCTACAGATTTTGATTTCAGACAGCTTCTGTAGTCCGGCTACATTTTAGGTCCCACCAGAACTGATTGGTCCAATTTGTAGTCCAGGACCAAGATAGTGGAGACAAACAAAACAGTCCTTGCTATAAAGAAGGCAGGTTAGACAAACTACATTATCACTCTGAATGATTGTCAGCAAATAGTTACATCTTTCAACAGAGCTCCCTCTCAGATTACTTATGACTGCAATCCAGGCAGCTCTTAAAAAGACAGTACACAGAGGCTATACAGGCTCTGGTAATCACATTTAAACTGCTAAAACGCAGAACACCAGCCTGGCAGTGAGCATTTAGGCAAGCTGAAGGAAGGCTTTTCGGGAACCCCCATTTGTAGGGGGGTTACACGCAGGACACCAGCCTGGCAGTGAGCATTTAAGCAAGCTCAAGGAAGACTTTTCAGGAACCCCCATTTGTAGGGGGGCTATAGTTACAACACAATTATGTGTGTATTCAGAGTGATGACCAGTAATTACAAAACATTTGCAAAGCATTGGCTGTTACATTAGCTACATTTTTTTTGTTTTTATTTTGTATTTTACACTCCTAAACCAGCGGGCTGGGCACTTCTGCCACCCATTTTCAAGTCCTGTATCCCTCACCTACTGGAGCGGTCAGTACTGACCCTCAGATACCCCCTGCCTTTCCCCTTGTATACTGTCCTGAATTAATGGGTTGGGCCAAGTCAGGCAAGTCGGAGAACCTGTTTGAACTTTCTTGACCCAAAGGACTTGGGGACCCCAAGCTCAAGGCACTGCAACAGGATGGAGAGAGTGTAGCAAAGTCATCTGTCTGAGCACCACTCGTTTTGTAAGCAATTTTTTTATCCCCTCTGTGTCTCCCCCACCTGAGACAGTAGACCTCAGTGGTTAGTCAGAAGTGAGCAGGGACTAGGTCCACCCGCCACATGCCGACATTTGCTGGCACAGGACTGGCCATATGATGCCCAGGGCCCTATGTCTGCAGCCTGCATTATGTTGGTATAGGATCCGCCCCCCAGTCTGGAACTGTGTATTCCTGACCATACTCCCTACCTCCTTCTGGGCTGGCAGAAGCCATTCACCTTCCCTGAGGCAGGAAATATCTAAGAAGGACACTTTGCATTGCTCTGCCATAAGTACAGTTTGTGGTGCTTTCTCTTTTTATCTCCCGTTTTTCCACATAGAATAGTTCTCTCTCTCTGGACTCCAGTGATAATGAAAGGACTATAGCACAAAGAGCCAGCACAGCGATATTGTCATGCTCCCAGGTTGTGAGTGGAGGTCCGCACTAGGAATCTGTGCTACAAACTGGTAAAGCAAAGATAGCCCCCACCCCATACAAAACAAGCATTTGTCAGTGCCGAATGTTTGCTTGCTGGTATTAGCATTGGAAGTGAAGGAGTTAGACAGATTCAGAATAGGAATGGCAGTGAAGTATTGAAGTGACGCCAACCCCCACCCTGCAGAGATGGGCAGGCACTGGGGTGTGCCTTTGGGTCGTTGCCCATAACGCTGATGCCATTTCACCTCACCCTACCCTGCAGACACCGACAAGTGTTGAGGTTTGCCTTGGGGTGTTCAGACTTTACACTCACGCCATTCCATAAGGAAATACGCTGAAATGGGTGCAGTATAGGAGAATGGGGTGAACTTTGAGGTTGAAGAGTCCAAGGCACACCTCGATGCTTGTCACTGGCTGCAAGGTGGGGGTGGGAGTGGAATGGCATGAGCATTACTGTCGACAATCCCAGGTCACACCCCTGATGCCTCAGTCCCTACAGGGTAGGGCGTTTTGGTCAGAAACCCTAACGCCCTGGGCGTTTCTTGGTATTTTCACTCCAAGTTTTCAACATGGGTTTTTTGTGACCCCACCGCATGAACAGTAACACTATCACTCCGTTAGCTGAAAGGTGATTTTGCACAGCGACTATGCTCTTTGGAGCCACAGGTGCAAAAACACATTTCGAACAGGATGTGAAAAATGACAGCTGCACTGTTCATGAGGAGGTAGGGAAATGTGTAATGTTGGAAAATCTGAGGAAAATATAATAAAATTGGTGAAGTCATGAGCGTGCTTAGAAACTGCGCAGCAGACACCTATAAAGCAATTATTTCGGGAATTTTTTACTCCAGATTTTCAACATAGACATTTTGGGACCTCCGTTCATGAGCGTGCTTAGAAACTGCGCAACACACACCTATAAAGCAATTATTTCGGGAATTTTTTACTCCAGATTTTCAACATAGACATTTTGGGACCTCCGCTCATGAGCAGTGGCACTGTGATTTTCTTAATCGGTCCTGAACATTGATTTTGCACAGCGACCGCGCCACTGTGTGCCACATGTGTGAAAGCACGTTTTGGGCCAGATGTGAAAAACAGCAGCTGTACTGTTCATAAGGAGGTGTGGAAAAATAGCAATGTTGAAAATCTGGAGTGAAAATATTAGAAATTCTCGAAGTTACGAGCGTGCATGGGAACTGCGCAATGCACGCTCATAACACAGGCATTTTGGGGAATTTTTTCACCAAATTTGCAATATAGGCTTTTTTGGAGCCCACCTCATGAACAGTGACACTATCATTTCATTAATTGGTCCTGGAAGATCATTCTGTGCAGTGACCGTGAAATCACCTTTTGGGACTGAATAACGACATGACAGTGACTGAGTTCATGAGGTGGGGTCCCAAGAACCCCATGTTGAAAATTTGGTGCTAAAAGTTGCAAAAATGGCCGAGACATCCACCTAAGTTGAAACCCCCCATTTATGCCATTATACAGCTTACCGGCATTTCTTCAGTTTGCGGTTGGCTTTGAAGAGTGCAGACGTGTTCCTGCTCCACTGAAGATCATCTCACCAGGCTCCACAGGTAAGTATGGGGTGAGGGGGGGTGTGGGGAGGTGGGTGCAGAGAAGGTAGGTGCGGGTTGGGGGAGGAGCACTGCAGACAATGAGGGACTGTTTTCTTGTTTACAGGTTTTAAAAGAAAATTTGCGGGAAGGTTTTCTTGTTTTAGAGGCACATTTGACACGCTGGGGTGGGCTCCCAGTGCCGCCTGTATTTTGGGGAGGGTGACTGGAGCTGAGGGGGATTACTGGGCTCCCTGTTGGCAAAGAAAAAAGGGTCTGTGTTTGTGGGGCATGCTGGGGGGATTGGGCACCTCTCGGCACACAAAGTATGGGGGACGATAAGCTGGCCAGGGCTTAGGCTCCCCTTTTGGCAAATGAACTGGAAGGGCCACACATGCCGACAGGAAGTTAAGGCACCCCCCACATCGGCTTTCATGGGAATGTGAGAGGTGGACGTTGACAGCTGCCGCCATGTTTATTGAAATATAACACCAGACAAGGCACACCCTGCAATGAGGGGGTGCTCCCTCATTGCAGCGATGAAATCATTTCAAGTTGGTGGCACGCTATTGCGCTCCTGTGGCACACTTCTGAGCTGCTGTCATAAACAGCATGCTCATTTAGTGGTGCCACAGACACAAGCCCCCAAAAGCAGTGGTGGCATTGGCCACAACATCACCGCACCTCCACAACCTGCTTCTCCAGCAAGCTGTCACAACATGTTTCTTGCGCATGCGTGCAAGCAAACATAAAAATGCCAATGCATTCTTGTCACCACATGGTGTCTTTATTTTTTTTTTTTGGGGGGGGGGTTACATTTATTATAATGAGTTTCTGGATCTCAGTGCCCAGCCATGGAGTGGGGTGTTTCAATCCCTAAAGCCAGGGACCCTCTGGGAAGGCAAGGAAAGATAGTATTATTTGGCACCCAATCCCAGGTTCTCTGAGCACCTCAAGGAAACAAACAGTTTGATAAAACATAATGTGGCTAAAACAATGAATAATAATCAGATAATAAATGGGCACAGCAGAGTATTAAACAGTAGCATCTTGCCCCAAAGCACATGGTGAACAAACGCGTTTTCAGACTGGATTTAAAAATGACTGTGTTTGAAGTGCTACAGGTGTCAAGGTGTTTTGTGAAACGAAGCCACAAACTAAAGATTTCTTCAGTATTATTCTTTTTTTAAAAAAACAAAACAACAACATTTCGCCTGTTCAGTGCAGGCTTTATCCAGGTGAATTTCTTGTGTTTTCTAAAAATAAGTATATAAACACTTTATGTAAGTCACTTAGTGAAATGTACAGAAAGAAACTGCACCCTTTTTTACTTATACTGTGTTTGCTGTACCTCTGTTTGTGATGCAACAGTTCTTAACTGTTTCTACAGCTTCTGAGCTGAGGATTCACTATTACGCTAGAAAAAAAATATATTAAATAGTAAAACGTTTTTGAAATAATTTATAACCCGACCAATGCAACAGTTTTCAGTGCTGATTTACACAGCATTAGCGCATGGCGAACAAATTAGTTTTCTGACTGGATTTAAAAAGGGTTAGGGAAGGGGCACCTCTTACCTCCGGGAAAGGGCATTGCAAAGAATTGGAGCAACCACTCCAAATGCACTATCCCTTGAGGACTTTAGGCAGGATCCTGGGACAGATAAGAGGCCCGCATCCACTGACTGAATGGGATGGCCTGGAGAGTATGGGGTCAGAAGGTGAGAGGTGAAAACCAAGGAACAGTATCTTGGGCCCATGAAGTTGGTCTGTACAGGGTCGGACTTGGCATGTAAGAGCACCTGGGAAGGTGTACACAAGGTGGCCCCTCACAATGGCAGATGCAGAAATCCTACATATGCATTAAGGGCTACTCACCTGCTACAGGGCATGAAGCTGCTCCGCCACACCCTGTTATGTGGGGGCAGCAGGATAGTGCCATGTGAGCAGTCAGGCATGTGGAGGAAGGCAGTCAATTCATCTTGCAATAGGCAGGGCTAAGAAAGAGAGGGATGCATTTTTGTGGTGGACATGGCTTACTGCACGTAAGACCATTCTTGCCAGTAGTTGGATGCTACTGAGTCCCGCATCCAGACCAGATTGCTGCCTAACCTCACCCTATCCTTCCTGCTTATAGTCTGCCTCAGCCTGCTGTTTCCATGTGTCTTGTGGGTGCCCAGCTACTTGCTGCATGGCAGTCTTTCTGTTCCTCCTCCACCATAACAGTACATGGGGAGGAGCAGATATTAGTGACACAGGGGTAAAAGGATGGGGCACACACAAGTAGTGCAGGCAGCAAGATTGGCTTGGGTGACTGAGGCAAAAGTGGAAGCAAGGCAGGCAGTACAGCAGTCATATCCTCCCTCTCCCCACCCAAAACTGAAGCCTACCCAGGGTTAGGGGATGACATCACATTGCAATCCTTGACTGCTGCAAGGGCTTATGGGAGAGAGAAAACCCAATCGTTGATGGAGCAAATTAATCTCCTTCATTCCGATTAACCCTGTATAAAATGCAGGAAACATCCAGCGTACTAAAGCACATTAAACATGTCTCTTACAGCCTTATTTTATAAGTTACAGTATTCCATGGTGACTTACAGGCTGCATCGTGATTTAAAATTTATCTCATAGCCATCACAGAGTTAGTTGCATCATGGATGCCGCAAGCTGCATACAACTCAGCGGGGAAGCACTTCAGCAGAGCTCCGTGACTGAAAATTTTGAAACTGTTTAAAACTGTGGATTAAAACTTAAGTACTGGAGCCTAAGTACTTGTCAGAATTTACAACAGGACACCATACTTTATTGCCATCACAGAGTTAGTTAGATCGTGGATGCCACTCGCTGCACACTACTCAGAGGGTAAACACTTGGGACTTCAACAGAGCTCCGTGACAGAATTGTCGAAACTGAACCTGTTTAGAACTGCGTATTAACATTTAAGCACCTGACAACATGTATGATAGCTAGGACACCCTTAATTTACGATTTCATAAAAATGTGCAGCAGACCGGCGAAACAGTATAACACTGTACCCTACCAAGGCCAAACAGTAAATCACCATGAAGCAAAAGAATACACTGCCATTAAAAAACAACAACAAAAAAACGCACTGTAGCAGCAATCTTTTTCATACCTACAAGATCCTTTCCATGATCAACTGATCAGTAGGGCCCTTCAAAGTGTGCCACAATCTATTTGTCCCACGCCGAGACACATCCAGCCTGCCTGTCTGCCCAACATCTGCCTGCAGTACTCTGTGAGGAACTCCCACCTGATCACCAATTGGCAAAGACAGTCTCTCTCAACAGCCAATCATGGGACAGCATCTGAATAGCGGGGTGGGCTGCAAATGCATGTGGGAAACTTGTGGGTTTTTTTTTTTTGGGCAACCTGACATAACTGACACTGTTGGGGATGTGTTGGGTGCAAGGAGGACCAGTGGAATTTTTTTTTTTTTTGTAAGGCGGATTCTATTGTCGGAGGAGCTGAGTTGGGGAGGAACCAAAGCAATAGTGTACACACAGTACTGCTCAATGTATATGCATATTTGATACACTACAGAGCCAAAAAAACTATTGTAAATGCCATTTTCAGAGGTGTATTTATGCCCGGTATGCAGCTTATCTGGAGACCTGGCTACTGGCATTGCAGAATATAAACAAACTAGGCTAAATTAAATGTAGCCTGGGGGCTGGGCCCCCCCCCCGGAATTCTTCCGGTAGCCCTATGGGCCAGTCCGACCCTGGGTCTGTACCTGTTAACAAAGTCGCCTTAGGTGTCACTGAAAGGATAATGCGATGGCGAGTTGCACTGCGGTGTCACAGCTTTACTGCTGTCAGTAGGGGTCATTGTCCACACTGGTGTGAGAGGCAAAGGCACAATGGGAACAGAGTTACCGAGCAAATTAATTCAGGGAGGAGTGATGGTGCGTGGAAACCAAGAATGAGAGCGGAGGCTGTGCCTCCCCTGTTCTGTGCAGAGATGGACTTTAGTCCTTCAGTGCCTGCACAGGGACCCTCACTTGCAATGAACTCTGTTGGTGCGACACGGTAACACGCGTATGCCAAGAGTCACAGCTTCACTTTTCAAAGTGTTTTTTCTATGGGCTATACTGCTTGTTTCAATGAAAGAGTTACATTGCCAGTTTTGTTGATCCCTATAGATTTCGATTTCTAAATAAACTCGTATGCCTTCTGAAAAAACGAAAGTGCTCATGAACGAGCCTACAGACGCTCCGGCGTCAAGAACACTTGTGAGCGCGCAGGCTGCGGGGGAAAATTGCCGTCCGGCTGAAAAGTAATGCTGGGTTACAAACAGCATTTTTTGATTGCTTTCAGCAATCGGGTGCCCAGGTGTGCTTTCTAAATGAATGTGAGGATCAAACACCACCAGGATTGCTAGGTGGAAAAAATACCACCAAAGCCTGATAGTGCCCCTTTAACATGTAGAGAAAGCCTGGCTGGTTAAATCCTTCTTGTTTTTTTTTGTTTTTTTGCTGATTCATTGATTGTTTGATCCTGCTTAGTCCAAATTCACTGATTCAGAGTGCTGTGGCAGTTTGATTGAGTGCGGCTGAAAATGAATGAGGGTGGAGGAATCCCATGCAGAGGTCAGGCTGGCCAAGAGCTTTCTTAGTGAGCAGCATTGGCAAGGAGCACAGGAGGAGGACAGAGGAGGTGTTCTGAGATTCGGGCTTCAATCTGCAGGCATTTGTGTACACTGGTTTTCTTAGACATGACGGGCCAGATATTCAAAAGGGTTGTGCCATGCGCAATAGGGTTGCGCCTGCGCAAGTCCAAACTTGCTCCATTCTGCGATATTCAGCAGGAGGCAGTTGCGCCACAGAAAACATGCTGAGCAACAGTGCAATGCAAATGAATGCATGCTGAACTGGCGGGGGAGGAACCATGCATAAACTGCACAGCCCGATATTCAGCTGGGCTGTGCAGAGTTGTGCAGGCGCAACCCCCAACCTGCGTCTGCACAACTTTGA
Source organism: Neoceratodus forsteri (assembly GCA_016271365.2). Taxonomy (NCBI): domain Eukaryota; kingdom Metazoa; phylum Chordata; order Ceratodontiformes; family Ceratodontidae; genus Neoceratodus; species Neoceratodus forsteri. Next base: position 448,217,556 of record JADMNL010000024.1, read on the forward strand.
GCCAAAAAAAAGACTCAAGTCGAGGGCCACCCACAGGTGAGCTGCTGCATTGCAGGGCGCAACACAGCAGCTGCCACCTGTGGCTGGCCTCCAACCCACTCCCTGTGCCTCCCCTGCAGCCCGATCGTGGGCAAAAGAGTGAAAATCCCCACCACCACCCCCCACTGGCCCGATCGCGGGCAACAGCAGAAATGCCCCCCACCAGCCCGACCGCGGGCTGCATTAGTTTAAAAACAACCTCCCCGAATACATCCCTGGTGGTCCAGTGGACCAAAAAGCCTGATCGCGGGCTGTATCAGTGTAAAATACAACCCCCCCTCCCGAACATAGCCCTGGTGGTCCAGTGGACCGAAACTCCCGTTCGTGGGATGTAAGCAATAACCCCCCCCGAACATAGCCCTGGTGGTCCAGTGGACGAAACTCCCGATCGCGGGATGTATGCAGTAAATACCCCCAACACATCCCTGGTGCCTAGTGTCCCCACCCACCCACCCATGAAGCCCCACCACCCGCTCCCCCCGCGGCAGCATCCCACCCGCCCGCCACCCACCCGACTGACTGCCGGTGGGGCTGCCCCCATTGGTGCAGAGCAAGAGCCAATGGGCGTGCAGCCCATACCGTACTAAGACAGTCCAGTTTTGTGAATGAAATTGGAGTTTCGATCCACTGGACCACCAGGGCTATGTTCGGGAGGAGGGGTGTTGTATTTTACACTGATACAGCCCGCGATCAGGCTTTTCGTCCACTGACCACCAGGGATGTATTCGGGGCGGGTTGTTTTAAACTAATGCAGCCTGCAGTCGGGCTGGTGGGGGACATTTCTGCTGTTGCCTACGATCGGGCCAGTGGGGTGGTGGTGGGGATTTTCACTCTTTTGCCCGCGATCGGGCTGCAGGGGGCATCGGTCCCCGACGGCTGCTGCCTGGCAGGGCGCCAGGCGCAAGTCCTCGGGGATCGGCGCACCTGCATGCTAATGGCATGCAAATGGGGCCATAATCAGATGCAAATGGCCCCCTAAGCATACATGAATTATGGCCCCATTTGCATGTCACCTTTTGAATATGGGGATTTTGCGCGTAGGCGCAATGGTACTTGCGCCACGCAAGTTGTATGCTCACTCATGCACAGTGGCTGGGGGGGTGATATTCAAAGGAGTTGCTCAATAGCGCAACTCCTTTGAATATCGCCCCTGCCACACCCCAGTGCAACTATTTTGCGCAGCGCAAGGGCTTGTGCCTAAGAATGGCGCAGTTTGAATATCCAGCCCGAAATGTCTAGAAAACGTAACTTGCAGCACCCATCTATATGTTAGTGTAAGGTCCCTGTAGGGTGGGCGTCCACCCAGTTGCCTGAGGTGGGGCGCTTCTACCTTACACCACCACTGGCTTGCCATAGGGGTTTAGGTGGCTCCTGGGTTCTTTTTGGATTTGTTTGCCTATAACCCCTGTCTCTGTTTTTTTTTTTTTTTATACCTACAGTATGAAATTAAATATCACCAGGGATTTGGCTCTGTACCTTTTAGTCATTGTAAAGTAAGGGTGTTTGCGATGCACATTATCTTACGTTCTTTGTCAGTGAAAGTTGGTTGTATTTAGTATCCCATTGAAGTGAGAGGGTAGTTTTAAATTCTTTGAAAGCTTAAAAGAAATAAACAAATAAAATAAAATTGACCTGCCCCCCCCCCCCCCGAAACACTTGGGCTGAATTAGCTGGTGGAGTTTCTTTGAACCAACAGATCCAAATTGTGTTTTTCCAGCCTTCAGAGATTTGCCTTTCAAACCCAACACTCTTCCCCATAAGTATTTAGAATTCAGTTCTGCTGGAAAATAAATACCATTTAAACCCTTTGCATGCTCTTACCGGTTTGAGGAAATTTTGGAAACATCCTGGTTGTTCTGCCCCCACACAGACACTTTACTGCTGCCTTCAGACAAGAGAGGCAGATAGCAGGGAGGAACATTCAAACATAACTCGCATTTAACAGGCCATAGCCTATGGGTGAAACAACCCCCACTAGCCGGAGCTCAAATTGTATTTATTTAGTTCATTATTTTTGTAACGTTCAGTAAATTCCCACAATAGTCGAATACCATTTTTAAAACTTTGAGCTTGCCCTCTACCTAATAGCCATGATAAAGTGAAGCATTCAGCAATTTTTTTTTCTTGTTTTAATAAAGTTACAAATCCCATATTTGGCGATTGTGGAGGACGTTGCACCAGTAGCACGTATTAGGTTACTTACGGTAGGCAAGGAACCGAGTAACCATGGATCGTGTAGACGTCTACACAGTGCTTATAAACATTCAAAGATGTATTTTGCCGTACATAAATATTAGAAAAGGGCAAACAAAAGTAAATTTAAAGCAGTGTTTTTATTTTTTATGATTTCTGTGGGGGCGCTCCCCCCACACCCCCCAGGGTAAAAAAAATACGACTGTATCGGTGCACTCAGAGGGTGTGGGGGGGTGAAGCACCCCCACAGAAAGAATAATGTCACTGAACATAAAGTTGAAGTCAATGGATATTAGTGAGTATTTATGTTTTGTAATATTCAGTGATATTATTCTTTCTGTGGGGGGGGGCGCTCTGCCCCCCCCCACACCCCTAGGTGAACTGATAAAGTTGCATTTTTTGCCTGGGTGGTGTGGGGGGTGGAGCGCCCCCACAGAAAGAATAACATCCCTGAATATTATAAAATATAACTCCCCACTGACACATTTAACAATTTGATGGAGCACATTGAACAGGCAGAGGAGAACAAGGAAAATGAGAATCCGCAATAATGTAACTGCCTAAAACAGAGATACTGAAACAGTTAACTATTTATTGCCAAACGCCTTTCTGTGATTGCCGTGAAAATAAGAGAAAAGGGTAGTGGTGTCAGGCGGGGAGCACAATGTGTGGGGTTATTCTATTTTCCATGTGAAACTTGCTTTATTTTACTTGTCTGGTGGAGTTTTCATTGAGTGTGGAGGACGTGATCATGTCTCCACCATAGTGTGTGGACTTTCCAGAAAAGCACATGACTGGTCCAACGTCCTCTACAAATGCCCTGTTATGTGTAGTGCAACTTTAAGAAATGTTAGACAGTACAGCTTTAAGAAATGTACTTCCTGTGAGCCTGTGAATCTTCCTGTATGTGTTGAGAACAGTTTTCCTCTTGTGTCTGTGCTGAATGGAAGTAAACAGAGAAGACCTAGATTTCAGTGATGCATGTTTTCCTTATTACCAAGACCCTGATGTGTTTAAGGCACTTATTTTTGACCACCAAATACAACAAACTGGCGACAAGGATGGTGAAAATTTTCATAGCTCCAGCTTACCAAATTACACCATTTTTTGACTTTCTGCATTGGAGGCAAGTAAGCAGTTTGGAGCTGTACAATATTATGGAAACATCAACCAGCTTTGAGATTTTTACAGGAATGGACTGGGTTACATGGTCCAGATGGTTTGATCAGTGGTTATTACTTAATCCTGCCCTACAATCAGCAAATGATCAGCTACAGGGTGAGCTTATTTGAGCTGCTTTTTGTACTTTCTTGGGGAGTGAAACCTTCAAACTTTTATGTAGTCTGTGTGCACCGGACCGGCCGGAAGATTTGTCATATCAAGAGCTAAAGGCTAAATTGAAGCGCTTATAAACATAAAACGATGTATTTTGCCATACATAAATATTAGAAAAGGGCAAACAAAAGTAAATTTAAAGCAGTGTTTTTATTTTTTATGTTTTCTGTGGGGGCGCTCCCCCCACACCCCCCAGGGTAAAAAAATACAACTGTATTGGTGAATGCACAATACAGTTTAACAACTTTCCTAATGGCTGAACATTTTAAATTCTACAGCTACCAGCAGAAACCAGGTCACTCATTACAATCTTATTTAGCTGAGATCAAAAGCTTAGCTCTCACATATGAGTGGAGCAGGGAGCATCTTGAATCTAATTTAACTGATAAGTTTGTTATGGGGTTGAATAATGAACATAGTATTCAGCAATTACTTTCTATAAGTGTCAGGAAGTCTGCTGATGAACTTTTACAGTTGGCACAAATGTATGAAGCTGCAGAAAATGAAGCACATGCTGAGATGGACACTAAAAATGAGGTACAGGTAACTGCAGTAAACCCCAAATTGAAACAGCTCAAACCTAAGTCTAAACCACTGTTTTCAAAGAAAAATTCAACCACTCCACCCAAACTGCATGGCCAATACAAATGTCCATTATGTGGGTCTCCTCAGCATAGCAGGGACCAGTATAAACTCAGAGAAGTTCAGTGTCATGCATGTAAACATCAAGATCATATTGCTAAGGTTTGCAGGAGCAGGAGAACTGCAGTGGTCAGTTCGGAGAGCATAGACAGTGCAGTGGTTCCTACTGCACCACAAATGCAGACTAAAGATGTTCCTCCTTTCTATGTGTTACTTCAGTTGCCACAACCTAGGTGTCAGTTGCATTTAATAGTGGATTCTGCTTCCCCAGTTACTTTTATTAACCATCAGACATGGTTTGATCCAGATAAGTCACCACTGTCTCCTTGTAGTAAGTTGCTGCGTGCATTTGAAGGGCAACCAATTGAGCCACTGGGCTCGTTTACTATTTTAGTACGCAGGACCGATTCGCCTAGTACACCTTTAACTTTTCTGGTTTCAAAAAAGGGTTTCAACATTTTGGGCAGAGACGCTCAGGTTCTTCTAAACGTTCATATTTTTGCATTAATAATTTCTTATTATTTCCATTTCAAATACATTACATAAATCTTGAGTGTAACAAGTACAGTTTAAACAAGTAGTATAATATAAGGAAGGAAAGAATGAAAACAAGCAAAAAAAAAATACATTTAGAAACTAGAGCTTACATATATATATATATATATATATATATATATATATATATACATTTACCATTTAAAATAAAAAGATTTAAGGGCTGGCCCAGTGGCGCTGAGGGTTGAGGTGCTGGATGCCACACCTCGAACCACATCGACCTGACCCAGGTTTGGGAATGAGCTCGGGTCGTCGGGGGTTCGTCCGGGAGAGTAAGATTGCGCGTCCCAACGGATGCTCTCTTCCTCCCGGAGGCGGGTTAAATGGGGCAGCAGTGCCCACAGACCTAACACGCCTGTGGAAGCCGGCCATAAGGCAAAATGCCGGTTTCCTAAGGGGGCGGGGCAGCACTGTGGATGCTTGTTGGCAGCGCATCTGCACGCCATTTGTCTGGACATAAGTCCTCTGCATCGGCGCTCTCGGGGATGGGACCGGGAGAAAAACCAAAGGCAAAAAATCTCCCGGCCCCAAGCAGAATGACGCCGGGTCCACGCTACAGTAAGTGGCTCGGCCGAAAAGACCAGTGGATAAGATCCACTGGGCAGGGACCAGGAGAAAGTTCAAAAAAATAAAAAACAAAAAGATTTAGTGTTAACCTTTGGTGTTAACTAAGGTACAACAGTATAACTTGGGATTTGTTAGTATCAAATCTCTCCATAACTTGAACATCCACATTTATAATACCATGCGCCAAAACGTTCATATTGATCCAAGAGATTTTGGTCTACTTGCTGCTGTCCAGGTACCACAAAGCAGTACCCCGCCCAAGCTTGGGGAGATTTTAGACATGTATCCAGAGCTGTGGAAGGGACTAGGATGTTGCACAACAGCTAAAGCCAAGCTAGTTACAAAGCCTAATACAGTCCCTAAGTTTTGTAAACCAGGGAAACTTCCTTTTGCCTTAAAACCGGTGGTTGGGGCAGAATTGGACAGACTAGAAAAAGCAGATGTGCTGGAAAAGGTTTCAAGTTCAGATTGGGCTACTCCAATTGTGGTGGTATCTAAACCAGGTGGTAAGGTTCGAATCTGTGGAGATTTTAAGGTGACGCTTAATCCAGTACTTAGCACAGATGTATTTCCTTTACCCTTACCAGAGGAACTTTTTCATAGACTGAATGGTGGTGTGGGGTTCTCTAAACTGGACCTCGCTGATGCATACCTTCAAGTGGAGCTGGATACAGACTCTCAGAAATTGGTAGTGATTAATACACACCAAGGACTGTACAAGTACAAACGGTTAGGTTTTGGCCTCAGTTCCGCACCTGCTATTTTTCAGAAAGTGATTGAGCAAACGGTGTGTGATATACCAGGTGTTGCTTGTTATTTGGATGACATCATTGTCACAGGCAAGACAGAAGCAGAACATTTACTTAACTTACAAAAGACTTTAGAGAGATTGCAACAGAGTGGATTCAGACTCAGGAGAGAAAAATGCCAATTTTGTCAACCAAACATCACGTATTTAGGTCACACTGTTGATAAAGATGGAATTTGTCCGAATGATGAAAAGGTGGTAGCCATTGTGCACATGTCTGAACCACAGAATGTTTCAGAGTTGTGCTTATTCTTGGGTATGGTGCACTACTATGACCGTTTCATACCTGGCTTAGCCACTAAATGTGCTATCCTAAATGAACCGTTACATAAGGGTACTCCGCGGAAGTGAACCAAGGGCCACAGTAAGGCAGTTCAAGCCATCAAGCTCTCTCCAACTGATGTGAATAATTTAACTCATTATGACCCTAACTTACCTATCACATTGGCCTGTAATGCTAGTCCTGTGGGTATAGGAGCTGTTCTTTTCCATACAGATCCAGAAGGAGTGGAGAAGCTGATAGCCCATGCTTCACACAAACTCAATGCAGCTGAAAGGAATTATGCCCAGATTCAGACAGTGGCATTAGCAATTGTGTTTGGAATCCAGAAATTTTGCCAATATTTGCTAGGTCGCAGTTTCACCTGAAGAAGGATCACAAACCACTAGTGACAATTTTCAGTCCAGAAAAAGGAATTCCAGAAACAGCTGCTAGCCGACTTCAATGATGGGCATTAATTTTGTCTGCCTATAATTTCGAGGTTACATACCAACCAACAGACCAGCATGGAAATGCGGATGCCTTATCGAGGTTACCAATATCCAGAGAAATGGAGTTCGATGTGGGACTTAAAGAGGAGCCATTAGTATGCCAGGTGGGGCCAGATAGTTTTCCAGTGCAATTCAAAGATATGGAGGGCTCTACTGTTGTGTGTGTGCAATGGGGCTACAACAGTTAGATCAGCTTCCAGTACTAGCCAAGGACATTGCAAAAGCAACTAGTCAAGATGTCATTTTGAAACAAGTGTATCAGTATACGCTTGAGGGTTGGCCGAAAAGCACTGCTTGTTCGACTGCACTACAACCCTACTATACAAAGAGACAGCAGTTGACAATTGCTGAGGAGTGTCTTCTATGGGGATAGCGTGTCATAGTACCCCAATGTTATCACTCAAATGTGTTGACTCTTTTGCATGCGGGCCATCCAGGAATTGCTAAAATGAAATCACTAGCCAGACTTCATGTATGGTGGCCTTCTATTGACAGAGACATATACCAGGTTGTGCAAAGATGTGAAGGTTGTGCTGTATCGATGGAAATCCAGCAAGAGCTCCAGTTCACCATTGGGAACGACCTGAAAAACCCTGGCAAAGGTTGCATATTGATTTCGCAGGACCTTATTTAAATTCCATGTGGTCACTCTTAACTGATGCTTATAGTAAATGGCCAGAAATTCATCAAATATCTTCGACAATTACGGAGAGTACCATCAAAGTGCTGAAATCTATCTTTGCTACACATGGTTTTCCGCAAGTGATTGTCTTGGATAATGGACCACAGTTCACGTCTGTTGACTTCCAAGCATTTTGCCAGCAATGTGGTATCCGCCATATTTTCTCACCTCATACCATCCAAGTTCAAGTGGTGAAGTGGAACACCTGGTTCAGACTTTTAAAAAGAGTATGGACAAAGCTAATCCTACTACACCGACAGCAATACAAATAGCCCTTTTGGGCTTTCTTGCAATGTATTGAACAACACCACATTGTGTCACAGGAATATGCCCTGCAGAATTGCTTTTTGGACATCAGATTCGAACTCAGTTGGACCTTCTTCATCCTCTAGGCTATAAGTCAGTAACTGAAATGCATCCTAACACCAGATCCTTCAAACTCGATGATCTTGTGTGGGTTAGGATGTATGCAGGCCTGAAGAGATGGATAGAAGACGTGGTGGAAAAAAGTTCGGAAATGTCTATGCTGTTTGACTAACCAGAGGAGAGTGAAAAAATATGTGGACCAATTACGTACTAGAATTGAGACCGAACAAAAAAGTGATACCCAGAGTCGGGGTAGTTATCCAGCATTATTTGTTCCAGAACAAGAACAGGAAGAGATCGTGGAACCACAGCAATTGAGAGAAGATGTGGTTGATGATGCTAATCAGATTCCAGAGCAAAAGCCTCCAGTCCTGTTACGTCAGTCAGGACGTATAAGACGTCCACCAAAGAAAATGGACTCGCAGAGATATAGTCTAATGACATAGACTAACTAAAAGGGACATTGGAGTAATAACTGTAATAGTTTCATATTATTTTCTGAATTATTGACTTATGTACTTTCTAGCTAAGTCAGGAGGGATTGTTATGTGTAGTGCAGCTTTAAGAACTGTTAGACAATACAGCTTTAAGAAATGTACTTCCTGTGAGCCTGTGAATCTTCCTGTGTGTATTGAGAACAGTTTTTCTCTTGTATCTGTGCTGAATGGAAGTAAACAGAGAAGACCTAGATTTCAGTGTGGCATGTTTTCCTTATTACCAAGACCCTGATGTGTTTAAGGTATGTATTTTCGGTCACCAAATACAACCAGCCCCATATTTTAAAGCTTCTCTTTCCACATCAAGAAAAATACATTTAGGCAATCACGGAGCTAATAGTTCCGCTTAGTCCCCTAATGCTTCCTGCATGTACAAAAAGTTGCCAGGGTACAGCGCATATATTTCAGAGATCTATACCCAAAAGGTTTGCTTACATGTTTTTTAATATTCGATTTTGGCCTTGCCATCTCCCCATGGGCATACTCCCATTTTATGTATCTGTTTTTACCATATTTACTAATTCGATATCTTCAGCAAGCAGTCGTATGACAATAAGAAAGCTCTGAAAGTTTCAAGCCAAATGAACTACTTTTTGTGACGCCACTGAAGCACATGGCGTGAAACAATGCAGCGGGGGTGGGTAGTCAGCCCCACAACTTAAAGCCTGAATTGCAAGAAGCAGCAACAAATAGCCCTTCATTGATTCAACAATTTGTGAAATGTGCTATGGTAACCGTCCCCAGTCTATTTAAACTGCTTTCAAAGTTAAAATTATCAGTTACCAACCCACCTCAGCTATCAACAATCCCCACTACAATTCCTTTTATTTTTTTTTTGTATTTTTTGATACAGCCAACACAGAGTAATTACCTGCCCCCGTGGGGTTGCTTGCCTATTGAAAATGAACTTCAGGCCTCAGCTTGAGAGTTAGAACCAAATCCGCTTACCAAAATATTCCAGGTTTAAAAGCCAAAAATACCCTGATGTTCTCTCTGGGGCTGTGCTTTATCCAAGGAAAGAGTTTGTCTGAGAGGGGAGGCAAAGAGAGCAAACCCCTCTTTCACCAACCTTATGTAGGTGGATGCTTCTCCCCTCCAGCTTCCACTTGCCCCCTCCAGTGGGAATGCCTCCCCACCTAGGCCGGCCCCTACCTACCTCCACCTGCCTCCCCCCACAGGTGTCATCAGGTGGGGCCTGCCCACAGACAAAAGACAGAGCCCAGCTAGGCACTGGGGACTCAGTTATTATCAGATAAGGTCACAGTTTGATGATAACAGGCCAACCAGATGGGATTTATAGATTTTCCTCAAGGATACCTCTTCCCTTAGGCCGTAACTTTTGAACTATACCTGCATCAGTGTTAGAACCACAGAGAAACATTTGCCAGCCGGGGGCTGCCCACGATGATGCCACACGTCTGTGTCTACATAAACGTGGGCAGCCCCATCTCTCCTCAGTTCCTTTCCCTCCATCGATCATGCTTGTCAGACCTACTGTGGAAATGCTGATCAACCAGCTGTTGTCATTTTTATTTTATATCTAAGTAAATCACTAAATTTTCGTGATACCACCACCTCTGCATGCCACCAAAACCAGTGACGTTGTTCCGGTACTGTGAGTGTGGAGAAAATATTTTTAAGGACAATGCACATGAAGTGTGTGTCTGCTGTCTAGGTCTCTCTCACAACATCAGGACTTATGAAATTTGCCAGGGCTTCAATCAAGTGACCAGGCAATGCAGGAGAAAGGTGCTGGAGAAGTTTATGCTGGAAAAACTCTAGCGGCCATGGAAAAAACCCAGGGTCAGAAAGTGGCATCACCAGCTCCATCGATCAACTCGTGGTCACTGAAATCAAAAGACTAAAAAAAAAAAAAATGGTCTTCAGGACACAAGCACACAAGAATAAATACAGGGATAAAGACACGTCTGCTTCCCTGACAAAGTCTAGATTATTGTTGCAGCCTGCAGGTACTTTGCCTTCCTTGTCATTGTCCATCTCAGCCGTGGTGACACCAGCCCCCACCCCCCCTCAACAGTCAACCAGACACCAAGGAGGGGAGCTTGGCTAAGGTGTTACCATACCTACTACAGATGGTACATTGCTATTGTCAGTGGGTCCAGGGTCATCACTGACTCTAGCGGTCACGGACCCTGGCCATGGCATCGTCGATGTGCAGGCAGTACTGGCATTGTTTTCAGATATGATATGGCGCACACTTCAAAGCTTACCAATGCAGTCTGTATGGCCGTTGATGGGTATTCTTGCATTGCAGGTCCTGTTGACATCATTGACTGATTCATAGCATATACCTCCTGTAAAGCAGCCTCCAGCATCAACAATGAGGTCATCAGTTCCTGTCACTGACAGGGACATCAACGAGAATGAAGAATATAACACAGACCTCATAACAGAGAAGGATTATGAAGAGGAGGAGGGTTATGGAGAAGAACAATATGTAGCACATTCTACCTCCACTGTATTTTCTTGTAGCGAGGATTCTGTGGTATACACACCCAGATCTTCTCCTGAAGATCCTGCCTTCCAAACTATGATGCAGCAAATGCGGTTCCATGTGATAACGGCGATCGCGGAAAGGCAATCGCCATTAGGGCCAGTGTACTTCGCCGATTATCAGTTTTGGCGATGTACACTCCTGGCGCACAGCAAAAGGGTGCAGGGGACTGCCCCCCGCACCCCCCTACTAAAGGATTCTCAACTCCAGATGGGTGCAAAATTTCACAGCCGGGCGCAACTAAAGGAACGTGCGCCTGGACCTGAACCTGGCACCGTTGCAACCCTAGCCTGCTACCCACCCACCACACAACAGGGCCAGCTCGGCAGCCCACCACCGCATTATGCCTCACAAACCCTCCCTCCCCTTCTGCCCGTTGCTTGGCGTGCTCACTCCCCCCCCCCATATGCGTGTACATATAGTGACATCCTGTCGCTATATTGCAACCCCCCCCCCCATCCGGTCGCCTTCCCTGCCCGGTAGCCCTGTGGACAGGTGCCGCGATTGACTCGCCCTGTTTGACAGCACTCAGTCATGGTCACCATTCTCATGGGCTACCGCAAATGCAGAATGCAGTGGGCTTTGCTGTGGAAGAAGAGGATTCCACTGAAAAGAACCTGATGGATTTCTTGGAGGTACCATGTACTCCCTCCATCACTGTTCCTCCAGTTTATCCTGCCTTGGGGGAGGCCACATTTGCTGCATGGTAGAGGCCAAACTCAATACCAGCTGTGCCTGGAAAGGCTGCCAAGCAGTACCCTGTTCCTGCTGCCAAGCCTTATTATGCCAACCAGCCTGAAACAGACTCAGTGGTTATAGTAGCTGCCCATGACCGATACAGAGCAGCTAAACACGAGTACTCTGCTCCCTGATAAGGAATCCAGGAGGCTAGATGTGGTGGGCAAGCGCGCATATGTCTCTGCCTCAGTAGGCCTTGGGATTAAATACTACCAGGCCCACATGATAACGTACCAGAATGACCTGTGGAAGGCTGCCAAAGCTGCAGCTCATGCTCTTTCCTAAGAAAATGCCAAGAATGAGTTAATTAAAAATCTTAATTCTGGGGCTGAGGATGGGAAACTTTTGCTACGCTCAGAATATGATGTTTCTGATACATCTGCCAGCGCAGCCACCACTGGTATTTGCATGAGACGGTATTCTTGGCTCAGGATTGCTGGGTTTGCAACTGATGTGCAGCAAATGGTTCTAAATGTCCCTTTTAGAGGCACCAAACTATTTGGTTGTCATGTGGAAGAGGCATTAAGAGGCTTTCAAGTCTCTAAAATTACTTTAAGGTCAGTCAGATCCCTGTATCCCATGCCTGGTAGGGGTTGTTACAAGGAGTCTTTTTGTCAGCCTGCTGCCAGAGGTGGCCATCAAGCCTGTTGTCAGCAAAGCCAGGCTAAGGGTGGTGCAGCCTTGCCAGCTCCCCTGCCCCCAGGGGCCCATTCCAAAGCATCAAAGGCCAGTGGAGCTGGTGGCTGTGCCCCCACCCGCTCAGCATGACTTGAATTGGACTCCTCCTACACCTCTGTTGCCTCTAGAGATGGTTGTAGGAGCCAACTCTTGCACACCCTCTCCCTAGCAAAGCAGTAGTTCAAAAACCTGGGGGTTACAGTGAATGTGCCAAAGTCAGCACTGACTCCTTGCCAAAGGCTGCAGTGCACAGGTGCTGTCTTACACAAAGCAGGGCTATGCGTTCCTGCCCCTGAACAGGGCAGAATGATTAATTGCTCAAGGACAACTGGTGTACAACAGTCAGAACATTTCTGTATCTTCTGGGACTCAGGGTAGCAGCCATGTTACTGTGCTATATGCCCACTTACACATGTGGATAACACAATGGACACTGAGAATGCAGTTGGACCAATTGACGGGTGACATGGACCTAAAGGTGTCATCATGTCACCCTTATGCAAAACACTGATGTGGTGGATGGACCACTGCAACCTCTTAAGGGGCGTTCCATTTCTAACACCAACTTCATCTCAGATTCTCACCTCGGATGCATCCAGATCTGAGTGGGGGGCACACCTGGGCCCTTATCAAACACAGGGTTCTTTGACCCAGCTAGAAACCAAATTGCACATAAATGTCCTGGACATGAGAACTGTCTTGTACAGTCTCCAGGCTTTTCAGGAGCATCTGACTCTGAGTCCTCTGCTAATAAAGATGGACAACGTCAGTGTCATGCATTACATAAATAAGGGGGAAACTCATTCATGTCCCCTACATCAGGAAGCAGTAAGAGTATGGTATGGGCTGCTGGAACACGGCTTAGAGCTGTCAGCCGTGCATCTCCTAGGTGTCCAAAACATCTTAGCAGACATGCTAAGTAGGCCACAGTTTAAGATGCACTAATGGAAACTGCTGACCTCAGTGGTAGACAACCTCTTTGCAAGGTGGGGTTATCCAAAGTTGGACCTTTTTGCATCCCCACACAATGCAAAACTGCCGCGTTTTTGCTCACTCGCTCCAGGACCTGGAGTGTTTTGGCAAGACACACTGTCCCTCTCTTTGAAAGGGAGATTTATGTATGCATTCCCTCCCATTGCATTAATAGAGAGAGTATTACTGAAACTGCAGATGGAGGGTGTGACCCTCATTCTAATTTTGCACCTCTATGGCCTTGGCAAATATGGTATCCACTGCTCCCAACAACTAGCAGCGGCGCCTCTAGTACCTCTGCCTCTGTGCAGAGGCCTGTTGTCACAGGACAGGTGGACCTGAAGTCCCTGCATCTGCATGCCTGGGTCCTGAAGACATAACCATTGCATGATTTGGTGTGTCACCTAAAGTAACTGATGTGCTGGTTGCAGCCAGAAAGCCTTCCACCAGACATACATGTTCTTGAAAGTTGAAGCACTTCACTTTGTGGGTCGCTTCCAGACATATGGATCCATTCAGCTGTCTGGTAAATGCAGTGCTGGAATACTTGCTGTCTCTGTCAGATTCTGGTCCGCAGTATTCCTCACCGAAGGTGCATTTGGTAGCTACAGTATATCAACTTTCCATGCCACTATTGACGGACATACGGTTGCCCAACTGGGAGTCTTCCTTACCTTTTTCAGAGGTACTCTGCACATAAACTCTCCCATTCATAATTAGGTCCCACCGTAGGACCTAAATTATGTTCTTGAAAAGTTTACTTTGGCTCCTTTTGAGCCAGCCACGGGTTGTGGTTTATGCTTTCTATCATGGAAAGCATTATTTTTTAGTTGCAGTCGCTTCAGCTCGAAGGATTTCAGAGCTACAGGCTCTAATGTGTGATCCTTCTTACTTGATTTTCCACAAAGACAGAGTTTCTTTGCGTACTAATTCTAAGTTTTTGCCAAAGGTGGTATCTGAGTTGATATTAAATCAAATCATCTACCTTCCTGTTTACTATCCCTAGCCTGATTATTATCCGGAGCATGCCAGTCAGGGTGAGGCATTGCTCCATACTTTGGACGTACATAGAATGCTAAGATACTATGTAAATCACACCAAGGACTGCTAAAAGTCCTCTCACCTCTTTGTGATCATTCGCCCTTGGGAAAGAGGATGCCCTGGCGTCAAAACAGTGCTTGTCCAAATGGCTAGCATGTTTTATTACGTACTGTTATAGTAAGTATAGTTAGGAACTTCCTGGTGCAGTTTATGGTCATTTCACCACTCCAGGGTTATGGCCACTTCTGTTGCTTGTTTCAGAAATGTCTCTGCAGCTGACATTTGCACTGCAGCCACCTGGAGAATTGTCCACACCTTTACTAAATATTACATTCTGGACATTGTTTCTTGTAGACAAGCACGTTTCGCTCATGCTGTTCTACAGGGCCTGCTGTCCTGAACCGGACTGCACCAACCTCCCAGTTAGCTTTTTGGACTGCTTGGGACTTTTTCCAAAAACGTGGCCTAAGGGAATAGATATCCTTGAAGAAGATAGAACAGTTGTGTACTTACTGTAACAGTAGATCTTCGAGAGAATCTCCTCCCTTAGGCCATGCGGGCCCTCCCTCCTTCATTCCCCTTTTTATGTTTTCTTGCACGCATGTGCAAGAAACTTAGTGCCATCATCAAAGTTTTTGTAGGTGTGGCACCCTGTCTTCCAATTCAGTCAGTGTGTTTGCAGGTGCGGCCACAGTTCACCAATGAGTGCTGCAGCTGTCTGTGATTGCAGTTGAAACTGCAGTGGCGTTCAGTTGAAAGGAAGAGACCGCTTCAGTGAGCAGCGATAAGATAGTGTTGATCAGCATATTACCAGCAATCCTGCTTGTATACATCTCTGCTTTCTCTTCCTGTAACATGAATTCAGTTTGAAGAGAGAACTTTTCCTAGGACTATCTTTCCGGGAGGAGGCAAGTGACTAAATTGACATCCTTGGAATGTTTCCAAAAAAAGATCTAATTGCCATCCTTGGAATGTTGAGTCAGAGTTCAAGGTAGGAGCGGCATTGACAAAAGCAGGAAAACAGAACCCCAAAGAGACTGGAAAAGTAGACGCAGTTGTCGTCTGCTGGCACACCTGATCATTATTGTAATAATATTCCCCAACCCTCTGAGTGTCTCTGAATAGCACTCCTCCGCACACAGTATGGCTGACAGGGGTGCCCAATCCCCTGTTGACTCCGCGCTCGCCCCCGCAGAGTTCTAGGTGCCACTCTGGGAGTCTACCCCAGCATGGCATAAGTGAGAATGGCAACAGGGGTGCCCAATCCCCCGTCGGCTCAATTAACAGCCCCCCCCAAAAGAAACAGACTTCCAGTTGCCATGATGGGAGCCCACGCCAGCGTGGAACACATCTCTATGGCTGAAGGGGGTTCCCAATCCCCAGTTGGCTCCACTGACCCCCCCCCAAAAAAATCTTACAGCTGCCATGATGGGAGCCCACCCCAGTGTGGCACAAGTCCCGCGTTGTTTTCCTAAAAAGGAAACAAACACCTGAAAAGAAACAAACAGTCCCTCGTTGATTGTCTTTTCCCCAATGCGCACCCACCCACTGTGCATTCACCTCCCCACACCCCCACCTCATCCCATATTTACCTCTGGAGGCTGGCGAGACGATCTTCGGTGGACCAGGAACACGTCTGCACTCTTCAAAGCCGACCACGAACTGAAGAAATGCCAGTAAGCTGTATAATGGAATAAATAGGGTTTTTTCAACTTTGATGCATATCTGACATTTGGAATTTTGGTATAAACTTTCAACATAGGTTTTGGACCCGCCTCACGAATTCTGGCACTGTCATGATGTTAATCGTGGCCTCGAGGCAGTGATTTCAAGGGTCACCACCGGAATCACCTCCTTCGGACCGATTTATGAAATGACAGTGTCACAGTTTATGAGGTAGGCCCTTAAAACCCTATGTTGAAAAATTGCAGACAAAATTCCAAAATGACTGATTACGAGCATGCGTATGCATTTCCACGAAGTCAGAAGTTCAATCATTTTTAATATTTTACTCCAGATTTTCAACATTGCCATTTTACCACACCTTATGAGCAGTACAGCTGTCATTTTCACATCTCACCAAAATGTGTTTCCACATGTAGTGCACAATGGTGCAGTTGGTGTGCGAAATCAATGTTCGGGATAGATTAAGAAAATCACAGTGACACTGTTCATGATCAGAGGTCTTAAAAAGGCTATGTTGAAAATTTGGTGACAAAAGTCCATAAAATGACTGTGTTAAGAGCGAGCATTGCGCAGTTTCCACGCACCCTCATAAGTTCATGAATTTGTAATATTTTCAGTCCAGATTTTCACCACTGGCATTTTTTCACACTTCCTTATGAACAGTACAGCTGTCATTTTTCACACCATGGCTGAAATGTGTTTTCGCACTTCCAGCGCAGAAATGCGTGGTCGCTGTGGGAAATCACTGTTTGAGACAGATTAAGAAAATCACAGTGACACTGTTCATGAGCAGAGGTCCCAAAATGCCTGTGTTGACAATCTGCTGTAAAAAATCCCCAAACTAATTACATTACAGGTGTGCGTTGCACAGTTTCTACGTATGCTCATGACTTCACCAGTTTTTTATATTTTCACTGCAGATTTTCAACATTGCCATTTTTTACACCTCCCCATGAACAATACAGCTGTCATTTTTCACATCCTGTTCGAAATGTGTTTTCGCACCTGTGGTGCCAAATGGCATAGTCACTGTGCAAAATCAGCTTTCAGCTAACAAACTGATATTTGCCACTGTTCAGGAGGTGGGGTCACAAAAAACCATGTTGAAAATTTGAGTGAAAATACCAACAAGCATACAAGCGTTAGGGTTTCCGACCATACGCCCCACCCTGTAGAGTGACAGGCATCAGGGTGTGACTTGGGATTGTCGCCTGTAATGCTTATACCATTCCACCCCCACCCACACCCAGCAGCCAGTGAGAGGCATCGAGGTGTGCCGTGGACTCTTTGGCCCCAAAGTTCACCCCATTCTCCTATACAGCACCCATCTCACCATATTTCCTGATGGAATGGGGTGAACATAAGGGCCAAAGACCCCAAGGCACACTGTGACACTTGTCAGTGTCTGCAGGGTAGGGTGTGGTGAAATGGCATGGCCGTTATGCCTGATGACCCAAAGGCACACCCCAATGCCTGTCACTATCTGCAGGGTGGTGGTGGGGTAGGGGTTGGCTTCAGTTCAATACTTCACTGCCATTTCTGTTATGCAGCTCTGTAACTCCTACACTAGCAATGCCAATGCCAGCAAGCAAACATTCAGCATTGACAAATGCTTGTTATAAGCTGTAGGGGAATAGACATTTGATTCTGTCTTGGGAATTTCCATGGTTGTTATATCCAGTGCCTTCGCTCACCTCCTATGAGAAGCACTGGTAAGATCTCCTGGTTCCGCAAGATGAGTAGTCCTGCGGGCACAGTCTTCCACAGGGAACTGAGGAAAGATGGGGCTGCCCATGGTTATGTAGATGCTGATGCGTGACATCGTCGTGGTTGGCCCCTAGCTAGCAGAAGTTCCTGTGTGGTCCTAGCATTGATGCGAGCATAGTTCCAAAGTTGTGACCTAAGGGAAGAAATTCTCCAAAAGATTTACTGTTATGGTAAGTACGTAACTGTTCTTTTGAGTTTGTTTATTGTTGTTAAGAATGTCAACTTCGCCAGCCACGTACAATGTGACCATTGGGTCTGCCATTGTCCAATGTTTGGGTACCCAGGATTCACTGGGAGCTGTCTAGGTCTAGGGGTTGTATTTAACATGTAATGATTTTGACTGGGGCAATGAGCCAAGAGTGCAGCTGGACTGATCACTGAATTAGCTGGAGGAGGGCAGTGTCAAGGGTAGGTAGCCACTGCATAGCATTGTTATTTATTGCCTAACCCCATTCCTCCCCTGGGCTGTATTTTATGTGTAGTGCAAAGTCACTACCCCCTCCTTTGCTCTGCATCCTGCCTCTCCTGAAAAGGGTGCACTCAGAAATAACTAGATCCTAGTCATGCTAGTGTGTCTATCATGTTTCTGTTTTTGTCAAGAAATGTAATTTTGCCTCTACTGCTGCCACTAGGAGCTCCCCTATTTTATTTCTCAGGTGTTCTGCATTCATATAGGCTGCCACCCACATGCCTACGTTCCTCGGGATAAGTGAAATCCCTGTTTTCAGTCATAGCCCATGGGCAAGAAACATAGACATTGATGGCAGATAAAAGATCAATGGTCCATCCAGTCTGCTTGTGGTTCCCTATCTAACCCCGGGACTTAATATCCATCCTGGGTCCAAGCCCTCCACATACATCCCCCCATTTCCCTGCCAGTTCTGTCACTATGGGTGACCACTATATCCTTCACTCTGTCTCAGCTGTGCTTGAAACCATTAATGGTTTTAGTGCCCATAACCTCCACTGGTAGGCTGTTCCACGGTTCCACCACCCTTTCTGTGAAGTAACACTTCCTCATGTGCCTCCTGAGCCTCCCTCCTGTTGTTCCCCCTTGTGCCTTCATGATTTCCTGCTGGTACTCATGCTAAATTGTACAATTGGGGCTGACAATTCTTGAATTTAATTGGCTAACTGGCACCTGTTACCCATGGTAAAATCTACGATATACCAATGGGAAAAGGTGCCAATCGCCAGTCAGCTGCAGCAGGAACCCATGTAGAAATCACTCTATCACCCAGAACTGGCAAACGCGGGTCGGTGAGATGTTCAATCACAGTCAGCCTTATTAGAATAACCCCGTTTGAATCACATACATGCCCGGAACATTAACATGTAAAACTGTCATGTCGATTCACCACTGAACCGCGGTCAACAACTCTCAGTGCACTAGTTGAAAGAAGTTGAGTAACTCTCAAAATAGTGACAATACCTGCATTGCAGGAAAAACAGTGTTTTAAAACTCTTCCCCCATAACCGATCCCAGCTGGCTCACCTGTCAAAATTATTTTTCTCTCCCCCGATGTCTGTTTTTCCTTGTAGGTTGCCTCTGTTTCCATATTCTATGGTGCATAACATGTTCTCAAACTCCTGGCTTCTTCTGCCTCACTGCTACTTCAATTATTTACTCCCCCTTGAAAAAAATAATAAAATCTCGGGCACTGAAGAAGACCGTTACTTCCTCCCAATCATAGGACCTTACACTACCTCGGAACAAAAACGTAAAAGATGGTGCAGTGTTCGCTCTGTCTCATACACCCTCTTATAGACTCAATCGCAGGCTCTCTCCCAATAAGTAAAAAAAAACAAAACATTAAATGAACTCTGCATTTCAAATTCACCTGCTCTGACACCGGAACCACACGCTGAACTGCTGCACCATGACGTCTGCTGTCTCCCCCTTTAGCTCCATTCGTTCACACAGCATCTCCGTAGCAACCGACATAGGAAAAAGTCTGAAAATACATAGTTTACCAGAGTTTGGACATTTTATTTTAAAAAATTAAAATAAAAAAAAAAACTATGATGCTTATCAAATGAGAGTGAATCACACTGATTTGTTTCTAAGTGGGTCAAGCAGCACTTCACAGAGAGAGTGGGTGTGTGTGTGTGTGTGTGTGTGTGTGTGTCTTGTGGCAGCGTAGCTGGCAACAACGACAACTCAGAACTATTTTGTAGCCATGGGAGCAATAAATTATAAAAACAGTAATAAAAACAGCTCTTTTTCTTTATTTTTTCCTCACTAAAAAAAGGTGGGCATTGTATAATTTACAATAAACCACTCCAAGGTGTGGTTATGCTGGGATTTACCACTTCTGGTGTGGATCTGGTCACTTTCATTTCGCCTCTGACCAAAACCACACCAGTGCGGTAAATCCCAGCATAACCATAATCTCTGTCATAGTATATTGCTTATTATACCATGGACTCAGAAAGCAACACAAATCTCTGCATTTTGATTGGTTGGCTGGCACCTTACAGCAGTTATAAATCCTCCAATATACCCACTGGAAAAGGTGCCAGCCAACAAGTATCACTGCCGCTGTTAAACTTCAAACTAACCGCCGCCATTTGTAATCGCCGCTTACCAGCGCAACTGAAAACCTAACTAAAACAAAATAAATAGCTAACTCCATTTCCTTGATTCCGAGTAATTTCAAACATTTTCAACAACGAAAATCAGCGATCCGACCCAAGAAAGTCACCTCATTGACACGAACCAAGCAATAAAATGTCACAGAAACCTCTCCGAACATCTCCCGATTTGGCCTCAAAAACTACCGAGACAACATCACCAGCTTACCCGCCCATGCAGCAGCAGCCGTCCGTCTCCGTCAACTGCAATACCGGCATTCCCCATATGGACGGAAGCGTCGTTTCCTGTGAAGAAAAAAAAGTTAAACGTCACAAGCAAGCATCGACTTTTTTTCTTCACAGTAAATAACGCTTCCGTCCTGTAAGACGGCTATGTAGTTGACGGAGACGGACGGCTGCTGCTGCATAGCAGGGTAATCTGTGATGTTCTCGGGTAGTTTTGAGGCCAAATCGAGATGTTCAGAGAGCTTTATCACATTTAATTGCTTGGTTTATGCTTTCTAAGTCAGATGGCTCATTCTGCATATTTAATACGTGACTTTTCTGGATCAGATGGCTCATTTTCATAACTGAAAATGTTTTAAAGCTCCTCATTATTTATCTGCATATTTAATACTAAAAAGGAACTATTTTTTCTCAGCGGAAGAACATAAACATGATTATCAGAAAATAATTAATAAAAATATATCAAAAAAATGCAAAACATATTAAATTATTTCTACCATTGTATAATAGCAATATACCCCGAGAGGGTGTGGGTATACTGGTGGATTTACCACGGCTGGTGCGGTTAAGTCACTCGGCCCGCGCCCGTGACCAAACCACACCAGCCGTGGTAAATCCACCAGTATACCCACACCCTCTCGGGGTATATTGCTTAAATAATTCCTCGCAGTTCACCTTGTTTATGCCTTTCAGGAATTTGAATGTCTCATTTACATCCGCCTCTCCCTTCTGGTCTCCAGTGAGTACATGTTCACTGCCTTGAGGTGCTCCTCATAAGATCTGCTCTGCTGGCCCTAAATAAGTTTTGTCGCCCTACTCAGCACTGTATCCAGCCTTTCCTTATCTTTCCTCTGGTGAGGACTCCAGAACTGGGCACAGTACTCCAGGTGTGGCATCACCAAAGATTATAAACCAAAATATGTAATAAAAGATTACCCACAATATAAATTCTAGAACCCACTAAATAAGGGCCTGACTCACTGGTCCATGGAGGACCTTGCACCTATGATGAGAAGCTGCAGGTGCGCAGAGCTTCCGCTTTGCACTTGCATAGTGAGGCTACAGGTATGCAGAGGTACCACTCTGCACCTGCATAGGAAGGCTGCAGGTGGGCAGAGGTGCTGCTCTGCACCTATGTACAGTTGCTGCATATGTGCAGAGGTTCTGCTCTGCACCTGCATACGGTGACTGTAGGTGGGCAGAGGTACTGCTGTGCACCTGCCTAGGGAAGCTGCAGGTTCGTAGAGGTGCAGCTCTGCACCTGCATAGGGAGGCTGGAGGTGGACAGAAGTACCACTGTATACTTTCATAGGGAGGCTGCAGGTGCGCAGAGCTTCCGCTTTGCACTTGCATAGTGAGGCTACAGGTATGCAGAGGTACCACTCTGCACCTGCATAGGAAGGCTGCAGGTAGGCAGAGGTGCTGCTCTGCACCTGTGTACAGTGGCTGCATGTGTGCAGAGGTTCTGCTCTGCACCTGCATATGGTGGCTATAGGTGGGCAGAGGTACTGCTGTGCACCTGCCTAGGGAAGCTGCAGGTGCGTAGAGGTGCAGCTCTGCACCTGCATAGGGAGGCTGGAGGTGGATAGAAGTACCACTGTATACTTTCATAGGGAAGCTGCAGGCAGACATCATACTCTGCATCAGCATAGGGAGGCTGCAGGTGTGCAGAGGTATCACTTTGCACCTATGTACAGAGGCTGCAGGTGTGCAGAGGTACTTCTCTGCACCTGAGAAGGGAGGCTGCAGGTGCACAGAGGTCCTCTGCACCTGCATAGGGAGGCTGCAGATGCATAGTTACCACTCTGCTCCTGCGTAGGGAGGCTGCAGGTGTGCAGAGGCCCTGCTTTGCCCCTCCATATGGAGGCTACAGGTACACAGATGGACCACTCTGCACCTTCTTCAGGAGGCTGCAGGTGCACAAAGGCACCATTCTGCACTTCCGTAGGGAGGTTGCAGGTGTGCAGAGGTCCCGCTCTGCTGCTTAAGAAAGCTGCAGACGCACAGAAGTTCCACTTTGAATCTGTGTAGGGAGGCTGCAGCTGCACACAAGTACCACTCTGCACCTGCACAGGGAGGCAGCAGGTGTGCTGAGGTGTTGCTTTGCACCTTCATAGAGAGGCTGCAGGTGCTCAAAGGTACCACTGTGTGCTTGCATATGGAGGTTACAGGTATGTAGATGTCCCGCTTTGCACTTGCATAGGAGGCTCCAGGTGCACAAAAGTCCCAATCCTCACCTACATATAGAGGCTGCAGATGTACAGTTACCATCCTGCATCTGCGTATGGAGGCTACAGGTGTGCAGAGGTCCTGCTGTGCACCTGCTTAGGGAGGCTGCTGGTGCATGGAGGTACTGCTTTGCACCTGCATTGGGAGGCTTCAGGTGGCCAGAGGTACTGCTGCAAGTACACAACAGGTACTGCTGTGCACCTGCATAGGGGGGCTGCAGGTGCACAGAGTTCCTGCTCTGCACCTGCGTAGGAAGGCAGCAGGTGGGCAGCTGCATAGAGGTACCACTCTGCACCTGCATAGATAGGCTGCAGGTATGCAGGGGTCCCGCTCTGCACCTACGTAGGGAGGCTGTAAGTGCGCAGAGGTCCCACTCTGCACTTGCGTAAAGAGGCTGCAGATGTGCAGAGGTACCATTCTGTACATGTAGAGACCTCTGCACATCCAGAACTCCCAGGGTGCCCCCCCCCCACCGAGGCCTGCCCTGATGCGATCTGCAACACTACTCACGTGACTGGTTTGTAGGCAGGTAGGGGGATGGGAACACACATCTGCATTAACCCCATATGTGTTTGTGTGCCATGGAGGGTGTCTGAATTTTAATTGTGGCTAATGTTGGGTCCTCACATACCTCTGAGCTGGCATGGAGGGCTGATGGCCATGTCATGAATTTACATAAGTTTATAATTAAATTATTGTGCCCTTTAAGCAATACAGCAGTCCTTGCAATATAGCTGTATCTACAGCTCTTTCGTGGCAAAAACACTTCTTTTCCGTACTTATGTAAATATCTGTATGTAATATCTGTAAACAGAGTCTGTAATTTATGCATGAAGGCTATTCTTGTGTATCTGTTACCCCCTCTGTGTTCTATTTTCCTCCTTGTGACGAGGTACCTTTGTAAATGAGCCCTTGGCTCAAAGGTTGTTAAACCGATACTTCAAATAAATAAAATAAAGAAAGAAAGAAAGAAATCCCACAGTCCCCTGTGCTGCGTAGAGCTTAGGATCCATTGTAGCACCGGGCTGGACATTTGATTGGATACCTACTCACCGGTTTCACTCTGAATCCTTCCTGAACATGCCCCAGCTCCTCTGCACTCTGGTTGGTGCCGTACCTCTTTATTCCTATTTTCAGGGATGTTCCTGATTCTGCATTACAGATTTCCTCTGTCCCTCCTAAATTTGGCATTTTTGCCACTGAGGAGAAGAAATCGGAATCATAAAATCATACCAGACAATGGTTTTATATTCTACTTCTCCATCAGAAAATGCTTTTATCACTAAATAACTTACTGTATCAGCTTCGTGAACTGCTACCGTTTTTTAAGATGTGTTCCTGATTTTGGTCGTGTGTCCATGATTTTTGAGGCGGGGGTTGAGAGGTGTGATTGGCACACATTTGGGTGGGCTGTGGATGCCGCCACTAGTATGAAAATCTGAGAATGCTAATGGGATCCATGCCTGGATAAATGCATGCCTGGATAAATGCATGCCTGGATAAATGCCTTTGGCATGTGTAAGGGTGATCTTTGTGGATTGGGCTCTAAGTCAGCAGTCAGTATCATAAACTATCACTAGTGAAAATCAGCAGTAATGTACACCTTATTCAGGTTTTTTTCCTTTTTCTGCTGTATTGTAGGTTCTCGAGCCAGGCAGGGATTTAAACCCATATCTTCTGCAAGACACACAACCACCAATCCCCACTGGCAATCTACCATTAAGCTGCCCGGGCAGGTGGCCTGTGATTTACCCCTCACAGTGGTGCTCCCTGAGGGGAGAAACTGAGATCAACCCTGTAGTCCCATCTGAGTATCAGGTATGGCATCCTTTTGGTGTGGGAATGGAGCCGGCCTGGGAGCCTCATGCCGCACTGCCTTGTGTGCGTTGTGTCTCTGGTGGAGTGGGTGTGCAATGATGCCCTGGCACATCGGATGTGCTCCCACACCTGACATACCGACATCCACTACTTCCACCAATCCCGGCATCTGCTTTGATCCTGGGCTCAACCACCCCTGGCCGCCACCAGGGGTCAGTATATTGCCAGGCTCTGATACCCTCTCTCCCCAGAGGAGGACAGCAGCCTATCGCATGCTCATCCTCACCCCCCCCCCCGGCCCTCTGATGCCCCGAGGTCACTTCTGAAGCTGGGTTGTTGGTGTCGCAAGTGGTAGCACTACCACTGCGCCAGCAGTCCTGCCCACCTTAGTCAGATTGTACAAACATTTGCTACATGTGCAAGTTGTTTAAAGCTCTTCTGTCAAATTGGTTTTAAATTCAGATTCATTATTGTCAGATTTGTTAGTCGTAGACGTTTCTTGATTTAGTTATTCATTTCCAGATTGGTGACTGGGAAAGGCAGAATTAAACAAGACTTGTTTCCTGGTATG
Source organism: Neoceratodus forsteri (assembly GCA_016271365.2). Lineage (NCBI taxonomy): Eukaryota > Metazoa > Chordata > Ceratodontiformes > Ceratodontidae > Neoceratodus > Neoceratodus forsteri. The sequence continues at coordinate 448,242,846 of JADMNL010000024.1, forward strand.
ACCCTGGTGAAGGGGAGTCCGGGGGGGGGGGGAGTACCATGAAAACTACAAGCATCAAATTATAAAATTAGTTTACATTTGAACAGGTCAACTCAAAATAGATAACACAGGACAGCAACAGTACTGTACAAAGTGCAAACAGGAAATACAGTAACATAAAATACAATAATAATTTTTTCCCATAAAAGTTTTTATCCTCCAGGCCTGAGCAAGGGGACTATTGCCCTGTCCCTGCCTCCTCCAACCAGTGATCATCCCTCTGAAGACTGCTGGACCCACAGAATTCCCCTCAAATTGCCTTCTTGTCCCCATTGGGGCCAGAAAGGGGGGATCATCCTTCCCTTCCCTCCCCCTCCCTCCCCTCCTGAGACACGTATGCAGATTGCTAGCTGGTGTCCTCTGTTGGCAGCGCAGGTTCATCCTATTGTTTTCTGGGAACAAGTGACCACCAAACAGTGTGGTTCACAATAAGCACAACTGTAGAGTCAAGCCATACATAAGCAAGGGTGTTGGACTTAAGGAGGGCTGACTTTGGCAAAATAGGAGTGTGCCTCAGAAAAGCACTAGCAAACAGGCAAGAAGGAAGGCTGGAAGAACAACGGAGAAAAATCAGAACTGCCACCACAGAGGCAACAAGCCTTTGTGTAAAGCAAATCAACAAAACAAAAACTAAGGGAAAAGCCACTGTGGTTCTCAAAAGAGGTGGCAGGGAAGGTTAAGGAGAAAATGACAGCATTCAGGAAATATAAGGAAATACAGAAGGAGCAGGACAGAGAACTGTATCAGTTAAAGCAGAAGGAGGCAGGAAAGGCAGTCAGAATAGCAAAGGCCCAAACTGAGGAAAAGATAGCCAACTTTGTTAAGAAGGGGGATAAAACCTTTTATAGGTACATTAGGGAGTGAAGAAAGATCAAAGGAGGGATACTGAGGCTTAATAAAGGGGAAGGAATGTGAGCAGAGGTTGATAGTGAAAAAGCAGGGATACTGAACGAATACTTCTGCTCAGTATTCACAAAAGAAGATGAGAGTGTGGTACCTAAACCAAACAATAGAAACACTCTGGATAGGGAGGTTGATACCAGCCCATTCACAGAAGAAAGGGTTCTGAAAGAACTCTTAAAACTGAAGGTGGACAAAGCAATGGGGCCTGAAGGGATTCACCCCAGAATTCTAAAAGAACTAAGGACAGAACTAGTGACACCACTGACTACCCTCTTTAACAAATCATGGTAGGATGGTGTGGTACCTGAGGACTGGAGGAGGGCAGATGTGATTCCACTTCACAAAAGTGAGAGCAAAGCAGAGGCAGGAAACTACAGACCTGTTAGTTTGACCTCAGAGGTACAGTAAGTAAAATGATGGAATCACTTCTGAAGGAAAGAATTACTGAATATCTAGAAGCCAGCAAGACACAGGACCCAAGGCAGCATGGATTCACAGTGGGAAGGTCGTGTCAGACAAATCTAATAGATTTCTTTGACTGGGTGACCAAAATAGTAGACCAGGGAGGGGCTGTGGACATGGCCTACCTAGACTTTAGCAAGGCATTTGACACAGTCCCGCACAAAAGATTAATAAACAAGTTAGCCAGCCTTGGAGTGGGTCCCAAGGTGGTAGCCTGAGTAAAAAATTGGTTGGACAACAGGACGCAGAGGGTAATAGTAAACGGAGTCCACTCTGAAGATGATTACTAGCGGGAGTACTGCAGGGTTCAGTACTGGGACCGGTCCTCTTTAATGACTTTATAAGTGACATTGCAGAGGGACTGGAAGGAAAAGTATGTCTCTTTGCAGACAACACAAAGATCTGCAACAGGGTTGATACACAAGGTGGGGTGGAAAGGATGAAAAGGGACTTGACAAGGTTAGAGGAATGGTTAACTGTATGGCAGCTTAGATTCAGCGCAAAGAAGTGCAAAGTAATGCACCTGGGAAACAAAAACCCAGGGGAAGAGTACACAATGGGGGGGTGAGATACTAACAACAACAAAAATGGAAAGAGACTTGGGGGTAGTTATATCAGATGACCTAAAGGTGGGCAAGCAATGTGAGAAGGCGGTAAGGAGGGCTGGGGGGATACTGGAATGCAAAGGGAGAGGCATCACCAGTAAAAAACGGCAAGTTGTTACCCTCTGTACAGACAGTTAGTGAGACCCTATCTGGAGTACTGTGTGCAGTTCTGGAGACCCCATCTCCACAAGGACATAGACAGGATGGAGGCTGTCCAGAGGAGGGCAACTAAAATGGTGCAGGGTCTGCACCAGAAGCCATCTGAAGAGAGACTAAAGGAGCTTAATATGTATGGCCTCGAGGAAAGGGGGGGGGGTACAGGATAGAAACTTTAAAGTGCCTCAAGGGAATCAACAAAGTCCAAGAGGCTAGCATCTTTCAGAAAAAGAGATGTACAAGAACCAGGGGGCATAATTTGAAGATAGAGGGGGGACGGCTCAGAGGTAATGTGAGGAACTGATTTTTCATGGAGAGGGTTGTGGATGCATGGAACAGCCTTCCTGAGGAGATCGAGCAGTCAAAAACAGTGGGGAAATTCAAGAATGCATGGGACAGACATAAGGCAATTCTAGTGGGGGGTAGGAGGAAGTAGGTTGTTGGTTAACTAGGATCTGCAGCTTATCCATTAAGTAGGGAAATGGGCAGACTAGGTGGGCCAAGCGGTCCTTATCTGCCGTCAGATTCAGTGTTTCTTAGGTGGGGCTTCACAGAGCCCACGCAGCCATTTTCTCAGTTTTCTACCCATGCCACCTGCTGTGACGCAGACATCAGCTTGTGCCACGTAGAGGCACACACTGTGCCAAACCGGTAGCTGCCCCCTTCACATCCTCCAGCCTGCATCACCATCAAGCCTCCCTCAGGTGGCAGTCAACATTAGAGTGATGAACCCTCCTCTTCCCAGGAGATGAAAGCAGCCCTGTGGAAGCTGGCTCCCCCTCTCCCCCAACCAGCCGACTCCCAGCAAGCTGAGTCCGCTCCAGAACCCGGGTTGCCAGCATGGCGGGCAGTAGCACTACTAACAAGCCACTGGACCAATTGAAAGAAAAAAAAAAAGAAGAGGTTGAAGCATAAAATGAAGTGTCTGTTATTTTCTGTTTCTGTTTTTGGGACTCATCATAGTTTAGGATTAGATACAGATCTAAGAGAGCTGAGTATTTTGACGTGATAACGAATGACAACAAGCACTGGTTAATGAATATTTGCATTAGTGTTAATGCTTTTAATTCAAACTCTGGAATCTGTAATACCATCGACACTTTGGAAATGTATTTGTATACATTGTATATTATCACTGCTTCACTGAGATGAAAGAGCTATCTCAAACGTAGACACCTAGTAGCTAGCTAGACAAATATTTCATATTTCTAGTTGAGTATGTCACTTCCCTTTATCCTAACAACGGGGTACATCACTCTGTACCTCGCGCTTGGCACTGTGCCTTGCACTCTGCTGAACTGCGGAAGCCACTGTTTTTACTGTTTTTTTAAAAAGTCCTAATGTATGTTGGTCAGTGACCTCTTGTACCGTCCATCATGGCTTCGCCTCTTGGGTCTAGAGGTCACTGACCACTCATGAAGATAAAAACGATAGCACATGGGCACCCATCACATATCCCTTGTTTATATATTTGTATTTAGTTTAATTAGCTTTTGCTTGCCAAGCTGTACACTGGCTAAAAAAACCTTCCCACCTCCGTCTCAGAGCTACCTAAAATGTCTATGTTCAAGAGAGCCCTCGGGAAGGAACTCGCTCTTGAATCCACATGCAGATGCCTGTTCTAACCCCTGTCCTCAGCCTGACCCATCCTGCTCTACCCATCCCTCTCTCAACTCCTTAGCCCCTTACACCCTGTCTCCCTCCTCCACTGCCCTTCCTCCTCCTTCCTAACCTAAGGGTACATATTGTTATCTACAAATTTGTTGTACCCTTGTGTTGTACATCTGCTTTATTATTGCTGACAAATGCTCACTTGAGCCACCTGTAACCGAAGTAATTGCATGTATTGACAAATGCTCATTTTGCTGTCTGCTTATAAATCTGTCTGTTACAAACATTTGATGTGGAACCTTTGCAAATGAGGCACGTAGATCAAAGGTATTCTGATGAACAAATAAATACATTATTCATATATTTTGTAAAGTATATAAACAGCAGTAGGGACGCCTTTTGCAAGTAGAACTTTGAGTTCTTAAGGTCTTATCCTAAATAAAAATAAGATTTTTCCTACCTCCTACCTGTCTGCCTACCTACCTCCCTATATACCAACAGAGAAGAGAGAGAGAGAGAGAGTGGCAGTTTGCATATGAGGATTTAAAAAATGGTCAGGCCCCAATTACACAGCCAGCTGCCTGCAGTGTGGGGTAACGTTCCCATTTGTTTATATAACAAGCAATGTTGAGTAGTTCTTGGCAATGATTCTATCAATTTACAAATATTGTTATAGGCAATTTGTATTTTGTTCTAGTTGTTCTCCGCTGCATGGTAGAAGAGTACATTTCCATAATCCAATTTAGGGAAAATGAAGTAAGGAAGATGCTATTACCTTTTTGGCCTCCTATGTAAAAATATTTTTAGTTATAGAGAAACCAGATACATGTGTATATGTGTGTGTGTGTGTGTGTGTGTGTGTGTGTGTGTGTGTGTGTATGTATATATATATATATATATATATATATGGATATAGATAGAGATATAGATATGTATATATCTATATATATATATATATATATATATATATATATATATATATATAAATGCACTCTTTTGTTACTAATGTGATTGCTTATCATAAGTAGTATGTCTATCCAATCATTGCCTAAATTGTGGTAGCCAGATCCACAGCCTTAATAATTCATCAAAAAGTTGAATAGGTGAGCCAACTCGGTGGCACAGAGGGCTGAGGCGCTATGTGTCTTACCTCTCCCACACTGGTGATAAGTTTGGGAATGAGCTTAGGGTGCTGGGGGTTGGCCGAGTAGGGAGAGGATCGAGCATCTGGTGGACTGCCCTCCTCTGCCTAGGGAGGGGAGGGACAACGTCTTGTTCCTTGGCTGCCGTCTGGTGGAGGCTGGATGGCAGCACCAGAGTTGAGCACCGTAGAAAGGAGTGGCTGCGGTTGTGTAGCGTGTGCATGCCTTCATGCGCACCTGCATATGTACTGCCACGACTAGGGACAGAGGGAGAAAACAGAAAATGGGAAGGCTCCAGCTTTGTGAAGCCCTGCTTGCCTGTCTCCATTCCCACGTTGCCACCCGATTGCTACACCCAGTTCTAGATGTAAGTCCCCGGGTGGGGGGAGGACAGCTCTCTCCTTCCTGACCTTGTCATGGGGGCAGTCTGTGGGGGAATTCTCAGGTGTGGTGGGTCGGGGGGGTTGAGTGGATGCCAGATGTGCATGGCAAGGACAGGGCTGGTAGCCTGCTGGAGTGGACCCAATGGGAGAAAAAGCTGTATGAAAAAGAACAAAACCTTGAATGGGTACAGTAGGTCATTGGTATCACTTTTCAGTTTACTTCTTTTTTTTTTTCCTTTCTGTCTCTGCTATGGTTTCCATCCACTCATTTACCGCAACATCCCTGCCACCTCCCATACCTTCTATGGCACTTACCTGCATCCTCTAACTCCGGACATCTACTTCCGGGGTGCAGTTGGTGGGGGAGGTGTACCCTTCTCCCCACTCCTGAACTTTATAGTTCTGGGGAGCAGCAGCCGGCCCATGAGTAGTGTGGTGGCATCATCCTGCATGCTTAGCAGGAGTTTTCTCCTGTTCACCCCTCGCTAGGCCTGCCGGACTCAAGAGCTCAGGACGTGAGTGTATTACACATAGGAGCCAGACAACATCCCATCCTCCTACAAAAACAGCCACAACTGCACTGCAGCCTGTGGGCACTGTGGTAGTGCAGCAGAGTCTGTAGTCCCCAAGTGAGTATCATCTGGGATGCTTGACCAACCCCACCCCCAGCCAGCCCTCCAACTTGGGCACATATCAGAACTCAGGTTATCAGCATTGCTAGCAGTAGCAGTTTCAGTTTACTTTTGGAACTGAATACCGTCACACTTTTTTGTTGTTTTTTTTTTCCTTCAGTTGTTTGGCCCTTGGCTGCCACCTGCGCCTCACTTCTGGTCCCCCATACTGACCCCCTGCCAATCCCCCACGATTATGACCAGTGGGTATCCACATGGAGCGAGGACTAATGACCAAAGGGGGCCATCATTCATGACAGGCAGTGCTCATAGGGTTTTTCCTGTTTTCTCTCTCTTCCATCCCGTCACGCTGTGATGTCAGGCACAGTCTCTGTCAGCCTCGATGACAGCAGTGCGCACTGGGCTGATGACACCCTCGCAAAGGCGCTAGCCCCCCCAGCTTGCCATGTAGGGCTGCTGCTGTGCCATAACCCAGCCATCCCATCCTGGCTGGCTTGCGCCCCCTTGGGAGCACTCCCCACCTGGCTGCCCGATCCCAGCAAACCCCGGCTCGCAACTGAACCCGGGTCACCAGCATGGAAGCACGGTGCACTTCCACTGAGCTATCGGGCAGCCCACATCACATTGGTTTTCTTAATATTAAGAATAAGTTTGTTTTGATTAAGCCATGCCGCAGCCGATTAAAATTCTCTGCCTTTGTTTCCCCCATTTTAAGTCTCCATTAGCATTTTGTTAGATCTGAAATACTTTAGGAAAAGCTACATTAAATACGACTGCTTTCAGGGTTTTTGGGAATTTTTTTGGTTTAATCTATACTTTTCCCCTGCCCTGCTGTTCAGGCTCTGTGAGTCGTGATTTAGACTGTTGGGAGTTTTCTCCTGGTTTTCTTCTCAGGTACCTCCCTCAATCCCTGTGGCATGAGTGGTGTCTCTGTCATCCTCGACATCACAGTGTCCCCATGGTGAGAAACAAGTTTATTGGCTGAGACATGGGGGGGGTGCAGTGTGGCACTGGAACTTGGCACTATGCCTCCCTGACTGAGGTGCACTGCTGAGTGCCAGCTACCTCAGCTTGGCCCACCCCCCAATGCAGTGGCTCAACACAGCTCATGAACCCGGGTCACCTGTGCATTGCTGCTGGGCCACCAGCGACTACCCTCTGGTTTTCGTCAGCATTTTCAACTGTATTTGAACACCCAAGGCACACGCCAGGGTCAACTAAAGCTGATAAATTCTAACACAGTTAACAAAATGAAATGTGGTGCCATAGAAATGGATTTGCAAAGAAAAATGAACAGCAAACAACGTTGGGGGTTTATTTTTATTTATTTATTTATTTGTTCTAGGATTACGTATACCTTTGAGCCAAGGCTCTTTTACAAAGGTTCCACGTCATTGGTACAATTGAGACAAACATAAGCAAAGATAAGAGTTTATAAACTTAAAAAAAAAAACACACAGTCTTGTAGAGGAAAAAAGAACAATAAGGTGAAACTTTGGGGAGGGGAAAGGAGGGGGTGAAATCAGGAGGCGAAGTGGATGGGAGAGAAGGGAGGTGGGGGACAGAGAGAGAGGTGGAAGGCGGATAAGAATAGAGGTAGTGCAGCGGGTGGCATTTGTCATGGGCCAGCAGGGGAGGTGAAGATAGGAAGGGGGGTGCTGGCAAAGTGCAGGAGTAGATGTGGATCCAAAAAGGGCATCTTTAGCTATGGAACCAAAAGACATGTTTAGCCACAACAGTCACAGAGGTTGGAGGCAGTCAGTGTTAGGCAGAGACAAGTCTTAAAAGTGCTGAGTGATAGTGAAGATGAGATGTTGCTGGGAAGACCGTTGTACCAACTAATGGCCCGGTAAGCAAAGGATCTTTGGCCTTGTGTTGTGCGGCAATGCGGGACTTGCAGAAGCTGAGGTTTTGATCCCCTGGTCCCCTGGGGGTTAAAAAAGGAGTGCATGATAAAATATATAAAACAAATTTAGACATGAAACTACTGCGTTAAAACAGAAAATTACAAATTTAACTTTAGAAATCAAACTAATGGGAACACTTATTGAAACGCACAGCATCCACAGGCATGCAACACAGTACTTGTCTTATTCAGCAGATGAAATACTATTACTAGCCTGAGCCAGGCCATATTCCTCATAACTCAGAATAGGTGTTGTGATCAACCATAGTACGAGTGTAGTGCACAGCTCTCATCGTGTATTTTCAATGTACCTTGTCCATATGCCACAAGCTGCCCCCCACCAACCAATGTATGGTGATAAAGGATCCGCCTTCTTCTCCGCCTGAAGATATTCTTTGTGGCTGATCGGAGAAGGCTGTCTAGATTCTCTTCCCTGTCCAAGCAGATAGCTGTGCGAGAACATAAAAAACTAACAGCTAAACCATAAAGAGAAAGTTGTGTGTCGTATGAGGGTGCCAAAGGCCCACGTCTGGGCTTCGCTCTTCCTTTCCTTCAATAAACATTCACCTCTGTGCATTCACTCTAGTTGTCATGGAAACATGTTTAACTGGATGCTCCTAAAACAATTATCTTTGCTCAAATAATAATAGTAAAGAGATGAACCTAAGGGACACCCACCTTGATCTTTACATAATTTATTTCTGTTGGCCAAATTGGCTTATAGTTTGTAATTCAGGAGCGGCACAGCCAGGCAAATGAACGTCTAAGTAATAAGGGGAGAGGGGTGGTGGTGGTGCGGGGAAGCAAGTTTCTCTTTAGGCTGGAGTTGTAGAGGTTGCATATGCATGTCATGTGCATCCAGGGTGAAGACAGACAAATCCTGGAAATGCAGCTCGAGGGCCTGCCACGAGCAAGTTGCAGCTATGGAGTTATTAAATTACACCTCCGCCTGAAATGATTGTGTTCAGACTTAACCGCAACATGGCTGAATAAATCTGTATATTAATAAAGGACAGCTGGGGGAAAGGCAGCTGTACTGTACCAGCCTTCCATGCTGAAGGTTGACAATGTAGCTGGAGACTGCGCCCTTGCCCCAACACGCACCCTTCCCCTTGTCCAAAAACAGATGTTTACTTTTACTTATTTCACATAAAATGTCCAACTTTGGCACAGTTATTGTGAAGCTTCATTTTTTTTTTTTTTTTTTTAAAAAATATATTTCTTCCTTTCCTGTTCTCCTCATAGGACCTCCTCCTGGCCTACTCCAAATGCCCTTGTCAGTGACACATCCGGAGGGGCCACCTCTAGTTCCAGGGCACGACTGTCTCTGCTCCACTGAGGCCTTCCTTAGTCATCTCAATGTCCAGGCAGGACTCTCTAATCCGAATGAGGGGGTCTTCTTCCTCCAGATCTGGCCTTCCCCCTCCTTGCTGCACCCCCTGAGAGGAGTTCACTGCTAGGAGTGGAAAGATGGAGGAACTGAAGTTCTGGGTGCCCCAGCTGGTTGGCTGATGGGCAGGGTGGCTTCATCCTCTCCCCGTTAGCCCCACCCCCAGGATGTAGAGGTGTACATGTACATCAGTTTACACTGCATTTGGGTCCTCTCCCATGAGCACTGTGCCAGCTTCCCTGCCACGTATGGTCACCTGACTGGCGGTGTTGCACTGGGCTGCAGTTATCTCCCTCCCCAGAGAAAAACAGCATCCTCTGTTATGCTTGATCTTTAACTTTTTAACGTCCTCCAGGTGTGTCGGGTTTGGGCCTGAACCCGTGTCCCTAGGTGTCACAAGCAGTAATGCAGGCGTTATGCTGACAAGCCAGCCCTAAAACCTCATTTTAAAAGAAATGTTTACTATACTGTGTATTTTTTAGAATAAAATAATTAGATCAGCCAGATATTTAAAACGGGGCAACACACAAACAAATTATGCATATTTATTTTTGCCACGGTTCATCATGGTCCTTTAAGATTTAGTAACTTCATGAACTTTGTGTTACTGCACTGTTCGAGAATGTGGTTCACAAACTGAGTTGAAGAACAGTTGGTGACCTTTGGTGGATGCTTATGAACCATTCATGAACATTCATCAAAATTCATGAGTTGATAAACTTACTTTCACCTGGGGTCAGCTGACATTTTCGGCTAAAACCTGGCTTCCTCAGAGCATTTGCATCAAGTCTGGTTGCAGCTGTAATTAACTGGTATTGATACAAATGTAAAATTACAGATATTCCCATAATGCAAAGCATATGGGGAAGTACTGTATATGCAAATCACCATGAAAGAGTTTACACTGGTTCCACTTTAAGCAAGAGAGTATGATGCCAAAATGGCCTCTCACATACTCTGCAAAGGCAGAAAAGGCTGTTGGGAGCATTTGCAGAGCGTGTGAGAGGTCATTTGGCACCATACACTCTTGCTTAAAGAGGAACCAGTCTTAACCCTTTCATGGTGATTTGTGTATACTTCCCATGATGCTTTGCCTTATGGGGATATGTGTTACTTTATATTTCTATGAAACCTGACAACTGCCAGTGCCATTTCCAAGTAACTCTTGCCTCTGTACTCTTGTACTGAACTTCTTTAACTAATCGGTGTTGATGTTGCTGTTATGAAATAATTGTGTATCTACTAGAATATGAAGGTACTGTGGGACCTTTTTTAACTTATAAACCATCGCCAGTAGTGTTGTTATCTGCTCAGAGGGTACCTTTTTCCTGATTACACAGTGGATTTTTTTTGTTTTGTTAACTATTACTCTCATGAATGTGCACCAAATCCAAGGCTCCAGTAACGAGCAAGCACCTACAACTTGGGGCTATGATTCGGTACATACAAGACCTTAGTACGACACCCACAGTGTGCACACCACAGACCTTTTTTTGGGCAGTCAAATGTATTGTTTAGTGATACCATAGAAACTTAGTGATTTGTGGTTGGAAGGGACACTAGGTCCATCAGGTCTCTCCCCAGCTCCTCAGCAGGGGCCAACAAGTATACTGTGAAAACAAGTACCAAATGAAAGGGATTCCCCACTCACCCTTATACTGAGGACACCCAGACGGTGATTCCTTTGGTAAGCAAACATTTATCTCAGCTTGCCTTGAAGCCATTTGCTTCCTTCATCAAATGAACACTTTTTGTGAGTGTCCACAAAACAATTAATAGGAGATTTCAGCCTTAGGGCAGAAAGATCTGTCATTTCTGCATTTAAATTGCCCCCCCTCTTGAGCTGTGAATATCAGAAGTGTCAGGAACAGGCTGCCCCAGTGGCCATGTGCACTGTCATGCTGGCAACCCAAGTTCACGAGCGAGCTTGAGATGCCGTGTTGGGGTTTGGTTCTGACTGCAGAAGCTGCTGCTCGACTGTGCGCTGCAGTTCTGGAGGGCTGGCGCTGCACCTCCGGTGCTGCAGTGACTTCTGTGTTAAACCAAGGGAGATTGCTTCTTCTACAGGGATGTCCCTGCATGCACCAGGGGGAGGAGGGAGGCTGGGAGAAAAAGCCAGGGAGAAAACCCATAGCATCGCCTGTGTGATGGCCTGGGTTCCTGGCGTCCCTGGTAACTACTGCCTGTCGGCACTGGATCCTGGATGACATAATGATCTGCCTTGGAGGTGAGGATGGCTCTCCTCTCAGGGCCCCTGCCATGAGGGCAGCAGCGGTGGGGGAATGCCAGTGGGGGTGGGGCATGGAGCAAGCTGGGAGTCAGTGAGGTCAGATCACAGTATATTATTTATTCATTTATTTGAAATTGTTTTATCAGGTAAACATATGAAGATACAAGGATAATCATATTTACAGATGTGATTTGGGGGAAGGGGTACATGGAAGGAAAAATATGAACATAAGTGTACATTTGATAACTATTTACACAAAACATAAACACAATATGTACTGTATATACAACAGTGGTATGCACAATTTACAATAAAATTATAATGTGAAGACAACGACAGATGAGCAGGACAATTGGGCAGCTCAATAGGCTGAGAAATGTAAGTCAGTACAGTCGCAGTACGAGACAGTTACATTTTTTGAGGTAGTGCTTGGCTGAGATTATGCTGCTGTGTGGGCAGTTTCCCAAGGACATGTGGTCCCAGACCTGTGGGAGTTTGTGACTGAAACCATATCCCTGGGACCAGGGTATATACCTGGCAGAGCATGACTGCGGAGAAAATACAAATGGAAAAAGTATCAGGAGCAAGGCGCTTCCCACATCACAGTCGAAATCTTATTTGCTCAGATTTGAGTTACAAACATTTCCAGGATATACCTAAAGTGATTTTCTAGTTTCCTACCAAGTAATTGTAATTGGCATCAGTGCAACACAAATCTCATAACATTCCTAAACAAATCAGATTTCTTGACATTCCATTCTTTATTACTAGAGACATTTGCATGAAAACAGGCTTTTTATTCTTTGACAGTATGCTGTACCTCCAGCACCGCTCTCTTATCAGGCATCCTCTAACCCATTTTGCCTCTCTTGCATGCAACTAGCTTCAAGCGGTACTAGTCCTGATGCCTTGCTGTACATTGCTGGGGCTCCACAGCTTGCACCCATATGGCAGGGCCCCAAGCAAAAGGCTTGTGCTATCTGGCTGCCTTGGGGAACGGCACATACAGCAGATGTAATTGGGAAGAACCGTCAGAATGTTTGCTGGCTGTTGAGGGGGTAGGGCTAAGTGGCATCATGAAGTTGAGGGCAGATATTTACCTCATTGTAAGGCCTCCCGCCACTCCTGCATCCTTCTGTGGTTGTCCACTGCATCATCCTGTGGGCAGGGAGTGAACAACATCAAGTAGTCACCAACAGCATCAAGACTATCTCCATTCCTGATGCAGGAGGTGCTGGAGGTGCTTGTAGAGCAGGCAGGCCAGCACCCTCCTCGGGTCACCGTGTAATGCCTCTGCTTCATACCCTAGACCGCAACAGTCTAGGGTGTGGAGACTGGGACTTGATCCTGGGTCCCTATGTGATGATATGGTGCACCACCAGCTGGCATCACCAGACCAAGTGAAACCATCTCTTTGCCTGTTTATCTTGATCTGCTGCTGCTGCTTTTCCTGTCATGAATTCCTAATCCTCTGTCTGTTGACAGTATTCAATTATTGTAGTCATTCTGAGATAGTATCTGCCAGGGATACCAACATTTTTGCAAGATGTTGGACTCCATCAGATATGGATGGCATCCAGCCATGGATGTGATCTCCTCAGATTCCAAGAATGTGTCTGATTTCAGGCATATGATCCGATCATATCCAGTGGATCCGATGATCACGTCCGGGATCCAGTGGTTAGATCACAGTTATCCAAGTGTTGCATCAAGACACTCAACCCCGTCCAACCTCAGATCCCCAATATCTGACTGGTGATCTGATGTACAGGCTCAGTCGGATGGGGGTCAGATCTGGTGGATGTATAATGCACCTATCTGTCAGAGGGTGCTCTGATGCTGCAGACAGTATCCAAGCACCGCTAATTTATTTTTTATTTGTAATCTTTTTATTAATTTTTCTTTCGGAAACAGCACAGATCAGAGCATAGCAACATGATTATACAGTGTATGAAAGCAACATATATACATTCACTGGCAAATAACACTGGATTAAACAGACATGTGTACAGTCCCTACTCATGCTGCAGTGATGCTGCGCTGTGGGGAACGACTCCCATAAAGGATTGTTGATACAGAGTAGTGTTGCTAAGATAGTGCTTTTGTGGATCCTACCACCCTCTGTCAGATAGTGCTGGTATCCTGCCTAGGATCCTACCAGATATCCTGCCAAAGGCAGATGTAGGATTTGGGGTCAAATAGCGATGGATCCTTGGTAGGATCCAGTGATCCTAGGTCAGATAGTTAGGATCCATGGTCAGATAGTGATGGATCCTAGGTCAGATAGTTAGGATCCAGGGTCAGTTAGTGATGGATCCTAGGGAGGATCCAGGGATCCCAGGTTAGATAGTTAGGATCCAAGCTGGATCTGTTTGTCAGAACTGTGGATCTGTTGCTAGGATCCACAGGACCCACAGCATTTGTTGCTAGGATTCACAGGATCCACAACGTTTGTTTCTAGGATCCACAACGTTTGTTGGATCCATGCACTGAATCCTAGAATGTTGGATCTGTGGTCAGATAGCACTGCTGTCCTACCTCAGAAACTATCTGGCCAAATGGGAGGTATCTGTTGGTATCCTAATTTCTAGGATACTATCTGAGCAACACTAATACGGAGTTGATATGGCAAATCTAACAGAGCTAACTAAACGTATTCTAAACCTATTCTAACAGTAACATAGCTCAGAGAGATAGCAGTGTTGTGTGTTGCTCTGACATACAGTACTATAGAGTGCTGAAGGAAGCATGCTGTATAGGTTCCTGAAATCTGGGGGTTGTACTATCTGTCCTATAGCTACCCTTGGGTGCAGATATGTTACGAAGGGTTTCCAACATAGCTGAAAGCTGGCTAAAGTGTTGGTGGCCAAGTGGCAGAGATGGTCTAGGAAGGCAGTCTGAACCAAGCCAGCAAGCACTTCCTGAAGGGTAAGAATTTCTGTTGAACGTGACCAGTGAGTAAGAGATGTTTGGCCTGCATACTATGTTGTACCAGCCACTTATGGTGCGTGTGAGATATACCTTGGGTGTCAGCTTTGAAGCCTAGTATAAGGAGAGACGGTGATCTTGGGATCTGACACTTAAGTATTACATCTGCAAGTTGGCAAATTCGAGACAAGAAGTCAGACAGATATTGGCATGCCTACAAGATGTGAAGTCAGTCTTCTTCTTTCCCACACCTCCAACAGCAGTAGTTTTTTGGTAGCAGTTTCATATTTATGTAGGATGGCTGGGATCTTGTATCAGGAGTACAGGTTTTGTTTTATATCAGTCTGCTGTGGGAGTCTTTGAATGCCTTGTGACAGAAGACCCAACAACTTCTCCAGTCTTCGTCTGACATGAGTATCTTTAGCATAGTGGATTGTTTGTCTCTGGAATGGTCAAATTGGCTGGGGATATGGTCTCTAACTGAGCCATATATTTTGCCTGCCAGCCCTTTGGTGTGGCCTCACCATTTAGGAAGAACGGAGGGTCATGGCATGTTGATTTTGATTTGCCTTAGGAGCAATTGAGTAGCACTGCTGATCTGCAAATATCGCCAGAAGTCTAAGTGTGGTAGTGTCGACTTGTTTGGTAGTGCTGAGAAGGTGTCCACCAGTAAACTGCCTTCCTGCAAGATATCTTGAACAAAAGTGACCCCCTCTTCTTTCCAGGTATTCCATACCAAAGGTTTACTCTCCACAGTTATGGCAGGGTTGCCCCAGAGGGGTGCACACCCAATGGGGAATGGATAAGTGCTCAGCCATTTATGTAATTTAAACCAGCAGCTTGCAGAGGTCATAGTCGTAGGGTGATATTTCAGTGTTTTGGGTAAGAAGATGTAGAGAAACAGGGCCAGGAACAAGTCTTCTTTCAGGTTGCACTCCACATGTACCCATTGAGGGCTGGAAGGATTTATAGGATCAAACCATTGTACTGTTTGATCAGCCTGGTATGTCCAGAAATACCCTGTGAACCAGGGGAGGCCCCAGCCTCCTTGTGACCAGTGTGACCTAAGCTTGTTGTAGCTGTATCTGGCCACTGCCCCTCCCATATAAAGCTGTCTATGAGTTTATCAGTGAGGGAGAACCACTTTAGGGTGATGGAAAGAGGCAAGTGAGATATTACATAAAATAATTTGGGCACTACCGCCATATTTAGAGTCGCTATTTTTCCAGTCTTCCTGCAAGATACCATGAACAAAAGCGGACCCCCTTTACTTTCTAGGTATTGCAGACCAAAGGCTCACCCTCCACAGTTATGGCAGGGTTGCCCCAAAGGGTTGCATACCTAATGGGAGATGGGTCAGTGCACAGCCATTTATGTAGCTTAAACCAGCAGCTTCCAGAGGTCACAATCATGACGTGATATTTCAGTGTTTTGGGTAAGGGAGCATACTGAAACAGGACCAGGTAGAGGTCTTGATTCAGGGTATACTTCATATGTACCTATTGAGGGTTGGAAGAAGTTAAGGGATGAAACCATTGTACCGTCTAAGCAGCCTGGTGTGTCCAAAAATACCCTGTAAACCAAGGGAGACCCCAGCCTCCTCATGACCAGTGTGACCTAAGCTTGTTGCGAGCTGTATCTAGGCCACTGCCCCTCCCATATAAAGCTGTCTATGAGTTTATCAGTGAGGGAGAACCACTTGGGGTCATGGAAAGAAGCAGGTGAGACATTACGTAAAATAATGTGGGTGCCACCACCATTTTCAGAGCCGCTATTTTTCCAGCCATAGTTAAGTGAAGTTGTTCCAACGGTCATACTCTGTGCGTATTTCTAATGGCAGCGAGGTGAGGTTAGAATCCCACTATTGGGCGGTTCTAAAGGAAATATGGATCCCTGGATAGGAAATTTCTGTTGGGGACTGTTTCAACCCTGTGCCAGCAATTATTGGCTTCCGTGTACTTGGGATTTAGGGGGAGGAGCTCAGTTATGGTATGATTGATTTTCATACCTGAAACAGAAGTAAAAGTGTTGAGAATCCTTAGTAGGGGGTAGATTGAAGAGGGAACATCCCCCAACCAGGAGGTCATTCATGTACATCAGGATGTAGTGTGCTTCTGGCCCTATAGTAATGCCTGTGATTTGGGCATGTTGTTGAATGACAGCGACCAGGGGCTCCACAGCCGAAACAAAAAGTAGGGGGGATAGAGGGCACCCTATGCTTGGCTCCTTTAAAAAACAGGGACTGAGTCAGAAATAAGGGAATTTGTCGATACCCTTGCTTTCTTTTTGTGTTATCTCTTTTTCCCCTATGTGCTACCACTCTTAGCCACTCCTTCAGGCTGTGCCAAGGCACCTCCTATCCGTCCTGTTCCCGTGCCCCATCCCTCACATTTGCAGTCATCCCCAGGGTAACCCAGACGTACCCTTTGCCGGGCGGGCCCCCCTCCTCCGAGGGGAGAGGCACCAGTGCGGAAGGCAAGTGCTGTACTTGGCCCTGGGGTACAGCTGAGGGATGGAGGCTCCTGGGACATTGATGGCATTGGACCGCCAGACAGCCGTCATCCGGTTGAGGGCGGAGCCAGTTTCTATTTTCTGGTGATGTTCCCTCTCTTGCGTCCATCTGCGTTATTCCCCGGTCTCCACCGGAGGTCACTGCAGAGCGACACACTCCCACAACCCATCCAAGGAGAGGAGAGCAGTCCTCCGGATGCTTAATCCTCTCCTCCCCTGCCGACCCCCCACGCCCCGAGTCCGTTCCCGAACCCAGGTCGCCGGCATGGGTCGAGGTAAGGCACCAGCACCTCAACCCTCTACACCACCGGGCTGGTGGTCAATACCCTTTCTGAGGGTTTAGTATAAAGTGCTCAGATCTAGGATTCGAAGCATTCGCCTATCCCCAGGTGTGCCAAAACCTGATGCAAATAGCCCCATAATACTGAATCCGAGGCTTTTTCAAAATCAGTGGCAACTGTTGCAGTTGGGGTGGGGTAGGTTTTGGCCACCTGGATGAGGTTGGCGAGGGATTGACTGTGATCTGAGCTGAGGTAACCCTTGGTGAATTCAACTTGGGATGGATGGATGAGAAGGGGGAGGAAGGGGTCATGTCTTGTAGCCTGCTGTCAGTGTTTATGAGTGAGACTGAGTGGTAGCTGGCTGGTAGCATGGGATCCTTGTCCTTTTTGGGAAGGACAATGATGCTGGCCTCTTGGAGGGTGGGCGGTAAGGTGTTGGAGTGTTCCACTTCTTGGTGTGCCTGACATTGGATAGATGAAACCAGGTGTGTCAGTGGCCTATAAAACTCAACCTGCTAGCCACCCCCCTCACAGCCTTCCCTGGATTAATAGATAAAAGGGCTTGTTGTACTTCAGCTTCCATGAGGGGTTTGTCCAGAGATGCTGCTTGCTTTGCGGTGAGCTTCGGGAGGGTGATGGATGAGAGAAAGGAGGCAATGTCTTCTAACTCTGGCAGGCTAGGGGATGCATAAGGAGTGGCATAGAAGCAGCAAATAATGTTGTTGAACATCCTCTGGGGAGGTTGCCATGTGGCCATCCTGGTGTTTTAAGCCAGCAGTATGCCTGGCTGCTTGTTGTTTACACATTCAGTATGCCAAAACTTCCCACTGCTTTCCTTACCTTCCCAATATCTATGTCTGAGGTGAAGAATCACACACAACCTCTGCTTCACAAGAGATAAGCATGTTAATTTCTAACCTTTACCAGACAATAGACCTGTGCAGATCAGAATCAAGACTGAGGTGTGGGAGTGCCTCATAGGCTGTTGCCTTGTCCACCAGCTCTTTTCCCAGGTCTGCCAGTTGTTTTTCAATGTTTTTTCCTCCTGTGAACAGTATATCCAATTATCCCATACTGTGTCTGCTGTTGTAGGGCCTACCACATTATCAGAGACAAAATCTGAGGTCTCTTTTAAAACTCAAGAAGTGAAGTCCGGGTCTTTTATCAAAAGTGGGTCCATGCACCAGGAGGGGGATTTGGGTGTTGGGGGAGGGAAGGGGCCGTATCAAGTGTAGGCAGATGGGCATGATCAGATATGACTAGTGGAGTGATGGTGGAGTCAATCGCCAGTGGTGTGATGGGGCAGAGGTCAGCTACATGTCTAAGTGGCTGTACATGCTGTGGACTGTAGAGTGATATCTGTAGTCATGATCACGGGGATTGTAGCAGACTCCATACTTCAGAAAATCATGGTCTTTCATCAGGAGGCTCAGAGCTTGTACCCCCTTGGCATGTGGTTCTACAGTCATGACACTTATGTCTAGTAGTGGATCTACACTATGGTTAAAATCAGAACTGATTGAAATGGAGGGTGGCTGGGGTGGTGATTTGTGTCATGTGGTGGCTAATGTGGAAAAATTCAGGGTCATCCATGTTAGGGGCATATAGATTGGCCAGCAAAATAGGCCAATCTGGTCGCATTCCATCTGTTTGGGGTACCATTTCAGGGTTTTATGTTATCAGGATTGCAACCACTCTTTTTTTGGTGGGGGCGACTGAGTGTAATACCTGCCCCACCCAATCCCTTTGAAGGCTGGGTGAGTCTGCAGCTAATAACTTGGCCTCTTGAAGGCATGCTATTTAACATCTCAATTTTTTAAGGTGGGATAGAATCTGATTTTGTTTGACTGCTGAATTTAGTCCATGCATGCTCCATGTGTAGCAGGTCACATCACTCATTGTTCCATGGCAGATAAGCAAGCTGCATATAGTGTGGTGGGCTAGTGAGCATGGGAGGCTGCATATAGTGTGGTGGGGCTAATGAGCATGGGAGGCTGCATATAGTGTGGTGGGCTAGCGAGCATGGGAGGCTGCATATAGCGTGGCGGGGCTAACGAGCATGGGAGGCTGCATATAGTGTGGCGGGGCTAGCGAGCATGGGAGGCTGCATATAGTGTGGCGGGGCTAGCGAGCTTGGGAGGCTGCATATAGTGTGGCGGGGCTAGCGAGCTTGGGAGGCTGCATATAGTGTGGTGGGGCTGGCGAGCATGGGAGGCTGCATATAGTGTGGCGGGCTAGCGAGC
Organism: Neoceratodus forsteri; assembly: GCA_016271365.2. NCBI lineage: Eukaryota > Metazoa > Chordata > Ceratodontiformes > Ceratodontidae > Neoceratodus > Neoceratodus forsteri. The sequence goes on from JADMNL010000024.1 coordinate 448,262,268, forward strand.
ATGGGAGGCTGCATATAGTGTGGTGGGGCTAGCGAGCATGGGAGGCTGCATATAGTGTGGCGGGGCTAGCGAGCTTGGGAGGCTACATATAGTGTGGTGGGCTAGCGAGCATGGGAGGCTGTATAGTGTGGTGGGGCTAGCGAGCATGGGAGGTCATGTATATAGTGTGGCGGGCTAGCGAGCTTAGGAGGCTACATATAGTGTGGTGGGCTAGCGAGCATGGGAGGCTGCATATAGTGTGGTGGGCTAGCGAGCATGGGAGGCTGCATATAGTGTGGCGGGGCTAGCGAACTTGGGAGGCTGCATATAGTGTGGTGGGGCTACGAGCATGGGAGGCTGCATATAGTGTGGTGGGGCTAGCGAGCTTGGGAGGCTGCATATAGTGTGGTGGGCTGGCGAGCATGGGAGGCTGCATATAGTGTGGTGGGCTAGCGAGCATGGGAGGCTGCATATAGTGTGGTGGGCTAGCGAGCATGGGAGGCCGCATATAGTGTGGTGGGGCTAGCGAGCATGGGAGGCTGCATATAGTGTGATGGGGCTGGCGAGCATGGGAGGCTGCATATAGCGTGGTGGGGCTGGCAAGCATGGGAGGCTGCATATAGTGTGGTGGGGCTAATGAGCATGGGAGGCTGCATATAGTGTGGTGGGCTAGCAAGCATGGGAGGCTGCATATAGTGTGGCAGGGCTGGCGAGCATGGGAGGCTGCATATAGTGTGGTGGGCTAGCGAGCATGGGAGGCTGCATATAGTGTGGCGGGGCTGGTGAGCATGGGAGGCTGCATATAGCGTGGCGGGGCTAGCGAGCATGGGAGGCTGCATATAGTGTGGTGGGCTAACGAGCTGGGAGGCTGCATGTAGTGTGGTGGGCTAGCGAGCATGGGAGGCTGCATATAGTGTGGCGGAGCTGGCGAGCATGGAAGGCTGCATATAGTGTGGCGGAGCTGGCGACCATGGGAGGCTACATATAGTGTGGTGGGGCTAGCGAGCATGGGAGGCTGCATATAGTGTGGAGGGGTTGGCGAGCATGGGAGGCTGCGTATAGTGTGGTGGGGCTAGCGAGCATGGGAGGCTGCATATAGTGTGGCGGGGCTGGCAAGCATGGGAGGCTGCTTATAGCGTGGCGGGGCTAGCGAGCTTGGGAGGCTGCATATAGCATGGTGGGGCTAGCGAGCTTGGGAGGCTGCATATAGTGTGGTGGGGCTAGCGAGCATGGGAGGCTGCATATAGTGTGGTGGGGCTGGCAAGCATGGGAGGCTGCGTATAGTGTGGTGGGGCTGTCGAGCATGGGAGGCTGCGTATAGTGTGGTGGGGCTGCTCGAGCATGGGAGGCTGCATATAGTGTGGTGGAGCTGTGAGCATGGGAGGCTGCATATAGTGTGGTGGGGCTGGCAAGCATGGGAGGCTGCATATAGCGTGGTGGGGCTGGCAAGCATGGGAGGCTGCTTATAGTGTGGTGGGGCTGGCGAGCATGGGAGGCTGCATATAGTGTAGTGGGGCTAGCGAGCATGGGAGGCTGCATATAGCGTGGTGGGGCTGGCAAGCATGGGAGGCTGCTTATAGCGTGGCGAGGCTAGCGAGCTTGGGAGGCTGCATATAGTGTGGTGGGGCTAGTGAGCATGGGAGGTTGCATATAGTGTGGTGGGGCTGGCGAGCATGGAAGGCTGCATATAGTGTGGCGGGTCTGGCGAGCATGGGAGGCTGCATATAGTGTGGTGGGGCTAGCGAGCATGGGAGGCTGCATATAGTGTGGTGGGGCTGGCAAGCATGGGAGGCTGCGTATAGTGTGGTGGGGCTGTCGAGCATGGGAGGCTGCGTATAGTGTGGTGGGGCTGTCGAGCATGGGAGGCTGCATATAGTGTGGTGGAGCTATTGAGCATGGGAGGCTGCATATAGTGTGGTGGGGCTGGCAAGCATGGGAGGCTGCATATAGCGTGGTGGGGCTGGCAAGCATGGGAGGCTGCGTATAGTGTGGTGGGGCTGGCGAGCATGGGAGGCTGCATATAGTGTAGTGGGGCTAGGGAGCATGGGAGGTTGCATATAGTGTGGTGGGGCTGGCGAGCATGGAAGGCTGCATATAGTGTGGCGGGTCTGGCGAGCATGGGAGGCTGCATATAGTGTGGTGGGGCTAGCGAGCATGGGAGGCTGCATATAGCGTGGTGGGGCTGGCAAGCATGGGAGGCTGCTTATAGTGTGGCGGGGCTAGCAAGCTTGGGAGGCTGCATATAGTGTGGTGGGCTAGCGAGCATGGGAGGCTGCATATAGTGTGGCGGGGCTGGCGAGCATGGGAGGCTGCATATAGTGTGGAGGGGCTGGCGAGCATGGGAGGCTGCATATAGCGTGGCGGGGCTGGCGAACATGGGAGGCTGCATATAGCGTGGCGGGGCTGGCGAGCATGGGAGGCTGCATATAGTGTGGCGGGGCTGGCGAGCATGGGAGACTGCATATAGTGTGGCGGGGCTGGTGAGCATGGGAGGCTGCATATAACGTGGTGGGGCTGGCGAGCATGGGAGGCTGCATATAGCGTGGCGGGGCTGGCGAGCATGGGAGGCTGCATATGGTGAGCATGGGAGGCTGCATATAGCGTGGTGGGGCTGGCGAGCATGGGAGGCTGCATATGGTGAGCATGGGAGGCTGCATATAGCGTGGTGGGGCTGGCGAGCATGGGAGGCTGCATATGGTGAGCATGGGAGGCTGCATATAGCGTGGTGGGGCTGGCGAGCATGGGAGGCTTGATATAGCGTGATGGGGCTGGCGAGCATGGGAGGCTGCATATAGCGTGGTGGGTCTGGTGAGCATGGAAGGCTGCATATAGTGTGGTGGGGCTGGCGAGCATGGGAGGCTGCATATAGCGTGGTGGGGCTGGCGAGCATGGGAGGCTGCATATAGCGTGGTGGGGCTGGCGAGCATGGGAGGCTGCATATAGCGTGGCGGGGCTGGCGAGCATGGGAGGCTGCATATAGCGTGGTGGGGCTAGCGAGCATGGGAGGCTGCATATAGTGTGGTGGGGCTAGCGAGCATGGGAGGCTGCATATAGTGTGGTGGGGCTAGCAAGCATGGGAATGTGTGTGGGAGCAACCTGCCTATGGAGTGTAACATACCAGGTGAGTGGAAGCCAAGCGTTTCAAAAGTGTGAACCTTTGATGGAAGCCTGACTACAGACCCTGAGAGGGATACCCCATAGGAGACTGTGGTTCAGGAAGTGCATGTACACCTCTACGCGCATGTGCCTGCTGTGCCCCCAAAGCTTTGGGCTGGGAAAGAGAAAACACAAAAAAACCTCTGTGCCTCTCCATTGCCACATGTGACAGTCCCCGACATTCTTGGACCCTGCTCTGTGTGGATCCCTACCAGTGTGACAGTGGGGGAGCAGCTGACAGGGTTGGGGGCTGCTGGGCCACAGGCCTGATGGTAAGGCATAGGTGGCAATGGAGAAGCAAAAAGCTATATAACAAAAAAAAGGATGTCTATTTCTGATTGGGGCTGAGGGGCCTCTGTCAGTATTCACAGGGAGGATTCAAGTAGTCTGCTATTTCCTCAGGGTGCAGTTTGCAAGAACAGTCCCAGCTTAGCACTTTGAAGATATCCACTGAACGGTTCCCCTGGCTGAATGTTTTCCGACCACGAGGTCCGACCTGGTGCATCTTGCAATGGTTGCTGTATGACAAGATAGAAATTTAGCATTTCTAGGGGCAGTTCATGTCATTGCCAGCTATGTTGGATGCAATGTGGCAATGGGAAGTAATCAGTGGAGCATGAAGAAAGCTGTCTGTTCTAGGTGGTTCAGTCAGATGCAACCTGGTGCCCTAAATGACCAGCCTCTTTGCAGCAGCTGATTGATGAGGGAGGCTGTTTGAAGCTGCTGCAGTGAAGCCCTTTAAACAGAGTAACTGCAGTACACCTGGGGGGATTAGAACAAATTTATTCGAGAGAGGTGAAGAGCCCTATACTGAGGAAGGGCCAACCTTGTGTCGTTTCTAACAGGAGCCCACTCCACGCTGTCAACTGGCTTGCTCAGGAAGTAAATATGTGCAGCAAGAGTGGGATTGTCTAGCAGAGAGGGGATCATTTTTGCACCATGGAGGGGGCATTGGGATAGGTCAAGGTTTTGGGAAGCCTCCTGGGTGCAGTAAAAATGCCCCTGGATCCCAGCAGAAGAGTATCCTACCCAATGTCCGAGTGAAACTTCAGCAAATCTTAGGGAACTGGTAAAGTATACTCACTGTAGTTGTAAAGTTCAGTCCTCCTCTAAGGTCAATGAGTTAGACATAGAATTATGTAGAGCAGAGGTAGTTTGTATCGGATCTTGTTCCATTGGCCCCGGGAGCCGGAGTTTAGTAGAGGTATCCCAGTGGCAAACGCCGTGGCCCAGGAATGGGCTTGCATGTCTGCAAAGGAGGATGCCTGAGCCAGGGAGTCTGCTGAACTGGATGCTTCAATAGGCTAAGTCCTTGGTGGCAGAGCAGTGTGGGTAATCATATCTGCCTTTGGGGAGGCTGGTCTGATTGGAGCATACCTGTTACTGGTCAGCAGGGTCTTCAAGCTATCTGACAACCCTTCCGACTCCTCTTCCCTGCTATTGGGCCAGGATTTGTGATATTGTCCCAGAGAGTCCTTTTTCTGTATGGGTTGCTGTGATGGCCATCAACATAGTTTAGGACGTTGATGCCAGGGGTTCAAGTCTGCCAAGCAGTTGTAGTGGTTGGCAGGATTACTGGTAGGGTCACTCACTTCCATCCCATTGTGATCTTTGGGTGTAGTGTTGGGTCTTGCTCTGTGGGGTTCACACATTACTTTAGGCAGTACATGCCCAAAAAATCCATGAGTCTCTGGGGAAGCAAAGTGCAGGGGATACCATTGTGCAGCACTTGCATCATGGCCGGGTACCTCAGAGAAAACAAGAGGTGCACCTTTTATTTGAGAGGTCTTTTGAGAAATCCTGATAGATGTGGATGAGATGGTTCTGCAGGGGAGCTCCCACAGCTCCCTGGAGTGTCTCCGGATGGCCTCATTGGTAGCAAAGTTGAGGAATCTGGCCAGTATAGGTCTTGGGCAGTCGCCTTTTTTGTGGGGGCGGACCAGGGAGTGGTGGGCTCACTCAGTGTCAAGTCTGTGGTGCCCCTTCAGCTTTAAAATTGTGGGCAGAACATGTTGCAAAAAGGCCACTGAATCTGTAACCTTTGCACCTTCTGGAAAACCGATGAACCACAGGTTAATGCGGTGGCCTCAGTTTTCCAGATCATCTACCTTGTCAAATAGTGAATAAATGAGGTGGCCCTGATCACGGACTGTAGTCTGGAGTTCATGAATGGTGGCTTCAAGGCCCTCTGTGTGCCTATCACTCTGTACCAGCGTGGCGGTACAGCTTGAGATGTATGGAGCAAGGCTTCTTTTACCTCCAACATCTCCCATAGGAGCCTTGTAAACATTTGCTGGAGTGTAGCAGAATCCAAAGTAGAGTTCCCACCCACCACCATTTCCACAAGATGCCAAGCAAGGAGAACGGCTGGATTTTCAAATGTTGAAAGCAGTAGTTTCAGTGGACAGAGCCGAGCACAAAGGGTATCAAATTGGAGTGTGGCTAATGGGCTGTTGAACGATGCAGGTTCAAGTGCTGTCAGATGAAGTTTGTTGCCAAATGGATGAACGTGAGTTACTGAGAGGAAAGGATTAGGCTGCCACTTTGCCACGAGTCAAGCCACACACCCTTTATTATTTATTTATTTAGAATTTTGCACACTCAGATATTCACATTTAGTTGAGTTGCCTAGCTTTCAAGTGGGTACTGGTGGGTTCAGTTGTAGCAACTGGAGATACTAACAGTTACGATGTACATAAGTGGCCTTGGTGGCTTTAAAGAATGTCATGATGGCTCTTCTTGTTACATCCAAGGGTGAATCTATAGAGCTTGTTAAAGGCATATTTGACCTTCTCAAGTAATTTGGTTGCCAGTGAGGGAAGGGGTACAACTAAAATATCAGGTATGGCTTCACTATTACTGTAGGGATTGGGTGAGGGAGTGGGTACTAGTAAACTACCACTGATGATTTCTCTGTTTCAATGGTGATTATGTAAGGGAGGGTGGGATCACTAGACTAGGCGAGGATCTAAAAAAAAAATAGTATCCCCAAAAACTGATGGCAGAGACCAGCAACATGTCACAAACCACACCAGCTATTTATCTTCCAGGAATCAATCTTCACCATTGATTCACAGTAATGGGTTCTGAGCCAGAGACACTAGGATCCTGCGGGAGCTAGAACTTTTCAGGAGGCCTGGCACTGAGGTAAGCTGCACACATGGTACCATGAGACTGGCTCACACTGAATGGCTTACCTCGACACCAAGCCTCAACTGCTTCGGTTCCTTTTTTTCCCACTGTTGAGTGTTCTTCAGTGACGATGTAACCCTCTCAGCAACTCCTGTTCATAGGAGCTCTTCTAGATACTACCAAGGCCCAGGCTTTTCTTCCAGAGAGCAGGAGGCAGCCAGTCCTACAAATGGTGTGCTTCATGATGGAGTGCAGATCTGTTGAAGAGCACTCAATACAGCGCATGCTGAGCCTGATCGCCTTCTCAGTGTTAACAGTGCCCCTGGCATGGTTACACATGGGAACGATGCAGTGGATGCTCAGGGCACAGTGGTCATAAGCATTCCATCCTCAAACTCACCCCATTCTGGTGAACAAGCCCCTGGTTCAGTCCCTTGCATGGTGGACAGAGGAGGACAGCCTCCTCCTGGGCTTTCCCATCTCCCAACCAGAGCCTCAGGTGACTATCAGCATGGATGCTTCCTTAATGGGGTGGGGCACCCATTTTCATGGTGTCTAAACATATAGTTTCTGGGACCCATCCGAGACTCATCACCAAAGCAATATGTTAGTAATGCAGTTTACTTTGTGTGGTCTGAGAGCCCAAGTGGACGTAATCAGCCACAAGGCACTTCTCCTTCAGACAGACAACATATCTGTCATGTACTACATCAACCAACAAGGAGGAGCAGACTCTTACCCTCTCTGCAGGGAGGTGATGAGAGTGTGGGAATCATGCCTGGAGCAGGGCATCCTGCTCCAAGCAGTCTACCTGCCAGGAATACAAAATGCTCTGGCAGACAAACTCAGCTGATCAGTGGCCAATTCTCACGAATAGTCACTAGCTCCAGATGTCATAAGATCACTGTTGGACAAGTGGAAACACCAGATTTGGACCTTTTTGCGTCCCCACTCAGAGTGCCAAACTGCCTCAGTCCTGCTCCAGAAATCCAGGATATGAAATTTTTTGTCAGGATTCATTCAGACTGCAATAGCAAAATCTTTTTCTATATGCATTTCCTCCAACCCCTCTGGTGCAGAAGGTACTGCTCAAACTGGAAGCACTCTGGGGCAAGATGATTCTAATCACCCCCTGCTGGTCTCGACAGGTATGGTTTCCTCTGTTGAACATTCTACCAGTCAGCACACTGAGGATCCTCCCACTCAAGATGGACTTAGTGACTCCAGGGTCACTTGGGCCATCCCAACCTGCACTCCCTTCACCTTCAGGCCTGGCTTCTGAAGAGACAAAGATCAAGAGATGCAAGATATCTGATAGGGTCTCTGAAATACTTTTGGCTCCACCAGAGCAATTGCCACATCCCTGGCAAAAATTCACTCTCTACCTATCGGTGATATTTGCAGAGCTGCAACCTGGAACTCAGGGCACACTATGGGATGTCCATGCCAGGCAACATGCCTCATTTGGCAAGACTCTCCTGAGTGGACTTCTATCCTGAGTGAGTCTTGTCTCCTACTGCTCTAATCCCTACCAGGTCAATATGTTGTATGCTTAATAGCGTACAACATGAGCGCTAAACTGAAATAGTGCTGTACATGAGAACGAGAGGGTGCAATACCGCGAATGCTGCTGTGCACAGTACTGCACCCTCTTGCTGTCCCAGGCAGAGGATAAGAACTCTGCTGGGACAGGCTTCTGCCGAGCAGCTGCTGTGGCCCTATGAGATGAGCCACTGGCAGCAGGGAACACAAGCAAGGCATTTGGGACCGGGTTCGATTCCTGGTCCCAGATGCAAATAAATTGTTTTCTTTTTCGCACATTGTACAATTTTACTGTTAACACCCCCCCTCCCCCCCCCCGGAATTAAGAATCCTTTTTGGGGTGGTTTGGGGGGGCAGCATAATGTCTTACGACATTAAGACCCAGTGCCTCCCTACTTTTGGTGAGTTTGTCTGAGCCTAGTACTCTGACCCATTAGTGTTAGTGGTTAAAACTGATTCCTGTAAGATATGAAAATTACGTACTCACCGTAATTCTTGATCATCTAGGAATATTTCACCATTGACTCACATGCCCACCCACCACCCCACCCCCCAGGCTCATTCCAGTCTGATTGTTGGTCTTCACTCCCTGTTCTTGGTTTGGGCTGTGAAGACACTGTGTTACTGCTTTGTTGACCCTTCTTACCCTGGTCATCAGGACTTCCTACTGCCCTAAAGTTAAATGCATAAATGCTAGTTAGATAGTGCTGCAACTACTCGGTAAAAAATATACTACGGCATTTGAAGGCTGATGCTGAGGTAAGCCATGCAGTGCGAGCCAGTCTCCTGGTGTGGCACATACACGCAGCTTACCTTAGCGCCAGCCCTTCTGAAACATTTTGGCTCCTGCAGGGTCCTAGTGCCTCTGGCTGAGAACCCATTGGTGTGAATCAATGGTGAAGGTATTCCTGAAAGATCAAGAAGTACAGTGAGTGCATAATTTTCATTTTTGGTGCATGGATTACCCAACCTGTCACAGCCTGAGCCACCAGCAAGGGACCAACAGATAAAAAATAGTGCAGGTACTCCTATAATGCAATGTTATAAATTGCTACACAGGCTATAGCAGTGCATTTCCTTCGGCATGGTCAAAAACAGTGAAGTTCTCCTTTCCGGTTTTGGCCATGCCCAGAAGACCTCTAACACAGAAGTCTGCTATTTGCTTAAGTAAGCAACCTTAGAAACAGAAGGTAATGAAATTCAAATATTAAGGGAATAATGAGTAGTTGATTTCTGCTGATACCAACTGTGAATTTTTTGCTGTAAGCAAGCAGATTTTTATTTTATAGTTTTTCAGTGCTTCTGCATAAGAAGATTATGGGGTTGGTCAGGGAAAATTGATTTTTATGATGTAATTACACTACTTTTAGAAAATAACAACCCACTGGAATACTTTCATTTTTATTTGTTTGTGCTGAATGTGAATAAAAAAATCGGGCAATTTAAAAAAAATGTTTTTTAAATGTCTTTTTAAAACTGTCTTGGAAAAAATTTATTGATATGAGTATTCACTTATTTTAACATCTGACATGGTTCCATTGCTTGGTGCTGACTCCAAGCCTTCATTTAAAAAAAGAGTTCCTAGCCTTAATAATTCCATAGATATCCCATCTCAAATAAATTATTTTTATTGTGTTTTATATAACTTTGGAACCATTAGGGCTATAAACTTATTTTTTTTTTCATTAAATAAAAACTTACAATGAGCCCTATACAACTGGGTGATGTTAGTCTTGTTACAACATGTCAATACATGTATTGACATTATCGACCTGTTGTAATATGTATCAATACACGATAGGTGTGTGGACAGTAGTGAGTTGTATAGTGCTCATCTTAAGTTTTGTCTTCAAAGTTATGCCATTCTAAAGCTATTTCTTTAAGTTACTTAATGAGTCATTCAGGAGTTACGTATAGTACATATATGGTATAGCATAAGTCTTATTGGGTTCTATGACCAAGAGTCCTCCATTTAATCAGTATCTACCCCAGAGTCTACAGTTCGTACCCTGTAGGTTGAAAAGATACATGTTGATTCTGCTGGACAGCTATATCCAGACGTGACTCCTGAGTCATGCTGTTGCTTTACTCCTACTGTCCATTCCAGAGTTTAATTTTTATGTCCAGTTATAGAAGGAAAACTGTTCATCCTGGCTGACAAGTTCTGTGTACAAATATATGTATAAGAAAGTTAAGCAGTATCTGTTATCAATAATCTGTACCTTCATACTACAATAAAACAAGGCTTAGCATGAACTAACAATGTAACTTCTGTAAGATATTTTTTCAATGGGATAACTTTGGAACGGCTAGGGCCTGAAACTTAATTTTGCTATTTTTTTCTTTAAATAAAAACTTGGACTCAGTGCAACATAGCATTGTCGTCACAATACACTTACCACATATCTGTAAGCATTACCATTAGTTGATATTTCATATGTCAAACCATAAGTCAACACATTATAATTACTGGGTAGCACTTTTTCCCATAGGGAAACCCAGTTATAATTTGCCATTATAACGGCAAATTATAACTGGGTTTCCCTTGGATCACGCTTGTGCCACTTGTGCGGTCTTCCTTCAGTGTGTGCAAGGGTTGGAATATCACCCCGTCGCAGTCGGCGCTGAATGTTTTTTAAATAAAAAACAAGTCTCTTCTTCTAGTCATTGGCAGGGAAAACCAAACACAAAATATTTAAACATACATCTGGTTTCGGTTTCCCTGCCAGTACACAAGAGCCAGCGGTTCTGTTTTCATTAGAGTGGTTAAGCCCAGGAGATGCCCTGGGGTGAAGTGGAGCCTGGAGCGTGGACCATCTTGTTTGGTCCCCATACCCAAGGGCACCATCATTGACAGTGGGCAGGTAGCCAGGGCTACCCAGGAGTTTTGTCCAACCCGGGCGCTGTTGTGCAATGCTAGATCTGTCCGGAACAAGACCGCTGTGATCTCCGATCTTGTTGGTTCAACAGATCTGGCTTGTATCACCAAGACCTGGCTGGATGATAATGCGGGCCCAATATTGGAGGCTGCCGTCCCAGCCGGGTATATGGTGATACATCGCCCGAGGTTGGACCGCAGGGGGAAGGGGTTGCGGTCTGTTTCAAGACCGAATTGGCACTCACTAAGTGTTCCAGTTGTGGAGATCATCTCTTTTGAATGTGCTGTTGTAGCAGGTGTGGGCTATTGAATTGCTCTCATCTACCGTCCACCCAGAGATGGGAAGCAATTCCTTAAGGAAGTAGTGGACTTCATCGTCGACATGGCCTTCAAGTCTCTCAGACTGATGGTCCTGGGTGATTTTAATGCCTGGATCGACGACGAACTCTCGCAATTTGGACAGCACTTCCTCCAGTTAGTGGATTCACTGGGCCTAACACAGGTGGTTACCACTGCTACACATAAAGGTGGCCATTCTCTTGACTTGGTCTTCCTTCTGGGGATCGAGGCTTCTGACGTGGGGGTGGAACCAGTCGGATGGTCCGACCACTACACTGTGAGATTCAATTTTGGCACCCCACCTTGTAGACCGACCCCTGTGGAGATGGTCGAGTACCGCCCTTTACGGAATATTACTTCTGATGGCCTTGCTGCGGTCCTCGACATATCACAGCTTCCTGTTTATTGCAATGATCCAGAGGCATTGGTTCTGGCTTATAACGCCATCACCTCTGCCCTGGATTCTATCGCTCCAGTTTGTGTGCGCCCTCTCTCCCTTCGACCTCGGGCTCCTTGGTTTGATGGTGCCTTGAGGGAGTTGCGGCTACTAGGACGCAGGTTAGAACGTCATTGGTGGAAATCTGGCTTGTATGCCGATCGCCTTAGACTGCTAGAAATTATCAGTTCTATCAGTCAGAAATTTCTCGTAAGAAGGCAGAATTCCTGTCCGGGGAAATTTCTGCTGCCCAGAACCAACCAGCTCAGCTCTTCAGAACTGTGGACAGATTGTGCAACCCAACCTGTCTGCAGCTCCGAAGAGCGTTTTCATAATTACAGTGTGATGAGCTTGCTCAGTTCTTCGCTGATAAGGTGATGGACATTAGGTCAGAGATCCTTTTGACACATTCTGTGCGAGTTGTTAGTGGTCAGGACTTGGTCGCCACCCCTTCGTTTTCCTGGAGTACCTTCGACCGCCCGGAAATTGTGGATGTTATGTGGATTGTCCAAGGGATGCGCCCTACATGCTGTAGTTTAGATCTGGGTCCCACATCCCTCATTATAGGGTGTGGGGAGTCTATTCTCCCAGTTCTAGCACAGATAGTCTGGTGCTCCCTTGACTCGGGTGAATATCCCTCTTCCCTGAAAGAGGCGGTGGTGACACCTTTGTTGAAGAAAGCTTCATTGGACCCAGACTGTCTTGCTAACTACAGGCCTATCTCGAATCTCCCCTTTGTGGGGAAGGTGATCGAGAAAGTAGTGGCAGCCCAGATGGAGAACCATCTGACCATCCATAGCATCTATGAACCTCTCCAATCAGGTTTTTGAAAGAGGCACAGTACTGAAGCTGCGCTGGTTCGGGTGCTCAATGATCTCCTGATGGCAAGAGACCAGAGAAAACGGTCCATTTTGGTACTATTAGAATTGTCATCAGCATTTGACACCGTTGACCACGGGGTTCTACTTTGGCGCCTGAGATATATCTGTGGGCTTTCTGGGGTGGCCCTCAAATGGTTCACCCCATACCTCACCGGAAGAACTCAGAGGGTGGTTTCAGGGTTTTTTTCCTCTGATCCCATCTCTCTGTCTTGTGGGGTTCCTCAGGGTTCTGTATTGTCCCCCACGTTGTTTGTGGTGTACATGCTTCCCCTCAGAGACATTGTGAGATGGTATGGGCTGAGGTTTCATTGCTATGTCGATGATACCCAGCTGTACCTGTCTTTTGGCCCGACCAGGAAGGAACCGTTTCGGTATTAAATAGTTGCTTTAATTAAATCCAGGATTGGATGAGGTCCACTTGGCTGAAGTTGAATTCAGGGAAGATAGAGATGTTGGTTTTGGACCTGGATCGCCGGATAGGGGGACCTGGGGCCAGCTCCCCATCTGAATTGTGCCTTGGGGATGTCAAGCTACAGGTCTCTGAACAGGTGCGAGACCTAGGGGTGATATTAGATGCTGGGCTGACACTTCGGTCCCAGGTGTCAGCTGTGGTGAAGACATCTTTCTACCATCTAAGAAACATTGCTAGGATCAAGCACCTTGTTCCGTCCGGTGATCTGTCAACTCTAATCCATGCCTTCATGACCTCGCGCCTTGACTATTGCAACTCGCTTTACTTTGGGCTTCCAGGGGTTGATATCCGCCACTTGCAGCTGGTGCAGAATTCCGCAGCACGGTTGTTGATGGGTACTCCTAGATCTTCCCATAGTACACTGGTGCTGCGGGAACTGCACTGGCTGCCAGTTCAATGGTGGATCACCTTCAGAGTCGGATGACTGACTTACAAAGCCCTACATGAACTGGGCCCTGATTACCTGAAAGAACTCCTGATCCCTTACCACCCTGTGAGACCACTCCGCTGTGCTGACGAGGGGTTGCTAGAGATTCCAAGGGTGATTTTAAAATCTGCTGGGGCCCGTGCTTTTATGTTTGCGGCCCCTTCCCTTTGGAATTCTCTACCCCATCGGATTAGGGAGTGCATGACCATGAGGAGTTTTAAACAGGCCTTGAAATCTTTCCTTTGGGAAAAAGCTTATGGTTGTATTGCTTGCTGAGCTGTATCATTTTTATGATGTTGAATTTGTTGTATTTATTATTTTATTGTACTGCACCTTGATACCTGAAAGGCGCACAATAAATTAAGTATTATTATTATTATTACCTCTTTCTACCGGAAGCACTCCATAGCTCAGCAACTGCTGTTCGCTAGTAAATTTCAAAAAAGAAAAGAAAAATGGCGTACTTGTTCTGACGTGGCAAATTAGCTGCTCGCTGTAAGTTGGCAGACCACGGACCACGACGGCACAGAATCCTGACTAGCCTCTGGCTGCCTGACCGCCAATCTACTGCCTGATTTTTTACAATTGCTGAGGTGAAAAAGCACACACCAGCAATTATAAAAAGTAAAATATGAGGGTGTGTGTGTAACGAGATTTTACACACACCCTCGTTATGGGATGCATTTCATAAACCCCTCGGGCTTCGCCCTCAGGGTTTATGTAGCATCCCACAACGAAGGTGTGTGTAAAATCTCGTTACACACACCACCCCATATATTATTCTCTTATTTAATATGTAGTAATACATGGTAAGTTTATCAACATGACTTCATTGTGTAATGTCCAACATAAACTTCAGATTCTTTTATTTATATATCCAGCATAATCGTAGTACACATAGTACAAATTAAGTGGTATAAGCAAATTAAATATATTAATTACACTTTGAAAAAATACTGGAGTTTTTTTAAATATGTTATCTACATAATTACAACATAAAGTAAAAGGAATACAGAAGAAAAACTTATCTTACATACTAAAGTGGAAAGAAAGAATCATAATATATGTATATTTTAAAAATGAGTATATAGACTATTGGAAGGGATCCAGGAATATACAGGTATCAGTTTAATTAGCGAAAATAGAATTTCTCTAACTTTTTGGAATATGTTATGCACTGTGCTTAGAAAATATAGTCATGTAAGTACGTAAGCTTTAGTGGACATTTTGTAATAATAATAAGACATCGAAGCAGGAGTATTAAAGAGTTTTTCATACAGGTATAAATTAAAAAATAATATTCGTACCCCCCCTACAGACCCCCCCAAATAGGAACCCTTTATTACCATCAGTTTTTAGTCTCATAGCTGCAATTTTATTATAATAAACACTACAATTTCAGCTCCCCCCCCCCATAGATTCATCTATCAGTGTTTATTTCATGATTCAAGTGTTGGCATAGATACATTTTCAATCAAACTCTGGTTAGTATCCATCTGCAAGCTTGTCTCAGAATTGACCTCCTTGCTGGTTTTTCCCCTTTTCTGTTCTTTGACTGCAGCAAAGTCCTTTAGCTGGTTTGGGTCAAAGAAAATATATATATTTTTTTGCATCCAGATTCACCAGGCATTTGGCTGGGAATCAGAACGGAACTCCCAGTTCTTTTAAGCCATCCACAAATTGTAAGAAACATTTTCTTCTGGCTCTGTGGAGCACAAATGTCTGGATACATGTGGAACTGAAGTTCTTTAAAGAAATCTGCCCCCTGATATCTTACCTTTTGTACCAACAGGTCACAGTCAGTGTCAACTGCAAAACTGACAATAATTGTAGCCACAGGATTTTTTGTTTGACTTAGAGGAGCTGCTTGGGCTGGTATCCTATGAGCTTTTGTAACCAACAAGAGATTTGTTTCAAGTAATTTCTGTGTTTCAGTAAAGATAGATTTAAGCAACTCCCTATGTGAATTGTACTGTGTCTAAAGAATTCAGGTGACATACAATTCTAACATTTTTTATACCTCATATTATTCTCAAGTGTGAAGAGAAACAATGGCTGTAGTGTATACCATCGATAAGGCATCAAAAGTTAACATTTCACTTTCGCAGGTCTCCACCTGTTTTTATTATTTAGCTTCTGTTTACCAGGTAAGCACACTAGGCAAACAAATGCCTGTTTTCAGGTGCAACCCAGGAGATTATAGGAAATATACAGGCAAGACAAGGATATGCAGGGTTTCAGAGAAAAAAATACAAACATTGCAGGATATTACAAAGAGGCAAGCAACTTTATTTAGTTACTTCTGGTTAGTCTGCATTGTTTAAGTTTGGGCTTTTTAACTCACTAACCTGGTCAATTGCAGTGTCAGGGCTCTTTGTTCTGCATAATGGTGGCTAGTTCTTCATGACTGCATAGCAATAGCTATGAAATGTTTTGCTAACAAGAGGAGAGGTAGCAGGGCAGACAGGAACAGGAACAGACATGTATTACCTTCTACTTCCGCAGTGGAGTTTCACCACCTCATTGGTATGCATGAGATCCCTGCTTTTCTGTGTCTGTGTGTGCCCCCCCTCCTCCTCCCCCATCCCTTTACTCCATCTAGATCTACTTTATTCATGAATGTATGGTTGTGGCACTTTATTCTGTGTTCTGTGCCTCCTCTGAAGCTGGAAGAATGCTACTGAGTACACAATATGCGAGGGGGAAGTGTCAGTGATTAAAGAACAATTCTGTCATTAACTAATTTAGATTTGACATAGCAGAAGCAGTTTTTTTATACCTCCATAATTTGTAATGTACTGAGAGAACAGACCAGTGGTGGAGAGAGAATGAAACAGGCAGTCATCTCCAGTTTACATAGGTATGCAGGGAGTGGTAATGTAAACTGAAATCTGAGCTCTGGATTCCTCTGCTATCTGTCTGATCACCAAGGGAATACTGCCACTTCCAACTCTTGTTGGTCAATTAGAACTGTGATCTGGGAGTATGATCCCTATCATCAGTGAGCTGTACCAATCCAAGGTCATAATGCAAGTAATCACACTGCCTTGTATCTGAATAGATGAAACAAAAGAACATATATGTTACTGGTGGGTGACACCTTTTATTGAACTTTTAACTTTTGAAAGCTAGTCTCAAAAACAATGTTGTTAGTCTAATAAAAGGTGCAGTTGCCTCAGAGGTTGCCAAGAAAGATGAGCGATTGGACCACAGTGGGCTCAGGGAGGGTGAGGGTGGTGGAACAGAGGCGCATCCCTCCAGTTGTACCTCTCCACAATTCCTATGCCATTCTGGCAAAGTGTGGTTCCTCTATGGAGGCACCCACAGTGAAGACCAAGGAGGATGCTGGGAACGTCCACAAAGGAGACCCACAGGAGGGTGGCAGGGGACCCCACAGGGGGAAGGAAACAACTCCTGGTGGGGGACTCCATTGTTCGAAAGGTAGAACTGGGGGAGGAAGGGGAGAGGGAGGTAAGGTGCCTGCCTGGCGCCATGGCTTGGAGGGACAGGGAGCAAATCCTCAGGATTGCCGGAGCAGCTGCACAGCAGAGGGAGCTGGATGTCATTGTCCACCTAGGGACAAATGACCTGGCTAAGAAAGGGATTAGAGAAGTGCAGGAAGAGTTTGTGGAATTGGGGAAGGGCCTTAGACAAGTAGCAGGCACGGTAACCTTCTCGGAGGTGCTGCCCATCTATGGCGTAGGAGAGGCTAGGGTGTTCTGCACCATGGGATTCAATCAGTGGTTGAAAAACTGGTGCAGAGCTCAGGGATTTGGCTCATTGGGGACTGGGGTCCACCTGGAGTGATGCAAGCCTGTACTGGCATGATGGGCTGCATCTGTCCAGGAGGGGGAACCAGGATCCTAGGTGATAGGTTTAAATGCTTCATTGGCAAGTATTTAAACTAGCCAAGGGGGGAGGCACTGGAAAGGAGCAGGGAAATTCTAGCCCCCCCCAAATAATCACAGCAGTAAGTGCGGCAAACGCCAACATAGAGGTGTCAATAGGGAGAAGGGCAGGGGTAAATGGAGAAAGTGACAAAGGCAAGAAGGACAGAGATGGGGCAAAAGGGAGTAAGGCCATCAGGAAATGGAGGGTAATGGAGTACCAATGCCCGTAGTCTGGGCAATAAGCTCCCTGAGCTGGTGGCCTTGATGGAAGAGGGATGCCTGGATATCTTAGCAGTCACAGAAACATGGTACACAGAGAACCATGACTGGGATGTTAACATACCAGGGTACATAACCTACAGGAGAGACAGGCAGGGGAGGAGTAGCTCTCTGTAAAGGAAGGGATAAAAGCAACTGAACAAAAGAGTAAACAGGGAGGAGAGGAGGCACTGTGGGTCATCTTGGAGACTGGAAAGGGCACCGCAATCTGCACTGGGGTTGTGTACAGACCCCCATGTCAGGGGGAGGGAATGGACAAGGATATGATAGAAGGCATTCTTAGAATGGCAGAGAAAGGGGAGATGCTGTTGATGGGAGACCTGAATATGCCAGATGTTAACTGGAGCACATTTGCTGCAGCCACATCCAAGAGCAGGGCCATTCTTGATGCCCTACAGGTGGCAGGCCTCAGACAGCTAGTTTTGGAACCCACTTGTGAGGGAGCAATCTTAGACCTCATACTCTCAAATGGGGGCAGCGAGAGTATCTCAGATCTAGAAGTGGGTTGCCATCTGGGAACAAGTGACCATCAAACAGTGTGGTTCATGTTAAACTCAGCCACAGAGTCAAACCATACAAAAGTGAGGGTACTGGACTTCAGGAGGGGCTGACTTTGGCAGGATGGGAGAGTGCCTCAGAAAAGCACTAGCAAACAGGCTAGAAGAAGGTGTGGAGCAACAGTGGGGAATCATCAAAACTGCCATCACAGAGGCAACAAGCCTTTGTGTGAAGCAAATAAACAAAATGAAAGAAAAAGCCACTATGGTTCTCAAAAGAGGTGGCTGTGAAAGTCAGGAAGAAAAAGATAGCATTCCAGAAGTATAAGGAAACACAGAAGGAGCAGGACAGAGAGCTGTACCAGTTAAGGCAGAAGGAAGCAGGGAGGGAAGTCAGAATAGCAAAGGCCCAAACTGAGGAAAAGATAGCCAACTCAGTTAAGAAGGGGGATAAAACCTTTTATAGGTACATCAGCGAGCGTAGAAAGACAAAGGGAGGGATAGTGAGGCTGAATAGAATGAACGGTGGGTGGGCAGAGGGGGACAGTGAAAAAGCAGGGATACTGAATGAATATTTCTGCTCAGTATTCACAAAAGAGGAGGGGGAAGTGCCTAACCCAATTAATAGAAGCACTCTTGATAGGGGTCGATCCCAGTCCTTTCACAGAAGAAAGGGTTCTGCAGAACTCCTAAAACTGAAGGTGGACAAAGCAATGGGTCTGATGGAATTCACCCCAGAATTCTAAAAGAATTAAGGGGGGAACTAGTGAAACCACTGGCTACTCTTTTTAATAAATCATGGGAGGATGGTGTGGTACCCAAGGACTGGAGGAAGGTGGGTGTTATTCCCTTTCACAAAAGTGGAACCAAGACAGAGGCAGGAAACTACAGGCCTGTCAGTTTGACCTCTGTGGTAGGGAAAGTGATGGAGTCACTTCTGAAGGAAAGATTTGTTGAGTACCTAGAGGCCAGTGGGGCACAGGACCCAAGGCAGCATGGGTTCACAGCGGGACGGTCATGTCAGATGAATCTAATAGATTTGTTTGATTGGGTGACCAAAGTAGTAGACCAGGGAGGGGCTGTGGACATGGCCTACCTAGACTTTAGCAAGGCATTTGACACAGTCCCACACAAAAGATTAATAGTCAAATTAACCAGACTGGGAGTGGGTCCCAGGGTGGTAGCCTGGGTAAAACATTGGCTGGACAACAGGACACAGAAGGTAATTGTAAATGGAGTCCACTCTGAAGAAAGAGGGGTTACTAGTGGGGTACCGCAGGGTTCAGTATTGGGTCCAGTCCTTTTTAATGTCTTCATAAGTGACATTGCAGAGGGACTGGAAGGAAAAGTATGCCTCTTTGCAGATGACACAAAGATCTGCAACAGGGTTGATACACAAGGAGGCATGGAAAAGGATGAGAAGGGACTTGGCAAGGTTGGAGGAATGGTCAGAAGTATGGCAGCTAGGATTCAATGCAAAGAAGTGCAAAATAATGCACCTGGGAAACAAGAACCCAGGGGAAGAATACACAATGGGGGGAGATAGTAACAACAACAAAAAAGGAAAGGGACTTGGGGTAATCATATCAGATGACCTTAAGGTTAGCAAGCAATGTGAGAAGGCAGTAGGGAGGGCTGGGGGTATACTGGGATGCATAGGGAGAGGCATCACCAGCAGAAAACAGGAAGTTGTTATCCCTCTGTACAGACAGTTGGTGAGACCCCATCTGAGTACTATTGTCCAGTTCTGAGACCCCATCTCGCAAGGACATAGACAGGATAGAGGCAGTCCAGAGGAGGGCAACTAAAATGGTGCAGGGTCTGCAAGAGGAGCCGATGAGGAGAGACAAAGGAGCTTAATATGTATACCCTTGAGGAAAGAAGGGGGGGAAGACATAAAAAGTTTTGGCACTCTCAGTGGAATCAACAAAGTCCAAGAGGGTAGCATCTTTCAGAAAAAGACGGCAAGAACAAGGGACACAATTTAAAGATAGAGGGGGGGCAGTTAAGGGGCAATGTGAGGAAGTATTATTTCACAGAGAGGGTGGATGCATGGAACAGCCTTCCTGAGGAGGTTGTGGGGTCTAAAACTGTGGGAGAATTCAAGAATGCATGGGACAGACATAAGGCAATTCTCGTGGGGGGTAGGAAGAAATAGGCTGTTGGTTAACTAGGATCTGCGACCTATCCTGTAGGTAGGGAAATGGGCAGACTAGATGGGCCAAGCGGTCCTTATCTGCTGTCAAAGTCTATGTTTCTATGTTTTTATCACTTGCAACATATTTTTAATTTTTCTTCTACATCATAGACTGGACTAAAACAGCTGCCTCATTTCTCCATCAGAATAGACCAGACTAGAGCTATATTGTTATGCAAAATGTCTTCGGCAAAAATCAGTGGCGATGGGGGAGGGGCGAACAAAAGATAAAAAGTGAGGGCAGTACTTTTGTTGGGAAAGTGCATATCACAAAAACTTCACAGCGGTGGTGGTGGTGGTGGTGGGGGGCTTCTTATACCTTAATCTACCCAGAAACAAAGAACTATTTTATGTAGGAGTTTAAGAAACATCAGTAAAAATAGAATTTAAAAACTACAACTTGAACATTATAATAACTTTTTTTTTTCAATTCTTTACTTACTACCAATTGCATACTTGTGGAAATCCACTCCAGGATGTGGGTTATGCTGGGACACACCACACCGGGCATGGGTAAATGCCAGCATAACCCCGGTCATGGATTATTGCTAAATTGCATACCACACACTTGACCCACCTCCATTTCAGGTAGTTCCTGGAAGGTAGCTGAATCCATGCCCCATAAACTTGTTCCCTGTTGCCCAGTGAATGTGGGAATTTTCTCATCACAATATACAACAAGTAAATCACAACTAAGTCACACATTATTTTGTATCTGTTATCATGCTAATGCATTAGCACCCATATTTTAGTTAGTTAGCTTTTGTTAACTAGGTAAGTGCACTAGACAATTGAATGCCTGTTTTCAGGCACGGCCCAGGAGGTTATATAGGATAAGGGTCAGTCAGCAACAAGTTACAGTACAGCAAAAGTAAGTGACATTGACAACAGCATATATAACAGATTACATAGCAGTGGCAGTACATAGATGAGCAAAGGTCAGAATTACAAGGCACTGGAGGAGCAAGCCAACTACTTATTAATGAAACCCAGCAAATATAAATAGTCTATCGGGCTCCTGCAAGGCAAGTCTTGTTAGAATTGGGCAGACTAACATTGGGCTGGCAGTATAGCCTAGAGGTTAGAGTAATGAGCTGTGAAGGAATTTGGTACATCCAGCAGACAGACCTGGGTTTGATTCCCACAGCCTTCACCTGCATAGTGTGTGACTCTGAGCAAGTCACTTAACCTCCCCAGTGCTCCCGGGTCGCCCATGAAAACAGGCACCTGTACCTAGTGGGCCTTACCTGGTTACCAAAGAATTAAAAAACAAACAAAAAAAAAACATTGGGGACAAAGGTGAAGCAACCAATATACAGAGAAATTAAAGATAAAGCTCAAGTCACAAGAGCGTACGTGAGATTTAAGGACTGGTTCTGCCCAGTGCTTGTTACCAAATTGCTGCTGAAAAAAGTTTGAAAAGGTCAAATTAACATGTTTAAAAGTTCTTAATCCTCTGACTATAAAACTGGCCAGGACAAAGAAGTTAAAACAGTCAGTGAGGTAGATTTACTCATTTCAGTAGTCAACACTGATACTGGCATTCAGTAAGAGCACAGGTGAAATCAAAGGACATTGAGGCTGTAATGGAATACGCAAAGATTCCGGCTGAGGAAGCCTTATTTTTACAACTTCTGCAGAGGTAACTTTTTTGTCAGCTCCTTTTACAGTCTGCATGGAGTAAGAGGAAATAAGAGAAGGCTTTTGTTGTTGTTGAGAAGCCAAATGGGTTGATGGCTATGTGCTACTCAGGGATTCTGACACCACAGGCTACCTTTTCCCAGCCCAGTAGCCACTGCTGTATCAGCAACAGCCTCTTCCACACCCAAGCGTTCAACTTGGAAAGTAGTGTATTGGCTCTGCTATGCCTTTCAGAGCCAGAGAATCAGTTCCATGTGAGGAAAAGAGAGGCTACGAATGAAAAAAAAAATGAAGTTCCTAGCCTTGAGGGTACCATAGTTAAACCTTTCTAAAGACAGTTTCTTCGAGAAGGGATAACCTCAGAATATTTAGGATTAGAAATGGTAATTTTTTTAAATAAAAGTTATGAATCCATCCAGCATGATAGAGTCCTTTCGATACACTTACCATGCATTGATACATGGTATAACTCATTGATACGTCAATATATGTCACTTTGTGTCTTAACACATTTTAACTATGTATCAATACGTTGTGTATCGACATGACATATTGTGTTGTGTTCATTGTAAGGCTTTGTTAAAAAAAAAATTGTAAGTTCCTAGCCCTAATGGTACCACGGTTGTACTTTCTAAAGATAGCATCCCTATATTCAGAAACCGTTGAGTGCACCTCATAAATCCTAGTGCTGTATGCTGAATAGTGCACATCCGTTAAGGAGGCACATTTGTGCATGCAGTGCACCCCGTCTGGCACGCGCGCTGCTTGTTTGAAGATCTGGCTGTTATCACATGTGGGAGTGTATGGAGAAGCAGTGACTCTCCCGACACTGGCAAAAGATATCCAGGAGCAAAGGGTATAACATGTCCCAAATGGGATAGCCACTTTGCTCCTCGATGCCATTTTCAAACGCCAGTATAGTAATGACCATGCAAGGCACTATGAGCCTGTTTGTATACCATTATGTGGACATTAGCAGCCCTGTGCTATGCCTCACACCTTTTGTGCACATGGAAGCACTGAGCAGAGTGGCATACTTTGCCCCCTGCCTCACCCGAAACCCTGCAGAATGAAATGACGGGCTCCAGTTTTAGAAGCAATATATGCCTGGTAGTCCAGTGGAACCCCCTTCCTAACTCAATCCATGTTGTAATTAAGTATACAGTAAATCCCTGGCAGTCCAGTGGTACCTCCCTACCAGGGATATGTACTGTATTACAATGAAGATTTGGTGGAAGTGGGTACCACTAGACTACTAGGGATAGATACCATATTATAATAGAAATTGGGAAATTAGGGGGTTACCACTGGACTACCAGGCATATATATTAGTGCAATGGGGATTGGGGCAGGTGGGGGAACTTTGTTATGTCAGTGACAGGCACCAGTGCTGCTCGATGGGAGGAGAATTGTGCACTACTGTGCGCAATGGTCAAAGCAGAGTTGTGGAAGCAGTAAATAGCACTGCCTCAGCAGCTTTTTAGCACTCATAAATCCTGTCAGTATACCACTGTGTCCTGTATGTAAAAGGTTTCTTCATTTACATGAGTGCATTGGTGTAGCACATAGAGGATAATGTATGGACAGCCATACACAGCAAGCCTATGTCTGCATTGAGAGGTTTCTATGGCAACCAGGAACCTTGAGAGCGAACCTTGAGAGTTGTGGAAGCAGTAAATAGCACTGCCTCAGCAGCTTTTTAGCACTCGTAAATCCTGTCAGTATACCACTGTGTCCTGTATGTAAAAGGTTTCCTCATTTACATGAGTGCATTGGTGTAGCACATAGAGGATAATGTATGGACAGCCATACACAGCAAGCCTATGTCTGCATTGAGAGGTTTCTATGGCCACCAGGAACCTTGAGAGCGAAGCTTGAGAGGCTCCCTGGTTGCCATAGAAACACAAAACTTGACGGCAGATAAAGACCGCTTGGCCCACCCAGTCTGCCCATTTCTTTACCTAATGGGTAAGCTGCAGATCCTAGTTAACCAACAGCAAACTGCCTCCTACCCCCACTAGAATTGCCTTATGTTTGTCCCATGCATTCTTGAATTCCCCCACTGTTCTTGACTCCACTACCTCCTCAGGAAGGCTGTTCCATATATCCACAATCCTCTCCATGAAAAAATACTTCCTCACATTACCTCTGAGCCATCCCCCCTCTATCTTCAGATTGTGCCCCCTTGTTCTTGTACATCTCTTTTTCTGAAAGATGCTACCCTCTTGGACTTTGTTGATTCCCTTGAGGTACTTGACATTTTTTATCATGCCCCCTCTCCCTCCTCTCCTCCAGGGTATACATATTAAGCTCCTTTAATCTCTCTTTGTATGTCTTCTAGTGCAGACCCTGCACCATTTTAGTTGCCCTCCTCTGGACAGCCTCCATTCTGTCTATGTGCTTGCAGAGATTGGGTCTCCAGAACTGCACGCAATACTCCAGATGGGGTCTCACCAACTGTCTGTACAGAGGGATAACAACTTGCTCTCCCTTCGCATCCCAGTATCCCGCCTGCCCTCCTTACTGCCTTCTCACATTGCTTGCCCACCTTAAGGTTGTCTGATATGACTACCCCCAGGTCCCTTTCCATTTTTGCTGTTGTTAATATCTCACCCCCATTGTGTACTCTTCCACTAGGTTTTTGTTTTCCAGGTGCATTACTTTGCACTTCTTTGCATTGAATCTGAGCTGCCATACATTTGACCATTCCTCAAACCTTGCCAAGTCCCTTCTCATCCTTTCCACGCCTCCTTGTGTATCAACCCTGTTGCAGATCTTTGTGTCATCTGCAAAGAGGCATACTTTTCCTTCCAGTCCCTCTGCAATGTCACTTACAAACACATTAAAAAGGACTGGACCCAGTACTGAACCCTGCGGTACCCCACTAGTAACCCCTCTTTCTTCAGAGTGGACTCCATTTACAATTACCTTCTGTGTCCTGTTGTTCAGCCAATGTTTTACCCAGGCTACCACCCTGGGACCCACTCCCAGGCTGGTTAATTTGACTACTAATCTTTTGTGTG
Source organism: Neoceratodus forsteri (assembly GCA_016271365.2). Classification (NCBI taxonomy): domain Eukaryota; kingdom Metazoa; phylum Chordata; order Ceratodontiformes; family Ceratodontidae; genus Neoceratodus; species Neoceratodus forsteri. The sequence goes on from JADMNL010000024.1 coordinate 448,287,037, forward strand.
GGACTGTGTCAAATGCCTTGCTAAAGTCTAGGTAGGCCATGTCCACAGCCCCTCCCTGGTCTACTACTTTGGTCACCCAGTCAAAGAAATCAATTAGATTCATCTGACATGACCTTCCGCTGTGAACCCATGCTGCCTTGGATCTTGTGCCCCACTGGCCTCTAGGTACTCAACAGTTCTTTCCTTCAGAAGTGATTCCATCACTTTCCCTACTACAGAGGTCAAACTGACAGGTCTGTAGTTTCCTGCCTCTGTCTTGGTCCCACTTTTGTGAAGAGGAATCACATCCACCTTCTTCCAGTCCTCAGGTACCACACCATCCTCCCATGATTTGTTAAAAAGAGTAGTCAGTGGTGTCACTAGTTCTCTGCCTAATTCTTTTAGAATTCTGGGGTGAATTCCATCTGGTCCCATTGCTTTGTCCACCTTCAGTTTTAAGAGTTCTTTCAGAACCCTTTCTTCTGTGAAAGGACTGGGTTCGACCCCAGAGTGCTTCTGTTAATTGGATTAGGCACCTCCCCACTTCCTCTTTTGTGAATACTGAACAGAAGTATTCATTCAGTATCCCTGCTTTTTCACTGTCACTCTCTTACCACCCACTATCCATTCTGTTCAGCCTCACTATCCCTCCCTTTGTCTTTCTACGCTCCCTGATATACCTTTAAAAGGTTTTATCCCCCTTCTTAACTGAGTTAGCTATCTTTTCCTCAGTTTGGGCCTTTGTTATTCTGACTACCCTCCCTGCTTCCTTCTGCCTTAACTGGTACAGTTCTCTGTTCTGCTCCTTCTGTGTTATCTTATACTTCCTAAATGCTATCTTTTTCTCCCTAACCTTCACCGCCACCTCTTTTGAGAACCATAGTGGCTTTATCTTTCATTTTGATTTGTTTATTTGCTTCACACAAAGGCTTGTTGCCTCTGTGATGGCAGTTTTGATATTTTCCCATTGTTGCTCCACCCCTCCTTCTAGCTTGTTTGCTAGTGCTTTTCTAAGGCACTCTCCCATCTTCCAAAGTCAGCCCTCCTGAAGTCCAGAACCCTCACTTTTGTATGGCTTGACTCTGTAGCTGAGTTTATCGTGAACCACACTGTTTGGTGGTCACTTGTTCCCAAATAGCTACCCACTTCTAGATCTGAGATCCTCTCACTGTCCCCATTTGAGAGTACAAGGTCTAAGATTGCTCCCTCATGAGTAGGTTCCAAAACTAGCTGTCTGAGGCATGCCACCTGAAGGGCATCAAGAATGGCCCTGCTTTTGGATGTGGCTGCCACAAAGGTGTTCCAGTTAACATCTGGCATATTAAGGTCCCCCATCAACAATATCTCCCCTTTCTCTGCATCCTAGGTATGCCTTCTATCATATCTTTGTCCATTCCCTCCCCCTGACATGGGGGTCTATATACAACTCCTGTGCGGATTGTGGTAGAGAGCTACTCCCCCCCCCTTCTGCCCTCCCTGTCTCTCCTGTAGGTTGTGTACCCTGGTATGTTAACATCCCAGTCATGGTTCTCTGTTTACCATGTTTCTGTGACTGCTACGATATCCAGGCATCCCTCTTCCATCAAGGCCACCAGTTCAGGAGCTTGTTGCCCAGACTTCACGACATTGGTACTCATTACTCTCCATTTCTTGATGGCCTTACCCTTTTGCCCCATCCCTGTCCTTAGTGCATTTGTCACTTTCTCTATTTACCCCTGCGCTTCTTCCTATCGACATCTGTATACTGGTGTCTACCTCACTTAGTACCCTGATATTTTGTGGGGGCTAGGATTTCCCTGCTCCTTTCCAGTGCCTTCCCCCTTGGCTAGTTTAAATGCTTGTCAATGAAGTATTTAAACCTATCACCTAGGATCCTGGTTCCCCTCCTGGACAGATTTGACCATCATGCCAGTATAGGCCTGCATCCCTCCAGGTGGACCCCCAGTCCCCAATGAAGCCAAATCCCTGAGCTCTGCACCAGTTTTTCAACCACTGATTGCATCCCATGGTGTAGAGCACCCTAGCCTCACCCATGCCATAGACAGGCAGCACCTACGAGAAGGTTACCGTGTGTGCTATTTGTCTAAGGCCCCTCCCCATCTCTACAAATGCTTCTTGCACTGCTCTGATACCTTTCTAACCAGGTCATTTGTTCCTAGGTGGACAGTGACATCCAGCTCCCTTCCCTGTGCAGCTGCTCCTGCGATCCTGAGGATTCGCTCCCTGTCCCTCCAAGCCATGGTGCCAGACAGGCACCTTACCTCCCTCTCCCCTTCCTCCCCCAGTTCTACCTCCCTAACAATGGAGTCCCCCACCAAGAGTTGTTTCCTTCCCCTGTGGGGTCCCATGCCACCCTCCCGTGGGTCTCCTTTGTGGAGATTCCCAGCATCATCCTTGGTCTCCACTGTGGGTGCCTCCATAGAGGAACCACACTTTTCCAGAATGGCATAGAAATTGTGGAGAGGTAGAACTGGAGGGATGCACCTCTGTTTCACCACCCTCAGCCTCCCTGAGCCCACTGTGGTCCAACCACTCCTCTTTCTTGGCAACCTCAGCGGCTATGGCAGTGACCCTGGTGGTCCCTGGGAGGGAGAGGAGGTCCCACAAATCCTTGCCAACTCAGCCTGGAGATGAGCAACCTTCTCCCTCAGCCCAGAGAGGTGCCTGCAGATGGGACAACACTGCATCCTCCAGAACATCTCCCGGAAGACTGCTGCTCCACAGCCACTGCACTGCACCACTCCCAACATGTCTTTTTTCTGGCCCCCTAACTGTTATTTGGAATACTTACTCTTTCCTCTATTTGTTTATTTCTTTTTTTTTCTTCTCTTACTTACTGTCTCTGCACCCTTTTAGCTCCTGATCTTCCTGTTCTGAGACAAGAAGTTCCTATATTTCTCAGTAGTCTCCTTACCTGCTCAGAGTCAGACTTCCAGCACCTGGGGGGGAGAGCTACTCTTGCCCTTCTAGGATGATGAGTCTTTTGTGGCTCTGTGATCACTCACTTCCTGCTCCCAAACAGGAAGCTCCTGTTGTCAGTTAAATCCTGTGCCTATAAAAGTAGAACTGGTTTAGGGAAGGAGGGCAATATAGCCCCAGTAGAGAAGTTTTAGTTATACCAGTAGCTCCTTCCTCCTGGTTTTCTGTCTGTTCTCTGGCAGAAGCTATCTAGGGCAGTGTTTATATCTGGTCTTAACCTGGCTTCTTCTAGCTAAGCCACTCCCCCTACTTTGCAAATCTTTCTACACTTAATTTCACAGATACTAATTCCTTTCTGACACCTGTGACAAGCACCTGGATAAGTACACAGATAACAATTTACTTCAGCTGCCTCTGACAAACACACTAACTCCTTTTTTTTGTTGTTGTTTTTTTGTTTTTTTAACCTAAATTGAAGGTCCCAGTACAAAAGATCTAGTTCTTAGTCCCAGTAGAGAAGTTTTAGTTATACCAGTAGCTCCTTCCTCCTGGTTTTCTGTCGGTATGCTGACATCCCAGTCATGGTTCTCAGTGTACCATGTTTCTGTGACTGCCACGTTATCCAGGTGTCCCTCTGCCATTAAGGCCACTAGTTCAGGGAGCTTGTTGCATAGACTACGGGCGTTGTTACTCATCACTCTCCAGTTTTTGATGACCTTACCCCTTTTAGCCCCATCCCTCTCCTTACTGCCTTTTTCTGTATTTATGCCAGTCCTGCTCCCGACTGACTTCTCTACGTTGATGTTTACCTCTCTAACTACTGTGTTTTGTGGGGGGAGGCTGGGTTTTCCCTGCTCCTTTTCAGTGCCTCCCCCCCTGGCTAGTTTAAATGCTTGCCAATGAAGCGTTTAAACCAATCACCTAGGATCCTGGTTCCCCTCCCAGACAGATGCAGACCATCACACCAATATAGGCCTGTATCCCTCCAGGTGGACCCCCAGTCCCCAGTGAAGCCAAAATCCTGAGCTCTGCACCAGTTTTTCAACCATTTGTAGAAAACTTGAGATGAAGACACAGGCTTGTCTGTGTGTGGGTGGTCATACATTATCTTATATAGTGTATGGGCACCCATGCCTATTTGAGACACTCTACTTCCGTTCAGTGAACTAGTGGTTGGGGGGGGTGGGGAGACTCAAGGGTTGGTAGCAAGCTCAGATTATTGATTCTGTGTGCTGCAGCTGTGTCTGTAATTTCAAGTTTTAAAAAAAAGCAGATTGCAGCTTAACTGGATAGAGGAAAGCAGATGTGTAGCAGCATTCTGAGTTGTTGTGCTGCAGTGGTGATAGCACAACAACATAATGATGTCACTAGTGCAGCACAGCATATAGAATAGTGGATGGTTGACCATCCACAACATGGCTGTGTTTCCATTGAGGGAGTCGATGGCGCCATTGAAACCTCGAGAGCGAAGCTTGAGAGGTTTCTGTGACGCCATCGACTCCTGAGATGGAAACAAAGCTTTCGTTGTGGATGGTCAACCATTCACTATTTTATATAGTATATGGTTGCCCACAGTTTTGCAAGGTTCATACCTTAAGTTCACATTTCTGTTTTTTTTTTTCCCTTTCTCTTTCTGCACTCACGTACCTGAGGATTCCAGTGCTCGATGCAGTCCTGCCCCAGAAGGTACCGGTTCGCCCGAATCCTCGCTACCATCCCACGCCACACTAACAACCGTAAACTGCAGCAGTAAATTAAAAAAGAAGAAACACTGAAAAAAGTTTGGACACACAGAGCTGATCACACAGTCTGTGTCCAAACTGTAGTTATAAACTGTTCGCCTGACTGATCGCTAAATGACGACGCCATTTTCTTCTGTTTTTTTGAATCCCTGCCGGGAATCAGCCAATCAGGTGGTAGGGCAAGTTAAAAAAGTTGTTGTACTATCCATGTGACGTCAGAACGATAGTACAACAACTTTTTTGGCCTTTGAACTGTACTACAACAAGATTTTGAAAGCCATCGTTTTCCATCCACAATAAACCCTAACCATATATTATAAGCATATTCCAGGCATGGAATTTCATGCATAGCAAGGTTCCACTGTACACTAGTCATACTGCGTGCCATGCTACAAAGCCATTGAATATGCTCCAGACTCTTTTGGATGCACTCTGTCCACTTAGTGTGGTGCTGTTCCTGTTAGTGCTACACTTACCTTATTAATACGTGGCCAATGTATTTGAGAAGGTTTAACATTGGAACCATCATGGCCAGGAATCTAATATTCTCTTTCAAAGAAAGCTTGGAGTCAGCACTACATGCCTAAGCCATGTTGATACACTTTCCTTGCTTCAGTATTTCTAAAAGCATGTCATTTCAACACAAAGTGATAACACTGTATTCCCACTGGGATTTTCCTTTAAGCCACTATGGCTAAAGCAATCTGAAGGTTTTAGCCACACAAATATATGTAAACGATTGCCATAGTCCTGATATAATAAATGCTCATTATAATATGAGAAGTACATTTTCTTCCTTTAAGGATTTAGTGACTGGTAAACTAGTTAGAAAATCCGTTAGCTACTAAGTAACCCTATTAGCTTATGGCTACATGCTAATAGCTAGTGGAAATATAGATGCAAAGAAAGTGTATTAACAGATCTCAGACAATGCATCGCTGACTGCAAGCTTTCATAAAAAAATTAGTGTTTGATGTAATAATTAATATAATGATATGAAGGTAAACCTTGATATAATATTGGTCACTGCATCAAAAAATACTAGTGGTATTTCATTTAATAGAGCCACATCCTCACAGCGCAGCCTGTCACTGCAGTAGGCTTTCTACAACTAGTCACTTACAACACTGAATGTCAAACCGTGGTCTGTCACTGCAGTGAGACTGAATATCAAATTGTCTGTCACTGGAATAGGGTCTCTCAAACTAGTCACCTGATCTGTTGTATCACAACACTGAATATCAAATTGCGGTCAGCCACTACAGTCAGCACTCTGAAACTAGTCACCTAACCTGTTGAGCCACAACAATAAATGTCAAACCGTGGTCTGCCACTGCAGTAGGGTCTCTACAACTAGTCACCTAACCTGTTGAGCCACAGCAATAAATATTAAACCGTGGTCTGCCACTGCAGAAGGATCTCTACAACTAGTCACCTAACCTGTTGAGTCACAGCACTGAATATCAAACTGTCTGTCACAGTGTGCACTGATAACTGCGATACCTACAGTGCGACTGTGGAAGTGCAGCTCGAGAACAGCACATGCCGAAAGGGCAAACAGCACTAAAGGCCAACAGACAGGTAAACAGTGAGGAAAGCAGGCACACAGGTAATGGGCAAGTACCGCAGACCACAGACAAGTAGGTACACAGGTAATGAGCGAGGACCACAGACCGCAGACAAGCAGGCACACAGGTAATGAGCGAGGACCACAGACTGCAGACAAGCAGGCACACAGGTAATGAGTGAGGACTGCAGACCGCAGACAAGCAGGCACACAGGTAATGAGTGAGGACCACAGACCACAGACAAGCAGGCACACAGGTAATGAGCGAGGACCACAGACAAGCAGGCACACAGGTAATGAGCGAGTACCACAGACCGCAGACAAGCAAGCACACAGGTAATGAGTGAGGACTGAAGACCGCAGACAAGCAGGCACACAGGTAATGAGTGAGGACTGCAGACAAGCAGACACACAGGTAATGAGCGAGGACCACAGACAAGCAGGCTTACAGAGGCACAGACATAACTGGAGAGATAGGGGAACTGCAGAGGATCTGGGGAGACAGGGAGACTGCATAGGATCCGGGGAGACTGGGGAACTGCATAGGATCCGGTTAGAACGGGGACTGCACAGGATCTGGGGAGACAGGGGAACTGCACAGGATCCAGGAAGACAGGGGAACTGCACAGGATCCAGGTGGGGGAGGCGCAGGGAATGCGCAGCAGCAGGGCAGATCCATCACCATGGATACCACATGGGCTGGATGGACAGGTGCAGCCAATGACCCAGGTGTGCCGTCGGACCTTAAGAGCATGTAGTGGGGCGCAGCAGACACCCAGTTGTCTGACAGACAGGAAGACAGCAACATGGTGGTCAAGTATTTAGAAGCCAGAAGGGGATGCCAATTGCAGTACATAGTGGGTACGTGTACCGTCGAGACGAGGGACCTGAGAAGATGTACTGGCAGTGTGTGCAGACGCCCGCCACTACAACTGCCTTGCCAGACTGCACACTGTAGTGGACAGAGCAGTGTGTACTGTCAGGGAGGATAACCGCATCTCCGATGCGGCAGATTTCGGAGTGTGATGGGTGCTGGGTGACCTGCGGGAGCGGGCAAGGATGAGCATAGAAACAGCATTGCAGGTGGTGGTGGACTGCACTGCACAGGTGTTGGCAACCATTGCCAGTTGGATGCCGGGCATGTGACTATGACAGATGGTTTGGCACATGAGACAGGTGGCGAGGGGGTGGCCAGTGAAACCGACATCTGTGACAGACCTCGTCATCCCAGAAGAATTCCAGGTTACCAGCATAGGCGAACGTTTCATCCTCTTTGACAGTGGTAGTGAGCAGGACTGGTTGCTGGTGTATGCCACAGACAGGGGCCTCCAGTTCCTGATGGAAAGCCCTGACTGGCTTATGGATGGCACATTCAAGTCATGCCCAGTACTCTTTGACCAGTTGTACACCATCCATGTAGTCGGCTCAGGTGTCGTGGTGCCAGCCATATGTGCCCTGCCCTGCCCTGCTCCAGAAGGGCTTCAGCATGCATCTGGCTGTTCAGTCAACTTAGGAGCCACTGCCCAGAACTGCCCCCTGTGATTGTGCTGCTGGACTTTGACGGGGGATTGCCACTGTATTCCCCACTGCCCAGGTCAAGATGTTTTGTTTGTTTGTTTTTCACAGGCACCGTGGCAATGCATACAGCAGTTCCCTGAGGTTCACTGGAAGTACAGCACTGATGCGGACTTCACCCTGCACCTCCAGATGCTCCTGGCATTTGCATTCATGCCAGTGGAGGAGGTGGCCAGCGTGTTTGAGGAGCTTAGAGAGTGGGACTATTTCCAGCGCAGTGAAGAACTGCTGCAGCTGATCCTCGATTATTTCAAGGATAACTGGATTGGAAGACCCACAGGATGCTCTGGGAGGAGGAGGAGGAGGAGACCTGCATTCCCTGTAGTGCAGTGGAACTGCCATGAGGCCACCCTCCAGGGGCTCGCCAGGTCGAACAATGCGGTGAAGGGGCATTTAATTCCCACATTGGCATGTGCCACCCCAGCATTTGGCACCATCTGCAATGTCTCCACTAGGAGGAGCGCATGTTGGCTATCAAGACTGAGCAGCTGGTACCCACAGCCCAGGCAGCACAGGTCCGCAAGAGATACAGGGACCTCAACACCAGGATCGCTGCTGTAGTCGCACAGTATACCACCTGTAGCCACTTTGATTACCTACATGGCTTGACCAATAATTTACAGCTCCTGGTGCGAGTACGGGGCAGGGGTGCCGGTGCCATGGTATGGGCAGTGGTATAGGAGTGGTTGTGGATGTTTTGCAGTGTCGCCCATTTTTACGGTCACCCACTGTGCAGTCACTTCCCCGGATTTGCTCTTTTGATGCTCTGCTAAATTGCACTCACACACCAGGGTCACTCATTTTGCCTTCTGCATTGTTGCCTTCACCCATTGGTTTCACCAATTTGTCATTCGTTCATATTGCCGATCCCAGTTTCGGCATTTGCCATTGTGCAGGTGCCCTTATGGATGGCATCCTCGAATTTTGGCCCTCATCACATAAAACCATCTGTCACTGCGGTAGGGCCTCTACAACTACTGGTAGTTATCTAACCTGTTCAGTCACAACACTGAATAGCAAACTGTCTGTCACTGCAGTGACAACACTGAATAGCAAACTGTCTGTCACTGCAGTGACAACATTGAATAGCAAACTGTCTGGCACTGCAGTGACAACATTGAATAGCAAACTGTCTGTCACTGCAGTAGGCTCTCCGAAACTAGTCACCTAACCTGCTGAATCACAATACTGAATATCAAATCACAGTTTTACCCTGTAGTAGGCTCTCTCAAACTAGTCACCTAATCTTCCAGTGGACCAGAAAGGGCCACTCAGACAGGTGTAGTGGTGCAGTCGGACAAGCCTCTGTCACTGCAGAAAGGTCTCTCAGACTAGTCATCTAACCTCTTGACTCACAACACTGAATATAGAACTGCAGTCTGTCACTGCAGTGACAACACTGCATATCAAACTGTCTGTCACTGCAGTAGGCTTTCTCCAACTAGTCACCTAACCTGTTGAGTCACAACACTTAATATCAAACCACGATCTGTCAATACAGTAGGCTGTCTCAAACTAGTCACCTAACCTGTTGAGTCACAACACTGAATATCAAACCGCGATCTGTCATTGCAGTGACAACACTGAATATCAAACCGCAGTCTGTCACTGGAACAGGGTCTCTACAACTAGTTACCTAAGCTGTTGAATCACAACACTGAATAACAAACCATGGTCTTTCTGCCTGTCACTGCAGTAGGCTCTCTAAAACTAGTCACCTATCCTGTTGAGTTGCAAAACTGAATATCAAACCATGGTCTGTCACTGTAGTAGTCTCTCAATTTAGTGACCTATCTTTGTGTGCCAGCCCTGGGAAGATTAAATGAGACCTCTTAGCAGAGTTAGCTGCTAAGCTAACTGCCTTGTTTGTGTGCCACCACACTAAGAATCAAACCACTGTATCTCACAGCAGTAGGCTACCAAATTATTCGGTGTCTGTGTGTCACCAACCACATACATGCATGCTACAGACTCGAGCCCAGTTTAAAGCATCATGGGTTTACACGCAAATCATTGTGTGAGGTACCAAGGTAACGGCCCAGTTAGTTGTGTCACTGCACCTGTACTCAAAACTGCAGCTTTACAGCAGCAGGAGACTCAGCACACTGAGTTCCCATGCTGGCCGGCAGGCAGACTGAGTGCTCTCTTGAACAGGAAAAGGCGTTATGGAAGTGCAGAGACTGAGCAGGGCGCAGGAAATTAAGTGCTCCCAGCAGGCGGCCAGTGCTCCATGATTTATGCCCCCTAATAATGCACACATGGCATTCCCTTGCTGCCCTGCACTGCAGTTTACCCACAGCCTCATAAACCATTAACTCCCCAACCATTCAAACACACTCCATCACTGTCTCTCCAAGTGAAGGCGGTAGCATGAGCTTTAAGCTGCTTCAGATACATATTCCTTCACTGCCTCTGTCTACCCCCCCCAGACAAGAGCCCAGCACCTAAACTTTCCAAATTACGCACCCAGATTTATTCCAAATTGAGCAAATTGATATGCGTTTGAAAGCATAATGGTAGAAAGCTAAAAGAGAAGTCAATTGATCTACAGAGCCCATTCTTTTTCAGGCTTGGTTTAATAATGAAACAGATTTTTCCTTTTGCATGACAGGCAGGAAAGAGCTTCTGTTTCTGTGCGGCTTTAGATGGTTCACATGCTAGGCAAAAATAAATAGCATCAATGTAGCGTTTGGAAGCAGTGCATTTGCTGGCTATTACTCTCATGAGAACTAAATTTGAGATGCGAGTTGAGCTTTCTGGATTCCAAAATCATTAAGAAAGCAGATTTTCTTTTTTTCCTAATTCAACTGTTTGTTTTAAATTCCTTGAGAATCTGTACTTCTTGTGAAAGATAAAGGGATGACAAGCTGCACAGCAGGTCGGGGACAGCAAGCACAGCAGTGCTATCCCCTTTCCTGTAACCTATCACCTGTCCCTGATTAGAGACCCCCTCTTGTGGGATTTGTGAAGGGCAGATAATTCTTTTTTTTATGTTTATTTTATCCTTTTCTATCGAGAGCCAGCTCCACCGAACTCCCGGCACCTCCTCTCAGCCCCTACCTACCTTGTCTCCTGTCAGCACCTATGGAGCGTTGGGTTCCCCCTAGGGTGGGGGGATGTGCCTCCTAGCTTCCCAGTGGCCAGGCAGGTGGTGAGGACCAGCCTGGACATACCAGGGTCCCTGGAAGTTGGCACCGGGGCTATTTTGTAATGCTCTGGTGTTGTGTCTGCCTGATCCCCAGAAGACAGTGGCACTCTAGGGTTATCAGTGTGCATGCATTGTGTGCGCAGCGCATGTATCTGGCCAGCATCTTCTTCCTCCCAAAGTGCCCACAGCTGTAGTGCCACTTAATGTCACCCAGGTGGCAGTATCGCATCGAGTACAGTGACCCGCCCTTACCAAAGAAGGAGAGTGTCCTCTGAGATACTCAAGCTTCCTCCTTTGGCTGGCCTTCAACTAATCCAGGCTCGTTTCCAAATCCATGTCACCAGCGTTGAGAGTGGCAGGCATGCCGCTGTACCAACAGGCCAGCCAAGAGAGGGTTAATTCATTCCTTTCTCATTCTGTCCCAGTCCCTTTTTTAAAGCAGCAGCACACATTACGGTGAACAATTCATACCTATACCTTCTTATTCTCTTTTAGGTTGCCATCATTCTACAGTCTAGTAAGATTTTATTTATTTATTTAAAATTTGTTGATCAAGAAAGGCACACCGAACTGGAGCTTGATTCCAGCTGTGGCGGGGGTGGGGTGGGGGTGGGGGCGGTGGGGAGATTACAAGGTTGTAAAAATTATAATAAACCAAAAAGGAAAAATACAAAGTACAGTACTGAATAAAGCAACAAGTGCAATGTACAAAACAGAATATCAGAGGGTACAAGGGATAGCATGTACAAACTCGCAAGAATTTATAGTGCCAAAAAGTGACAAGTGTACTGGCTTACACCAAATATCAGATAGCACGGTACAAACATTTTCAAAAGTATGAAATCGTACTGTGTGAATAGTATTAATTCAATAAATCAGTTATGTAGTAAAACAGTAAAGTGGTGCAAGTCTGCAGAAATGTACAGTGTGAGTGCCAATAAATCATTAAAGTCACGGAGCAGTGTGGGGGTGCAGTGGGGGTCAGGGGAAGGTCATGTGCCAGCCAAAACACAGTGTGAGTGGCTAGCTGCAGGACCAGGGTAGAGAGACATAAGTAGATAGGTGCAGCTTCAGAGAGGAGAGTGAGGACAAGAGTCAGAGAGAGAAAGATCATACAAGAATGATCCCTGAGAAAGATGACCCCCTTTTCCCCAGTTTGAGCCTGCTTTCACAGTTTAATTAGGTTTGAAGTAAATAAGAGACGGCTCCTTTAACTGTGACTTCCCCAGGTTTTCCTCAGAATTCCCAGCTGGTTTTGACCCTGTATTGTTTAACACCACAGTTTTTTTATATCAAAATTCACTACTCTCTGCCCTTGTGCAGCAGTTTTGAACCTGACCACCCCACCACCCAATACTGAGAAGGCCTGCGCAGCGTACAGCTACCATTCACCAGAAATACCACCAACAGCTTAAAATCTGATTTCAGTTTCAGTTGACATCCATCTGTCCCCCCTCCCCCCCCAAGAAATTGTCTAGGTCTCCTTCTCGGTCAACAAAAACTAAATAAATAAATAAATTGTCAAGCCCAACCAAAAATTTAAATTTGAAACGTAAGGGACCTGGGACCAGCCCGTAATCCTGGATCCAATCTGCCTATTTCTGAAACAGTTGAGCCTAGATAACACTCAAGTAGAAAGGGGGCAGAAAAAAGACATGGGGGTTGATTCTCAAAGGCTTGGCGCAAGTTGCTCCAAAGTCGACTTGTGCCGATTGCTGATGCGCCAGGGTGCCTGCGTCCGATTCTCTATCGGGCAGGGTCTTGGTGGCTAAGTTCCACAGCTTGCGGCAACCCCAGCAGTGTGCCAGACAGAGAGCGCACCTGGACAGGGTGCTGCAAGCCTGCGGCAGTGTAAAGCAAAAGGCCACAAGCACCCCCCTGCCCCAGTGCCGATCCTGATATGTAATTAGTCCTAGTGGGCTATCAGACCCCCCCCCCAAGCCCCAAGCCCTGAAATTAATAATTAGCCCCAGTGGGCTATCAGAATTCCTCCCAAGCCCTGATCCCCAAAAGTAACAAGCAGTCAGCCCTGGTGGGCTAGTGGCACCCCCCAAGCCTCGATCCCCCGTGTTGCCAAATAAATAAATCAGTGGTGGTCCAGTGGAGCCCCTGATCTCCCATTACATTCTAACTCAACATACCTGGTGGTATAGTGGACCTTCACCCCCCATCCAGCACTGCCCTACCACCCTGCTCCCCCCAACCCATACCCAGCCGGCGACTGGCACAGCCCATCGCTCATCACCGTGGCCAGTCACTGAATGAGCTCTGTATGAGTGCATCCTGTATATAGTACTCGCTCAGTGAATGACGGCAGTTGCCATTCACTAAGTGCATACTGTATACAGTACATGCTCATACAGAGCTCATTTGGTGTCTGGCCACAGTGATGAGCGATGGGCTGTGCCAGTCATCAGCTGGGTATGGGTTGGGAGGGAGTGAGGTGCAAGGCACCGCCGGTGGGGTCACTATACCCGAGGTATGTTGGGTTTGAATGTAATGAGGGACTGGGATTGGGGCTCTAGTGGACCACCACTGATTTATTTATTTGGCAACACGGGGGATCGGGGCTGGGGGGTACCGCTAGCCCACTAGGGCTGACTGCTTATTGCTGTTGGGGATCGGGGCTTGGGGGGGTTCCGATAGCCCACCAGGGCAATATACCTACTACTATAAGTGCTTGGGGTGGGAGGGGCTGTATGTCCTACTGGCGGCACATTGGTGCAACACCCAGTGGATGCCAAAGTACACTTATGCCAGCCCCGGCTGGTGTAAATGTACTTCAGCAGTTCCCTTGCCCGGGGGTTTTGAGAATATGATTTTGGGGGATGTGACAGCTTACGTGTGTTGCAAACCCCCTAGCGCCATGCCACAGTCAGTTTTTTGGTGCAAGGCTGGCACGAGCTCCCTTTTCTGCAAGCAGCCTGTGTTTGTTGCAGGCTACTTTCATGAATAGCCTGGGGCATTTTTTTGGCACAAAGCGCCACTTGCATCCGTTTTCTTTGATGCACGCACCTGGTATCCTTCCTGAGGGCTTTGAGAATAGGTCCCATGGTTCATCTATAACACAAAGTGAAATATCCAGTCGACCCCCTTCTATACCTGTAGACACTGAGGACCTGAACAGCACAGAGTATATCTGTAAGAGGAAGCGGGTATAGAAGAGATTACATTTTTGTTTCTGTAGAGCTTTTTTCCTTTGGGGTCCTGTCAGTCAGGGCTCTTCAGCCCCCACTCGCTCCTTGACTGGTCACCATCTTCTGCTGGGACTTTCCCACCACCTCAAGTCCCTCATGGTTTTCCCCCTGTGTCCAGATCCAGTTCTATAGCAGCCGGAGTCCTAGCATGATGGCACAGGCCAGAACGGAGAGCGGGGCTTCGTGGTGATAGGCCTCACTTTTTCAGGGTTTCCTTCCCTTGGCCAGCGACATGCTGACACAGGCGTGCATGCCTCATGGAGGTGCACACACACTATGCGCCAACCACCAGCCAACCCTAAATGTTTGGCACTATCTGCTGGCTTGCCACCATGCCTCCATGTGGTGGCAGTATCTGAGCATTGTAGAGCGTCCCCTTTCCATGAGAGAGGGAGCAGTCTGCATACCCTCAGTCCTTTTCCACCCCAGTCAGCTGCCAGCAGCCTGAGTCTGTCACTGAACCCAGTCTACTGGCATAGTGGCAGATCAGGTGCCCTCTGTGCCACAGGGCCGGCAGGAAGAGATTACATATTTATAAGCAGAGACTTTGCTTTGAAGCTGGAAGGGGGGAAGTTTAAGAGGGATGTGAGGAAGTACTGCTTCACTAAAAGAGTTGTGGGCGCCTTAAACAGTCTGCGAGCACAGATGATGGGAGTGAAAACAGTGGGGGGCTTCACACACGTATGGGATGGGCATAAGGGAATACTGGCAAATAGGCAGGGAGGGTCAGCAGAGATTAGGGAGGGCCTGCGGAAACTGAATAGGCAGGGAAATCTCTGCAGACTAGGAAGGCCAAGTGGTCCTTTTCTACCAAAAGTTTCTCTGTTTCCATGTTTCTTTAACGGTGCACTTTTTTCTCTTCTCTTTTCACAGAGTATTTTTGGGATTGAGCAGCCTGTTCCACAGTTCCAGAAGCAAAGTTCCAGTGGTGTTCAGCTGATACCCTGTTGCTAGGAGGAGGTGAGTATCCTGTTCCTGAACTGAGCTTTTGCTCTGTGCCTAATATTATGCCTGCATCCAGCCTGAGTACAAGAAAGGCAGGTAATTAACCCTGTGTAATTACAGTCAGTGGGTTTTCATTTTTAGAACACAGCATTTAAAATAGCTGCAGCTCCCGTGATCTCGGTGCTCTGTGTCACGGGCTGGGTTTGTTGATTGGCTGATTGATTGATTCATTGATTGATCAATTTGTGGTCTTTGCTGTCAGACAGGATACCATGATTCTCGGCTTTCCCTATTCTGCCAAACTGCCACTCTATGCAGATTCAAGTGGATGTCCTCAAAGCATATTAGCCCAGAGCTCTTAACTTCTGTTTCTGTACACTAGACTCCACCATAGCCAGTTAACATGGGACTTCTTATATTGCAGGGAACTAGGACTGGTGCTGATTCTGCAGTACCGTGTCCCCAAACCTTCCACCCCATAACAAACGGTTAAGAGCCCAAAACCTCAAGTAGTTGAAGAGACCTGTTCTCCCCACCTCTGGCTGGCACAGTCAGGACTTAGGCTTACAAATCCTGGGACATTAGCACAGTGAAGGGCTTTACTCAGAGGGTGGTGGGATTGTGGGGTAGATTTTGCCATAGGAGGCAAAAGTAAATCAGATTCAGCTGGGGCTTCAAGTGTAAACTGAAGGAGTTCCTGGGAAGGAATCATAACACATGATATAGCTGCAAGGACAGTGGGGGAGGGGCTTGCTGGGCCTTTGGATGAAAGTTCATGTCACTCTGAATCCATTCCTTTCTCCATCCGTTCACACAACTACAGGGCTCCCACATCAGTTTGACATTTTCATGCAACTATAAGGTCGCTAACCTGGTGTTATCCTCTAAATCCCATTATTTTCAGTAGAACCTGGACTGTCCCATGTTTCCCATACAGATAATACAAGTCTATAGTAACAGGCTAGCTGCAGTGCAATCCTCTCACACCTGAGAGACTGCAGTTCATGTACAACGCTTGGAATTCTACACTGGAGACAGCTGCAGCATGACACAGAGATGAAGAGTTTGACTCAAGGGGAGGGGTGGGGGCTGCCTGTTGCATGAACACCCGCTGCCAGATGATCATGGAGCAGCACTGGCTTCAGCTGTGAAGGCAGCAAGTCACCGCTTGGGCACAGGAAGGGTGTAGCCGCATAACCCTTTTAAAGGGATCAGGGTGACATGATAGAAACCTTCAAGTTCCTCAAGGGCATTAAGGTCGAACTTTGGAATCTCTTTAAACTCAGTGAGGACAAGAATACAAGGGGGCACAACTACAAACTGGCAGGTGGAAGGTTCAGGATGGAGGTCAGGAAACACATCTTTGCAGAGAGTGGTGATGGGGTGGACTGAGCTTCCAGAGGAGGCTGTCAACCAGAGAAGGATTGGGGTTTCAGAAGAGGGTGGGACAGAGTCAAGGGGAAGGTAAGTGTGCAAGGGGGCACAGCAATGTGTTAACGTAAGTATATGGGCTCTACAACAAGCAGAGTAGACAGACTGTATAGACTTCTGCTGTCAAATTCGTATATATTGTAACCCCACCAATCAGTAGGGAAGTGGGAAATCCAGGAGGAAAACAACACACAGGAAAAAGAATAAGTGGAAAAATTCAGTGGTAACAATTTCACAGTAGACTGCTCCACTTTTTCTGTAAAATACATGAAGCTCTTTTGGCCTGAGAGCCCTGTAACTAATGTAAGCCTCCCATTAGGACACCATTTCTCTATGAGTTGCCTTGATGTGACTCCAGTATCAGTTTGAATCTAGGGGGACCAAAGACTCCTGAAATGACAGAGATTTGAATTTCTTTTACAGTGTTTGAGCATTGACACCTTTTCTGTTATCCATATCTTATGGCTGTTCCAGAAATAGCCCCCCCCCCCCCGCAAGCAGATGGCGGTTACAGTTTAGTAGGTATTACAGACACAGAATGAGCAACACACCATGTGAGAAAACTTCTCTCACTTACGTTGACAGAATAATTTCACATAATCATATGTTCCTGGGTACTGAATAGCCATTCTCTCCTACCCCCCTCTCTAAAAGTCCTGCTACAGTAAACCCAACTAGTAGGAACAGTTAGCTTGCATTTTTCATTAGGACCAGGTGAGGTGAACTTCGCTCTTGCATTTTCAGAAAGATTGTCTCATGGAGCAGTAAATCTCTGTGAAAATTGCTATTTTTCACGAAATGAAACGCTGTGCAAAAATCATTTTCAAGTGTTAAGACTGTTTTCACAAAAAAATTGCTGTTTTTTCTTGAAAAGTGATTATTTTTAAGAAAAAAATGTCAATTTTTGTGTGGTTTCGCTGATGTGCAAAAATGGTCAAATCCTTTACATATGCAAGATAAGAACTTCATGTGGTTTTTGCACACAGTGATTCTTGCCTCGTTACAGCCCTCCATGGGAACATCTTTCTGCACAGGAGGTTGAAACAGGTGCTAGATGGTAGGCATCTGGAAAGCTGTCGATCGTTATTGCCGATCCCTTAAAATTGCCTTTGTTTTCCACATGGCATAACTGCAGCAACAAAAATAAAAGAGTAATGCTTCACCCAATGAAATGCTTAATAACACCTTTCCTGTGTTGAATCCCTTCTTAGCGTGAGATCATTTTACCACCTTAGTCAGGATGGTGCATGAGTGTGTGTGCGGTCACTTCCTTTTAATGTGGTGTGTGATAGAAACATAGAAACTATCGGCAGGTAAGGACCACTACGCTCATCTAGACTGCCCATTTTCCCTGCCTACCATAAAAGGCGCAGACCCTACTTGTTATCCAGCTTTGCCTTCTTGTTCCTATTGCTAGGGTTCCCCTATACCTGTCCCATGCATGCTTGAATCCCCCCACTGTGTTTGCCCCCACCACCTCCACTGGAAGTCTATTCCATGCATCCACCACTCTTTCTGTGAAGAAATACTTCCTCATGCTACCCCTTAGTCTACCCCCTTCCAACCTCATGTCATGCCCCCTCATTCCTGGACATC
Source organism: Neoceratodus forsteri (assembly GCA_016271365.2). NCBI lineage: Eukaryota > Metazoa > Chordata > Ceratodontiformes > Ceratodontidae > Neoceratodus > Neoceratodus forsteri. Next base: position 448,305,136 of record JADMNL010000024.1, read on the forward strand.
TCCTTTTCTGCAAGATACTACCCTCCGGTACGCTATGTATGCCTTTTAGATATTTTAAGGTTTCTAGCATATCTCCCCCGTGTCTTCTGTCCTCCAGGGTATACATATTGAGGTCTCCCAGTCTCTCCTCATATGACTTTTGGTGAAGGCCCTGCACCATCTTTGTTGCCCTTCTTTGAACTGCCTCCACCCTCTCTACATCCTTACGGAGATGCAACCTCCAGAACTGGACACTGTATTCCAAATGAGGCCTCACCAATAATCTGTACAGTGTTATCACCACCTTCTTCCTTCTGCTGGTGATACCTCTCTCTGTGCACCCCAGCATCCCACTGGCTCTCCCCACAACCTTGGCATGTTGTTTAGCTACCTTTAGGTCATCAGATATGATTACCCCCAAATCCTGTTCCTGTTTGATGACCATCACTTTCACCCCCCCAATCACGTAATCCTCCCCTGGGTCCCTGCTCCCCAAATGCATGATTTTGCACGTTTTCGCATTAAATCTCAGCGGCCACACTCTGGATCATTCCTCCAGTTTACCTGCGTCCCTCCTCATTTTTCCACCCCTCCGGGAGTGTCCACCTTGTTGCAGATCTTAGTGTCATCTGCAAAGAGGCAGACCTTCTCCCTCCAGCCCCTCTGCAGTGTCACTTATGAAGACATTAAACAGGACTGGGCCCAGGACTGATCCCTGTGGCACCCTGCTTGTCACCCTCCTTTCCTCAGATTGAGTGCCATTTACCATGACCCTCTGTCTTTTGTCACTCAACCAGTTCCTAACCCAGTTTACCACCTTGTTACCCACTCCCAGGCTGCCCAGCTTGTTCGCAGGTCTTCTATGTGGAACAGTGTCGAAGGCCTTACTGAAATCCAGGTAGGCCACATCCACTGCTCCCCCCTGATGTCACTTTCCTTAAAAAATGGAGCACTTCTGCCCCACCTCCTCAGTGTTTTTTTCTATTATTTTTTTTTATAAATGCTGTTTATCTACCATGGGCCTCTGTGTGGACTTCCTTCACCTGTGCTACCATGTGCCCGGCCATGGCACTGTTCTCCATGGGAGACTTCCAGGACTCCCAGGATGCCTGTGTCACACCTGTGGTGGAAAGCATCCTGTGAATCAACCCCTGAGTTTTTTTGTTTTTTTTTTCAGTTGTTTAACCAGGTATAGCACACTGAGCTGAAAGCTTTTTTTACAGGAGCAACCTGGGAGCACAAGGAGGTTAAGTGACTTGCTCAGGGTCACACAGTATGCAAGTGGAAGCTGTGGGATTCAAACCCAGGTCTGGTCTGCTGGATGGCACCAAAATTTGCAGCTTAGAGCCTTAGACCACTGCACTATACTGCCTCTTTAGGGTTAGGGTCCCGCCATACAGCTCTTGCAGAAACGAAGTCCCCCATATCTGGTTGCCATGGCGGAAGCTCCCCTGGGAGCCATATCTGGCACCCCCGAGGAAAGGTTGGCCCGAGTTGCTTATGGGGGGAAGGCAAGGCTTCATCTGCATTGCAGCCCCTATGTTTTTCACACTGTATGCCCCTCCCACTGAGAGCATCCTACTGTCATTAGTGTTGACAAGCCTGATGCACTGACACACTAGCTGTTACCTTCCAGTGCAGCGTGTGGCCTCCTGGGCCTGCACATCCACCTATGGTTACCCAGGTGGTGGTGAAGCAACAGGATGTGCATCCCTTCCACCCTGAAGGAGAGCGTCCAAGGCTCAGTCCTCTCCCCTTGGCTGGCCCCGTGATGCAAGCTTGCTTCTGAACTCAGATCACGAGTGGTAGCTCTACTGCTGCATTGATGGGTTGACCCCATTATTATGCATTTTCTCTTGGTTTTCCCCCATCTTGATGTTGAAGCTCACCAAGTTGTGCCCTTCTTCTGGTTAAGAGGGTGGACAAGCAATTAGTTTCACAGCCAACACCAGTTCTGCTCCTTGGTCGATTGACTTGGGGAGGGGGGGCAATCCCAGGAGACCTGTCAACTCTCCTCCATGAGCCAAGTGCCTTACTGCTGTGACATGCCGAGCTCCAACCTCAGCACTAACAGGAACCCTGATCTCCCAGGCAGCAGTGCCAGCATGCTTCTGTGGCAACCAGTAGGGTCATTAACAATCAGGCCTGACTCAGTACATCAATATACAGACATCTAGCGTTGCCTTCTGGCTTTCATAGTTGAAACTCTTGCCTCAACCCATTACAAGTCATGACATATGAGTAACTATTCACTGAATGGAAGAGTAGGCAAACGCATTCTCCCACCACTCACATACCTGGGGAGAGTGGAGAACAACGTGGCTATGTGGGAAGGCATATATGAGGGATTGCTTACCTCTTTAATGTTAGTAATATGGCCTAGACAATGAGAAGTGACTTTGTTCTAACTGCATTTCTCCCAGTCCCTATGTTGATTGATTTGACCCCTTCTCACTGTTGTTATATCTTTCATGTGCTGCGTCACATGGTGTGCTTATGTATTTTAACTTGTATTCTCCAGGGTCGTGCTTGAAAATAGGCATTTCTATGCCTCATGCACCTAGCCGCTTACCAAAAGTAAATAAAAAATAAATAAGTGACCTTTGAGTGCACTGACAGTTTTAGTGGTGGCCTTATGTGTCTCCGTAAGTGCCATCCATTTGTTCCCTTCATGGGGAGCGAGAACAGGAAAGGAGAGATACTTGGGAGTTTCTGTGGCTGATGGCAGAACATTGTTTTTTGGCAGCTGTTATTATCTCCCACCCTCTTTTGGTTGAAAATTACTTCTGTAAACAGGAGGGATTCTCTCTGAGTAGATTTCAGACCCTGGAGGACAGAGACAGTGCCTGTAAATTTTGTGTTCTTTCTGTTTATCTCGTCCCTTCTTCCTCCCCTGTTCATCTCCCTTCTCCTGTACTTTAGTTTTCTTTTTATTCCTTCTCATTCTGTGTATTTCCTCTCTCTGCCTTATTTTCAATTTCTCTAAACTCCCCTCACCACCACCACCACCGGTTTCACAAGGATATTTTTGTTTATTTCTCTGCTGCCCTCCCCACCCCACACACACTTCTCATGCTGAATTATTTAAAGTATTGTCTTTCCTTTATTACTGTGTAGCAAAGCAAAAAATCACTCCCTGACGGCAGCAGCGGAGACCACAATGCAGTATTAACCCTTTGCTGACCAACTTGAATGTGGGGAAAAGGCAGACTTTACACTGATCGAACCCATTGAAAGGTCTCGTTTGACCTGTACTCACCCTCTTTATGAAAGTAAATGGTTTGCAAAACACTCTGTGGCAGCATGGGGTACATTAACAGATACTGTAGTAATGGTGATACATGATAGAAACCAAGGGCTTTTTGTGTACCGTCCTGCCCAACCCCTTTACTCCAAGGTTAAAAATAATCAAAAAAAAATCTGTCCACAACAACACATTCAGCACCAAATGAAAAGTTACATAGAAACATAGACTTTGATGGCAAATAAGGACTGCTTGGCCCACCCAGTCTGCCCATTTCCCTACCTATTGGATAAGCTGCAGATCTTAGTTAACTAACAGTCTACTTCTTCCTACCCCCACTAGAATTGCCTTATGTCTGTCCCATGCATTCTTGAATTCCCCCACTGTTTTTGACCCCACTACCTCCTCAGGAAGGCTGTTCCAAGTGTCCATGACTCTCTCTGTAAAAAAAAAAAAATCTTCCTCACATTACCTCTGAGCCGCCCCCACCCTCTATCTTCAAATTGTGTCCCTTGTTCTTGCAAGTCTCTTTTCTGAAAGATGCTACCCTCTTGGACTTTGTTGATTCCCTTGAGGTACTTGAAAGTTTCTGTCATGCCCCCTTACTTTCCTCTAGTCTAGGGTATACATATTAAGATCCTTTAGTCTCTCTTCGTATGGCTTCTGGTGCAGACCCTGCACCATTTTAGTTGCCTCAGGACATTAGAATCGAGCTTCAGTAACATTTTGTGGCTATAGAAGGAGACAACATTCATTTTGAAGTGGGATAAACGCTGCATTTGGAGCATGGCTGTGGAATAGAAGCGAGGGTCCTGGTTAAAAAGTAGGGAAATAAAATTGAAGTTAGAAACATTGTTTTAGTCACCCATTATGTCACCTTTATAACAGTATGCTCCATGATATCTTTAGTGCAAACATCAGCCCCTGTGTGTGTGTGATGTCTTCACAATAACTGCCAATCCCTATGATGTTATTCCTATAAACATAATCCCAATAATTTCATTAATGTAAAGTGTCGGTCTCAGTCTCAGAGATAAATTAACCACCACCTCTTGTGTCATATACAGAATTATGTTCCCCTGTGATCTCACATATGTAAATGACTTATGATGTGATGTCATATGTGTGAAAAACACCATCCCTTTAATGTCATAGTGTAATGTATTTTAAGGCCGCCTTGTCAGCATAACCTCTAATTTAATGTGTTTGAAAGCTGTTTCATCAGCAAAGCTCCTACTATAATGTATTTGAAGGCTGCCTTATCAGCAGAGTCCATACAGTAATGTATTCAAAGGTTGCTATATCAGCCGACCCCCTACTGCAATGTATTTGAAGGCTGTTTTGTCATCTGAGACCCTCGTGTAATGTATTCAAATATTGCATTATTACCGAGTCCCTACTGTAATGTATTCAAAGGTTGCTGTATCGGCTGAGCCCCTATGGTAATGTATTCAAAGGTTGCTATATCAGCTGAGCCCCTACAGTAATGTATTCAAAGGTTGCTGTATCAGCTAAGCCCGTAAGGTATTCAAAGGTTGCTGTATCAGCTTAGCTCCTACTGTAATGTGGGAGGGGTGTTGTGGGTGGAATTTGATTAGAGATAAGGGTGCTGATTCTGAGATGAGTCTTGAGCAGCAGATCCCTAGGTTCAGCTACACCCCATCCCTTCTCTGTGATCTGCAGCCCTTCTGAGACCCCCTTGCCAAACTCTGCATATTGTTGGTGCAGGGAGATGGGGATCGGGAGGAGGCACGGAGGTGGTGTGGTGGACTTGGGGAAAGCTTACAGGGAGGATGCTGTTAGGATAGTAAGGAATAGGAGATACTCTGGGGTGAAGTGGGAGCTGGCAAGAGGCCAGACATGTTTAGTTCCTATACTCAGGGCTCCTACCAGACCGCCTAGACAGTGTTATGCAATGCCAGATCGATGAGGAATTAGACCACCATTATAGTGGACGTTATTTCGGAATTTGATCTTGCTTGCATCACAGAGACCTGGCTTGATGATGGAGCTGGCCCAGTGTTAGAGTCAGCTGTCCCGACTGGATTCTCTGTGGTTCACTGCCTGAGGAAGGAGCACAGGGCTTGGGGGGGGGGCATCTGTTTTAGATCTGAGCTGAACTCGATCATAGGAATGCGTGCCTGTGCATGGGGGTCCAGGTGCAGGCTGCAGAATCCTTCTCATTTACTGGCCACCAGGGCATGGGAGGGGGGGCATTTTCTGCTGGAAATTGTGGACTTGATCACCAACAGGATGTTGAAGTTGACTAGATGGCTTATTCTGGGTGATTTAAATGCTTGAATCAAAGACAAACTCTTGCAATGTCTTGCCTTGTATGTTCACTGGGACTTGAAGTTGAGGATCTCGAGATTGATCCATCATTTGGTCAGATCACTGCACATCAGGTTCTTCTTCAGAGCCCCCCCTTGTAGTACACCCCTTAGGAAATGGTCCAGTATCCCCCATATAGGTTTTTTTCCTTCTCCTGGAGTCCTGGCAGGCGGCTACAGCCCTCCTGATAGAAGGACTCTCCCTCTGGTCCCACCGCTCCCACCAGTCCCCGGAACTTCCTCTGCAGATTGCCCCCACGGCAGGGCCAGGGAGGAGGTCACCAGCTTCTCCTCCTCCTTCCCCGGAGACCCAATCCAGAAGCTGGGGATGGCTTTCAGGAGCAGTGGACCATCACAGAGCCTGGCAGGCTCTTTTTCAGCCATTTGTCTCCTGTCCCTCTCCCCTACTGACGCAAGGATGTCAGAATGTGCCTCCTGACTCATACTGCATTCTGGCCACTGCCAGAGGGCAGTCAACAAGCGGGCAACAAGTCTCCCGCCTCGAGAGAGGAGAGCAGTCCTCCAGATGCTCGATCCTCTCCCCCTTCCAACCCCGGCAGCCTGGGCTGGTTCCCGAACCTGAGTCACCGGCATGATGCGAGGTGTAGCGACCAACACTTTAACCTCCAGCACCATTGGGCCGGCCAGTACGCCCCTTTAAGAAGGTTACAGTCAGAAGGACTCCTGGTGGTGCTAGGTATCTTGGGTGTAGTGGCGGCATGTGCTACAGGACTGAGAAAGCTGTGGTGGCCTATAACAGGGCAGTCAGGTTGACTTTTGATAATGTGGCACCTACTTGGGTATGTCCCCTGGCTTTTACGCCTTGGATTGCCATGGTGTGATGGTGAGTGGAAGGACACAAAGGCCAGGGGGCAGAGGTTGGAGCATTGCTGGAGGACATCCAGGGCCCAGTAGGACAGACTGGTTTTGTATATTCACTATGGTGAATATTAAAGGGCAGTCACTCAGAGGAAGGCAGGTTTTTTATCCAGGGAGATTGCTGCTGGGAAAAATTGGCTGTCTCAGCTTTTTAGGACTGTGGACAGGCTACTTCATGGAGTCTGCAAGAGTTTTTTCACACACAAAATGTGTGGAGTTTGCTCGATTCTTCTTGGAGAGAGTGTCCTCAATTTGTACCAGGATCTCTCTGAGATGGCTGTGGCAACCCAACAGAGTTGAGCCTACACGTCCCAGACTCGTTCATTGGTCATGGGGAGAGCTTAAACCGGGCATGGTTGAAGAGATGAGTGGGATGATCTCTGAGCTGTGGCCAACATTTTGTGAACTGAATCCAAGCCTGACAAGTTTACTGGCGAGTTGCATCAGGCAGCTGGGCCCATGTTTGCCAGGATTGTCCGGTGCTACCAATTGGAGGGGGTCTTCCTAGCTGCATTGAAAGGTGAAGCAACAACCTTGCATTGAAAGGTGCACTGGTGAGGTCTCTTCTGAAAAAAACTTCTTTGGAACTGGACGTCCTGGTGAATTTTTGAGTGAGGTTGTTAAGAAGGTAGTTGCGCAGCAGCTTCAGGCACATTGCGTGGCCTCCGGGTTCTATGAGCCTCTCCAATCTGGTTTTAGGCCTAAGCATAGCATGGAGACCGCACTGGTTCAGGGTACATAATGACCTGCTTAGGGTGCAAGATAGAGGAGTGTGGTCAATTCTCATTCTTCTCTAACGCTCCTCAGCTTTAGACACCATGATCCATAGGTTGTTACTGGTTTGGATAAGGGAGTACATGGGACTCCCTGGCAGAGTCATCTGCTGGTTTGAGTCCTACTTCAGGGACAGGACATAGATGATGGTGTTGGGGAATTCCTTCCTACTCCCAATGGCACTACCCTGTGGTATACCCCGAGGCTCTCTCCTCGCACCCAAGTTGTTTGCAGTGTATATGCTGCCACTGGGAGGGTTCATTAGGCAGTGTGAATTGAGGTTTCACTGCTGTGCAGATGATACCAGGCTTTATAAGTTGTTTGTACCAGGGTTGCCTGGTGCAGTGGATGTACTAAATAAATGTTTGGCCGAGATCCAGGATTGGACGTCAGAAGAGGAATCTCTTGCACAACAAATCTTATTACCTTTTATAACACAGTAAGTGCAAGTATTGATCTAGGAAAACCTGCAGATGTAAACCTCTTGGACCTAGGGAAGGCTTTCGACACTGTTCCCCATGACGTACTAGTAACAAAAATGCAAAAAATAGGCTTTGTCACTTACATGGTCAGATGGATAGAAGATTGGTTAACTAACCATTTACAACAAGTTAGAATAAATGGGCACCTTTCATCTAACGGCATTGTGAGTAGTGAGGTACCTCAGGGATCAGTCTTAGGACTGGTACTTTTTGGCCTCTACATAAGTGACATGACTGTAAACGTTGTAAATAAAATCACCAAGTTTGCAGATGCTATTAAACTTGGTGGTGAGGTAGATACCATGGACAAATTCATGTCTCTGACCAAAGATCTGAAACATATTGAGGCTTGAGCATCAACAAATAAAATGAAATTTAATCCTAATAAATGTACTGTGTTACACGTTGGAAAAAAAATCCGTCCTTCACATACTGTCTTGATGGTATAGAGCTTAAAACAGTGGCTAGGGAAAGGGAGCTGGGAATACTAGTAAATAATGAACTAACTCCCTTTGACCACTGTACAAAAGTACTAAAAACAACTAACAGGCTGATAAGCTCAATCAAGCGCACATTTGTATCTAGGAACACTCAGTGTGTTATGTAGCTGTACAGAACATGTGTAATTCCACACCTGGACTTTGGATCCCCGTTCTGGAGTCCCTATTTGACAAAGGATATAGCTCCTATTGAAAGGGTCCAACGGAGAATGACTAAACTGATTAGACGGGTGCACACTCTGAGTTATAATGAGAGATTAGAATCACTAGGATAATTTAGTTTGGAGGAAAGAAGGATAAGAGGGATCTCCTCTTATTATATAACATCACAAAAAACTGAATTAATGAACCAATGTGAGCTGGAATACATAAATAGATCAGCAAACCTAAGGTCACACAAAAACCAATAGACACCTCCAAGGGTGTGCACAAATAAGAGAGAGAACTATTTTAGTGTGAGATCAGTACATCTTTGGAACAAACTTCCTTCTAAAATAGTAACCATACCAACATTTGCTAGATTTAAGATAGAGTTGAATGACTTCATTTTATCTACAAGAACAAAATAATACACCCACTCAGAGTGTGAGACATATAAATGGGCCTTCGGGCCTTTTTTATCTAATCAAACCAAGAAATAAAGTAATTGAGCTGGTTAAGACTCAACCATGTAGCCGGCCCAGTGGTGCTGAGGGTTGAGGTGCTGGATGCCACACCTTGCGCCACGCCGGTGACCCAGGTTTGGGAACAAGCTCGGGTCGTCGGGGGTCGGTAGGGGTGGGAGGAGATCGAGCATCCAGAGGACTGCTGTCTCCTCCCAGGAAGGGTTCTAGGGGACTCGTCGCACAGGGGCGACCTCTGGTGGAGACCAGAGGAATGCCGAGTCTGCGTCGCTACACATTGCGAGGGGGCGGTGCTGCGGTGGGCGTCAGCAATAGTGTCACTGATGCCATTGCACGACCGAGCATAGGGGGAAACTAGAGGAAAAAACGGAAATACCCTGCCTTCAGGGATAGGCGATGGCACCACATACCATCAGCCACACTCCACAGGCCGAACTACCTCCTGTCCTGGGCCGAGCCCAGCCTGGCCCAAATTATAGATCGAGCGCCCTGGGCGGATAGGGTGGCCCTTCCTTGGGGGGCTCAGAGCTGAGGGGATAGCCGGGCTGGGGCCAGGATGCAGAGGGACTTTCAGGCTAGGAGGTAGAGTTGGGGGTATGGTGGATGCCTGAGAGAGTCCCCCGTAGTGGCAGTGAAGAAACAGAGTAAAAAAAAAAAAAAGACTCAGCCATGAAAAGACTGAAGTGCTGGTTGTGGAGCAAGGCTGACGTGGGAGAGTGGGAACTATCAAGAGAGATGGGGCTTTGACTCAGTTACTGTAGGCTCTTTGCTGCCACCAGGGTAAAAAATCTATGGGTCACTCTGGACAAGGGTCTGACATTGGAGGCTGAGGTGTCAGTAGTTGGGAATGGCTTTTTACCATCTAAAGAACATCAGCTAGACTAAATCCCTTATCCCCCCCTCCGAGACCTGGCGATGCTGATACATGTGTTTGTGATGTCAAGTGTGGACTACTACAATGCTCTGTACCTCAGGGTCAGTGGAGGTATGCTGTGGCACCCACAGTTGGTACAGAACAGAGTTACTAGGCTGCTGAATGGCCTTTCTAGGATATGTCATGTCTTACCAAGTGGTATGCGAACTGCACTGGCTGCTGGTAAAGTGGAGTATCGTCTTCGAAGTTCAAAGTGCCATGGCCGCTGCTGCTTCTCTCTCCCCAGCTCCTGGATCCCTGCCCTAGCTGCAGATCTCAACAGCCCTGACCGGGCACCTTGCCTTCTGAAGGCGGCATGGCTTGCTTTCCATTCCATGGCCACCACTGCTTCTCTGTCCCCAGCTTCCTGGATCCCTGACCCGGCCGCAGGTAATTCCACACAGTGCCTTTGCTGCAGCATCTCTAACCAAACTCCAGTTGGTCGGCGCCTGATCTCCCAGACATTCCGAGTCTCCTCAGGCTCTTTTCGAAATTGGAGTGCCTTTTACCACGGCCAGCCATCTACCAAGGACTCCTCTATGAGGGAAATTTTTCAGGATTGTATAGCTGGCTATGGGAAACTGAGCTAGAGATTTCACTAACTGAGTTTTGTTTTTGTTTTTTATTAACTGTTGGCAGATTTGCTTACTGTGGCTTGCTACATTTAATGAATCTTTGTGTTAGCCCTACTCTGCCTGCAACTTCTTCCTGCACTCTCCCCTCAGCTAACCCCTTTCTCATGCAAATCCTATCCCCCTGCCCTTCTCTCTCACTCTAACCTCCACACCTACCGATTTTCAGCCGTTTAGGCTGTTAATAGAAACATAGAAACATAGAATTTGATGGCAGATAAGGACCGCTTGGCCCACCCAGTCTGCCCATTTCCCTACCTAATGGATAAGCTGCAGATCCTAATTAACCAGCAGCCTACTTCTTCCTACCCCCACCCCCTAGAATTGCCTTATGACTGTCCCATGCATGCTTGAATTCCACCACTGTTTTTGACTCTACAGCCTCCTCCGGAAGGCCGTTCCATGCATCCACAACCCTCTCTGTGAAAAAATACTTCCTTAAATTACCTCTGAGCGCCCCCCATCTTCAAATTGTGCCCCCTTGTTCTTGCACACCTCTTTTTTTGAAAGATGCTACCCTCTTGGACTTTGTTGATTCCCTTGAGGTACTTGAAAGTTTCTATCATGTCCCCTCTCCCTCCTTTCCTCGAGGCTATACATATTAAGCTCTTTAAGTCTCTCTTCATATGTCTTCCGGTGCAGACCCTGCACCATTTTAGATGCCCTCCTCTGGACAGCTTCCATCCTGTCTATGTCTTTGTGGAGATTGGGTCTCCAGAACTGCACGCAGTACTCCAGATGGGGTCTCACCAGCTGTCTGTACAGAGGGATAATAACTTCCTGTTTTCTACTGGTGATGCCTCTCCCTATGCATCCCAGTATCCCCCCAACCCTCCTTGCTGCCCTCTCACATTGCTTGCCCACCTTTAGGTCATCTGATGTGACTACCCCAGGTCCCTTTCCATTTTGTTGTTGTTAGTATCTCACCCCCATTGTGTACTCTTCCCATGGGTTTTGTTTCCCAGGTGCATTACCTTGCACTTTAGCATTGAATCTAGGCTGCCATACATCTGACCATTCCTCTAACCTTGCCAAGTCCCTTCTCATCCTTTCCACCCCACCTTGTGCATCAACTCTGTTGCAGATCTTTGTGTCATCTGCAAAGAGACATACTTTTCCTTCCAGTCCCTCTGCAATGTAAAGCATAAGACATTGAAGAGGACCGGTCCTAATACTGAACCCTGCGGTACCCCACTAGTAACCCCCCTTTCTTCAGAGTAGACTCCATTTACTATTACTGTCTGTGTCATATTCTCCAGCCAATTCTTTACCCAGGCTATCATCTTGGGACCCACTCCCAGGCTAGCTAACTAGTATATTAATCTTTTGTGTGGGACTGTGTCAAATGCCTTGCTAAAGTCTAGGTAGGCCGTGTCCACAGCCCCTCCCTGATCTACTACTTTGGTCACCCAGTCAAAGAAATCTGTCAGATTTGTCTGGCATGACCTTCCCGCTGTGAATCCATGCTGCCTTGGGTCCTGTGCCCCTCTGGCCTCTAGATACTTGACAATTCTTTCCTTCAGAAGTAATCCCCTCTGGCTCCAACCCCCTACTGATTTCTGTCTCTCCTGGTCTTCTCCCACCCTTTGTTCCAAACCTGCACTAATACCAGCTTTTCTCTACTTCTCCCCAGATTTCCTCAACAGCTCTGACCGGGCTCACCGCCTTCTGAGGGTGGCATGGCTTGCTTTCCGTGCCACGGCTGCTGCTGCTTATCTCTACCCGGCTCCTGGATCCCTGACCCGGCTGCAGATAATTCCACACAGTGCCTTTGTTGCGGCTTCTCTAACTGAACTCTGATTGGTTGATGCCTGATCTCCCAGCCAATCTAATTCTCCTCAGGCTCTTTTCGAAATCGGAGCGCCTTTTACCATGGCCAGCTATCTACCAAGGACTCTTCTCTGGAAATTTTCTCCCACCCACCCGACCCACCCACCCCCAACCAGCACTCTTTAAATGCTCTTCCTCCCCCTCAGGTCACAATCCCCACCCAGCATTAACTACTATTGACTCCCCTTAAAGTGACACCATTTTGCCACCTGATACCCAAACATATTTTTAGCCCTGCTCGCTTCTGCAAATTATCTGCACTCTCTTTGCCTGTCCACTGCGAACTAGCTGTTTGCAAAATGCATAATTATACATTCCTCCTTGCTCTCAGCTCCATGGCTGGACTGTTACTGATGACTGACTTTTGTGCCCCTGTCGTAGCTGCTGATCAAATATACCTACGCACCTTTACTAAAACATGCACTCCAAACCTTCCCCCATCCAACACAATCAGGCCTGATCTGTCCCCCATGAGCTCTACCATGCTGGCCCTACTATCAAACCTGGAACATCGGTTTCTAGGCCTTTTTGTCCACTCCTTGAGCTTCCAGTCCCTCTGCTGGCTCCCCTTTCATGTCCCCTTATCTCACTCCTTCTCCTTCTCCTTGCCGGCGACGTTGAAAGCAACCCAGGGCCCCCTAATACACATATTGACCATATACAAACGTAACTTGGGCAGGACACTCGGGGTTCAGGATTGCACACCTAAATATATGTAGCCTGTCATCCAAGTTCTCTGAACTTGAGGCCTGGGTGTCCCTATACAAGACACACATCCTAGGCCTCTTGGAGGCCTGGCTGAAGCTGTCCCTCACTGATGCCTCGTATTACCTCCCCAGTTACTCCATACTATGCATGGACAGACCAGGATGAAAGAAGGGTGGAGGCATAGCACTGTATGCTCATATCACAGCCACCACCATCGCTTGCTCATCCCCCACCTCCGCTAACTAATGATTAGTAGCCGAGATTGTCTTGTGTGCCACAAAAAAACTTCACCTAGGCTACTGCTAGCCCCCAACCCCAGCAGGCATCCAAGGCCTATCCAATTTTCTGGAAGGTCTCGCGTGTGCCCCCATTTCTAGAGGCACTATCATACTCGGGAACTTTAATCTCAACTGGACTGATACCCCAGTACCTGACTACATACATCTGCTGAAATGCTACAGTCTGGAACCAGTCATCACCTCCACCCCCAGATTCAACACCCGCTCACACAACCATTCCACCTTAGATTGGATTATCACAAATCAGGCAGACATGGTCCTATAGGCGGGCACAATGTCGGACTCAATTAGTGACCATACCCCCTACTTACGTTGTTTAACAACCAAATCAATCCATCCTCCCCAAAAACTTTTGACATTCAGGAGATTTAACCTCCAGGACCTTGACTCTGTCTTTACTGATGACAGGACTATTAACTGGTCCAAACTCAACTTGTACAAGGATGTCTTAGCTGTGGTTACATTTTTTCACCGATGTCCTTTGTAAATTTCAGGGCAAACGTTTCCCCATCACCACAAGAAGGGTCAGAGGCAGCTGTACCTGCTGGCTATCCAAGGATCTGCTGGCCCAAATGAAAAGCAGAGACAAAACATGGAAAGCCTACAAGTCACCCCCCTCCCCCTAGCTAAGGAACACATATAGACAACTGTGAAACTCCTGCAAGTAGGTGGTAAAGTCACCTAAGCACAAGTATTACACTAACTTGCAAAAAGATGCACTTGGTAACCCATGCAGTTTCTGGGCCCTATAGGGTCCCTACTGAACCCTAAGTATAACAAGCAGATCACACAGCTAAACTTCCCCTCAGGTCCCATCACTGAACATGGTGCAACTGCAGACACTTTCAACAGAATGTTTACTGATCTCACTCTTTATAATAGCAAACTCCTCTCCCAGACTCCCCCTGACCAGCACAACAAACCGCAGTGCTCCCAGCCTGACCCTAATGCTGCCCATCCTCCCTCATTTTAGTTTAATGTCATCGGCCTGAACATTACTACCAAACTCCTGAAGACACTACCAGCCAGAGGTAGCCCAGGTAGTGATGGGCTATACCCTACCTTCCTGAAGCTACTCTCCCCAGCTATTGTTAAGCCCCTAACCTTTATTTTCAACCTTATCCTCATGACATCAATTATACCTTACTCTCGGAAGCACACTCATGTGATGCCCTTTTTTTTTTTTTTACAACTCTATTTATTCTCCCCAGGCACTGGAGCTCTCTTGGGCTACACAGCGCTCTGTCACCCACCGTGATCCCACCCCCTCAAGGGAGTTACTTTCTCCTCAGGAAAACCCTCTCCAGCCAGGGTCCGTGAGGAAATTGAAGGGGCCGGGCATAGATCCGGTAATGGGCGTGTGGCGGTAGGTATTGAGAGCCATCGCCTATCCAGGCTTGAGGGCTTTTTCGTGACTTACGCCCTCGATGTGGGACATGCAGTGCCACCCAGCCTGTGATGTGGATGCTCCTAACCACATCCAGAGGGCAGTTGCCGACGTCATCCCTTGCTTGCGAGCCCCTGTATGTCACAGTGCTGCTGGTCTCCACAGGGGGCTGCCCCTGGATCCCTCCCCAAGAGAGGAGAGCAGTTCTCCAGACGCTCGATCCTCTCTCTCCCCTGCTGACCCCCAGCAGACCTGGCTTGTTCCTGAACCTGGGTCGGTGGCGTGGTACGAGGTGTGGCATCCAGCGTCTCAACCCTCAGCACCACCAGGCTAGCTGTGATACCCATTTTTAAAGCTGGTGATCCCCTCACCCCAGAAAATTATAGACTCATCTCCCTCCTCCTCCCACACCTGAGTAAATTACTAGAGAAAATTGTTCCCCACCAGTTATCCGACCACCTAGAAAAACACCACCTCCTGTGCCCTCTCCAGCACAGCTTCCACAAACACCACTGCACCTCCTCTGCGTTGGCACTATTTTCCAGCCATGTCCTTAGAAACATGGACAAAGGCAAAGCCACAGGGGCAGTGTTTGTGGATCTATCGAAAGGCCTTTGACCTCGTTGACCACCATCTCCTCTCACCTGACACTGTCACATGGTTCTGTAGTTACCTCTCCAACAGGTCCCAGTCTGTCTTGATAGGTAAAAGCTGCACTACCTATCCACACTGGGGTACTCCAGAGCTCAATACATATACCTCTGCTATTTTCTGTATTCATTAATGGTCTCCCCGCTGAAAGCATAAAATGTAAGTCCCTCCTCTATGCTGATGATCTAGTCATCTGTCATAGTGAAAAATCTCTTGAGTCATTATCTTCCACACTCTTATTAAACTGTGGAGCTGCGCAGAACTGGTTTCTCTCCAGAAAACGTCTTGTAAATGAGAAGACAAAAGTAATGCTGTTGGGCTCTAAGCCATACCTAGCGAAGGTAGCCAAATCAAAAGCCACTGTCCTGATTGCCACCCCTGCCAGCCCTCCCCTCAAAACTGTCCCCTATCTCAAATACCTAGGTGTGACTCTAGATCCCTCTCTTACTTTCAGTGTACACATCAGCAACACAGTAAAACTAATTCACCAAAAAATTAGGTGCGACCTACCGACACAGTCAATTTCTGTCCCCCAAAGCTCTCCTAGCTATTGCACAACAGTACCTGTTGCCCCTTCTCAACTACTGTTCCTCCATATACTCTACTGTGCCCTTATCTCTACGCTTGCGCCTAAATACCACAAACAACTCCATTTGTCGCTTTGTCCTCCAAGTCCCATTCTCCACTCACCACTGCTTACTATACCAGTCTCTAGGCTGCTGCACATTACAGGGGCATTTTAACTTCATCATGGGCAGTCTAGTTGACAGAGCACTCAGGAACTATCAGCGGTCCCCTTACTCCGCTCTACTCATCGACAGGTGGTCCCTCAGAGTGTCCAGGCTTCCTCCGTTCCTCCTCTTGAAATTCCTCGCACTTCTACTTGTATGGTTAGCAAAGCTTTCTCTGTCTCCTCCCCCTCCCTCTGGAATAGACTCCCATCATCTATCTGGTCATCCCCTCCCATCAGTCCTTCAAATCAAACCTTAGAGCGTGGCTACTATCCAAGGCCACTTGTACTTGAAACTGTCCCCCTAGACAGCGTCAGGACTCAAATCCTGCCCTGGCATCCACCATCTCCCAGTGTCCCAACCTTATAGCACTGTTTGTTCCTCCATCCATCCTGGATAAATGTCTACCTATCACACTGAACTGTTACTGTGTACTCCAACTCGATATAGCATTATGTTACCTATTACTCTGTATCTAATCCACTCCTGTTAGAATGCGAACCATTGTTTTATTTATTAGTTACCTGGCTTCCCTGTGACTGTATGTTTATACTTTACTACTGTTATCATGTTAAAGTCTCCAATAACAGGGTATCCATTTTTTGTATGTCACTGTACCAGTATATATTGTTTTCTTGATAAGTTCATGACATGTACTCGACCTCATGCTGAAGAATGTTTTGGTAGTCATGTTTTGTTGCCTAATTGTATCACTATATTGTATTTATGTGCATCACTGCTTTGTATTGATGTGTGTCACTGTATTGTATTTATGTGTATCACTGTACTGTATTTATGTGTATCACTGCTTTGTATTGATGTGTATCACTGTATTGTATTTATGTGTATCACTGCTTTGTATTGATGCGTATCACTGCTTTGTATTGATGTGTATCACTGTATTGTATATATGTGTATCACTGCTTTGTATTGATGTATATCACTGTATTGTATTTATGTGTATCACTGCTTTGTATTGATATGTATCACTGTATTGTATTTATGTGTATCACTGCTTTGTATTGATATGTATCACTGTATTGTATTTATGCATATCACTGCGTTGTATTGATGTATATCACTGTATTGTATATATGCGTATCACTGCTTTGTATTGATGTATATCACTGTATTGTATTTATGTGTATCACTGCTTTGTATTGATATGTATCACTGTATTGTATTTATGCATATCACTGCGTTGTATTGATGTATATCACTGTATTGTATATATGCGTATCACTGCTTTGTATTGATGTATATCACTGTATTGTATTTATGTGTATCACTGCTTTGTATTGATATGTATCACTGTATTGTATTGATGTGTATCACTGTATTGTATTGGTGTGTATCACTGCTTTGTGTTGATGTGTATCACTGTATTGTGTTGATGTGTATCACTGCTTTGTATTGATGTGTATCACTGCATTGTATTGATGTGTATCACTGTATTGTATTTATGTGTATCACTGCATTGTATTGATGTGCGTCATTGCTTTGTATTGATGTGTATCACTGTATTGTATTTATATGTATCACTGTATTGTATTTATGTGTATCATTGCTTTGTATTGATGTATATCACTGTATTGTATTTATGTGTATCACTGCTTTGTATTGATTGTATCACTGTATTGTATTTATGTGTATCACTGTATTGTATTTATGTGTATTACTGCTTTGTATTGATTTGTGTCACTGTATTGTATTGATGTGTATCACTGCTTTGTATTAATGTGTATCATTGTATTGCATTTATGTGCATCACTGCATTGTATTGATGTGTATTACTGCATTGTATTTATGTGCATCATTGCTTTGTACTGATGTGTATCACTGTATTGTATTTATGCGTATCACTGCTTTGTATTGATGTATATCACTGTATTGTATTAATGTGTATCACTGCATTGTATTTATGTGTATCACTGTATTGTATTTATGTGTATCACTGCTTTGTATTGATTGTATCACTGTATTGTATTTATGTGTATCACTGTATTGTATTTATGTGTATCACTGTATTGTATTGATGTGTGTCACTGTATTGTATTGATGTGTATCACTGTATTGTATTGATGTGTATCACTGCTTTGTATTGATGTGTATCACTGTATTGTATTTATGTGTATCACTGCTTTGTATTGATATGTATCACTGTATTGTGTTGATGTGTATCACTGCTTTGTGTTGATGTGTATCACTGCTTTGTGTTGATGTGTATCACTGTATTGTATTGATGTGTATCACTGCTTTGTATTGATGTGTGTCACTGTATTGTATTGATGTGTATCACTGTATTGTATTTATGTGTATCACTGCATTGTGTTGATGTGTATTACTGCATTGTATTTATGTGCATCATTGCTTTGTATTGATGTGTATCACTGTATTGTATTTATGTGTATCACTGCTTTGTATTGATGTGTATCACTATATTGTATTTATATGTATCACTGCTTTGTATTTATGTGTATCACTGTATTGTATTTATGTGTATCACTGCATTGTATTGATGTGTATCACTGTATTGTATTTATGTGTATCACTGCTTTGTATTGATGTGTATCACTATATTGTATTTATATGTATCACTGCTTTGTATTTATGTGTATCACTGTATTGTATTTATGTGTATCACTGCATTGTATTGATGTGTATCACTGCTTTGTATTGATGTGCATCACTGCTTTGTATTGATTGTATCACTGTATTGTATTGATGTGTATCACTGTACTGTATTGATGTGTATCACTGATTTGTATTGATGTGTATCACTGCTTTGTATTGATGTGTATCACTGTATTGTATTGATGTGTATCACTGCTTTGTATTGATTGTATCACTGCATTGTATTGATGTGTATCACTGCTTTGTATTGATGTGTATCACTGCTTTGTATTAATTGTGTTATGGCTGCCACTCCTGTGGCTCGGGTCGCGACTGAAAACTGTCCTCTGGATCAGTTAGCTTACTTGGTTGCCAAAGACATAAATAAATAAACAAACACATAAATACAGTTGGCTTGATAACTTATGAGGCTCTACACGAGTAGAGCCTGGGCTATCTGGTAGATCTCCTGCATCGTTACATGTCCTCGTGCCCTCTCAGCTCCACCGGTGTGGTCCTCCTTGTAGTACGCGGGGCTAGGTTTAAAACCTTGGGAGACCAGGCCTTTGAGGTAGCTGATTCGGCCCTTTGGAATTTGCTTATGAGGCAGCTGTGGGAGGCCACCTTGGTGGAGGCCTTTAAGAGTGGTCCTAAGATCTTTTATTCAGCCACGTATTTGGGACTAATAGTGTCCTACATCAAGCTGCCATCCCAGTCTACTTGTTACCTGCTGTAGTTTTATACTGACATTCTCGTTGTAATTTATTCATGTTTTTTTTTAATGCTATTTTTTATTTAGTGTCTCTCTTACACTTTATGTGAGGCACCCTGGGCCTCCAGGGAAGGTTGCCAAATATCAATAAAGTCGTCGACTACTACTACTACTTCTACTGCTGTGTCAGCAGAGCCCCTATTGTATTGTACTCAACAACAGCACCCCTTCTTTTAATGTATTTGAAGACTACTATGTCAGCTGAGCCCCCACTGTATTGTATTTGAAGGCTGCTGTATCAGCTGAGCCCCCACTGTATTGTATTTGAAGGATGCTGTATCAGCTGAGCCCCCGCTGTATTGTATTTAAAGGATGCTGTATCAGCTGAACCTCTTTTTTAATGTGTTTGAAGGCTGCTGCAGTATATCAGCTGTGCCCCTACTATAATGTATTCGAAGGCTGCATATCAGCTTAACCCCCTACTGTAATGTATTTGAAAGCTGGTGTATCAGCTGAGTCTTGGTTTCTTGGTACAGTGAGATAAAAGAAGGCCAAGACCCACAGAGATTGTCTCCCACCATAAGGTGGGTTATTGTCTGGGTCTAGAATGGCTAATAAATGTATCTAGCTCCTACTCAAAGCTGTCCATTGACTGTAAATTTGCTAAGAATCCGGGTAATGAATTCCACAAACGGGTGTTCTTATAGTGAAAAAATATAGCCTTTTATTTGTCTTCCGCCCTTAGTACTATGAGTCGCGGACCTTAACTGGGTGTTTCTTTAATTGACTTTGATACCTACTTCTTTCATTAGGTCCTCGTTCTTAAGTATGTGAAAGAGAAGTAGAATGTCACCTCTCTGCCTCCTCTCTTGTAAGCCAAACAGACCCAGTTTAACTAGTCTATTTTCATAATCCATGTTACCCTAACCCTGTAGCATTGTTGTTAATCTTCTCTGGCACCTTTCTAGTAGTTTTACATCTCTTTTTAAATGAGGATACCAAATGGAAGAACCATAGTCGAGGTGTGGGATTACAAATGTTTTGTATATCTGAACTATGCAATGGGGTTGTCCTGTCACAAACAAATGCCTGATTGCTTGAATTAGATAGTTTGCTTTTGTGGCTACCAAGGTACAATGACCAGAGTGGGAAAGAGTGTTAGTAATAATAATCCTTAGATCTCATTCCTTATATAACGATTTTAGAAGGATTTCATTCATGAAATATTTGTATTTCTGATTATTCCTTCCAAAATGCAACACTGTGCACTTTTTAGGGTTAAAGGACATTTTATTACTGATAGCCCATTTTTATATTGTAGTTACATCATTATTCAGAGCTGTATGTTTCTCAAGACTATCCACTTCACTCCCAGTTTTGGTGTTGTCAGCGAACTTCATCAGGTGACTGACTACGTCAGAACCCATATCCGAGATAAATCGTCCAAATAGTACTGGCCCCAACACTGAGCCCTGCGGCACTCCAGCACACACATCACCCTCTCTAGAAAGCATACCATTTACTCTGACTCTTTGGGTTCTGTTAGAGAGCCAGTTCCTAATCCACCTGATGATGTAGGCGTTAATACCCATACTGGACAGCTTGTTAACTAAAAGGTCATGGAGTACCTCGTTGAAGGCCTTTCCCAAATCTAACATGATCACATCATATGATGTACCTTCATTGAGACTTTTACTGACCTGCTTATAGAAGGTTATCAGATTGGTGTTACATAAAAGGCCCTTCTTAAATCTATGCTGAGAGATGCCATGTAATTTTAATGCTATTATTTCATCTTCAATCAAAAGTTTCAGTAATCTTTCTATGATTTTGCAACATGTGAGGATTAAGCTGATTGGTCTGTAATTCCCCACTTGGTTTCGATTTCCTTTTTATGTTTGCTTGCGTGCATGCACAAGAAACATTATGTGGCAGCTTAGGAGAGAAGCGGGTTTTGGAGGTGCAGCACTGTGGTGGCCAGTGCTGCCGCTGCATTTGTGGGCTTGGCCATCTTTATGCAATGCGGTGGCATGCTGCTGCTGACACTAGTTCAGCAAGCATGCCACCAACTTGAAAGAAATTGGCTGTTGCAATGAGGGAACGCCCTGTCATTGCAGGGAGTGCCTTGCCTGCCAAAATATTTCTGTCCACCCCACTCCCTCCGTACCTCATCCCGGCACCAGGAGTGGAAGTAAACCCTCCTGCTCCCTCCCACTGTGTGCTGTCCGCCCCGCTCCCTCTGTTCCCCTGTGTGTTGGCTTCACCCCGACGTACTGTAAAGAAAAACCTGGCATGCATATAGTACCACAATGAAACCTCAAGGTAAGGGCTAAAAGGGATCTGTGGGTTTAGTCCTGATGAGGCTGATAAGCTTGACAGACCACAGTGGTAAGTTGGCAAATGGGATGTATCATGTCTTCAAAATGGAGGTCAGATAACTTATTGTAAAATAAGTATTTTGTTACATATATAGTAATTTTAATTTGTTCAGTTTTTTTTTATGTTACTAAATTTTTATTGGTGCACAGAAGGTACAACATATTAAGTTCACTTCATTAGGTACACAACCATAAAAATAAACTTTTTACAATACAGATGTCAGTTTCTATAGTTAAAGTTATTTAAGCAAAATAGAGTCCATGATTATCTCTCTTCATGCAGTCCTTTTGTTATCTCTCTCTCTCTTTCCTCTCCCATTTCTCCAGGAGTCAAGCTGTTAGAGGACCACCACCAAAGAGAGGAATGATAGTCACTTCCTGACAGTGTTGGCTCCAGACGAGCCCCCCCCCTAGCAAAAAGGGTAGAGGGAGCCCATACATAAAGTCAGTCAGCGCCAGGGTTCAAACATCTCATGGGACTCTGGTTTAGGGCAAATTAGAATAAACATCTATATCCATCAGCTATGTACAATTCTAATAATCTTGAAGGTTAAAACATAAATAAAAGTATAATTAAGACCTTAACCAAAACTATAACTGCGTGTGTGGTGGTTTTTTTTTTGTCATTTTAGGGTACCTAATACTCTCATGCTATATAGGTGACATTTGTAACTGTAAAAGCAAACACCATCTAGAGCCCAGTCAAGGTCCCTGTTCTCTCCGCCCTGTTGTGTTGAGTTTCCCCTCCTAAGCCACCCATCCCAAACTTCCTGGAATTTGTCTGTGGTAAGTCTGAGAGAGGCAGTCATTCTCTCCATCTCCTCTAACTCTTGTATTCTACTTATCCATGTTTCAACACTGGGAGGGTTCAGAGACAACCAACAGACTGTAATACTCTTTAGGGCAGCCAGACGGAGAATATGGTACAGCTTCCTTTGGGGTCTGGAAAGTTTTAGATGATCTCTACCAATAATGCCCAGACATAGGCTATGGAAAGATCCAGAAAGAGTTACTCTCAATAGTCTCTGGACACGTTCATGGACCTGTTGCCAATAAGGCCTGACCTTGGGGCAGTCCCAAAAAATATGAAAATGGGACCCCACTCCCCCGCAGCCCCTCCAACAGAGGTCAGAGTGATTAGAGTCATAGTGCCGGGTGATCACCGGGGTCCTGAAGAATCTTATCAGGACCTTCCAGTGATATTCACTCCATGTTGGGGAGGCAGTGATTTGCCAGTTCTGGTTGAGGGCTCTCTGCCAATCTGACTGGTCAATTTGTAGATTGGAGTCTTTTTCCCCATTGGAGTTTTATCAAGTTAGCCTGCTCAGAATTTTGAGTAATTAGTAGCTGGTGTATCTGTGAGATAGGGCGCATCTTTGATCTCAGAGATATCCAACAGTAAAATAGTTGCTCCAGGTCAACTAAGGTTCTTTGTAATTGTTGTAAATGTGGGGATTGTTGTATAAAGTGCCTTACTTGTAAAAAATGAAAATGATCTTCTCTTCTAAGGCCATACTTTACCACTAGCTGCTGGAAGGATGCACAGGTACCCCTGTCCAGAACATGAGAAAATCTGGCAAGGCCTCTGCGCTCCCAAAATTTGTACCCCGGGTGTAACCTTGGGGGGTGAAAGTTTGCCTGGTGTCGAATAAGGGCCAGGGGACCCACACCCTCTGGGACCCCGAGTCCCCTACGTAGTTGTAACAAGACACCTAGGGTGTGTCTCGTCCATGGATTCGTTATTTTGTTCAAGATCTTCGGGGGAAAAGACGTTGTAGGCAGGGTCCAAAGAGGAAAATCCGGAGCCTGCTCACTCTCCATGACATACCACCTTGTCTCTACCCGTTGCTTCATCCAAGCATATAGCCAAGGGGCTTGTGCCGCCATATAATATTTATTGATGTCTGGGAGGCCCAACCCCAACTCCCTTGGTGCAGAAAGTAGTATTCTGTTTTGTCTAGGCCTTTTGCCATTCCACAAAAACTGTGTAAGCAAGTGGTTAAGGTCTTTCTTAAAGTGAGAAGGGAGGTGTACCAGGAGGGTCTGAAAGAGAAAAAGCAGGCGTGGGAGTATGTTCATTTTAATAGTATGGGCTCTGCCCAACAGAGTCAAAGGGAGCAGTCTGCACCTGGCCACATCTAGTTGTAAGGGGTTTAGTAATCTAAGATAGTTAATAGAAAAAAGTCGTGTTATGTCGGTCGTTACTCTTATGCCAAGGTATCTGATAGTGTTGTGGGTTGCCCAGGAGAACTGAAACTGTGCGTTGATCTCCAGAGGAGGACGGCCACTAATCCTAATAGCCTCTGATTTAGAAGGGTTAATTTTGTAACCTGCTAATTTTCGAAAATGATCTAAAGTCTCCATCAATGGAGGCAGGGAGGCTACCGGGTCTCCCAGGTATATTAGAGTGTCATCTGCGTATAATGAAATTTTGTGAGATTGGGATCCCACTTGAATTCCAGTGATCTGGGAGTGTTGTCTAATTTGCACTGCTAAAGGTTCCAGGGAAAGGGCAAACAGGAGGGGGGAAGAGGACACCCCTGACGAGTCCCTCTGTGCAGGGCAAATCTGGAGGAGATGCAATCATTTACACTGATCATAGCTTCCGGCTGGGAATATAATGCGTAGACCGCCCCAATAAAATTATCCCCGAGGTTGAACTTTTTGAGCACAGCTTGTAAGAAGCCCCAGTCAACCTGGTCGAATGCTTTTCAGCATCGATGCTCACTGCAATTTGGAATAGTGGGGACCCTTTTTGCGAGGAGATAATGTTTAATAAGCATCTAATGTTGTCTTGCAAGAGTCTTCCAGAGATAAACCCTGTTTGGTCGGGATGTACCAGATATTTGATAACTAATTGTAATCTCTGGGCCATTATACCCATAAAAATCTTCAAATCTGTATTCAGAAGTGAAATTGGGCGATATGAACCACACTCCATAGGTGGTTTATCGGGTTTAAGCAACACTGAAATTTGACCATAGTTCCAGGATGGGGGGACAGGATGTTACTGCCTCAGGACTGCGTTGAAAGTGTCGAGGAGCGGAGGGAAAAGGTCCGACCGAAAGGTTTTATAAAATTTGGCTGGGTAGTCGTCTAGCCCTGGGGCCTTGGCTTGTTTGAGATGGGAAATTTGGTTTTGAAGCTCCAACATGGTGGTAGATAGTCCTAGTGTCTCAGTTTGCTTGAGGTCTAGCACCAGGAGAGGGATCTTAGCCAGGTATTGGGCAATTAGAGCTTCATGGTCTGGGCCACGCTCTGTGGTGTACAGCCTCTGATAGAAATCCGCAAAGCAATTTGTGATGTCCAGTTGTGACATGACCATGCTGCCATCCACGTCCCGCCTAAGCTTTAAAAATGCTCTGGAAGCTGCTTCCTTGCGCAGTTGTGCTGCCAGTAATTTACCGTCTCTGTTACCTTTCTCATAAAATCGCTGCCTAGCGAAACTAAGCTTAGCTTTTCTATTTTTTGATTCAGAATCTGGGTTACCTTTTTTCTAGCTGTGTCCAGCTCTTTTTTATATCTTCTGTATGTTGTTTTTTGTGTTGGGGTTCGAGCTTAAAGATCTTTTTCCTCTAAACCCCTCTGAGTCTCCCTTCTCTCCCCATTCAACCTCGAGGCATAAGATATGATTTTGCCCCAAAGATAAGCCTTCAGTGTATCCCAGTAAACAGTGGGAGAGACATCCGCTGATAGGTTTAGGGCTTGGAACTGTTTAATTTCTTCCTTGACCATTGTTTTGAACTCTTCCCTATTTATTAGACTTAAATTTAGTTTCCAGTTAGGGTTATGACGGCGAGTGTCCAGCACCAACCGTAATGAAATTGGGGCATGATCTGAGAGACTAAAGCAACCAATCTCGGCGGAATCTACCGCCTAGGCCCAGTTCTTCAGTATCAGGAATAGTTCTATCCTGCTGTATCTGGAATGTCTTGGGGAATAGAAAGTGTAGTCCCTCCCTGAGGGTGAACAAAACGCCAAGCATCCATCAGACCATACTCATAGATGAGTCTGTGTAAAGTTGTAGAAGACTTGGAGCGTCTGCCTGGCTGTGTGCCCGATTTGTCCAACTGCGGGCTAAGTGTTGTGTTAAAATCTCCTCCCACAATCTGAAGGCCCAAGTCAGTGACTGCCAAATCAGATATTACCTTCCTCAGAAATTCTGGTCTTCGGTTTTCTTCATTTGGGGTATACATTTAAAATACTGCATCTACATGCTCCTAGTCCCAGGTAAAATAAATCCGCCTTCAGGATCAGACCTCACCCCAACTCCTGAAATGGTAGGTTTTCCTTATAAGAATGGCTACACCACGTTTATGTGGTTGTTTCTGATTATGTGAAGAATATACCTGCCCAACCCATGATCTTTTCAGTTTCAGGTGTTCCCTTCGATGAAGATGGGTTTCCTGAAGTAGGGCTATATCTGTCTTGAGGTCATTTAATTCTTTAACAATCTAGCTTGTTTTATTGGATTACTTAGGCCTCGTACATTATAAGAGGTTACCTGAATTTCAGCCACTTTCATCCATCCAGAGAGTTAATTCGGACTGATCCCTCAGGCTCCCCCTCTTCCTACCCATCACACACAGTAACTCTAAAACCACACAGCAGGAGAGAAAAAAAAAGAAAAATTATCCAACATTTAACTTTCTTTTCAAACATAACTATATACAATTCTTTAAGTGCATCAGCCACTGTATTACGCTGTGCAATAATTTTAACTATTAACATTTCTATGTACTTCAAGGTGTTCAGTAAAGAAAATCCCTATAAGATGCCTTCCCCGTAATTGAGATGACGGGAGTGGGAGGCAGAAGAGAGTTCAAATATGGAGTAAAACAAAATGGTTATATTAAATGCACGCTGAAAATAGAAAATAGAGTTAAAAATCTACGTTTCGACCTTAGGTCTTCTTCAGGAAATATCTAAAGAGAAAAAAACAAGTTAGTGTGTTTTTTCTCTTTATTCTAAATAAAATGACAGTAATTTCAGCAAATGTCTCTTTCATTTTGTCTTAGACCACATGCTGACGCAGCGCCTTGTCTTTGTTTTTTTTTCAAATATGGAGTTCCCTATGCTGACTATTTCAGTTAATAGTCAGTAGGGCCAAAAAGAGCAAGCGCCTGTATTCTTAAGTAAAGGAAAGAAAGGGTGGTGGAAAGTTAGCTATATAATGATGTATACAGCCCCCTCCTCCCAGTGGGTAAATAACTGAATACGTATGTGGGGCTGAAGGGTGGATCGGGACTTGGTCTTGCCCTTCACTAGGTGTATGGTAGGATGAGCATGAAGGGTCATCCTTGAGAGTGGACCTGTGGCAATATGCAGCCTCCATCTCCTCTCCCATAATTTGTTCACTTTTTAAAACAATTCATACCCAATTCTGTGTGTATACTTAAAGCGGAAAAATATTGTGGGATATCACAAGTGCTTAATTTATATTGTGACTAATAGTGGGTGACTGCGTGATGCATTATTTTTTTTTAATGGTACCCAAGCAACGTGACTGTTTTGGAGTCCAAATTAAAGCTATGGTCAACAGTATTCTATTTTCAAAATCATGCCTTTGAGAAAAAAAATTCTGTTGGACAAAATAGCACAGTACCTTGCTTTCTGTGTTTATTTTATTGATAAAGGAAACAGTAATATGCTACAATAAAAATAACCATTTTAAGAAGTTGCTCCTCAAACCCAAGTGATTGCCAGTCATTTTTATGTTTGCTTGCATGTGCAGCACACAAGAAACATATTGAGGTTAGTAGAGCATTGCAGAGGTATGGCAGTGTTGTGGCCAATGCAGGGGATGCTTTAATGGGTGTGTCCCTCAGCCACCAATCAACAGGGAAGCTGCCAATGACAGCAGTTTCAGAGCAAGCGCTGGACTTGAAAGAAATCTTCCACTCTAATCAGGGACAGTTTTGTCATCGCAGCGGCAGATCTCTTCCCCATCCCCTTCCCGGCAACCAGGCACATTCCAGCCATGCGCGTTACAGTTCACAGTAATACACATGGCTGGAGATACAAGCAACTCATTTGCTCAGTGTACCTTTCCCAGTAAAACATATTAATAAATAAATAAATGAACCATGGCTTTGCATAATTGGCAGCTCCTGCTAACCACCACACACTCCCCCCAAAGCCGACATCGGGGTGCCCAATCCCTGTGTTGGCATGTATCCCCTCCCCCCATTAATGTGCCACACTGGGAGCCCACCTCAGTGTGCCAAACTAGTATATTTCTCCGACACTGGGATGCCCCACTCCCTGTGTTGGATGTGCCCCCCATGCCCATTTTTTTCAGCCAACCTCGGGTTGCCCAATCCCTGGGTCAGCATTGATCCCCCCTCCACTAGTCTGATCCACTGGGAGCCCACCCCAGTGTGCAGAAATTTATTTTTTATACTATTTCATCTGTAAAAAAAGAAAACCATCTCCCAAGGTCTTTTTGTGTTTTTAAACCTAAAGGAAAAGAAAATGGTCCCTCATCATCCTTGCTGCCCCTCCCCCATCCCTCCCCTCTGTCTGCGCGCTCCACCTCCCTGCACCCTCCTCACCCATACTTACCTCTGGAGGTCCGGCGCTGCAATCTTCCATGGATCAGGAACACATCTGTACTCTTCAAAAACCGGACGCGAACTGCAGAAAATCACAGTAAGCCGTATGATGGTGGGGTTTCAACTTAGGTTGATATCTCAGCCATTTTTGGGAGTTTTGGTCCCAAATTTTCAACATGGGATTCTTGGGACCCCACCTCAAGGTCACTGGCACTGTCATTTCGTTTCTCAGTCATGAAACGTGATTTCGTGGTTGCTGCATAGGATCACTTTTTGGGACTGATTACCAAAACAACAGTGCCACTGTTCATGAGGTGGGGTCCCAAAAAGCCCATGCTGCATGTTTGGTGAGCAAACTCCAAAAAATGACTGAATTTTGAGCGTTCATTGTGCAGTTTGTATGCATGCTCATAACTTCACTGTTTTTTGATATTTTCACTCCAAATTTCCAACATTGTCATTTTTTCACACCTCCTTCTGAACAGTACAGCTGTAATTTTTTGCATCCTGCCCAAAATGTGATTTTGCACCTGTGGCACAGAATGGCACAGTCATTGTGCAAAATCAACTTTTGGGACAGATTAATGAAATTACAGTGCCACTGTTCATGAGGGGAGGTCCCAAAAAGGCCATGTTGAAATTTGTGAAATAATCAAAAATATGTACAATGTGAACATAGCTTATCAATTTCTACACATGCTCATAAGTTCTCTAATTTTCGTATTTTCACTCCAGATTTTCAATATTGCCATTTTTACACACTTCCTCATGAACAGTACAAATGTCATTTTTCACATCCTGCCCAAAATGTATTTTCACACCTGTTGCGCCGAATGGTGCATTTGCTGTGCAAAATTACCTTTTGGGATTGAGTAACGAAATGAATGTGCCACTGTTCATTAGGTGGGGGTCACAAAAAGCCCATGTTTAAAATTTGGAGTGAAAATACCAACAAACGCCCAGGGCATTAGGGTTTCCAACCATAACGCCCCACCCTGTACAGACTGACGGGCGTCGAGGGTGTGACTTGGGGTCATTGACCATAATGCTTATGCCATTCCACCCTCACCCCTACCCTGCAGCCGTTGACCAGCATTGAGGTGTGTCTTGGGGTCTTCGTCCCTAACGTTCACCCCATTCTCCTATACTGCACCCATCTCAGGTTATTTCCTTATGGAATGGATTGAGCATAGGAGCCGAAGACCCCAAGGCACACAGTGACATATGTCAGAGTCTGCAGGGTGGGGTGAGGTGGAATGGTGTGAGCGTTATGGATGATGACCCAAAGGCACATCTCAGTGCCTGTCAGTCTCTGCAGGGTGGGGGTTGGTGTTAGTTCCATACTTCACTGCCATTCCTAGTATGCATCTCTTTAACTCCTGCAGTACCAATGCCAATCCCAGCAAGCAAACATTCGGCATTGACAAATGCTTGTTTATGGATGGGGATTACTAGTGCCATGAGCCAGTCTAGGGGAACAGTGCCAGATTTCAGGGAATTGTTAAACAAAATGGACAGTGGAAGAGCCGGAAGGACAGCCATGTTTTCAGGAACAGCGGGCAGGGATTCAGCTAATCTATTTTAAGTGGAAGTCAAAAACTTCCAGGAGTCAAAATCTGGAAGTCACTTCAGTTTTTTGGAAGTCAAAATACTTCCAGGATCCCACTTTTGGAAGTCAGTATTTTTGGATGGACAAATTTACAGATGTTAGCATAATAAATTAGTGGTCAAATGCAATTTTTTTCAGAGAAATCCATCATTTCTGACTTCCAGGCCTGCAATTTTGGAAGTCATCTAATTTTGTGTTTTACATCTGGAAGTTAATTACTTCCTCCCTCTTTGTTTTGGAAGTTTTTGCCTTATTTTTGGAAGTTAAATACTCCCAAAATGGACTTAACTGAAGCCCTGACAGCGGGTGTATATCATCAGGACCTGACTAGGTATTAACCTTTATAGCTTTTAATTCTTTTAGAACCTGACTTGATGAGAAGTCCATAGGGGGAGGACTAGTGTTTGGTGTTGAATCACTCAGAATCTTGTCATTCTTAAACACAGAAATGAAAAACTCATTAAATGTCTGGGCCATCTCTCCGGGATCAGTTATAGTTCTGTTTAGTAGTAAGGTCCCTAATGCATTTGTAGCAGTTCCATTACTGTTTATGTAGGTGAAGAATGCCTTGTTGTTGTCTTTTGAAAAAGCCATCCGACACTCCAAATTAGATCTCCCTTTTTAATCAAGTGTTTAAGCTTGTTTAATTCTATTTTATAATGTTTTGCATTCTCTTGGACACCTTTTGGATTTCTTGGATAGTTTTTCTTTCAGTTTTATTTGTTTCTGGACAGATTTGGTTAGCCATATCGGGATGCTGCCTTTGTTGTTGTATTTCTTAACAATGTGTACACATCTTTCCTCTAATTCTAGGATTATGTTCTTAATAGTTTCTCACAGTGTCAACATCCTTGTTTGTTAGAAGGATCTGCCAGTCAGTATTAGTTAGGGAGTTTTTAATAATTTCCCAATTGGATCTTTTGTAGTTCCTAAAAGTAGTGAGATTTGATTGGGGATATTTCCTTGCCACTAGGGATCCAGTAAGTTTGCAGTGGGCACGTGACCCCAGAGGGCTGTGCACCCTTATATCGGATATGCAGTACCGTTGCCTAGGTTAGTCACGACCAAGTCAAGAACGTTTTTTCCTCTAGTGAGGCTAAAGACATGTTGGTCCATACCATTTGAGTTTATAACTCTAAGAAGGTCGTTCTTGAATTTCGTGATACCCATTAGTTCCTGCCAGTTCATGCCAGGTAGATTGAACTCTCCAAGGATTAGAACATCTCTCAGGGAGGTCGCGTTATCAGTTTCTTGCGATAATGTATTATTATAATTATTGTAGTTGCCAGGTGGACAGACAGTAGCAGTTACCCACTATTAGTTTGTTTCTATTCTTGAACTTGATTTCCAACCAAATAGATTCATTGGATACAAGGGACTCGTTATGTACCTTCATTCGGTGGCAACATATGTCGTCTTTAATATAACAGCAGACTCCCCCCCCCATCCCCTTTTCTCTCTAGGCATTTTTTTTTTTTTTAAAGCTGGTAGTGCTGGATGTTATTTATTCAGTCAGTTGAGTCATCACACCATGTCTCAGTTATAATGGCCATATCCAGTTTGTTCTGTATAAGGTAGGGCTCAACTTCAGTCTCAAAATTCTCCCAATGTGAAATGCATTTGTATCCTTTTAGTAGAGCCCACTTCCTGAGCAATTCATTTATATTTTTTATTTTCCTTTGTTTATGATACCCAGCTCTAGGTACAGGTAGTATTTCCAAAATGAAAAGTTCACATCCCATGTCCTCATGTAATTTACACAGATGGCCAAAGTCTTTCTTAATCTGATCAATCTCAGCATTGTTAACATCATTCGTTCCTACATGTTGGATCACTATTGGGTTATTACCAGCATCCTTTAGTATGTTTTTTATCATTGATGTTACATCCTTATTTCTGGCACCCCGGAAGCTGCTACACGTTCTATTCATTTTGTCAGAGTTACATATAAGTCTGTCAATATGTTTAATAATAGAATCCCCCACTACAAAAGCCTGCCTTAGGTTGCTGTGGGGGGGGGGGGAGGAGGTTGATTGCCTGAGGAGGTTTCATTGCTGTTTGTAGGGGAATCGTCCATTAGCAAGTCAACTAATTGGCTATTAGAACTTATCAGTGGTGGTACACTGCAATCTTGGGTCTCATCCCTTGTTAGATCAGCCTGTTGATTACCAGCGTTTTACATGGTGGTAGAGCAGCTGTTGTTAATAGGGCATGAGGGGGTAATGTGTGGTATTACAAGTGATTCTGAATCACACAAGAGTGCATCTGTGTGATTTGTCATCACATTATGCTCTTCAGGTGATGCGTCATCATCCATTAGGTTTATCAAGGGGTCATAGGTATTTTTAATTGGAATGATAAACTGCATAGCGTTCCTGCCTTGTTTTAGTTTTCTACTATTACAGTAGACTCCCATTTATACGACCGCCCACGGAGACATCCGAAATGGTTGAATAATCGGGAGTTTGGATAAATGAGAAGACAGTCAGAATTCCAATTAACGCATCTTTATTTTATGATTTAAAAAAAAATAAGCTTTATTCAGTCATTGAATTTTCTGTAGCCAAATAAAATAAAGAACACTACTTGAAGTAATCGGTGACAGCCCTTTGTTTTCGGTTGTCAAGGGACTTTCCCCACGCTCGTTGCTTCATAGATCATAGAAGAATAACCTGTACAGGATCTGAGTCGGGCTGACTCTTCAAGTACAGGATGCACTTAACAAAATGCTCCACTGCTTCAGAATGACTAGGCATAACAGGGGAATCGCAGCTATCATCATCCTCCTCTTCGTCATTCAGATCTGCTTCCTCCTTCTGAACAAATTTGATTATTGCATCATCTGTCATTAGCTCTTGTCCATTCTCAACAGCAGCACAATTTTGCCACTCCTCTATTTCTTTATCTGAGATGGGGTCTGGCAACAAGGCTGCCAGTCTGTGGAGTCTAACTCCCAGTCATCATAAATGTCTTCAACACCCCACTTGTCAAACCCCTCTTCCTTGTGGAATATAAGTTGGTAGAGTTACTGGGACCAGCTATTTCAGTATTACAGTGGAAAGGCACATCTTCCTGTAGTTCAGAACTACTCCCATTGCTGCTATCCCCTAAACTGCTGGTTGCAGTAGTGCCAGCTGCTTCGAGTGCCTTTCAATCTAGCAACCATCTCATCTTGTTGTTTCTCAAGCTGGGTCAGCTTGCTATAGAAGGCTTTAATATCCACTTGAAGTATGCTATTAATAACACACTTCTCACAGATAAACATACTGCATGAGGGTAGCGTTTCTACTAGCTTGCACATATTGCAGCATGTACACTTATACCTAATTCCCCATCCATCATGAAGATTTTGTCCCCCATCATGAAAGTTTTAAAGAAAAGTTTTTCTTAATATATATATATGACGCTCCTCAAGCCCAGAATCAGAGTTAAAGAATATTAATAATCACTGCTAGCCTACTGTGAGCAATAACCCTAGATTACTTTATTTCCCAACACATAGGCCACAAAACAATCCTTCAGAATGCCTACCTCTAGTCCCTCTGACTGTAGAATATTAAAAAATATACTGTAGGCACAAGCAGCAGTTCCACAGGGTGCTCCTGTGAACTACAATGCCCAGTATTTTCTGGTAGCAGCACCTAGTCACTACATTAATGTATTTGAAGGCTGCTTTATCAGCTGAACACCTGCTGTGCCTCTACTGTAATATCAGCAGAGACCCTTCTGTAATTTATTTGAAGGTTGCTATATCAGCTGAACCCCTGCTGTGCCTCTACTGTAATATCAGCTGAGCCCCTACTGTAATGTATTCAAAGGCTGCTTTATCAGCTGAGCCCATACCGTAATGTATTAGAAGGCTGCTATATAAACTGAGCCCAAACTGTAACGTATTCGAAAGCTGCTATATCAGCTGAGCCCCTACTGTAATGTATTCATTGGCTACTATATCAGCTGAGCCCCTACTGTAATGTATTCATTGGCTACTATATCAGCTGAGCCCCTACTGTAATGTATTCAAGGGCTACTTTATCAGCTGAGCCCCTACTGTAATGTAATCAAGGGCTACATTATCAGCTGAGCCCCTACTGTAATGTATTCAAGGGCTACTTTATCAGCTGAGCCCCTACTGTAATGTATTCAAGGGCTGCTATATCAGCTGAGCCCCTCCTGTATTGTACTCAAAGACTTCTTTATCAGCTGAGCCCCTGCTGTAATGTATTTGAAGGGTACTAGATCAACTGAGCCCCTACTGTAATGTATTCATAGGCTACTATATCAGCTGAGCCCCTACTGTAATGTATTCATAGGCTACTATATCAGCTGAGCCCTACTGTAATATATTCAAGGGCTACTTTATCAGCTGAGCCCCTACTGTAATGTATTCAAGGGCTACTTTATCAGCTGAGCCCCTACTGTAATGTATTCAAGGGCTACTTTATCAGCTGAGCCCCTACTGTAATGTATTCAAGGGCTACTTTATCAGCTGAGCCCCTACTGTAATGTATTCAAGGGCTACTATATCAGCTGAGCCCCTACTGTAATGTATTCAAGGGCTACTTTATCAGCTGAGCCCCTACTGTAATGTAATCAAGGGCTACTTTATCAGCTGAGCCCCTACTGTAATGTATTTGGAGGGTACTATATAAACTGAGCCCCTATTGTAATGTATTCGAAAGCTGCTATATCAACTGAACCCCTACTGTATTGTATTTGAAGGCTGCGTTATCATCTGAGTCCCTACCGTACTATACTCGAAGGCTGCCTTATCAGCTGAGCCCCTGCTATAATGTTTTTGAAAGCTACCATATTAGCTAAATCCACACTGTAATTTAAGAATGAGCCATGAGAATCCTGTAATCTTACTGGTCAAAACATGGCATATGACCATTG
This sequence comes from Neoceratodus forsteri, assembly GCA_016271365.2. Taxonomy (NCBI): domain Eukaryota; kingdom Metazoa; phylum Chordata; order Ceratodontiformes; family Ceratodontidae; genus Neoceratodus; species Neoceratodus forsteri. The sequence continues at coordinate 448,339,857 of JADMNL010000024.1, forward strand.
ATTATTCTCTTACAACTGCACACTTTTCTTGATCTAATTTCTTTTCTTTACGAAAGTCCATTTTATGAGAGGGATAACACATTCCAGGGTGTGTTGTCTCAAAGGAACTAAAACTGGTGCTAAAAGAAGCTATATGACATCTAGGTGAGAAAACTGCAGAGCTGTAAAAGTCCTGTGATGTCTTTGAAAAGCAGGAAACCACACTAGATCAAAGGAAAGACTCAAGATCAAAGAGTCATATTGGGAAATGAGTTTTTGTTGATGTCACCTTATTTAATATACCTCCTGAGTGATGGGACATCCTGTGTGTATTCATTTTTATATTTAACAGGGAGGAGCTAGGTGACGTCATGGACGAGGCAGGTTCAAAGACAGTTTTAAACTATTCTGTGGCTGAGCTTTAGACACATTCCTGTTGGACTCTGAAACAACAACATCTAACTATGAGCACTGTAAGAAGGTAACAATACATTAGATAGAGAAGTCTAATTGTGTTGTGGTAGGAGTTTGTACTATTTCCTTTTAAGTGATTGTATGCTTTGTGATATATGGTTCTGTGTTTACATTTTACATATTTTTTTATCCATTTTTATGTAAATCTATATTTAAAGAGACTGCCTGGTGTGCCTTCGAAATTCTTTCTTTTACATGTGAAGTACAGATGGTTAAAGTTGACACTGTTCATAAGCTTAATGGTAATACCAAACTGGGAAAAGGTAAGAATTTTCCTAAGGTCATTCATAGAGTTTTTAGGGTTCATTTTGGATACCTGTTTAGGTGCCCTTGGCGAAAGATATCTGGCATTCCCCGAAGAACAGAATTACCTGAGCCTGTACATTTGGGTATACTAGCAGAAGGTTCACAGTTTGAATTCCTCCAGAACTTGAGACCAAAGGTGATCCGGACCCACAAACAGACAGGGGTGTTACCCTGTTCTGTTAACGGTTCATAATACTGCGCTCGGAGGTTGGCACTGTGGGAGCAGAGGGCCTGACCTGCTGAGTGGGGTTGTGATAGATTGGTTGGCAGCGGTGTGCATAGTTTGGTAATACAAGCTTTTATTGTTCAGTGAGTCAACTTGATCTGTACAGCTCACTTGCAAAAAAAGGCAGTGATGTATTTTTTTAAAAAGGACACAGAACTATATCACTTGGCTTACAGTCAGGTTCCTACCTGTTTTATTTATTTTTTCTAAAGTGCAAGTTAGGGTAGCCTTAGTTAGGGAAGAAGATGGCTTCCAACTACAGCAAGCACACTGTAGACTACTTGAGGCAGACCTGTACAAGGTGAGAGCCACCAAGCAGAACCTCGTGGATGCCCTGATGGTAGCAGATACCCAGAGGACTGAGTCACTGACTGTGACTGTAAAAGACCAAACCTTGAGTGTGGAAGGGCTAGCGGCCAGTGCAGTGTCTAGATCCGATGAGGATGACAGCAGGGCCAGTGCCAGTGCCTGCGAAGGGCCACAGCAGCAGGGGAAGGTCACCAGTATTCTGGAGCCAGAAGTACTCAGGCTGCAGATTGAGTTGTGCAGAATGGAGCTGGAGTTCCAGAGAGAAGAGAGAGTGAGAACAGCAAGCTGCAGAGGAGAAGAGGGAGCAAGAATGGCGAGAGGCGGACCACGAACAGTGAGAGGCGCACCGTGAGGAGCATGAGCACTAGAGGCAACATGAACTGGAGAAGCTATGACTCCAACCACCCGCACCAGAGCAGGTAAGTGGCTTGGTTGTAACTGGAACTACAGGACTGGGTTACAAACTGAATTCCAAATTGATAGCAGAATTTAAAGAGGGGGAGGATATGGATGCCTTTTTAAATTCCTTTGAAAAAGTTTGTATTCAGGGTAAAATTCCTAGAGAGTCCTGGAGTTTCCAGCTATCCCCGCTACTTAACGGGAAAGCTCAGGATGCATTGGGTCAAATGGACAATGAGGACAGTAATGATTACAGCAAACTTAAAGCTTCACTTTTAAAAAAGTTTGATCTAACTGCTGAATCATACAGAGCTAAATTCCATAAGCTCAGGAGAAGCCCTGACATGAGCTACAAGGAGCTAGCCACGAAACAACATCAGTTTTTAAAACGGTGAGAAGGAATTGAAGCAAACTCTGTAGATAAAATTGAAAATGCTATATTGTTAGAACAGTTTTTTTGGGCATGCCCTGCCGAGCTGAAAACCTGGCTGGAGGACCGAGATCCCAAAACAGTGCAAGAGGATGCTGAACTCTCGGACCGCTATGCTAAGAGCAGACCTGCTCTGAGAGTGAATGGGGCGGGCATGGCAGCGCAGAAAGGGAAAAGCGTGCCTTCAGGGCAGCTAAAACCCTCACTGCTTCCACCAAAACCAGTTAGCCCCAGGTTTCAGAAAAAAGATTTCTCTGAGAAAAGAAATGAATGTTGGGTCTGTAGAGAAACTGGACATATTGTCAGACAGTGTCTCAAATGGATGAGCAATATGCAAGGTGGTGCTGGGAAGGAAGTGGGTTGTTTGTGTGTCCCTAGAAGCACGCCTGTGAACGTGAGAGAACACATGCACCCAGTCATGGTGAATGGTGTACAGAAACAAGGGTTAAGGGACACAGGGACATCCCTGACATTGGTAAAAGAGGATCTGGTAGAGCCTGGTCAGCTTATACCCAATAAATATGTCACTGTACAAGACTTTACTGGTGGGGAGAAAGCATTGCCCCTCGCTAGTTTTCTTCTAGACTGGGGTGAAACCGAGGGAACTGTGCAACAAATGGCTGTAGCCAAAACGTTAGCAGCGAACGTCATCCATGGCAACAATCTCAAACAGGGGATGGTGTGTGCAGTTACCCATAGCCAAGCGGCAAGGGAAAATTGTAGTTCCCTGAACCCCACAGAAGCCATTGTGAAAACCACTGGGAGACTGGTTCCCCAGCCTGTGTCTCCTGATATGGAGACTAATGAAAAGGGGGTAGAAATTTCCTCAGTAGCAGTTAACCACACAGCTACAGAGGGTTACTCCAAAGAGGGAGGGGTGACCCATTGTCAGAGGGTTAGGAATGACAGTGATCCTGAGTACCCTGATGCTAGTGCTAGGGACCCTAGTTTAGAGACTGAGGGGGGCCTGTCCCATACCTTGGGAATGTGTAAGGAGTTTGCAGCTGCTCCGAAAAGTGGCACTAGTCTAGAGAAGCTGAGGGCTTGGGCAGACTCTGACAGAGCACAAGGAGGTGATGGCAAACATAAGGTTTATTGGGAAAATGGACTGATGTATAGTTATTAGAATTAAAATGGTGACATCATAAGGCACTCGAGTTTTGCTTTCATGCAGATGATGTCAGCATTCTAACTCGGTGTTGAGAACCAGGTTGTTCTTAATGCCAAGGGTTAATTATGCTCCATAATTCAGTGCTGTCCCTCCATAATGTTATCTGTGTATCATAGGAAGGAGTCAACTGTTCTGGTTCTATTCAGACCCAGTTCTAATTAGAACCCAAAAGTTCTAAATGGTTTTGCTTTGGAACCTTTTTTTAACCTAATAATTTCCATATATCTGCATGTCGACTATAAGCTAATTATATGCTTATTACTAGTTAGCATTTCAAACTACCACACCCATGTTTTTTTGAAGTGGAAGTTAGTTTTGTTTTTTAAATCTTAGAAGGGAACAAAACAGAAAATGCACTACGATTCGTCGCTCAGAAATATTATGAGGGTGGCAATCAGGCTGGGCGCCTCCTTGCCTACAGACTTCAAAAACAAGCGGCTGACAGATACATCTGTGCAATTAAGAACCACTGGGGGTCCCAAGCATTAGAAACCCAACCAAGTAAAATAGTGGAAATTTTCCACCAATACTATTCATAACTTTATTCTTCTGAAACGAAGCCGGATCATGCTGACTTAACAAAAAAGTTCCTTGATAAAGGTAAGCTTCCCAAATTTACCCCTTAGTAGGCCCAAAATTTTGAAACTCCTTTCTCACCTGGAGAGGTAACCTGTGTCATTAAAGCTCTTAAACAATACATCTCCTGGTCTGGATGGCTTTGTAGCTGAGTATTATCAAAAATTCCATAAGGAATTAACCCTGCCACTCTTGCAGGTGTGCAATGCATCACATACTCTGCTGACCAGTCCAGATTCTTGGTCAGGGGCTGTAATCTCAGTAATACCTAAACCAGGTAAAGACATCACCACCTGTGGAGGTTATAGACCGATTTCTTTGCTGAATCTAGAAGTCAAAATATTTGCTAATATGATTGCTAACCGACTACAAACTGTGGTTACCCAATTAGTTCATCCAGACCAAGCTGGGTTTATGCCAGGGAGACACCTTCATGACAATATTCATCGGCTATTAACTACCATAGCCAGCTTTCATAATGGATCGCTGGTGATGCAGGGAGTGGTTGTGGCCTTGGATGCCAGAAAGGCGTTCGATCACCTAGAATGGCAATTTCTGGATGCAGTTCTTCAGAGGTTTAAATTTGGGGACAAATTTAGGGCATTGGTCTCCACCCTGTACTCCAAGCCATTAACTCAAATCCGGTTGAATGGGGTCCTGTCGACAGCCTTTCCCATTAGGAGGGGAACTAGACAGGGTTGCTCGCTCTCCCTGCTCTTATTTGCACTGGCAGAGGCATTTAGAACTAGCCTGGATATTGTCAGTATTGGAGTGGGGTCGGTGGACAACTGCATCTCCCTCTATGCTGACGATACCTTACTTTATTTGCAAGACTTGGCTACAACACTCCCTAAGGCCATGCCACTCCTGACCAACTATGGAGAAGTTTCTGGGTTCAAAATCAATTAATCCGAATCTGAAATTATGTCTGTAGGGGTCCCTATTGCCCCAGAAACCAAGGGATTGACAAATTTAAAATGATCCAATAAGGTGTTTAAATATTTAGGAGTCCATATCATGGCTGATCTCAGTAGACTATACCACGCTAACCACATCAAACATTTGGAGAACATACGACAGGATTGTGACAGGTGGGCTGCACTACCCCTTTCCCTACTGGGACGCTCTGACACTCTCACAATAAACATCATGCCCCATCTGCTCCATATATTTGACACCATCCCGGTACATCCTCCCAAGTTTTTTTGGTCATCTCTCCACACGGTGATTAAAAAAAATTCCTTTGGGGAGGGGAAAAACCATGATTGGAGTGGAACCTTCTTTGTCTAGATAAAGGTGAAGGAGGACTGGGGGTCCTGGACTTGAAGGCTTATTACTGGGCAGCACAATTACAATTTCTAGCAGCCTATAATGGGCCTGGCAGCTCCTTGGCAGGACCCAGATGGAAAAAGACCTTTTGGGACCCACTAACTTAATAGATATATTATTTAATAAATGGGATCCTAAACTTGTTAGTGCCTTCCCTCCCCATGGCTTAAAACCTCAGTTTTAACTTGGAGGGAGGTAATACAACACTTGAAGGTAGAAAAGGAAGCCTATAGATTAGTGACAATTTAGGCATGTAGAGATTTTAACCCTGGCAGAAACAATCCTGTTTATTTCTGGTGGGCACAATCGGACTTAACCAAGATGATCCAGTTTTACCAGGAGAATTTAATGAAAAGTTTTAGCCAGTTACAAGCCGAATTTGGTCTACCCGGTAAAGACTTTTACTGTTACCTACAGGTTGGGCATTTCCTTACCTCAGCCCACAGACACAATATCTTTGGGCAAAACACTAATCACCCTCTGACAGACTTTTGCCAGTGATTGATGGGGGAACAGGGGACGAAAGATCACTTAATCGCCTAGCTCTATCAGCTATGTAGGGAAAATAACATGCATTATAGAAGTGTAGTACAACAGAAGTGGGAAAACAAAGTTGGAGTAGCAATACCACCAAGAAACTGGGATCAAATCTGGGAACAGGCCAGTCGGATCACGGCCTCTCCTTTATGGAGACAGTTCAGATGGCAACTTCTTACTAGATACTTCTGGACGCCCGTCATAACTAAACATTACAAGTGATCCTGATGTTGCAGATGTCCTGGCGAAACCCCTGGCAGAGCTTTTCACCATCTCTCTGAGGACAGGGTGGGTGCCCCAAGACTGGAAGGTGGCGCATGTAGTGCCTATCCACAAGGGTGGATCAAGGGAGGTGGCAGGGAACTACAGGCCTGTCAGCCTGACATCAGTGGTGGGCAAGGTGATGGAGGGCATTGTCAAGGAGAGCTGAGGGGGACCTGGATAAGTCAGGGTGCCTGGATGATAGACAGCATGGATTCATCCCGGAAATCGTGTCAGACAAACCTGGTGGAGTTCTATGACTGGGTGACAAGTGCCTTGGACCTGGGTAGACCAGTGGATGTCCTCTTTCTAGACTTCAGCAAGGCATTTGACTCTGTTCCTCACATGGGCCTGTTGGATAAACTAGGAGAAATGGGGTGGGAAACCAGATGATCCGATGGATAGGCAATTGCTCCAGGACGGACCCAGAGGGTCGTAGTTGGTGGGATAGTCTCTTCCCCAAGGAGGGTCATTAGTGGGGTCCCACAGGATCAGTCCTTGGCCCTTCTGTTCAACGCCTGCATCTCTGACATAAGGACAGGAATCAGGGAGGAGATGAGTCTCTTTGCAGATGACTCAAAACTGGGGGGGGTGGTGGATGGGGAGGAGGGGAGGGTGGCCCTGCAGGGGGACCTGGAGGCTCTGGAAAGATGGTCTAGAAAGTGGAAGCTGAGGTTTAATGCAGGGAAATGCAAGGTACTCCACCTGGGGGCCAGAAACCCAGGCCAAGTGTACACCCTGGGGGAATACTACAAGTCTCAATGGCTGAGAGGGACCTGGGGGTGGTGGTGGATGTCAAGATGAACAACTCTGAGACTTGTAGGAGGGCAGCAGCCAAGGCCAACAGGATGCTGGGATGCATCGCTTGGGGATCACCTCCAGAAGGAGGAAGTGATACTCCCTCTGTAACTGCTTGGTGAGGCCACCTGGAGTACTGTGTGCAGTTTGGAGGCCGCACTAAAGAGGATATTAACCTCCTGGAGAGGGTCCAGAGGAGGGCAACCAAAATGATTTGGGGCTTGGGGACAGGACCTATGAGGAGAGGCTCAAGAGCTAAATATGTACACTTTGGAAGAGAGAAGGGACCGGGGACATGATAGAGGTCTGTCAGGTACATGAAGAGGGTAAATAGGGGAGGAACAGAGGGGTGCTTGAAGGAAGGAGGGGGGCCACTAGAGGCATGGGTGGAAGCTGCAGGGGAAGATTCAGGGAGAAAGGAGGAGGTGCTGCTTCACTGAGGTGGGTAGAGCCATGGAATGCACTACCTAGGGGCTGGTGGAGGCAGAGACAGTGGAGGGGTTCAAGAGGGGGTGGGACAGGTACAGGGGAAGGGTTCAGGAAGCAAAATCCAATGCAGCAAGAATATCCGGAACTGGGAAGGGAGAAGCCAGAGAAGGCGAGGGGGACAGCAAGGTCAGCACCCAGGGTGGGGGCTGACTAAACGAGCAGACACGAAAGACCATTAGGCCTATTCTGCTGGCATTTTAGTATGTTAGTGTCCCCCATAGATGATTGTTGGAGAAGATGTGGCCAAATTGGTACCCATGAACACATATTTTGGAGTTGCCCCAAGATTAAAACATACTGGGAGAAGAGCAGCACTCATATTGGTGCTATTCTGAAGGTTCGGGCCCCAGACAGTTGTCAAACCCTTTTACTGTGTGTATTCCCTCCAAGGGTCTCTAGCCCCGGCAAAATATTTGTTCAATATACTTCTGGCAGCTGCCCAGAAAGTTATTACCAAATGTTGATTATCTAAGCAACCACCACTTGTTTCACAGTGGTTAGCTTGCTGTCAACATATTAAAGAGCTGGAGAGGTTGACAGCATACATTCGCTTACAGACTGATAAGTTTAAAATTCAATGGCTTCCCTTTTATGAATTTTTGAGCGAGAGAGAAGGGCTGACCCTACCTGACATTCTGGCTCATGATGCACTGGGACAGTAATCTTATTAATAACAGTGGTAGCACGCAGCAGTTACCAATACCCAGTACTTGTAGCCCAAATTGGATAGTATACTAGGACATATGTCCCTCTGCCATCATCTGCGGAGAAAGAAAGAGACGAGCCTTCCTATAGTTACTGTTGGATGAAGGTAGGGGCCCTGCTTCTTTGACCATCTAGGCTTGAGTGACAGATATATGCTTATGTATTTCTGCATCTATCAATGGCCTGGACATTTACCAGCAATCTCCTAGACTCATGAATTTATGTTTCTGTTTTGGATTCTGACTGTGTTTTGTTTTGTTTTTCTGCCAGAGGGCCATTGAGGGAGGGGGGCGGGGGGCAGAGGGAGGAAGGTTCAAAGGATAGATGACAGACTGTTGTTCTGAATGTGTTTCAAGCATTTTATCTGTATGTTTGTTTTCTGTTTATTATAATTTTATTATTTCATCTTTTGATAGTGATGTTGTGTGCTGTATAGACTTTGAAATCTTAATAAAATTACAATCTCAAAAAAAAAATATCTTAGACGGGAACAAGTTGTAGGAGGTTCTTATTTTATTTAGAACTGATTCTTCCCATTTCCAGTGCGAACAAGAGATGGGCAGAACCAGTTCTGAAAAAAGATCCCCCCATAACCCACCTGATTCTAACATTTAGACCCCAAAAGATACTGTCCTTAAAGGGCAGTTTTGAATTTGAGAGACTAGAAAGGCAAACTAGTCCGTGGCCCACCAGCACAGTGGTAGAGCTGTCGCTCACGACACCAGGGACCCAGGTTTAGGAACGAGCCCAAGTCATCATAGGGCTGACCTGAGGAGGAGGACCAAGCACCCCAGAGGAAGCTTGACTCCTCCAGGGAAGGCGAGCTACAAACCCCGCTGCATGTGTGCAGTGCAGTGCAGTGCAGTGGGGACTGTTTCATGGGGAAGAAGGGATGCCAGCTGGCTCTGATGTGCACGTGCCATACCTCTGCAAGTGTGCGGTGCAGTGGGAACTGCTTCATGGAGACTGAAGGATGCCAGCTGGCTCTGATGTACACAAGCCATGCCTCTGCAGGTGCACAGTGCAGTGGGAGCTGTTTCATGGGGACAGAGGGATTCCGGCTGGCTCTGTTGTGCACAAGCCACTCCTCTGCATATGCGGTTTGCAGTGGCAGCTGTTTCATGGGAAGAGAGGGATGCTGACTGGCTCTGATATGCACAAGCCACTCCTCTGCAAGTGCGCAGTGCAGTGGCAGCTGTTTCATGGGGAGGGAGAGATGCCTGCTGACTCTGATGTACACAAGCCATGCCTCTGCAAGTGCATGGTGCAGTGATAGCTGTTTCATGAGGAGGGAGGGATGTCGGGTGGCTCTGATGTGCATGAGCCACTCCTCTGCATGTGCGCAGTGCAGTAGCAGCTGTTTCATGGGGAGGGAGGGAGGGGATGCTGGCTGGCTCTGATGTACACAAGCCACTCCTCTGTATGTGCGCAGTGCAGTGGCAGCTGTTTCATGGGGACGGAGGGAGGGATGCCGGCTGGCTCTGATGTACACAAGCCATACCTCTGCAAGTGCGCAGTGCAGTGAGAGCTGTTTCATGGGGAGGGAGGGATGCTGGCTGGCTCTGATGTGCATGAGCCAGTTCTCTGCAAGTGTGCGGTCCAGTGGCAGCTGTTTCATGGGGAGAGAGGAATGCCAGCTGACTCCAATGTACACAAGCCATGCCTCTGCAAGTGCGTGGCGCAGTGAGAGCTGTTTCATTGGGAGCGAGGGATGCCAGATGGCTCTGATGTGCACAAGCCACTCCTCTGCAAGTGTGCAGTGCAGTAGAAGCTGTTTCATTGGGGTGCTGGCTGACTCTGATGTGCACAAGCCATGCCTCTGCAAGTGTGCAGTGCAGTGGGAGCTGTTTCATGGGGAGAGAGGGATGCTGGCTTGCTCTAATGTACATAAACCACTCCTCTGCTTGTGTGCAGTGCACTGGCAGCTGTTTCATGGGGAGGAGGGAGGGATGCCGACTGGCTCTGATGTCCAAGCCATGCCTCTGCAAGTGCGCAGTGCAGTGATAGCTGTTTCATGGGGACAGAGGGATGCTGACTGGCTCTCATGTACACAAGCCATACCTCTGCAAGTACGAAGTACAGTGGGAGCTGTTTCATGGGGAGAAAGGGATGCTGACTGGCTCTCATGTACACAAGCCATACCTCTGCAAGTGCGCAGTGCAATGAAAGCTGTTTCATGGGGAGGGAGGGATGCTGGCTGGCTCTGATGTGCACGGTGCAGTGGGAGCTGTTTCATAGGGAGAGACGGATGCCGGCTGGCTCTGATGTGCACAAGCCTCTCCTCTGCATATGCACTTTGCAGTGGCAGCTGTTTCATGGGGAGGGAGAGATGCCGGCTGGCTCTGATGTACACAAGCCATGCCTCTGCAGGTGCAGTGGGAGCTGTGTCATGGGAAGAGAGGGATGCTGACTGGCTCTGATATGCACAAGCCACTCCTCTGTATATGCACAGTGCAGTGGCAGCTGTTTCATGGGGAAAGAGAGAGAGGGGTGCCGGCTGGCTCTGATGTACACAAGCCATACCTCTGCAAGTGCGCAGTGCAGTGATAGCTGTTTCATGGGGAAGGAGGGATGCCGGCTGGCTCTGATGTGCATGAGCCACTCCTCTGCATGTGTGCAGTGCAGTGGCAGCTGTTTCATGGGGAGAGAGGGATGCCAGCAGTCTCTGATGTGCACAAGCCACTCCTCTGTATGTGCGCAGTGCAGTAGAAGCTGTTTCATTGGGGGGGGGGGTGCTGGCTGACTCTGATGTGCACAAGCCATGCCTCTGCAAGTGTGCAGTGCAGTGGGAGCTGTTTCATGGGGAGAGAGGGATGCTGGCTTGCTCTAATGTACATAAACCACTCCTCTGCTTGTGTGCAGTGCACTGGCAGCTGTTTCATGGGGAGGGAGGGAGGGATGCCGACTGGCTCTGATGTCCACAAGCCATGCCTCTGCAAGTGCGCAGTGCAGTGATAGCTGTTTCATGGGGACAGAGGGATGCTGACTGGCTCTCATGTACACAAGTCATACCTCTGCAAGTACGAAGTACAGTGGGAGCTGTTTCATGGGGAGAAAGGGATGCTGACTGGCTCTCATGTACACAAGCCATACCTCTGCAAGTGCGCAGTGCAATGAAAGCTGTTTCATGGGGAGGGAGGGATGCTGGCTGGCTCTGATGTACACAAGCCATGCCTCTGCAGGTGCACGGTGCAGTGGGAGCTGTTTCATAGGGAGAGACGGATGCCGGCTGGCTCTGATGTGCACAAGCCTCTCCTCTGCATATGCACTTTGCAGTGGCAGCTGTTTCATGGGGAGGGAGAGATGCCGGCTGGCTCTGATGTACACAAGCCATGCTTCTGCAGGTGCAGTGGGAGCTGTGTCATGGGAAGAGAGGGACGTTGACTGGCTCTGATATGCACAAGCCACTCCTCTATATGTGCACAGTGCAGTGGCAGCTGTTTCATGGGGAAGGAGAGAGAGGGGGGTGCCGGCTGGCTCTGATGTACACAAGCCATACCTCTGCAAGTGCGCAGTGCAGTGATAGCTGTTTCATGGGGAGGGAGGGATGCCGGCTGGCTCTGATGTGCATGAGCCACTCCTCTGCATGTGTGCAGTGCAGTGGCAGCTGTTTCATGGGGAGAGAGGGATGCCAGCAGTCTCTGATGTGCACAAGCCACTCCTCTGTATGTGCGCAGTGCAGTGGCAGCTGTTTCATGAGGTGGGAGGGATGCCGGCTGCCTCTGATGTCTACAAGCCATGCCTCTGCAAGTGTGCGGTGCAGTGGGATCTGTTTCATGGGGATGGATGGATGCTGTCTGGCTCTGATGTACACAAGCCATACCTCTGCACGTGTACAGTGCAGTGGGAGCAGTTTCATGGGGAGTGAGGGATACCAGCTGACTCTGATGTGCACAAGCCATGCCTCTGCAAGTGTGCAGTGGCAGCTGTTTCATAGGGAGAAAGGCAAGCTGGCTGCCTCTGATGTGCACAAGCCATGCCTCTGCAAGTGTGCAGTGCAGTGGCAGCTGTTTCATGGGGAGAGAGGAATGCTGGCTGGCTCTGATGTGCACAAGCCACTCCTCCGCATGTGCGCAGTGCAGTGGCAGCTGTTTCATGGGGAGAGAGAAGGATGCTGACTTGCTCTGATGTACACAAGCCATGCCTCTGCAAGTGGGCGGTGCAGTAGCAGCTGTTTCATGGTTAGAGAGGGATGCCAGCTGGCTCTGATGTGCATAAGCCATAGCTCTGCAAGTGTGCAGTGCAGTGGGAGCTGTTTCATGGGGAGAGAGGGATGCCGGCTGGCTCTGATGTACACAAGCCACTCCTCTGCATGTGTGTGGTGCAGTGGGAGCTTTTTCATGGGGAGAGAGGGATGCCAGCTGACTCTGATGTGCACGAGCCACTCCTCTGCATGTGCGTAGTGCAGTGGGAGCTGTTTCATGAGGAGAGAGGGATACCAGCTGGCTCTGATTTACACAGGCCATACCTCTGCAAGTGCTCAGTGCAGTAGGAGCTGTTTCAGGGGAGGAGGGAGGGAGGGAGGAAGGGATGCCAGCTGGCTGTGATGTACATGAGCCAGGCCTCTACAAGTGCGCAGTGCAGTGGGAGCTGTTTGTTGGTGAGGGAGGGATGCCAGCTGGCTCTGATGTGCACAAGCCATACCTCTGCAAGTGCACGGTGCAGTGGGAACTGTTTCATGGGGAGCGAGGGATGCCGGCTGACTCTGAACTGCATGAGCCACTCCTCTGCATATCTGTGCAGATCCTGAGCCCTTGTGTGCAGTATCTCTGATGAATGAGAAACAAAGGAAAAACTGGCATGCAGGATGAAGCCATCAGGTACTCTGTCTCCCGTCTCTGACACACCAACTGTCTGTCACTTCCCAGAAATATGCAGGTTTGTATGTAATTCCAAATCATGTCCTTTGCTTATCTGTGTTCTCATTGTAATTAATTCCACGTTGCCCCTAAAAAAGTGACATTCAGTATTAATGGGCCTACCTGGTTAACAAACTTTGATAAAATAAATAAATTTGGACGAGGGGAGTCAGGTCACCTTCCCCACTGACCCCACCCTGTAGGGGAAAGTCCGGGTAAGAAGAAGCAGATAAGCACCAGAGAAGATGCAGGTGGAGGCAAGGAAATTGCCAAGTGAATGGATAGGTGCCACAGCAGGGAAAGGAACATAAATAGAAAGAAAAGTCAAAGCAAACTAGTAATTAGCATGTAACTTGCATATAATAAATATTCATACATATGCAAATTACAAGGTTGGAAAACTAGAAGTTTATTGAGTTCCGATTAGAACTAATAAAAGGTTGGCTCATGGCACTGTTGGCTGCATGTCTGTGATGTTAATTTTTTTACTGATTTTTTTTTGTTAAATGTGTATTGCCTCTGGGGCTACCAGTCTGCCCTCAGGCCAGCGACCTCCCTGTCCTGTCTGTCACTGATAACCTACCTCCTTCATTTTCCCCACAACTTAGACACGCTGAGTTGAGGCTTGTTTCCAGATGTGGCACGGGGAGATGGCAGCACAGCAGAAATGAAAAGTACAGAACAAGGTGTAAAATGGTACACATAAACCAGCAATGCTTATAGACTGGCAAATAAACTGCAAGTCAGCAGTACTCCAACACTAAAACTCAAAACAGAAAAAAAAAACAATAGGTTAAGAAAGCATACAGAAGCCATGGGTAAATAAAATAAGCAAGTACTGATGGACAAGTGTTTTTCTTTAACCTGTTATGCGATAGGACACCATTGTAAATGAGCTTTGTGATTTTATCCTAATAAATGAAGTGAAACCAGTATTTGGAAAGAAAGGAGGTGGAGTGGGAGAGACAACTGCCCTACAGGGATGGGAGGCAGAGATTGGAGTGGGGGAAACAGTGGTGGGTGCAGGGACAGTTCAAGGCAAAGCAGCAGAAGAAATTGAAAAGCAGGTTCAGACCGGTGAGGAGAGATGTGGTGGCAACACTTATTTTAGTTGTTTATTTATTGATTAATGTATTTATTTATTGAATTATTTAGTTGCTTGTTTATTTTATTTATTTTTAATACTTTCTGTTTTTTGCCCTCTTCCCGCTTCTGCAACACCTGTCTCCCTCAGGAGCTCCCAAGGCATACCCGACCACCTGCCCCACCTACCTGCAGTCACCATCCTCCATGGAGCCATGATTTACCCCAGACTGGGATGATTTACCCCCGTGTCTGCCATGTCTCATCAGGGGGTGCTGTATCACTGAGATGGGTCTGGATACATCTGGGTTCATTGTTGCAGGCACTGGGGTTATTTCTCTGTTTCTCCCTGCCCCACTGGACCTCGTGGACAAGGATGTTATGGGCACGGCATGCAATGGATGTCAATGATGTCCCACCCTCCTGTCAGTCCTCGGACCACACTACCACCTGTGGTCCCCCAGGTGGTAATATCGCAGCAGAGGACAGTACCCTCCCTTCCTTTCCAGCGGAGAAAAGCATCCCCCGGGACTATTGATACTCCTTCCATCCCACTATGATCCTGGCTTAGTTCCAGACCAGGGTTACTGGTGTTGCAACTGGTAGCCCTACCAGTGTGCCGATTATCTGCCTGGAGCACAAAGGATAATGTATGGTCCACTATACACAACAAGCATACAATATGTAGTCATCGAGAGGTTGCCATAGCGATTGTTTAAACATCGAGAGCGAGACTTGAGAGGTTCGGTCACCATGGCAACCTTAAGATAGCTACTCACGCTTGTTATGTATAACAGACCATACTTGTCTTTTATAGTGTATGGTTCCCCCCCGGCACATGCACACACACACACACACACACATATACACAACAGCAGTAGTCTAGGTACTCGTGGTATTGAACATTTAAAAAACAAAAAAAACATCTTTCATGATCACTGACGCTCTTTAGTTTGTATCAGAGTTGGTGATTGGAGCCGCAGGTACTGTGAGGCGAGCACGTACAGACGTTTGAAGTTGTTGTGCTGCAGTAGCTACATATCTATTGTAGCACAACAACAAAATGACGTAACTACTGCAGCACAACAAGGACATTATAGGGATGGATTTCCATCCACAACCGCATTCCGTCATACACTATATAGAGAACACTGGCTGGGCAGCTGTATGCAACCAGCCTGTGCTACCACCGAGGGGTTCCGATTCTGTTAGACCTCAAGAGCGAAGCTCAAGGGATCACACAGAATCAGACCCCCGAGGTGGTAGTTCAGGCTGGTTAGGCGCAATTTGCCCAGCCAGTATATTTTATGGTGTATAGTGACCCCGTAAGTTCCGCAAAAAAAATTTTTTTTAATGATTTTGAATATAATGCGCTCCTCTGTCACTTTTGGAAAAAAATGTCACCACCACCACCATGTCAGAAAATTTAGTGCTCGAATTCTGAGAAGTGCACGCAGCAGTTTTTCCTTTAGTTAAACTGCTGGCTCGTGTAGTCTCAAAAACAGCCAAGATGTTGTTGTACCACAGTATGGTATTACCGCGTTCAATGAACTTTGAACTGTGGTACAACAACATTTTGACTGTGATGGATTTCTGTGTGTAATAAGGAGTCACTATACACTATAGTGCTTTAAATCATAGTCAAACACTGGGAGAGTCATCTCGAGGATGATCTCACAGCGGACCTGCAGTGGGAGGTGGGTTTTGTGGTGGTGCCAAGGGAGGAGCTTTTTATGAAAGGCGCCAATATGGAAGGAGAAGTGGGGGGTTTGATACAGTTACAAACCAAAGTACTTAATGCGGGAGACTTCTTCGAAGGGAGAGCCATCTGGAGTGGTAGAGACAGGGGTTTTAACCCCCCCCCACACCTACGAGCCACCTATATGGCTTAATTTGCATTTACATCTGTTTAGTTCAGAAGTGAAGAGGTTTTAAGAAGCCTGCTAAGCTGGTTCTTACTGCCAAAAGTCATGGAGACCCTTGTGTTGTTGGTTTGAGCAAAACTAGTTACGCTGCAAAGTTGTTTCCAGAATAGTGTCATCTGTGTACATGTGGATGTGCGTGGCGACAATGACTGAGGTGACGCCATTTAGAAAAATGGCAAACAGGATGGAGAGACAGTGTCAAAAACCTTGGAAAGGCAGTGCTGTCATGAGGTGGGTGGCGATTTGGAAACCCTGAAAAATTGGGCCCAAAAATGTCCCAAAATGGGCAATTGAGGACTGAAGGAAAAAAATGTAAAAACAGTGAATTCCACACACATGAAGAGCATGTGCATTTCGGAACTTCGGTTTTTAAACACACAAGTAAAAAAAACACAAACATCGTCAAAACAGTCGAACACTAACAAAATATTTAAATGTGAGGAATACGAAAAATGGTGTGAAGAAGATCAAAAAAAAAAATCATGTGCATTTTTGTACTACAATTAAAGTGATACACAAACAAAATTGTATGACAGTTATGAGCATACTGCATGCAGTGCCCAAAGCACACTGCGTGGCCTCCTTTGCACAAGCAAGTTAGGACTCAGCTCCTGCTCACTCAGAGCAATTTAGAACTCAGTTCCTGTTTCATGCAGGACCCACAGGGCCGTATGCATCCTGCTTCATAAAGGGCCCAACGGGTCCTGCATGAAGAAAGTTACGATTCGGGTACTATTTTCAAGCCCTGTGCCAAACATGTTTTGAGTGTTCTTTGTCAAAAAGTATGGGAATTCAATGCAAATAAACTGTATTAATACATTGTTAAGGTTTCATAACCTCAAATGGAGAGAAATATGGTATTCGGGTTTAACCCTAATGCGATCCCTCTCTCCAGTCCCTAGCCTTGTGACTCAAGGGCAAGCTACAGGTCTCAGACCATGCCCCATAGGTCTGGTGCTTCAAGCTACAGGTCTGCAGGTCCTGTACAAAGCACAAGACCAGGCATAACTTTCTTTGTACAGGATAGCACTCATAATTTTCTTTGCATAGTGCCCCAGCCCTGTAACTTGCTATTGCAGACCTATGGGGCAAGGCCCCAGACCTGTAGCAAGGCCTTGAGTCACAAGGCTAGGGACTGTGGCGGGGGACTGGCATTCGGGTTAAACTTTAAGGCCACATTTACATACTGCCCGAATATTAGGACTGGTCTTGCCCTTCAGGCCCTGTGCAGAGGAAGTTAGGACTGATCCTGCAGGGCCTGCATGGAGCACCAGATTTGTGGGGCGCTGACCCAGACCTGTAGATTGAAGCAGCAGACCAAGACCTGTAACTTGGCCTTGGGTCATGAGGAAAGGTGCTGGGGAGGGGGCTGGGTGTTAGGGTTGAAAAAACGCTAACACTACATTTCCGTCTTGTGTGCCTATGGAACCCTACCAATCCATTAGTGTCATTTTTACTATATATATATAGATAGATATATATATATATAGAGAGAGAAAGAGTTATAAAAAGGATAGGGAAAAATGCTGCATCCTTATTGGTCAAGAGCCATCCCCAGGTGTGCCTTTATAGGGTGACAACCCTGAGGGTAACACTTTACTTGCAGTTAGGGCGCAGCACATCCCCCATGTCCATGCCTCCCAGAAACATTTGAAAAAATAAATTCTGGCAGCTATGTTACTACAGTAGACACCCAGAATTGCCCTAATACCACACAAAAAAAATTCCCACTTAAGAAAACTCCCCAACTCCACACTGCACCTAGCAACGTACGCATTAATGTAAATAAATATTAAAGGCATTGTTTACCCTTTACTTTTGTGTCTTTTCTTTTTAGTTACTTTCAGGCCTCCAGTCCTCAGTTGTAAATTTCAAGTGCAGCTACACCGACTGCCACTGGCTTCAGCCCCGCGACGCACTCCATCCCACCTGAAGGCCTGTTTTCTTGCTCAGAATCCACCCCACCCCCCCCCATTCATAAGTGCTGCTCATAGCGCCTCCAATGACTGACTTCCTACTTAAAAACAAAATAGACAGGATGGATTGAGGTCATTGACACCCATGGTTTATGTGCTTAAAAGAAACCTGTGTGGCCAGAAGCTATCTCTTGGTGTTCTAAGTCGGTGCAGCAAGCCCGCACCACTGAGTTCACCAAATTTAAAAAAAAATAGACAAGCAAGTTTGATCAAGCTAATCACGTTGATGTGGGTGGCTTAAGTATTTCAAGAAAGCCACACAGCCAGCAGCTTTCTGTCAGCACTCTTTGTCGACGCTACAAAACCCTTGCCCCTGGCTTTCACGGAACCAGAAGTCGCTCCCCAAAAGCTCCTAATTCACAGAACTAATTAATGGCTACTGATTATTTTTTTGTGTGTGTGTTTTGTGTTTATTGTTTTGAATGAAATTTACACATAATCCCTCACACATTATCCCTTACACATAATCCCTCATACATAATCTCTCATACATAATCCCTTTTACAGGGCAATAGTAAATGCAGATAAAGGTATAACAAAATTGTGACATTCATACTTGTCCCCTGTAATCTTGTACAATAGGAGCTGGCGGTGTCTTAAATGTATAGTCCAAATAATTGTCCAAGAATGTTAGCCATCTCATTGGCTTTGGAATGTCCCAAAAAACAGATAGAAATACAGAAGAATTATATAGCAATCACATAGGATTGCTGTTTATCCTGGTAGAAGTAATTAATAAAAAAAAAAAAAAAAAAAAGGAAGAACAATGCAATTCATAACTTCTTTCAACAGCTATGTCTTAAACAAATTATATAATACAGCTTGATTAACTTATACAGCCCATATATAGAAGAAAAGTGAACCTCTTAAACTTGGACAAAACAAGCTACTGTGTGGCGTGGCCCACATCAACAAGGAGCTAGAAAGCAGCGCCCCTACCCCAGCAAGCAAAGTCAGAGAAAGTAAGGAAGGTTGCCAGAAAAGCACATCTCCACCCCCCCAATAGATCCGAATGACCAGCGGTCAGATCTAACCCCAAAAAACTTTGTCCAAAGTCTCTGAAACCTTACTATAATGGTTAAGGGCTATCGAGGACCGTTAAACTGGCCCCCACTCACTCCAGTTGACAGCCTTTCATAACAAGAAAGGGAAAACCAAGCTTAAATTCAGGCTTGCCCCTGGTCCTCCTCTTCTGCATCCTCCTCCTCTGGCAAACTCCTTCTCTGTTTTCTCCATCCAGCGGCCCGCATCTGCTGGATCAGTAATTGCCATGTTTTGCCACCATAAGTGATTCTTAGTCTTGCTGACAATAAGAAGGAATGTATTATTCCAAGGGCCCATGATCTTTGTCTTACCCCATCAAATCATTTTCGGTGAGAGTGTGTTTGAAATAAAAGATCTGGAAATAACTTAACGTCGGCGTCACTAATGGTTAGTGGGTAGACTGCCCTCGCTGCCAAAATGAGAACATCCCGAACCTCTACCCCAGAGGTCTGTAGCAGGATAGTGCATGGCAGGTTGGTGATGGCAGGCCTCACTCTTGGATTAACTCTGTAGGCCCTTCTTAAAGAATCCCAGTTGAAATCCTCAGGTACAGGGATTGTTGACTGCATCCACTCCTTTAGGAAAGACAAGAGTTTCAGTCCTTCAGCGCCCCCCAGTACGCTGACCAGCTGAATGTTTCCCGCATGTATCTCATTCTCTAGTGCTTGAAGTCTGTTCCAGAGCTGCACATTTTCTTGCATCAGCATAGTAACTGCGGCCTGTGTGTTACTCGACCACCGCTCACTATCCGCCACTGTAGCAGTAACCTTATTAATCGCTGCATCATGCTTCTCTAGGCAAGCAAGGGTTTTCTCCATCTTAGCATCCAGTGATTACACTGTTGCCAACATTTGATGCAATGGAGGGGCTGCTGAATTTTCAGCTATATTCTCCCCCTTGGAGGTCAGAGGTTCCGTGGCCTGAGTTGGTTTTGCCACAACCGTTTTGGAGGATCCTGGCGCCAAGCCCTTTTGCTTCACCATCATAAATTGTATATCTGCCAGTAGCGTGTAAGTTCAAGTAAAAGGCTAGCATATTTATTTTAATGTTTATTCAAGCTGGGTTGCTTAAATCAGCTATTTTGTAAGCTGATGTGCAGTGTAGTTATGAATTGCATCCTGCCAGGAGATCAGCTCTCTAGCGCCCCCCTCCAGCAACTAATCATTTTAAATGAATCATACAGCAGGCTACAGTGATGAGGAAAGGAAAACAAAATTAACTTACTGTGTGACACCACTGAGCTAAACAGCTATGGTGCCCTCTAGTGAGTATAGACACAGCAGAGGACTACTTTGCCAATAAAATAGTGGGAAAAAAACATTTATTGGTCTAATTTTTATTTTTTATTAGTTCTTTACACATACATTTTATATATATATATATATCTACTGTATATATATATATATATATATATATATATATATATATATATATATATATATATATATATATATGTTTATCCACTCCTACTCTCTGTGAACTCCGCATCTTCGGGGGTACCAATGAAGGACTGCTTCCACTCCAGTCACCTACCTGGCATGATGGCCGACCCCCCATGGAGCCACAGTTTTTCCCCATGGGTGGGGATGAGGTGGGGCAGGCTAACACACCAAGCTACTCAGATCTCATCGGGGGACCCTGGAACCAGGCAGGCGGGAGCCATTAGGAGACTGTCTCGGTGCTCCATCTACCCGGAGCTTGCAGAGTGTTTTTTCCCTTGTTTGTGTGGAAGTGGTGCATGCCGGACGTCAAGGCATCACCGCCGATGTCGCCACTCCCATCCCCAGATTTCTGCTTAGCGTTTGCTGTGCCTCTGGCCACTGCCAGAGGCCAGTCAAGTGCCGAGCACAGAACCCCCTCCCTCCCAGGAGAGGACAGCTGTCCTCTGGACGCTCAATCCTGTCCTTCCCCTGCCGACCCCAGGTGGCCTGGGCTCATTCCGGAACCCAGGTCACCGCATGGTGTGAGGTGTGGCATCCAGTGCCTCAACCCTCAGCGCCACCGGGCCAGCCACACACACATGTTTGATGAGAAACTTATTTTATGAGAGCAATAAGAGAAATAAGCCACTCTGTGGTGTGGGCTGTGTCTGGGAAACGCAGTCCCCAGGTGCTGAAGGCACTCGGTGCAAGTGCCTTGTGTCTCACTAAGCACCCTGAGTCATGCATTTATCAGACAAGAACCCACACCCCATTGTGGCTTATTGCTTACACACATACATTGGGTGTTTACTCACCTGGTAAAGGTGATTGTGTTGGTTGGCATCCATGGCACTCCAGACATTACCTCATGGGTTACAGCCCACCTGATAGGCTAATGATGCACATGACCCAGATCAGATTTCCAGTATATCCAGGTCCCAGGAACCCCTGCTCTCCAGTTTGAATTTTCCATAGCTGAAAGGAAGAAAGTAGGAACACAAGCAAGCAATGCACAATAGAGACTATTAAAAGATGAGATATGCAACGACAGGGTAAAATAATGGGGCCAGAGGCCTGAATTTGTGCCTATTCTGTACACACCTCGAACCATGGTTCGACTTGAGTTTTCTTGCAGCGGGATGAGGTTTGAAGGAGTAGGGACCTCCTGTTTCTCTTCTTTCCTTTTCTTGCGGGACACTCGATCATTCCGAGGAGGGCCTTGGAGTGCCATGGATGCCAACCAACACAATCACTTTTACCAGGTGAGTAAACACCCATTGTGATTGGTTGGCATCCCATGGCACTCAGACAATACTCATGGGAGAATAAAGCAGTTTAAAGCCTCGGGTGGGATTCGGATGGATCGGAGGACCCGAGAAGATGGGAGGCGCTGAGTGCAGTGAGCGAGGCCGGCCTGAAATCCTGGGTTGCTCCAGCCTGTAGTGCCTCACGAAGGTGTGTGGGAGCTCCAGGTGGCGGCCCTGCAGATGTCCTCAGAAGATACCAGTGCTCGTTCCACCCAGGAGGTGGAAACTGCCCTTGAGTGTGCTCTGATCCCTGTGGCGGGGTCAGACGCTTTGCCGTATAGGCGTGGAGCACGACCCGTTTGATCCACCCTGCGATGGTGGTTTTGGACGCCGCGAGGCCCTGTCATTGACCCTTCGAGACAATGAAGAGTCTCTCTGTCTTGCGGATGGGTTGAGACCTGGCCAGATAGACCGAGAGGGCTGATCCGATGTCCAGAGAATCCGGGGAACTGTTCCCGTCCTGCAGAGTAGGGCGGGTCAGGGTGGGTAGGTCTATGGGTTGTTCCTATGGAACTTGTGGGGATCTTCGGTTGGAAGGCGGGACAGTCGAAGCCGTACTCGCCGAGGGGTGAAGGTGGTGTAGGGTGGTGCGAGGACAGTGCACCGAAGCTCCCCTATTCTCCTGGCCGAGCAGATGGCCACGAGAAAGGCGGTCTTCAGGCCTACCCAGAAGAGGTCTGCTTCGGCGAGGGGTTCGTATGGTGGCGCTCTTAGGGAGTCCAATACCAGAGGTATGTCCCAAGTTGCAACCCCAGGTCTGGCCCTGGGTCGCTTGAGGTCCACGGCCCTTAGGAACAGGTTGCGTCGGATGAGCTCCAGTGGGTGTCCCTCGACAAGACCTCTGGCCGCCCCTATGGCTGCCAGCTGCACCCTTAGAGAGAGGGTGCCAGCACCTTATCCACCCCTGTTGTAGGAACAACAGGATGGTGGGAGATAAACGTTCCCGGTGCCGAGCCTCGGCGGTGGCACTCGCCCGAGAAGGCCATTGTCTCGTAGGTGGAGGTGGTGGAAGCGCACGGAGACCGGAGGCGTGCCTATGACCGACTAAGTGGTACCCGGTGGCGGATGAGTGGTTCCCTCTCAGAGGCCAGGCCGTGAGTTTCAGAGTTCGAGGGCGGGTGCATCAGGGACCCTGCGACAGCATGTCTGGCGGGTCGAATCCGGAGCTGGCTAGAACATTTCTGTGATAGCTGTGAACCCACGATCTTGGAGGCCAGTATGGGCCACCAGGATGATGGTGATTGGGATTTCGGTTTTGTCCAAGACTTGAGGAATGAGAGGGAGCGGAGGGAACACGTATGCGCCGTCCCGAGGCCACACCTGAGACAGGGCGTCCGTGCCCTGGGAGTGCATGTCCCTGAACCTGGACAAGTACCTGTCCACCTGGGCGTTGTCCCTCGATGCCATTAGGTCTATGGACACTGGGCCCCACCTCATCTGGATTAAGCAAAACAGGTCTGGGTGCAGGCGCCATTCTCCGGGATGGATCTGTTGGCG
The DNA here is from genome assembly GCA_016271365.2 of Neoceratodus forsteri. Lineage (NCBI taxonomy): Eukaryota > Metazoa > Chordata > Ceratodontiformes > Ceratodontidae > Neoceratodus > Neoceratodus forsteri. Next base: position 448,362,958 of record JADMNL010000024.1, read on the forward strand.
GCTGAGCCAGTCCGCCCTTATGTTCAGCTTTCCGGCTAAATGGACCGCCCCCAGGTGGGATAGGTGTGTTTGTGCCCAGCTCATTACCCTTGAGGTTTCCCGTGACATGGCCTTGCTTCTGGTACCCCCCTGTTTTGCTATGTATGCCACCGTCACTGGATTTGTCTGATTTGATCAGAACCAACTGTCTCTGTATGATGTGGCGGAAGGCCCTTAGCGCGTGGAACACTGCTCTCATTTCCAGCACGTTGATTGAGAGTAGGGCCTCCGCTGGGGACCAGGTGCTCTGCGCTGACTCGTCCCCCAGGCAGGCTCCCCAACCAGAGAGACTCGCGTCCATCTCGATGGGAATCGGGGGAGGGGCTTCCAGAGGAACTCCTCTTGTCAGATTTCCCGGAGTGACCCACCACCTCAGGGAAGATCTCACTTCTGCGGGTAGCTGGACTGGGCAGTGCAAGTTGAACTCGTTTTGGCTCACCGCTTGCCAGGATGAAATTTTGGAGTGGGCGCATGTGCCACCTAGGCCAGGGACGAGGTCGATGCAGGAGGCCATACAACAGGAGTTTCGTGACCTCTGCCACTGTGGTGCAGGTGCGACCTTAACTGCTCGGCCAGTTTTGGAGACTGCGGATCCGTGCTGGGGCGGCCTTGCCCAGCCGTCTGCTGAGTTGATGATGGCCCGAGATATTCGATCTGCTGGATTGGACGAAGCGGCTCTTCTCCTTGTTCACCACCCAACCGTGGTCCTTGAGTGCCCGTCTGGCGAGTTCTGTATGGTCATGGCCTGATCCCTGGATCGGGCGTATGAGCCAGTCGTCCAGATATGGTACTACGTCCAGCCCTTGTTCCCTGAGCCCTGGCCACCAAGGTGATGGAGACCTTGGTGAAGACCCTGGGGGCTGAGGACAGCCCGAATGGGAGTGCCCGGTACTGGAAGTGCTGACCCATGATGTGGAAGCGTAGAAACCTTCTGTGGTTCTTGATGATGGGGATATGTAGGTAGGCGTCCTTTAGATCGATTGAGGTTAGGAAGTCGCCTACTCTGATACCCCGGAGGGTGGACCGGACCGTCTCCATCTTGAACCGACGTGGGATCACGTGTTGGTTCAGGCGTTTTAGGTCCAGGATGGGCCTGAGTTCCCCCGACTTTTTGGGTACCAGGAAGAAGATGGAGTACATGCCTTCCCCCTGCTCCTGAACTGGGACTGGTTGAATGGCCCTGTTCTGGATCAGATCTGCCAGGATTCTTTGTACCTGGTGTGGTGAGGCCCTCCTTTTGGAGATGGGAGGCGGAGCGAACCGTTGGGGTATCGACTGGTGAGTCAGCTCTATGGTATCCCCTGGAGACCACGTCTAGGACCCACCTGTCCGACGTGGTGGCCTCCCAGCGGTGGACGAACAGAGCCAACCGTTGGCCGACAGGGGGGTACTGAGGGAGTCTCGGGGAAACCGAGTCACTGTTTTCCCCTGAACCCTCTTCCACGGCCTCCGGACCTTTGACCCCGAGGTCTGAAGGAGGAAGGGGACTTGTAGCTGTTGAAGGCGGGGGTGCGTGTGAAGGATGTGGGGACCCTACTCCGAAAGGAGTGGTTTTGTGAGTAGGGTTCCCTGTGGTTTTGGCTTTTGGTTCCAGGCCGAAACCTGCGTCTAGCAGCTGGTAGATGTGAGGGTTTGACCTATTCCTTAGAGGTCCCTACCCTCTTCCCTCTGTTTTAGATAAGCCTGGAGACCTTCCCCAAATACATGACCCCCCTTAAGGGGTAAATTTTGAAGCAAAGTCTTAGATTCTGAATCAGCGTCCCAGAGCTTGAGCCATAGTGCTCTGCGGGCCCGATTTATGATGGCGGCCGCCCTGGCCTGGAGGCGTAAAGATTCCACTGCCATATCTGCGAGGTACTTGGCTGCGTCGAGGGTACAGTCTAATAGTTCAGCCTCCCTCGACTTCGGGCTTGCCTGCTCCTGGAGTTCCTCCAGCCAGTGGATCTGGGCCCTCGAGGTATAGATCGCCGCTGTCGTTGCCTTGGCCATGGTACCCTCGATTTCAAATGTCTTTTTCAGCATATCTTCAATTTTCTTGTCGGTAGGGTCCTTGAGTGCTATGGTGCCGCACGGCAGCACAGTCTTCTTACTCAAGGCCACCACTTGGGAGTCGATGGAGGGGGCCTTGCACCAGGCGTCGGACTTGTCACCCTGAATCGGGTACATCTTGAGTAAATTCCTTCGGTTCGGCATTCTGCCCGGATCCGTGGATTGCCATTTGGTGTGAATCAGTTCCTCAATGGCCGGGCAGACTGGGAAGGTCTCTGGGATGGTGATCCTTAGCTGGATCATAGGGTCTAGCTTGGATTCTGTCTTCCCCCTTCCTGTTCCTCCGTGGCCAGGCCCATGGTGGCCTTGATGACCTTCATAAGGCCGAGAATTGTCTCGAATCTCTGGTTTAGAGGTCAGAGCAGGGTTGCCTGTTGATCGAGGTCCTCTATGTCCGAATCCAGGCCATGCTCCTCCTCCTCCTCCTCTTCGAACTCGTCCTCTTTATCTCTCTCTCAGTGTTGCCATCCTGGGAATGCTGGGGAGCAGGTCTCTAGGCGCTGGTGGCTCTTTTGGGGGGTCTTCTCTCGGGGAGGCTCCGTGTTGGATGGTCTAGCTCTGTTTTGTGTAAGGGCCTCCAGCTTCTCCATGATCTTCAGCATGAAGTTTTGCTGGCTCTCCATCATGGCCACCGCAGCTTGTTTGTTTTGAATCAGTAGGGAGCCTGGGTCCACCCACATTGAGTTGCTGGGGCCGGGGAGAGAAGGAGCTGGGGGGGAGTTCTCTCCATTGAAGACAGCTCGTCGTTCATGAGGCAGGCTGCGCATAGAGGGCCTGGAGTTTGAGGGAGGAGGGCGGCGCTGCACACGGTGCATTTCTTTGCTTTAACCATCTGCAAGATAAGAGAGAGAGAGATCTGAGCGGAGGAAGGAGACTCCGGCGTTTTTTCCCCCTAGACCCCATTAGAAAGGCTGCTGTGGTAAGGGCGCTGTGTGAAGGCCCTTAGCCCGAGCTTACGTAGGGGTGGAGACTACTATCCAAAACCTTTTGCCACCTATCCCCAGACTGGCAATCCTGCTCGGGAAGGCGGGCCCGCTGTGGGAGGGGGCCACGACCCCCCAAGAGATGGGGAAGGGGATCGCAGGACCTACCTGGGTCGCTATGTGAGGTACCCGGGCAGTAGCTCTGCGGTGTCCTTCTGGGGTCGCTATGTGAGGTACCCGGGCAGTAGCTCTGCGGTGTCCTACCTGGGTCGCTATGTGAGGTACCCGGGCAGTAGCTCTGTGGTGTCCTACTGGGGTCGCTATGAGAGGGACCCGAGTGGAACCATGAAGTCTCCCAGTTGTCTCTCTTTATGCCCCCTTCTGGTTGATTTTTTTTTTTTTTAACCCAGACATAAACAAGAACAAGCTGGAGCGGCCCTGTTCAGGGTCCCACTGTAGCAGTGGAAACTGTGGGATTCAAATCCAGGAGGTGTCTTCTGGGAGTACCGGAATGTGCACCTCAGGGCTTAAAAACCACTGGGCCAGACTGCCTCCCAGCTCGCTGAGAGGTGAGGAAAGAGTGTGGGAGGGCCGACGGGCACGTCAGAGGCCTACGCGGGCGTCGGCCCGCTCATCAGATGGAGTCTTGTCCCTGTGGCGCATCCCCAGGCCTCGCGCTGTTAGAGGCCTGGGAGAGAGAAGGAGGAACACCCCAGATGGAGCGAAGGCCGGGAGGTGGTCGGCGTGGGCCCCAGAGGTAGAGGAGGTGGCCCAGGAGCGTCGGCTGGCTCTCCCCTTCCAGGTAGGTCCAGGGGAGTTCCTAGAGGCTGCGCAATCGGGCATGGGAGTTTGGAGACCTGTGAGTCGTGGGGGCAGAGCGACTTCGCGGTTTTGCGCTAGAGGCTGAGCCTGTTAGGAGGATAGCGGGAGACCGGGGAAGGGTCCGAGAGCTTGCGGTCGCGGGTGCAGAGGCGACTCGGAGAACAGGCTGAGGCCTGCAGAGGGAACAGGGCAGCGTGGCGGCCGGTTGCCGCTTAGGGATGGTCCGGGGCCCCGGAAAACACAGGGCGGCATGCCGCACGACCGGGGGTCCCAGACAAGACGCTGAGTCGCTGGGAGCAGAGGCGACTCAGGCCACCCAACAGGCCGCTGGGACACAAGGCGGCGTACCAACGCACCGGGTGGGGTCTCAGACGAACATGGAGTGCGGGGGCAGAGCGACTCATGGGAGACCCAAACAGGCCCAGAGTCGCGGGGACAGAGGCGACTCGTGGCAGGGATCCCGAGAGGGAAGGCCTCTGAAGGAGCGGAGGCCGAGGTAGGACTGCTGGAGTCGCGGGAGCAGAGGCGACTACTAGAGGGTGTTTCTAAGCGGCTTAGGCCTGCTAGAGAGGAGCCCAGGCTGCACGTGGCTGAAGGAGGAGGCTGCACACTGTTTGGGCCTGAGAGGGCCTACCAGAAAAACGAAGAATCTGCCCAGGAAGGAATCAAACGCCTGGAGAGGCCTCCAGGCACGGAGTAAACATATAACTGATTGGCAAAACTCCCATAATACATAAAAAGGATTTTAGCCATGGTGAATTTCTGGGAGCCAGAGCTCCTTCTTAAACAATAAGTATAAAATCCTATCCATAATTCATGAATACCAGCACATGAAAAGCTAAGTATAACACATTTCCTACCTTAAAAGATAAGAGCAGACAGGGGTTCTCTGGATGCTTCTTGCCTATTCAGATGCACAAATTACAACTGGAGAGCAGGGGTTCCTGGGACCTGGATATACTGGAAATCTGATCTGGGTCATGTGCATCATTAGCCTATCAGGTGGGCTGTAACCCATGAGGTAATGTCTGGAGTGCCATGGGATGCCAACCAATCACAATTACGATTGGAGTCAAGGTATATAGTGGGAAAATATTGGAACCAAGGTGTATAATGGGAAAATATTGACCATGGCTTCGGACAGTATGACTAGAAGTCAATAGTGCATCCTGAGGGAGTCAAGATTATCCCACTATATCCCAAAATTACTCCAGTCAATATCTGTTTTTATTAAACCTTTTGTGAGTTATGTGTCTTTCCCCCCCTCCCCATTTCCCATAACAGAAATGTAATTTAGGGCTGCATTTCCTAATTCTTCTTTTCTACAGATTTCATTGCTTTCTCCCACTACCTGTAAACTGTGTGCAGCCCAAAAGCCACATGGCTTGTCTTTCTCTCTGTTGTTATAGCGGGGGAGCATTTGTTTTAAACCCGCTCCTCTGACATGCCAGCAAAATTAGCAGAGTGGTGAATGGAAGTGGGGGTAGTGACGGGGGAGGGGGGGCAGGATGGGGAGAGAACTGGTTAAGCTCTCTTTTATGAAAGTGGATTTTTTTTTTCAGTGGTGGTTGTGGTAAGAGCGATCTCCAGTGGAAGTTGTTTTTATTTGTGGACTGGTGCTGCCAAGTTATTTAGTCGGCAGCAGTGGTTGGGGGAAGAGGCAGATTTCAGAGGACGGGGGTCTTTCTGAGTTTTAGCTGGCTTGTTAGTGCCTGCAGGGATAACACTATCAGGTCCAGCAGCATTTCCCGAGTACTGATAGTAAGGGGCGAAAAGAGTGAAAAACAGGAGTTTGGGTGGCTCACTAGACTACCAGGGCATGCACATCAGGAAATATTTGAATAACTAAAAAAAACTTTAAAACTTTTAAAGACAAAAAAAGGGAGCAGTGTGAGAATTACACAGGAATGGAGCCAATTTGGTAGAAGGCGCGTGACGAAGGCTGATTAATAGGTTGGCTGGCCAATAGTTCAAAAGACTGTTGCCCAGTCTAGTAAGCTTTGACCAGTTTCTTTTCTTTTTTCATTCTCTGTTTCTCAAGATCCCTTGCACTGCGACTACGTCTTCCCTCTGAGTCTTCCAAGGTGTCCACAGGCTCGGCCATAATCCTGAGTGCCCCAGTAGAAACAGCCCCCATCCTGCCGCAGTTTGTTCCCATGGGTGGGAAAGGAGGGAGTCCTGGCTTCCTCCCCACCTACACAAATCGTGTTGGGCTGTTTTCTTCTGGGACACCAGAGTCGGTCCATAGGGCTCGGCACCAGGGCCCATCTCCAGGCACAGAAGCGGGGTCCATTTTCCATTTTTCTCCTGCCCCCCCCCCGAAGATGGCGACATTTGGGAAGGTCCAAGGAGATATGCGCACACTGAGATGTGCTGCTGATCTGGATCTCTGCCGATGTCCTCCCCTCCCTCACAGTGCTCCCAGCTGCATCTTCACCCGTGTGCACCCAGATGGCAGTATTGCAGCGGGAGTGGCGACCCTTCCTCCCTGGAGGAGGAGGAGGAGGAGAGCATCCCTGGGACACTTGATTCCCCCCCCACCCCCCGCTGGCACTCTGAAGACCCAGGCTCATTCCCAAACCCAGGTCACCAGCATTGCAAGTGGTAGCATTACTGTTGCACCAGTGGGCCAGCAACTGTTGACCAGTTTCTGCTTGAAACTGGTTAGGACTGGCTCTGGACCAGTCACAGAACACACACACAGACACATTAGTTGCAATATGTTGTTTGTTTTGCTACTTTCCCCTCTTGTTCCCCCTTCCCCTTCCCCAACGATCAGGCTCATGAGTGGCTACTTTCACAGCTGATGTCATTACTGCTGTCCTTGATCAGCGGAATGGGGGTGGTACTCATGGTGCTCCCCTCATACGGAGACTAGTGCCCACTTACATTCTTAGGGTGTCAGAACCTGCTCACCTTCAGTGTGTGATTTTCATGCCCTAAGAATACGTGAGAGACCACTATTATAACCGTAAGAGTGGTCTCACAGCAGTATTACCATACAATATTTGGGTCCACTTACTTTATTTTTAGTTATTCTGTTTGATTTCTCTCCCTGCTATCCAGCCCTCAGGCTGCTTCTGGCTACATCCCAGCCTGGACACAACTCACTTCTGTCTCGGTCAGTGGCATTTTGTTTGTTTTTATTTTGTTATCCGGGTAGCACTGGTGCCAAAGGCACTTTTTTCAGGCACAGTCCATTATACACTAGTATAATAAATAAATGACTAGACACAATACAAAATAATTATACATTGCAGTAAGTACATACAGAAGTTATTTCTGATGGATTATACCCCCTGTGGTGCCCCTGACCCCTCTGACAGTTTCTCACTGGGTGGGCTGAGGGTGGTTGCTTTTATCCCTGTAGGTCTTATCTGCAGTGTTCGTGTGTGTGTGTGTGTGTGTGTGTGTATATACACGCTTATGTGATCCCTGACCTACCTTCCTTCCATTGATACCACACCAGCTTTGGGGGGGGGTTATACTCACATGCAGCACACCCCATGTGAGGGAGCTGACTCCTGGCCCACTCTGGGAAGTCTCCACAGTGACACAGCATGCTGTCTTCCTTCCCGGGCTGGAAGGTGCTGCCAGAGATGCTTAAGTCCAAACCAAGGTCACTCGCATGGTAGCACAGTGCAGTACCCGTGGGCCCCGAGGGTGACCCAGGTCCAGTCAGCTTTAAAAAACTATCTTCCCAATAGCCAGTGGGCAACATTTCAGTCTCCTATGTGGATGACCTGAGTGTGAAAGTGAACGAGGGGAGCCAGCCGGGTGGACTGGTGTGGCACTACTGTATGGCAGCACTTCCAGCTGAGGAGGGAGTGTGCCAGGTTCCCCAGCCACAGTGACCCCTGTGGTGGGGCAGGGAGCTTGCTTATCCTCAGGGATGTTGTTGCATTTTTTGAGAGGTCTGTCGGGGCATGACCTGGCACCTACTGGGTGGAAGGAGGATTGACAGACAACGGAAAACCAGGAAAAATCCCTGTGTGTTCCAGCCACCAGTGTGATTGTCCCCAGTACTCTCGGGCCGCACTTGGAGTTGATCTCCATCACCTCTGATGATGGGGGGGGGGCTGCTGATGGGGCTGGGAGGTCACTGGTATGAGAGCCGAAGGTGGTGGCTCAAGACCAAACAGCTATAGAAAAAGGAAAAAAAGAAAGAAAAACAAATCCAAAGGTACTATTTTTTTTTTGGCTGGTCTATTTCTCCCCTGGATCCCATGACCACCTCTGACATCCCCCTCGCGCGGTCCCGGATCAGGACCCCTGTTGACTCCATGACTTACCCCTCATGGCAGGGGGTGGGGAGCGACTCAACCCACTGGCACGGATCCAGCTCAAGAGGTGTCCTCTCAGGGCAGCTCGCTGGGGGGAGGGGGGGACTATTGTCATCCTGTGTGACGGGACCACTTTTTCCAGTTTTCTTGATGCAGCAGGGAGCATGCAGTGCGGCCAGTAACGCATTGCGCTAGCGTCCGCATGCCATATGTCGGGTGGCTGCTCCACCTCTGTCCCCACATTGTGGGACCTGGCCTGTCAACCCTTGGCCACCGCTAGTGGTCAGGCAAGTGCCGTCCGTGTCCTCCCTCTCCCCCGGGGAAGGAGAGCTGTCATCCGGACGCTCAGTCTTCTCCTTCCCCAGCCGAACCCCGGCGACCTGCTCGCACTGCGAACATGGGTCGCCGGCATGGCAGGAGGTAAGGCAGTAATGCCTCAGCACTCCACGCCACTGGGCCGGCCAAAAGATATTAGTTTTTAAAGTTGAAATCCTGATTCATGTGTAGTTATTTATTTGTTGGAAATTCACATCTTGTTCTGTAAATTGTCCTGCCTTTTGGTTGCACAATACCGATTTATTATGCCGCACCTCACAAGCCTTGTAACACCAAATAAATAAACTAATACTGCAGATTGCAAGATTCAGGCGGAAAACACAAAAACCACAGCAGACATAGATAATCTTAGTAAAAATGTCCTTACTTACAAAAAGAAATTGCCAGCACCAAAACCTGTGCCACCCCAGCCTCCAACATTTTATCCATGCATGCCCTTTATCAAGGATGCCACACATGCATGACGTGTTGGACAAGGGGCGCAGCTTTTGCTAAGATTATTGATATCTAGTGGAATTTTGTGCTTTAAATCCATGACTGCTTGAAATATGGATAGCTGAGCTTCCCTCCTGAACTGTTGCAATGCATGCAGCAGTTCAGTATTGATTTTACTGTGTCTTTCCTGCCAGATTGCAAGATTACTAATGAGAGGAAATATACGTTTTCATTGGAGATGCCTTGAACAGACACACCCATAAACAGGGGGTCCTTTTGGTTTCATTTAAATTCACACAGGTAGCCTACTAGCCACCATTGTCTCTCTGTTTTAATTTGGCCCCTAACACAAAAGTGCATTCATTAGTTGACAAAGGACCAACAGGAATGCTGCAATCATACCTTAAAAGAGACTGAATTACTGATCGATTGAATCCTCTGTTCTTGTTTCTCTTCTCGAACACAGAAATTCTAGCAAGTTCAAGTTTTTGGGAATGGAGAGGGGAATCAGATGGACTGTCTCAGCCTGGTAACATGGGACCAAAATCAGACATTTGATTTCTTAGATTAAAATATTACCTTAGAATATCTGGACTGTTTCGCACAGGTTTTAGTTATCTTTTTGCCTCTTTGTGAGGTATACTTACATCAGCTCACTTTGTTGTTACCTGTGGAATTGAACACTTGCCTAACAAATATGAACACACATGGACTCATACACCCATGTATGTGTGCACGTACATACACACACACACGCATGTGTACACATCACATACTCCTCCATTTCTGTGTATAGCTATAAAGACACTCACACCCACGTGCGCACTCCATAAACACACACTGATACGTGCAGCACATATACATAGTAACACCCACCTGTGATCTCCATAAACCCACACACACTCATTTGCACACACAGACACCCATAAACATACACATATGAGCAACCCAGACATGTACTGAGACAGACACCTACATATGTACATCCCCCATTAGTGTGCATGTACGCACACACATACACACACACACACACACACACTCAGCACTGGACCAAAGTTCACAGCAGATCTTGCATGTCAGGGTTCCCAGAGCTACAATGATTCCTGTATTTTACAGGGAAATGATGCACTCTTCAGGGAAATTGTTCCCATAGGCTTGCAGTGGTTATACCCAAGAGAAGGACAATTTAGCTTCCACAGGAAATATTGTCATCTACAGAAAACACAGGAAAATTGCCCTGGAGTTACAGGGGGAAATGTCAGCTTGATCTGGTAGCCCTGGCATGTGTAATTGTGTGTGTGCAATGCTAGACTGCTAACCTCAGGATCTGCTCTAATAATGCTTTTCATAGAATTACATGTTGAAGCTAGGGTGTGTGTGTGTGTGTGTGTGTGTGTGGTGCCTTTGCTTGTGTCTCTCTCCACACCTAAAATCAGATATTCCTTTCCCATTTGTCTGTTTGTGACCATGGTTGGCATAATTCACAGGAGCCTTGTGAAGAAGACATACGGGTCCTAACAGGTTAATTGCGAAGAAGAAAAAAAGGCAGCCGGCTCCTTTATTGACAGGACAGCCTGAAAACTGCTGAGGCAGGACATATGTTACAAGGCTGTCAGAATGCAAGCAAGCTCACTCCCCCCACCCTATGGCTGCACTTCCCCCACCGCTACCACCGGCAGCAGCAGCCCTGCCAACCCACCACAACAAACCTGTCAACTTATTCCCCTAGCCTTGTAACCACAATGCCTCTATTCTGATTGAGCTAGTGCTTGCAGACTGAAACCAGTGTTCCCTCCTGTTAGATTCTAGCTTACCTCTGCAGCGGAAAAATTTAGCTTCTCTCTCTCTCTACTCTGCTTGCTTCTCCCATCCCTTTCCTTATTTTCCCTTAGAGAAAGCAGAGAGAGAATTTATTTTTTTGTTCATCCTTTTTTTTTCTTTTTATTCCCCCTCCGATACCTTCTTCTTCTTTGTAGAAACAAATAGCCAACAAAAACTTCCAGAGTCTTTGCTTCATGTTCCAGCTCCAAGCCAGAATGTCTTGAAGTGCCGCAAAGAAGTGCCGCAAATCGTCAAATGATTTCCAATTTTGACGGAGTGATTTAGTCTTACTGATCCAGTAGGGAAAAAAAAGGGAACCGAGGAGCGAGTAAGAGAAAAAGGGGAGAGCTGGAAAGGAATGATGGTTCAACCCTTATGAGTCCGACAGCAACGGGATAAAAAAAAGGGAAGAGAGGACAGGAAATCGTGCAGCATAAAGACAGCTGGAACAGTGACTGAGCGTGAATGTATATGTGTGTGTTGGGGGGGAAGCAAAACCCAGAGAAGGAAGAGAGAGAGGGAATCCAAAACAGGAAGAAGACAATTTGAACTGAGTCCACGCTAGCCCGGCACATCCCATTGGTCCATCTTTATTTTGTCCTGCTGACGGCACGCAGATACCCGCGGTTCCGAAATGATGATGTACTTTTGGGTAGGTACCAAATCTGTTTTCAGTTATCTTTATTATTATTATTGTTATTAGTTTGTGAGTGTAGAGTGTGAAATTGTAGTTTGGTTACCATTTGTTATTTTGTATGATTTTTAATTCCAGTGTTCCCTCGCAGGGTGCTGTGTCCTCATTCTGAAGGAAGGTTTGCCTCTTCTTCCTGATCTGAAATATAGCTGATAATACTGTAAAAAAAAGATATATCAAAGTTAGAGCAAACTCCCCATTTACCAACTGACACACCTGCAGTACTGGTTTGGTAGTGATTCCCCTGCACTGCATTATCTGTTAAAAAGCAAAATATATATACAGACATTCTGCAATTGATGTCTGTTTTGTTCATTAATAATTGGTGTATAATTTCTGGTTACATCAGACGGAGCTGCACACAGGTACAAAGAACCAACCCCCTGTGAAGCAGTAGCAAGCATCCTGGAACAGGAAGAAGGCATACATTTTAAGAGAGACACAAAATAATACCGCTTGTTGAATACAGCGTTAGTTTGTTTCCTTGGTTTACAGAGTTCCAATGAAGAAGAACATGCGCTTTGCTTTCGGTTTCTTGCTTCCTTCTTTGACAGAGACGTTGCTGAGAAGTTCAGGTTAAAGTGATTCTCCAGGGTCCAGAACACCTTTTTAAACAATAATACAGAATCACAGTTCTGCTGAAATTCCATGTACGTTCTGTCTCCCCTCATTCTTCAGTGCTGAAATTATTTGCATGGAAATGGGATCTTGGTGTTTCACACTTTGTCTGCTCCTTTTACTCTTCTGTCTGCTTAAGTCACAGCTCTGTCTGTAACATCATGATTTCGTCGTGGAAATTAGCATGCTGTCATAAAACAACAGTATGACGTCAGTAGAGGGGAAAAGCAGGCGGGATGAGATAAAGTCTGACACACACAGATCCTGATTTCATGTGAATATCCTCTGTAATAAAGAATAAGGGGAGATCAACAGAGAAAAGTGGGCGGATTTAAAATTTTTGCATTTTAAGAAAAGTTTTACCAGGAACTGCAGAATCACTTTAATGGTGGTATGATTGTAGACAGAGGGTTCCTTGGATACAAGATTTTGATTGAAGGTTTTTGCTTGTCCCTTTTTTTTTGTGGACTGTCCTTTATCTTCCGAGTACATTCTGGATCCGCCTACTTGGGGCATTGGTTGCAAGATGCATTCTTTATATTGTCATGTGTACCATTTAATGAGCAGGTATCCACTTTAGTAATGTATTTTCATGTACATCATATTTCAGACATTTAGATTTACTGGAGATAAGAGTACATTTTGTTTCATTTTTAGTTTTCCTGTACAAGCTTTTAACACATCTTCGTAGCCCTTTCAGAAAGTCTGGAAAGTATTTGACGGCTCCAATTGACAGCACAGCATCTTTGTTTATGACATCATAGTTTTTATCATGGCAACAGACTGTGATGTCACAAACAACAGACTGTGGTGTCACAAACACAGCAATTATGTATTTAGTTACTTTTTGTTAACCAGGCAGGTACACTAAGCAGAAACTGATTGTTTTCAGGTATGACCCAGGAGAGTTGCAACAAGGGTGATGAACACCAGACAGATTACAATATATGGTAATATATAACATGCACAGAGGGTAACGGTAACAACAAACAGGATGCAATCAGTTATAGCCAGGGTAGGCATGAGTGGTGGACAGCTTGTATTCCAACCTATAGGTGAGTGCTAAATACAATAGGGAGAGAGTCACATGGCAACAAAACAACATTCTCTAACAATGTCAGTCAGCAGCATGCTAGTCTTTTGGCAGATAAGGCAGAGATACCTAGCATCTCACCTCACACCATGCCGGCAACTCGAGTTTGGGAAGACATTCGGGCTGCTGGGAGTCAGCTGGGGGGGAAGGGAGCAGAGGTCTGGGTGTGCATTGAGCAGCCACCTGGCAGCTGTTCTGTCCTGGATTGGGGTGACGAGTCAGCTAGGCTCTTGCCTGCTATCAGGTAGCGTCCCGGTGGTAGCACTGACGTACGAGTGGCTGACTGCAGTCAGGGGTGGGGGGAGCTGTAGTTCTGGGATGCTCGCGTGCCTCCATGCACATGCATATCCCATGCCGCCACGGCCGGGAGAAAAAAGTGGAAAATGGTGGCGGGGGGGTGGCTTCAAGAAGCCCTGCCTGCAGGTCCACGCCATTGCTCAGTTGCTTGCCATGGTCTAGTCTGGATTTCTGTACTGGGAGGAGGGCAGCCCTTCCCTCTCCGGTCCCACCATGAGGGGGAGTGTATGGGGGAACTCAAAACCAGAGGTGAGTGGTGGGAGAGATGGAGGCTTGGGACAGGGCTGATACGTTGCCCCTCAGACCAAGATGGCATACAGTCTGTGTGGAAAAACAATATCAGTCCGGGACTGTCCAATACCTTTTGAAAGACACTGAAATAAGTACTGCATTATCTGAACTATTTAGTAGAGCAGTAACAGGAAAAGGTGAAAAACAAAAACTAGAAACCATCAAAGTTAATCATAATTGTGGTAAATACAGTATCACAGGTGTGGTATAAGGCACGCCTTCCCCAGGGCTCATGGTACTTCACAGCTTAAAAACAGCTAACCAGCCAATAAATGGGGACGCGGCACGTATTTGATAAATAAATAAAATGAAGTCCAAAAGTGACTAGATCTGCAAAAGCAGCTTGGGTCTCAGTCTGCTAGCTGATCTAGGACAAGAAGGATGACAAGATAAAGTCTTTCAGTGTGTCTTAAAAAGCTTCGCCACAGGACAGCATGCCCAGACGTCAGCTGGCAGCAAATTCCAGAATAGCAGTGCTGTTTCTAGCCTTTCACTTTAGTAGATAACTGTTTCTTAGGGAAAAAGGGGGGGGAGGGATGACTTTAGAGTTGTAAGTAATAAACGACTGCAAGTTCCTCATTGGGGGCAGGGTCTGCTAATTCTTGGTTCCCTTAGCTGGGTTAGACTGCCCCTTGTCGAACTCATTTGAATGGTCCCTGATCAGTGCTACCTGGACTGTGAGGCATGAGTGGGACAATTTCTCTACATACAGCAGGGATGAAAGACTTTTTTTTTTTTTATAACTGTTTACGTGGGAAGGCAGGCTAAGACAAACCTCCATTATAAAAAGGGTCTCAGAAATGCTGCAGTCTGATTGGCTGTTAGGAGTCCAACTGCCTTACATTAATCCCTGTTACACTGTCATGTGCAGCCTGATCGCAGTGGCACATGGATTCTTCCTGTCAGCATTCCATCCTCCAGTACTGCTGAATGACTGGAATGATGCATTCTGATTTTGAACCAGCATTCTTAAACTGTTGGTGGAAGAACTATTTTATTAAAAATCTCCCTCTAAATGAGGAAAACATTCAAAAAGTATTCTTTTAACCCTCTTCTTTTGTAACAATTTTTTATAATAGCAATAAGGCACTCCCAGAAGTTATATTAACAGTCAGTTAATCACCCCTAGGGGCAATATGGCACTCGGCTGCGCCTCATGCCACATTACACCCCAGGGGGTGATTAACAGACTGTTAATCTAACCCCTGGTCATGCCTTATTGCTTAATTTTCAGCTACATCTAGGGCAAGCTGGACAGCAGCTATTGTGATAAAGGCTTACACCATAGACTACAGCAAAGTTTACATGGCCATTGTTCGCCTGCTGTTTAAAGAACACCAGTTCCTGTGCTTTAATCAAGTCCCCAGCAGTGGCTTACCTGTTGCAAGACTTCAGAAGTCCATTTTGCATAATTATCTACTGTTTCATTTCTAAATGAGAAGGGATCATAATTCCTTGGTTAAAGGGGCAGGCCGCCTCATCCCTTCCCTTTCCTGGTGCTGATTCTAGCAGATGTTGCCCCCCATGCTCTCATGTTTTGTGGTGTATCAGTTTAGAGAGTACAGGGGCATGCTTTATTGATAGTAATGGGGGCCTGTTATTAAATCAATTTTTTGTATTTTAGAGGGTCACAACAGTTAAATCAGAGTCACAGCTCAACTATCAGTGTCTTTGTTATTTGAGTTGTGGCTTTGATTTGACTCTGTGGCCATCTAAAATACAAGAAAAATAGTTTCAAACCAGGACCCGACTGCTATCAGTGGAGCGTGCCCATGTGCTTTCTTAACTAATACATCACAACATGTGAGCGGGCAGGAGAGGCACAGAGTGAAGCCTGCTAGAATTCATGACCAGGAAGGGTAAGGGATCCAGCAGATGGCTCCTCCGCTGAGGACTTACGATCCCTTTCCCTTCGAAAATGGACAATTAATAAATTCTGCAAAATGGACTTTAGAAGTCCTGCAGGGGTAAGCTGCTGCTGGGGGGCTTGATAAGTTTTAAAAAAAATGAGCACAGCTGGTGCTCTGTAACAAAATGCGCACACACACACATAGTAACTGGACACGACATCAGTAGCAATTACATACAAGCCTGACCGTAAGGTGCTGTTTTCATGCTTGTTTGAATTTATCTGACCAGGATGTATGCTGTTTCTAACTATACATGGCAAGGAATTCCATGAAAAGGTGCAGAATACTAGGAAGCTCATTTGCATGAGTTCAAATTGAATTTGGACAATGATAGAAATTGTCCACTGGAAGAACACAGTGCATATACACAAACTGTGAATTTCAGTATTGCTGCAGGCTGGCTTATTGTAGCAATAAGCTGGCCCAGTGGGTTGTCTGAGGCATCCCTTCAACAATAACACCACATTTGGGTCCTTTCTTGTATTTATATTTTCATTTTTGTAGGTTTCAAACTACTCCTTTAAGTAAGGGAGGAAATGTGTTCTTTTGCTTTGCTGTTGCCTGATGGTGGACTGCTGGAACTCTGCTGGCCATGTAGATGGGGGCGGGGGGACTATTGCAATCTAACTTTTTATGTATTTTTTTCGGTATAGCTTTTTGTCTCTCAGCCGCTGCCTGCTCTTTCAATTCGGGTCCCTTTCGCCGACCCCCAGCCCCGTCTGCTGCTCCTCCCACTGTCACGACTGGTGGGGATCACACGGAGCATGGTCCGAGGACCAAGGGGGACCGTCATTCGTGACAGTCAATACACATTAGGCTTTTTTTGTACTCCCCCCCCCCTTCTCTCCCACCACCCTGTGATGTCAAGCGCAGTGTCTGTCGACTTTGAGAGCGGCAGTGTGCACTGGGTTGACATCACCCCTTGCAAGGAAGCAAGCTTCCTGGCTCATCATGACAGGCTGCTGCATGGGAACCTGGCCGTCTCCCTCGCTGGCGGGCTCGCGTTCCCCTCGAGAGCACTCCTCAGCCTGGCCACCTGATCCAAGCAGAGCCAAGCTCACTTTTGATTCAGGGTTGCCAGCACTGAGTGGCCCTTAACTTTTTATATTTGATGTAATAAATAACTCATCTGCTATATCCACCCCTCATCCTTCAGTGTTAGGCACTGCAATCTTATATTTGGTTACTAGACTGTGCTTCCTAATTATATTAATTCGTACTGTTAGCGTGATGGAACCTCAAATGGCAAATGTTGCAGTGAGATTGGCTATACAAGCAGCCCTCATTCTGCTTAGGGGACAAACCACTAGTGTAAACAGACCTGTTAGATTTTTTTTTGTCCTGTTTTCATTCAAATAAAACTGATTTTATTTATTGCAGTGTTAAAACTTCAGATGTTGTATAATAGCAGTGTCTTCTGCCACAGTAGGGTTTCTCTGGCAGACTAATGGCTGGCTGGGTCAGTGGCTGTTGGGTTTGGCTTGGGATTCTGAAGCCTGGCTACCAACTATCAGGACATACCCAAGAGTGAGCTCGATCGGTATTACAAAATTGAAATCCGCTTTTCCTTTTGATGTGCTCCTATGTATCAAATGCACACCCCGTGGCTCCCGGTAGCAGCTGAGAGACAGGTGTACTGCTCATGCCCTGTGGTACGGGCTCATGATTTATAGAACCAGGAGGCTACTGGAATGATGCTTGGGCTATGGAAATGATAACAGCTGACAGCCGTGTGTTCCTGTTAGCAGTCGGCCTCTGTATTACTGCTGAGGGAAGCAGGCTAGGCTGCTTTCAATTTGCTGTGTGTCCGTTTGTTAAAAAAAAAAAAACTAAAAAAGTTATCAATCCAGTTTATTTATTTGTCTGACAACCTTCTGTATTGCCCACTCAGGGACCCTTGCATGATGAAAACTAGACAGCATCTAACAAATATATCCCATAACTTAAAGCAGCAGTATTTGTTAGTCAGCAAAAAATGTCATCCCACAGTTTTTTAGCAAAAATGTATTTCTGACATCCTTATGACTCATGTCATTAAAGCCAGCTGTCACTGGCAGTGTTTAAAAATCTCTTGCATTGAGGCTACCTGTTTGAATGTGCACACTAGCTTTATACTGTGGATGTATTGGGATTGGGTTGCCACATGTTTTTGACAATAGACAGCACAGCACTCTACCAAGATATTTCATTTTCTTCATGGCCAGTATGGCACGGGAGCGGGAGCCTCACAGAATATCAAAATCCTGGATATCCGTTGATGAATGAAAGAAACAAAGATAAAAATGGGTACGTATTGATGTTTTTGCCAGGAAAACATTATTACTCAAAAAAAAAACCTGTATGGTGGCCAGCAAACCCTGCAGCTTTAATATACAGTAAATATAGCAAGACCTTTGTGGCTGACAGCTCGTGCATCCAGGTACAGGTGCCGAATGCTAATTCCCATTTTAAAGTAAGGCTTTAAGATGATTTCAGAAATGTTGCAGAGAGGGTGCTAGATTGATTGATGGGCTGAGATTGTAAATTCCGTCATCACTGAAAAGACATGATCTCCCCTCTGATTTAGGGCAAGAATTTCACTGGGGCTGACAGAGTCAGCAGGTCACAGAGATCTAAGGAATGAATAAATGAATACAGAAGCTGGACACCTGGGTGTTGACATCTGCTTCGACTGCCACAGTATTATTTTAAGTAGCATATTGGGGGTGGGGTCCACTATTCCGAGGGGGCTAATCTCTATAGGATTCCCCCTGAAAATTTTGTTTTAGAGCCACTAAACCTGCTGGGTTGGTTGCCCAGCTGGTGACTGCAGGGAGATGAAGAGGCTTTTTCCACTAGCATCTTTAAAAATGTACGTACCTGGGCTTTGCCTGACTGCAGACAGGTGGCAGTCCTACTGCATCTTAATGACATTCATTTTAAACTTGCGAGCAGAACCCACACACATATCAGACAAGATGGCTCAACACAACATGCCACATGCATTCTGGCATGCCAATTACCACTTACAGGCATGCACTCATGCATACGCAACAAGCATATACAGTACCTGCATACACAACACACACCGACAGGCATATATACACTACACACATACATAATATATACACAGTATACTCACACACATACCCACATGTGCTGGATACATAATACAGACACAGTAAACATATACTATATAACACACATGCAAATACACAACATACACACAGCATACATACATACACATAACCAGCATACCTCTCAACCTCCTGCCTCATAAATCATGGACAAGGCTTAAGAAATTGGGGACAAAGGATCAAAATCAAGCACACATCTTCAAATTTGATGATATCCACTCAGAAAGAGGGTAGAATAAGGGGTTCAATGTAAAATGCATTTTCTAAGGAAGAACAAGTCTGTAACTTTAATGTTTGACTTTATTTTGTATAAGACATCCACTGTTTGGTCACGAAAACACAATTTTTAGGAGGGGCAGAGTAAAATTTTGAGGCAAAATCGGGGACGTCCCTGAAAATCAGTGATAGTTGAGAGGTATGGTCACCAGCACCCCTCCACATGCATACCTAATGCATACACAACATACGAAACACACATGTTCATATACTACACAAACACAAGTGCTCAACACAAATACATGAATGCTCCCTTTTAACACCATAATAGTATATGGTTCCCCATTGTTGGGTGTGGAAGTCCTTACAGGCTGGAAAAGCTATTGCACTGCACTGTGGTTCAGCTTTTCAGATGATTACTGCCTTGTGCCGCCCGTTGTCACCCGTAACAAATTTACACACTGTCTGCCTCCTGTTCGCCCCCCACTCCACAACACAATTACAATTTTTCTTTTACGTGTTTAAAAAACTCTCCCCACTTCCAGCTGCTATGTACTATCCAGTTGCCACACCATTATTCCCCAAAAGAATTAAATGGCATTTGTTTTACTTTACTAAGTAACTGGGTTACTAAGCATTTGGATGTGGGGTGGTTTTCTGGACTTCAGTTTAAAAAAAATTGCAGAGTAATATGTGAGGTGGTGGTGGTGTGATCACTCATTAAAATCTTTACAGTTTAAAACAATATACCACAAAAAATTATACGTCTGTTTAATTATTCATGAGCCTAGTGAGGCTCCTGATTGGCTACTGGATTGGTCATTAACATCTTAGAAATAAGCGATTACGCGGCCGGTGGCACAGAGGATGAGGCACAGGTAGCCGACCTGTAGGCCATGCGGCACCGGTTCGGGAATGGACTCGGGACACCGTGGGCTGGTAGGGAAGGAGGGGATTGAGCGTCCGCAGGACTGCTCTCCTCTCTTGGGGTGGGTAGAGTGAGATGACGTCGCTTTGCAGCGACCTCCGGTGGAGACCGGGAGTAGTACAGACACAATGTGGGGAACGTCACCAGAAAAGCGGAAATACCTGCTCCACGTTCAGCTGGATGACGGCTGCCTGGCTGTTCAAGGCCATCGAAAGTCCCGCAGAGCCATCCGTCTCAACAGTGCCCTGGGGCCAAGTAGTTGCGCTGGTTTGCCCCGCCTGTTGCCTTCCCCCTCAGAAGAGAGGGACCCACTCCACGAAGGGTTACGTCGGGCTGCCTGCTATGTGAGACAGTGGCTCGGGGAGCACGATGGGTCAGATCCAAGCCTTGGCATAAAGCCTGAGGAGTGGCTGAGGTGGAACACATAGGGGATAAAGAAATAAGGCAAAAAAAAGAAATAAGCAATCCAGCTGCCAACTGATACTGTGTGGCACGCATTGCTCGCGCCACTCTGCTTAAAACCTTAATTAATGGGGAAGAAGAAAAATCTTACTGTGATTAGACTTATAATCACAATACTGACCTTGAAGCCAGTCATTTCCTTGGATTAACGACTGGCTTCTTGGTATTTATTGCTTAACATAACTTATGGTGGACCAGAACGATGGCCCATTGGCAGCGCACTGTGCTGATGACCTGGGTTCGGAAGTCAGCCCAGGAAGCCACATCTGGGCAGCCAAGGATGAGAGAACTGCTGCTTGGCAGTGCACCTCATTCGGTGAAAGCTTGCAGAGTGTTCCACCACAACAGCAACTCCTGTGGCAGAGCCAGGGATCTTGGTCTTGCCACAGGGTGGACTGTGGCTATGTGAGGGCCCCCCTTCCCACCAGGGAAGGAAAAATGGAGGGGGAGATCCTAGTAGCTGTTTAAATGATGGTCAAATTCTGCCTGACCTGGGTACATCCCTGTGAACAAGGTATATCACAGGGAACAAAGTAAAAAGCTATTTATATAACCTGCATGTACTAATAAACAACAAAAAAAGAGGATATACAGTGGTTTTTGTTCTAATATGCCATTTTTTTTTTTTTAACCAGGAGAGAGACACTAAGCTGAAGTTTGTTTACAGGTGCGACCTGGGAGCACAAGGAAGTTAAGTGACTTGCTCAGGGTCACACAGTATGCAAGTGGGGGCTGTGGGATTTAAACCCAGGTCTCCAGGTTTGCAGCTCAGAACCTTAAACCACTGTGCTATACTGCCTCCAACACATTTATTTCCATGAGTGAAGGGGTGGGACTATAACTCACAAGTGGCGAAACCATGAGCGAGTTATGAAGGTCCTGCCACTTCACGAATGGAAATAAATGGTGTATTATACAATGTGGTAAATTGAATAAGCCAAATCCTGCAACCTGATTGGTTGGCTGGTACCTTTCCCAGCATTGTAAATCCTCCAGTGTAATTTTCCAGTGTACCCAATGGAAAAGGTACCAGCCAACTTTATCTCATGCCAATCAATGTATCAATATGATGCTTTCACTTCAAATGAAACCGCCGGTATTTTTCCTGTCGCCACTTCGCTAAGACACCCTGTGGTAAATAAAAAAAATGACATCCTCTTTCGAACTGTACAACCTCAGTGATGTAAAAAACCAACCAAAAAAGCATTAAATAAACATTTGACATTGTATAATAGCAATTTGTGGGGTTGGTAGAATGGGCTGTCAGTCAAGTTGATTGTGATGTAGGCAAGTGAAAAATAAACAGGGTTATTTACCCATTGAGTGAATAACATCGTTTATCTTTCACTTGGGTCGGAGTCTTGGGAAAATAATGCATTTACTTAAGTAGTAGAATCCCTACATACATTGGCCAGGATATTCAGACTGCGCCAAGCTGGGGCGCAAGCCTGGGCGCAGCGCAACTGGGATGCGCCAGGGCGTGTACTGGGCGATGTTCAGCGGTGCTGCGCCATGGCTCAGCACCATTGAATATGGCACTGTGGCTGCCTGCATTGCGCTGTGGCACTGCGCCAGTGCAAGTGGCAAGTGAGGAGCAGGGGGATGCGCCAGCACAAGTGCGGTTGCGCTAGGCACAGGAACTGCAATATTCAGCGTCGGATATGCAAATGAAGCCATTTGCATGTCTTTATGGCCCCATTTGCATGCAGGTGCGCCGATCCCCGGTGACTTGCGCCTGGCGCCCTGCCAGGCTGCTGCCATCAAGGGACTGACACCCCCTGCCCCGCGATCGGGCTGGGGAGCAGGTCCACTGGACCACCAGGGAATGAAGTTCTTTACTTACGCCCGTGATCGGGTGAGGGGGTATGGTCCACTGGACCACCATGGATGATGTTACATTTACAAAGCCCACTGTTGGGTGTGGGGGGGGGCGTGACGACAACGGTCCGTGGTCCAGGAGGAGGGGTGGCCACCCACAGCTGGCGGCTGCAGTGTTGTGCCCTGCAATACGGCAGCTCATCTGTGGGTGGCCAGGCCTTGCTCCTGTTTTTTCTTGGCAGATCTATGCGCCCCCCCCGTGCGGTGCAAGGCGGGTGTGTGCCTGCATATGCGCCGCACATCCCAGACTGAATATTGGGATGTGCCAAATATGCATGGCCACGCCCCCCACACTTGCACCGCATGCATTACTGGTGCATCCCGGCACATCGGGATCTGCGTAGTGCAACATCCCCTTTTGAATATCGTGCAGGGGTGCATCAGTGGGTTGTGCATAAATAACCCGGCCATTGTACACAACAAGTTATCTTGACCCAACATATAAAGGATAATAGATGGCCACTGGACAGTAACCACACTGTAATCACTTTGAGAGGTTTCCATGACAACATTGTAAACCTCAAGAGCATAGCTTGGGATGTTTACTGTTGTCATGGAAACCTTGAGAAGTGATTGCAGTGAGGTTACTGTCCGATGGCCAGCCATTATATTTTTAGTGTATGGGGACGAGTTAGAAGCGACGTGGCCTTACTTTTTGTTTTCTTGCTTTGTGCCCTTTCCTTTTAATACAGCTCTCTCACCGATGCGGCCATTCATGTCCGAAAGACATGCATGCACGGAATGTTCTGCAAACCTCGCTCCTCCTGAACAGACGCGACAGTGCTGTGTTATGCTCCAGAGATCACTGCCCATAGAACTAGAAGAGAGTTCTGTGTTGCTGCCTATAAGAACTGAGAGCCACCATAAGTACAAGGAGGGGGGCGGATGATTAGCCAGAAACAAAATCAGGAAAAGGGGACGCGCTGATTTCAGGTAGTAATCCTCTCCCATACATTATAGCAAGATAATATTATCTTGCAAAGTAGGGCATGTCACAGTGCATACTGAACCAATCAGAATGCAGCTTTAACAATGCTGATGACATCGCAATAGCCAAGTGCAGCACTGATGTTAGCAGTTGAAATCAAACACAAACCGTTATATCTTTATACAAAGAGTACATTTCCAAGTGGTAAACTGATGTTGTATAAATCGAATATACAATGGTCTGACTCAAAATACACAGTTTGCCATTACTTGTGTGAGGGCATGCCTTTCATAACTCACTTGTGGCTCTGCCACTTGTGAGTTATGATCCTCCCCCTGCACAGGTGAAGATAATTACATATTTTAAGTCAGCCGACTGCATACCCCCAATATAAAGAAAGTAATAACATATAGCCAGTCATGCCGAGTTTGGTAATTTCAACAAATCAGCACCCAGAATTGCAGGAAATCTTATCCTGCATAAAACTGTTGTCTTGTGTGGCAGTGTTAGGATGGAATTTTCCACATCAGAGTCACTTAGGGAGGAGTATTTTTGAAATTAAAATCTTGAACTTAAAACTTCTGCGTAATGACACTAGCTAAACTTGGTCATTTATAACTTTTTAAAAGCGTGTTATTTCTGCATATCTGATCCTGTAGGCTCTGACTGCCCAGTTTGGGTTCCTCCTTCCTTCGTCTTTGACCTTACAGCCCTGA
This sequence comes from Neoceratodus forsteri, assembly GCA_016271365.2. Lineage (NCBI taxonomy): Eukaryota > Metazoa > Chordata > Ceratodontiformes > Ceratodontidae > Neoceratodus > Neoceratodus forsteri. Next base: position 448,386,813 of record JADMNL010000024.1, read on the forward strand.
CAACCTCCCTACCGTGACTTTACATCCCATGGCTTACACACACACACACATACACTCTCTCTCCAGCCTTCTGGCGGTGTCCCCCCAACCCCGGAATGTGATCCATTGTGCCAGCTGGGGGCACAAGGCACAGGAATACTCATACTATCATCCTGCACCTGATCAGCAGCAGGGATTCCAAGTGCACACACACACACAACAGCGGGCTTTCCCAGACCCAGCTGCCATCCTCCTTCACATACTGCTATCTTCAGCTGCACTGACGTCCATGGTCACCAGGTGGCGGTAGCGCAGCTGATCTGCATCCTTCCCTTCCAGCAGCAGGAGAACATCTTGTGGGATGCTCAGTCCCCCTTCCCACTGGCCCTCCATTGCTCTAGACCTGGGGCATGAACCCCATTCATCAGCACTGTGAGCAGCAGCCATGCCATTGTGCGGGCGTTAGTCGCCCCTGTAATACATGTATGTGTAGTGTGGTGTGTCTTGTATGGACAAATAACATGCTGTCAGCTGCTTGGGCTAGAGGACTGCAAACTTCTGTCAGCCCAAACAAATGTGACAGAAACAAAAAAAAAAACAGAATTGTTGGCAGATAAGGACACTTGGCCCATCCATTCTACCCATTTTTTCCCTACCTACAGTGTCACCAAAGACTCTGCTTGATCTCAGACTCCCTCCCTCCTCCCATTCCTCCACTAAGATTGTCTCAGGCCTATCCCATGCATTCTTGAACACCCCACTGTTTTCGCCCTGACCTCCTCCACTGGAAGACTCAAAGTACTTTCTTACATCTGTCCTGAATTTAACCCCCTCCAGCTTCATTGCGCGTCCCCTTGTTCTTGGGCACCCATTTGTCTGAAAAATACTTTCCTCTTGTACCTTATTTGTCCCGGTGTGGTATTTGAAGGTCTCTATCATATCCTCCCTCTCCCTCATTTCTTCCAGGGTGCACATGCTGAGTTCCCTTAATCTCTCCTTATAGGGCTTTTGATGCTGACCCCCCTTCACCATTTTAGTTGTCCTCCGTTGGACCACTTCCACTCTGGCTATGTCCTTCTAGAGATGTGGCCTCCAAAACTGGACATAGTACTCTAGGTGGGGTCTTACACATTTTGATATTTATTTATTTAGCCTTTGTTTACCAGGTAAGCACGCTAGACAGTCAAGTGCCTATTTTCAGGTGCGACCCGGGAGAATTACAAGGTACAGGCAATAACAATTCAGAGTCAAGGTACAGCAATCAACCAGGTACAGTCAGGTACAGGCAGTAACAAACATAATGGCAAGTACAGAGTCAAAGCAAAGCAGCAACAGGAAGCAGTCAAGAAAGCAGACATATATCAGCAAGGCAGATACAGGGGAGTCACTAGACACATGCGGCAAACGTGCGTAGTCATGGGGACACAGGCCCACCAAACAGGATGGGGCAGCTAGGAGCAAGGGCAGGAGGATGCTTGTTTTAAGTAGCCCCAGAGGGAGGATCTGAAGCAAATGTGGGAAGGGGCAGCCCTGACATGAGCAGGGAGTAGGTTCCAGGCTCTGGGAGCGAGGGCCGCAAAGGCGCGATCCCCTGCGAGTGAATGAGTTTTGGGGACCTTGAGGGCCTGGGAGTCACTGGACCTCAGTCGGTAGGCGTGGGGTTAGACCTGAGCAGTTCAGCACGTGCCAGTGGGATGGACATTCTGATGATGATGTCTATGAAGTTGCCCATGACAAAGGATCGGTGGTTGTTGGGGGAGAGCCACCCTAGCCAGGAGTAGAGTTGACAGTGATGGGTAAGGCGGGGGGCTGACAGGGCGAAGCAACATACGTTATTGTACGCTGTGTCCCATTTTGTAAGCCAGGTTTTTGGAGCATTCACAAAGGAGGTGAGCCCATAGCTGAGCATGGGGAGAAGAACCCCTTTTGTAAGGGCAAGTCGGGCAGCTGGGGTGAGGCAACTTTTGGCCCTGTACGCCAGACCCAGCTTACAGTTTGTGGTCTTGCAGGAATTGCGTATGTGCTGGGAGATGTCAAGCTGAGGATCAAGGGTTACCCCCAGGTACTTGAAAGAATCAACCACCTGTACAGGGGCGCCATCAGCTCCAGCAACTTTGAGAGAGGCAGGGCACGCTCTTATCTTGGCAAGGGAACTGAATAGCATGGCCTGCATCTTCTGGAGGTTGATGATAAGCTTATTGGCCTTAAGCCAGGATTGAATGTCGTCAAAATCAGAGTTTAGTCTAGAGTTGATGACACTGATGTCCTGTGAGCTAGTAAGAAGCACGAGATCATTGACATATAGGGTGACGTGCCCGGAGGCAGGGACCAAGGGGAGCTGGTTGATAAAGAGGGAGAACAGTAGGGGGCTGAGGACAGACCCCTGAGGCACCCCACATGTAACCGGTGTGAGCCCAGAGAGGGCTTTTTGGAACTTGTACTGTTGCCTGCCCAAAAGATAGTTGGCAAACCAAGCTAGAACAGGAGGGGAAAGGCAGAGGGACCGAAGGGCGGAGCCCAGGAGTGTGTGATCAGCCAGATCAAAGGCCTTAGACAGGTCTATGAAGATGGCGCCAGTGAGTTTGCCTTGTTCAGTTGCAGTAATGATTTCGGAGGTGACATACGCGAGGGCAGTGGAGGTGCTGTGCCCTTTACAGAACCCACGCTGCGCTGGGGAGAGGAGGCCATGGGTTTGGAGGAAGAGAGCGAGCTGGGAGGTCACCACTTTCTCGAGCAGCTTGTTCACGGCAGATAAGATCGCTATGGGGTGATCGTTTTCAAGAATATTGGGGTCACCACGTTTGAGGACTGGGACCACACAAGCCACCTTCCATATATCTGGGATTGTCCCAGATATGAGAGAGGAGTTGAGGATGTGGGAGATAGGCCGGGCCAAATGGGGGCCCCCAGGCAGAGTAATTTGGGCTCAAGATTATCATGCCCAGCTCCAGTGTGAGGGGAGAGTCCAGCTAGGATCTCCCATGTCTCACTGCAGGAGACAGACTTAAAGTAGATGGGGGATGAGGGCACAGTGCTACCAGTGGGGCCCAGTTCATTGGATACAGGAGATGTGGGGGTATAGTCAGACAGGTCGAAGAACTGAACATTAAAATCATTGGCTATAGTCAGGGCATTGTTACAGCTGACTCCGCCGATTAGCATGTCAGAGACCTGGGAGCAGGCAGGATAACTTACTGTGTGTTTGATGGTGCGCCAGAAGTTCCTAGAGTTCTTGGCAGACGCTTCAAGGGAGGATTTGCAGAACTCACTCTGCTGAGCGAATCGCCCGCTTGCAGGAATTTCTGAGCTGCCTGTATCCATCGAAGTCTGACCTGTCCCCGGTGACCTTGAATTTCTGCTAGCATTTATCCCTAAGCTTCATAAGGGCAAACAGACCACCTTTCAGCCATTTTGTGACAGTGCCCCTCACCCTTCTTTTTATGAGTGAGGCATGTCTATCTTGTAGAGGGGCGAATATGGATAGGAAGCAGTCAAGAGCAGCAGAAGGGTCATTAGCAGCAGTGACCTGGGACCAGTCAGTCTGGCAGAGGTCAGCAAGGAAGTCATTAGTGTTAAATTTAGAGTAGTCCCTCATCTGAATGACTTTAGGGGGGACCCTAGGGGTGAGAACTTTCCAAACACAGTAGGTGGGGGAATGGTCCAAGATGGAGTCTGAAAAGAGGCCAGAAGCAGAGATACGGTCCGACCTGTTGCTCAGCATCCAGTCAAGAAAGGTACCTTTTACCCCAGAGGAAGAGGATCTAGTAGCTTCGGTGATAATTTGTCCTAGGCCAAGGCCAGACAGTAGGGGTTTGTAAAGTTTGGCATTGCCACTCAATCAGTTAAGGTTAAAATCCCCACACACTAAGAGTTCACTAGTTCCCACCTTAGGACTGAGGCAGTCAAGGAGTTAGGAGAGGCCATGAACACCACCTTTCGGAGGATTGTACACACAGGCCAGGTGGAGTTTGTTTGCATTGCCCAACAAAAGAAGGGCATGTAGGAACTGACAAGAGGGGGAGGGTGGTGGGGTATGACAGACACCTTAAGGTGGGTTTTGTAGTAAAGCAGCAGTCCACCCCCCCCGTTTGTTTCCCACTCTATCCTGCCTGACAGCGTAGTAGCCAGGTAGGGTACAGACAGAGTCTGGAGAGGCTGGCTTAAGCCAGGTTTCAGAGATCCCCAGGATGTCCACATTATAGTGGCAACCCAGGCCATCAGGTCTGAGAGGTTAGCAAGAAGGCTGCGGACGTTGAGGTGGGCAATTTTTAAGCCCTTAGCGTTCTGCCACTGGGGGGGGCGTGAGGGAATGCATGCTGGTGGGGAGGGAGGCCCCAGTGGAATTAGGCTAAAATCAAGTCCAGATAGAAGGGAGGGGGGCTAATAGCACAGAGGGAGTCTAGTGCAGGAGAGCATATATACAGCTGCACTATAATACTGCTCCACAGACAGGCAGATACATTTAGTAGCTTAAATGCAGTTAGCAGATACCCTAGATAAATTAATGAGCAGTTCTAATGACCACCACGAGGGAGTCAGCAGAGAGTGATAACAGTCAGGCATAAGGTTATATAGCTCAGCATAGCATAGTTAATAGCAATTAAGGTGAGAGGTTGACAGCTTGAGCACAGCAATGTAGCCTGCGATTCAATCTGAGAGTTCTAGAGGGAAGAAACGTTCAGTGAGTTCCTGTTCAGGCAGAGGTGATCGGGAGAGTAGGACCGAGTCAGCTGATTGGCCACCCTGGATGGAGGGTGGGGTTTTGGCGCATTTAACGGGAGGAGGGAACGGGGCCGGTAGGCAGGAAAAATCCTCCCCGAAAGCTTCCAGCTTCCAAAATCCTCCCCGATAGCTTCCAGCCCACAGCTGCAGCAAATTCTGGGCAGCCTTCAGGTACAGCCCTCTCCGAACAAGAAATTCAGCCCACAGCAGCACTTCAGGTAGATGCAGCGGTGGATTCTGCGGGGGAGGTCTGCCCGGCGCAGAACAGACAGCCCACGCCTCAACCCCATGGCGACTCCTTTACATGAAACAAGCAAGTCCAGGGTAGGGGGGCCCGTTCCAAGAGGTCTCCCTCTCCACCCCAGCAGCAGGAATACGAGTTCACAGAGAAATGCGTGGGAGCAGGCACTCGGTCTCCACATTAAGATCTAGGCTGTGCCAAGTGTCACAGCTAATGATGGCCAATCAGGAGGAAGTGTATCTTTCATAGTTCGTGCCCAAACCGAAAATCCTCCCTGGTAGCTTTCAGCTTCCAAAATCCTTCCCGATAGCTTCCAGCCCACAGCAGCAGCAAATTCTGGGCAGCCTTCAGGTACAGCTCTCCCCAAACAAGAAATTCAGCCCACAGCAGCACTTCAGGTAGATGCAGCAGTGGATTCTGTGGGGGAGGTCCACCCGGTGCTGAGCAGACAGCCAGCGCCTCAACCCTGCGGCGACTCCTTTACACGAAACAAGCAAGTCCACGGGGGGGGGGGGCTGTTCCAAGAGGTCTCCTTCTCCACCCCAGCAGCAGGAAACCGAGCTCACAGAGAAATGCGTGATTAAACCAACAGCATATTTTTTTGTTTTAATAAATAAAATGTTTTTAATAAAAAGAATGGAAGCAGACAAAAGCAACCAACAATAACAAATTCTATTGATGGTAAACACTCATTATTTATTGTAGCAAGAAAAATAATGATGCCAAAAGTGTTTACAGTGTGTTTTTAAGTTTGTATCACTGCTCTTCTTTTTTTGGGGGCACCTGTCCAAAGCCAATGTATCAGGAGGGAGGATGGAAGGACTGAGGACTGTGCTACTGAACATAAGTCATGTGCATTTATTTTTTTACCTTTCCCTGCAGCTTAATTTGTATATATTTTTCTCAGTTTCCAAACTTATGGTTTTCTCTTGAAAGACCTATGTACCTGTAATACCTATATTTTTTTGTTTTATTCTTTGGTAACTGGTTAAGGCCTGTTAGGCACAATGTCTGTTTTCAGGGGTAATCTGGGAGCACTGGGGAGGTGAAGTGACTTGCTCAAGATCACACCGTATGCAAGTGGAGGTTGTAGGAATCGAACCCAGATCTGCTGGATGTACCAAGCTCATTCATAGCTCATTATGCTAACCTCTAGGTTATATTGCCAGTCCTGGGTTAAAGGGAGGACAAGCAGTATTGAGCACAGGGATTTGTTTGTACAACGGAAAATGGATTTTATTTCAGAGCCTACTTCCCCAACCCCATCAAATCACTGAAAAGCAGTTTCTGTTTCAGTTGAGACCTGGGTATAGCTCACTCAGGATCACTTTCCCAGTTTTTACTGACTCCCTTAAGCAGAGCCTGGGAGGTTGTCGATGTGCCCATTGTGAAGCTTGTGAGTTGATCACTGCTTGTATCCGAAGACAGCTCCATACTGTCTCTGAAGTGGGCGGCCTTGTGTAACTGCTTTTGTAACTGTAAGAGCGGGGTCTCTCTTGCATTAGATCATTAGTGCAGCAGTGAATGCAGTGACCACTGAGTAATTAATGATTTGGGGAATTTATGATTGCTGCAGATTTTTAGTTTTAACTTTATTGTTATTTGCTCACCCAGCCACGGATGTGAGACACAGTAGCCTCTTGATAGTTTTCCTGGATGGGAGGTGCAATATTGTTGTACATAAATCTCTCTACAGAGAGATAGAACCAGGTCTACAAATAAGAACCTTCAAGAACTTGGTCATTTCTAAAATTTAGAGCCGAAAAAATTACCTCCCTGTGAAAGCAGATTGAGTAGTTTGAAATGCTACTAATTAGCTTATTGTTTTTATTCTCATCTCTTAGCATTTTGTATTTCTTTTAGCTTATTGTACATTCTCTCAATTTCTGTAACATTAATTGTTTTATATATATATATATATATATATATACTGTGTGTGTATATATATATATATATATATATATATATATATATATATATACACACACATACCCATATCCCAGCATTTTGTATTACTTTAAGCGTATAGTATAATCTCTCTATATGCAGTTTGCTAGTTGTTCACGTCACTAGAATATATCTGTCACCCAGGATCTGTTGTGTTGTAAGCTTATTGTTCAGTTCTCTCAATTTTTGTGTAACAGGTTAATTGTATAAATCTACTGCATATCTCCATCACCCAGCACTATAGTGTTGTTAGTCTATTGTATGTTCTCTCAATTTTTGTGTAATGTTAATTGTTCAGCTCTTTTGTACATACCCATCACACAGCATCTATAGTGAGTAGTTTTATTTTGTTTTCTCAATTTTTGTGTCATTTGTTTACTGTTCTGAACTATTGTATATACCTGTCACCCAGGTTTTTAAAGTTGTTAGGTAGTGTATGTTCTCTCTGTATGTTTTGTGTAATATGATAATTGCTAAGATCTATTGTATATATCATCACCCAGCATCTCTACTGCAGTGTTGTTAGCTTATTATATGTTCTCTTATTTATGCTATAATGCACAACAGGGTGTGTGTGGTGCTGGGATAACGACCCGACTTGCGTGGTTGGGCACGAGGCTACAGATAGAGTGCATCCAACAGCAAAGTGTGACATTATCCCAGCACAACACACGCACTGGAGTGTATTATTGTGATTTTAAAATGTCTCATTTGTAAAAAAAAATAAAAAAAATTACAAAGGTTTATTAAAATTAGATTTTTTTCAATGAGTAGGTATATGTGTATAAAAATAGTGCTGATTGCTTGTCTTGTCCAGTAGCTGAAGCTGGCGTGCTTTCGGTGTGCCTCTGTTCCCCACCTATTGTGTTCTCTAACTGAAGCTGCTGGTATTGGGGGGGGGGGCAGGAAGATGTGCCACCAAGTGGCATAGTAAGAACTTGTGCTGCTGATATGCAGGAGTAGGAACAAGGGCCACTGACTGGACAGTAACACCTAGACATGGTGCTACCAGTATTGGTAGGTAGGAACAAGTGCAGTTGGACCCAAGGTAATAGTGCCGGTATTGGGGAGGGGGCAGGAGACAGATGTGTGGAACAGAAAATCACAAGAAGTCTGTTCAGGCTGGGAGCAGGGACTGCATTATTCTAAAGACAGTCACAATTATGACTTTGCAAGATGAGCGCCAAGTGCTGTGTGCATGTACCAAGTCTGTTCGGGTGGCAGCAGGGTGACCACAGAGCAGAGCACTGTGGAAGTGAAGCACCATCGGACTCAAAGTAATAGCGCCAGTATTGGGGGGCAGGAGACAGATATGTGGAACAGAAAAACACAATAAGTCTGTTCAGGCTGGAGCAGGGACTGTATTATTCTAAAGCTGAAGACAGTTAAGGCTTTGCAAGTGGAGCGTCAAGTGCTGTGTGCACACACCAAGTCTGTCTGTACAGGAGCGGGGACTGTACTCTTCTGAAGCCGATCGTGATGACGGGTTTATTCTCAATTTTTACATAATATTACTAAAAGGAGAAGAAGCTGACAGTGAGAGGGAGTGATTTCGCTCATTTCACGTGGGAGTGGAGTAATAGTGTACAAAAGGCAATAGCAATGCCGCGACAGCTGAAGCAGATCACAGTGATGGCTTTGAGGCAATGTTCTGGTTCCTCTAAAAAAACGTGGACTGTAATGTGTTCTTGTGTCAGACACAATATAGTTATTTGCAATATATTTTGGATTCTTTTGTGACAGTGGCAGGAAGGGATGTTCCTTTTCTTACAGTGGTAAAGTACTGGCAAAAGCCACAGCAGCCGTGCCTAGAGTGGGCATGCATTGTGTACTGATCTGCGTAATATTTAATGTAGTCATGTGTGCGCTGGGACTAGATCCGTGATGTCGTTCTGGGATAACATAACGGGTCTAGGCCTAGACTGACCAATCAGAGCCCAGAGATGTTTCTTGCCGTTTTATAATTTATGTTAATATGCTAATTATACACTTTTATAGTGTGTACTTCCTTGTACCCTTTCCCCAGGATGCATCTGAAAATGTGCTGTTTCTTAGTCATGACGCTTTCCTTGATGAAAATCTTAGAAATAAATTTGCTTTTTATATAATAATCACACAAATGGATAAAAATAGCTAGGTTTCAAAAGTGGTTAAAAAAAAGAATATTTTAGAACTGTGTCCAGTTTCGAATCGAAAACCTTGTAACATCACAAGCCATGAGAGCAAAGCTTGAGTAATTAGTAGAATAATAGCTTGCCAATGGTGCAGAACAAGGCTATGTTCCTATAGAGGGAACCTTGTGACATCACAAGTCGTGAGAGCAAAGCTTGACTAATCAGTAGAAGAACAGCTTGCCAGTGGTGCAGAACAAGAATGTGTTTCATTCCAGGGCACCGTGTGACATCATATACCATGAGAGTGAAGCCCAGGCAACCAATAGAATAAAAAACGTCCAGCAGTGCACAACAAGGATTTATTTCCATGGAGTGAACCCGTGTGACATAATAAACCACAAAAGCGAAGCGCAAGTAATCAGCAGAGTATTAGATGGCCACTGGTGCACAACAAGGATGTACTGCCATGGAGGGAATCTTATGACAGATGTGAACAGATTGGAGGCCGTGCAGAGAAAGGCAGTGAGGCTGATATGGGATATAAGAGACATGAGACATCAGGACAGACTGCAACAGCTTGAGCTATATTCACTAGAAAGAAGGCGAGTAAGGGGTAATATGATAATGGTATAAAAAGCTACCATAGGAGATAAGGATTTCTTGAACTGCAGCAGTTTAAAATTGAAGGAGGGGAAATCCAACCTCAGAGGGATACGTTTCAGTTTAAAAGGGATTTATATAAGACATATAAGGGTGGCGGCGAAAAGGCAGAGATACTAAACAAATATTTTTGCTCAGTATTTACAAATGAGGAGGAGGAGGTACCTAAACCAAACAATAGAAACACTCTGGATACAGAAGTTGATACCAGCCCATTTACAGAAGAAAGGGTTCTGAAAGAACTCTTAAAACTGAAGGTGGACAAAGCAATGGGGCCTGATGGGATTCATCCCAGAATTCTAAAAGAACTAAGGGTAGCACTAGTGACACCACTGACTACCCTCTTTAACAAATCATGGGAGGATGGGGTGGTACCTGAGGACTGGAGGAGGGCAGATGTGATTCCACTTCACAAAAGTGGGAGCTGGGCAGAAGCGGGAAACTACAGACCTGTCAGTTTAACCTCAGTGATAGGGAAAATGATGGAATCACTTCTGAAGGAAAGAACTGTCGAGTACCTAGAGGCCAAAGGGGCACAGGACCCAAGGCAGCATGAATTCACAGTGGGAAGGTCATGCCAGACGAATCTAATAGATTTCTTTGACTGGGTGACCAAAGTAGTAGATTAGGGAGGGGCTGTTGACATGGCCTACCTAGACATTAGCAAGGCATTTGACACAATCCCACACAAAAGATTAATACACAAGTTAGCCAGCCTGGGAGTGGGTCCCAAGATGACAGCCTGGGTAAAGAATTGGCAGGAGAATAGGACACAGAGAGTAATAGTAAATGGAGTCCACTCTGAAGAAAGGGGGGTTACTAGTGGGGTACCGCAGGGTTCAGTATTAGGACCGGTCCTCTTCAATGTCTTTATAGAGCGACTATGCAGATGACACAAAGATCTGCAACAGAGTTGATGCACAAGGTGGGGTGGAAAAGATGAGAAGGGACTTGGCAAGGTTAGAGGAATGGTCAAATGTATGGCAGCTTAGATTCAATGCTAAGAAGTGCAAGGTAATGCACCTGGGAAACAAAAACCCATGGGAAGAGTACACAATGGGGGGTGAGATATTAACAACAATAAAAATGGAAATGGACCTGGGGTAGTCATATCAGATGACCTAAAGGTGGGCAAGCAATGTGAGTGGGCAGTGAGGAGGGCTGGGGGGATACTGGGATGCATAGGGAGAGGCATCACCAGTAGAAAACAGGAAGTTGTTATCCCTCTGTACAGACAGCTGGTGAGACCCCATCTGGAGTGCTGCGTGCAGTTCTGGAGACCCAATCTCTGCAAAGACATAGACAGGATGGAAGCTGTCCAGAGGAGGGCAACTAAAATGGTGCAGGGTCTGCAATGAAGACATATGAAGAGAGACTTAAGGAGCTTAATATGTATAGCCTTGAGGAAAGGGAGGGAGAGGGGGGACATGATAGAAACTTTCAAGTACCTCAAGGGAATCAACAAAGTCCAAGAGGGTAGCATCTTTCAGAAAAAGAGGTGTGCAAGAACAAGGGGGCACAATTTGAAGATAGAGGGGGCAGCTCAGAGGTAATGTAAGGAAGTATTTTTTCACAGAGAGGGTTGTGGATGCATGGAAGGGCCTTCCGGAGGAGGTTGTGGAGTCAAAAACAGTGGTGGAATTCCAGCATGCATGGGACAGTCATAAAGCAATTCTAGGGGGTGGGGGTAGGAAAAAGTAGGCTGCTGGTTGACTAGGATCTGCAGCTTATCCGTTAGGTAGGGAAATGGGCAGACTGGGTGGGCCAAGTGGTCCTTATCTGCCGTCAAATTCTATGTTTCTATGTTAGAATGAGAGAAAATTGGTTCACATCAAGGGTGGTGAAGGTATGGGATGGACTACTAAGTGAAGTTGTGGATAGTGAGACCTTGAATATCTTAAAGAAAAAAGACTAGACAGGTATATGGAGCTAACTGCATGACATATCCGCTGAGCTGGTGATGGTCAAAACTAATGTGCCTTAGCCTTTTTTTGTCTGGAACACCAGTGACCATCATAAACCAAGAGAGCAAAGCTCGAGTAAGCAGCAGAATAACTGATAGCCAACAGTGCATGACAAGTTTGTGTTCTCGGAGAGGGGACCTTTTGACTTCATCAGTCACAAGAGTGAAGCCTGAGTAATCAGTAGAATAATAGATGGCCAATGGTGCGCAACTGGGCTGTGTTCCAAATGAGGGAACCTTGTGACATCATAAACCACAAAAGGAAAGCTGAAGGTGCTCTATGATGTTGTGTTTCTCAAGATGGGAAGTCAGTCTTGTGCTTCATTTGCCCATTTGTTATTTTCATAGTTACTGTTTTTATTGAAGAAGTTTCAACATTACAAACCAACAAACAAACATTTTGAAATAGGTAGTGGCTAGAGTCAGGACTGAATGCTGGATACAGGAGTACCACAGGCACATAGTGTACAGGACAAAATTAAGATTTTCAAAGTTAAACATTACAGGTCAGGCCCCTTCCTCCTTGTATGATTTTGCCAAATAGCACAGAAGGTTCTCTAAAAATGGGGAAGGTGGTACCCTGAGACCATAGTATGTAAAGAGTATATCTGTCAGGTCTGTGGCCTGATGAGTATTAGATGACTGGTTGGTGGTATGCACCTATCCCAACATAAAGACTTAGAATCTAGTTACAAACCAGTTTGAATACTAGAGGGATTAAGCTAGCACCTAATCAGATAGTCATATCTCTTCTCTGATAGCATTAAAGTCATGGTTGGGTGTGAAGGCTCTGTGTTGCCAGGGAAGCTAGTTCTCAAGCTATGGGTAGTCTGAGTGAAATGGATTTCAACCAATTTTGGTGTGAGGAGTAGTTCTGTGGATGTTTGTGGGATATGTAGTTCTGTCTAGAAATCAAAGAAGAGGGGCCCACACCCCCAGGAACTGGGCCATTGTACCAGAGGTGAAGTGGCTCATCCATTCAAATTTAGCAAGCTGTGATAAAGTGGCGATCAGTTCTGTCTGAGAGGGAATTTCAGTGGTCCTCCATTGCTGGAGAAGAAGTCTTTGGGCTTCTAGACATACCACCAGTACCCATTTCCTCTCTCTAGGTTTAAGAGCAGGGAGGAAGATGAAAGAGCCTAAGAGGGCCAGTTTAGGTGAAAGAGTAACTTTTCCAGATAGCTTATCATTAATGAAGCTGAAAACTTGACACCAGTAAGAATGTAAATGTGAACACTTCTACAGTATGAGGAGTAGGTTACCTCCTAGTTGCCCACATCACCAGAAGTGGTCACTGGGAAACAGATGCACTGCATACAAAATAGAGAGGGTATGATACCACAAGTGTAATACTTTGTTTTGAAGTTGTCTGCTTCTAGAGTCCTGGTGTGTTGTGTGTGCATTTGTCCAGCAGGAGGCCCACTACTCTTGGGATATGGGTTCATCTAAGAGGGCTACCCAGTAGTCACAAGATTTTAAAGACTGGTCTGGGAGTGTCTTCCTGATTGTTTTTTAGATCAGGCTTGCCTTACCTTTAGGAGTTCTCAGCAGTACCTTCAGGTGTTGACCAGGGTCTAGCAGTGGATGGCGATGGAGTTGCCCTATTAAGGAGGTTAACGCACTATGGATCTGCAGGTAGCGCCAGAAGTCTTGCTGGTTGAGGCCATACTGAGATTGAGATAGGATTCCAAGGAATGATGGCCTGATGCAACAAGATTCTATAGGGTGTGTACGCCAGAGGATGCCCAGTTGAGCTAATTAAGGGGGCCCCCCATTCGGACTTAAGGGTTATTCCATAAAGGAGTTAGAGCAGGGTGGGCTAGGTTGACAGATAACTGTCTTTAGAAAATGTTTCACACTTTTAATGCGTTTTCAATCATTGGGTGAGGGTTAACTTTCTTGGGTTTTGGTATGAAGAAGCTGGTGGTGGGTGCCTCTCCTCTTAGGTGATGAGCTTCAAGAGAAGCCCAAAGCGTGGGTTCAGCAGCTTGGCTTGGGAAGTTGCGTAGTAGTTGGGCCATGTGGAAGGCCCAGTAGTGCCCTTCAAACCATGGGAGGTTCCACTCTCCCTGTTTCCAGTGGGAGCAGAGCTTGGTGCAGCTATAACAAGATCACTTCCCTTCCCAAATGCAGTTCCCAAGCATTGCATCTATCTTGTCGAACCACCTCTGTACAATGGGCAGTGGTATGTGTGAGAGAAGATAGAGTATTTTGGGGGCAGTGACCATCTTAATGGCTAGTTTTCCTGGCCATAGACAATTGAAACATTATCCCTTCCATGTGCAGCTCTTCAAGCAAGGGGTTGAAATTGAGGGCACACATTTTCTCCGTGTTTGGGAAGACATGAATGCCAAGGTTTGTAATCTCATCTGGGGGCCACTGCAGACCCGTGTGGAGCATTAGTTGCTCCAAGCAGGCCATGTTGAGAGGAAGAACCTCAGTCTTGGAATGGTTCAGTTTAAGGCCTGAGACCTGTGAAAAGCAATTGAGAAGAAACGTGAGGCTTGGGATTGCTGTGTGGCCTCCTCAGTTACTATTTATTTATTGCTTAATTGAGATCTTGGATTATTGGATTGGAACTATCAGCACGTCGTTAGCATATAATAAAGCTGGATAGCTGTCCCCTCTAGATTTTATTCCTAGAATGATGGGATCAAGTCGTATGACTTTTGAGAGCGGCTCTACCACTAATGCAAACAGAATGGGGGGATAAGGGGCATTCCTGCTAAATCCCTTTAGCTAGCGGGAATTCATCCAAGGGAGTGTGATTTGTGAGAACCTTGTACAGGATGTGAACATAGCCTAGGAATCCTGGACTGAAGCTCATCTTCTGTAGTACCCTGTAGAGGTAACCCCACTCCACCAAGTCAAAAGTTTTTTTGAAATCTATGGCAGTGGCCACTGCAGGGGTGGGTGTGTGTCTCGGAGAGTATGTAAGGTTCATCAGTGTCCTATCGTGATACGAGCTGAGGCAATTCTTAAGGAATCCAACTTGTGATAGGTGGATGAGGGAAGGGAGGAAGTTTCTAGTCTGAGGGCAAAGGCTTTTGCATAAAGTTTGCTGTCTGCTGTGATAATATAGGGCAGTAACTTGCTGGCAAGGAAGAGTCCTTGCCTTTCTTTGTTAAGATCATGATAGTGTCAGTATGCATGGAGGGTGGAAGGGACCCACCGAGCTTGACCTCCTGGTATAGCCTACAGTGGATGGGGCATACCAGTGGGGAGATAGCTGCAGAAGGCCTACCAGGAGACCATCCCCACCCACTGCTTTATGGGAGCCGAGGGTCTTCAGCGCAGCTTCAACCTCACCAGGGGAGCGTCTAGGGCAGTCACCTGCTCTGGAATCAAAGTAGGGAGATGGAGGAGCTGCAGGGAATGACCAACATGCTCCACATTTGGTGGAGAGGGTGAGCTGTATAGCGTGGCATAGAAATTACTTATAGTTTTGCTGATATGTGAAGCTAAGGACCCAAACTAACCTTGGTTATTCATGAGACCAGCAATATGTTGTTGGCCTGCTGCTCTTTTAGGTTGTATTCCAGAATTGTACGTCGTTTTTCTCTGCCCTCCCAGTATTTATGTTTAAGCCTTAGCAAAGTAAGCTTGGCTTTTCTGACCAGATGTGTGTCAATTGCAAGGTGCAGCTTTAATACAGACTGATGCAGCAGTGAGCTGAGGTTATTTTTGGGGAGTTGTTTTAATTCAGCCTCTTTGTTTTTGAGTTGGCTTTCTAATTCTGCTAGTTTCTTCCTTTCTTTACATCTGTGTGTGAAGTGAAACAAATGATTTGGTCATTGAGCATGGCCTTATAAGCATCCCACAGTGTGACCACACTAGTTTCCCCTGTATTGTTTATTTGAAAAAAGCTGATGTTTCTTGCATGAGCCAGGCTGTAGGGGGTCCAGAAGACATGTGGTCAAGCAATATTGGGCAAGACCCCAAACCATGTCTTGACTGGACAGGAGCATGGACCGAGATCAGTAGGGGTGAGGGAATGTTCTGTGACTTCATCCATGACCTCAGGAAAACCAAGCCATAGGTTGATGCGACTGTACGTGCCATGAGCTGCAGAGTGGCATATATAGTCTCAGGTCCTTGGAAAGAAATGGGGCCTCACATCCAGGAGGCCCTGGTCTGTGAGCAGGGGTCAGCTATCCCTTGACTTCTGCCCTGTGCTGCGGCCAGGGTGAGGTTAAAATCTCCCCCAGGTCCACTGGGGCATTAATGGCAGCAGCTTGTCTGCCAGTTCATGAAAAAAGATGGGTGTGTCTGAATGAGGGGCGTAGAGATTTCCAATTATCATGGCACCTGTTTGGGTATCAAAATGCCCTAATGCTCATCTGCCCTTTCTGTCTGCAGTGCTATTTACCAGCTTCCAGTTAAGAGATATATGGATAAGAGCTGAGGTCCCTCGTTTTTAACAGCTGCTGAACTATGGATATCTTTACACACCCATCACCATTTTAAGTTTTTGGGCTTTAGGGTGCAGTAGTTTCGTCTCTTGTAGGAGAGCAACTTGAGAGCAGAGCCTTTTTAGGTGGGGAAGTACCTGCTTGAGCTTCACAGGTGAATTCAGCCTCTAGACATTCTAGGTATGCATGTGTAGGTCAGCTGTGTTGTGGGCTGAAGGAGAGGAATACCATGGTCCAAATCATCTGTAAGGTAGCAAGGAGGTACCAACCCAGGGGTTTTGTGACAACCACGTAGAGCCTGACGTTAGTGTCATGAGATATACCACCATTCGATCCCAGTCTATGTGGGCTATGTGGGTTATGTGCTGGCTCTTAGTAACATAGAAGTAAACTGGTGTGTGGGAACACACAGTTTAGTCAAAAGGGTATAAGAAGAATGCATGTCCAGTAACTATATACAAAAGAAAGACCCTTAGACACTTTTGTTGTAGAGTCGGGAACCACCTGCTACCCCAAGACTCACGAAAAAATCTATGGGGCAAGTGCATCTCTTAACCGAATACAGTAAGACAGCTAAATTCCCCCCAGCCCTAATGCCTCCGTAAAAAAACTGGAGGGGGATTGTGTAGAAATGAAGTAGTAGTAGGCACAGTGAGTATTTGCCTTTAGGACAGGAGCAAAAATATGAAGCCTTGGAAAGCAAAATATATCAGTGATGACCTGCTAAGTAAAGGAGGACTCCTGCCTCTAGCAAAAAGTTAGTGTATTGCCTAAAACTAATATTAGTTTTTAATAACAGTCAACCATTACCTTTTGTACATGAGGTACTTTTTCTTTTCCCTTTGTTTAACTAGAAGATCGTTTACCTGATGTTAGTAGGTGTGATGAATGGGACACACTCTGCCTGGTAGCAGTAATTTCTATCTCTATCACCCTCCCCCCCCACTACATCATCAGCACTGTGACCTCACTGCTGCTTATGAACAGCCATTCGGTGGCTGCCAGATCAGTCACCACTGATGTTACTGCCAGTGAGATCACAAAACTGGTGATGTGGTTGGTGGGGGGCGGATTGGGAGAACTATGTCAGCTCACGGGATAAGAATGGTTCCAAACATCCAGCACAATATTATCACACAGAAGACTTTTTAATGAACATCAGGAAAAAAGCAAAATACTCTCTATACTTTATACTGTCTGTGCCGTGCAGCTATTTCTTTGTAATTACCTTTTCCTTGTTGATATACTGGAGCTTGGGACAGTGTAGCAGCCTTTCAGATGCACAAGTTAAAACTGAGGAACTGCAGACTACAGAAGGGGCTTGGAGGAGGGTTTGTAATTTGACCCTAGGTCACATGTGCATCAGCAGCCTATCAGGCGTACATAACCCTATGGTGGAAAAGTGGGAGTGCCATGGATATACAGACAATGCAATAAAAAGTTACAACTGACAGTGACTACTACTTAAAATTTGTATATTTTCCTGTCTGCCTGTTTCAGCTCCACTAGGTCTTTAAAGCTTCAGTGCTCTAAAACTCCTAGAGGCCTAATAAATAAACTTGCCATATGTTGGAGAACGTGGCACTACCCTGTGGCATTCCCAGAGTATGGTTTCCTCCCAGATTAACATAGTAAGCTTTGGATATGGGATTTTGATGGCACTGATAATATGAAGGGTAAGGAATGAGATATATTAGCTAAGGTTGCATCTAAGCTGAAGGTCTGTGTGGTCTGAACCACCTTATTGGCTGTGCGACTGAGGGTCATTGCTTCTGCTGCAGCCATGGCGGGTGGCAGAGCACCTTACCCATGCAAACATCGGGTTGTGCAGACCGTGTCAATCTTGAGCAGAAGTTAATAAGCTGTGCAAGCAGACAGTGCAAAATGACAAATGATGGGGTGTTGAAAGTCACAGAGTCTAACGCTATGTCTTTGCTTGGGAGCCCTGTGGAAAGCTGATAGTGTGCAACCCCTCCGAGACCTGTTGGTGAACTCTCCCATGGGTGAGAGCATTGGACATTGTTTGAGAGGGTATCTAGTGGGGGTGTAGACTCATAGGATACAGCAGGCAATGTTCACCACTTGTGTAGTGGATGGCTTTAGTAATTTGAGCATTCCTGCCATCTCACAAGCACTGATGTTGATTTGCAACCCAGAATACGCTGTGAGGGGTTAGACTGGGTAACTAAGGCAAATGCAGGACATACATTGGAGGGGCGGCACTTTAACAATAGGGGGACTGTGCCACTGGGTAGATATATGCTGTAGGGGGAACTGTAAAATCAACCATCTGTAAAACATCAGCATTAAATAAGACAATCTACATGCAGGAAAATAACTTCTCCCCCCCAGCCAGTCAGAAAAAGATATGCATTTTGGGATAAATTGAAAAAAACATTATCCTGTAAAACCCTCAAGCCTACATGGCTAGATCTGAATAATTTTGGCTTTTTACGTAGAACTCAAGAGGAAGGGTACTGAACTTGCCAAATACAGACCTAAAATAAAATATTTCAAGCAAAGTGAGGAGCCAGGCAAACTGATGGCACTTCATATCACACAACAAAAGGCATTTAGGCGATACAGGGACTGAGAAGATAGGGTAATCCCTCCTTAGTGACCAAACCCAAAGAAATCGTAGAAGTTTAAGGCCTTCTACCTGGAGCTCGATAGCCAGTTGGAGCAGTCTTCCCTCCTGCAGAGGTGAATACCTACCTGGAGTCCTTGGATCTGCCTAAACTGGATGAGCCCCAGCAAGTGATATTATCGGCTTGTCTTATGCTAGACGAAATTACCCAGACCTCACCCCTGACAAAGCGCCAGGCCCAGATGGGTTCTCTCCTAACTTCTGTAAGTGTTTTCAGAATGAGCTCAGTCCACTACTGCTAGAGATGTTTGAGCATAGTTATACTAAAGGCTTACATGAGAAGGAACCAATGGGAGCTTTAATAACCCTAATTCTAAAAGCAGAAGGGACCATACATTATTGGGTAATTATAGGCCGATATCTTTGTTGAATTTAGACCTAAAAATTCTGACAAAATTCTTGGCCAGTTGAGTTGTCACGGTGGTGCCGAAGGTTGAGGCAACGAATGCCATACTACGTGCTATGCCGGCGACCTGAGTTTGGGAGTGAGTTTAGGCTGCCAGGTGTTGGGGGGGGGGTGAGGAGCTGGATCGAGCTGCTGCAAGGCAGCTCTCCTCCCCAGGGAGGGATGTGAGGTTTCCCCGACTCTTGGCTGCCACCCGGTGGAGGTTAGATGGCAGCCAAGCCACAGGGGAACCTGGCACTAGGCGGGTGGGGAAGGGTCATCACAGAGCCTCGGAGGCATGCGCGCCTCCACGCGCATGTGTGTCCATGATCTGGGGCCCCAGGTAATGGCGAAGAAAACCGGAAAAACCTATGCCCCCCCATTGGCAAGTAGGCACAGGTGGCGATGACTGGGGCAAAAAGCAGGATGGAAAAAAAAAGTCTTGGCCAATCGTTTAAAGTTTGGGATATCATGATAGCAGGACAACAGGTTGGCTTTATGCCATGAAGGATATCTTCTGACCATTTGTGGAAAGTAGCTAACCTTATTTTTGTGTCCCAGAACCCCAGCACCCCTGCCGTGCTGGTCTCCCTAGAGGCAGAAAAGGCATTTGACAGGATCTGTTGGAGCAATCTATTCGCAGCCCTGACTAAACATGCCATACTACCAGAATACATAAAGTGGGTCCAGCTTTTGTATGCCAGTCACACTGCACACATTTTTTGCAATGGTGTGTATTCCTCCACTTTCAGTTTGTACACGGGCATGAGGAAGGAGTGCCTGCTGTCTCCATTGCTCTTTCATCACTTTTTAGAACATTTAATATTTAAAGAAATGGCAGATATTACAGGCATAGCTATTGAAGGCGTTGAATGTAAGGTCTCACTTTATGCTGATGACATATTATTCCATTTAACGCATCCATTTATACCCCTGCTTCGTGCCCTTCAGGTTATTACACAGTTTGGTGCCCTCTCTAATTATAAACTGAATGTTGACAAGTCAGAAGCCATGTCCCTCAATTTAGGAGTAAATGCACAAGACATAGTAGCTCATGGATTTAGATGGCAACCTACACAGTTGAAATACTTGGGTATATTGGTTACCAAACACCCTCAGGACATGTTCTCTCAGAAGCTTGATCCCCTGCTCTAGCAGCTTAAGCTCATCAGGGATAGATGGATGCATCTACCTCTTAGGCTGTGGGGAAGAATAAACTTTGTTAAAATGAACCTCCTGCCTGGGGTTCTGTACCCCTTAAATATACTGAATACAGTCATCCCCAGAAAGTGGTTTATGAAATTACTTGGCTGTATTTCCCATTTTGTGTAGGCAGGGAAGGTGGTACATCATGTTCCCCACAAGCTATCAGCTTCAAAACGTTTAGGGGGGCCTAAAACTACCTATTCTCTTCCTTTGCCATTTGATGATCTGCACCAGTATGATGGCTACGAAGCCTCCTCCACTACAGGAGAGGACATATATACCTCTATAGCTCCACATAGAGGTGGCTGTCTGCATGAAGGCAGGCATTAGCCCTAAGGCCTCAATATACACAGAGTTGAAGAACTTGCCCAGATGCTTCTGGACTACACCTATAGCCGGCTCCATGCAAACCCGTAGCCAGCTTTGTCGACTTCTGAAGCTGCAAGTATCCACAGATTGGATGAAACCCTTGACCCATTACCCTAATTTCTTTATTAATGGGAAACCCATATGCAGTACACCCTGGGCTACCCTGAATATCACCAGCGTGTATCAGCTCTACTTAGACTACAAACTGATTAGCTTCAGTTCTTTTCAACAGAGGTATCGAGTTATAACATGAGATATTTTCCTTTTCCTTCTGGTAACCCACATATTGGCTAAACATTTTAAGAGCCAGCTGAGAGACATCAAACCTACCAGTGCCGTTACCCCACTACATTGCCATGTCCGATATCTTTCCTGTATCAATGCCTGGATGACCTTACTGCTAAAAAGGGTGACCGATGTGCTCCATGTTGGTAGGCAGAGTTATGTCCAGATAAAGGGGAATGTGACTGGAAGCAACTTTAGAAGGATTTGTACCGGCATATTAAATGTGACACATGCAGACTACTGCAGTTTAAAATACTGCATATGTATTTTACCCCGATGAAGCTGCTTAAAATCCACAAGCTCCCAGCAGCCCTCTGTACAAGATGCCTGGAGCATCAAGCAAACTTATTGCAGATCCTCTGGCACTGCCCCAAGGCTCAACCTCTGTGGCAAACCATTAAAAATAAACTTGCCCCATTACTGGGGCTGGAGGATGCCTTTACGTCCAATATTTGTATCATTGGAGACTACAACGGATATCTGTTAGGGACCCAGAAACATCATATGGCCCTTATCTCAGCCTGTGCAAAGAAGGTTTTGCTGCAGCACTTGTTGGGACCAGGACACACCAACATATCAAGAATGACATGCAGAAATACTGCTCGCCCTAAAGGCAGAAGAGTCAATAGCCAGTATGAGAAACAGGCTGAAAGGGTATCAGAATAAATGGGAAAAACTATATGTGTTACTGACTTTGGGCTAAATCTAACCTCTTAGCACATTATTTCTCTAGAACACCTAGGGTAGATAACTGATGCATTAGTACAGTATGCATAGCCTGCCTTGTTAAAAATTGTGAGTCAGCTCGTAAAAGGATTTTACATGTGTTAATCAGGGGTTTTCGATGCAGTTTCTGTTAGGCAACTCAGTACCTGTATGTATTTAACTGTGAATGCTCTGCGCAGGTTTATGTTTTTGTGTCTGTCAATGTATGTCTTTCTTTTATGGAAACTTGAATAAAGTATACTTAATTCAACAAAAAAATATGCATTTTGGGTGTTGCTTGGTCCAAACTTTCTCATGGATCATTCTGGAAGCTTGTCTTGATGGCATGGTGAAAGGATTAGGTTGCTGAGGGCTGATGGGGGGGGGGAGTGGAAGAGTGTCCACGGATCATGGGCAGAGGTAAGCCAGAACGTCAAGGATTTACAGGCTTATAGTAACTGGAGCACAGTCACTGGGCACTCTGCCTATGGAAAGCAGAAACAAGAGAGTTGGTCTGTAGGAGCAGGACAGTCGTGGTGGTGCATGTTGATTTCTAAAGCTGGCTGCCATGATTTTGCTTACTTCCAGAAGCTGCAATGGTCCAGCAGCTCTAGTTGGTGAGAAGGTCATCTTGTTTGAGGTCATGTCTGCCACTATTGCCACCCAGGGAGTGCGGCCCAGTCCTGACTGTTGTGTCTAGAGCCAGGGACCTTGTTGTCAGGACCAGAGGAGCCAGATGTGGGTAAAGGAGATTGCTCAGCAGCAGTTTCTGTGGGAGCAGCAGCATACCAGGTAGCACTAGTACTGCTGTTGTCATCCATTTGCAGAGGGTTCACTGTGGTAGGAACTGGAGGGTTGGGAGTCGGTAAAGTTCGAGAGTGCTGTACCTCTGGTTCTGGAGATGCTGGTTATATGATGTTATACTTGTTTGGAGCTGCCAAGTCACCAAGATCATCTTACAGTATCTGCCGAGTCCCTGCTCCTACTATTACTGTGGGACCTAACGACAGGTGGAGTAGGTACTTAGTTTTGTTACGATTCCTGCACTTCAGTTTAGAAGGAGTTCAGATATCAGTATCCTTGGCCTATGGAGTATAAGTGCTCTGCAATGACTGAGGAAGTGGCTGGATGGTATCCATGAATAACTCCGCTTCTCTCAGGTTCTGCTGGGTGAAAGTGCAGTGAGTGGACTGAGGATGTCAAGGTCAGTGTAGATTAAGGTAGTTAATGGCAGACTCAGGAGCTCAGAACAACTGGTATGCTGTTGTGCTGTAGTCACAGTTGGGCCAGACAGCATAATGAGAAGGGAAGTCCAAGCTGGTGCAGTCACTGCCTGACTACTAAGAATGTCCTCCGTTTTGAGGTCAGTTCTCAAGAAGAGTCCTGAAGTATCATGATCCTGTGACCCTGCCATTCCAAGGCTGCTAGTTCCCGGGCTCTCCTTAGGATATCTTCCTTAACATGAAACCACAGAAATTTTGCCAGTATTGGTCTGGGTTGCTCAACACTTGTACGAAATGGGACTAATGGGAAGTGGACCTGCTCAATGTTGAAGTGCAGGTTCCCAGGCAGTTTCAGCACAATTAATAAGATGTGACGGGGAAGCCGATAGCATCCCTTAGCTTCACTCTCCCCGGGAACCCCACGAATCTCAGGTTGTTCCAGTTACCTCGATTCCAGAGGTCCTCATCTTTGTCTTGGAGCTGGTGTACAGTTTTTCTCCGGTCACGGAACTGGGCCTGCAGTTCATTGATTTTAGCTCCGTTTGGCTGTGTTCATCAGTAGTTTTCAAGTGAGCCGAGACTTTAATTGATAGCTCCTGTGTCACTATCCAATTTTCATTGTAGGCTTTCTATTTCTCTTAACAGCTGTTGAAACATCCGTTCCACATGGTCAACTGGGATTTAATGCTAAACTAATATATGAATCTTTGCCATCTCTTCCTCTTGTCACCCTATCCCTGTCTCTCCACCGACCACCCAGCCTGTCCTTCCACCCATTGGCATCACCCACTCTTATATTCCTGCCTGACTCCCCCACTACCCAATCTGCCTCCCAGCACCTTTTCCCTTCCTCCACCTTACCTGTCTCCCTACCCCACTCACCACCCTCTCCAAGACCCCCTCCCTGTACCCCGATTTCTCAGTGAACAATATTCCTGTCCCGTTGAACCTTCCACCATCCTCAGTGATGTCATCTATAGCACTTAGCCCCATGTTTCTCTCTTTTTTCTTTTTTTCCTTTTCCTTCTGCCCTCAGTGAAGACATGTCTTAATCTACGTGTATCATTAATGTGCACATTAGTTAGCTCTTTTGTATGTATTGTATTAGTTATCTGTAATATTTTTTTTATGTTTTTTTATTTTAGTCTTTGGTAACCGTGCAAGGCCCAAGTGCCTGTTTTCAGGGGCAACCTGGGAGCACTGGGCAGTTAAGTGACTTGCTCAGAGTCACACAGTATCCAAGTGGAGGTTGTGAGAATCAAACTCAGGTCTGATCTGCTGGATGTACCAAGCTTGATCACAACTCGTTCCTCTAACGTCTAGGCTATACTGCCAGCCCAACTGTCTATAGTCTAAGCTGTAACTCATCATTGCCATTGCTATGTACCTGTGCTATCCAAATATGTTTTTGCAAAAGATCATATATGTCATTGTATCATTTGAAGTCTCCAGGACCTCCTTGTGAATGAGCTTGCTCATAGAAACATAGACTTTGACAGCAGATAAGGACCACTTGGCCCACCTAGTCTGCCCATTTCCCTACCTACAGGATAAGCTGCAGATCCTAGTTAACCAACAGCCTATTTCTTCCTACCCCCCACAAAAATTGCCTTTTGTATGTCCCGTGTATTCTTGAATTCTCCCAGTTTTAGTCCCCACAACCTCCTCAGGAAGGCTGTTCCATGCATCCACTACCCTCTCTGTGAAAAAATACTTCCTTGCATTGCCCCTGAACTGCCCCCCATCTTCAAATTGTGTCCCCCTGTTCTTGCACATCTCTTTTTCTGAAAGTTGCTACCCTCTTGGACTTTGTTGATTCCACTGAGGTACTTAAAAGTTTCTATCATGTCCCCCCTCTCCCTCCTTTCCTCAAGGGTATACATATTAAGCTCCTTTAGTCGCTCCTCGTA
Organism: Neoceratodus forsteri; assembly: GCA_016271365.2. Classification (NCBI taxonomy): domain Eukaryota; kingdom Metazoa; phylum Chordata; order Ceratodontiformes; family Ceratodontidae; genus Neoceratodus; species Neoceratodus forsteri. Next base: position 448,411,581 of record JADMNL010000024.1, read on the forward strand.
TGGCTTCTCTTGCAGACCCTGCAACATTTTAGTTGCCCTCCTCTGGACTGCCGCCATCCTGTCTATGTCCTTGCGGAGATGGGCTTGCCAGAACTGGATGCAGTACTCCAGACAGGGTCTCACCAACTGTCTGTACAGAAGGATAACAACTTCCTGTTTTCTGCTGCTGATGCCTCTCCCTATACATCCCAGTGTCCCCCAGCCCTCCCTACTGCCTTCTCACATTGCTTGCTAACTTAAGGTTATCGATATGATTACCCCCAGGTCCCTTTCCATTTTTGTTGTTACTACCCCCAATTGTGTAATCTTCCCTGGGTTTTGTTTCCAGGTGCATTATTTTGCACTTCTTTGCATTGAATCCAAGCTGCCATACGCCTGACCATTCCTCTAACCTTGAGAAGTCCCTTCTCATCCTTTCCATGCCTCCTTGTGTATCAACCCTGTTGCAGATCTTTGTGTCATCTGCAAGGAGGCATAATTTTCCTTCCAGTCCCTCTGCAATGTCACATATAAAAACATTAAAAAGGACTGGACCCAGTACTGAACCCTGCGGTACCCCACTAGTAACCCCTCTTTCTTCAGAGTGAACTCTGTTTACAATTACCTTCTGTGTCTTGTTGTCTAGCCAATAGAGGTTTATGTCTTTAACTTACCCTTTATAATGTATTTAATTTGCACCAGATAATGTCTTTAAGTTTTGGTAAAGTAATTTTATTTATGGTGCAAGTGCCTGGTGATGGAAAACATTATTTTAATACTTCAAAGTGCATGTATAATTATATTATAGTTTCAAGCTTAGCAATTTTTCTAACATTACTTTCCCTCTCCCTTTTTAATTGTTTTAAAATTCATTCATTATTTCAGAAGGGGCAGCTGGTTTTACTTTTCTCCAAAGCTTTTAATGAAGTAATTTCAACTTATGCTTGCTGTCTCGGCTGCCATTGGTGTCCTATACACACTATGCTTTTTAAAATGTTTTAAGCAGTTTAAAATGCTTTAAAAATCTGAAGCATGGTTTGCATCCGCACCTAACATGGTTTGAAACCGTGTTTAAAGACCGTGCTTAAACACTACCAGAGGCCTAGTCTTAAAACCAGTTTTAAACTCGGTTTCAAACTAAAAACATTTTACTTTGTGGTGCGGTGGGCGAACCCATGCAGCTGAAGGAAAATCATGCTACAATGTAGCCACAGAACCGTTCTGATAAACATTACCGGACCTGACATGCGGATGCGACTTCACCGGGTTACAACACAGTGACTACCAGTGCAGATGGGTGGCAGTGGTGAATTTAAAACTGCTCTTTGAAATGGTTTCAAAAACTCAGGCCTTGTCCATACTGCACTGAAAATCTGTAACGTTTTGAAAGCGTTACAGACTGAAAACGTTACAATGCATCCACACTACCACTGAAAATGTTTTGAAAACATTACAGGATTTTACTGGTGTAGTGTGGACAGGGTCAAACAGAGTTCTGAAACCGTTACAGAAACCGTTGTTGAAACCACCTCACAACAGGTTTATGTAACGGTTATGAAAATGCCTTCTGTAACATTACCAGTGTAAACGCAGACTGTTACAGTAACGGTTCGGACCCTCTGTAACATTACAGAGGGATTTTTCTGGTGTAGTGTGGACAGGGCCTTAACTGCAGCATGTACATGGCATGAGAGACATGCCAATGCCCCTACAAACTAAACTTCCTTTCTTGTTGGAAGTGGAAGGGGCTGGGTAACAGGGGTTATCACGCTAGGGGACAGCATGATTATGTCATGAAATGACATAGCTCTGTGGCCCGGTCACTATGGAAACCATACTGTTTCCCTTTTGGGAGATTCACCTAAAGGTGAGTGTGTGGTCCCCCTTCCATACTGTTTGGCACAACATAACAGTTAGTTTTATTTTTTGGAACATCTCTTAGATGGCCATTTTTAGAGGATTTAAAGCTTCTTAACAATGACAAAGAGCTGGACTCGGGACTGGGAAATCGAGATTACATATTTGACTTGCACTTTCCCTAATTAAAACAGTGATATATTTTTAAACCAGACTGTCAGGATTTAAAACTTCTTAACAATGACAAAGAGCTGGATTTAGGAACGGTAAATGGAAATTATTTATTTAGCTTTCATTTTCCCTGCCAGACAGGTTTGTCACATTAAGTTTAAAGAAACTTGTATACAAAAATCTTGAATGTTATATTCTGGTGGAGCAAATTTTGGATGTTAATTGTGTACCTCAGCTTAAGTTATTCAAAATGCACAGACTATGCCAAGCTGCTGGTCGTCACGCTGAGTAAGCAGCATGATGACGTCATAAATTGACGACAATCTGTTATTCAGCAGTGTAAAATTAATTTAGATGACTCCTAGGGAGGGATCGGGATTTTTTTGGTTTTATTTTATTTTATTAAAGTTTCGGAATTACAATCCTTTGAGTCGAAGACTCTTTTGCAAAGGCTCCACTTCAATACAAAATGGACACATTACTTAAGACAATTTTAAACATACCTCACTCAGCAGAGCAACACATTAAGACAGAATTTTACATGATTGCATCATACATTTGCAATGTTTGGTTAGTGTCTCTAGGGTTGATGATAGACCCTGGGTCGTTAAGGTGGAGTGAAGCTGGTTTCCAATTGTGCGGGCTTACCCATACCTAGTGTTTGTGGTTAGAGTCCCATTGGGATTGTAGGCCTAGTTATGGGTCATGTGAGCCGCAATCTTTTTCCGCGTACCGAATTAGGGAGGACTGTTCGTAACAGCCGCATGTCTCCGAGTCAAAGAGATGTTTCTTAATGCCATTTTAAATAGGCCAAGACTAGGGGCCAGGGAGATGCAAGAGGGGAGGTTATTAAGCCAGAGGGGAGCCCGATAGCAGAAAGACCTTTGCCCCAGTGCAGTCCTACAGTGGGGGACTAAGAGGGGGGTGCTTGCCTGGTGCCTAGGGGTGCTCCTGTGTGGGTTTGGTAGAATGAGGGTCCAAAGACCAATGGGTGCAATCTTCATGAGGATCTTTTTGGCTTGGAGGCAAGTGTGGTACTTTAGTCTCCCTTCAAAGGTCAGCCAGTCTGCTCGCTTATAGAGATCACACGTATGGATTAGTCTATCACTGCCTGTGACTAGTCAGCAGGCTTTATTGAGGGCTAGATTGATGCGGTTAAGGGTAGTGAGGTCAGCCGTACTGTAAATTATTATCCCGTTATGGACCAGTGATAGGACTAAGGTGGTTACTGCCAGCCGTATGGCCTGAGGGGGAGGCAGTGTCTGTGGCTATAGAGAATCCCAAGCCGGGTATTTACCGAGGAGGAGAAGTGGTTAATGTGTATGTGGTAGGTGAGGGATGTGTCTAGTGTGATGCCTAGATATTTGAAGTATGGGACCTGTTCAATGTGGATGCCCTGAGAATTAGAGATACTTAGCTAGGCACTACTGTAGGGGTTTTGACGGTGAGCAAAGATCATAGATTTGGTTTTGGTGTAATTTAGTATTAATCGATGATCGGTGAACCAGGACTCTAGTTCTCTAAAGCAGCCTTGCAGCGTATGTTGAAGGGAGTTAGGAGTGGTATCTTTCCAGTACAGTACAGCGTTGTCTGCATAGAGCAGTAGCTCACCACTGCAGGCCTTTGGGAGGGACTTCAAAAAGAGGGTGAAAAGTAGAGGGCCTAAAATCGACCCTTGAGGAACACCCGCAACTACTGGTTGCTTGGTGGATAGGGTGGTGTTGATTTTGACTTCTTGTGTCCGGTCAGTGAGATAGTGTTTGAAGCAGGCGATTGTGTCAGGGGCTAGCTAGAGGGAGGGGAGAGGAGTTGTTCAGGACATTGTATATGGTGGTAGGGTCCTGGGAGAGGGCTCCATGCTCAAGTATCTGTGAAAGGGTTGGGGAGACGGTTTTCCCACAGAGCTCCTTGACATTGTTTCAGAAGTTTTTCCCAGAGCCCCATGAAGAGGTGAGTGCTAGTTTATAGTAGTTTGTCTTAGCTAGCCGAATAGCCCAGGTGCACTTGTTTCTTGCCTCTCTATAGAGTTGCCTGTCATGGGGAAGCTGGGAGTTCAGTGCCCTATGCCAGAGGTTGTCTCTGTGGTGCATCTGTTCTAGTAGGGTCTGCGAGATCCACAGAGTGTTCCTATTTTTTATAACCTTTTTTGAGAACGGGGCAAATGTGTCACAGGCAGCATTAAAAATTTTAATAAAGGAGGTCAGGGTGGCATCAACGGACTGGGCAGTGTGAACAGGTGCCCAGTCACAGGAGGAGAGATAGAGTTTAAGGCGAGTTAAGGTACCTTTTTTGAGGTGCCTTTGGATGGAGATTTTAGGATGGCTGGGTGTGATTTTATTCGACCAGTAGCAGGAGAGGGGAGAGTGGTCACTTAGCATGTCCGGGAGCACTTTAATATTGGAGAGGTGCTTGGGAAGGTTTGTAAAGATGAGGTCTATAAGGGTGGAAGTCTCTGACCTGGGATCTTGCCTGGTGGGAGACTGGACAATCTGGATCAGGTCATAGGCCCGGACTGCATCTTTGAGTGGGGCTGATACCTGGAATAACCAATTCACATTAAAGTCACCCAACATAATCAGTTTGCTGCTGGGGGGGAGCTGGGCTGTGCTGGCCAGGATAGAGTCAAAGGCTTGTTTCTGGTTGGTAGGGGGTATGTAGACTGCCATAATATATAGTGGTTTACGCAGAGTGCCAAGGGTGGCTTCGATAGTAATAGCTTGGGCCCCGTGAGCCGGTGAGGGCAGGGGGACCAATAGGGGCTGCAGCTTAGATCTGGCATATATGGCACAACCACCACCCCTCTTTCCTGATCTATCAGCTCTGAAGATGGCATAGTCATTTAGGGCAACAAAGGCATCTGGGATATTCTTGGAAAGCCAGGTTTCAGATAAGGCCAGGGTGTCAGGGGAGTGTTGGGCGATCCATCCTTGAAGCTGTGTGAGCTTCCTAAGTAGGTTGCTTATGTTAAGGGAGGCCAGTAGTAGGCCGCCATGCCCATGGCCCTTGGGACCACTAGCTGATATAGGCCCAGGATTGGGATGTATGTTACCTGAGATAAGAAGGAGAAGGAGTAGAGCATGCCGGAGAGCAGCTTTCCGGGACCATTTGGAGAGATTTATGCGGAGGCGTGGATTGGGAGCCTGACTGGTATGGGGATGGTTAGGACCATCTTGATATCTTGATATATTGATAACTAGATATATTGATAACTTTATTGATATATTGATAACTAGATATATTGATAACTTTATTGATATATTGATAACTAGATATATTGATAACTTTATTGATATATTGATAACTTGATGTGTTTTTATTCCTTCCTATGCCTACTATTAACTTATGAATGGATTTTAAAATGACCAAACATTATTGTAATTGAAATAAGTATTAAAAAATGGTATGCTACCTGCGCCAATTACTGTGCTTGACATATTGGATATAAGGTTCAAAACATATACAAAAATTATAAGGTATAAATAAATCTTAAACAATCATTACAACCTGTGAACAATAAATATTCTGTAGCAAACAAACTAGGGAAGAGGGAAGAGGGGTTGGGGCATGAAATAGGGGACAGGGCATGAGGAGGGGAGGTTGGAAGGAGGGGGTTGGGGGAAACAAAGAGGGAAGGGTGAGTCCCTTGTTGTTGTTACTGTTGAATAGTTGCAGGTGGTAACTTGAAAATGTCCTCAATATCCTTCCTCCTGGAAAAATATTTTTTTAAATATCAATTCTCAACTGTACATAGTTTATATTGTTACTGAAAAGTAGTCCATAACAATTTTTCATTGAGTCCATATATATCTCTTTATAGTGTGACTATTCACTATGCGTCTTATCTCAACAGCAGTCGGTCCCAATCACCTCTTCTTCTTGGTTCATGTACTTTCTCAATGCCTATGAATTTTAGTGATGATACGTGGTGCATGAATTCTGAAAAGTGCTTTGCCAGCAGGGACTTTTCATCATTCCTTCTGATATTGCTTTTATGTCCAAAAAGTCTGTTTTTTAATGGTCTGGTTGTTTTACCGATGTAGTATAATGAGCAGGGGCAGATTATGCAATAAACACCACGATCTGTATTGCAAGTTGTCAGAGCTCCGATTTCAAATTTCCTGTCTTGACAGGTACTTTGAATGAACTTGGATTTTACTTCATTGTTGCAATGTACTGTAAAACTACTTATTTTCATGGAAAGTAATTTTAGCGCAAACACAAATGCAACCATGATTGTGTAAATTAAATTTAGTGCCATGTCATTAGCACTGGATTCACCGTAAAGAAAAACTGCTAATTAGTGCAAATAAATTTTAGCACAAATAACTTATTCAGTGAAAATAGTGAAAATTATTTGACAGTGTAAATTTCAAGTTCTACAGTGTGCAATTTCCACAACTGAATAAACCTTTTTCTATGTAACCATGTAGTTGTGGGTGGTGCCGTGGTCCAGTGTTGTGTTTTACAGTTTTATTTTTTATATTGGGGGTGTAGCCGATGTTTTTCATTACAAATAACATGTCCTTGATTTTTTGACTGTAAAATGTTACAATTTTTAAATGATGTTTCTGATGATGTATACTGACATTTACCAGGCTGCGGTTGATGTCAGTACACATCCCCTCCTTGCTGGACTCAAATAAGGTTTACGGGTCTGGGTCAATAACTCCTGTGGGGCTTCATTATCCAAAGATATTCAGTTTAAGTTCAGATGTCAGGCTGCACTGTGCCACCACCCAGGAAAGCTTAAATGGGCTATTTAATAAATTTGTACTTCCTCTTTTCATTTTTAATTTTTGTGTGTGTTTAAAATTCTGTGTAGTTAGTTAGAAGATTCAAATCTGATTCAATTAGGTTGATGTTTAAAAAACTGATTAAATGTAAATGTTTAACTGCTTGTAATGCTAATGGTTGTGTATTATGAAGGAAGAGGTTTAGTTAGAACTTAATTGTATTAGTTTGATATTTAAATGATTAAAAGTAAATGGGTAACAGTATTTGTAATGGCCATATTGGCCAAACAAATAAACACTTACTACTACTTCCCCATGGGAAACAATACCAACCCTCCATGATCCCCAATGGTGCATCCATCCAGTTACTGCAAAATGCAGTAACAGTTGGCAACCAGATATATTTCCTGGTGCTCTGCTAATAGTATTCACACAACACGAGACGAGACAGCAACAAGAAACAAAGAGTTTATTGGTTGGATCAGAAGTGAGGTACTAAGGAAAGAAAGGCAAGGGTTAAGTCAACTAAAATAATATGTAGTTGCCTTTGGTTGGTTTTCCAGTGCCCTTCTAGGCACACCCTGAAATCTATTCTGCCTGCCCCCCCCCCCAAATCATCACACAGTGCCCCTGGCCAACTGTATTTTGAGCTGTTTTCGGGTACCAGTAAACTATCCCCAGTCTATTTCCCCGTTGAATCCTGAGTACCCATGTGTTGGATTGGTGTATGCACGATTACACTGCATGTGGTTGGCTGGCATTGGTGCATTTAAAATAAACAATGACAGCTTTGCAGCAAACCCTCAAACTGTAATCCTGGCTGGATGGCCTAGTCTTAAAAATCTAAAATTACTTGGTGACTTGTAGAAGTGTTATACAGGATTGAATTGCAGATCCCAGGGGCCCTATCTGGTTTCTCACAGTTACCCTGAGGCTGGCAGGCCTCCATCTCCAGCTATAGTTCTGGCTGGATGTACCAGCTCTATTCTGCAGTCTGATGTCATACTTTTGCTGGCTCCCTCAGCTTTCCTTTGCTAGTTGCTTTCTCTCTGGCACCTCATGCAAGTTCAGCTGTTTTCTCACTTTATTTTTATTTATCGCACCCGCTCACCGTTACCAGTGATGAAGGTGCATCACGTGAACAGGTACAGCATTTTAAGTACTTGGGGGTTGCAATTGACAGCACCATGTTGTTTGTCTACCATATAGATAATATAGTAAAATCACTCGATATATGCATCAGCCTCCTACACAGGCATAAACACAGTCTCACCCATGAAGCCCTAAACCTTGCCGTCCGCAGCTCAGTCATCTCTCTTGTGGAGTATGGTATTGCAGTCTATGGATCTGCAACTTACACAGCCCTCCACCACATCAAAGTCGCCTTAAATAAAGCATGCTGCCTCTCCACCGGTTCTGAATGGCATACCCACACCTGTGACCTTTATGCCCGCACCAGCTAGCTCCAATTCAGTAGCAGACTTCAGTACCCGACCTGCCTGCTGGCCAAAAAAGAAAGTATAGGCATGCTGCCCATAGGTGTCCAGAAGCTCCTTACCCCCTATGAAAACAGCCGCAACCACAAGAAGCTCCGGGAGCGTGGTCTTCAAGGATCTCAGATGTCGCACCTCTCTAGGACCAAGGGCCTTTTCCCACCAGGCGCCCAAGTGGACTAAAAACCTGCCACCAAGCCTCGCTGCTATACCTATGTTAGGCCCTTTCAAATGTGGGCTACGATCTCATCTGGTTGCCAAAGCAAGTTGCGACTGTTTCCATTAAGACCTCCAGCACCCTGGTTGTTCGTCAACCTAAGCACCGCTAGGCGCTGTCTATACCCCTCCTTCTTCTTCCCTCACTAAACTGTCCCACCCTCCTCCCCTTCTCATCTACCCCTGCACCACTGGATGTCTCTCCACCCCCTACTTCTTCCCTTCCAAACTGAACCACCCTCCTCCCTTCCCCCTCTACCCTACCTCCCCTCATCCTCTCTCATCCTCTCCCCCTCTTCTTCCCATTCCCTCTTCCCCTTCTTGTACCAACACCCTGTACTGATCCTTCTCCACTCCATCACCCGGCACCCTCTGTTTAATATTTACCTGCTACTTGCACTGCCAGTATGTTTAGAATAAGCATCCTTTTCACCCTTGACAAGGCCCACCATCTGGTCTGATTCCTGTATATTCTCTCTATACCCCCCCCCCCCAGTTTGTCTTCTCCCTAATCCCCCTTCCTTCCTGAGCCAGCCCCTCCCCTTGTTCTCTCTCCCTCCCTTTTTCCTCTTTGTGCTGGAAGTCCCATTGTGTTTAGTGATTTCTTATTTGTCACTGACATGTAACTTGTTGCTTAATTTGCCTTAATTGTTATTGGCCTTCTTACGGCCTCTCCATAAGCTGTTGTTTTTATTTGTTACTGTAACACCCTGATGTGGAACCTATATAAGAACCTGTACTCAAAGGTTTAGTCTGAGATCTCAATAAATAAATAAAAAAAATATTTATTTACTGTCTCAGATTACAACAGCCTTTGAGCTAGTAGCTCATTTACAAAGGTTCCACATCCAGTACAAAAAATGAGATATACAAAGGTATTTGACTTATGCACAATCAGTTCCAGAGTTACATAATGCGAGGAAAAGTGCAGCACAGGCCAATACAAAATCAGTACACGTGGCAGCCTGGCTGGCTCTGTCAGTAGGAAGGGGAGGAAATGGCAGCCAGATATAGGCTTATCAAAAAGGGAAGAGTAGGGTGATAGGGCATAGGGGCGAAACTGGCCTTACCAGTTAGGTTTTGGTCCCAGTGCACCAGGCATAGATAGGAAAAGAGTGAATATTTTGGGTGGGGGGGGGGTGAGGATGAGAGAGTAAAGGGTATAGGTATTATGGGGCAGAGGAGGACACACAGGAGAAAAAAAAAACACCAATAGTTGCACACTCGAGCAGACTCAATAGTCCTTAAGGCGTGTATCTGCTGGCATTTTTCGTATGTTCGTAGGAGTGGGCTTTGTTGTAGGCAGAGGCAAAGCAGGCTAATTGGTGCGCTGACATTTACCCATCAAAATCAGATGTGACTGGAGCTCCCTTATGAACTGCCCAATGTCCTGGACAGTTGTGAGAGTAGTAGGGAGTCCACTGAGCCACAGAGGGGCCCTGTAGGCAAAGGAATGCTGGGCTAATGAGGTATTTCTGAAAGACACCCGAAGGGCATTTCTGGTGGTGCTCTTAGTGAGCAGTAGAACTGGTATCTTACTCTATCAGGGCGTCTTGAGGATCCCATGCCTCTGCAGCTCCCTTTGCTGTAACAGTCATCGTGGTGGCCTTAGGCCCTGATGGTTCTATCTCTGTTCAACTCCTCAGAGCTGTCTTGGAGGGGTCTCTTTAACTGCACACTAATGCTCAACTGCAGAGCAGCTTATCCTTACAGGCAGATGTCTTCCACCACACATTTCAGTGTCTTTCTTCTTCAGTGTTGCAAGCTGCAGTCTCCTCCTTGGTGGCTGTATAACCACATTTCTCCATCTAAAGTCTTTGCACAGCTCCCATCTCACTTGGGCAGATGAGAGATCTGCTTTTCTCCACTGTCTCTCAAGCGTGAGGACATGCTATGCACATGTACTGCTGTGTGTGACTACTTGAACATGTAATGCTTTCCTGACCCTGTATTCTGATTGCATCTGTATTTATTGTCCAATGTGTCTGATCTTGTATTTCCTGTACTCTCCCGGGTCATACCTGAAAATAGGCATACAGCTTGTCTAGTGTACTTACCTGGTTAACAAAAGCTAAATGAATAAATAAATAAATAAATAACTAAATGCTGAAAAATTCCTCAGTGTAAACCCAAACAGCTAGCTTCCCGACTGGCCAAAACCTCCTGTCAGTCTCCTGGTAGGGTATGAAAGTTATAATGCAGGATGCTTCTTAATTTCTGTAATGTTTTCTCTTAAGTCTCTGTTATAGTTAGAGTTACTCCGATAGTGCTGCCGTGGATCCGCTGTGATCCGGCCGATGGCGACACTGAGTGGGATCTGTCCCAGGATCCGGCCTAATACAGAGGTCGGATCCCAGGTCAGATCCTGCACTATCTGGCGCCGGATCCCTGGATCTGGCCTTCAGATAACGTGGGATCTGACCAGGGATATGACGACTGGATCCACAGGCAAATAGGGGTGGTATCCGGCGGATCTACTATCCTGCTGCAAAGGGCAGGTATTTGGTGGATCTGAATTTGTTTGGAATGTGGATCCATCTAAGTACCACTAGTTATAATAATTGCTGTGTCAGGACATTATATTTACAGGAATTGTGGTAACCTGTACAGCACGTGCAGTGTGTAGAAACACTGTTAATAGGAACTGTGACAATCCTTTGTTTCAGCTTTAAGAGGGGCCATTTAGTCATTGTTAGGTGGTAAAAGACGGAGATGTGAAGTCCCAAGCCATGTCAGGCAATGATCATTGCTATGAAAGGAGCTAGCTTTGACAAAAGGCCAGGCTAAACAGCCAGAATCCAAACGGAAATGTAGATACCTATTTTGGAGAACTGACCTGGGGAGTCAGAAGGGGAGCTGTGTGTATCGGAGGAGAAAACAAACAGTTTCCCCGAGCAAATTCTTATCTCCAAACTGGAATTCTGGGAAAAGAAAAAAGGGCTTTCAATCTCAAATAACTGAGGTGGTGTTGCATGGACTGTAGGGAGCGGAGACAAAAAGACTTAGCATCCTGGAAGCAAGTTAGCCTTAAAAACAGTGAGCAAAGAGAATTCAAACTCTTTTTCCACATCCCAGTACTGAGAGACAGAAAGACTGGGAACAGCTGTGTTCTACAGAAAAGAAAAGGACCATTTTTTGTGTGTAGATTCTTTGTTGTGTGCAGAGACTTCTAAGTAGGGGTCAACCTTAACCTTTTTTTGCACTAGCCAGCAGGGCTAGTTGATTCAAAATTGCACTAGCCCGCAGGTGGTTGCACTAGCCCTTAATTATAATGGTACATTTTGATCACTTATACAGGAAACAATGCAAGCAAAGACAAGAAATACTCTGATTATTGTACATTTATCCTGCTCCCACATTGCTTCCAGCTCCCCAGCAGAAAAAAGACTGCAGTGCCATCACAGACAGTGAGGCCCCCCCATTGTTTTGTACCATAGCCTCCTCTCTTCCTCTTTCTGCTCCCTCCCCCACATACCAAACAGAGGGAGGATATCACAACAGCAAATGTTCACTCAAGCAGTCCTAGCTCTGCACACAGAATAGCTGACATCATCATGCACCTCACCACACTGTCACCACCACCCACAGGGCAATGAACAGAGTCAGGCAGAGAAAGACACTGTCGGTCCCCACCCTATAGTCAGCTGGAGACCTGCCCTTTTTACAGTTTTTGTACAGTCTCAAGTGAGCCAGGAGCACATCTAAGATTTCTTTAGGGTGGGGGCTAGACAAACCTAAGGGGCTTGGGAAATAGAAAACTATGACATTTTTATTTGTAAAAGCATTGATTTTTAATAAGCTCTGCCTCAACAATAACAGATTTTTCTTTAACAGTGTCCTTTCATCAGCCCTGGGGGAAACAGCACACAGGCATAACACTATACTATTTCTATTTCCATATAGGATGATCTATGCACCCCAGGAATGCATATTTCAAAGTTTAAAATTATGTATTTTATCGAGGTTTATTTTTGTACCATACATGATCCAAAGCTTTGTTTTCAGGCTGAAAGGACATGCTGAGTGGGGTAAGAGTGGAACTGTATGGATGGTGATGGCTGGCATGGTCCATTTAGAAGAGCTGAGGACCCCCTACACTTGCCAGTAATGGCAGCTATGGATCTATGGATGGTCACTTCAGAGTCTGGTCTGCAGTGGTGCCCAGGGAAAGCACAGAAAGAGTTAAGAGATTTGGAGGGGAAAGAGAAGTTATGGTGAGGCTGGGATAAAACCCACCACCTGCAGGGTCGATCCTGTATATCTCTTTGCATTTTGTCACTGAAATGTTGGATACAAACACTCAAAATGTAGAGAAATGAGGGGCACTGGTCTTAATAATATTGGACAAATTGTTAGACACAAGGCGCTTTTACACACAGGTCTATTTAACGGAATAACTGTTACGGAAACAGTATTCCATTACATCCCTTGTGTGGAAAAAGCATTTGTTTCATTCCCTTGGTGGACGTTCGTCTAAACCGCAATCTCTGTTTTTTGCGGTTTGCACAAACGTGTTTCGTTTGATCTGGCTGTGTAAAACAGCCATTCTGGTACCACTGCAGAAACTGCCATTAGAGCAGCAAACTCTGGGGGAGCTGAAACAAATGGAGGCGGGATTAGCCGGAATACTCACAGGGGTATAAAAGGAAACCCGAACGCAACAGAGTACATCGGCGCCACAGAGGTAACGTTTATTTTGTTTTACAAACCTGTGTGTAAAAGCGCCTATAGACACATTCAGAAAACTGGAACCTGGTGACTTAACAGCACTCTACCCTTGATCACACCCTGGACACTAGCTGAAAGTCTTAACAGTGGAATGATAATGACTCACATCGAGTCTTTTGTGGGATCCCTCACTTGAACTGCCAGATAATTGCAGCTCTTAAAGAGCTGTTAATCACACCTGGCCATCTGGAACATTGAGAGAAATTAGCATGAGGACTAGAGAATGCTAAAATAGAGACTTTTTTTAACTTCATTAAAAGCCATGAAAATCTGCAGTAGTCAAGACATGCTAGTAGAGAGTTAGCTGCACTAACCCTGGTCAATTTGCACTAGTGTTTGGGCTAGTAAAGCAATGTTAAAATTGACCCCTGCTTCGAAGGTCCTTGGGTAAAACTTAGAATTTTAGTAAGTTTCGGTATAGGTTTCCCAATCTGTACTTTTGCGTTTAAACCTGTTTACTTTGAATTTTTTAGTGTGTGTGTGTGTGTGTGTGTTACACCAGTTACTTGTACTGTAGATCATGTATGTTTTTTGTAAATATGAAATCATTTGTAGTCAGTATATTTGTGACTACAGCATTTTTATCTCAGGTAGTCTGTTTTCTGGGCAATGCCGTGATCCACCACCACCCCTTTAGAGAGCACTACCAACTTAAAAAATATACTTTCATCTGCCTTAGAGCAGGAGTAAGGTGTATTAGGAGTTACTGGGGGACATACCTCTCAACCTCTTGCCTCATGAATCAGGGACAAGGCTTCAAAAAATCAGGGACAAAGACCCCAAATGAGGGGCACATCTTAAAAATTGATACTATTCACTCAAAAAGCCAATAGAATGAAAGGATCTGTGCTAAGATGCATTTTATAAAGAAGAACAAATCTGTAACCTTAATCTTTGACATTATTTTGTGTTTCTAATCCCCACTGTTCTATCACAAAAACACAAATTTTATGAGGGACAGAGGAACATTTCGAGGCAAAATCAGGGACATCCCTGAAAATCGGGGACAGTTGAGAGGTGTGCTGGGGGATACCTATGCCCGAGAGGCCTTGTACTGTTTGTGCAAGAGCTTGGTCTTGTACTTTGTGGGTCAGAGCCTGTGTGGTGGGACTCAAAGAAACAGGCCTGAAGTGAATCATGACCAGGTTGATGGCTGCGTGACTGAGTGAGCAAGTTAGTTCACAACGCTGGACTAGGGCATCCTAGGAGGTGTTGTGACAGAGGCTCTGCTGGGCCTTCACTCAGTGGCTAATTTGCTGCTTTGCTTCTGCGTGAATAATAAAGTTCTCCAGTGTCCATAAGGTCCTCTCATGCCTTCCTGGCAGGCCTCTGAGCCTGACTGACTGTTATGCTGGCTTCTGACCCCAGTGCAATGGGAAGAGGGGGCATATTTGGCTAAGATGGCTACCGTATTTGTAGTCCAAAGGGCACTAGTTCCAAAGTCTTTAACTCTGAAGAGCTCCTGTCCTGAAAATATTTATCTGCCCTCAAATGTGATGCACAGGGTCTCACTGTATGGTCCTGTCCTGTCCTGGGTTAGGGCTGCTGATGGAGATTTCCCAGTCTTATCGTGGGTACCAGTCATGTTCAGATGTCAGCAGTAGGCATCTGTCCTTTGATGTACAACTCAAAGCCACCACACTAATTGCCCAAGAGGTGCCAAAGAAATACTGGGGTCCTCTTTATTCCAGATCCCCCCCCAACCAGTCTAAGCCCTAGCTGGAGCAAGAATAATACTGCCAGGTGGCTATGGCACCTTAGGGCTAAAGGGAAAGACCCCTCTTTGTGGTGAGGGAGTTGTAGAAGTAACCCTTTGTAAGCCTTTAGCTTTGCACTGATAGACTGACATGAATGGCTGCATGGAAGGATAGCCCATGATAGAAAACAGAGAGGAAGTCATCAGTACCCATTACTTAAATCTCTGTGCAGCAGTGTAAAGGCAGTGTGTGTCAGGAACACGGAAGTATATTTAACCCTGCTTTTACTCTGGAAGTACCCTATTGCCATTACAGTTTGGCATGGCTGGCATTTCCTACATTACTTGCCTTTAACAAGGCATTCAGTGGAAAGGAAAGGAAAGGAAAGGAAAGGAAAGGGAAGGCAAGGCATCAGTAAAACCACATAGTGCAGGGCATAGCAACTCAGCTGTGTTCCGCATATAGATACACTTTAAGAATTACACTGAGGTAAATGAAGAAGTGGGATTAGTAAGCCTAGAACTTTAAGTCTATGAAATGAGGACCCAGAGAAAGGCATATATATGTAACAGTGGCTTTTAATCATACCAGATGGACCTGGAGACCTAGAATATCCAGGTTTGTATATCTCAACCACCTTTTATTATGGGGTGACCCTGAGCAAGTGACTGAACCTCCCTGTGCTTGATTCTCTTTCCTTCCCTGTACCTAACCTCCTTTATTTTCCATAACCTTTTGGTGGGCACTTGATGGCTGTCAACTCTTCAGATTGCATTGTAAAGCATTTTGGGATAGAGTATGTATGAAAAATGCCACACAAAACCTAATTCCTATTTTAGAGGAATCTGGAAACTTATGAGACACCTTTAGAGTTGCCTTCTGGTAGGTGTGAAGATGGAGAGCACACCACACTGTGATTACTCTCCTTTCACACTGTATCACCCTTAGGTGCGGACACTGATAACATACCACTGTGTGAGCACAGCTCTCATACTGCCCCCACTCACAAGTGTCAATACAGAAAACATGCCCCTCTGTGATCACTCTTCACACACTGTGTCACCCACAAGAACTACCAAAGAGAACATACCTGTGATATGGGGTATATACAGACCCTGCAGGGTCCACATCAGGTGCCCCTCAGGGCTGCTAACACCCCTATGTGACCCTCTTCTGTGGAATGCCCACATTACTCAAATCCCCCTTGTAAAACATGCAAGGGTGTGCACAGATCTTAGGGCTGAAAGGTTTTGCTGGCCCATTTGGGTTGTTATGGGAAGGGTGTACTACTTTCTGTTTGCAAGTTAATAAAAGGCCATGTTACTAGCAGAACTTACAGTAAAACCCTGTTGAAGCAAAATTAATGACCCTGGGTTTGAGCAGGTTATAGTTTATTTTTTGTAAACTTAGTTTTATTGAGTGATATGTCAACGAACAGCCCAGATGCATTAAGGCAGTTGAACCAGAAGCCACTGACTGACATTTCCATTCACTCATAAATAAAGAGATACTTGTATGTAGTCAGCCACCATGAGTATTTCATAAAAAGCACATGCTTTAACCCACCTTGAACCAACACCCCCCTTCTTTATCTTCAGTTTATTTCACCTACCTGCTTACCTCTGCCCCTTCCTCTCCTACTTCCTCACCTATCCACTCTCTTACCCCTCCCTCTCCTACTTCCTCACCTATCCACTCTCTTACCCCTCCCTCTCCTACTTCCTCACCTATCCACTCTCTTACCCCTCCCTCTCCTACTTCCTTGCCTATCCACTCTCTTACCCCTCCCTCTCCTACTTCCTCACCTATCCACTCTCTTACCCCTCCCTCTCCTCTCTCCCCGCCTTCTTTTCCCTCTCTCCCCTAGCCAATTACCCTTATAGTTTGGCACTTATTGAATCTGTACTGCTCTACCTATCTCCTTTTAATGCATCTCCTGTGTTGCCACACTCCAAACTATTATTTGTTCTCACAGTACTCTTACTTGCATTATTCTTTTATCAAAATGCGTGTATCAAACATCCAAACATTGTTGTTTCTCACTCTGACTGTACTGCTGTCATGTGCTGTGTCACATGTATACTATTCTTTTGTCAAAGTACCTGTATCAAATATCCAAACACAGTTGTTTCTTCACTCTGATTGCATAGTTTCCATGTGCTGTGACACATGTGTATTGTTTTGTCTGTAAATTGTCTTCTCCCGGGTCGTGCCTGAAAATAGGCATTGTTTTGCCTAGTGCACTCACCCGGTTACCAAAAGCAAAATAAATAAAATAAATAAATAAATAAAAGCGAGGGCCATATCAGTTTTTTGAGGTACTGTACATTCAGTATATATATATCACTCTCTATAAACCTAGGGCTTGCGGCTGTTTGGAGAGCATTGTCATGAACAGTGGTTAATAAACTGATTAACAACTAGCTGGAACTTCAAAATACCTGTGTGTAGTGACTAATTTCTTACAAGTTGCGGAAGAGAGTAAAGTTTTTTTACAGAGGTTGCTCCAGAGAAAAAAATTCCCTCCCTTTCCCCTCATAAATCAAAATGGGTCAACCACCTTGAATCATGCTTTTCTTTCACTAAATTTAGTAAGGCTGTCACTGCCTCCATTTTCTTTATCTACTGGCAATTAGCAAACCAGCAGGAAAGATCTGGACCCTGATTTGTTAGCCACTTTGAGGTTAGAGATTTCCCCGCCGCTGCTACAGCTGTTAAGAACTGATACCTTTTGTCACCGTTTTTTGCGCCTCTAGGCACAGATTATATTTTCAGTCGTTTCATTGATTGGGGCCTCTAAGTAACATGTTCTCTAATTGATAACCAAGTACTCTTCATCAGCCAAACTATAGAAATTTGAGAGTAAAGCTTTAATTGAGTGTTATTTGGCAAGAAAATGAATAATGATTTAAAGGGACAGTGGCGACATTCCTCCCTTAAATACAAGAGGAATGCAAACTGCGCGCTTGGATCTGGGCCCTTAACAGTTCACAGACATTTGATGTACACTGGATGCAAGGGATTTACACCCATGCATTGTACGTTTTTGTTTTATTGTCCAGTATAAAGGTAAATCAACAAGGCACATTTAACCTTCGGCTCCCAGATTACAAGAAGAAATTTTGGTCTCGCTATGCTGCAGTGTTTGGGGCAGAATGGGCCCTGACAAAAGTCTGACCGAGAGCAATTCCAATGCATGCTAGACACCAGGGAGGTCTGTGCAGGGAGCTGCTCGTGCACAGGCTAAAACGTTAAGAGCAGGGACTGTGGTTTATTTCTGTCAGGACCTCCTTGAGGAGCTGGAGCAACTTTGTTACATTGCTGGCAAGATATTTTAACCCTTTATCAGCAGGAGCTGTGATTTATATGCAAAAACAAAGGAATATTTTGTTAGTTTCCAACCAGGTTTGATGCATTACATGAAATTTACTAGCAAGATGACCCTAAAAGCTAAGGTTCTCCTCTCCGTAACCATGTTTGTTGAGATATGTTGACTCAATATGTACAAATAGATTTAGACATTTTAAATAATATAGTGTATTTTCATTTTTTTATTACTGGTCCTGAAATTGCAAACATCATGGTCAGTGAAAGGTTTAAAATGTCTTACTTGAAAAGAGAGCAAGTGAGTCAAGCATTGTAATCAAGAAAGATTGGTTGCTTTTTGGGATGGGGGGGTGTTTTTTTTCTCTCTCGTTTTTATTGTCCTCTCTCACAAGGCTACCTTACTTCACTCACTAGTCACCTCCTGCCCTGTTACCTGGGACTCTTTGCCTTATGGGCTGCCGCCCCCCATCCTCTTAGAGGGACCATATCACACCCGTCTTGCGTACACTGCGCTAGTTGCCTATGAAGTGGCGCATCAACTTCAACATATGCATGATTACATTCAAGGCCCTACATGGTTTGGAACCCGACTACTTGAAAAACCTCCCGGTCCCTTACCACGTGACTCAACTCGTTCCCTTTGCTCCTTCAGTGTGGACCTGCTCTCTGTTCTTATCTCTCACCTGCATCAGTCTGGGGACAGGGCATGTAGTGTGGCAGCTCCTGTTTTATGAAATGCCCTACCTTGGAAGGTCAGATCAGCTTGCACAGTGGAGGCCTTCAGGACTTCCCTGAAAACTTTTCTGTTTATTGAAACTTTCCCAGACTGTTCTTGGATTTACTGAATTGTAATGTTTTTATTACTGTTTTATTTATATGCTGCTGAAATATTCTGTGTTTGTGAAGTGCTCACAGCCTTCAGGAAACAGCACTCAAGAGATAAAATTGCCTCGCTCTTGTCTTCGGGGGTTGGGGGCTTCTCCCTCAAAAAATACAATTCAGAGGGCCACCCTGAGGGCACGTTGCACTGCCATGCAGATAACAGGAGTTTGAGAGAGGCAGGCCAGACTGCACGCTGCTGCTGGAAGGCAATGCAGCTTGGCCTAGGAAGACTGCAGCTTCAGGTTATGGTGTTACTGTGTCCCCTGGAGGTGTGCCGGGGGCTTGCTCTTTTTGCAAGGGCATGCTGTACATTTGAGACTATAGGGCATGGGTCACGCTAGGGAAGGGAGGAAGAAGCAATGAGTGGAAATTGGGTAAAAATTCCCACCATATGCATGTCAGTACAACCAGCCTGAACAGGGAATATCCCTCATAACAGGATATATCTTGGGGACGATGGTAGGGGCTAGGGGGGGAAAAAATTATATTAAAAAAACAAAACTACGCAGTGGTCTCTGGAGGCCTCAAACGTCCTGGGGCATTATCCTGGGCCTTTGTGTTTCTTCCCCCCCCCCCCCAAGTTGATAGGGCAGCATCATTCAGTGTTCTCCCTCCATCATGATGTTCCAGCTTACACTACTGCCTGTGGTGGCCCTGATGGCGACAGCAGAGTGAAGTCAATCAGCCTTACTCCCCAGAGGAGGAAGAGGAGGAACGCATTCTCTAGAATGCTCAGTCCTCCTCCGCATCCTCCTTGCTGACCCTTGGATGCACTGGGCTTGGATCCCGGACCTGGGGTGGTGGTGTTGCGAGCTGCAGTGCTGCCAGCAGACTAGGCTTTTTGGAGTTGGTGATTTTGTTGAAGCTGTAAGCAATCTGTGTGCCGTTTTGCCTACTCGGTCTGAGAATGAAACACGCCCGAGCAAGTGTTGGAATGGAACTTTTTTTCCTGGTTTCCTGAGTTGCTCACAGTGGCACCTTGCAATACCCTTCTTTATAAAATAGGTAAGAAAAAAAATCTAGTAATCTGATTTGTTCATGCAAGTCACATTGGGGGGGGGCTTAAACATTTCTACTCCATCACACACCTAACCAAAACTAAATACTGTACTTTTTCATCTTTAATTTTTGTAGTATTCAATTACACATGTCATAAGTGGCAGAACAGACTTCAGTGTGTGTGTGTGTGTGTGTGTGTGTGTGTGTGTGTGTGTGTGTGTGGGGTAGCTGGGGAAACACATGCTTCTCAGAGCTGCACAGAAACAAGAGGAAGCTCCCTTACCTCCATGGGAGCTCCTTTGCAGTGAAAACAGCCTTGAGCTCTCCCCCTCCTCAAAGCCCACCCTCTTAAAGATCGAGGCCTTAAGCATCACTCGACTGATCCTTGAATCCACTCACATAAATCCCTGTTCCCAAAACCACTCCCTGCTCAACTGGGTGTTATCCTCCCACCCCCACGGATCACAGCATCAGGCTTCCTACCAGATGTTCTGAGTGATCATTGTATTACCTACTGCATATGCAAGATACACCTCCCTTATGCTGTTCCTAAATACATTTGGACCCACCTCCTCCATACTCTAGACCCAGAAGCCTTCTTCCACGATCTCACCCATACAAACTGGGAACCAGTTTTCCTTACCCAGGATGTCGACTCTGCCCTCGCCCTCTTCTCTAGCATACTTACCAGCACCGTCCTGAAACCTCATGCCCCACTGAAAAAAGCTAGAGTAAAACAGCATCATCATCCCTGGATTACTCCTGACCTACTTGCCAAATGCAGGGCCAGAGATAAAGCCCGTACTCAGTACAAAGCGTCCCAAATACAGTCAGGCCTGCTAACCTACAAATCACTCAGAAATAAGCACACCAAAGCCATCCACCATTCTAAGGGCACATACTTCAGGTCCCACCTGCAACAAGGACAAAACATTTCTGGAAAGAGTTACACACTCTCCTTGACCCCCCTGCCCAACAGGCCTCCCCAGTCCTTAATATTGATGGCTCCCTTGTCTCTGACCCCACCTCAGTTGCAGAGATTTTTAACAAATTATTTGCCACATGTGCACTCCCGGATGACCCTTCTGCCTCCCCACCTGTTTCCTCTCCTTCCCCTCCTGAATCGGCTAATCCTCCCACCATGTTCCATTTTCCTCCGTTCTCCCCTCAAGAAGTCTACACTGCTCTCCTTGCCCTCAACCCAGCCAAGTCCAGCCCTGATGGTCTTCACCCTAGGCTTCTCCATCTCTCTGCGCCTACCATAATTATCCCTCTAGCCCACATCCTCAGTCTCTCCCTCTCTACCTCCACTGTCCCCAAAGCATGGAAGTTGCCAAGGTGTTGCCTCTCCATAAGGGTGGTGACCCCACTACTCCCGGAAACTATTGGCCCATCTCATTCCTACCCTCTCTTGCCAAACTCCAGGAGACACTCATTCCTTTACAGCTCTCTGAGTTCCTTGCCTCAGACAACTCTCTCTCTCTCTCTCTCCTGTGCAGTCCAGTTTTAGAAAGCAACACTCTACTATTTCCTCCCTGCTGTGGGTCACTGACTCTATTTTCTTGGCAATGGACCAGAGTCATATCACAGCCACCATTTTCATAGATCTAGCTAAGACATTTGATTCAGTCTCCCACTCCCACTCCCCACTCTCCTGCTACTCAAACTAATATCTGTTGGCCTCGCAGACCACACAGTAAACTGGTTCTGCTCCTAGCTACATGATAGACAACAATATGTCCAAATTGGTGATGCACCTTCCTCCCCCCTTCCCCTCCCCATCCTTACTGGAGTACCCCAAGGCTCTATCTTTGGCCCAATCCTTTTCTCTCTATTTGTAAATTACCTCTCTGCTGTCTGTAGCACCTCTAACATACACATGTACGCAGATGATACCGTCATCTTTACCTCCGGTCCATCATCTATCAGTGTGCAGACCCCTCTACAGCAAGACTTTAATAGAGTACAGACCTGGTTCCAGCTAAACCAACTAAAGCTCACTAGCAAAATAAATGTTGCTATGACTTTTGGCTTGAGACAAAAGCTGGCCTCGCTCCACTCTACCCCAGTTTTCTCCACCTTGGACGGCTCCCCCTTGGAGACGGACTCAGCTTTCAGATACCTGGGGGTCTGGTTGGACAACCACCTAGAGTTCAACACCTGCATAGACTCCATCTGTACCAAACTCTGACCCAATTTTGCAGTTCTCTGTTGCCCTAAAGATAGTCTTCCTCTCCCCACCCGTCATGAGCTGGTATCAAAAATTATTCTTCCCGTTATTGACTATGCCAGCATGGTCTACGACACCGCACCTGCCACATCTCTTTTCAGACTGGACACCCTCCTAAATTCTTTCTGCCGCTTTGCTATTGCTACCCCTCCCTTCACTCACCACTGTCTCCTCTACTTTGCTCTCTCTTTTGCACCTCTGTCTCACAGAAGGATGGTTCATTGTTCCTCCCTTGTAGTTAAGTTCTGGTTCAGAACTCTGCCCCATACCTCTCCTCCTGCCTCTCTCAGGTTTCCGCCTCAACATACTCACTATGTCACAGAGACCCTCGCCCCTTCTCTCTCCTCCACTCTTACTCTGCCACTGGCCAATCTGCCTTCTCCTATCAATATCCACTTCTTTGGAATATGCTGCCCCTTGATCTCCGCCTATCCTCTCCCTTTTCCTCAGTCAGAAGACTTCTCCAACTCCTCCCTTCTCCATTGTGCCTACAGTGTTCCACTATCCCCACCGTATCCTGAGCTACCCCCTTCTCATTAGTCTAATCCTTGCAGTCACTTCCCAAAAGTTCCCCTCTCCATGATCCAGGGTTGAATGCCTAACCCTCTCCAAAGATAGTTCTTGATTATATTATCAACCGAATAAATTTATTTATCCAGAATGATTTCATACTCACACCTGTACAGTGTTTCTATTTTTTCCTGTATTATGATTGTATCCTACAGTCATCTGACTTTTTTCTCTGTATATTTTACTGTATTGTACCATTGTTTTTGTCTCTTATGTTACCCTTTCCCCAGGTCGCACCTGGAAACGAGCCTTGGCTTAGTGTGCCTTTCCCAGTGACCAACATTTTAAATAAATAAAAAAAAATGGGCACTTAAACAACCAAAACTGTGCTTTAAAATTACACTCCATATACTTTAATGGAGCATTCCCCTGTGCTGTCCCTATAGCCGTGTCATAAAATGTCAGAGTGTGAGGGCATCACCGGCAACAAAGAAGTAGAAAGGGATTGTACTGCTAGCCCATCAGGGGCAATTTACAATCCCTTCCCTTTCCTAAGGGGGTATAACTACAAAAGCTGTTTTTACTACAGAGGGGATCCCATGAAGGCAGGGGAATTGCCTCTTGTTTCTGTGCAACACCGAGAATGGCGCTGTTTAAAGGCCTGAGGTTCAAGCTAACAGCTACCCAAGGTGTGCACTTACCCCAACAACTGCACACCCTGGCACATGTTATCTCTTACCTCGTGATCACCCCTCACATACTGTGTTGTGAATAATAAACACAAAGAAGATACCCCTCTGTGATGCTCACTTCTCACATGTTGTAGAACCCAGAGGTTTCTACACAAATTCAAAAAATTTAGAAAAGAAAACCTGAGGTTGGGGCGGGGCCTTGAAGCACTTCTTGGAGGTATGGAACTTTGGAGGGCATATAGAATGTTTGGGAGCTTGCGACCTTTAAAGGCTTCCAAAATTTTTGGTGTAGGGTGAGCAGCACTTCAGGAGAGCTGTGATTTTCTAGGGGTCCTTGTGACACTTTTGGGCAGAGCTTGCAACAAATCTGGCCCTGTATACCTGATATTGGTGAAATCACAATCCTGTTGCCATGGAAATGGTTTCTGACTCCACCAGCAAAGGAGATTGGGTTCTTTGTATTCCCAAACAAATAGGAACAGATGGGCTGGGAGGGAGAAAGCTCTTGTTTAAACACGAATATTCAAACAACTTCAATAATTAGCATTAATGGAAAAAAATGAACCTATAGAAAAATAAGTTTAATCTTCCTGGATTTTTCTTTTATTATTATATTTGAATGTGTACTTATGTTTGAACATGTACCCACTCTTTTAAGGCCATAAGGATGCATTTAAAAAGAATGATTCCAACCAAATAGCGTGTATTCGAGGTAACTCCAGTTTTGAACATCTGATTTTGGGGATACTCTTTAAGGGGAAAAGATCGAACTGCCAGAGGTCATTTTTAGATGCTGTGCTGACAGCCGCAGGTAAAGCAATCGCAGAAAAATGGTTACTCCCTGGCCCTCCGTCACTACAAGACTGGGTTAGTATTGTTAAGAATGTGTACCAAATTGAAAAGATCACTGCTGACCTTCACTTACGAACAGATACGTTTTGGGGGGCTTGGTACCCTTTCATGGCCCCCATGGAAGAACTCGAGGGTAGGTCAGTCCTGTCCCAACAGGCATGAGGTTGCTAATTTGCTGGGAGACTGCCGCCCGGAGGTGAACTTTTATATTAGCTATTGTTTTATTTCTTAAATCAGCCTCACACAGGTTTTCTGTTACTTATAAATAGTTTTAGTTTTTTTTTAATATGGGTTTGTTTTACATCAAGTAGCTAGGTAGTATTCCTGGCTCCAATAGAGAGTGCTTATGTATTAGGTCATAATAGAATCTTAAAATTGGTTAGCGTATCCTAGAGCAGGTAGGGATTATTAGTCCAAAATTGTATCCGGGAGGCTAGTTGTTCTTCCGCATTGACAAGCCTTAATTCCTTGTGATATTTATCTTTTGGCCTTCCCACAGTTATCCTAGAGAGAGCATTCAGAAAGTTCTCTTTGTTAAGTTTATATCAGATAGGTTATCTTGACTGTTTCATCTGCTCATGTACCATACCTGGATGACCATTTTAATAAAGAAGTTTAAAAAAAAAAAGAATGATTCCCCAACCTTACATGATTTGTTTTTTGTACTAAGATGAATCATAGAGCAACACAATTTGGAGATCAGTCTTTGGAGGTCAGTCTTTATCTTTTCTTTTTTTTTTCAGTTTTATTTTTTGCTCACATCTTGTGATTATGTTCCAGCTTCTGCTGCGTCATACTTGTTACCCATCCTGGGACTACTTGGTTGGGGCACCTTGCTGGTCTACCAAACTGCACAACCCTGGCTTCTCCGACCCCAGGTCAGGCATCTCCCTTTTCCTGCCTCACCTGGGCATACTTTGGGAGCTGGATCTGTTCAAAACACGTGTGCAGGTATGGGAGGACCAAACAATCAGACATGAATTTCAGTTTGCTGCTAGTATAAGCCAGTGCTCCCCCCCAAAGTTCTGTCCCACATCCCAACATAAGTGTCACCTGGTTCCATGTCATAACAGCTAATCTATTTCAGCAGATGTCTTTTCAGCAAATCTATATAAGCAAATGTAATTACAGTGACTGGTCTTTTCAGCGACTTTTAGCGACTGGTCATTTAGGCGAATGTCATTCCAGCGATAATGATCATTTCTGAAGCTGGAAACTGTAAGCTAAGCCCATAAGATATTCGTACTGGCAACACATGCCATACTCGCACACAACCTGCTCCAAGCACTCTGTGAGATCCCGTGGTCTGCTACCGTGTGCACACGAGCTGGACAGTGAAAGCGGTGATAGTCAGCACACCACTAGTAGATCTTGTTCCAACCTCTTTATCTCTGTGGTACACAAAACCGCCATGGACAATCATTGGCATCCCATGCTGACTACGGATAAATTTAACTGCATTTTGAGACATGGATCTGTCCCACCATGCACCAATGCTGCTTTAAAGCCTCTCTACACCTGGTGGCAGTCATTCAATTAAGGTACTGTTCTGTGCGCAACTAAGGTGGCGGGGGACTGCTGTTATACTGTTGTATTGCAGGGTGCACCCCAATCTAAGATTCTCACTCCAAGGCGCACTGTGCCTGGGGGTATCGCTGAAAGCAGTGGTGCAAGTGGTAGACAAGAAATACAGGAACTCATGCACTGGCAATTATGAAATGCAGAATGAAGATCCTCAATCTAAAGGATAACGGTGTCAAGACACAACTATCTAATTCAACACTAGTAGATTCAGTTAGAGATATTGAAGTATTTCTAGTAAAATAGATAGCATTGTTGTACAAGTCAAATGTTGTTATGGAAACCCTGATTGCAGATCACAGGTCCAAAAACTGTCACTATGTTGCTAGTTTAAGAATTTCAGTTTCAGTGTCAGTGGGAAGAAGTACAGGAACTCAGTTCCTGCTGCAAAAAAGGTACAGGAACAGAGTTCCTGTGCGTTCCTGTTCACTTTCATCACTGGCTGCAAGTCACAGTTGCTGAAATGTCAGATGCAGTAATATAGTAGATTGCTGTAATGACAGGTGCATTATAATGACATTCGCTGTAATGTCTTCGCTGAAACTGACTCACTGAAATTACTTAGCTGAAATGTCGTGCTACTGTGCACCTCATAGTGCCCTTGGGTGGGGGTGTCAGGTGACACATGGCCACCTGCACAGCCAGTGGTACCACCGACAAGCCTCCTGTAGGCATCACTCAGTGAATTTGTCATCCTAAGCTTGGTGTACGGACTCAGGTCACCAACATGCCAAGGACCCCAGTGCTGCCTGGGTCGGGCCAGTCCTTCAGAATGCCATTTTTTCAAATACACTTTCTGTTTGTTTAACCTCTTTCTCTTCAGACCATCTTACATCTGCCCTGGGGCTCACATCACATTCAAAGTGCCCCTCCCACCCATCCAGCCATTGCTGTCACTCTCTTGACTTTTGTCATGCTTCAAGTAAGCTGTCTTTTTATTTTATTTTTTGCTTTAATTCATAGTTTATACACCAGCTGCCCAACAGTCTCTACTACTCCTGCTTCTGGCCTGTTTGAAGCCAGATTGCTCCTCTTGCATGCTACTAGCTCTGCCAACTCTGTTCTAGTCTCCATCTGCTCTCCAGGGGCTCTTACTTGTAGCTGGTGTACACTTCTCTACCACTGAGAACTACTGGGGCAGGGGGCAGGGTAGTAAAGTTTTAGTGGGTTTTATTGTTGGTCAGTATGTGCTTTAGTGTAATCAAAATTCCCAGTATCTCACTCTCTGTGGAGCAACTGTGTTGACTCTGTCCATCTGGCTGTCCCTCCACACCTTCAGTGGCTCTCCGCCAGTGCTGGGAGCTGGGGATCGCAGGAAGGGGTCACTGATGCAGATTTGTTCCCAGAGGTGGAGATGGGGTAGAATCAAGAGTAGGACAAGAAGTCACCCCGGATCAAAGTGGAACCCAGATAGAGGAGTACTCTGCCTGGTTCCAAGACCACGGGCTCCAGAAATGTCATCGGATGAGGTAGACAGCGAGCATACCAGCGTGGCTTTTCCCCTTCAGGCAGTTCTTTGTAATGCCAGTCCCTGAGGAATAAGATAATAGTAAATTTTGGCATGGATTCCTTGATAGACCTGGTGTGCATTATTGAGACCTAGCTGTGGGACAACTCTGGCACTATGTTGGAGGTGGCTATCCCTCGGGGTTATACAGTGGTGCACTGCCTGAGGCAGGAGTGTGTGTGTGTGGGGGGGGGGTGACCATCTGTTTTAGATCTGGCCTGAGACTTGTGGCATACCCAGTGAGTCAGACTGGGTCTTTTGAATGTGTGGCAGCTAAGGGTGATGCAGGTGTGGGGGACAGAATCCTCCTTGTATACCATTCTCTAGGATGCAAGAGTAGATTCCTCCAGGAATTTGGGAAGTTCATTGCCAGCCTGACATTAGAGTACCCCAGTAACTTGTGCTGAGGGACTTTAGTATCTGGGCTGACAATGAATCCCCTAAGACTGCACAGCATTTTCTCCGACAGATGAATCTGTTGGGCTTCACACAGGTTGTTACTTCTGCGACTCACCAGCTCGGTCACACCTTGATCCTGGTCTTCTCACTGGGACTTGAGATGTTTAAAGAGCCACCGACTCCTTGAGAAGAACTTTAAAAAACATAATATTTGTGCACAAAGTAGGTTACATTTCTAATTAGCTCTGTATTTCTTATCACATTATTTATTATTGAGGTCATATGCTTGAAAACAGGACAGCTGTTCCCTGAGGGTTCATCAGTTCCATTTGCATCTTCCCAACCTGATGTCATAATACTCTGCTTATGACATCGGAGTTATTCCCATGACAACAGACTGTGATGTCACAGCAGACCATTATGATTTCAAGTAGGGAATAAGCTACAGAGGCAGATGAATTCTAAAGGATTAAGATCGTTTTTGTGGGAATTTCTTCAGTAATAAATAAAGGAGAGGAGAAATCTGTAGAAGATATATGAAACACAAGTTGAATTGTGTCTAAATATTATGTTTTCCAAAGTTTCCCCAAAGGCATCAGCTTCTCTTTAATTTTGGGGCTGATGATCCTGTCAGTTTGTCAGATCATCATATTGTAAGTTGTTAGATCAGGGCCCAACCCCCTCCCCAAACATGTTAACCCCCCAAATACTCTGGCACCTTTGGAGCTCTCATTGGTGCTGAAATGCTCAAGCCTGTTGCAGGTGTATGTTGAGGCAGTCGAGACCACGATGGAGGGTTAAAATATAGCTATCACCATGGCTCTTGACTCCCTCGCATCATTTTGTGTGTGCCCGAGAGTCTCCCATCAGAGCACCCCCTGGTTCAGTGAAGAGCTTAGATGTTTGAAGGCCAAAGTGCAGTGGCTGAAGCCCTTTTTGGTGGAGATCAGGATCAGTGCAGGATAGACTAAGATTGAGAGTCCACTGTAAGGAGTATCAGGGGGTAATCGCTCTGAGAAAGGCACATTTTCTGTTATGGGTGATTACAGCAGGAAAGAACAAATGAGCTCAGCTTTTCCACACTATAGACAGGCTATTATATTCAGCCTGCCTACTGCCTGAAGGAGTCTTGACACTTGAGCAATGTGAGGAGTTTGACCAGTTCTTCCTTGAGGTATTCTCTATTCACTTTGGTGGTCTCCACAAATGGGTTGTCAGTGCCCAGCTTGGTCCAATCTGTGAATAACAGAGACCGTCCGTCAGTCTGGGAGGACTTTCAGCAGATGCTGACTGGAGAGATCCTTGTTGGGATCACGGAACTGTGTCCCACCTTCTGTTCATGGATATGCCCGGCTGTTTGGTGGACTGTTAGGAGTCTCTAGGGATGGTGATTGTTGAGATCATTTGGTGTTCCCTTGGGGAGGGTGTTTTCCCTCCAGCTCTGCAAAGGGCTGTGGTGA
Source organism: Neoceratodus forsteri (assembly GCA_016271365.2). Classification (NCBI taxonomy): domain Eukaryota; kingdom Metazoa; phylum Chordata; order Ceratodontiformes; family Ceratodontidae; genus Neoceratodus; species Neoceratodus forsteri. The sequence continues at coordinate 448,440,894 of JADMNL010000024.1, forward strand.
AGCCCCTTCTTAAGAAACCACCATTGGACCCAGATGTCTTAGCTTATTACAGGTCTGTTGACTCTTCCTTTTTGGGGAAGATGATGGAAAAGGTGGTGGTGACACAGCTGGAGATGCATTTTGAAGCTTTTTCCATCTATGAGCCATTCTACATAGAAACATAGAATTTGATGGCAGATAAGGACCGCTTGGCTCACCTAGTCTGCTTATTTCCCTACCTAATGGATAAGCTGCAGTTCCTAGTTAACCAACAGCCTACTTCCTCCTACCCCCCACTAGAATTGCCTTATGTCTGTCCTGTGCATTCTTGAATTCTCCACTGTTTTTGACTCCACAACCTCCTCAGAAGGCCGTTCCAGCCATCCCAACCCTCTCTGTGAAAAAACACTTCCTCACATTACCTCTGGTGCGTCCCCTCTGTCTTCAGGTGTACCCCCTTGTTCTTGCATCTCTTTTCTGAAAGATGCTACCCTCTTGGACTTTGTTGATTCCCTGAGGTACTTGAGTTTCTATCTTGTCTCCCTCTCCCTCCTTTCCTCGAGGATACATATTAAACTCCTTTAGTCTTTCTTCGTATGTCTTCTGGTGCAGACCTTGCACCATTTTTGTTGCTCTCCTCTGGACAGCCTCCATCCTGTCTATGTCCTTGCAGAGACTGGGTCTCAAGAACTGCGCTCAATACTCCAGATGGGGTCTCACCAACTGCCTCTCCTTATGCATCCCAGTATCCCCCCAGCCCTCCTTACTGCCTTCTTACATTGCTTGCCCACCTTTAGGTCGTCCAAGATGACTACCCCCAGGTCTCTTTCCATTTTTGTTGTTGTTAGTATCTCACCCCCATTGCGTATTCTTCCCCTGGGTTTTTGTTTCCCAAGTGCATTGCTTTGCACTTCTTTGTGTTGAATCTACGCTGCCATACATTTGACCATTCCTCCAGCCTTGCTAAGTCCCATCTCATCCTTTCCACCCCACCTTGTGTATCAACCTTGTTGTAGATCTTTGTGTCGTCTGCAAGGAGACATACTTTTCTTCCAGTCCCTCTGCAATGTCACTTATAAAGACATTAAAGAGGACCGGTCCCAGTACTGAACCCTGCGGTACCCTGTTAGTAACCCACCTTTCTTCAGAGTGGACTCCATTTACTATTACCCTCTGTGTCCTGTTGTCCAGCCAGTTTTTTTACCCAGGCTACCACCTTGTGACCCACTCCAAGCCTGGCCAACTTGTATATTAATCTTTTGTGTGGGACTTTGTCAAATGCCTTGCTAAAGTCTAGGTAGGTCATGTCCACAGCCCCTCCCTGGTCTACTACTTTGGTCACCCAGTCAAACAAATCTATTAGATTTGTCTGACACCCTTCCACTGTGAATCCATGCTGCCTTGGGACCTGTGCCCCGCTGGCCTCTAGGTACTCAACAGTTCTTTCTTTCAGAAGTGATTCCATCATTTCCCCTACCATTGAGGTCAAACTAACAGGTCTATAGTTTCCTGCCTCTGCCTTGTTCTCACTTTTGTGAAGTGGAATCACATCTGCCCTCCTCCAGTCCTCAGGTACCACACCATCCTACCATGATTTGTTAAAGAGGGTGGTCAGTGGTGTCACTAGTTCTACCCTTAGTTCTTTTGGAATTCTTAAGTGACTCCCGTCAGGCCCAATTGCTTTGTGCACCTTCATTTTTAAGAGTTCTTTCAGAACCCTTTCTTCTGTGAATAGACTGGTATCAACCCACCTTATCCAGAGTGTTTCTATTGTTTGGTTTAGGTACCTCCCCCTCCTCTTCTTTTGTGAATACTGAGCAGAAGTATTCATTCAGTATCCCTGCTTTTTCACTGTCACCCTCTGCCCACATTCCTTCCCCTTTATTAAGCCTCAGTATCCCTCCCTTGGTATTCTTTCACTCCCTAATGTATGTATAAAAGGTTTTATCCCCCTTTTTAACTGAGTTGGCTATCTTTTCCTCAGTTTGGGCCTTTGCTATTCTGACTGCCTTTCCTGCCTCCTTCTGCTTTGACTGATATAGTTCTGTGTCCTGCTCCTTCTGTATTTCCTTGTATTTCCTGAATGCTATCCTTTTCTCCTTAACATTCCCTGCCACCTCTTTTGAGAACCATAGTGGCTTTTTCCTCCGTTTTGTTTTGTTGATTTGCTTAACACAAAGGCTTGTTGCCTCTGTGATGGCAGTTTTGATTTTTCCCCATTGTTCTTCCACCCCTCCTTCTTGTCTCTTTGCTAGTGCTTTTCCGAGGCACTCTCCCATTTTGCCAAAGTCAGACCTCCTAAAGTCCAACACCCTTGCTTTTGTATGGCTTGACTCTACAGCTGTGTTTATTGTGTTTGGTGGTCGCTTGTTTCCATATGGCTACCTACTTCTAAATCTGAGATCCTCTCTCCATCCCCGTTTGAGAGTACCTGGTCTAAGATTGCTCCCTTCCGAGTGGTTCCAACACTAGCTGTCTGAGGCATGCCCCCTGTAGGGCATTGAGAATGACCCTGCCCTTGGATGTGGCTGCAGTAAAGGTGCTCCAGTTAACATCTGGCATATTCAGTTCCCCCATCAATAATCTTTCTCCGCCATTCTAATGATTCCTTCTATCATTTCCTTGTCCATTTCCACCGTCTGAGATGGGGGTCTGTAAACAACCCCTGTGCGTATTGTGGTGCCATTTCCTGCCTCCAGGGTGACCCACAGTGCCTTCTCCCCTCCCTGTTTACTCTTTAGTTCTGTTGCTTTGATTCCATCCCTTATGTAGAGACCTACCCCTCCTCCTCTTTTACCCTCCCTGTCCATCCTGTATATTGTGTACCCTGGTATGTTGACATCCCAGTCATGGTTCTCTGTGTACCATGTTTCTGTGACTGCTACAATATCCAGGCATCCCTCTTCCATCAAGGCCACTACTTCAGGGAGCTTGTTACCCAGACTATGGGCATTGGTACTTATCACCCTCCATTTTTTGATGGCCTTACCCCTTTTATACCCATCCCTGTCCTTATTGCCTTTGCCTTTTTCTGGATTTACCCTAGTCCTGCTCCCTAGCAACTTCTCTACCTTTGTGTCTACTTCGCTAATTATTCTGTTTTGTGTGTTGGGGGGGGCTGGGATTTCACTGGTTCTCTTCAGTGCTTCCCCCTTGGCTAGTTTAAATGCTTGCCAATGAAGCATTTAAACCTGTCACCTAGGATCCTGGTTCCCCTTCCGGACAGATATGACCATCATGCCAGTATAGGCCTGCATCCCTCCAGGTGGACCCCCGGGCCCCAATGAAGCCAAATCCCTGAGCTCCGCACCAGTTTTTCAACCAGTCATTGAATCCCATGGTGCGGAGTACCCTAGCCTCACCCGTGCCATAGACAGGCAGCACTTCTGAGAAAGTTACCATGCATGCCACTTGTCTAAGGCCCTTCCCCAACTCCACAAACTCCTGCTGCACTGCTTTGATCCCATTTCCAGCCAGGTTATTTGTTCCTAGGTGAACAATGACATCCAACTCCCTCCCCCATGCAGCTGCTTGCACACTCCCGAGGATTCACTTCTTGTCCCTCCAAGCCATGGTGCTGGGCAGGCACCTCACATCCCTCTCCCTCCTCCCTCCCCCAGTTCTACCCCCAATGATTGAGTCCCCACCAGGAGTTGTTTCCTTCCTTGTGGGGTCCCATGCCACCCTCCTGTGGGTCTTCTTTGTGGAGGTTCCCAGCATCCTCCTTGGTCTCCACTGCGGGTGCCTCTATGGAGGAACCATGCTCTGCCAGAGTGGTGAATGAATTGTGGAGAGGCACAGCTGGAGGGATGCACCTCTGTTCCACCACCCTCACCCTTCCTGAGCCCACCATGATCCAACTGCTCCTCTTTCTTGGCAACCTCTGAGGCAGTGGTGGTGGCCTGGGTGGTCCCTGGGTGGGGGAGGAGGTTTCCTGAATCCTCACCAGGTCAGCATGGAGACGGGCAACCTCTTCCCTCAGACCAGAGAGGTGCCTGCAAATAGGGCAGCAACGCAGCCTCCAGAACATCTCCTGGAAGACTGCCACTCCACAGCCAGTGCATTGTACCACTCCCCACATATCTGTCTTCCTTCCTGTTTAAGATGTTTTCTTTTTTTTTTTTTTAGTGTGTACAAACGTGTGAGTGTGTTTGCCCCCTATTCAGTGTGCTGTGCCTTTAAGGATATGAACAGGTGTATGTCCTTTGCGCTTTTGGGGAAGTGATGTCAGAACCCCTGATATAAAGGAAATGATGTGCTTGGGGCAGGTGGGGCGAGGGGCAGGGTGGGTAGGACTAAGCCCGTGCCCTCCAGAAACAATCAACTACAGCTCTGACCCACCATCCCAGTGAGTGCCTTCCTTCCTTACAGGCACCTATTTCACAGAGTCTAAGTAACAGATCTAGTCGCAAATGACAACAGATATTCTTCCAGCTAGATTTCATGCCTGGCAAATAGAAGTTACACTAAGAAAAGTCAACCCCAAAAACAGAGAACCCTAAAACATGGACTTCTACTTACTTACACAGGCCCCAAAATTAAGAATTCAATTCAGTTTACTCTATTAAATCACCTCCTTGCTTTAAGGAAGCTGGTGGCTGCTCTTTCTCTCAGCTACAGCAGTCCTAGTCAGGATTCGGGGGCATCATAGCATGAAGAGTGCGCTTGTCAGTGTACAGAATGATCTTCTCCTAGTTAGAGATAGAGGAGAATGTTCCATTCTTGTTTTTCTTGATCTGTTGTCATCTTTTGCCACCGTAGACCATGGGATTTTAGCAACTTGGCTGAAGGGCTTAGTTAGCCTTGGTAGCACTGTGCTGAGATGGTTCAAGTCCTTCCTTTCCAGTAGGGTGCAGCAGGTTGCATGGGGGAATTTTCTTTCACACCCAGCTGTCCTGACCTGTGGAGTCCCTCAAGGTTTGAGCTTGTCACCCATGTTGCTTGAGGTGTATATGCTGCCACCTGGTGAGGTCAATTTGTAGGTATAGTCTGCAGTTTCATTGCTACGCTGATACTCAGCTATACCTATCGTTTGCCATGAGGGGAATGCAGTTGGTATGTTAAATGATTGCCTTGCTGGGCAATGACTGGATGCCTTTCAGCTGGCTGTGGCTGAATCCGGACAAGATGGAAGTGCTGGTGGTGATGTGGGTATCTGGAGCATGGCAGGATTAGGTGGGGCAGTGGCTGAATTACATCTTGGCTCCACCCCTCCTATATGTAAAAATTCACCATGGCCCACCACCGACATCTCATGTTCTAGTGTCAGTTTCTGGTCCATGATGATGCCCACATTCATCACCCTGTCCTGGCTGGCCAGGATGGGATGAATCTGGGCATTATCATGGACCAGAAACTTACACTAGAACATGAGGTGTCGGTGGTGGGCCATGGTGAATTTTTCCTTGTTAGGAATAGAAGCATAGAAACATATACAGTGACAGCAGAAAAAGACCAAGGGTTCACCCAGTCTGCCTGAGTTCCCCATTTAGCCTGGTACCCATTGCCCCTGCAGGGTCCCTGAGAAACTACTCTACCCTTCATTCTGCCCCAACTGTGTTTGAAACCACCAACGTTTTTCACACCCACCACTTTTGCTGGCAGGCCATTTCATGGCTCCACCACCCATTCATTACAGTAGCACTTCCTCATGTCTCTCCTGAACCTTCCTCCTGGTGAGCTAGTGTTGACGCTAAATAGCTCCTCTCAGGTCGCCTTGTTAATTCCTTTTAGGAACTTGAAGGTCTCTATCATAGCTCCCCTCTCCCTTCTGATCTCCAGAGAGTGAATTTCAGTGCATTGAGGTGCTTCTCATAGGATCTGCCCTGTTGGCCCCGAATCATTTTTGTTACTCTGCACTGCACCATCCCCAGCCTATCCCCGTCTTTCCCGAGATGAGGACTCCAGAAGTGAGCATAGTATTCCAAGTGTTGCTTCACTAAGGATCTATTTAGGGGAAGTATTACCTCTTCCCTTCTGCTATCAGTACCCCTCCTGCTACATCCCAGCATCCTACTTGCCTTGCTGTATGCCTTATTTCACTGACTCGTTTGTGTGAGGGAGTCCTGATGATAAATCCAAGGTCTTCATTCTTCAGACATAATGTTAAGTCTCACCCTACCCATCCAGTGCTCTGTTCTGGGGTTCTTGTTCCCTAAATGCATTACCTTTCATTTTCGGCATTGCATTGCAACTGCCAATTCTTAGACCACCCCTCTAACCTTTGTAAGTCTTTCTGCATTTCCTTGATTCCCTCATCCCTATACACCGTCCCACAGAGCTTGGTGTAATCTGCGAAGAGACACAACATAAGTCTTTCTGCATTTCCTTGATTCCCTCATCCCTGTACACCGTCCCACAGAGCTTGGTGTAATCTGCGAAGAGACACAACCTAAGTCTTTCTGCATTTCCTTGATTCCCTCATCCCTATACACCGTCCCACAGAGCCTGGTGTAATCTGCGAAGAGACACAACCTAAGTCTTTCTGCATTTCCTTGATTCCCTCATCCCTATACACGTCCCACAGAGCCTGGTGTAATCTGCGAGAGGACACAACCCTAAGTCTTTCTGCATTTCCTTGATTCCCTCATCCCTATACACCGTCCCACAGAGCCTGGTGTAATCTGCGAAGAGACACAACTTAAGTCTTTCTGCATTTCCTTGATTCCCTCATCCCTATACACCGTCCCACAGAGCTTGGTGTAATCTGCGAAGAGACACAACCACCCTGGATTCCCTCACCGATGTTGCTGATAGAAACATAGAATTTGACGGCAGGTAAGGATCGCTTGGCCCTCCCAGTCTGCCCATGCATTCATGAATCCACCACTGTTTTTGCCCCCACCACCTCCACTGGAAGGCAGTTCCAGGAATCCACCACTCTTCCTGTTAAGAAATACTTCTTCACATCTCTCCTGAATCTACCCCCCTCCAGCTTCATAGCATGTCTCTTGCTCTTGAGCACCTTTTTGTCTGAAAAATACTTCCCTCCTGTACCTCATCACCGGGCTCAATCCCTATCTAAGTTCCTGGGATCTAAAGACACTGGTGCATGACTTCCTGACATCCAGACTGGACTACTGAAATGCTGTGTACCTTGGGTTATCTGAAGGTCTGACCTACAGCTTGCTGCTGCTGCAGAATGCCACTGCGCAATTTATTGCCAGCGTGTCCTGCTCCAAGCATATCTCTCCTATTTTGCAGATGTTGCACTGCCTGCCTGTGAGAAGGCATGTCCCGTTCAAGATAGGTTTGTTGAATATCTGAAACAGCAAACAAGTAGCTGCACTCCTCAGCTGGAATAGCTCAATACTTTATTTCAAAGTTTGATGAATTTGCCAGCAAAAAAAGGCCATAAAGGTCTATCTAGTCTACTCGAGTGTGCAGTTCAGTTAATTACCTGGACCTGCCTTCCCCTCCCCTACTCCCCCTGGACTCTTCCCCTGTCCTAATCTTCTTTTTCACCTTGTCCCACCCCCCCCTTGAAACTGGCCACTGTCTTCGGCGGCACCACCTGCTCCGGCAACTCATTACCTGTTCACCACCCTTTCAGTGAAAAAGTGCCTCCTGTTTCAGCGCTTCCTGAGTCTACTCCCCCATCAATTTCAGGCTATTGCCTTGTATTTACCCTCCTTCCTTAACTTAAAGACGCCTCTGTTACCAAACCTGTTTATTCCCTTAAAGTACTTGAATGTCTCAAGCATATAAACACATACCACCACAGAGCAGGAAAAGAGCAGATCACAAGGCACTGACTGGTTTCATACACAGTCCCCCTGAGGACGTATTGTGTACAAAACCTGTGATCTGCTTTTTTCCTGCTCTATGATGGTATGTTTTAAAACTTTGAAATAAAGTATTGAGCTATTCCAGCTGAGGACTGCGGCTACTTGTTAGCTGTTTTGTGACTTTCTGCTGTGGCACGCACACTCCTAGAGCAGCTGAGCTGCATTGCTGCTGCTGCTTTGTTGAATATCTGTCAGTTTGCTTTTTCCTGTCCCCTTCTAACTCATCACTGCATCCTCTACTCCTCCCTGGGTTGGTTCTGTCCCTCTGCCTCCCGCTCTTGTTCGTTGGGAGTTTTCAAACTAATCAGAGCCACCTCCCCTGCCACTCCTATCTATCTGTTACGTTGGGCACACCCTTCCTACTCACTCACTCACATCTGATGACTCCTCCCCCCTAGTTGTACCTAAGTGTTTAACCAAAATGGGTAAGCAGGCCTTCTCGTCATTTGCCCCTAGGCTGTGGAACTCCCTCACCCTCTATGTACACAACTCCTCCCCCTTACCTTCCTTCAGAGGTGCTCTGAGAACACATCTCCTTATATCCACAGCCTGTAACTGCACATAACTCATCCCACCTCCCTGAATTGTAACCATTATTTCCCTAATTTGGTTGACAACTACCGCCCTCCTTTACCCCTTACCCACCAATGCACTTTGTATGCATCACCTCCAAGCCTACTTTGGACTGGGTTACAGTATTTGTGTCTGTTTTTGTATTTGCTGCTGTTTTTTTGCCTAAATTATTGAACCACTGATTTAATGTTTCTCACTGTTAACTGTACATTCTATTCGTGAATATTGTTTACTATCTGGGATCGTCACATGTTTTGTTTTCTGCCTCTGTTTTGTACCCTCCCAGGTCGTACCTGTAAATAGGCATTCAGTTGTTTAGTGTAAATACCCGGTTAACAAAAAACAAATAAACAAACAACATACAAACCCGACAAGATGCAGGCCCAGCTTACCTGAATGAACTCCTATATCCATATGCTGTGGATCGCCCCCTCTGATCCTCTGAGGTGGGCCTCCAGAGGGTTCCCAGATCACATCTGAAATTATTTTGGGATCATGCGTTTGAGCTGGCGGCATCTGCTCTTTAGAATCAGCAGCCCTGTGAGCTTAGAGAGGCCCCCTCTCTGTGGAGCTGTTTAAACGGGGATTATACAATGGCAAGAAAAAATCCTGGTCTCTGATTGGTCAGTCTTGGGCTGGACCTGTGATGTTATCCCAGCACAACATCACGGGTCCAGTCTCAGCCTCACTGTGAACCTGTACATGGTTGTTTGGACCTTATACTCTTTTTTTGCATCTCCTCTTAAGAAACAAAAATATTTTTCCACACTATTAAAAAACATTCTTTAAAATTATTTTTTTATTTTATATATAACAACGAGCCATTGTATAATAGCAATAATGCCCTCCAGGGTGTGTGTCATTTGGGATAACGTCACGTCTCAGTTGTTGGACGCACTCGGCCTGCACCCTCGTGCCCAGCCACCTGAGGTGTGGCGTTATCCCAGCACGATACACACCCTGTTGGGCATTATTGCTTAACTGAAACATCATTTATTATTAATAGCATACCCCCCTTATACCTGAGATACTGTACAAATGTTATGTCAAGAATCTGCTGTTATTTATTTGTAATGCTGTTGTATATTTTTGTATTGATGGTATTTTGTATGGTGCCCAGAGCCTGCGGGATTGGGCATCTAAGAAAAAAATACTACTACAATGAAGGGGCTGCCAGGGATGTTTGGCAGCCTGTGAAGTGGACAGGTCTGTGCCTCATTATGCTCTTGTGGATGTGCACGTGGACGTGCACACGCAGTGCGGAACCGCAGCCCCACTCACTAAAGTCACTTGGAGCCTGCACCACCCAGGGCCTCCATCTGGGAGTAGTCAAAGGCCAAGACAGCTTAGCTACGCTTCCCTGGTTCGCTCCTTTGATTTTGCTTTGAAGAGCTAGCTGGCTTATCATTTCCCCTTCCCGGAGTGTTGATCTCACCACAGCTGTACCCCCTCACTCAGGTGCTTTGTGACATCTTAGTTTAGAGAGCGCAGAATTTCAGTTAGGTTAAGTGTCTGTTTGGTTAAAATCAGTCATTAGGCCAGCTTGTTGGTGCAGTGGTAATGCTGCTTCTTACAGTGCCGATGACCCGGGTTCGGAAGCTAACTTGAGGCATTGGAAGGCCAGCCAGGTGGAGGAGAATTGACGTCTGGAGGGCTGCTTTCCTGCTCTAGCGGAGAGGGCTTGCAGAACCTGGTATTTGCCCATTCCATTAGCAGAGGCTGGGGGAAAGGCCCCCAGACTCCCTAGAAGGCAAGAAGGAGCGTGGCAGATGCCAATGTGTGTTGCACAGAAGTGCGCGACGCATGTCATGGTATCATTGCATGCTATGCCATTCAAAGGGAAACCAGAAAAAGGGAAAAAGCCACCAATCACAGAATGGCACCAGGACACCTGCAGACCCCACACCTGACCAACTGGTCTCGACAAACCAAGAACTGGATCAGGTTCCCGATGGGGGATGGTGGGGGGGACTCTGTAGACCCCACCAAAGGGGCAAGCCCTGGGAGTAGACTGGCTGGTAAGCAAGCCCTGTTAGACATTGTGGTCATGTGGCTGGAGTGTCTTGGCAGATGGGGCCTGTCCGGTAAGGGGGCAGAAATGGAGAAAAAAAATCAAAGTTATTGCTCAGATAACAAGAGGTCAACAAAACTTGCTCAGGGTCATGCAGTTAATCAGTGACTGGGAAGGGGATGTTAGCCCTGGTCACATTTCAGCAACAACTAGGCCACTCTGCCTCTTCTATACAGCTTCTTGATTACAAGGACTGAGCTTTGAGCAAAGCGAGTACAGCTGACGACCGTCTGTGCCAATGTCAATGTGACAAGCCCTCCAGCACCAGGCACTCATGGTCACCTTGCACAAAAACAGGAAAGCAGAGGTGACTAGCTCTGGCCTCCATCAACGTTCAACGTACCAAAGGGTTGCACTTGCTAAGCCTTTGGGGTTTTGCTTTAATTGGTTTTGAAGCACTTAGCAAAGTTTATGTTCAGAGCTGGAAAAAAAAAAAACAGAAAGCCTAGGCCCTGAGCAGTGATGGTGCTGGGATTTGAACTCTTGACCGATGGATCTGCAGGATCAGTGCACTAGTGTACTGCGTCAGCATGCTAGACTGCTTGCTGCTGTTTTTAAATATGCTGCTGCCTCTCCAGCAGCCCAGAGACCTAGGTATTTAGCATTCCAGCAGCCTCTTTTTTTTCTGGTTCTCTAAAATAAGTGGAAACCCAATAATGCAGGTATGTGTGACTGAGATAATTTATTTAGTTACACTTTGTTGAACAGGAGAGGGACGCTGAGTCGGAGCTAGTTTCAAGGTGCGACCCAGGTGGGGTGGGTTTTGGGGGGGTTACAAGGTGGGGAGAAATACGGGACAATGACTGCTGGGAATTGATGAGGTAGGCAAAGTTTATAAAAAAACAGTGCCTAGTAGCAGTCACAAACTTAAGTTTCCATCTCTTGTGACATGCACCTAAGAGACAACACTTTGCTTGCCATTTTAGCTGCACCATTGTGAGGAAAAGTCCAGCAAATTGACTTTAGCAGGTAATGTCTTCGTAAAGGTTGCTTCTGTGGAACTCTGTGTGACTTCTGTGCTTAAGAATATTTTCCAGTTTTCAGGACATCTGTGCTTAAATATTCAGTCAAAATTCAGCTTATAGCTTATTAATATTCTGTATTTATTCCCCCTTCGCCAGTTCTTTATTACTGAGGACATTTGCACAGAAACAGAATCTTTGCCTCCAGACTTTATCAGTTCCTTCCACTTTTCCATCCACTAAAGCCAAAATTTCTATGTTTCTGACTATAGCTGGGAGAAATTCCGGTATTTTGTTTCAGCAGATGTATAATTTCCACAGAAATAACCTATGAACTCTGCGGAAATATTTAAATATCCATGAGCACTGTAATGTTGAAACTTCCGCACATTCATACAACGTTAATGATATTGGCAAGCTAAGTTGTGGAAAGCTGCTAAACTGGTTGTGGAAAACTGCAACTTAAAAACTGATGATAAAAACAAAATTCTGCAGGATCGAAACCGTAAGATTTTTACTAGGTGGAAAGTACATCATTTTTGTAGAATACAAAGTGGAATTTTAAATTTCTCCACTTAACCACAGGTGGAATAGTAAAAAAAATTGCACAGCCCTATTTTGGCATCACAGTATGAAGCTGTAGAAATAACTGCACTCTCTTATCTGAGCATGGAGAAAGCATTGCACATTGAGAAAGACACTATACAGTATAGACAAAGTTCATTCATTCATTCCAGGAATGAAAGCCTCCGAGCCCCTGTCCTTGAATGTACGGGGCTGTTGGCTGCTGTGATGGCTGAGCCATCCCTGGTATACTTGTGCAATCACAAATACAAAGCACTGAGATAATGATGGGAAGAAGAGGGGCTCCTTTACACTCTTACTTAATCTGGCTCAGCAGAAGAAAAACCTGTGGCGTGTATATAGTGTTTTTCATATCCACTGCTTTAAAGTGCTTTACAGGATTGCGCTAGTGCAGTAATCGTAAATGTGTAGTGGCTGCCATTTGGCTCTTTGGCACCCAAACACAGCCATGGATAATTGCCTAAACCAGTTTTATTGGTAGGGAAAATGTTGGCCAGGACACCTGGGAGGACCCCCCTGTTCTTAAAACATTGCCATTGTGTTCTTTGACTTCCAGCTGGACACCCACCAAGTCAGCACCAAAGATAGGAAGAAGGGACTTTGGGTCGACTTACTGAAGGACAGCACACCCAACAGTACAGCACCCCTAATACTGCACTGCAGTGCCAGCATTTGGGGGTTTAGCCAAGTCCTGCTGTGAGACTAGAACCCACAGCCATCTGGTCCAGAGGCAACTGTGCCAAACTGACACCCTATTCAAAAGGAAAGCAGTGAAGCCTGTGGATTCAGGAGCAAGGATCTGCACAACAGGACACCACAGGTTCTAACCCCACCACAGTCACTGACTCACTGTGTAACTCTCAGCAACTCACTCTGAGCCCCCATGTGTTTCAGTTCCCCCAAGAGCTGTCAGGTTGAGTAGGGGCTGGACCCCCACTGTAAATGGAGGTGTTACACTTTAGCAGGGCTATCCTGGTTAAATAAACTGTGTGTGTGTGTGTGTGTGTGTGTGTGTGTGTGTATGTCTAGGGAGGAACTGGAGTTGAATTTGGAAATCAGGGAATTTTCTAAATAATTGTGTTCCTCAGATAGCCCAGCTGAGGTGCAGTATCCCACGTTTAGTGGGATCCAGCTTTTATCCATTGTTGCAGCCAGGTGCATTAAAGCATTGAGAGGTTAAGTGACCTGCTCGGGCCACACATTCAGCATGCAGCCGTGGTAGTATTCGAACCAGAGTCTCCTCTTTCCCAAGTGTGGGTCTGGTCACCAGACTGCACTGCCTTAGCAGCCTGTGAGTCAGTGTCAGACATGAGTGGGAGGGTATCATCATATTCCATTAACTTTTATGATAGAGAGCTTTAATTTGGTCCAGGAAAAGGAACTGGCATTTTTGTGAATTATTAATCCCAGTTTTGGGGGGGGCATCATTAAAGAAAATCAGAGGGACACTAGCTGTAAAACTGATGACTGCTTGGAGACCTTAATGTTATTAGGTTATTGACCACCTCTGGGGATTTATGGCGGAGATCAGGGTCAGCTGGAGAGAGGCCAGCAGAAATAACGCCCTCCATAGACACAGCCGAGGTCATGGTGTCACAAGCAAGGACAGTAAATTTCAGCCAGGCTGTTATCAGTTTCTCTGGTGGGTTCTGCTCTAAGGGAAGCTATCATTTGCAACATCTGCTCTTGCCCCCTTTTCCCAGCTTACAAAAAGAAAAGGAGGAAAGAATTATCTTTTTTTTGTAACCAAAATGAAGATTCAGTTTCTCATTAATAACGACGTGGGATGTAGCCACCCCAGTGGCCCAGTGTAAGCAGGTCATGCTGCTATGCAAGTGACCCCAGTTCAGGAGTTGGGGTGTGGAGGGGAGAAAAAGCTTGACTGAAAAAGAAAGCTGTCTGTTCCTTCTTTAAAAGCCTGAACAGTGTTTGCTTCTACTACCTCACTGTCGAGTAAGCATTTTCACAAGCCCAGCACTCTCTGTGTGAAGTAATGCTTTCTAATTTATCCTGCTCTCTCCTCAGCATTTATGTCCTCTAGTTCTGCTAGCATTCACCAGCTCAGTCCTCTGTGTATGCTGCACCCTTTCTACCCCATGTACTGTTTGGAATACCATGATTGTTACCCCTCTCAGTCTTCACTACAGTTGGCAAAATAGTTTGAGTATGTCCAGGGTCGTCTTTATTTATTTATTTTTTTATTTTACCATTTTTAGCCAGGGAAAATGCACTGAATGGAGGCTTGTTTCCAGGTGTGTCTTGGGAGCACAGGGAAGTTAAGTGACTTGCTCATGGTCACACAGTATGCAAGTGATGGCTGTGGGATTCAAACCCAGTTCTCAAGGTTTGCAGCACAGTGCTCTTAACCATTACACTATACAATATAAGCATACACATTATATAATATATATATTTCTATATAACAAACCAATCAAACACACACACACACACACACACACACAAAAAAAACAAAACAAACAAACAAAAAAATAAAATAAAAAAATAAACTAAAGAATTTAGACAGACATGTGGGGAGTAGTGCAATGTAATGGCTGTGGGGCAGCAGTCTTCCGGGAGCCTTTCTGGAGGCTGAGATTCTGCCCTGTTTGCAGAAAACTCTCTTCCCTGAGGGAGGAAGTTGCCCGTCTTCAGGCCGCACTGGACAGTAGTAAGGGAACCTCCCCCATCCAGGGAGCACCAGAGCCACCACCACCACTACCTCAGAGGTTGCGAAGAAAGCACAGCAGTTGGACCACAGTGGGCTCAGGGAGGGTAAGAGTGGTGGAACAGAGGCACACCCAGTCAGTTGTTCCACTCCACAATCCATACACCATTCTGGGGGAGCATAGTTCCCCTATGGATGCACCCGCAGAGGAGACTAAGGACGTTGCAGACAACTGTCACAAGGGAGGCCCTCAGGAAGGAGGCAGAGGGTACCACAGGGAAAGGAAGCAGCTCCTGGTGGGAGACTCAATTATTAGGGGGATAGAACTGGGGGGAGCAGGGAAAACTGAAGTAAGGTGCCTGCTTGGTGCCATGGCATGGAGGGACAGGAAGCACATCCTTAGGATCACGAGAACAGTTGCACGGGAGTCTGAGCTGGACATCATTGTCCACCTAGGGACAAATGACTTGGCTCATCATGAGATTAGAGCAGTGCAGAAGGACTTTGTAGAGTTGGGGAGGGACCTAAGACAAGTAGCACACACAGTATGCTTCTCAGAGGTGCTGCCTGTCAGTGGCATGGGTGAGGGGAGGGTACTTTGCACCATGCAGTTTAACGAATGGTTGAGAAAATGGTGTGGCGCACAGGGGCTTGGCTTCATTGGGGACTGGGGTTCCACCTGGAGGGACACCAGCCTATACTGGCAGGATGGTCTGCATCTGTCCAGGAAGGGAACAAGTCTTTTGGGCAATCGATTTAAATGCTTCATTGGCAAGCTTTTAAACTAGTCAAGGGGGGAGGCACTGATAAGCAGCAGGAAAATCCCAGCCTGCCCCTACAAAACAGGGTACTAAATGAGAAAAAGACCAAGGTAGAAAGGTCAGTGGGGGATGCTGCAACAGAATGTAAAGCCATCAAAAAATGGAGAACAATGAGTACCAATGCCCATAGTCTGCGTAACAAGCTTCCTGAATTAGTGGCCTCGATGGAGGAGGAACATCTGGATATCGTGGCAGTCACAGAAACATGGTACACACAGAACTATGACTGGGACGTAAACATACCAGGATACACTATCTACAGGAGGGACAGAGAGGGTTAAAGAGGAGGAGGAGTAGCTCTCTACATAAGGGAAGGAATCAAAGCAACAGAACAAAAGGGTAAACAGGAGGAGAAGAAGCACTGTGGGTCAATTTGAGCAGAACAATGGCACCACAGTCCGCACAGGGGTTGTATACAGGCCCCCTCTCGGGGAGGAAATGGACAAGGAAATGATAGAAAGTATACTTAAAATGGCAGAAAAAGGGGAGATATTGCTGATGGGTGATCTGAATATGCCAGTTGTTAACTGGAGTGCAGTTGCAGCAGCCCCTTCTAAGAGTGGGGTTATTCTAGATGCCCTACAGGGGGCATGCCTTAGACAACTAGTATTGGAACCCACTCGAGAAGGAGCAGTCTTAGACCTGGTTCTCTCAAATGGAGATGGAGAGGATCACAGATGTAGAAGTGGGTAGCCATCTGGGAACTAGCGACCATCGAACAGTATGGTTCACAATAAACACAGCAATAGAGTCAAAGCCATACAAAGGCAAAGTACTGGACTTCAGGAGGGCTGACTTTGCCAAAATGGATGAGTTCTAAGGAATGCACTAGAAAATGGGCAGGAAGGAGGGGTGGAAGAACAATGGGGAATAATAAAAACTGCCATCACAGAGGTAACAAGCATTTGTGTGAAGCAAATAAACAAAACAAAATGTTGTAAGAAACCACTATGGTTCTCAAAGGAGGTGGCAGTGAAGGTTCAAGAAGAAAAAGAAAGCATTCAGAAAGTACAAGGAATCACAGAAGGAGCAGGACAGAGAATTGTATCAGTTAAAGCAAAAGGAAGCTGGGAAGGCAGTCAGAACAGCAAAGCCTGAACCCAGGAAAAGATAGCCAACTCAGTTAAGAAGGATAAAACCTTTTTAGGTACATCAGGGAGCGAAGGAGACTAAGGAGGATAGTGAGGCTTAATAAGGGGGGCAGAGGTGGTCGGTGACAAGGCAGAGATGCTAAACAAATATTTTTGCTCAGTATTTACAAATGAAGAGGCGAGTACCTAAAACAAACAATAGAAACACTCTGGATACAGAACTTGATACCAGCCATTTACAGAAGAAAGGGTTCTGAAGAACTCTTAAAATGAAGGTGCACAAAGCAATGGGGCCTGATAGGATTCATCCCAGAATTCTAAAAGAACTAAGGGTAGAACTAGTGACACCACTGACTACCCTCTTTAACAAATCATGGGAGGATGGGGTGGTACCCGAGGACTGGAGGAGGGCAGATGTGATTCCCCTTCTCAAAAGTGGGAGCAGGGCAGAAGCAGGAAGCTACAGACCTGTTAGTTTAACCTCAGTGATAGGGAAAATGATGGAATCACTTTTGAGGGAAAGAATTGTCGAGTACCTAGAGGCCAGAGGGGCACAGGACCCAAGGCAGCATGGATTCACAGTGGGAAGGTCAGACGAATCTAATAGATTTCTTTGACTGGGTGACCAAAGTAGTAGATCAGGGAGGGCTGTGGACATGGCCTACCTAGACTTTAGCAAGGCATTTGACTCAGTCCCACACAAAGATTAATATACAGGTTAGCCAGCCTGGGAGTGGGTCCCAAGATGATAGCCTGGGTAAAGAATTGGCTGGAGAATAGGACACAGAGGGTAATAGTAAATGGAGTCCTCTGAAGAAGAGGGTTACTAGTGGGGTACGCGAGAGGTTCAGTATTAGGACCGGTCCTCTTCCAATGTCTTTATAAGCGACATTGCAGAGGGACTGGAAGGAAAAGTATGTCTCTTTGCAGATGACACAAAGATCTGCAACAGAGTTGATGTACAAGGTAAGGTGGAAAGAATGAGAAGGGACTTGGCAAGGTTGAAGGAATGGTCAAATGTATGGCAGCTTAGATTCAGTGCTAAGTACAAGGTAATGCACCTGGGAAACAAAACCCAGGGAAGAGTACACAATGGGGGTGAGATACTAACAACAAAATGGAAAGTGACCTGGGGTAGTCATATCAGATGACTTAAAGGTGGGCAAACAATGTGAGAGGGCAGTAAGGAGGGCTGGGGATACTGAGATGCATAGGGAGAGGCATCACCAGTAGAAAACAGGAAGTTGTTATCCCTCTGTACAGACAGCTAGTGAGACCCCATCTGGAGTACTGTGTGCAGTTCTGGAGACCCAATCTCCATGAGGACATAGACAAGATGGAAGCTGTCCAGAGGAGGGCAACTAAAATGGTGCAGGGTCTGCACCGGAAGACATGTGAAGAGAGACTAAAGGAGCCTAATATGTATAGCCTTGAGGAAAGAAGGGAGAGGGGGGACATGATAGAAACTTTCAAGTACCTCAAGGGAATCAACAAAGTCCAAGAGGGCAGCATCTTTCAAAAAAAGAGGTGTGCAAGAACAAGGGGGCACAATTTGAAGATAGAGAGCGGTGGCTCAGAGGTAGTGTAAGGGAAGTATTTTTTCACAGAGAGGGTAGTGGATGCATGGAACGGATTTCCAGAGGAGTTTGTGAAGTCAAAAACAGTGGTTGAATTCAAGCATGCATGGGACAGTCATAAGGCAGTTCTAGGAGGTGGGGGGTAGGAGGAAGTAGGCTGCTGGTTAACTAGGATCTGCAGCTTATCCATTAGGTAGGGAAATGGGAAGACTGGGTGGGCCAAGCGGTCCTTATCTGCCGTCAAATTCTATGTTTCTATGTTTCTATACCGCTGGTTCCACCCTCCGAACGCGCCAGCAGTAGTATACCCATCATTAGGGTGCCTGTCGGCAATTCCGCTGATCATCATTTATGCGTGGGGCTGTGCACACCCCCTGACTAAGGATTCCAACTCCGGGGGAGGAGGCAGCGAATTTCAGTTTTTTGGCACCCTAGTAATGGGTGGATGAATGCCAGTGCCCTGAACAGGTGCAGTGCTCTCTGAATCCCTTCATGTCCTTTCTGTATTGCAGTACTGTAGGTATTGTTTCATAGCTTTGATATGCCTGCAGCCTTAACACGCTGGAGCCTGATCCACTCCAGGTGCTGCAGGAAGTGGTGGCAGCTCTGCAGGGGGGACATTCCCTGTCGCTTACAGTAACCATACCAGTGCCCTAGCATGGGATCTGGGGGACACTGTTGTTGTGAGGTGCTGACATTTAAGTAAGCTGGTAATCTGATGTCCCATCCGTCTGTCCCAGTTGTTGTTCAGTTGGATGTTAAAGATGCCATGGCCTTTCAGAGTTGGGAAATTTCCCTGGTGTTCTGGCCAAAGTTTCCCTCTCACTAACCCAGCAATAGATTAAACTGGTTCAACAGCAGTCGCTTTGCATGTGTATACTCCCACCCCCACCCGGCAGAGGCTGAAAATAGGAATTATAAAACAATGGCTGGAAATAGGGCACTCTGATTGGCTGAGTCACACTGTAAAGAGTTACATTAATGGTCAGAAAACCTCATGCCCAGGAGACTTTTTAGAATTTACAGTATATAACATAACAAAGAACAATATTTTAGTTTCATATTAACACCAAGATACTCCAGTGGTTGGGTTTAATTTGGGGCTTAAGGCACTCAGCTTTGTCTCTTACCTCATAACTCCACAAGGGTTAGATCTGTTTGGTAATCCAATCCCTGGTCATACCTTAATGCTTGAGTGTTTCTTTATTTTTTTTTTACGTGTTATTTTTCCCCCCGGGGGACTGGCAGACCACCCCCGACCCAATCCGACCCGCGATCCACCAGTCAGACCCTCATTGAGCTGTGACTGTGCCCCCCTTGCGGGGTTGGGGATGCTGTCTCACCTGATTACCTTGTGCTTTGTTGGGTTCCCGTTGTGGCCTCGTGGGTCAGTCGGTGAGGGGTACCTTCCTCTGCCAATGGAGATCTCCAGCCGGCTCCCGATTTTGTCCCCCTGTAGACTCCAGGAGATGTGACCACGCCATGATGTCAAGGCTCACACCAATGTCAGCCACGCTCCTCCATGTGTTTCTGTGGAACCAAGCTGCCATGTCCCCAGCCTTCACCAGAGATCGGTCCAGCATTGGGCCTTTTCTCCCTTCCCTCCCCAGAGGAGACAAGCTGTCCTGCAGACACTCAGCATCCCCTCCCTGCTGACCCTCCAGCAGCCCGAGCTCGTTCCAGAACCCGGGCCGCTGGCGTCGCAAGTGGTAGCACTACCGCTGCACTGGTGGATCAGCAATGCTTGAGTGTTTCCTAGCCCTCCCTTTCTGATTAACAAAATCAATACATTATAAATGGAAGGGATCATCTCTCTTGATCTGTGGACTTTGTGGTAAAGTGTTTTTATAAAGTGCCATCACTCTAGGTCTAGAGTCTAGGACAACCACCCCCCCTCCCAATAAAATGAGATGCTGCATCTTTCTGTGTTATCCTAATGAGTAAGAAGTTGAAATAAGTTCATAAATCTGGCTAGCTCCCAACTTCTCAGCCTCATTCCCGAACCCAGTTTGTCAGCATTGCTGGCGGTACCCTTGGCGATGGGCCAGTTTTGTCTTCTGCACTTAATCATATGTGTGCTCCCGCATGTAGGTATCTAGGGCAAGTTGTGTCCCCTGATGACGAGGATTTTCCCTTGAAGTGCCGGGGTACTCTGATATGGTCAAGAGCAAGTGTAGGCATAGTGGAATGTTGTCGTGATTTGCACACTTTTTCTGCAAGTACCTTTAAAGTTACAGGTACTGTGTGTTTTTGCACTGATTGTATTACACTTTTTTCATTAGGTGTAAGTCGGTTATTTACTGTTTAAAAAACTTTTCTTGTTATGCATAGTTAACAAATTTGATAAACCTGACTGTTCTAGAGTGCTTTTTCTTTGTGGTTGTGGTTTTGGTTTTGGCAAGTTGTGTCTCTTTGCTGAGGACAAAAAGCTAAGCTGCAGGGTAGACCTGGAGGGAGGTGTGCAGGAGATCCAGATGGACCTAGAGAAGTTGAAGAGATAGTCCAAGATCTGGCAGCTGTGATTCAATGCCAAGAAGTGCAAAGTAATGCACTTGGGGAGACAGAACCCACACACGGAGTACTGGATGTGATGGGTTAGGCTGGCCACTTCCACAGAGAAGAGAGAGCTGGGGGTCATACTCAGTGACTCCCTTAAGCAAGTGCATCATTGTAACAAAGCAAATAGCAAGGTGTCAAGGATGCTGGGGTTTATAGGGAGGTGTTTTGATACTGGGAGATGTGAGATGATACTGCCCTACACAAATCCCTGGTGAGGCCTCATCTGGAGTACTGTGCTCCATTCTGGAGTTCGTACCTGAGGAAAGACATTGACAGACTGGAGGCAATGCAGCGGGTCACCACCAGGATGATCCTATGGGAAATGCCAGGTGGCCCTAAATATGTACTTGCTGGAGGCCAGACGTACCTGTCCTCAAAGTTATTTATTTTTTTAACAAACTCCTAGTTTTTAGAAATTGTTATACATTTGCTTGTGCATGTGCAAGAAGTGTTTTGTTACACTTAACAGCATTTCAGAGGTGTGTCATTACTGAGCCTACTGCAGCTTAAATTGGAAGGGACTCGGCAGTCCAGACCAATGACTATGCACTGTGGCTGTGACGCCACTTGCTGCTTACTGGCTGGAAACTTCATGTAGTTGAAAGGACCAAAGCTACTCCAATCAGAGAGGGCTTTGATCCTTTCATTTGCGTGAAGCTGGTCAGAAAGCAGCTGATCTCTATCTGTCTATTTCTCTCCCTGTCTGTCTCTCTATCTCTCTATTAAGCAGACCAGGGCGCCCGCCCCTGGTACCACTCCTTCTCCCCATCCTCCAGGTCGCTTGCCCACCCATCCCATCATTATAAATATTTTAAAAATATAAGCAGACCGGGTGCCCACCCCAGTACCACTTCTCTTGACCCTCCCTCCTCCCCTCAGATCACCCACCCTTCTTTAGCAGTGATCCAGACAATGGGTGCTAAATCCCAGAGTCACATAGTCCCTGAAATAAAGAAAACCACCCCTCAATTTTTTTCTGTTAACCTGTAAATCAGAAAAATGCCCCTCACCGATCTGCCCCCCACCCAACCTCCCACTCAGCAGTCACCATCCCACACCCCCGACACACCTTCACTGACTTGAACAGGTCCCAGGCAAAGATCCACTCTCTGATCGAAGACACGTCTTGCTGCTGACACTGCCGACTGCAATATGAGAAACTAAGGTAAGTGCGAGTCAATGTATTTCAATGGGATTTTGAACTTTGATGTACAACTTTGTCATTTTTGCATATTTTGGACCCAAATTTTCAACATGACCTTTTTGATACCTTGCCTCATGACCAATGACAGTGGAATTATGCAAATCAGGCCTGAAAGGTGATTTCATGGTTATGTGGTGAAATCACATTTCACACAGGATTTGAACATTTTCACTACCCTTGTTCATGAGGTGGGGTCATAAGAAGGCTGTGATGCTTGGCCAGCTGGTTATGATTGTTCTATGATATTTGTAATATAAAAATGTAGTGTGTGATTGTCTCCATAAGACAGCTGGGCTATGGGTGCATCCCCCTCCAGGTTTTAGTGAAAATAACAGGATATATGTATTAAACCAGGAGTTTTCTGTAATGTAATTAACTTTGTTTGAGAAGTTGCATTTTATAGCCTTTTCTGATCTCCTGCCTCTGAAGCTGGGAAACTAAAATATACATTTTATGGCCTTTGATAAGCTGATTCCTGTGGGCTATATTTGCATGTAGGTGAGAAACTGCAGAGTCGTAAAAATCTTTGATGTGCTGTGGGAACAGGAACTGCTCAAAGATCAAAGAGAAGGAAGTGGGAAATCACAGACTTATAATTTGGGTAATTATTTTGCTGAAGTCACAGTATTTTAAATATCTCCTGACGGGAAGATCATTGTTTGTATAATTTTTATATTCTAACAGGAGGAGCTAGATGACATCATAGAAGGGGTGGAAACCCAGAGTTTAAACCATATTCTGTGTTTCAACTGAGGGACATTTCTTTTGTGGACTCTTAAGAAACAACATCTAACTCTAAGCACTGTATAGTGGTAATACATTAGATAGAACAAGTCTAATTGTATTGTGGTAGGAGTTTTAGTTTTTACTTTTCCTTGTTTTCTTTTCAGTGATTGTATGCTTTGTGATATAGTGTTCTGTGTTTACATTTTACATATTTTTATCCATTTTAAGTAAACCTT
This sequence comes from Neoceratodus forsteri, assembly GCA_016271365.2. Lineage (NCBI taxonomy): Eukaryota > Metazoa > Chordata > Ceratodontiformes > Ceratodontidae > Neoceratodus > Neoceratodus forsteri. The sequence goes on from JADMNL010000024.1 coordinate 448,463,730, forward strand.
TCATCTGAGAAGACTGCCTGGGTGTGTCTTCGAAGATCTTTCTTTTTTTGCATATGATGTATAGATGGTTAAGACTGACTAATAACTGTTCATAAGCTTGATGGTGTTACCAAACTGGAAAAAGGTAAGAATTATACCAAAGGTCTTTTACAAAGTTTTAAGGGTTCATTTTGGATACCTGGTTAGCTGCCCTTAGACAAAAGATATCTGGCATCCCCCTGAAGAGCAGATTATCTGAGCCTGAAACTTTGGTTATGCTAGCATAAGGTTCACAGTTTGAATCCCCCAAGAACTTGAGACCAAAGGTGATTCGGACCCACAAGCAGACAGGAGGGTTACCCTGTTCTGTTACCTGTTCACAGTACTGTGCTCGGAGGTTGGCACTGTGGGAGCAGAGGGCCTGACCTGCTGAGTGTGTTTGTGATAGATTGGTGGGAGAGGTAGGATAAAATTGGTAACACAAGCTTTAACTGTTCAGTGTGCCAGCTTAATACTGTACAGCTCACTTGCAAAAAAAAAAAGGCAATGATTTATTTTTAAAATGGAAACAGAACTATTTAATTTTGCTTACAGTCAAGTTCCTACCTGTTTTTTTTTTTTTCGCTAAAGTGCAAGTTAGAGTAGCCATAGTTAGGGAAGAAGATGACTTCCAACTACAGCGGGTACACTGCAGACTACTTGAGGCAGTTGTGCCAGGACAGAGGAGTCCTGTACAAGGTGAGAGCCCCCAAACAGAACCTCGTGGATGCCCTGATGGCAGCAGATGCCCAGAGCATTGAGTCACAGACTGTGACTGTAAAAGACCAAACCTCGAGCATGGAGGGGCCAGCAGCCAGTGCAGTGCCCAGATCCGGTGAGGATGACAGCAGGGCCAGTGCCAGTGAAGGGCCACACCAGCAGGGGAAAGTCACCAGCATTCTGGAGCCAGAAGCAATCAGGCTGCAGATTGAGTTGCGCAGAATGGAGCTGGAGTTCCAGAGAGAGGAGAAGCGAGAACAGCGAGCTGCAGAGAAGAGGAAGCGTAAACAGTGAGATGCAGACTGTGAGGAGCATGAGCGCCAGAGGCCACATGAGCTGGAGAAGCTACGACTCCAACCACCAGCACCAGAGCAGGTAAGTGGCTTGGGTTTAACTGGAACTACAGGACTGGGTTACAAACTGAATTCCAAATTGATAGCTGAATTTAAAGAAGGGGAGGATATGGATGTCTTTTTAAATTCCTTTGAAAAAGTTTGTATTCAAGCTAAAATTCCTAGAGGGTCCTGGAGCTTCCAGCTATCCCGCTACTTATCGGGAAAGCTCGGGATGCATTGGGTCAAATGGGCGATGAGGACAGTAATGATTACAGCAAACTTAAAGCTTCACTTTTAAAAAAGTTTGATTTAACTGCTGAAACATACAGAGCTAAATTCCATAAGCTCAGGAGAAGCCCTGATGTGAGCTACAAGGAGCTAGCCACAAAACGACGTCAGTTTTTAAAACGTTGGTGGGAAGGAATTGAAGCCAACTCTGTAGATAAAATTGAAAATGCAATTTTGTTAGAACAGTTTTTTTGGGCATGCCCAGCAGAGCTGAAAACTTGGCTGGAGGACCAAGATCCCAAAACAGTGCAAGAGGCTGCTGAACTCTCAGACAGCTATGCCAAGAGCAGACCTGCTCTGAGAGCGAATGGGGTGGGTGTGGCAGCGCAGAAAGAGAAACGTGTGCCTTCAGGGCAGCTAAAACCCTCACTGCCTCCACCAAAACCAGTTAGCCCCAGGTTTCGAAGAAAAGATTTCTCTGAAAAAAGAAATGAATGTTGGGTTTGTAAAGAAACTGGCATATTGCTAGACAGTGTCCCAAAAGGACGAGCAATACGCAGAATGGTGCTAGGAAAGAGGTGGGTTGTTTATGTGTCCCTGGAAGCATGCCTGTGAACATGAGGGAACACATACACCCAGTCATGGTGAATGGTGTACAGACACAAGGGTTAAGGGACACAGGGGCATCCCTAACACTGGTAAAAGAGGAGCTGATAGAGCCTGGTCAGCTTATATCCAATGAATTTGTAACTGTGCAAGGGTTCACTGGTGAGGAGACTACATTGCCACTCGCTAGTGTTCTCCAGGACTGGGGTGAAACAAGGGGAACTGTGCAACAAGTGGCTGTAGCCAAAACATTAGCAGTTGATGTCACCCTTGGCAACAATCTCAAATGGGATGGTGTGTGCAGTTACCCATAGCCAAGTGGCAAAGGAAAATTGTAGTTCCCTGGACCCCACAGAAGCCATTGTGGACACCACTGGGAGGCTGTTTTCCCAGCCTGTGTCTCCTGATAGGGAGACTAATGAAAAGGGGTAGATATTTCCCCAGTAGCAGTTAACCACACAGCTACAGAGGGTTACTCTGAAGAGGGAAGGGTGACCCATGGTGAGAAGGTTAGGGATGACGGTGATCTTGAGTGCCCTGATGTTAGTGCTATGGACCCTAGTTTAGATACTAAAGGGGAAATGTCCCATGCCTTGGGAATGTGTAAGGAGTTTGCAGCTGCTCAGAAAAGTGACACTAGTCTAGCAAAACTGAGGGTTTGGGCAGACTCTGACGGAGCACAATGAGGTGATGGTAAACATAAGGTTTATTGGGAAAATGGACTGATATATACTCAGGCTGTGCAGACAGAGGGAGGGGTGATAGGCAGGCAACTTGTCATTCCCCAGGGGTATCGTGAGGAGTTGCTCAAGATTGAACATGATATTCCCTTGTCTGGTCATCTGGGAATCATGCGCACTATGCAGCGATTGGCCCAGAATTTGTATTGGCCCAACTTCACCCAGCAGGTGAAGGAGTATTGCAGGTCTTTCACTGGTGCCAAAAAATAGGGAAGGCAGGTAGGAAAACCCAAGCTGCCCTAATTCCATGGCCCATAGTGGAGGAGCCATTCCAGAGGGTGGGAATGGATATTGTGGGGCCTTTAAATACCCCCAGCTCCTCCGGGAAGAGGTTCATCCTGACTGTGGTGGATTATGCCACCTGGTACCTGGAGGCAGTCGCCCTATCCTCACTGAGGACAGACAAAGTGGCAGATGCCTTACTTGGGATTTTCTCCCGTGTTGGGTTTCTGCAGGAGGTTATCACCGATCAAGGGGGTTCCTTCATTTTGGACCTGATGAAATGTTTGTGGGAGAAGTGTGGGGTGGTGCAGAGATGCACGTTACCTTATCACCTGCAAGCCAATGGGCTTGTGGAAAGATTTAATGGTACCCTGAAGTCAATGCTCCAAGTGTTTGCTGAACAGCATGGGAAGGACTGGGAGAAATACCTTCCCCACTTGTTGTTTGCATACAGGGAGGTGCCCCAAGAGTCGACAGGATTTTCCCCCTTCAAACTCTTATATGGACACTGGGTATGTGGGCCCCTAGACTTGATCCAGGAGGACTGGGAAGGCAAACACACCATCCAGGGAACTCCCATAGTGGATTACGTCCTTAGGTTTAGGGATGCCTGAAGGAGCTTATGGGGACAGCACAGAGCAACCTGGCAGCTGCCCAACAGAAACAAAAAGTGTGGTACGACTGCAGAGCCAGAGCTTGCTCGTAGATGGTGGGTCAGGAAGTCTGGAAAGACAAGCTGCAGGCTGAGTGGGCAGGACCGTACAAAGTAGTTAGGAAGGTAAATGACATGAACTATATCATAGCGTTACCTGACAGAAGACAGACAGAAAGGATGTACCGCGTCAACATGATGAAGCCATATGCTAATAGGGCTGACATGGTGTTTGCAGTATGTAGTCCTGGGGAGGGGACGGATGAAGGAGACCCCCTTCTGGACTTGCTGGAAGAAAGCAAGTGGGAGTCCTCTGTGGAGGCAGTTAAATTGTCTCCCCAGCTGGCCCCAGACAAGATCCAGGAAGTAAGGGAGGTTTTAGCAGACTTCACCCCACTGTTTAGCGGCAAGCCTGGACTAACCCCCTTAGCGACGTACGATGTGGAGACAGGGACACAGATGCCCATATGATGGACAGCATATTGGGTTTCAGAGGCTGTCCAAAAGGACATTAGGAGGGAAGTGGAGGAGATGCCTGATTTAGGGGTAATCCAGAGATCCCACAGCCCCTGGGCCTCACCCGTAGTCCTTGTGCCCAGGCCAGATGGCTCTACTCATTTCTGTGTGGACTGACGTGGACTGAATGCAATCAGGAAGTCAGACGCCCACCCGTTGACTCGGACAGACGAACTCCTGGACAAGTTGGGAGGGGTGACCTGCCTTACGACTATTGACCTGACAAAGGGGTATTGGCAGATAGTTAACGGATAGAGCTAGGGAGAGGTCAGCCTTCATCACTCCGATACCCTTATTTGAATTTAAAGTAATGCCTTTCAGAATGAAGAACGCCCCAGCCACTTTCCAAAGGTTGGTGAACCAGGTGTTAAATGGTGCTGAGAAGTACGCCGTGGCGTACCTGGATGACATTGCCATCTTTAGTGCCAGCTGGGAGGAACACCTGTCCCACTTTAGGGAAGTGCTGGGCAGGATACAGAGGGCAGGGCTCACTGTCAAAGCTGAGAAGTGCCAGGTGGCCATGGGAGAAGTGACATACCTCGAGCATGTTGTAGGCCGGGGACAGCTCCATCCTAATCAAGTAAAAATGGAGGTGATCAAGGCATGGCCCAGACCAGAAATGCAAAAGCAGGTCAGGAGTTTTCTGGGGACAGCAGGGTACTATAGGAAACTTGTACCCAATTACAGTTCCCTGGCTGCTCCCCTATCTGACCTGGTAAAGAAAAGGATGCCTAAGAAAATAACCTGGGAACCAGCTGTGAAAAAGCCTTTGCCAGACAGAAGGAGGCACTGTGCAGTGATCCTGTATTGACAAGTCCTGACTATAGCAGACCCTTTATAGTTCAGACTGATGCCTCAGGCGTGGGTATTGGGGCAGTACTAAGTCAGACATCCAACCAAGGAAAAGATCACCCTGTAGTGTATCTGAGTAAAAAGTTGCTTCCCAGGGAGCAGGCATACTCTACTGTGGAAAAAGAGTGTCTTGCCATAGTGTGGGCCCTAAAAAAGTTAGAGCCATACTTACATGGGCAGCATTTTGAGGTACAAACGGACCACAACCCCCTGGTTTGGCTGACCCAAATGGAAAAAACTCATGGTAGACTGTTAAGATGGAGTCTTGCCTTGCAAGGGTATGACATGAATCTTACATAGGGCTGGAGCAATCAATCAGAACGCCGATGGCCTGTCGCGAGTATATGAAGAGTGAACTGATTTGGGAAGCTCATCCCATGCAGGGGATAGAGCCCCCAAATTCAGTCTAGGTGGGGAGGATTGTGATGCTTGGCCAGCTGATTATGATTGTTCTATGATATTTGTAATATAAAAATGTAGTGTATGATTGTCTCCATAAGACAGCTGGGCTATGGGTGCTTCTCCCGTCCCACCCAGGTTTTAGTGAAAATAACAGGGTATATGTATTAAACCAGGAGTTTTCTGTAATGTAATTAACTTTTTTTGAGAAGCTGCATTTTATAGCCTTTTTATGATCTCCTGCCTCTGAAGCCGGGAAACTAAAATATACATTTTTTGGCTTCAGATAAGTTGATTCCTGTTGGCTGTATTTGCATCTAGGTGAGAAACTGCAGAGTTGTAAAAATCTTTGATGTGCTGTGGGAACAGGAACTGCTCAAAGATCTAAGAGAAGGAACTGGGAAATCACAGACTTATAATTTGGGAAATCAGTTTGCTGAAGTGACAGTATTTTAAATATCTCCTGACGGGAAGATCATTGTTTATATAATTTTTATATTCTAACAGGAGGAACTAGATGACATCATAGAAGGGGTGGAAACACAGAGTTTAAACTGTATTCTGTGTTTCAGCTGAGGGACATTTCTTTTGCGGACTCTTAAGAAACAACATCTAACTCTAAGCACTGTATAGAGGTAATACATTAGATAGAAAAAGTCTAATTGTATTGTGGTAGGAGTTTTAGTTTTTACTTTTCCTTGTTTTCTTTTTGGTGATTGTATGCTTTGTGATATAGTGTTCTGTGTTTACATTTTACATATTTTTATCCATTTTAAGTAAACCTTTCATCTGAGAAGACTGCCTGGGTGTGTCTTCGAAGATCTTTCTTTTTTTGCATATGATGTATAGATGGTTAAGACTGACTAATAACTGTTCATAAGCTTGATGGTGTTACCAAACTGGGAAAAGGTAAGAATATACCTAAGGTCTTTTATAGAGTTTTAAGGGTTCGTTTTGGATACCTGGTTAGGTGCCCTTAGACGAAAGATGTCTGGCATCCCCTGAAGAGCAGATTATCTGAGCCTGTACATTTGGGTACGCTAGCATAAGGTTCACAGTTTGAATCCCCAGAACTTGAGACCAAAGATGATTTGGACCCACAAGCAGACAGGAGGGTTACCCTGTTCTGTTACTTGTTCACAATACTGCACTTGGAGGTTAGCACTGTGGGAGCAGAGAGCCTGACCTGCTGAGTGCGTTTGTGACAAAGGCTATGTTGAAAATCTGGGGTCAAAATATGTAAAGATGGCAAAGTTAGGCACATATGTTGAAATTTCTCTATGCTCATTTGTAACTTTGGTAATTTCAAATTTTGACCCCAGATTTTCAACATAGTCATTTTTTCACATCACCTCATGAACATGACAGGTGTCAATTTTCAAATGCTGGCCAGAATTAGTTTTCATACCTGTGGTGCAGAATGACGTTTTGGTGTTGCGGAATTATGTTTTGGTGGGGATTTGAAATTTTTGACCTACCAGGTTCATGAAGTGGGGTAATAAGAAGGCTGTGCTGACAAATTGGTGTACAGATATGGTAAAATGCCTAGGTTATGACTGAACATTCATGCATAACTTCACTAATTTTCAATATTTTGGCTCCAAATTTTCAACATAGCCATTTTTCCACACCACCTCATAAATGAGATGTCATTTTTTAAATCCTGGATAAGATGTGTTTTTGCACCTCTGGTGCGAAATGACATTTCGGCCAATATATGTATACTATAAATGGTACAGGTCATGTTTATAGGGCAAATCATAAAACAAGTATCTTGAAAAGTTGGGATCAGAATTTAAAATACATATATATGTGTGTGTATATATATATATATATATATATATATATATATATATGGGATACATGATGAGGCACAGTGTGATATGGAAAATATCTTCACTCCTATAGAGTGACCTCTGAATACTCACAGTGGCGAAGCGCAGGTGAGGTTTCAGAAGTCACTGTACAAGACTGAACATATTTCCCATATCTTCTGGCTCATCATGTATCGATATATACAGTGGGGGCCTCATTGTTTGCAAATGTACCATTTACGCAGCCTGCAGCGTTATGTGCGGCTTTGTGCGGGTGTGATAAATGTCAAGTCTTATATTTATCACACCCTGTTGAAAATAACATAATTTATCACACTCATTTACCACTCACCCCCATTGTGTGTGTGTGTGTGTATATATATATATATATATATATATGTAAAATTGTTAAACGACCTTTATGTTTAGTGCCAGTCTCCATCCCAGCAACCATGCTTTGTGATCCCATCCCTGTGAGCTGAGGTCAGGGGTGAGCTCTGTGACCCAGCTGGATGGAGTGAGGGTGGGGAATGGCGCTGTTATGTGACACCCCTCCCCAGCCAAGGAACGAAAGGGTTGTGCACAAGGGCCTGGGTACCACATATTGAAGATAACTATTCTCTTGGCATGGGGCTCTGCACCTCTTCACCTCTGGGTGGCAGAGTGCCTTGTGCATTGGCTGACAGATACAGTCTTTGCCCTCTGCATCTGTACCTGTAGCCACATGGAAGCGCAAAGACCTTCCCAACAGACAGCCCCATGAATTCTTCACATCTGTTGCTGCACTGAAGTGCAGGGCCCTTGGACGGAGTCTTCCCTTGGTGCAGGGCATCTTCATCCGTGCACTATCAGTACCAAAGACCTGCACTGCACATACGTGCAAGCAGATGTTCAGCATTGTCTAATGCTTGTTTTTTCCCTACAAAAATGGGACAGGATTCTGACCCTGTCACATCACCCGGGGGGTGGGGTGGTAGCAGGGAACTGGAGCCCCTCCCTCCTGGAGGATGCTTGACTTTGTTCCCCCCCCCCCCGCCAGTCCTCCAATATCTGACTTTGTTTCCAAACCTTGGTCACCAGCATTGCGAGAGCCACTGTGCTGGTGGGCTGATCGGCCAAGGAACTCCATCCTTTGTTACTAAAGACATCTGCATGAAACCAGATGCTGCCCTTTAGACTTTTTACGTCTACTTTTCCTACCCTGATATTGTAACTCCCTGCTTGTGACATCAAAGAAACCATTTTTGTGGAAACAGGTTACAGTGTTAGAACAGAGGCATATGACTTCACAGCAGGAATAATCAATGTGAAGAGATGAAGTCTAAGGGGAAAAGATCCTGTTTTGATATAGTAGTAACACTGGAAGGTTCTGAAAGTCAATGTTTTGGTGAATTATATGTAGCTGAGTTCTGTTGATTCCAATAGTGAATCTTTTGCTTGAAGGGGAACATCTCTTTTAATGAATTGGACCTTTTGATTCCCAGTGGGGTCCCTGGATATTTCCAGCCACTCTAGTCCTGCTGGCAGGATGCTGTCAAATGTAATTTTTTTTATATATATAATTTCTGTCTTTGTCCCCCTATTTTTTTCTCACCAGCCACCAGGAACTTTTCCACCTGCCCCATGCCCTTCTGCTCCCTGTAGGTGCCCTCTTAGATTCCAGACCATTGCCAGCCTGTGCTCTTTGTTGCTCTTTGGATCCCATGACCATAACCCACAGCTTATCTCCCATGGTTGGGACCCCCCAGATCAAGTAGGGGAAGGGGAGATAATCATTCGACGATCGAGGAGAGGAAGGAATAAACAAGGGCCTGTTGTGATGTGGGGGGGAATGGAGGTGTGACCTTACCTGTCTGGGACTTCTGTGGTGCTTTTTCCCTTCTAAGTCCCTCCTCTAACCCTCCCTCAAGGGCATGATCCTGAGCAGCAACCTAGCCTATATCTAGCTGAGGCTGTCAGAATGGCGGGTGAGCCCCACCCTTCTTTCTGAACTTCCTGCTCTGGGTGTGTGACACATCTAAGTCACTCACTAGCTGAATGGGTGTGTTCCCACATAAGGCCACTCCAATGGGACCACTAAATTCCTTCTTGCATGACATGCCCCCTCCTCCTGGGACACCAGGAGATAGCCGTACAGTGGAAGGAAGTGTCATCCATCCCTCCGTGAAGCAGGAGGCATCTAAGACAGACACTGAAACCCTGTCTCGCCAATCAGCACCAGATAGCAAAACTGAATTTTGACTCCCCCCCCCCAGGCTAGCAGCAGGAGCAAATTAAGTCAACAGTTGACTTCAGCCGAACTTAAGACAAAGCAAATCTGCCCCCAAAAATGGAATTTCAGACATTCAGGTCTTTATTACTGGAGACATTTACTTTAAAACAGGATCCTTCTCCCCTACACTTACATCTGTTCATGTTGCTTTTTCCTACAAGTTATTATAATCCACTGCTTATGACATCACAACCTGTTACCATGGGCATGATTCTGATGTCATAAGCAGAGGGTTACAACTTTATACAGGAAAAGAAGCGTGAACAGATGAAGTTTAAGGGGCAAAGAGCCTGTTTTCATGCAAATGACTAGTAATTAAGAAGTGGATGTCTTAAAATTCAAATTTTTTTTTATGTTATGAAAGATAAGGCTTGTGGATACTAATTATAATTTCTTTGATGAAAGCTGAAAAATCACTTGAAGGCATGAAGCTGATGATTGGATACCCTGACATTAGTTTCTGTCTGTCACTGTTTGTACAGTCCTTGTTCTGCAAAGAGGAGGGCTCATCAGATAATTGTGATATTAACCTAACAGTTGAATGTACGATCATTGTGACATAACATATAGAAATATCAATGCGCCTCCTCTGTATCCCTAATTGGTTTTCCATTATTTATGTTCTGTGGTGACATAACTGGATCTTTCTGAGAGGTTAAGCCTGAAATTGATAAAGCCGCATACAGGAAAAATAGATTTTTTTTAGCAAACTCCACATGGAATAGCATTAATTGTGGCTCAGGTTCGGTAATCGATTACCATTGACTTTCAGTAAAGTCACTGTTATCTCCTAGAGATGTCTGGAGAGGAATCAATAGTATCCTATTAGCCGTCACTTTGCTCCTGAAAGTTGAATTTATTAGGGCTGATATGTATAATTGGTAGTTTATGTAAATATTTGCAGAAATTGGGGGAGGGCACCACATTGATTGGAGGAGTTAATCCAGGCAGTGCTTGTACAGCAGAAGCTACGAAGGCAGGACAAGACTGGGGATTCCGAAATAAACATTGCATTAACAACCTTGTGCACTCCCTCAGCAGGTTGCAATTACAGAAAATAATTGTATTTTTCATTTATTTTTTTAATTTGTTTGTAACCTCTTCAGCTGCAACCTAATGGTCCTTGGCTGCACTGATGAGAGTACCCCCCGTAAATCCTTGGCTGATGCCCTGGGATCGTCCCTGTCTAAGGGCTGTATTCAGCAGAAGGAATCCCTAACAGCAAACATTTGTATTTATATCCCGGATAATTGTGTGGATGAGTGTTGGCATCTTGAGGCCTAAATAAATTACTCTGAAGACAGTAGTACAGCACACATCTGACGTGACTTGAGCTGTGCAAGATCATAACTTAGGTATAGCTCGGTCTGAAGACTGAATACATGGTCTTCCTGTTCTCCACTTGGACATGGTAGATCTTCTAAGAGTCAATCTTCTCCATAAATTCCCACTGGCTGGTCTGTGCCAGAGGTGCAAGGACCCTATGAGAGCAAGTACTTTTCTGGAAGATTGGCATAATGAGTAGGCCTGACGTACATCACTGCAAGCGCCCACTGGTATACAGTGGTGCCAGCCCTCAGTCACCTCAGTTCCTTTTTTTCCTGCTGTCAAGTGTACAGGAGCATCATCGCTCTTCATGTCATGGCCAGAACTTCACCATCTATACCATGGCAGTATTCAGTTCTTCTATTTTAGTTTAAAATACACTAGAGTTTGTAATTTTTGTGTCAGTTTAGTTTAACACACAAAAACTCAGTTTTCTCTCAGCCCTACCTCATGCTAATGTTCGACAACCATGAAAGAAAGTAGAGAGCCTGAAAAGGCAAGTTGGTCTACCAATGGGGCTGTGTCTGGTCACCACCTCTCTCTGGGTGGGTGCTCTGACAATGGGCAGTCCATGTCCTGGGAGGATAAGTAATCCTCCTAGAGTCACACAAAGAAACGGTCCTGATCCCGCACATGCGCTGCTTGGGGGTCTTTGCACCCTTCGGCCTTGACCTCTTCTCACAAGCACAGGTGAAAGAAATGGCACTGCTTAAGGTCGTCCTCTAGTTGTTCTGCTGTAAGACACTCAGCTTCTGTGGCTCTGGGTTCCCCACCATTGTTACTGTCAAAACCAGGACGCCTAGGCCTGCAAGTTTGATATGTCCATCCCAGAGTTCCTCTCTGTCCAATAGAGGGGACTTCAGTGGGCATTTTGGTCACTGGGCAGCTCTTATGGAGCAGTGGGTGCAATGTCTAATTCTAGTGGTGCCATTTTGGTGTCATCTCCTGACCCCTCAGGGTCAGTTGAGCTGATGCTGTCTTCGGTGCTGCTTGACTAAGGCATGTGACTCACTCCAAACTCCAGCTTCTGGGTTGAGGCCACTGTTGGCATCACCAATGCCTGCCCCACTTATGGTTGTCACTTCTATCCCCTCCAAGGACGAGGGCAGCCATGGTGCCACTGCTGGTTTCTTTGGAGGTAGTGGGGTCATTGACACAGTTGGCGGTGCCACATCTGGCATTGGGGTCAGGCTCTTCAGGGACTACTCTGATGCTGGCACTGGCCCTGCTGACTCTGTCACACCATCCTTCAGTATCGGGATCATTCCCGTTGGGGACTGTCCCTCGACCATCCTCAGTACCACCGTGGGCCCAGTTCTGAGATCCCATCTGGGCCTGGCACTGGGACTGGTGTTGCCAAGGCCATGGCCTGCACTGTCGACCCTTTGACCCCCTCCTCATTACTGTTGTCTGATTGAGGAGGGAGAAGAGAGAGACGAGTCAGATCTTGACTTCATCATCTACAGTGATGAGGTCGATGACTCGTATTATGGCCCAGAGAACCCAGGACCAGATCCTGTCACCATACATCAGCAGAATCTTGCCTTCCAGGCTGTGATCAGAAATGTGCATTCTGCACTGAATTTCACAACCAGCAGCCATAGACCAGGGTAGGCACCTCCAACTGGAGCTTCTAAACATGCCTAATTTCCCAGTCTCTCTAGTTCCTCCCATCTAGCTGGCCCTGGAGACACTTTCTGAGGTGGCCTGTAGGAAGCCTGCTACTGTGGCAGCTGGCCCCAAGCAGGAGGACAAGAAATATGTAGTACCAAATCTAGGCCTATGTATTTCACTCAACCAATAGCAGATACCATTGTTATTCTGGCTGAAAATGACAAAGGCATAGTGCTCAAAGAGGTCATCACACACCCCACTAACAAGGAGTTGCACAAGGTAGACACCATGGGCAAGCGGGTCTATGCCTTGGCTACCCTTGGCATAAGGATAACTAACTACCAGGGGCACTTCTCTAAGTACAAGTACATCCTCTGTTGCAAGCTTAAGTCTCTGACAGATGCTCTGACAGACACAGAGGCAAAACAAGAGATACAGATAACCGCTAAACCATTTTCATCAGGCAGCAGTCTTGACTGCAGACTGCTGGCTTCACTCTGGACATCAAGCAACAGATCACGAAGGTGCCCTTTGATGGCACTTATCTGTTTTGGATCTCAGGTGGAGCTGTCTCTTAAAGAGTCTAATGAAATGAGAATGGTATTTACTCACTTGGTAAAGGTGATTATTTGAGTACCCTGTATAGTACTCCGCAGTCAAAACCATTGGGTATTCCCTGTCCATCCTATAGGTTGATGCACAATCCAGTCAAAATCGAGCAGGCTGAGGACAGCCCCTTGTCCATCTGAAGATCTCCGATGTGAATCTTTCTTAGCAATTGGAGATCGTGATTAACAATAACAACAGAGAAAAACAACAAGATACACAAGACACAAGGAAGAATAACAGTATCCCGTATTTATGCTGTCCTCTCTGTGAGATGTCTGGAGCCTTAACTGTGTTCTAGCATAGTGACATATTATCTGTAGAGACAGTGCGCTGAGCACGGGTCTCATTTATTCAAAATAAAACATAACATGCACGATATTGAGACTGTTACAGGTTATTTATACACAACGTTGTAACATTCTTCTTAGTGACAGACACTATGATCAGTCCATTGGTAGCTGGGAAATGACCACATCTGCTGCCCTAGCTGGGGCTGTGGAGTACTATAAAGGGTACTCAAATAATCACCTTTACCAGGTGAGTAAATACCATTATATTTCGTACCCTTTATATTACTCTGCAGTCAAAACCACTGGGACCTTAGTAGCAGTATGTGAGCAAGTATATATACCTTGGGTGGAACAAAAGGCAGGAAATGTGATTCTTATATATTCTTTATCCCAGCACTTATCACTGCCCTAGCGAAAGAGACCCTTTCAGCTGATGCTACTTCTAGCCGATATTGCCTGGTGAAAGTATGTATGTATGGAAGACCAAGTTGCTGCTGAGCAAATGTCTGGTACTGAGACTTCGCCCCTTTCTGCCCATGACGTCGCTACTGCTCTAGTGGAGTGTGCCTTGATCCCCTCTGGTGGTTCCTTGCCTGCTACCCTGTAAACTGTGGCTATAGACTGTTTGACCCACCTAGCAATAGAATCCTTGGAGGCTGCCTGGCCGGCCCTCTTCTCTGTGGTCAGTATAAACAGTCTGTCTGTCTTACGTGAGCCGCTGGTCATACTAAGGTACTTTTTTAGCTGTTGACCTACATCCAGAGGGTGGGGACTCCCTGTGTCGGATTCCTGTTCCCTTTCTAAGAATGGTAGTTGAACCTCTTGGGCCAGATGATACGTGTAGGCTACCTTGGGTAGAAAGGTGGCAACTGTCCTTAGAGTGACCCTATAAGTGTGGAATATCAGGAATGGTTCTCCACATGACAGTGCTTGCAACTCTCCTCTCCTATTCTTCTGGCTGAACAGATGGCTACCAGAAACACTGTTTTTAGAGTGCATCAATGTAGTGTCTCTTGTTGGAATGTATGATTTTGCAGTGCTTCTAGTACTATGTTCAGGTGCCAGGGTGCAAAAATTGGTCTTACCCTTGGGGAAGCTAGTGTCACTGCTTTGAGTAGTCTTACCACATCTGGGTGTGAACCTATAAATCCTACCCCGGTAGTGGGCCCCTTAAGACAGAAATTGCTGAAGCCTGAACTCTCAGTGAAGCTGGACTGAGTCCTTTATTTGTTCCGTCATTAAGAAAGTCCAGAATTTGTGGCAGGCCCGCTACTGATGGAGATGTTCCTTTTTCTGTGCTCTACTTGTGGAAAATCTGACATTGTCTTTTTTAAGTAGTATTGGTGGAGTGCCTTCTGGATTGAAGTAAATGATCCACCACCCTGGTATGGTAGCCCAGGGTCAGCAGTCTGTTCCTTTCAACAACCAAGCCATCAGTTTCAGTGATGCTGGATTCAGGTATAGCATTAGGCCCTGGCTCAGTAGATCCAGCCAGAGAGGCAGGACATTGGTCGGTCTACTACAGTTGCTTGTATCAGTGAGTACCATGGTCTCCTGGGCCAGTCTGGTGCAGCTAATACCACTGATGCTTCTGTGATCTGTATCTTGTGTAGAATTGTGTGTATCATGGTGGTCGGGGGAGGGGGACATGTAGGCTCATGTGAAGTGCCATGGCGCTGAGAGTGTGTCTACCTCCAGTGCCCTGCGGTCCGTGAATCTGGAGTAGAAGTTCGGCAGCTGGGCATTCTGTTGGGAAGCCATAAGGTCTACTTGCAGTGGTCCTCATCTCTGCTGGATGTTTTGAAATGCCCTTTCATTGAGCTTTCACTCCCCCTGGTTCATAGTTACTCTGCTCAGCCAATCTGCCTCTGTGTTGGCTGAGCTCACCAGATAGATCTCTGTGATTGACAGTACATTCCGCTCTGCCCAGTGTAGCACTTTTAGTGATTCTGCTATCATTCCCTTGCTCTGTGTGCCATCTTGTTTGTTTATATATGCCATGGTCACCTGGTTGTCGCACTGTACTAGGATTGCTCTGTTCGCAATGAGAGGTCCAAAAAATGTCAGAACTGCACGCACTACTTTCATCTCCAAGACATTTATTGGGAGTGTCACCTCGCTCTGTGACCAACAACCCTATGTGACATGGTTTAGGTAAGTTGCTCCCCACCCTATCAGGCTCATATCTGTGGTGACCATTGCAGTAGGAGGTTGTGCCAGTGGGCGGCCCTTTATTATGTTCTCATGACCTGTCCACCATCGCAGGGTATTGAGTATTCTCGCTGGTGGTGATATTCTGAAGCTGAAGGTTTGTGTGGTCTGGTCCCATGTCTCAATTAGGTATCAATGTAGAACTGTCATGATGAGTCAGGCCAATGGTACCATGTCTGTTAGGGCTGCCATTACTCCTAGTAGTTGGCTGTAGTCCCATACTGCCCTGTTTGGTTTGTGAATGATTCTTTTCACCAGACAGCGGATATTGTTGACCTTGTCCTCCGTACGGCTCACTCTGTTGGTCTGTGTATTTATTAAGGCACCTAAGTGGATGAGGAACTGTGAGGAAGTTAACTGACTCTTTGCTGTGTTGATCACCCACTCGTGATTCTGTAGGCATTGTTCCACTAGGCTGGTATTGTATTGAGCCTGTTCCACTATTCTGGCCCACAGTAGCTAGTCGTCCAGCTAGGGAATGACGTGGACCCCTTCCTTACTTAGGTGTGCTGCTAGGACTACTAGTGCTTTGATGAACACGCGTGGTACGGAGGCCAGTCTGAATGTGAGACAGGTATATTGATAGTGTTCCCTCCGTATGTTGAACTGAAGATACTTGTGGTGTGATCTCCTGATTGGGATGTGGAGATAGGCGTCTTTCCAGTCTATTGACATCTGGTAGTCCCCTGGCTAGATCACTAGTAGTGTTGACCTGAGCGTCTCCATTTTGAACTTTATGTACTTCACAAATTTGTTCAGATATTTTAGGTCCAGAACTGACCGCATTTCCCCAGTTTTCTTCAGGACTACAAAGAATAAGGAGTAAACTCTGTGTCTCTCTTCTCTATAGGAACTTGTGAAATAGCCCCATTATGTAATAGGTTGAGTATTGCTAGATGTATTGCTTGTGCCTTCACTGGACACTTTGGTATTGGGGAGACCAATGGCCTGTGCTGCAACGGTTTGGTGGTGAACTCTATTGCATATCCCTCATCACTATATTGTTCACCTATTTTTCGGCTGTTGTGTTCGCCTATTGATTTGTAAACCTTTGAAGTCTTCCTGCTACAGGTGGGTTTGCTTGGGCTTGCGTGCCTCCATAGTTTTTTGCCCTGATTTTTGAAGTTCGGCTTCCATCCTCTGTTGCCATATTGTCTGCCGGTGTTGTTTCTGGTTTTGTTGCCGTAAGCTCTATGCTGAAATTTGGGTCTTTGGTTCCATTGCCTGGAGCCCTGGGGGTTGTAGCTCTGGTTTCTGGGCTTAAAGTTTTTTCCCCTTGGGATGAAAAGACCTGTCCGAAGGCAAGTAGATGTCCGTGTGCTTGTTTGCCGCCTCGATTTTTGAGATATGGAGTTTAGCCCTTCCCAAATAAGGTTCCTTCTTTGAATAGCAACTTCATTAATGTGCTTTTTGACCCATTGTCCACCTGATATAGCTTGAGCCACAGCACTCTCCTGGCCCTGTTCACTAAGACCGCTGTTCTGGACCCAAACCTCAGAATGTTCGATGAAGCATCCATAATGTATTTTACAGCTTGTATTGCGCATTCTGCCACATCAACCTTTGGTGAGTCCTCCGGTATGTCCTCTGTCAGGATGTCCACCCACCTATGGAGGGCTCAACTTGTGAACCACAGTGCTGTACCTGCTGCTTATAACATGCCCGAGACTTCATGAATCTTTCTGAGGTGTTCTTCGATAATTCTTGTCCATGGGCTTCTTAAGTGCATCTGTGCTTTCTATAGGGATGGTGGTACGTTTGGATAGTTCGGAGACCGGTTGGTCTACTTTTGGTGCTTTTCCCCAGTGATCGGTTCTCGTTTGCGATATGGGGTACTAGTTGTGTACCATGTTTCTTTCTGGGATCTGGGTGGGCTTGGGGGAGTCATATTCCTTATTGAGTATGGTTTCTATAGTATTGCAAGTTGGGAAATGGATTTTTTCCTCAGGTTCGACTATTGACCGTAGGGGATCCTCTGATGTGGAGGGCTGCTCCAGCTGTTCCTTGATTTTGAGGATGGCCTTGACCATTTTTATAAGGTCATCGATGTCCCGTGGCACATTCTGGTGGATTTATCCTTGGTGTCATTGTCTGGGTCTCCCGGGGTTTTGGATGTAATACTTTCCATTTCCCAATGTGTTCTTTTCCGAGAGGTATCTTCCCCTTGGCTACTCGGTCGGGTTGGTGCTGGTATGTGGTTGCCGGCCTTAAAGGATTCCAGGAGCTGGAATAGGAACTGTGCCTGGCTAGCATCCAGTGCAATTGGGGCCGTCAGTGGGGGCGGGTCATTGGAGTCCGATAGCCCTTCATCCATTTCCCCAGAGCCCCCATTGACCATCAGCGTGCATACTGAATAGGTTGTGTCCACCTCATCGACTTCTGTAAGGAGGATCCCACATTCTCTGCATTTCCTCATGTCGTTAGTTTTTGTTGCTGATCTGTTGGTTTGACACAAAAAGAATTGCATCAGATATGGGCTCCGAGTCTTAACACGCCCCATAGTTTAACAGAAGATTGCCCCAATAATCAGAATTTTATATACCCAGCTGCTGGTGCCCAAATGAGCACACCATGCATTACCCCTTTAAGAGATCATTGGTGGCTATGGGATGCATGACTGTAGTCCCAGGCAAGATGATCTCCGCAAATCTCACGAGATCTGGCAAGATTTGGGATCGGCCTATACATAGGGTCTGATGTTTTGCTTGCCTATAAGGCACACACGATGTCCCAGCCAAGATGGCTCCTGATCTGCGTTCGAGTCCATGCAGACTTGCAAGTGCTGTATGCACTTCCAGTAGCTTTTAGTCTCGAGGGAACTGCACTGTATTTTGGGAAGTGTCGAAGAGTAAGGGGACAGCATGGCTGCTACACGTCTCAGTGGGTGGAGAAGATGTTATTTTATTGCCCACCGAGACCAGGGGGGACAGAATTGACTGGGAAAGGGGGCGACCCATGTGAGGATCTTGCGGGTAGTGTAACCAGCAGCCCTGTGCACAGCATTCAGCCCTCCAACATTGCAGAGGATGGGAGAAGGAAGAATCTACATATGCAGGTACTGATTTGTTTGACGTTTGTTTTCCCTGCACTGCGTGGGTCTGAGGAGGCTCAGGGAGGTCCTCAGCCCATGATTCTTGAGATGAGCCGTGTGGTGCCATAGCGAGCCCACCAAGATGGGGGGGGGTGATGTTGCCTGATTTGGAGGAGGACACTACAGGAGGGACCTCTCCCCTTTTAGGCTCAGAAATAGCCAGCTGTGTGCCTGCTGCTGTGAGGACTCTCCAGGAGGGACCTCAAAGACTAGGCTTGACCCTTGGGGCACTATACTGAAATTCTTGTGCCCTGGGGTGGGTGAGCTCATCTGGGACATTTCTTTTGTGACCATCTGTTAATATGATGGAGTGTTTGGAACACAGGTCACGCTACAGGATGGGGACCTGTTCCAACTTGATAAAATCCAGTAGTGGATAGTGATATGTTGAATTCCAATAACTAATTATTTGCGATGAACATTTAATAGATGCAACATTCTGCAGGCTTAAAATTGTATTACGTTTAGCAAAAGGGGTTTAGGGCCCCTGACTACCAGGCTGCATTATGAAGATTGTATTAAGAAGTATTGTATCTTACGTGACCGAGTCGTTAGGTGTTGGGAGCAGATCTGGATCACGGCCAACCTTTCTTGATGCATGAAGTAAACTGGAGATTCTCAGATGGGACAAGGGGGCTGTCCTCAGCCTGCCCAATTTTGATTGGCTCATGCGTCAACCTATAGGATGGACGGGGAATACCCAATGGTTTTGACTGCAGAGTACTATAAAGGGTATGAAATATAATGACTCTTAAGACTTCCAAGTTAACTCCCTATAACCCCAAAGGAGTAGTGGACGTGGCTCTTTTCACAAAAAGCAGTCCTTTCGTGGTAACCACAGGGAAGCCAAAAAATACATCATAGCCTCCCCAAAACAAGACGAAAGTGCAGCCGAAGGCACAGGCACCAAAAGCACTCAGTGTCACCATCTGAATCTCTGGCCCCGGGTCCATTTCATCTGCCCAACATGGACCACTCCTCCCCAGTAGGGGGTCATCTGATCCAATTTTACCACCAGTAGGAGTCCATTTAGATGGACAAGTGGGTTCTAAGGCTCATCAGAGAAGGGTACTCCATGGAATTGTTGGACCCCCCCACACACATGCAGACAGTCCTCCCAAAAGGCAACTGCCCTTTGTCAGTGCACATGTCACTTCCAGCACAGGAGATTGTGGACCTTCTGAGAAACAGGGTAGTGGAAATAGTGCCAGAGTCAAAATGGAACACAGGGTTCCACTCTCCGTACTTCCTGGTAGTGTAAAAATTAGGAGGCATGCCCCCATTTTCGACTTCAGAAGTCTGAATAAATACGTGGATCAAGAAAAATTCAAAATGATTTCTCTGGGATATGTGCTACGTTACCTGAAAGATCAGGATTGATTAGCATCACTGGATGTGCAGGATGCAAACCAGCACATACTGATGCACTTCAGCCACCACAAGTACCTCTGGTTATGCGTGGAAGGGTAGCACTACCAGTTGAGTCCTACCTTTTGAACTTTCCTTGATGCCACAAGTCTTTACACAGTGCATTGCAGTACTTGTGCTGCATCTCAGAAAGCTAGGACTCCAAGTCTTCCCATATCTGGATGGCTGGTAATTTTGAGCCCATCCAGACAGGACACAGGGCAGGCAGTGACCACTGCCTCTCAATTTCTAGCATCCAAGGAAGTCCTACTGAACCCATTAAAGTCTCAGCTGAAGCCTCCCAGGAACTGCTGTTCATGGGATCTGTTGTGAACACAACTTGGGCTTGGGCCTTCTCCCAGAACAGCAGACTATGGACAGTCTTGCAGATGACATGCTACATTATGGAGCGCAAGACTGTGCCAGCCCACTCCATGCAGTGCATGCTGGGCCTAATAGCCTTCTCAGTATTCACAGTGTCTCTAACAAGGCTGCACATGAGGACAACTCAGTGGATTTTCAGTACCAAATGGTCACAGGCATCGCACCCTCAAAACTATCCCATTCAGGTGACTAAACCCCTGGTGAGATCCCTGATGTATCAGTGGAGAACAACCTCCTCCAGGGCTTACCCTTCTCCTCAACAAAGCCAGAGGTGAGTTTTACCATGGATGCCTCCCTGCTGGGGTGGGGAGACCATAGCCAGGGTCTCACAGAAACATAGAATTTGATGGCAGATCAGGACTGCTTGGCTCACCCAGTCTGCCTGTTTTTCCCTAACTACAGTAGCGCCACAGTCCCTACTTAATCGCTGGCTCTTTTCTCACCCCCCCCTTTCCTTTCCACTAAAATTCCCTTATGCCTATCCAATGCATTCTTGAACCACACCACCTCCACTGGAAGGCAGTTTCAGGAATCACCACTCTTTCTGTGAAGAAGTACTTCCTCACATCTCTCCAGGATCTACACCCCCAGCTTCATTGAATGTCCTCTTGTTCTTGTGCACCTTTTTTGCTGAAAAATACTTCTCTCCTGCCAGCCTGATGGTGCTGAGGGCTGAGGCATGGGATGCCTTACCTTGCGCTACGCTGGTAACCCAGGTTCAGGAACGACCTTGGGTCGCCAGGGAGCCGGCATGGGGGATGTTGGAGCGGGATTGAGTTGCTGTAGGCAGCTCTCCCCTCCCGGGGGTGGTTGTCCGCTCCTCCCGTAGTTCCGCTCCCTCTGGGTGGAGGCCCGATGGGAGACATACGTGAGGGGGAGTGGCGGCAGTAATGCTAAGGGTGGGGCAGAAGGGACTGAGCTAGTGCCTGGCATGCGCCTCCATGCACGTGCACATACGTGTCTGCCGAAGTCCCGGGATGGGGGTAAAAAAAGGAGAAAAATCAAAACAATGTATATAGAAATAAAATACTTCTCTCCTGTACCTTATTTACCCCCATGATGTATTCAAAGGTCTGTATCATATCCCCACTCACCCTCCTTTGTTCCAGGATGTACACATTGAGCTCCTTTAGTCTGTCCTCATAGAGCTTTTGATGTAGTCTCTCCTTGTAGGGCTTTTGAAAAAGATCCTGCACCATTTTAGTTGCCCTTTTCTGGACTGCTTCCACTCTGTTTATGTCCTTCCAGAGATGTGGTCTCTAGGACTAGACACAGTACTTTAGGTGGGGTCTAACCAGTGAACTATACAGAAACAACACCACTTTCCTCTTTCTGCTGATGATACCCCTCCCAATGTACCCCAGTATCCCACTAGCTCTCCCAACTGCCTTGTTGCACTGCCTGGCCACCTTTAGGCCATCAGATATGATTATCCGCAGGTCTCTTTCCTGCTTGGTGGTAATCAATACGACTCCAGCCATTTTGTATGCTGCCTCTTGGTTTCTGTATCCTAAGTGCATTATTTTACACTTTTTTGCATTGAAACCCAGCTGCCATACCCTTGACCAGTCCTTTAGTTTTCTCAGGTCTCTGCTCATCCTTTCCACACATCCCTGGAGTGTCCACCCTATTGCAGATTTTGGTGTCATCCGCAAAGAGGCAGACCTTCCCTGCCAGCTTCTCTGCAGTGTCACTTATAAAGATATTAAAGAGGACCGGTCCCAACACTGATCCCTGAGGCACCCTGCTGGTCACCCTCTCTTCTTTGGCATGAACTCCGTTTACCACCACCCTCTGTTGTGTATCCCCTAACTAATTTCTTACCCAGTTTGCCACCTTTAGACCCACTCCTAAGCTACTCAGTTTGTTTACTGGTCTCCTATGTGGACTGGTGTGGAATGCCATACTGAAATGTAGGTAGGTTACATCCACCGCTTCACCCTGATTTAATTTCCTGGTCACCCACTCAAAGAAATCTATCAGATTCATTTGACATGCCCTCCCACCCGTGAATCCATGCTGCCTCAGGTCTTGTAATCCACTGGATTCAATATATTCCACAATCCTTTTCTTCAGCAGTGATTCCCTTAACTTTCCCACCACCAATCTCAGGCTGACTGGCCTATAATCGCCAGCCTCCTCCCTGCTACCACTTTTGTGAAGTGGGACTACATCCGCCCTTCTCCAGTCCTTTGGAACCACTCCCGTTTCCAGTGAGCTGTTAAATAGGACTGTCAGAAGTGCAGACAGTACCTCCCTGAGCTCCCTCAATACCCTTAGATGTGCTCAGTCTGATTCTGTTACTTTGTATACTTCCAGATTAGCGAGTCCCTTCAGGACTCTGTCCTCTGAAAAAGGACTAGTGTCCACCTCCATCTCTCTCTAGAGCTCCTCCTACTTTTTTTGTGGCCCCTCCCCTTCTCCTTCCTCTGAACACTGAACAAAAGTATTTATTCAGGGTGTCTGCCTTTTTCTGGTCCCCCTGTGTATAGTCCCCCCTTCCCTTTTTAACCTTACAAATCCCTCCTGTGGTCATCCTCTTTTCACTTACATACCTAAAAAATGTCTTGTCCCCTTTCATTACCACCTAGGCTATTGTCTCTTTAGTTTGCATCTTCGAACTCCTTACTGCTTTCCCTGCTTCCCTCTGTTTCCCCGATACACTTCCCTTTCCTCCTCCCTATGTATCTCCTTATACCTTCTGAATGCTTCCCTTTCAGCCTTTACCTTTTCAGCCACCTCTGTCAAGAATCATAGCAGTCTTTTTTTTCCTGTTGCTTTTGCTCACTTGCTTGGACCAGAGGTTTGTTGCCTTCACTCTGCTCCCTTTTAGTTTTGCTGACTGTTCCTCCATGCCACTCAGGTCATTCCACCACCAGGTCATCCCTGAGGCATTCATCTGTCTTTATAAAGTCTGCCCTCCTGAAGTCCAGGACCCTTGCCTTTGTGTGGTTCAGTTATGCAGCTGTCCTTATATTGAACCACACTATATGGTGCTCACTGGTCCCCAGGTGGCCTCTCATCTTGATGTCTGCAACACTGTCCATGTCAGTGAGTACCAGGTCCAGTACTGACCTATCATAAGTGAGCTCCCTGACTAGCTGCCTGAGAAATGCCCCCTGCAGGGACTCCAGGATGTGCCTGGCTCCATACAGAATGTGTCTGGGACCCATCAGAAATACATCTCCAAGGTGCTGGAGATGTGTGCAGATCTGATGTTAGAGATATCTCTTGCAGCAGGCCACACCTATGGAACTATAGCTGCCAGGCACTAGGACCACATGGAAACTTTTCTAGCTAGCAGTCTACAAGGGGCCACCCATTTCGACATCATACGTCAGCAATGACCAATCCCATAAGAGTGGGCAGCATCCATGCCCTCCTCAGTTCTTTTCCCACTGTCGACCATTGCACTTCAGACTTCACGGAGATCCACCAGCTTTAGTCGACTGCCTTTTCACCAGATTTCTTTGTTGGAATTTTGCTTTTTTGTTTTCTCTCCCTAGTGTGCATCACTTTAGCAATAAAGTGACTTTCACACTCCATTTATGCCAAAAACTGTCTCCAGAAATCGCTTCAAAAACTGGTCAGCAAAAAGACAATTCTCCTTCAGATGGAGAACAAGTCTGTCATGCAGTATATCCACAAGCAGGAAGGAGTACACTCTTACCTTCTCTGCAGGGAGGCAATGAGAGTGTGTGAGTTTTGCTTTTAGCAGGGGATCTTGCTCTAAGCAATCTGTCTGCCGGGGGTCCGGAACACTATGGCAGATGAGCTGTCAAACAGAGGCAGGTCCTCATGAGTGGTCACTAGCACCAGAAATCATGAGATCGTTATTCGATGAGTGGGCCACCCCAGATGTGGACCTTCTTGCGCCACCGATGCATGCCAAACTGCCTTGATTCTGCTCCAGAAGTCCAGGATATGGCATTTTCTGTGAGGATATATTCATGGCAAAATCTGTTTCTGTATGCACTCCCTCAAATCCCTCTAATCCAGAGAGTGTTGTTTAGATTGGAGGCACAAAGGGACAAGATGATCCTAGTGGCTCCCTGCTGGCCTCAGCAGGTGTGGTTTCCTCTGCTGAATTGACTTTCAGTCATCAACCCAAGGGTTGTGCCACTCTGGACAGACTTATTGACCCAGGGTCACCAGTCCATCCCAATCTGCACTACCTTCATGCCTGACTCCTGAAAAGGTAGGAATGAATAGGTTCAAGGGAGCTCAGAGGATCTCTGAAATACTTCTGTCTGCATGTAAACCTTCCACCAGGAAGATGTGTGTAAACCTTTCACCAAGAAGACATACACAAGCATGTGAAGAAGATTTTCAATCTGGTGCTCCAAACCCCCCGTGGACCCACCTGGAAAGGTTTTGGAGTACTTACTGGACCTTTCTGATTCTTGTCTGCAGTGTTCCACAGTTAAGGTCCATCTGTGTGATTAACAGCATACCACAAACCTGTAGATACTCTCTCTCTCTCTCGCTGGCTCAGCTGCCACTGTTTAAGAGGTTCCTCAGGGGGTTTCTGCACACAAGGCCTCCCACCAGGAAGCCAGTGGCTCCCTGGGGTATCAACCATGTGCTGGATATGCTCACTTGAAAGTCCTTTGAGCCTGTTGTGACTTGTGACTTGAAGTTTCTGACTTAGAAAGCCACATTTCTGGTACTGTAGCTGTCACCTCTGCATGCAGCGTAGCTGAAGTCCATGCTTTGGTCACAGATCTTCCATGTACTGTTTTCCATAAAGATAAAGTAGTTCTCCATACACACCCCAAGTTTTCAAATAAGATGGTGTTGGAGTTCCATCTTAATCAGGCTATAATCCTGCCTACCTACTTTTCCAACTTCCAGAATGAGGGAGAAAGGACTCTCCGCTCACTGGGTATTAAGCGGGTTCTTAGGTTTTACCTGGACTAGGAACTTCAGATGATAAAAACAGCTCTTTGTCTTTTTCAGCCCTAATCGAAAGGGACAGCCTGTCACAATCAAGTGCATTCCAGCTTGGACTGTAAACTGCCTTTGCCACAGCTATGCTATGGCTCAGGTTAAACTGAAGGCCAAGGTGAATGCCCACTCTGCCAGAATGGTTGCCACTTCATTGGCAGAAATACGCTCTATGTCTTGTGGGGAAATTTGCAGAGCTGCATTTTGTAGTTCAGTACATAGCTTTACGAAGCACTGTGCCCTGCATAACCCTGCCAGGCAGCATGCTACCTTTGGCAGGGCAGTTATGAATGGATTACTATCCTAAGTGAACCCTGAGTTCTAGCTTCCCTGGTCCGGGGGACTTTCTCCGAACTTGGTACTCTGATACATTAGGAATCTATGGAGAAGAATGATTCATTGAAGATATGAAGTTACATATTTACCATAACTGTTGATCTTCCTGAATATCTTTTCCAAAGATTACCACGCCTGCCCACCATCCCCTGGACTCGCTCCAGTATTGTTGTGTTGGTCTTCACCCCTTTGTACTTGGTTTGAGCTGTGTAGACACTGTGTTACTTGGTTTGGTGGACTTTCTTACATGGGCCACCAGGGCTATTTTATGCCCTTAGGTTAAGTGCACAAGTTACTTGTTAGGTTGATGCCACTGACCTGCACGATAAACAAGGTACTGAGGCAGTTGCGGGCTTGCATCGCTGTATACCAGTGGGCGTGTGCAGTGACACGTGCGCATGCTGGACCTTCTTACCCCATCAGCCCTTCAGAAAAGTTTGGGCTTTTGCGTAGTCTTAGCACCTCCATCACAAACCCATTAGTAGTAATCTATGGAGAAGATATTCAGGAAGATCAACAGTTATGGTATATATGTGATTTTCATTTCTACCTTACATGAGGGTGACTATACCAGCTCAGCTCCTCTTTGTACAATATATGAGGGTGACTATATAACAGCTGTGCTCCATCATCCACAGTTATGCAAGGGCAGCTATATGGGTTTCCATTATATTTTGGATTTTCTTAGTCTTGATGCATTCCTGGGTGGCCTTTGTATAGCCTCTTTTAATGCTGCCCACCTCCCCTCTGACCCCGTGATCTTATGGAAGTCCTTGAGTCTGTTCTGCATTTTCTTCCCCATTTTCCTGAAATCTACTTTCCTGAAGTCTAGCACCCATATGCTAATGGCCGCTTGTTAAGACTGAACTAATGCTAGCAATAACACATGGCAGGGAGTGCTTAGCTGGAGTGCCTTCAACCATTCCTGAGAAGTGTGTGGTACTTTGTATTACCACACACCTGGAGTGTGTTATTGTGCTTATAGAATGGCTTTAAGAGTTAAAACAGCAGGAAAAAAGAAAGTGAAATTAAAGCTGTGCAGTAATTGAAATTAATGCATGGCCGTGTGACCAGTTTTGACCAGTCAGATTGCTTGTTTGATTCAAGCCATTTTTATCAGCTAAATGTTACCATGCAGTGGTCACTGTGGCCTCCACTTTAATGTCCCTAATAACATTCTGTCTGAGCATCACTCAGTCTAGTATTGCCTCCCTCCTTGTAGCCTCACTCATCCACTGTGTGAAGAAGCAGTCCTGAGTGACATCCCCAAATTGTTGCCCTTTATTACTCCTAGCTGCTCTTGTTTCCTAGTGAAGGCTGATGTCACTCAATAATATTTTTCTCCTGATCTGCTGCTTTCCTTATCTTCCTCTCCAGAGCTTCATCTGCCTCTAAGTGTTTTGTCTGAAGGCCTGGACATTAACCCTGCCTTCACTTTCCCTTCCATCGCTTGTATCCACAATGACTCTACCTCTATCCACTGTTACTTTTTATTTCTTTTTTTTTTTAATTTTTGGTAACTGAATAAGGCCCACTAGGCACAATGCATGTTTTCAGAGGTGACCCAGGAGCACTGAGGAGGTTATGTGACTTGCCTCAGGGTCACATATTAAGCAAATGTATGTTGTGGGATGTGGGAATGAAACCCAGGTCTGCTAGATATACCAAGCTCCTTCACAGCTTTTCACTCTAAGCTATACTACCAGCTCCACTTCAAATGGCAGTTCAGTTTCTACTGGACCTCCAATTGAGAGCCAAACTGCTGGCCCAGTTTCAGGGTCAGCTGGTGCATTTGAGCATTTGGTTATTAGACTTCCAAGCTTGACTCCTGAGGGTGTAGAAGTTAACAGGTTCCATGTCTCTGAATGAGACTCCCAGGTGTTACTGGCAGCAAAGAAACCCTCCACCAGAAAAGTCTACAGACCTAAGTGGAAACGTTTAACTATCTGGAGTTCCAAGAGGCCTCTAAACCCTTAGAACTTATTCTCCGAAACTGGCATATATTACTCATTACTTGAAGTGTACTTGTCAGCCACTGCGGCATATCATGAGTTAGTGAGGGGACTTCCCATGGTGCAACTGCCTTTAATTTTCATTTCATTTTTACATTTTATTAGGGTAAGACCATTGAGCATAGCTCATTTACAGTGGTGTCACAAGATTACTTAACGCAAAGTACATGGGTACAAAGGTTACAAATATTTAATAACTACAAAATATATCACAATAAAATACGTAAGTAATAAGCCAGGACACGCTGTGAGTCACGTTTCTTGAACCACACGCCCAGGTGTGTTGTGAGGCTCAAGGTGCTTACGTTGCATGCCTTCAGCCACCTGGAAGTGTGGTTGAGGAACAGTAACTGACACGTTTGAGTGTCTTACTGCATTTATGAAATGAGTCAGCTTTAAGAGAAAAGTGCAGTGCAGTTCATATTCCTGAACAGCACTACTTTTGGAACCTTCTCCACCAGTCAGGAAACAGGATTTTCCCTACCCATTTCATATATGGTGTATAATGAATCTAGGTTAGAGATAACAACATGGTGCAGCATTTAAGTAATGCCTTCAGATTCAGGGCAACAGCTAGAAAATACCAGAAGTGACTTTATGAACCAGTTTTATTTTCACATCCTAACTTGAAGGGAGCTTACTGTATACAAATCTACATTTTGGTGGCAATGAATTCCACATAACTGGCATGAAATGACTAAAAGAATAGGTAAACCTCTGGGTTCTGGTCTTAGGTATGGTCAGTTCTAAAAGGCTAGAGTTTCTCAGTGATAACGGAACTGATGTCATGACAACTCACCCTTATTCCTTTCTTCATGAGGTTCCTCGGGGGAAAGCTCCATTTGAGTCCTCCACCAAAGAAGCCAGTAGCCAGCCTGGGTCTCAATCTAGTGCTGAAAAAACTCACCTGTAAACCATTGTGAGCCAGCTGCCACATGTGAGCTGAAATTCCTTACGTGGAAACAGTTTTTCTGGTAGCAATCTCCTCAGCCTGCAGAGTGCCTTATGCACAAGCAAGGCCGTATTTCCATGGTCATGGGCCCTGCGTACAACAGCAGCAATGGGCCCCTTCCAGCTCTGCATCATCCTACCCTCAAGGTGGCATGGCACTCCTCCTTCCCCCTCAGTACTTAAAGGGGACAGGAAATCTGTGCTAACTAGCAGCAGTTAGTACTAGTAAAAGAAATGAAATACTTACCTTCAACTTGCCATGTTTAACAGTATCGGAATAAACACTGATGTAAAAAACTGCATTTTCAGTTTCTTCTTTTTTATATTATAAATCACGACGTCATTCTTGGACAATCAGGACTGCTTATTTCTAAACATTCCAGGTACTCTTATAACTATTAGAGGGTGTCTTACGCACATAGTTCTAAAATTCTTACGTTCCAAGTTCAGTTGGCAAAGTCCATTTTCGGCAAAGGGGATTCTTTAATGTTCTGCAAAGTAAAACAGATTTTTTTTTTAATTCATTTTTTAAACAAAGGTATTTAACATGATTCATAATATATAGAATAATGGCTGGGGAGGTGGTTATAATGAGAATTTTACACACCACCAAGGTGTGGGATGCCATATAAACCCAGAGAGCAAAGCTCGAGGGGTTTGTACAGGCATCACACACCAAGGGGGTGTGTAAAATTCAAGTTTCACACACTTCCCCTGCTTTTATTTTATATAATTGCTGGGGATTGCTTTTTCGCCTCAGCAGTTATATAAAATAAAGAGATCCCCATAGCGCCGTGCACTTGGTTGGCTTTGATGCTGTCTGCAGCTCATAAAAATCTCCTCGTGGTAAACAGTCTCGTCATGTTAGCCACTTTGGGAAGTGATCAGTAGACAGTTTGTTTTGGTTGATAGTTTCAATTAACGTACTGCCGATTCCAGCTGGCAGCGAACTGCGACGTGGTGTGTAGTGAAGAGGAGTGGAAGAGCGGTTTCTGCGCATGCTCAGACCCGTTATAACCCGTGGGTTATAACGGGGAAATTATAACCCGCTTTCCCTATGGGAAAAAGCGCCCCCCAGTTATTATATGTTTATTGGTACAGTTCTTGTGTCTCTTATGGTTGTAAAAGGTGATTCTCAAGTTTCTGTGTGCTAGAACTGCTTGGCTGCTCTTCACAAAAGAACTTGAGAATACACTCTCATAGCCACGAGGGACACAGTAACTGTCCATAGAACCATATAGACAACATTTGCACATTTCTTGTTGCGGAACCAGTAAATTGGAGTTTTTACTGTAGTTCTATGAAGAGAACTGTATAACAGAAGGCTGCCCATAAAAAGCAAAACAATGCAAAATACAGTGTATCACATTATTTGTTATTCATGTACAGTTACATATACAGAAGAACTTCTGTTGTTGTGGCTGTTTGAATCACCCCTGCATTGACTTTTCGCAAAACTACACAATAAATGGACATTCTGTTCTTTTGTATTTGTTATTGAAGTGCAGACAAAAATGACATATCTTTTCTATTGTTATAAAGTTAAATATTTACTTAGTACAATATACTGGTTAATTTACACTTAGGAAATAAATTCAAGCCCCAAATACTGTAGAATGAAAAAATGTTTAAAAAAGAACTGTAGAGTTGTAAGTAATGAGGTAATGATCTTACTTCTCCCATCCGGACTCCCAAGTGGGAAACTAGGCCATCGAACCAGAGCAGACCACATCAGTAAAGACCAGACTGGCGATCCGGCCACACCAGAAGCAAGTGGATGCACACAAAACAGACTGGCAGTGTGGAAAAGGGCCCACCAGAAAGCAAGGACCCTATGCACGGGCATACTTTGTATAATTGTAAACCAGTCCTGGTTACAAGCCTTAGTGACTGAGCCTCACTACACAGTATTCCATAAGGATAAGGTTGTTCACTGTAGAAACCCTACATTTCTGCCAAAGGTGGTGTCGGTGTTTCACATTAACCAATCCGTTGTACTACCAACAATCCTCTCCAAACCTGAGAATCCTTATTCTGAGGAAGTGTTACATTCTGTCAATGTCAGGTAGAACCAGGAGTTCAGTTTAATTTTGGGGGGTGGGGGTGGAAGTCAAAAGCTTCCTGGGAGTCCTAGTTTGGGAGTCCATCCAGTGTTTTTGAAAGTCAGAATACTTCCCAGGTCCCAAATTTTGGATGTCACTATGTTCCAAGAATCATTTGTTTCAAATTTAAATGTTGCCAGTAAAAGTCCTGTGCTTTCCATCAAACGAGCTATCCTTTTTGTGTTTACTTGTGCATGTGCAAGGAACATTTTGTAAAATCAAACAGCATTTGAGAGGTGCGTCTCTCTCAGGGCCAATACAGCTCACGCTGCAAATGGCTCGGTAGTGGCAGCCCAGTGATCAGCAAGGCTGATCCTGACGCATGTTTCTGTTTTGGGTTGTAAACTTCGTATTGTTGATAGGAGTCAACGGCTCCATTCAGAGAGCAGCTGGCTCCTTTCATTTACTGTTATAAAGCATCTCGCGAGCCCTTCCAGTTGCTACCTAAGAAACGTTGCTACTGTAGCTGTGCAGACATGTACTTCTGGTCTTGACTGTAATTTTGCACAGGGATGCCATTGTTGCGTGAAGGATGGTGATTCCACGGTATATCCATGGTGTCTGTAGTTATTGTGCTTAGAAGTGGGTGTTTTCTTTGCTTAATTCCCCCAACAATGACTTACCCGGGATTTACCTGAGAGGCAAGCCGAGCAGGGAAGTCAAAAATCTTTGAGCAGAAGAGGCTGGGGAGGCAGAGAGTGGAGTGCTTATGAAGCCATGAAAGTCAGAAGCCTGAATCTGAGGACTGAGCTAAAGAAGCCACCTGCTAAGCTCATGTGAAGAGATGAGACCGCAGACTTACTGGGAGTGACATTTGTGACTGGAGCAGAGAGGAGTGAGTGGAAACATAGAGGGTTCAAGACTGAAGTAGGTGAGCCTGTTGACTTCACAGGGAGATTCAAAACTAGACTTGAGAGCAGCAGTAGACTACAAACCTAGGCTAAACTGATACATGCATCCTTGGAATTTTTCACTCAGGGTGTACTGTTTGGTGGCTTGTAAAAAAGTCTCTATTTTTGAGGCTGAAGCTGCTCTTAAACTTGCGTCTTTTGTTTTCCTTTTAAAGAGCTAAACAGGACATTACTGTGAGATGGCATCCTGAAACATGCTGCATTTTCTGTATGTGTAAATTGCAGTTATCAACACTAGGCCTTTTTAGGCATTGCTTAAAACATTAACCACCATTTTAGTCACCTTTTTGTAGCGTGCAAAGCCTTATTTTGTTTTACAATAATTTATACCATATATTTTCATCTTAAGTTTAAAGAGCTGCTGAGGCCATAAAGAAAACTTTGAAATACTACGTTTAGTTATAATTCAGCTTAAATGCTGTATATTATATAAATTTCTCATCATCATCATTTATTACTGAGGGAAATATGCATGAATACATGATCTTTACCCCCTGGAGTTCATCTGCCGCTATAGCTGACTCCCTACTACATGTCACAATCCTCTGTTGTGACATTATAGTCTGTTACCATGGGAGTAACTGTGATGTCACGAGCAGTGCATTACGACCTCAGGTAGGGAGAAGGCAACAGGACTAGATGAACTCTTCAGCAGCAAAGATCCTGGTTTCATGTAGATGACCTATATAATAAATGATGGGGAGGAGAAATACAAAACTAATAGGAAATACAAGCTGCACTGTCTTTAAATATTATGTTTTGTTAGAGTTCTCCTGAAAGTGTCAGCTGCTCTTTAAATGTTGTGCCAAGACTGGGTCAGCTAACAATACTGATCAATTTCGGCTTTACACTTCTGATGCTACTGACGTCACATGTCATGTTTTCTGGTTCTCGTGAAACATAGTTCTGTAAACCACTTACTCAGCTTGTTAGTGTGGTACGTGGAGCAGAGATGAAAGCCACAGAGTTTGTGTTTGTTTTTTTGCGCTTGAGCCTGATTAGTATTGTAAGTAACAGATGCTCACTACTTTTAGGAAAGAGGAATTTAATTTATTTCTCATTCTAAGCTATTTCTTTGGATGTTTTACTAAAATGTCACTGTTCTGTTTTATGCAGTAGATGGGCATTTTAAAGTTCCCCCGACGCTGCTATAAGTAAGCTCTTAGTTTATAAAATCAGCTTTTGAAGCACTGCTTCTGTTACAGCTTATGCCTTAAACCATTTACTTTTTATATAGTACACATATTTATTTCATTTTTATGCAATAGCCAAGAAGTACTACTTGGTTCTGTGCACCTACAATGGATCAGGAAAGGTTATACACATAAGAAAATACTTATTATGAACTGGCAATCATAAATAGACTAATCTGATTGGCTGAGAGCTCGTTGAAGCCGTCATGATATCAGGCTACATCATCACGGCTTCAAAAAGCCTCCAGCCACCAGCCTCCTCGCAGACAGAAATTCCTCTGACAGCTGCATTTCCCCGCTTTACCTCACACAACTGTGTCCACTACCTCTGGAAAAATGGACAGAGTTCCCCAACACGAGCGTCATGGAGTGTCTGTTTAAAAACAACCGTTGCTCATTCCTCCTCACACAACAAATACCGCAAAGCAGAAAATGCATTCAGCTTGGTGTCAGGCACGCCTCAAGCAACTCCCCGCGAAACACACACACAAAAAAACTGTCCGCACGGTGTATGTGCGTACCTGTTTAGTTGCTCTCTCCCACTGCCACCAGATCAGAGTTTCAAATAAATACAGTCCATCTTCACACAGCCTCGGAGCACACAGCATGACCAGGTTAAATGTAAGGAGCACACACTGCTGGGAGGTGAGAGTTCAGTGCAGCGCCTCTTCAACCATCTCCACTTATAACAGCGCCACCTGCTGACCAGAGAATTATAGGAACTTTTTTCTGAAACCATACTCCTCCACCACTCTAAAAGTCATTTTAAAAATATTTTAAACATTTTTTTCCTTGTATTTTATACTACTAAAACTTTTAAGCCAGTTCATAATAGCAATAAGTCACTCCAGGGTGTGGTGTATCATGGGATATCGTCACTTCTCGGATGGTTGGACGCACTCGGCCTGCGGCCTCGTGCCCAACCACCCAAGGCGTGATGATATCCCATGCTATACCACACCCTGTCGTGCCTTATTGCTTAATTATACAATGGCAAGAAAGAATCCTGGCTTCTGATTGGTCAGTTGGGTACCACAGCAGGGATGTTATCCTGGCATAATATCCCAGCTGATTGCTTGCATTAGCATCATTTGCATTTGCATTGTTTGCATCTTCTCTTAAGAAACAACAATATTTATACACACAAACAACAACATTCTTTAAATTTATTCTTTTTTTATTCTGTATAAAACAGTGAGTCATTGTATAATAGGAATAATGCCCTCCAGGATGGGTGTTATGCTGGGATAAAATCCCTTCTCGGGTGTTGGATGCCCTTGGCCTGCAGCCTCAGACCCAACCACCTGAGGCGGAATGTTATCCTAGCATAACACCCACACTGTCGGGCATTACTCCTTTATTATTGCATCTGTTCTATTTGTTCCTAGGGTGACTGCTCCACATCTGCGCCTGTTCACACAGGTCCACATGCAGTGATGAAATCAGGGCAGGACCAATGCTGCATCATATCATCATTCAAACCCTGAGAAACACAACCACAGCTCAGTGGATTCTGTACCCAAACATGCTATGTCCTTACTTTTGTCACTTTGTCCTTGAAGACTAATTGACGCATTAACAAACCAATGTGTGCAAGCAGGATCTGGTACAGTACCATGCAAGCGAACATTCAACATTGACAAATGATTGTTTGAATTCTGTGCCTGCAAAGTTGGATGTCACCTACCCCTCCCCCCCCCGGGAGTTTATTATAGTACTAAAAGTCACTCGCTTTCCACTAGATGTTTTTTGCCTAAAATATACTTATTAGAGACAAAGTTTTACGGTTACATACAGCTCAACCAGCAGGGCCAGAAATTAATAGTGTTCTGCACTGCTCTGCATACAAGTTTTTACTGCTCCATGCCAACGCTTTGTAGGTTAGTCTGTAGCACAGCTGTTAGGAGAGGCAGAATACCAGATACTGAGAAAGAATACCAAATCCGGGGGTTTGGTATTCTGCTTCTCACATCAGATTACTGTTTTAGTTTTTAACCCTGACCGATGTTTCTTGTGTCTACATTTCAAATTCTTTAGGGTCAGCAGTCCAATTATTTAAAACAATATACTGTTCTTAACTCTTGTCATTACAAAATCCTTCCTCTTTTTGTTTTTTGAACATTTTATGTACTCGAGACAGCCTATCTGAGACACAGCGTTTCATCTGCGGAGGAGGTCCTGCTTTTACCCACTGTTACAGCTGAGTAGGTTAAAGCACTGAAAGGTTAAATGACTTTGCCAGGGTCACACAGTGAGAAAGTGGCTCTGGTGGGATTTAAAACTCGGTCTCCTAGTTCCCAAGCCTATGCTGTAACCAAGCTGCTGGCCTGTCTTCAGAATACAAAGAAAATCGAAATCCCCCAAGTGGCCTAAGCCTTGGTAGTGTGTGTTGAAGATTATGTATATTGTATTGATTCATTTTATCTTGCTCTCCCGTCCCGTCCCCCTTGCCGGGAAGGGGACACTTCAGAGAAATATCACTACGTAATACTCTTATGTTTACAGTGTGCATCCTGACGTTGAAATACTTGTCATAACTTGTTTATCATCGATTTCTCCTCTCTCGTTTGGAGGATTGATGCACAAGTCCTTATTTTGTGCTGCAAGCTGAGAGTTACGCTGAAATCCAATCTCTTAGTATAATGGGGGACAGTGATCTTTATCAGAGAAGAGCTGTGGGGAGTAATCGGAGCTGGCAAGAGTTAGGTTTGTCATCAGGGATGTGGCCAAAGGACATGGTAATGCCATCACTGTTACCGGATACTGGTTTTGTCAGTCCTGTGGTATAGGGAGACCCCCCCACACACACACACACACCCTTGGGTAGCCCAGATGAGCTGAAATATTTCACATACATTGAGGCTTCTGTTTCTACCTAGTTTCATGTTGCTGTGAAGGAGTGAAGCACAGGAGGGGTAAGCAAGTAAAAGTTTATTTATAAAGCGCCCCATTCCTGAGGCTCAGGGCACTGTACAGGATGCAGACAGTAGCAATGCGATAATCAGAAAATAACATATATGAAACCACATAAACAGAACAGTGTATTCAAACTGCAGCTAGGGAAACTACTACTGGGAGGAAAATCTAAGTCCCAAAGGCCTCCCCTAAATAGGTGTACCTTCAGGCACCACTTAAAAGTCTCCAGTGAGAGGGCCTTCCTCAAGGATCATGGGAGCAAATTCCACAGGGCCTTTTCTGCCACCTCAAATGAGCGGTCTCCCAATGTTTTAAGCCGGGCCCTGGGAATCACAAGGAGGTCTCAGAAGTGGAGCAGAGAGAGAGAGCACTGAGAGGGGTGGGGAGTCAGGAGGTTACTCAGTTAGTCTGGACCTGGTCTGTACAGGGCTTTATTGGTGGGAAGACCCACATTGAAGGTAATTCTCCACCTCACTGGCAGCCATTACAGATCACGCAGGACTGAGGTCACATGACAGGACCTTGGAAGCCCATCAGCAACCTGGTTGCTGCATTCTGCACTAGCTCCAGGTGATGCAGGATCCCTCCACTGACCCCATAGACAGCATTACAGTAGTGAAGTCTGGACATCACAAAAGCATGCACCAGTGAGGGCAGGTTATTCAGTGGGATTTAGGCTTTAATCTGGGTGATACTGTGATAATCCTCAGATGATGAAAAACACTCAGATAACAGACGACACCTGAGCCTTAAGTGTCAATCTGTCTTCAAGGATAACACCAACATATTTCACCTTAGCAGAGGCCACAAGTGAGGTGGGCCCAATAAGCTGGTTCCCTCCCCAGCAGTCTCTGCATCCCACCGACGATCAGGCACTATCACCAGCACCTCCATCTTGTCTGGGTTGAGTTTCAGCCAGTTAAAGATCTTTCAGTCCTGGATCTCGGCCAGACACGCATTTAGTACTTCCACAGCATCATGTGTCCGGGGTGCATGTGACATATACAGTTGGGTATCGTCTGCATAGCAATGAAACCCCACGCTGTAACATCTAATGATTTCTCCCAAGGGCACCATATACACTGCGAACAACATGGGCAAGAGGGTGGAGCCCTGAGGAACTCAACACAATAGGGGCTTTAGGCAGGAGAAAAAACTCCCCATCACCATCCTCTGTGTCCTAACTGTGAGAAGAGACCTGAACCAGCTGATGACAGTGCTGGTGAGTCCACATGGCTCCCTTAGGTCACCCAATGACATATTATGGTCCATGGCATCAAAAGCTGAGGGGAGATCGAGGAGAATGAGAATTGACCTTTCCCCTCAATCTCTAGCCCTGAGGAAATCATTATGCACCCTGACCAACGCAGTTTCAGTACTGTGTCTAGACCTAAATCCTGACTTGAGAGGCTCATAGATGTCAAAGGCAGTGAGGTGAGCATTGAGCTGCAGAGCAACTATTTTCTCGATAACCTTACCCAGAAAGGGAAGGTTAGAGATAGGTCTGTAATTTGCCAAGATGTCAGGGTTAAGAGATGGTTTCTTCAGGAGGGGCTTCACCAGAGTCTCTTCAAAGCACTGGGGAATAACCCCCACCCCAAAAGTAAACACTGGGCCAACAGACCCCACACATCCCACTAGCAGACGTGTTGAGCCCGGGTCCAGTTCACAATATGTGGGCTACAGCTTTTAGAATACCTCACATACCTCTTCCACCACAACTGACCTGAACTCATACCAGGCAGGTGGAGTGCTTCTGGAAACCACCATCCAACCACTGTGGGGCTGTGACCGTCCCCTTGGAGAAATCCTGACTCTGGTGGAAGACACTCTGTCAGAAAAGAATATAGAAAACTCTTTGCACTTGGCAGCTCAAACTGCTCCTTTCGGCTGCAGACAGGCAGGATGAAGCAACCTGTCTACAACCCAAAAGAGCTAAACCAGTCTGTTCCTCCCTGGACAGAAATACTGTCTTCTTGTGGAAGCTTACTCTTTGATACTCACTGTAGTGAGTTCTCAAAGCCAGACTGTCCTCCTCAGATCCGGACCTCCACCAACAGTGCTTCAACCTCCGACCCCTGGTCTTCATCTCCTTGAGCTCCCCGTCAAACAATGGGGATCTCAAGCAAGAGGACCTGGGTTATATTCAGAACAGTGCAACGGAGTCAAGTGCTGAGGCAGCAGCCCTATTATAGGCTGCTGCCGCCTCACCCATCCCTGCCCCACAAGCAGCACTCAATTCCGAGAGGTCCATTACCACCAACAGTCTCTCTGGGGACAGCCCCTTTAAAGGGCGATAACAGACCATCTCCACAGGGGACAGACTACTGAGGGGGACCCCGAATGAGAACCTCACTGTGCAGAGATCCGGCTAAATGACCAGATCAGTCTTGAGATAAGTAATCGCAAGCCCCAGTGAGAATACTAAGTCAAGGCATGCCTGTGTCTGTGAGTCATACTCATAGTAACAAATGCTTGTGCGAAGCCCAGCAAATTCATCATCTAGAGGAGGGTTTCTTCAAACTGTAATAGTTCATCATTCATCCTAGCACTGAAGTCACCCAGGACCAATCACCTGGGCAACTCCAACACCCTCTCGGCGATAAAGTCCGTGACATCCTGCAGAAATTCCCGCTCATGTTCCAGAGACCGATACACCAGAAGGATTCTGCAACCTGCACCTGGACCCCCACGTATGGTCCTGCATTCAGATGACAAAGTAGAACCCACTGGGTGAACAGAGAAGTTCAAGTTGAATCTAAAGCAAATGACCACACCCCCACCCTTGAGTTCCCTCCTCGGACAGTGCACTGCAGAGAATCTGCCCAGGATAGATGCCCTCCAGAACTGAACCAGCATCATCTCCTATTCAGATCTCCGTAATGCAAGTGAGACTGACTGAGGAAACCAAGTCTTCTATAATTGCAGCTTTGTACCTAATCGCTCTTGCATTGCACAGCACTGCCTGAAGGGGACTGGCAGAGGTTGCTGGCCCATTGGTTGCCTGCCCACTCAGTTCAGTGGGAGTCTTGGGTATGGGGACCAAACATGTCTGGCCTCTTCCTAGGCCCCATTTTACCCCAGGGGGTGCCTCCTCCCAAGTTACGTGATCAGTTCAAGGTTGCACAGAACTTGAAGTGGGAGCTCTTGGTTCACACTTCCGTGCTTGTAACTCTAGTCCACACTGCTTCCACAACTGTTTAGAGTCTTTTAAGTGTTAGATGTGGGGGACAGAGAGAGAGAGAGAGAAGCAGTTACAATACATGGCTAGCAGTTTTTTTCAGTGGTTTGCAAAAGTTTTTTTTTTTTTTAACAAAGTTTATTCAAGTTTTTACATAAACAGAATCACATATTGTACAGGTGAAAGACACTGAGGATATCCAGTAAGTGTTACAAGTGTAGGGCCTTTTTTGCCTACAGTAGTTCACAGACAATAAATTCCTTCCACAGCTATGTGCATGCCATATTACATTAACAATATCCATCGACTGAGGAAACCAAGTCCGCTATGATTGCAGTCTTGTTCCTAATCGCTCTTGCATTGCATAGCACTGCCCGAAGGGGACTGCAGAAGTTACCAGCCCATTGGCTGCCTGCCCACTCAGTCCGGTGGGAGTCCTGGGTATGGGGAACAAATATGTCTGGCCTTTTCCTAGGCCCCATTTTACCCCAGGGTGCCTCCTCCCAAGTTACACGATCAGCTCAAGGTTACACAGGACTTGAAGTGGGAGCTCTTGTTTCACACTTCTGTGCTTGTAACTCTAGTCCACACTGCTTCCACAACTGTTTCGAGTCTGTTAAATGTTAGATGTGGGAGACAGAACAAGAGAAACAGTTATAATACATAGCTAGAAGTTTTTTTTTCAGTGGTTTACAAAAGTTTTTAAACTTAAAGTTTATTCAAGTTTTTACATACACACAGTCACACATTGTACAGGTGAAAGACATTGAGGATATCCAGTAAGTGTTACAAGTGCAGGGCCTTTTTGCCTTCAGTAGTTCATAAACAATACATTCCTTCTGCAGCTATCTGCATACCATATTACATTAACAATATTTATTTCTTACACAGCTTTGCTGAAGAGATTGCTGTGTAACTGGTAAACATAGTACAGAAATAAGGGTCAGAAGCGCTACAGAAGAGGGGAAGTGAGGAAGAGGCAGAGAAGCGGTATGGAGAACAGTTTTGTAAAAGTTGTTATAGAAACATACGTTAAGAATAACTTTTAAGGAGTGGTAATAACAGTGTAAGTGTTCAGTGTGAGCTCAGCTGCACTCATTAGCCGCATGTGCTCAGAAACACAGTGATCCAAACCATGTCGCAAACACCGTTCCTGTTTCAGCTTTTTTTATAACTCTTTATTTATTCTGTTTTTTCAAGAGCAAGTGAACAAATCACATCAATACATGTCACAAAAAACGAACAAATTACAAGTAACAAAGGTCAGACAATTCTAAAGAGGAATTAACTATAATTCTACCTAATTACTATTAGTAGAGATGCATAATACATTCATATGAACAATTGAGGTAAGAACTTAAAAATAATGACAATAATTCAATATCTATGCTGTAATGGTGTGCAATGATAGGAGGAGGGGTGCCCCCATATGATGTTAACATGTGATACAATATTGGATACTGTTTCGGTCATTTCCCTTCCCTTCCAACTGTTTCCTTCATTGGACAAAATCATTTTTATACTTCATTATATAAAGGACCCATCTCCTCCATAATAGGTCAACGCTATCTTTATCATGGCATACCCAGGCAGTTAGTCTCGCCATAGAATAGACCTCAGTCATGAGGTCCTGCCAGTCCTCTATTGTAGAGATCACTGCTGAAAGAATCAATGTGTAATTGCCTTTTTGGCAGTAAGAAGACTACTATTTAATAATGTTCTGGTAGCAGGATCGCATAGATCTCTGGGAAATTGGGAAAAAATAAAACATTCTTCTGTGAGTCTGATTGGGGAGATAAACATCTCAGAGATAGCAGATTGCAATGCCTCCAAGAAGAGCCTCAAAGCAGAACAGCTGCAAAAAACATGTCCATGTGTGGAGGGAGAAACCCTCCAGGCCCTCCAGCAATGAACCTTCTGTCCAAGAAGGTATTTTGCTTGTCTAGCAGGGGTCTTAAAACATCTTATTGTAACTTTCCAGCGAACCTCCTTCCCCTTATAGGAGGTGGTGGCAGAGTGCAGAACGTGGATGTGGTGCTCCCAGAGCTGGTCCGCCACGAGAATCCTCCGATCCGTCTCCCATCTCTGTTTGATGTACTGTGTGGGGTCTCCCGGAAGCCCCATAAATGCTTTA
This sequence comes from Neoceratodus forsteri, assembly GCA_016271365.2. Classification (NCBI taxonomy): domain Eukaryota; kingdom Metazoa; phylum Chordata; order Ceratodontiformes; family Ceratodontidae; genus Neoceratodus; species Neoceratodus forsteri. Next base: position 448,504,719 of record JADMNL010000024.1, read on the forward strand.
TAAATACATGACATCATGTGAGGTAAGGGTGCATGTCCCTCCAAAGCCCATCTTATGATATCAATAAGAGTTTTACTATAACCCTGTTCCAGGGACTTTTGTGAGAGTGATCGAATATCCATTTCAACTTTTGTTTCTTATTGTACTGGACCTGACAATGCTGATCAGCAGAAGTTCATTGATTAACCCTTGCTGTGCCATGGACTGATATATCAGTCCAGAATTCCTATACATTCTAATTCTATTGGCAGCCTAAGGGTTAATACGTGCTATCCAACATATAAAAAATTAAAAAGTCAAACTATTAAAGAAGGTTGATCTCCTCTTCATGTAAGATGCAATGCATGGCCACTCACATACGACGTACAGGAAAATGCAACATGTAAGTTAGAATAAAATAAATTCCACAGCAAGGAAATACTTTTTCACATGTAGAATATTGGTTTTATGGAACAATCTACCATAAAATCTTGTTGACCGTCCATCAAAAGCCATAGTTTGTTGAGGTCTTTTATTTTCAGAGCCGATAACATTAATTAAATTTAGTGAGCTCCTATTTCTTCTTAAAAACTGTAGCTCATAGAATGTGCGTGTTCCTTGTGTACAGACTAATTAAGATACAGAATAGATATTATAAAGCCATAGACCTAGTATTGTTAAAATGAGCTGTTTAAAACATCCTTATTTCCAGAGAACATTTGGTTGCATTACGACTCCTGATGTGGTATTAACATAAGGACTGAATCACTGAGATTACTCACTATGTAGTTACAAAAAGGAATCTGACACATTAGACTTATATTGATTGAATGTGTTTATTAACTGTATCTGCGTTGCAGTTCCTTGCATGCATGTAATTGCCTGTATTTGAGCTACAAAATGCAATAAAAATAAAAACATGATCCTAGAAGAGGAGAGGCTAGAATATTACTATAGGGTTTAGTACAGGCAGGCTCAATGGGCCATAGGTCTTTTTCTGCCTAAACCTGAGTATAAAACTTTCTCGTGGCATCAGTAAGGCACTTGAGATTTGCTCTTGCGCTGTTTTTCACATTTTTGTGTTAATTATTCTCTATTTAAGTTATTACCACGGATTTAATGCACTAGTGATGAAGTTCCTCTTGTGAATGAGGCCTCTTTATAACCATAAAAGAAACGGTCATGGCACAAGCTTTCAAAAAGTGGAATGCTGCACTTTGAGATTTATGTATGTATGTATACAGTTACTGGGTAAGAAACACTGAACCAAATCTCATTTCTAGGTGTGACTTGGAGGAAGGATTGTGAAAGGGAGATCCTGCCACTCTTGAGGACCGACCTTTCTTAAATATGCTGCAACAGTTCTTCTGTTTCTCAGCCTAATCAGTCCTTTACAATTTCTAGTCCATAAGGTTGGCCACCTCTGGGCTCCCCCCTTCCCTTTCTTGGCTATGCCATAGTGTCCTCTTTAATTTTACTTTTTCCTCTCTGGTCCTCACACAGGGAGGTTATTGTTGTGACCCCAGAGCTGATATAAAACAACAGGCTGTGTTCCTCGTTGTTGGATTTAGTATGCAATGGCACTATGTCATAAAATACTTTAATGTATATACCTTATGTGTACAAAACCTGTAAATGTTGAAAATACCATGACACTGGGTGTTTTTGATGAAGGTAAAAACTTACTAGGGGACTGTATCATACAAATTAAGTTAGTTATGCTATTTAAAATGCATATAAATTGCTGTAAACTGACCAAGTCTGAAATGTTGTGGTGATTTGCATATATCCCGTGATGCTTTGCACTGTGGAAATATGTGTGATGTTGTGTTTCTTTGAAACTTGGCTTATTGTCAGTGCCTTTTGGGGTAACCCTTGTTTCAGTGCTTCTGCACTGAGGTTCTTTGTCTTTAGCTTGTTTTTTTTAATTTTTGTTTTGTTTTTATTTGAGCCCCCACCATCCAAGCAAACAAGGCCCGCATAGGGGAGGCTAAATCTCAACAGATACGTTTAGATCAGAGATCAGTGAGTCAATAGGTGCTGGCTAAGTGCAGAAGAAGGATATGCATAGTCTGTTGCTGCAAACTGATGTACTGAAGAAGGGATATGCCATTGCTAAAGGTTATCTACTGCATTTTGAATAAATATCACACAGAGATTGTGTGATGAACCTGAAGTTTGGTGTCTGGTCCATCTGTTATCCCACACCCCCCTCCACAGGGATCTACAGATAATGGCATGGGGGAGGCAATAAAAAAAATACTTTTTGCAAACCTTTTTTAAAATATTTTATAATTTTTTTTTTTTGCCATAATAGTTCTTATTGAAGTGTTGTCAGGAAACACACACACACACATTCATGCATAGTTCAGTTGGTAACATAAGTAGTGCAACAGAGTACGAGACCAACATACTTACACAGTACTGAAAGTAAGTACATACCAGTGGATGGGTCCTGTTAGGCAGGGTACGCAAACATTCTGTACCCAGACCTTACCTACATGTAACAGACAAGTAATTCATGAACTGAAACTGTTTTACATACTTTTGTATAGATATTCAAAAATCATGACTTCTGGACCCAACCTGGTCTGTAGGGTTCAGATATTGCAAGTAAGGGCCTACAGTATTCATTTATTTTTGGGGTGCTGGTGAAGTCTGTCTGCCCGTAGCTGTGGAGCCAAATTACTGCATAGGTACATGGAGTTTTCTGCCCTTGACCAAGGGCTGGGGAGGGGCAGAAGGGGTGCTCAGTACTAAGTGTATGTTATATATCTACCCATGGGACGAGGAAAGAGAGAAGGGGGGGCAAGATGAGTATACCCAACAGACAGAGAAAGAACAGTTAATCTCAGTCTAACAGACTGATACTACAGAATGAGAACAGAGCAGCTGCAACTAAGCATAAGTGGGGCTCATCTCACGGATGCACTTTCCCTTTCTGCTAAATGGATTGGTCCATGCTGCTTCTGATGCTCAAGATAGGGGCCCCATGTGAGGCTGCATGTTTGAAGTGAGCCCTTGGCCACATGTGTTTTCTTTTCATATCTAGCAGTCAGGGCTAAAAGATTTTCCCATTCCTTATGGGGGAGTTGGATCCCTCCAATGCCTCAAAATGATGCGTTTCGGCACAACAAATGCCCGTCACCCAGAGTAGTTGTGGCTGGGACAAAGGGGAACTATGGTTCTGAATGCCCAGTAGGGCTAACATCGTATCTCAGCAGGATGAAATGGGTGTTAGTTGTCTACATCTACTCCAGATTGTTGCTCAGCACTCCTCAAGCATGGGGCACGACACAATATGTGAGTGAGTGATGCCTGGGGGAAGGCACATCTCCAGCAATCACTAGCTGTCATGGGGCCTGCCTTGTACAGCCAAAGGGGGGTGCGGTATGCCTTATGGAGAATTTTGTATTGCAGTGTTTTGTATTGCAGCTCGCTACGCTAGAGGCATTGTATACTTTGGCAAGACTTGATCACAGTCTTCTAGAGATATATCCATCCCCAGTTCCTGCTCCAATGATGGGCGAGAGGTGGCGATAGTCATGGGGGAGGGAATGGTCTCTGACAAAGACTTGAGTTTGGATGATAGGTGTTTTTCAAGGAAGTAAGACGATTAGTTCATGCTTCCAGTGAGCTCTCTGGTGGCAAAACATGGTTAATGGAAACTTTGACTATCAGGAGGTCCCTCATTTGGAGGTATCTCCAAAGGCGGGTCCTTGGAAACTTTAGGGGCTCTGCCTCCACAGATAAAGGACAACATTTTAGTATTCACTGCTTTAAAGAAAGCCACCGGTATTCTGACAGGCAGATTAGAGAGAATATACTAAAGCTTAGGAAGGAACACCATTTTCAGGGCAATTACTTTGCCCCAGATGGAAAGCATGACATCACCCTATCTGGAGAGGTCCTTGTTCTAGTTTCTCTAGTATTACTTGAGTGTTAACCACAGCGGTGGCCTCGATAGTAGGATGGAGTTGTATACCCAGACAAGTGAAGTAACTCCCATAGGGGACCATTGGTAGGGGTAGCCTGTGGGTCAGTCTCTGAGCACAAGCAGTGTTCAATGGCATGATCAGGGATTTTGCCCCCATTAGCGTATAGCCTGAAAGATTTGAGTATTCTGCAACAATAAGAAGCCAGAGAAGTTGGAATGTCCACAACAAATGGGGTAATATCATCTGCAAAAAGTGCAATTTGTGGGTAGAGTCATACGAACATGCGAAATTGCCTGCAGAAAAAGGCTCACAGGTCTATCAAGTCTGCCCGATTGTACATCCCTTAGTTTCATATTACTACAGCTGCCCCAGCCCCACCCAACCCCTCCCTTCCCCCTTCCTGGTCTTTCCCTTTGTGTTCTTGTCTGTACTAATCCTGCCCTTGACTCTATCCCAACCCCGCTTAAAGCTATCCACTGTCCTCAGTTTGATTAACTCCTTCGGCAGTGTGTTCCATCTCACCACCACTCTCTCTGTAAAGTAGTGCCTCCTTATCTTCCTGCTGAACCTTCCCCCTTCCAACTTCAGATTGAGCCCCCTAATGACCCTTCCCCCTCCCTCTCTGACTTTGTTTATGCCTTTCAAGCACTTAAAGGTCTCTATCATGTCCCCTCTTTCCCTTCTGTCTTCCAGCGAATACATGTTGAGCTCCTTCAATATTTCCTTATACAGCAACTCCCCCAGTCCCATGATCATTTTCATAGCCCTGCGCTGCACCCCCTCCGGTAATCTCACATCCTTTTTGAGGTATGGGCACCAGTACTGCACACAGTACTCCAAGTGTGGCCTCACCAGTGATCTATACAAGGGCAGGATGAACTCTTCCTTTATAGAGGTGATCCCTCTGGTAATGCACCCCAGCATCCTATTTGCCCTTGCTGCTGCCCTCCTGCACTGTTCTGATACCTTCATGTCCTCTGTGACTAGTACCCCAAGGTCCCTTTCCTCCTCTGAAGCTCTTACTCACACTTCCCCAGCCAGTAGCAGGTCCTGGGATTTCTTGCTCCGTGGTGCATGACCTTGCACTTCTTAGCACTAAACCCCAGCTGCCACTCCCTAGACCAGTGTTTGAGTTTAGCTAAATCCTCCCTGAGTGCCTGCCTACACTCCTCATTGTCCACTGTTGCACAAATCTTAGTGTCATCTGCGAATAGGCTGATCTTACTCTTGACCCTGTCTGCAATTTCTCCAATGATGACAGTGAACAAAACAGGGCCCAGCACTGAACCCTGAAGTACCCCACTTGTTACTGGCCTTAGGGATGTCTCCCCCTTACAATTGTCCTCTGTTGTCTGCCCTGTAACCAGCTCTCAACCCACCCCACCAGTTTCTCTCCCATCCCCATGTCCCTCCGTTTACTCATTAACCTCACGTGGGGCACCGAGTTGAAAGCCTTGCTGAGGTCTAGGTACAGGACATCCACAGTGTGACCTTCGTCAACCACCCTAGTGTCCCAGTCAAAGAAGTCGATCAGATTAGTTTGGCACGATCTTCCTGAGACAAACCCATGCTGTTTCTTATCCTGTAGACCATTACTATCGTGAAAGGTTATCAACCTCTCCTTTAGAATGGTCTCCATCAACTTCCCCGCTATGGAAGTCAAGCTTACCGATCTGTAGTTGCCCGGTTGGTCCTTGAGTTCACTCTCATGAAGGAGCACCACATGAGCAATCCTCCAGTCCCTGGATACCTTCCTTGTCTCCAAGGAGGTGTTGAAGAGGTCCGTCAGGGGGCCTGCCAACACCTCCAACAGTTCCTTCAGGACCCTTGAGTGTACTCTATCTGGTCCTGGCGCCTTGTCTACCCACAAGGCTTTAAGGCCCTTCAGAACTCTGTCCTCTTGGATGACCCCATCTGTTGTCTCAGTGCCCTATTCACCCTTGCCCCCTTTCCCCTGCGGGTTTGGGTCATCCCTTTCTTTTGTGAACACTGAGCAGAAGTACTCATTGAGTGCCTCTACCTGTTCTTCCCCTTGCTCCGCTCATCCCCCATCCCTCTTGATTCTAACAATGTCATCTATACAACTCCTCTTCTCCCGTATGTATTTAAAGAACCCCTTTTCCCCCTCTCTGATCCACTGAGCCAACTTCAGCTCCTTGGCTGTCCTGACTGACCTGGTCACCTCCCTAGATGCCTTTCTGAATACCTCTCTATCCTACTCACGCCCGGATTTTTTCAACTTAATGAGGGCCAATCTTTTTCCCCTCACCTCCCACTCCACTTCCTTGCTGAGCCAGCTAGGTTTTTTTGGACCTGGACTGCTTACTCTGAGATTTGGCGCACGTGTCCGTGGCCCCCCCTTCCTAATGATTGCCCACTTCTGTTCCCTTATTCCCTTTTTGTGATGCCTGGGAAGACTGGAGAGGCCCATATTTCTTGTGTTAATGGGGATGAGGCAACCCTGTCTTGTACCCCATTGTAGTCTGAAGGGAGGAGAGATGACCAACTTGGTAAGAACCAAGGCTATTAGGTTTTTGTACCTTAATTGGACCGGAGCTATAAATCTTGGGGGAAGCAAAATCGGGACATCACATCAAATGGGTACACCCACTCCACCCTGTTGAACGCTTTGTCTGCGTCAACAGACAAGGTGGCAGTGGGCACCTCTCTTCCCCAAATCTTCCAAAGCAGGTCAAGTATCCAATGAACACTATCTGCCCCCAACCGTCCCAGTACGAAGCCGACTTGGGCTGGGTGGAGCAGGTCTCCCATATATGGTTCCATGCAACGCGGAAGAGTCTTTGCAAACAACTTGCTATTCACATTATTAAGAGAAATGGGACAAAACAGTGAACATCTAATACTATCCCCCTCTGTTTTGTGGATTAGTGTAATAGGGGATTACTTTACCTAGAGATTGTTTAAAAGGTGATTCTCCCTATTTTTCATTATGGCGACATAGCCTATAGTGGACCTCCCAAATCTACCCTTGCTAGACTAGACCTCTTCTTCCTTTCTTTTTGTCAATTTGCTTTAGATTGTTTCCCTGTACCCACCATTGCTCACTCTACTGTGCCCTGTCACTTCCCTCTCTTGCTGCCAGGTGCCTTTTCCACTGTGCCTCTTTTATACCAAAATTCTGGTTTGGTTCCCTTCCCATCTACCTTACATCCCTCTTATTGTCTCCATCAGCTTCCTACTACTCTCTCCGCAATAATATTTCTCATTCTCTCTCTATTCCTTCTAGAAAATCTATCGTTGGTCAATCTGCTTTCTCATACCACTTTCCTAAACTCTGGTCCTCCCTTCCCCTGTCAATTCTCTCTGTCTCTTCTGCTTTCTTCAGTCTCTCCTTCATGACTATTCTTCTCCCTCCTGCAACTGTCAATGACTCTCTCCCCCCCCCGCCACTTGTTTTGCCCTGTCAGTCTGTTTCCTTCATTACCTGTTCATTGTTCTGTAAGTGTAGTTCCCTCACCTAAGTATCACAGTTGTTTTTATGTTCCTTGATATATTGTATTTGCTGTATATGATTTTCCACATCTTCTTACCCCAAGAATGCATCTGGAAATGAGCTGTTAGCAGCTCAGTATGTCTTTCCTGATGAAATTTTCAAAAAACGAATTACCTGACTAACTAATAAATAAAGAGCCTGTTAAAAGGAAGGAGGAGTTGACCTACATCCGAGGCCTCAATAAAGGTCTCGGCCAAGTGTGGTGAGAAAATATCAGCATAGGCAGCATAAAAGTTGCTGAGAAAGCCATCCGCTCTTGGCGGTTTTCCCAATGTCATACCATGGATGGAGTCTCTCACCTTGTTGGCTGAGAACCTTCTCTGAAGGTCCTCTACTGCCTCCTGTGAGACTGTAGGTAGTATGATATCATGGTTGAAATCATTTAGCTGAGTCTGAGATGATGAAACCTCAGAGCTATACAGAGTGCCATAGAATTTTTTGAATTCTCCATTAATAGCCAGAGGGGTCTGAACTACCCCATCCCTCTCAATTACTATAGAGGGGATATATTTTTCAGTTTCTTGGGCTTTCAGGAGTTGAGCCAGCAGTCTCCTAGGCTGCTCCCCAGCCTTCCAGTACTTCTGGAAGCCTATAGAGGGCATATTCCATGGAGTGGTGGAATGTGTCCTCATTTCTCACTGGATGGTGGCCACGTCTGAGGCAGTGTATCTAATTGGTCAGGCTGGCTAATAAGGTCAGGTTCTATTTTTTTCAATTCCTTCTTGTGGAGTCTGAGGATACTGTCGCTCTGCTTTCTCAGTTTGGATGTTTGACCAGTCAGCTTGCCCCTAAGTACTGCCTTCATGGCATCCCAGAGCTTAAGGCGAGAGATCTCAGGGGTGTCATTCGGGGCAAAAAACTCCTGCAGTTGTCCAGTGAGCCAGGATTTAAAAGTTGGGTCATGGAGAAGTGTGGTGTTAAGTCCTCACTTACTTATTTCTGGGGCCTGGTGCCTCCCCCATGGCAGAGAGAGAGTGACACTCTGTGGCATGATCAGAGATTACTGCCCAGCATAACCCCTCGGACCAATTTAAGCAGATGATCTGATAAGAAAGTTTTGTTTAATCGGCTATGAGTGTCATGGACTGAGGAGTAAAAAGTAAAATCTCTGATATAGAGGGGGAGGGTTCTCCAGCTGTCTACTAACCCCACTCGAGAATAAGAAGTGCTCACATGATCTGCCACGAAAGCCTCTGCCCTTGTAAAGGCCCCTGTCCTGTCCAGGTCTGGGTAGAAGGCCAGGTTCAGGAAGTCTCCTCCCAAAAGCATACCTGCAGAGGAACTGGGCAAGCCAGTCAGCACCTCATCAAAAAAATGAGGTTTCTAGGTTCTTTGGGGCATGAATACTCCCTAGGACAATAGGGGATCCCTGATAGGTACCCCAGCAAGTACCTAGTGTCCTTCTTCATCTTTAGCCACTTTGCGTATACCCAGCTGTATCCTTTTTTTGAACAGTATCACCACTGCCCTACACTTACATACATAGGAGCTCGAGTAAACCTTACCAACCCAGGACCAGCAAAGGCGTTTGGACTCCAGTTCAGACAAATGCATCTCCTGAATTAGTACAGCGTTGCAGTTCATCCATGTAAGTTTCAACTTTACACTTTATAATGGGGTAGTTAAGCCCATGGACATTCCAGGATATCACTCTATATCTACCAAGGCCATGTTGGCAAAGAAATGCTCAGTGCCTGGTCTGCTCAGTGCCTGGTATTACTGTTGACCCTCGTTCCCCCCAGCATCCACCAGACACCCACCACCACCCAGCGACCCCCACACAGCAAAGAAATATGTGCAACAATAAAGTACCCAAATCATCGAACACTTAGAAACTAACAAGAACACAAAAGTAGAACTGTTACACACACAGACCTCACTAAACTGAATAAGGACATAAGAGGAGGGTAGAACTCCTTGAGCATTTCCCTCTGGTAGAGGCTTACCGGTTGCTGTGGCTAGCCACAGCAAGGAAGGCACTTAACCCTCACTCTCACATGGAACCTGGTAATGGTGGATGGTCAATACCCAGGCCCCGCCTGCTCACTGCGCCACCCGAGCACAAGTTAAGTGAGGAATGCTGCCCATTCAGACTGTGTTAGGGCGGCTGACATGCATGGATCAGAAGTGCAGCGAGGTAATGAGGAAGACGGCACCACTCTGCCTATGCTGCCCTTATGCTCCCAGTGTCTCAGAGCCAGAGCTTGGGGAGGAAGATCCCTCATACTTGCCCTCTTAAAATCTGGTTTGCCACGGGCTCCTGGGTTTTGACCGGACACCCCCCCCCCTTCTCGTTTGCACCAGTGCAACCCCTTTTTCCTAAGCAAACACAATGTACCAGATTGTAGTTGCTGACCAACACCACAGATTGTAAACAAAAGCAGTAACACTGTCAAACTAGTAAAACATTGCATAATGATGACAGTTCAGATGGAGTTCTTGCCATCCAGGAACAAAACAAGCCCTGCTTCTGTGTCTGTCATCGCCACTGTGAGGGATAAGCGTCTGCACTGCCAATGTCTTCACCACAAGGGCATAGGAATCTTTCAGGGGCTGGGAAACCACAGTGTCCCGTAAGAGAAAAAAACATAACTTATCATTCAGGAAAGAACAGAACCCTGGGAGCCAACCATTACAAATGAACTTTGTCCCAATGTCCCTGCAGCAAGTTATGTTGGTAAGAGTCTCTGCTCAGTAGCGCAAGTATCTGGAGGCAGGTTCATCATTCCCGTTTCGACTGACAGTGAAGGTAAGGTGAAATGAGGGGATGATGGCACAGCTGTGGTACTTGAGGGCAGGGGTCGCACTGGTCCCAAGGGGGCCTGCACAAATGTGTCTGCTTTCTTTGGGGAATGAAACTGGTGAGGAGTGCCCTGGATGTTTACCAAAAACACAGCAGGATTTAACAAGGAGTACTGGATGTCATGGTTCTGAGACTGGCTTTGATTTTATCAAATGCCTGCCACCTCTCAAGCACTCCCCTCTGGTAATCAGGATAAAAGGAGATGCGGGAGCCTACCACAATAATATCCTACTGTTCCCTGGCTCACTTTAATATGCTTGTCTTATCCTGGTACCGCAACAGTTTAAAAATCAGTGGGTGAGGATGGGAGTTCTGCACCGATGGTTTTAGCCCATCTAATTCTGTGAGCCCCATCCAATTCAAAATTGTAAGTGTCAGGATCTGATTGCAGCCATACCAGGAGTTCGGAGCAGAGGTAGTGGACTGGAGCCTTTTAGTCAAGTCCTTCAGAGAGGCCAAGGATACAGAGATTTTTTCTGTGTCCTCACACTTCCAGATCCTCCATCCTGGCAGTTATCACCTGGGTCTGCTGTTTAGCAGCCTGGAGGCAGTGTCATGCATGGATGAGACAATCGTGATCTGACCTTCCACAACTGAAACCCTTTGGGTAAGTGTAGCAAGGCTCACCTCTGTTTCAGTGACTGTTGCCCTTATAGTTTCCACTGCAGTTGCTGCTTTTTCTAGCAGTTGCATGTGAGGATCTCTGAGAGCTCCAGGTGGTCTCTTCAGTTGCTGGAGTGTGGCCATCTTCTTGGAGCTGGCTGACCCGGTTGGCGGCAGCGGATCTCTAGCAATCCAGCCGTGCAGTCAGCACGTGCAGGGGCGGGGTGCTGGACTTTGGGAGGGCTGACTTGGGGGTGGGGGTGCCTCGGGGGCGCCATGGCGGGTGGGAGGGGGTGGAGGAACTGGGGGTGATGGGGCAGCCATCACGGGCAACGGCCTTGTGTGGGGAAATCGGAGCAGCACAGCGAGGAAGGACCGCTGTGGTTCTAGAGAGGTGGCGGAGGGGTTAGGGAGAGGGACGGCATTTGGGAGGTGTGGGGGCATGGAAGGAATGGGCGGGGCTTTATCAGTTGGGCGGAGGGGCTGGGAGGGCAGTCAGTGGGCGGGGCCCGGCTGAGGAGGGATGGCCAACCTGTTGGGAGGGGATGGGACCTTTGTGGGTGCATTAGGGAGCCGGGAGGACCAGGGAGGGATACTGAGGCTTAATGGGGTGAGGAATGTGGGTAGAGGGTGGCGGTGGGGGGCTGGGATGCTGGGCGGGTGTTTCTGCTCAGTATTCACAAAAGAAGAGAGGGGAGTTGCCTGGACCAGGCAGGAGAGACACTCTGAAGACGGGGTCGATGCCAGTCCGTTTGCAGGGGGTTCTGAGAGGGCTAGTGGGATTGGGGGTGGATGGGGCGGTGGGGCCTGGTGGGATTCACCCAGGAATTCTGGGGAGCTGGGGTGGAGCTGGTGACACCGCTGACTACTCTCTTGGCGGTCATGGGGATGGGGTGGTGCCGGGGCTGGAGGGGCGGATGTGGTTCCTCTTCACGGGGTGGGAGCGGGACGGAGGCGGGAGGCTGCAGGCAGTTAGTCTGGCCTCAGTGGTGGGGGTGGTGGGCCGCTCTGGGGAGGGAGTTGTTGGGTGCCTGAGGCCGTGGGGCGGGGCCGGGCGGCGTGGATTCACGGTGGGGGTCGTGGTCGGACGAGTCTGGTGGATTTCTTTGACTGGGTGGCCGGGTGGTGGACCGGGGGCTGTGGACGTGGCCTGCCTGGATTTTGGTGGGGCATTTGATATGGTCCCACACAAAAGATTGATTCACAGGATGGCCAGCCTTGGAGTGGGTCCCCGGGTGGTAGCCTGGATGGAGGATTGACTGGACAGCAGGACGCAGGGGGTGGTAGTGGGTGGAGTGCACGGTGGGGAGGGGAGGGCTGCTGGTGGGGTGCCGCAGGGTTCAGTGCTGGGACCGGTCCTTTTTGGTGTCTTTGTGGGTGGCATTGCGGAGGAGCTGGGGGTGTCTCTTTGTGGGTGGCGGGGATCTGCAGCGGGGTTGATGCACGGATGGGGTGGGGGGATGGGAGGGACTTGGTGGGGTTGGAGGGTGGTCAGGTGTGTGGCGGCTCAGATTCGGTGCGGAGGGTGCGGGGTAGTGCCGTGGGAGGCAAGGCCCAGAGAGCGTGCTGATGGGGGTGAGATACTGACGGTAGGGTGGAGGGGACCTGGGGTGGTTGTGTCGGATGGCCTGGAGGTGGGCGGGCGTGTGGGGGCAGTTGGGAGGGCTGGGGGTGCATGGGGCATCGATAGTGGGGGCGGGGTTGTTGTCCCTCTGTGCAGGCGGTTGGTGGGGCCTGGCCTGAGTGCTGTAAAGTGGAGCTTTGGGGCCCTGCCTCCGCAGGGATGGACGGGTGGGGCTGTCCGAGGAGGGCGGCTGGTGGTGGTCTGCACCGGGAGATGTGTGGGAGAGACTGGGGAGCTTGGTGTGCGTGCCTTGGGGAGGAGGGGACATGGTGGGCTTTTGGGTGCCTCAGGGAGTTATGGGGTCCGGGTGGCGTCTTCGGGAGAGATGTGAGGCAGGGGCATGGTTTGAAGATGGAGGGGCAGCTCGAGGTAATGTGGGAGGTGTTTTCGCTGGGAGGGTTGTGGATGCATGGGGAGGCCTCCTGGGAGGTCGTGGAGTCGAGGCGGTGGGGACTTCAGGTGCATGGGATGGGCATGGGGCGGTCCTGGTGTGGGGTGGGGAGGTAGGCTGTTGGTTGGCTGGGATCTGCGGCTTGTCTGTTGGGTGGGGGTGGGCAGACTGGGTGGGCAGGCGGTCCTTGTCTGCCGTCAGATTCTATGTTTCTATGTTTCTTTTCAGCTTTTGGGGAGTTACTGACCTTTCAGAACTATCAAAGCCAACTTGCATACTCCTTCAACACCCTTCAGTTAAGCGTGCACTGCTGCCTGTAGGATTTGGAAGATGGATGGTGGTTGAGTTTTGCAGCGGTGACCTGGAGTTGGAAGCTTAAGTGGCCATCTTGTTCAGGCACACACATGACCTCTCCTAATTTATTAACACGACATTTTCTTCCGAAAAAGCATACTTAGTAATGTACCTCATTTCTAGATAGGGCCTAGGGTAAGGGGTATAAAACAGATAAACACATGTATTCAAAGAGAGGGAGGGGAACAGGCAAATGGAAAATATTAAAAAGCATTACTTTACATGTAGGGTGATTAAAATGTGGAATAGCTTAGCAGGTGAGGTTTTGGAATCCAGCACTATTCAGACTTTCAAAGCAGGACTAGAAAAATTCCTAAGGGAGAATGCATCAAGGGTTACACAACATGAATAGGGGTAGGTTGGAGTTGTACTAAAACTGGATTTATAATATGGGTTGTCAGGAACGTATAAGGTGATTGATATAGATTCCCTGCGTGGCCGTGCATTAAAAGCCCTTTTAATGCATGGTTCCATGGAGGGACTTGCACCTGAGGCATGCATTAAATCCTCATAACCCGATACCCTGGAGTGGATTATTGGTTACTTATAACATGGGTTGTCAGGAACGTATAAGGTGATTGGTGTAGAGCCCCTGTGTGGCCGTGCATTAAATACCCCTTTTCCATGGCGGGACGCAGGGAAAGTGCCTTAGGCATTTGTTCCCTGCTTGAGAAAGGTGAATTAGAGCTGCAGCCATTACAACATGTGGGGAAGTGAGACAGCCCCAGCTGACAAAATACTGTATAACAACATCTGGACCTGGTTTACTGCTCTGACGTGTGGCTCTCAGTGCCCGATGCAACAATGAAGTGCTGTTTCCCCACGGACCAAAATGTCATAGTGCAATCGGGGAAATGAGAGAGACAGAGAGTGGCAGCAGCAACTGCTTCTGTTGGCCGTGCCATCCCCCTCCAAAGCACTTGTCCCCCACGCTGGCATCAGGAGAGATGGGGAATGCTGCATGTAGTGCACAAGTGATGTTTTGCAGTGTGCGGTCTGGCGAGAGAGAGAGAGAGAGAGAGAGAGCGGGAGAGATACAGTGTCAGCCAAAGTTGCAGCAGTCTCCTTTCTCTGTGTCCAAACCATACAGAGAATAACAAACAGTTTCCCTGAACACACAGTTTCCCTGGGCAGCACATGCTTCACTATGTGGGGAGGGAGAGAGAGAGACATGCCGCAGCGAGAGAGCGGGACAAAAATACTGAATGAGAAAAATCTGCACAGTACCATCTCCCGTTTCTGTCTCTGTGACTTTATGCACACTGTCCTGGATAGAGAGAGAGAGACAGACAGACAGACAGACATAGAAAGCGACCTGGGTTTGGGGGGTGAAAGAGAGAGAGAAATACTGTATAGTTTTTCATCATCTGGCCCTGGTTTACTGCTTTCACCTTTGGCTGTCTGTCCCCAAAGCAACAACGAAGTGCTCTTTCTCCACAGACCAAAATGTCATAGTGCAGTCAGGGAAGTGAGAGAGACAAAGAGTGGTGGTAGCATCAGGAGAGATGGGAAATGCTGCATGTAGTGCACAAGTGATGTTTTGCAGTGTCTGGTCTGGCGAGAGAGAGAGGGAGAACGGGAGAGAGACTGTCAGCCAAAATTGCAGCAGTCTCCTCTCTCTGTGTCTCTCTCCGTCCGGGTTATTGCCACAAGGAATCACAAGCAGTTTCAAACACAACTTCCCAGGCAGCGTGTTGACTATGTGGAGAGGAGAGAGAGACGTGTTGCAGCAAGAGAAGGACAAAAATACTAAATGAGAAAAACCTGCACAGCACCATCTTTCTCTGTGTGTGTGTTCGTCTCTCTGTGATTTCATGCACAGTGTCCGGGGGGGAAAGAGACACAGGCAGACAGACAGAAAGTGAGCTGGGTTGGGGGGTGGGGGAGAGAGAGTTACACAGGGAGCAGATGACAAGGAGGGACAGGGCTGCAGATTGGGAGTGGCTTGCACACTAAACAATTCATCACCACAGTTATGTCATGAAGCAGCAGTGACAGAAATCAACATTACAGTACCTTTCTACCATTTCTGTCTTCATAGCGTCACTGAGGTATGGATTATTTCTTGCACACTACTTTCTTAGGTGGCAGGATACAGTATAGTTTTATAAGTTTTAAGAGGAATAGAAGTGTTTTTCTCTAATCTTCTCCTGTGGTTGGATGAGCCATGTTATAAAGTTCAATAACCCACTCCAAGGTATGGGGTTATGGAGATTTAATGCATGCCTCTGGTGATGTAAGGGCACTCGGCCTGTGGCCTCGTGTCTCACAACTCACCCGAGCCGTGCATTAAATCCCCATAACCCCATACCCTGTAGTGGGTTATTGCTCACTTAGTCATTTACCGTGCAGCAAGAGGAACAGACAAGATGGACCCCAAGTCCCTTTTGTCATTGCAGTACTATGTTGTGATGTAGACTGTCCTGTACAAATCAGTTACTGGAACAGGACAATGTACTCCCCCTTCCCAACTAAAACTGCAAGATGCCAGCGTCATCATTTTTCACATTGCCCTGAGGACAGAGACAGAACCCACACTAGATGTTGAAGTTTGAATGTTTCTTAAATCCTACATCACAAACAGTAAACCCGTAGAACAGTCTACCAGCAGAGATAGTGGACATGAAGACAATGCATATGTTCAGGGTAAGCCCGGACAAATTTGACAACGCAATCACTGGGTACCTTGGTTGGAAGAGTGGGTTGGAAATCACTATAAATTAGTACATGTTATTTATTTATTTATTTAATTTGTTAACTGGGTAGGAGCATTGGGCAAATCAATACCCTTTTTCAGGCCCGACTCGAAAATATGCAACAAATACATCATGACATTTGCAACAAATAAGTTAAATGCACGGATAATCAGCAAGTAGCACGTGTTGCACACGAGCAGAGGATATCAATAAATACATTTACAAACATCCTGACAAGACAAATATTCTTTAAACCTAGACTTACACACTTGTAGTGACATAGTGGTGCACAAACTGCTGGGAAGATCATTCCAAAAAACTGGAGCAGCAATAGAAAAAGAACCAGAACCTTTTTTAAGTTTACACAGTGGGGTTTTAAGAAGAATACTAGATGGGGACCTCAAACTTAATACAGTGGTACAGACCATAATAAGATCCTAAACAGGATAATAAGAACTGCTTTAAAAATTTGACAACCTTAAAAATAGGCCGGCTTACTACCTGGGGATAACCACCCCAACTGGGAATGAAGTAGGCAATGATATGAACGAGAAGAAGGGGCCAAAACAAAATAACATACATTACGATATGCTACTTTCAAAGTATTACTTTCTTTAGTCCCACGACTGCAGTAGAGACTAGTGTTATAATCTAGGTGAGGCAATAAAGAGCCAGTTGCAACAGAATGCCGAGTTGACAATGGGAAATACTTTTTGAATTTATATAATATGCCAAGCTTATTATTAATAGTACGACTAACTTAGGTCACTTGGGGCAATAAAGTCAGGCTTGAAACCAGTAGAACACCTAGATATCTAAATTCTGACACCTGTTCAATATCAGTACCATTCAAATCATGTATCTGCAAGTTAGGATAATTCCCGATCATGAAAGGTGAACTAAAAAGCATTGATTTGTTTTTTTTTTACATTCAGAACCATGGCATTCTGAGCAAACCACAGAGAAATGTTCTGAAATTCTGTCTCGAGTAGAGCAGCAAGACGATCACCATCATAAGATCGGTAATAGATAATCAAATCATCAGCGTAAAAGAGCATGTCACGTGAAGTACATAATGGTGGAAGTTGGTTAACAAAGAAAACAACACACCAAACTTGTTGATCCCTGCTTATACAGTGACAGGGGGCACCTTGATGAACCTAATGTCCCTTCCTACCTTAAATTACTGACATTACTACATGTAATTGTCATTTTGTGGTTGATTTTGGTGTGTTTCCATAGTTTCTGTGGAAGGCGTCTCAGAAATACTTAAGTGATTGCAGAATAGCTGGGGACCTGGCTGTAAAAAATATTGAGAGATAATGTTAGAGAGAAGGGAACAGAAAGACACAGACTGGGAGATAAAGAAACAGCTGTGGAGAGGGGAGTGTAGTCATACAGAAAATGGTGTGTGCGTGTGTAGTACACATGTGTTTGTTGCACCAAGCACATCTTAACCCTAGGTTCATTCGGACTGAGGGCCGTATTGTACGGTTTAACTTCTCTGACATCATCTTCTGTTTTTTTTTTGTTTTTTTAAATGAGTATTTTAAACCAATGGGGATTTTTTTCTGTTTTCTCTGCATTATCTAGCTGTTATAAGTATTGTATTTTCTAAACAACTGCCATGAGCTTCTGAAGAAGGACTGGTTGGTCCGAAAGCTAGAGCACTTTGTTCTTGTTGTTACATCTATGTTGGTCCATTAAATGGTATCAAATCATTTGCTTCTGGATCTATTCTTGCAAGGACCAATACGGCAACTACTAAATCAAGATTTCAACATGGAAGATACCGAATTGCGTAGAATATGGCAGTTACATAACATCAAGAAGAAATTGGACGGCTAAACAGTGACATCTATTTTCTAACCCAGTGCAAGAGGAGAAACATTATCCTAAAGGTCTTACTATTTGGAATCCATTAAGAAATACAAACAATTCTACTTATGCAGAACAACTTTGTCATAGGACCTCTGAGAAACTGAGAAATCACAGGATTCGCATGTCTACCCAAAAAGTTGTTCTTAACAAAGTTTGCTGAAATTGCAACCACTCTGGAAAGGGTGTCTGGGGAACCTATTCAAGACATCTTGAGAGATACACATTAACTACCAAGGACCTTAAGAAAAGCCATGCTTGTGAAAATAGGAAATTAGATGCCCTTCAACATACCATACTTCCTAACAACCATGAAGCACATAATGGAGTCACTGAACAACAACACAATACTGATGGGCACCTTTCAGTTGTTAATTTGTCCAACCACACACTGACTACTGGAGAACTGAATGTACTTTCAAAGGGCCTCACTTTCTGCCCAACAAAACCACTGGATAACATACTGTTTTGTGGTGAACTAGAGGAGTACTTCCGTGAGATTGAGACTTAAAGAATTCTTTCATGGCAGGAAGAAATCACTGGTAGTGAAGACAGTGCAAACAAGCAATAATGTAATGGATAAGAAAAAGGAATCTGATTTTACCCTCAAGTGGGCGTAACAAAAAACTAGACAATTATATTAATTGTTTCCGCCAACAAGTCAGTGGTCAGATCCTTACCAGGCAAAAACAAACCCATTATAACCTCTCTCCACTGGAACGGAGAGCTATAGGGACACTGAAATCAAACCACAACATTGTCATCAAAAAGCTGATAAAGGTTCTGCAGTGGTGATTTTAAACAGAGAAGACTATATTACTGAAGCTAATAGACAGCTAACAGATCTTACATACTACAGAGAACTGAGAGTGACCCCACTACAAGATATAAAGATGAACTATGTGACTTAACTAAAACTTTTCCTGACCATGTCCGAAAGAAACTAGCTCACCTCATTCCTGCTGAACCAAAGCCAGGGACATTCTACATGCTGCCTAAAATACATAAACCTGGCAATCCAGGGAGACCCATAGTCTCTGGTAATGGTACCTTGACTGAGGGGATCTCAGGGTTTGTAGAGACCATTTTGAAACCGCTGGTTATGGAAAGAGACAGTTATATCCAGGACACTACGCACTTGTTGCGTGTACTTTCTGGTTATAAGGATTTACCACCTGATACCATTTTAGTGACAATGGATGTAACATCCTCTACACTAATATTCCACACACAGATGGCATTTCAGCATGCCTTAAATACATACGTGAGAAAGGACCTGACAAAACATCAGCCCTGGAGTGGTGGGGAACTTATGGAATTCATTTTGACACATAACAACTTCAACTTCAATGGTAAACATTATGTTCAAACTATGGAACAGCAATAGGCACCAAAATGGCTCCACAGTATGCTAACCTTTATGGCTGACTTGGAGGAGGATTTTTAAGGCAGTATCCCCACAAACCACTGGCTTATTTTCGTTACATTGATGATTTGTTTATCATCTGACGGAAGGCACAGATGCACTCAAAGATTTTCATCACAAACTTAACAATCTCCACCCTACTATAAAGCTTACCTTGGAGTACTCTACCACCAAAGTTAACTTTCTGGACACCACAGTCATCATTAAGGATGGAACCTTACATACATGTATTTACAGGAAGCCAACAGACAGACAGAGATACCTGCACAGGAAAAGTAACCACCCTAATCATACAAAAAATCTGTCATATACAGTCAAGCACTTCGTTGTCAACGTATTTGTTCAAATGAGGATAGAGAGATACACATTTGGCTATGTTGAAAACACCTTTATGGAGCAGGACACTCTTCCAGGAAATTGACAGGATAACAGAGCGGCAGCTAAGTACCAAGACAACAACTACTCAATATAAAGAAAAGACAGCTACAGAAAGAATACCCTTGGTAGTCACATATCATCCAGACTTTGAACGTCTGCGTAAGATTATTAAAGATCTCCACCAATATTTAGTGAGGATGACACCCTTAATTGTATTTTTAAGGAACTCCACTACTATCTTTTAAACAACCTCAAATTTATCCAGCCTAATTATTAGGAGCAAACTTTCACGGAACAGAATACCATGTCACACAATGGCACCACGACCCTGCAATCAACGCCCCTGCAAGACTTGTGGGCTAATTTCTACCTCAGACTGTGTGGTTACATCACGAAACAGACAATTCAGGTGCATGGGAGTTATACATGCATGTCACGATATGTTGTTTATTTCATTCAGTGCAAGAGATGTCCACAAACAGGTTATGTAGGAGAGACACGCCAACAGCTCCGCACTAGGATGAACTCACAGGCATACTATTACAGCAAGGAAGACTGAAAACCAGTGGGCATCACTTCTCCCAGCCTGACCACTCAGTCTCAGATATGTCAGTAATGGTCTTAAAAGGAAATCTCAAAACACACAACAGAGACGAGCTTTGAGATTAAACTGATTTTACATCTCAATATGGTAGCAGATGGGATGAACTTGGATATTGGCTTTATGGACACTAGAAATTAACATCCACAGACCTTTTCTTCTTCAAGCTGACATATTATAGGACTTCAGCATGTGTGAGATGTGGATGCATGTGTGTATGTATGTTGTGTGGGTATGTGCTGTGAGGTATGTGATATAATAGATGTGGGGCTTGCTGTCACATTGAGGTAAGTCTCTATTTAGCTATATGGAGGTATAATGTGTTACTATTTTCATTTCACACACAACAAATTTCTCCTTTTATCTTTGCCTGTGTTGGGGGGATTGATTCCATTGCACCATATTCAGTTTACCCAGCCTGCTAGTGTACATACAGCAGTGTTATCTTATACTGTTATATATAATTTTTGTAACTCTGTACATATTGGGATGTGTGATCTCATTTGCTTGGGGGTCCTGCACATATCTTTTTACATTAGGCTAATATTGTAGTAATTTACTCAGAATTTCATTACAAGTTGTATTCCTTTGGGGAACAATTACAGTGACTGAAGTTAATATAGGTTCACTAGGAGAGAGATTGAGAGTGTGTATGTGTGTGTGTGTGTCTGTGGGGGACAGAGAGAGAGAGAGAAAAGGAGGGGGGAGAGAGAGAGAGACAACATCTCGTTTAAGCTATGTATCTCCCCCACCCACATTATTGTGATGTGGGGTGGGTTAGGTTGTACTGTTTGTATGAGCAGGAGGAGATAAATTACTTTTTTATCTCTTTTTCAGATTCCCTAGACACTTGTGGTACATGTAGTTGCTACATTCTCAGTATATATTGACATCAGTACATATCAGGATGCATGGTCTAAATTCCTTGAGGGTTCCTCTACTAGAGTTTTTGTTTAACACTAATATTATCAATTTATATTTATATTATCATTTACATAGTCCTGAGGTTTTTGTAATTTCTTGGGCCTTTTATTTAGCTTGAGAATACAGCTGGGTGACATGTCTAGCTAGGTTTACACATCACACAGTGTGCACTGATGTTTTTAGACAACTTTACTGGTATTCTTGTCTTTAATGCATACATTGTAATTTCATGAGCCCTATAACTATCTTAGTTTGTCTTTAAGCTGGGTGGGGTTGCCTTTCAGTAATCACATCCTTATACTGACTGTGACACTCATGGCTTGATTTGGGAGTTATCTGCTTCAGCAGTGTTATCTTATGTCAATTAAATTTATGTACAGTAGGATTCTTTATGTTTGTTGCACCAAGCACATCTTAACCCAAGGTTCATTCGGACTGAGGGCAGTATTGTCAGTTTAACTTCTCTGACATCATCTTCTGGTTTTTTTGTTTTTTTAAATGAGTATTTTAAACCAATGGGGATTTTTTCTGTTTTCTCTGCATTATCTAGCTGTTATAAGTATTGTATTTTCTAAACAACTGCCATGAGCTTCTGAAGAAGGACTGGTTGGTCCAAGCTAGAGCACTTTGTTCTTGTTGTTACATCTATGTTGGTCCATTAAAAGGTATCAAATCATTTGCTTCTGGATCTATTCTTGCAAGGACCAATACGGCAACTACTAAATCAAGATTAGTACACATGTGGGGGAGAGAGAGAGAGAGAAAGAGAGAGAGACTGAGAGAGAGAGAGAGAGAGAGACTGAGAAAGAGAAAACCATCCAGGGAAATACAGGCCATTCAGTTAAGTAGAAATATTTATTGATCAGACAGTTAAGGTACTGGAACAGCTACAGAAGGTTAGATGAGAGATCATGGAGGGAGAAAAAAATCATTGCACTTTAACAAGTACAGCGCTGTGAACTTACCAGGGTCACTGGCTCTCTTAAGCTTTCATTTGTTGTTTATCTCCTGCTGGCGCTGCTTAGCGGATCCAAGAAAATAAGTTACTGAAATTGAACAAAAGAACAAAACAAAAACTTATTTTCTTCAGTTCTGGAAATGTCCAGCATCTGCTGAAGCATGTCGCAGCTAGCTGGTGGTTTACAGGTTTTTTCCATGCAGTGCAGAGGACGGCATTTTAATTTAGCATGGATAAGCTACTGTACGTTAGCAAGAGGTTCCAGTGGATGTTGTCATGAGTGATGATGGTAGCCTGTCTGCTGCTTTGAAGAAGAATAATAATCAGCATTTATATAGCGCTTTTCATACACAATGTATCCCAAAGCACTTTACAAGCAATGCTAGACTGGTAGTGAAATGACTGGATGTGTAGTGGCAGCCACATCGCACATCAATACCGACACAGTGGATAAGCTGCATATCATAAAGAACGTGGGGAGCTGAAGATGAGGTGGAACATAGAAACATAGAAACACAGAAGTTGTCGGCAGATAAGGACCTCTTGGCCCACTTAGACTGCCCTATTTTCCCTATCTACTGTGCCACCGCAGACCCTACTCGATCTCTGGTCCCCCCTTCCCCCTTGTCTTATTTCTAAGGTCTAGCAGAGCCATTAGCAGAACTGTTTAGTGAGTCTCTGAGCACATGGGAGGTCCCAGAAGACTGGAGAAGGGCTCATGTGATCCCACTCCACAAGAGTGGTAGCAGGGAGGAGGCGGGGAACTACAGACCAGTCAGTCTTATCTCATTAGTGGGCAAGATTATGGAGGCACTCCTTAAGGAAAGGATAGTGCAACACCTGGAATCCATAGGGGCACAGGATCCAAGACAGCATGGGTTTACAAAAGGAAGGTCCTGTCAAACTAATCTCATAGATTTCTTTGACTGGGTAACCAGAGTGGTGGACCAAGGGGGAGCAGTTGATGTCGCCTATCTTGACTTCAGCAAAGCCTTCGACTCTGTTCCACATAGAAGATTGATAAATAAGCTGGGTAGGCTCAGGGTGGCTCAGAAGTTGGTCAACTGGGTGGCAAACTGATTGACGGGCAGAAAACAGAGAGTGGTGGTAAATGGTATACAGTCAGAAGAGATGCAAGTCACAAGTGGGGTACCTCGGGGATCAGTGCTGGGGCCAGTCATCTTCAATATCTTTATCAGTGACATTGCAGATGGACTAGAGGGTAAGGCTTGTCTGTTTGCAGATGACACCAAGATCTGCAACAGAGCAGATGATCCAGATGGGGTGGGCAGAATGAGAAGAAATCTGAATTAACTAGCAAAATGGTCAGAACAGTGGCTACTGGGATTTAATGCAAAGAAGTGCAAGATCATGCACATAGGGAAGAGAAATCATGAAGCCACCTATAGGCTGGGAGGGGAGTTGCTGACAGTCGCAAAGGAAGAAAGAGACTTGGGCATCATCATCACCGATGATGACCTGAAATCATCCAAGCAGACCTCTAAAGCAGTAGGTAAGGCTAGGGAGATGTTAGGGTGTATTAGTAGGGGTATCACAAGTCATAAAAGGGAGGTAATAATCTCTCTTTACATGACACTGGTTAGGCCCCATCTGGAGTACTGCGTGCAGTACTGGAGGCCACACCTTCACAAGGACATTAACCAAATTGAAGCAGTCCAGAGAAGGGCAACCAAAATGGTGCAGGGACTGCATCAGAAGACATATGAGGATTAACGGAGCTCAATATGTATACCCTTGAACAAAGGAGGGAGAGAGGTGATATGATCGAAACATTCAAACACCTTAAGGGCATTAACAAGGTGAAAGAGTCTAACATGTTTAAATATAAGAAAAATAGCAGGACAAGAGAACACAGCATGAGATTAGAGGGAGGCCGATTAAGGGGAATGTGAGGAAATTATTTTTCACAGAAAGAGTGGTGGATGCATGGAACGGCCTACCTCAGGAAGTGGTGGCTATGAACACAGTGCAGGGCTTCAAACAGGCATGGGATAGGCATAAGGGAGCAATACAGATGAGTATGAATAGATAGGCCACTGACAGAGCAAAGGCCGATGGCACATTTATAAGGTAGAAAAAGAAATGGGCAGACTGGATGGGCCTTGCGGTCCTTATCTGCCGTCAACCTCTATGTTTCTAAGGTCCCCTTGTGTCTATCCCATGCAAGCTTGAATCCTGTTACTGTTTTGGCATCCACTACCTCTGCTGGGAGGCTGTCCAGGCATCCACCACCCTTTCCGTGAAGAAGTATTTCCTCACATCTCCTCTGAGTCCCCCCCCCCAGCTTCATAGTGCGACCCCTGTCCTTGAGTGTCTTTTTCTTTGTAATATGCTACCGTCATGTACCTTATTAATTCCTGTGAGGTATTTGAACAGTTTCTATCATGTCTCCCTCTTTCCCTTCTTTACTCTAGAGAGTACACATTTAATTTCTTGAGTCTTTCCTCATAGGGCTTTTGATGCAGGCCCTGCATCATTTTGGTTGCCCTCTTCTGTACTGCCTCCACCCTATCTATGCCCGTCTGGAGATGGGGCCTCCAGAACTGGACACAGTGCTCGAGGTGAGGCCTACCCATCGATCTATACAGGGGTAACACTACCTCCCTCGTTCTGCTGGTGATCCCCCTCCCTATGTACCCATGCATCCTGCTAGCTTTCCATAATGCCTTATCACACTGCTTTGCTACCTTCAGGTAATCAGAAATGATTACCCCCAGGTCCCTTTCCTGTTTTGTTGTTGCCAGTACCTCCCCACCCAATGGTATGTTGCCTCTGGATTTCTGTGCCGCAAGTGCATGATTTTGCACTTTTTTGCAGTGAAACCCAGTTGCCAAACCCTTGACCAGTCTTCCAGCTTTTTCAGATCATCCCTCGTTATCCACCCCCCCCCGTTGTGTCCACTCTGTTGTAGAGTTTTGTGTCATCCGTGAAAAGGCATACTTTCCCATTCAGCCCTCCTGCAAAGTCTCTAATAAAGACATTGAAGAGGACCGGGCCTAGTACTGACCCCTGTGACATCCCGTGGGTCACCTTGTCTTCTTCGAGTGAGCACCATTTACCACCACCTTCTGACTCCTGTTGTTTAGCCAACTTCTTACCCATTTTACTACTTTTGGACCCACTCCTAGGCTGCCCATCTTGCTCACCAGTCTTCTGTGTGGAACGGTGTTGAAGGCCTTACTGAAATCCAGGTAGGCCACATCCACCGCTCTGCCCTGATCCACTTCCCTGGTTACCCAGTCAAAAAACTCGATAAGGTTTGTCTTGCAAGATCTCCCCCCATGAAACCATGCTGCCTTGGATCCTGTAATCCACTGGTCACAAGGTATTCTCCAATCCTTTTCTTTAGTAGTGATTTCATTACTTTACTCCCCACGAAGTCAGGGTGACAGGTCTGTAATTTCCTGCCTCTTCCCCATTACCACTTTTGTGAAGCGGGACCACATCTACCCTCCTGCAGTCCCCTGAAATTCCCCCTGTATCTATCAGTAGGTTGAACAGGGCTGTCAGAGGTGCAGACAGCACCTTCGTAAGCTCCCTCAGTATCCTAGGGTGTACCACGTCAGGCCCCATTGCCTTTTCCACTTTTAACTGTGTTAGTTCCTTGAGGACTCTCTCCCCTCTGTAAAAGGACTAGTGTCCAACTCCCTTCTGTTAATGCCCTTGTCCCTTATCTTTTTTCAACATGTCATTATTTACTTGCCTGGGTCAGACCCCCGCCCACCGGCACCCGCACCCCTGGAGTCAGTCAGTCAGGCGTGCGAATCGATACACCCCATCGCACTGTCTGGCCAATGGTAGCTCCCCGTTAATGACCTGTGGCTCAGAACTGGTGAAGACGCCACACAACTCCCGGGGCACAGGACTGACTATCAGCTACCGAGGTCGCACCACTAGTTTTCCTCCATTTCTACCCCTTGAGGAGCCAGATGTGCAATGGCATTGACACACAGATGTGCAGACACCCGCCGTGCTCCTCCCCTGTGTATGCCCATGTCTGTGGAGCACCCAGCCTCCGTTAGGTGTCACTACAGCACGGTGCATGTCCCTCACCCACCCCGAAGGAAGGAGAGCAGTCACGGAATGCTCGCTCCTTCCCCCTGCCAGCCCCCAGCAGCCCAAGCCCATTCTCGAACCTGGGTTGCTGGCGTGGCACGAGGTGTGGCATCCAGCGCCTCAACCCGCAGCGCCACCGGGCCGGATTCTTGTCCCTTATCTGTGGCCCGTCACCTACTCCTTCCTCCATAAATACTGAACAAAAGGATTTGTTCAATATGTCTGCTTTGTTTTTGGTCCTCTTCCACACAAACCCCTACTTCCCCTTTTAGCCTTGCTATCCCTCCTTTGTGCTTCCTCTTTTCACTTACATACCTAAAGAATGTTTTATCCCCCTTTTTACTGACTTGGAAATATTCTCCTCTGCCCTTTGTGCTCCTAACTGCTTTCCCTTTGTTTCTCCTGATAGCTCTCGCTATCCTTCTCCTTCTGTGTTGTCTTGTCCTTTCTAAATGCCATCTTTTTTGCACTTACTTTCTCCACTACTTCTTTAGAGAACCATAGTGGTCTCTTTTTTCTCTTGCCCTTATTAACCTGCCTGACACAGAGGTTTGTTGCATTCTAAATGCCCTCCTTTGTTTTTGCCCACTCAACTCCACCCAGTTTCCCTATCTCTGCTAGGGCCTGCCTAAGACATTCTCCCATTTTCTTAATATTGGCCCTCCTGAAGTCCAGGACCCTCATTTTAGTGTGGTTTAATTCTGGCCCAGTTCTTATATTGAATCACACCATACAGTGATCACTGGTCCCCAGGTGGCTACCCACCATGACGTCAGCAATCCTCGTTTGTCAGTACCCGGTCCAGTATTGCCCCCGCTCCCTCACGAGTGGGTTCCTTGACTAGTTGCCTGAGGAACGCCCCCTGCAGGGAGTCCAGGATGCTCCTGCTTCTACCTGTTTCCGCAGCTGGGAGGCTCCAATCCACATTCGGTAGATTGAAGTCCCCCACCAGCAATACCTCCCCCTTGCTTGCCATCCTTTGGATTGCTTCCAACATATCCTTAGCCACCTCCCCCCCCCCCATGCTGGAAGTCTGTAGATCACTCCTGTGTGAATAGCGGCCCACTTCCTTGTCTCCAGGGTGACCCACAGTACCCCTGCTTCCCCTGTATTTCCATAGCTTTTATGTTTTCCCTTACATAAAGAGCCACTCCTACACTTCTGAATAGAGCATAACCTGGTACGGCTATATACCAGTCCTGGTTTTCATTGCACCAGGACTCATTAATTGCAACTATGCCCAGGTCCACTTCTGCCATGGTAGCCTCTAGGTCTGTAATCTTGTTGCCCAGACTTCGAGCATTTGCACACATGGCTCTCGAGACTGTACTGCCCCCCCTCTCATTTTTCCCATTTGCCCTCCTTTATTTCCTCCACTATTCTTCTTACTATCTCTTCTTCCTTCTACCCCCTGGATTCTTATGTTCATTGGTTCCTTTTGGGATTTGTCTCCCTCCAGATTCCCACTACTGACCTTGTAAGCCTGTGGGGGGGGCAGTTTATGTCTCTCTGCCTCATTCTGCCTCCCCCCCTCGGCTAGTTTAAATGCTCACCAATGTAGCATTTAAACCGTTCACTGAGGATCACAGTTCCCCTCCTGGATGGATGTGAGTGAACAGTGTAAGGTTTGGATCAGTGACCCCCCCCCCCAAAAAAAAAAATAATCCCAGGGTTAAATCACCACATCTGTTGGGGGCTGTGTGTGACCTTGAGCAAGTCACCTGACCTTCCATTAATGCCCTAGTAAGAGGTCTCTGAGAACTCTTGGATTGTATGAGTACTCCTAATCAACGAAAGCAGGGGCCCTGCCTGTTGATGGTGTGCCTTTTTGTTTTTTTCATCCTAACATTTAAAACATCTTTTTTCATTTATTTTTTCATATCCGTAATGTCCTTTACCAGGATGAGAGTCCCAAATGTTGCATGAGACCTTAGAAAATATGTAAGGAGGGTGAGGTTTTCATCCCTTCCAGCTACAAATGTGGGAAGAAGTAGCCCCCCCCCCCCATATAAATGAGATTTTGCATCTCAGCTGGGCTTCCCTGGGTAAATACATTGTGAAATAAAATTTTACAAAGCAAC
Organism: Neoceratodus forsteri; assembly: GCA_016271365.2. NCBI lineage: Eukaryota > Metazoa > Chordata > Ceratodontiformes > Ceratodontidae > Neoceratodus > Neoceratodus forsteri. The sequence goes on from JADMNL010000024.1 coordinate 448,532,944, forward strand.
CAGTGAATAATAGCATAATTACCTTCATTTCAGTCTTTTGCTGGTCAGCTAATAACTGGTTGGTGCTCGTTTGTTGCCAGTGACCCTAACCATAATTGCCTGAGTGCTGTGTTTGATGTGGAATTGATATAGTAATTCATAGATGTTGAATGTGCAGACAGGTGCCGGCCGTCTGCCTCGAAAGTGATTGGGGTCTTAAGTGTCAGTGTGAAAAGCAGGGTACTGGAGTAAAATCAAGGGCAGCAAGCTGCCAGAAAGGATTCTTTTTTAAATATATTGCACATATGGTTTCCATGAAACTAGCACCAGCTACAGTAAGAATCTGGTTATGACTTTGCAGTGCAGAGTGTCTGAATGCCTGCGGAGACCATGAGAGGTGCTACTGTAATTGGGATTTTGGAAGAGCCTGTCACTCTGATCCTGGAAACAGGAGCATTCCGAAGGGTGGCACCAGTGTTAAATAAAACTAAGTCTCAAACCTGAGACTGCTGACTGCATGCTCGTTTTTGTGAAACAGTCCTGGGCTATTTATTTGGGGAAGGGGTACCATGCCATGCTATGATTGCCTCTCTGTCTCTCTTTTTTGCTGACCTGATTGATTATTGTATACTGCAAAATAAAGTGTCAGCACTTTTGCACACACAAAAAAGAAAACTTGAGAGTTAAGAGCTGGTACGGGCTTTGTCCCCAGAGGGAACGCGGCCGCATGTGCCTTCTTCCCAGAGAGAACATCACCACATTCGCCTTAACCAGAATGCAAGAACTTCTCTCCCCAACTCCAAAACCTAGAATCAGCATTGCCCTCCCCCCGAGGGGGCAGGGCACGCAGAACTCCTGCATTAACGTCAGCTGTTTACCTCAGAATCTTTTTTGGTTGGTGTTCTGCTCTGTTATCCTCCTGCTGAATAAGAATGTGTCCTTTAAATTTGTTTCAGGGTTGTTTTTTGACTGGGAAGGTGAAGGACCTTCTCTTCTGCTGTTATTTTGGTGAACAAATGTCCACAGTCCACCCCCCCCCAATATACAGTATCTTGGTATTCTAATCTACCTTGTTCTTTGCCCAAGGAGGTTATACAGCATAATGTAGTAACACACTAATTCAGTGACAGAAGAGACACCAAGTCCATCCTTTCCCCTACTTCATAAGTAGAGATGCTATAATATGCTGTGTAAACATGTACCAGTTTTTAGTGATTTTCCTGCTTACTCTGCTGTATGGGGAACATGGTGATTCCAATAAGCAGAACTTTTTCCAGGTTTACTTCAGTGGCATGATTTTCCAAGACTCAGTCTTCACCATTGATTCCCACTTATGGGTCTGGGCTGGAGGAACTAGGGCCCCGTGGGAGAAAAGCTTTTGGGCAGGGAGCTGACCATGGCTAGTGGGCACAGTGCCTGTGCAGCCCCTTGTGGTGCCACATGCCAGCCAGTAGCTGTTGCTGGCTCCCCCGCAACCTCAGTTGTGTTCTTCCTGCGGTCGAGTGCATGCCGTGAGAGCGTAGCACCTCAGTTCACCTTGTCACCACAAGAATTTAGCTGCATTACCATGTAGTTTTTTTCTTCTTTTCATGGTGCTGTCCCGTTTTGTTTATTATTTTTCTGCAGTACGGAAGTCCAAGAAGAAAGGGGCATCTAAGAAGGAACTCTGACAACTGCCCATTGTGCACAATTTCCCCTTTGGAAAAATGATGGGTTTGATGGACTGGCATCAGTCCTGTGTGGCCTGTCTTAGACACAACATGGATGCATATTTTGCCTGCTTCTCTATGGACCGGTGTGCTTGAAAACCACATGCTAAAGTGGGGCTGTCCAATCCCCACCTTCTGAGGCAGGTATCGCACACGTGCATCCAAGACTAGGTCACTATGCTTTCCCCCAGGATTCTTCCTGGGACCTCTGGTTCCATGGAAGTATGGAGTTCTCCTCAACCTCACCTTGCTGAGGAATCAGAGACTCCAGTGGATGGGTCTGGTCTGGGTGGTTGACTGCGAACTCTCCACATCTGCCTGCCTTGAGCAGCAGACGTCCTCAGTAACGAGGTCACAGCTATATGCTCAGTCTACACTGGTAGAGACCTTGTTGCCCATGTCACCTTTCAAGAATGCTTCTATTGGAGTCCCAGTCACCTTATGAATAATTAATTTGTGGGTTATTAGGAGTGCATCACATCCTGTGGTCTGGAGTCAGATACTCACAGGGATACTGACTATAAATCTAGTGGGGTAATGGCAAGGGGGAAAGGCAGAAAAGATGTTTAAAGTGCATGGTACCAGCAATTTGGAACTCATCCTCCTCCTCCTTTACACTTCAAACCCCACCCTAGAGATAGATTGCCAGAACTACTAAGTTTCTCAGACCAGTGTCTTCTGACATGAGGCTGATTGGGAATCATTACCCTGAATAGTCATGTGGGCAGAGCATTTGTGCAGAAACTCTTTCGGAAAGTTTCATATAGTACCTGGGTCCTTCAGCATGCCTCCAAAATGAAGCAGCTAGAAAACAATATCTATCATTGTACAGTGGGCAAGGTACAGGAATATGTGTCAACTACATTATTGATAGGGCCACCAAAAAGGTGTAGGCAGTGTGATACTAGCACAGCTTGAAATGACCCGAGGTGATCCAGGGCTGAGTTGCCCGGAAACTGGCATATAGCAGAAACAAAAAAACTTTGGCCATCCCCGTATCACTGTAGTAGTACTACCAGTGACAGTGCCAGTGACTCTGGATTCGGGAATGGATTTGAGTCATTCAGGGGCTGGCTGAGGGAGAGAGTTTTGTGTGTCCCAAGGACAGCAGTCCTCACTTGGGGAAGGGGAATACTGGTCCTGTTATGTCTGCCACATGGCAGAAACACATACTCAGAGGAAGGCCCGCCTTCAGATGCTGATACACGTTTACGTGCCTCCGCGCACACAGTGCATCACTGGGGAAAACACCAGGAGGAGAAACTCATGACTGTGGCTGGATGATACCCTGGTCCTCCACAGGTCCCTTGCCACCGACAAGGCACGTCCTCCAGGTAATCTGCATTGTGCTGTGGAGGGGTTAGGGCAGTCCTGAAGGCCCCACCACAGGGGAAGATCTTCCTTAAACGAGTGAAGGATATGCACCTGTCATAGCAGAAGCAGACATCCAGGAAAGGAACAGCAGCAAGTGAAGAGGTGACTGCTCTCTCAGTGGAAGGGAAGTAACTGCAAATCTAGGAGCTTTCATTGTTACTTCTTCGCATTGCTATTGCATTGGGGAAAGGAGGAATAGGAGTTTGAAGAAGGTTGTGCAATGGCTACGTAAAAGTCTCTTTTTGAGTGTGGATAGGAAGGATAGGAATATAAAAAGCAGTTGCTCAATATATCTAAACGTGTGCAACAAAGGGGGTAAGGGAAATAAAGAAAATGTTTTGCACTGATAGAGGTGGGAGAGAGGAGACTTGGGGGAGTGTTTGGTATCCTGCATCTGGAAGGGTGGGGGATCGCTAGTGGCAACGACAGCAATGGGTAGGGTGGTAGGCTGCAACAATCGCGGTGCACCAATCTTTCTAAACATTGCCTGGAGTGTGGAGGATGTTTATGTGCAAACCAATAGAAAACTTAGAAAGGAGATTGAGGGTCTGCAGGAGGAACTAAGACAGGCAAGGCAGATTGGGGGTGGGTTTAGCCCAATACTGGAGGGAGGAAGAAGGGGAGATGAGGGAGGGTGATTTAAGCCAACAGTGATGAGGAGAGGGTCAGAAGAAGGGAAGCAGAGACAAAGGGGCCCATGCCAGGAAGAACGATTGCTGGGAAACCAGGTCAGGAGACAAAAGACAAATGGAAGGAGGAGATAGGGACTTGTGAGGGGAGGCGAAGAAGTGGCAAAAAGTCATGGATTGGAAAGGAGAGAACAGGTTACTATGCAGAGAGAGGGAGCGGGCATTTGTGAAGGGCCTTCAGAAAATAGTTGTGCACTGCTAGAGAGGAAGAAGGTGGAGGAGGGAAATGATGAAATTAGAGGAGTAACTGATAAATGCCTGGACCAAACTGGAGCGGGAGGAAGTTCTGCTGAGAGAACTGCAACAGGGGCAAAAGGGAGAAATAATGTGCAGGAGGAAGAAGAGGAGCTGGAAATGAGAGAGGGAGATGAATGGAAGAAAGCAGGGAGTAAGAAGGGTGGAGTCTTAGTGCTGAGGGGCTCAATACTAAGAGGAGTCAGGTGGGGTAGCAAGGGGGAGAGACATAGTCGCATTTGGGTGGAGGCCATGCCAGGAATGACAGTGGAAAGGGTGGGACAATCTGTTCTGAAATATGCTAGAAGGGGGTAAGGACAAGCCTCATTTAATTATACATCTTGGGACAAACGACTTGGCTGACAAGACAGTAGATATAGTCCAGAGGAGGTTTGAGGAACTAGCACAATTATGTCAGGGGGCAGGAAGATCAGTACCTTTTTCAGAGATACTTCCAGTGCCCAAGGCAAGCACAACAAGAAAGCTGAGAATAGAGGAATTTAATGGATGGCTAAGAACCTGGTGTTGTGCTAAAGGGTATGGGCTGTTGCGGCGGTGGGGGGGGACCTGGGAGGACAGTAGTCTCTATGCCAAGGACAGACTACACTTGAGTGAGGAGGGAAAGAAAATGTTGAAACAGAGGATGGAGGAGTACACAGAGGAAGTTGGGAATTTAAATTAGGAGCGGGGGGATGGCAATTGGGCAAGAGATATGCAGAGACCACAGGTTGGGAAACCATATGAGCTTACCCTCCATAACAGTGACAAAGGACAAATGGCAAGTACTATTGGTGATGCTAGTAAAGGAGGGCAGGATGGGAGGGGGAAGGGTGGAAGGTGGTTACCCTTAATGCTAGGAGCCTTGGGAGGAAAACTGCAGAGTTACAGGTGCTCATGGCAGAGGAAGAGGTGGACATTGCAGCCATCACAGAAACATGGGCCACCCAATACAATGACTGGGACCTGTCTGTACCAGGGTACAGCTTATTTTGTAGGGACAGGGTGATTGGGAAAGGAGGGGGGTGGCACTATATGTGAAGGAAGGACTGAAGTGTGTAAGGGAGGAAGGGGAGGAGGAGGGTAATACGGAGTCACTTCGGATGCAAATCCAGGATTCCAAGAATAGGATTCTTAAAATGGGAGTGGTGTACAGGCCACCATCTCAGACAGAGGAGTTAGACAGGGAACTAGTGGGACAGATCACGAGGACCTGCGAGAAGGGTAGTGTGGTGATTGTGGGGGACTTCAACATGCCAGGAGTGGACTGGAGTACCCCAACAACCAGGAACAGAAGGGAGCAGGTACTGCTAGATGCCTTCCGGGACAGCTTCTTGCTGCAAATGGTCAGTGAACCAACCTGGTTCGGGAATACCCATGACCTTGTGCTGGCAAATGGGGACTTTGTGAGAGAATACAGTGGAGGAACTGCTATCAGGGAGTGACCACCACTCAGTATGCCTCACATTGGATATGGGCAAGGAAGGAGTGGAATCTGGCACAAGAGTGCTGGAATTCAGGAGGGCTGACTTTGGGAGGATGGGGGAAGTGGTAAAAGGGTACTTAGCCAGAATTCAATCTAGTATGGACACTAACCAGAGATGGGAGCACATAAAGCTGGGGATAGTGGAGGCAACCAAAACCTGCTGTAAGGCCCAGAGCAAGAAGGCTAGGGCTAAGAAACCAAGCTGGTTGAACAAGGAGGTCATGGAAAAGGTAAGGAGGAAAAGAGCTGCCTTTAGGAAGTTTATTTTATTTATTTATTTATTTTAACATCAGTTTAACAACCTTTGAGCCAGGGGCTCATTTACAAAGGTACCTCGTCACATAGAGGACAAAAATGGCAGTACAAGAAAGGTACAAGAAAACAGGGAGGGGGGAGGACAGGGAGGAGTAGTTGGCAGAATCGAAGGAGGTGACAAGGGCAGTAAGGGGAGCCAAAGCATCTACGGAACTCAGGCTGGCACAAGGCATTAAGAAGGGGGAGAAGGACTTCTTTAGGACGGTACATCAGGGAGAAAAGGAGCTGTAAGGACCACATAGTAAGGATTAGGAAGGGGGAAGGGTTGGGTGGAAGCAGGTGCGATAAGGCAGAAGCACTAAATGAGTACTTCTACTCAGTATTTACTAAAGAGAAGAGGGGGTGACACCCAAGGGGGGAGAAATGGCAGAAACGGGGGGAAGGGGTGACAGATGGGGAAATCATGGAGGGCAGAGTTCAAGAGGGTTTGAAGGCATTGAGGGTGGACAAGGCGCCAGGCCCAGGTGGCATCCACCCCAGGGTACTGAAGGAGCTGACAGAGGTCCTTGCAGGACCTTTGGCAGACCTATTTAATGCCTCACTACATTCAGGGTATGCACTCAGGACTGGAGGATGGCTCATGTGTTGCCCCTCCACAAGAGTGGCCCCAAGGATGAACCCGAAACTACAGACCAGTGAGCCTCACATCCATCATGGGTAAGCTAATGGAGATTATCCTGAAGGAGAGGCTGGTGGCCCTCGAGGCCAAAGGACTACAGGACAGCAGACAGCATGGCTTCATGCAGGCAGATCCTGCCAAACCAACCTGGTCGGAGTTCTATGGCTGGGTAACTAGGCAACTGGACAGGGGCCATTCAGTGGATGTCCTGTATCTGGAATTCAGTAAGGCATTCAACCTCGGTGCTGCATGGGAAGCTGTGAAGTGGTTAGTAGGCACAGGGCAGGTGCAAAGCTGGTGAGATGGGTAGGAAACTGGCTTCAGGGAAGGCAACAGAGAGTGATGGTGGGTGGGGAGCTCTCACATCCAAGGGTAGTGACGAGCGGTGTTCCACAGGGCTCGGTGTTGGGACCAGTGTTATTTGGGATATTCATTGCAGACATATCATGGGACATCAAGAGTAAGATCAGTCTGTTTGCTGATGATACCAAGGTAGGAGCAGTGGAGGATGACCTAGGGGGATGGCAGGGGTTGCAGGATGATCTGGCAAAGCTTGAAACCTGGTCAGACACCTGGCAACTGGGGTTTAATGCCAAAAAGTACAAGGTGCTGCATTTTGGGATGAAGAACCCAAGGAGGAGTTACCAGCTGGGGGGAGTGCAGCTAGCCCAGACAGAGGAGGAGAAGGATCTGTGGGTGCTCATTACAGTGTCAATGAACAACTCGGCACAATGTAGGAAGGCAGCTGCAGAGACCAACAAAATGCTGGGTTGTATTGCAAGGGGTATATCCTCGAGGAGGGAGGAGGTGATTCTGCCACTGTATAGGTCATTAGTTAGACCGCACCTGAAGTACTGCGTGCAGTACTGGCGCCTGTATCTGAAAAGGGACATTAAGTTACTGGAGGGGGCGCAGCGCAGAGTGACAAAGATGATCAAGGGGCTGGGGGACTTATCATATGAGAGGAGGCTGAGGGAGTTGAACATGTACTCACTGGAGGAGAGGAGGGACGAGGGACATGATTGAAACCTTTAAGTACATGAAAGGAATAAACAAGACAGGTACTGAGGGGCTGGTTCAAAGTAAGGGAGGGAGGGACACCAGGGCCATGATATGAGACTGGAAGGAGGAAGGTTCAGGAGGGAGATGAGGAAACACTTTTTACAGAGAGGGTGGTGGCTGGGTGGAATGTGTTACCTGCAGAAGTGGTATCCAGTAGAACAGTGGACTGTTTCAAAAGGGGAAGGGACAGGACAAAGGAGAGGGTTAGTGAAGGGGAGGGGTGGAAGGGAAGGGCAGCTGCAGAATAAGGGGTGCTAGCTGCACATTCGAGTAGACTTGATAGACCGCTAGGCCTTTATCTGCTGGCAAATTTCATATATTCGTATCTTTGGGGGACTCCCTGCAGAGGTAAGCTGTAGAAAAAATGGGTGATGGGGCTGTGAGGACCAGGTCAGAATGGGGCCATTTGGTGGAAGACTGATAAAGAATGGAGGAACATGAAAATGGATGTTTCAAGACTTAACTCTTCACTACTGGGGAAGGCAATATAGTGTAGTATAGTGTTTAAGAGTACTGAGCTGTAGACCTGGAGAACTGGGACTGAATCTCACAGCCGCCACTTGCATACTGTGTTGTGACTATGAGCAAGTCACTTAACTTCCCTGTGCTCCCAGGACGCACCTGGCAATGAACCTTGGCTTAATATGTCTTTCCTGGCCAAAACATCATAAAATAAATAAATAAAATAAAACTTTGATTGAGTCTCTATGTAATTAGCTAATCTTAAAATGTTTGTTTTCTTTATTTGGCTGTCCTGTTACAAATCGAACTGGGGCCATTTCAAGTTGTGAACGGTCTATCTCCTCCCTTCCTGTTGACTTCAGAGAATATTATTCTTAAGTTATAGTGAATATCCCCAAAAGACCATGTCTAGGAAAACTAAATCCAGGACCTTCAGTCACTAATTACAGGAGCACCTGATGGTTCATCCATCTTACTGAGGAATGCAAAAGGTCACATGATCATTTCATTTGTGCATGATATGAACAGAACACTTTGTGTAGTGTTCTGTGTATCCACACAAGTGGTGTATAGAGCATACTGTCACACTACAAGCTGCCCCCACTGCCCCACCACTGTGCGTAAAACCTGCTCTGGAGGAACCACTTCTCGTGGGTACTGAGGCAGTCATTCAGAATGAGTACTCAGCCCTTTGCTTATCATGCAAGTCTTTAATAAGAGGCCAGCTAGTTCCAGTCCTGATGGCACTTGTTTCTGATGTGGACACCTGTCCATCAGGAACTGGACTGAGAACCGCAACAGCTAATTTCACACAGGCCACTGAACTGCCTTCAATTTATTATGGCATTCAACCACTACCGCCCTTGGTTTAAATCTAGACCGAGTCAGTAGTGTACCAAAAGCCCTTATCTTAAGGCTGTTCAGTGGCTGGTGTGAAATAAGCTGTGATAGCTCTCAGTCCAGTTCGCAGTCAAGATTGGAGCTAACTGGCATTCTGCAGTAATAAGTGTCAATATGTGTGTGTGTGTGTGTGTGTGTGTGTATGGTTGTTTGTGTGCTGGGTCTCCACAATTCAGTGCTTTGTAGGGTGAAAAAAACTTAAAATGAAGTTGTCAAAAATTAAATGTACTGGAGATGCATATCCAGTATGGTAGCCACCACGCTTCAGAGCAGCTAAGACTGCAGAGCAAATATTAAAACAAGGGGAAGAGGGTCTGACATTTTTGTGTCTCCCACGTCGTCTCTGAGAAAGTTTGGTGTAGTTGCCCATTTTGCACAAAAAGGGGCCTGATCTAGCAGCGTCAATCGGCAGTGCATTATGCTGACGTTGTATCGCTGTGTAATACTGTAGCACACACTGCCCCTGCCACTTTAAAAGTGCAGCGTGCTGGAGCAATGAACATGGAGGGGAAACTCCTGGGAGCCTGATCTCCGTAATCTACAAATGGTCCTTTGTAATTAAACTGCTAATACAAGGGGATTAAAGTGTTCCTCAGAAAACAGTCGCTCTGTGTGCTTTTATATAGTCGGACTGCTTTTTACAAAAGGCCCCCGCCATTTAAATATTAATGAACTGTATGGCAGAAGGGGCTGAGAGGAAGGAAGAGAGGGAGGAGGAGGAAGAGAAAATTAGTATGTAATTTTGCTGCAGAACTGAGTTAACTGCTAAATCCATTCTCTTATTCGCTCCCTTCCCCCACACCCTCAATTCCTCAAAAGGCTGTAAAAAGAAAACAAACGGCATTAAACATTCAACAGTGAGAGCAACCATGTCCTCATTTCAGACCTATGTAGATTGTAGACCTTGCACGTCTTGTCATTTAATATACCCTTTGGGTGGGGGGATTTAAAGAAGCGTACCCTTCACCAGCAAAACTCTTATATTTGGCACCGGCAAAATGCAGTCCTCAGACATTTCCAAAACAGTTACTTTGGAGAGATTTTGTTCTTTATAAAGAAGGCTGTCTGCATGAAAACTGCATCTGTAGGTCGGCCCAGTGGCGCAGTTGCAGGGTATTCACTCGCTACTCCTTTGACCCAAGCTTGAGAACAGGATCAGTTTTCAGGGGCATGGGGGGAAGTGACAAGCATCCCACTGGATGGTTCTCCTCCTCCTTCAGGGCGTGGGGATTCTGTCCCCTGCTGTTTGACTGTAGCTCAGTGGACACTAGGTGGCAGTGCATGAGGAGGCTGCCTAAAGGGTCTGGGACTGCTGCAGATGCCAATACATGCTTGCCCATGCCTGCACATGCCCACCCCACGTCATTGTGTGCTGGCAATTGAAAAGGCAGGATCACAACCAACCTCTTAGAGGTCTCACACCCCCATCTGGGCACCCAGCTCCTTGACTGGATCCTGGTCCCACCAGGGAAGGTGCATTCCCCATAGGGCCCTGCCATGATGGCGGGGGGGGGGGGGCAAGTCAAGAAGGGGTAATCTGGAGGTCAAGGTAAACACTGGGGGATGGCAACTGATAGGGATTGTAGTCCAGGACAAAAAATAATGGATTGAAAAAGAAAACCTGGATCTGAGTCCCTTACAGCCGAGGCGATGTTTGGAGCTTATGTCATAACTCTCTGCTTGTGACATCATAGTGTGTTGCCATGGAAATGACTGAGATGTCACATGCAGAGCATTATGACTTCAGCTCCTAGATAAGCTTCAGCTGCATGTGAATTGTAAGTGGTAAAGTTCCTCTTGAGGATATCCTCAGTAATGAAGAATTGGAATGCCTTTGAAATTTAAATTGTTAAGAACGTTGTGTAGCTACGTTCTGTAGATGCCAGCTATGATTATGATGCTGGTGGCTGGACTCTATCTTTAAACACAGTGTAGCCATTAGTAATCACTTGCCTATTAGTAATCTGAGCGCTCGCAAGAAACAGGGTGCTAGTCTGCCCTTGGCAACCAGTTCTCTAGCCTACCACTCATAAGCACTAGCAAACTATATACTTAAAGTCCTCCATTAGTAATCACCTGACACTGCTAATAAACGTGCTTGGTGCAGCTGGGAAACACAGACCTCGCCCGCTGCCGGTGAGCAGCATGCTACCTGTGCAACAGCTCACCTTTGGTGACTGGTTTGTAGTCTGCTGTCCCTAATGGTGGGGAGGCTGGCTTGGTAGCACAAGGGCTAACACTTGCTACACTGGTAACCTGGGTTGGGGAACAGACTTGGGTCACTTGAGGGATGAACAGGGAAGGGGAGGGAGTATTGAGTGTCTAGGGACAGCTATCCTCCTTTGGGGGGGGCTCTGCATCCAGCTGCATGACTGCCACTGGGTGGCAGCACAGCAGGAGCACACAGAGGGGAGAGGGGCAGCCCCCAGATGCCAGGCTTGCATGCATGGGCGTCATTGCATGCCAGCACTCTCGGGGAACAAAACTAAGAGCTGGAGAAAAAAGCCCTGGTCTGCCATTATGCCAGCCCCCCTCCCCCCAGCAGGCCCACACATAACTGGCATGGCAGGCTCTCCACCACTGTTGAAGTCCTGGGCAAGTAGTGGATAACCAGTAAAGTCCATGAGAAGGTCGGTGACGAAGCTGGGGGGGGGTACATCAAGTGAGCTGGCGGTCAAGAAAAAGCCCCATTTAATGTCTCTGGTGGGACCACTGGGTAATTGAGAGGAAGGGGCACCTCAGACATTAGTAACAGCAATTAAAAAAATGAACTGTCCACACAATATGTGATTTTAATCATATGTGATATATTGATTGTAACCTTTATTTGTGACATTCTCTGGGTCACTTCTATGAAAGGAATTTTTATTCCTTCGAGCTTACACAGTTAACAAAATAAATCAAATTCTGTACACGAGCATTTCCATTTGAGCAGTAGGGGTTTATTTGATACAGGCTGGACTATTTTGCTGCTCCCATGTGTAGGAGCAGACACAGCTGAGCCGCCTCAATTACACGGGATGCTACAGGACCTGCAGGAGACTTCCATTAATTCACAACAATTTAATTTGATGTTCACTTTATCAGTAGCTCTCTTGTGGATGGACCTCTAACATTCCTGGCTAGCTGCAATACAATGAATTTCATAAATAGTATGCTGCAGGACTGCGCTGGCACAAACAGGAGCAAATGCAGCAAGCAGCGGGCTCTGACTTTGCCCTGCCTTAACCTGCTACCTTCCTCTGATGAACCTGCTAACAGAACATCTGGATTAATCCCTCCCCCCGAGCCTGGAACTCCTTCTTTATACTTGGTAATAATAGCTTGCATCTGTTGTTAGATGCAGGTATCCCCTTGCCCCATTCTGTTGCACCTGGTGCCATCATTAAGGGTTTGGGGGCTATAGTGGAAGGACAGAGTGCTCCCTCCCTTTCTCTTAAACTGGACTGGCATAGCAACATTCCTCCCTCTCTCCTTGCCGGCTTCCTAAGGCTGCCTGGTACTGGTGCTGGTATGGTCTTCTGTTCCTCTCTGCTGATTCTCTATCCTCCCCTGGATCTGGTGCCACTTCCTCTTGCAAATTTGATGCCAACTGATACAAGCCTCCTCAGTGACTCCTTTATCTGTGGTCTGAGAGTCCCAGGGCCTTGTAGCTAAAAGCTAACCCATCAAACCTGGCTGTCTCCACCAGTCATCTGGCACCTGTAAACTCTGGAGTTATCATAGCTCCCATTCTCCCCAGCTACTGATGCCTCTTTGATTTTTTTTGCTTAGCCTGGCTCTACCAACTTCTGGCTGCTGTTTGCCTCTGGCTCTCTGGATCTGGCCTGTCCCCATCGTCTCCTGGTTCCATTTGCCACTTTCCAGACCTCGCCCACCTCAGTATTTACAATCTCCTATTCCTGAAACAACTACTCTAGTAAGAGTATAGTAAGTCCTGCAGTATTACCACGGTCAAACAATCTGTTCTCGCAGTCACCTCTGGGCCTCCATATAGTAAATTATTTTTCTGTGTACACACCTCGTGTGGCTGTATTGAAGCACTGAATGTACAATGACGCTGATAACCACAGCAGTTCTTAACTTCACCTGTCATTGCAGTATATTACTGTTTTACTGTTTGTATGTTTGATTAGTGATGTGAGTATTGTGTTTATATTGTATATGTCACAACTCACTGCTGTGTACTGTTGCAGCTGTGGTTTTATATGTATTTTCACATTTGCTGCTGCTTACCTCTGAGTACTGCTGTACTACCCAGACTAGAGGTAAGTGCTGAAGTCGGTTTTGTTTTACTTACTACTGTTAATTTGTAAGTTAAGAGTTGGAAATTTTATTTTGATGTGCATGTGCACCTATGGAGCAAGGACATAAGGTGCTCTGATCTAATGTAACTCCCCCCCACACACACACATGACTCCCCGACTGTACCAGAACTTTTCTTCTCCATCATCGTGATTTTCCTTCCTTTATTTATTTCTGTAATTCATTTTTTTCTCTCGGACTGTTAACTTACTCCTTTAGTCTGGTCACAGTCCTGCCTCCCCTCCCCATCTGCCGCTCCCCCCTCCCAGCGGTCATGGCCAGCGGGGATCTCCTCATGACAGGGCCTGAGAGTGTCAGGTGACCACCGTTTAGACTGCTGAATGTACGTAGCGTTTTACCCTTTGTGCTTGCCCTGCCCATCACTCAGCCGATGCCAGGCGATGCTTCTATAGGGTATACACACACGTAGCGTCTCCCTATGGAGTAGGCAGGCTCCCTGGCCCACTGCAGCGGTAGCATCAGCAGTGGAACCTGGCATCACCCATTCTTGGTTAGAAGGTCAGCCCACCCAGGCCACCCAGATGGCTCCTGAGTCCACTCCCGAAAGCAGAGCGCTGGCATGGGAGCACATTGTGCTACCCACTAATCCACTGGTCGAACCTTTCCTTTTCTTATTTTTACTGCTTGATTCCACCATATGTCCTTCTTTGTATTGCTCTCCAACTTGTCCCCCACCCCTCTTTCCAACTCCCCCCTCTTCTCCTCTCCCTATACTGGTCTTCTCTCCTTTCCCTCCCTGAATGTTGATGCCGTCTTATGAACTATCTCTTTTTACTCCTTCTTATTCATATTGCTGTCTTCACAATGCCACTCCCCAGTGCAAAACACATTCCCTTATGCTCTTTATCACTCTTCTATTCCTGTTGTCAGAAGAGGTTACGCTTAACCCTGGCCCCACCCACTCTCCCTCCTTCCTTCCTCCCTTCCCAAAGGGCTGCGTGTTTTCCACTTGAAGGTCAGGAGTTTTCTGTCTAAGGTCATTCAGCTTAGGCTGTGAGTCAAGCAATTTCTTCCTGATATCCTGATTATCATGGAATCCTGGCTTTCTGTCCAGGTCAGTGATGGGGATGTTGGGAAATACACAAGCCACTGACAGGATCATGGAAAACGTGGGGGTTGTGCAGGTGTTTATGGGTGTCATACTTTCAGCTGCAATTTCTTTTATCAGTCAACTGTTCCTTAGTCCCACAAACGTCTGCTGAACAGACTCATGCACCTTTCTTATTTTTATCAGCATCATTTATGCCTCCCCAGGGCTAAGCCGAACTCTGGTACCCTAGCTTTCCAATCCTTCCTTTCCTTCACTGCTGAGCTCCTGATTCTTGGGGACCTTAATATTAATTGTCTCTTTCCAGAGCTAAATCTGTGATTAAAATTATTAAAATTGCTCAACCTTGCACCGCTCATAACAGAGCCTGCCTACCTTATTTCCCACACCACTTATCATTCCCTAATCAACTGGGTCCTCTTCTATGACCCACACTGCATTCTTACTTCTGGCACTGTTCTAGATACTCCTGGTGACCACCAGATGGTCTACTGTGTCCACTATATCTGCCGCTGACCCCACCTCAAGTTGATAGGGGACAGTTATTTGAGATCCTTCGACCGGCTCTTCTTCCTGGATGATCTTTCACATACTGATTGGTCCCCCATTACTATATCCACTGATACAGATGTGGACCAGTCCCAGTTACACTCTGAATTCATTACAGTCTGATACAAACACACCCCTCCTATGATGTCTTGTGTCCGATGATGGTCCCACCTTCTCTGGGTTACTGCAGAGCTTATTGACTGATTTAAAGCAGTGACTCTACCTGGCATTGCCTCAAGGTGTCTGGCTCCCCTGATGATTTGTTGATATACAAACAGTTCTGGAATGCCAGATTAAAGGCTACCAGGGATTTCAAAGCAAATTACTTTTCTTCCAACCTTCAAAACACGCTTAATTCCTTGGCAAAGTTCTGAAATGCCATCCACTCCCTTTTTAAACCCCCTTCCCCACCCACTTGTCTGTTCTAGTCCACAAATTAGAGGGCTGTCCCATATGTAACCCTAACCCCCCTGAGGAAGCTATTACTTTTAATGATTTTTTTCACAGTTTTTGCCCTCTTGCACCTCCCCTACCTCTTCTCCCTCCACAACTCAATTCTTCTCCCCCCCTCCCCTTCCCCAACACACACACCTCATTTTCATTCTCAGGCATCTCTCCTGTTGCTGTCCTCTCTGTTCTGTTCTTCCTCAGTCCTTCTAAAGGTCACAGTGTTGATGGGTTGGAGCCCAAACTCTTGCATCTCTCTGCCCCAGCTGTTTGCTACACCACTTGCTTCCCTCTTCAACCTCTCTTTTCAACTCAAAGTAGTCCCCAGGGCATGAAAGCAGGCTGAAGTCCTCCCCATCAATGAACCGAATAACTAACCTTCCTCTGGGAACTACTACTCTTGTGTCTTCCTTCCCTCTCAAAAGTGTAGGAGAAATGGGCTCTTATAACATCCTGGATTCTTTCTATGAAGACACACGTGCAGTAAACTGAGCATGTGAAAGTTCCCAGAAAGCCTATTGGCTAGAATGCCAGCTCCTCCAACCTCCGCTATATCTCCCCCATCAACCCTCCATGCAGGGGTGTAGCCAGGGATTTCTGATCTGCACACAAAGTGGACTCACTGCTACCCCGGGTGTAGCCAGACAATATACAAATATACAACAGGACCGTGTTTGTTGCCTCATTTGGCACAATAAATACAACTTTTGTATCTCATGGTAATGGTTGTTGCCTTACATGGGTAAATACAAATTCCATGCATTTTTCCCTAAGACACCCACATACCAGCCCAGAGCCTGTAAAGTTGTATTATCCTTGGGATGCAAAGACATTATTAGTGACCAGTCCTTCTAGTTTCGACTCCTATGAATAAAATTACAGAAAGGTTCAGTATTTTCTTTGTTAGTTTTCATGGAAAAAGGAAGCAGTTCAGAGCCTATTTGCTAACCCCCTTAAATAAAATTGCACACCATGGAGTGCTTGGAGTATGCCTGCCTACACCCATGCCTCCATGTCTCAGATCTTTCTTTCCACTGGAAACATGAGGCTATACCTTGGTTGCTTTGCCCTAGAGTTCCTTTTTCTCAATGTTTATTCAATCATTTACCGATTTTTCAGTTATATTTTACAGTAGCTACTTACAGAAGTTTGGAGCCTCTAGGGAAACTCCACAATGCCAAAAATTCTATGTGAATTTCCACTGGGACTGTACCGCATGGTTCTGATTTGTGAGGAAATAGCAGAAAGAATACCTGTCTTCAAGCGGTGTGACAACTGCAAACAAAAGATGCCAAGGATGGGTCCCCATGACATCTACCTCATTTGTCTTGTTCCAGTGCATGATCAAAAACTTGCCCTCTATGCAAGATCGTGTGGCCTGAGTCTTTGGCACAGTGTGATGCCAGATCTTTGAGCCCTGGATCAGTGCAGCAAATCAGGTGCGGATAAGGGCAAGGACCCGGCCCCTGGAGCTCTGCTTCAGTGTCTTCTTCTACCCTGGCAAAGAGTGCTTTGTCGAAGCTCTCAGACCCCAAACAGTTAGCCATGATTTATCTGGTTTCCATCTTGATAGAATTTGAAGTGGAGGTATGCCCTTGGACCTTCATAATGCAGACTGTGTTCAAGGGTGTTACACACTAAGCCCATTAACATGTCGGCTGGTGGTTCAGGCCAGGCAAGCCTTTAGGTTCAGCCCTGTGTAGGACAGGGTAGGGTAGACACAATACACATGAAAGGAAAGTATAACGCAAGACACCAAAGTTATTAGAGAGGGGTGATGGGGAATGGCAAGTGAGAACCAGTAAAGGTGCATGCGCATGTTTGAGGGTGGTATGCCTCAGTACCAGAAGTCTAGGTAATAAAATTAGTGAGCTCCAGACTCTGGTGGCAGACTGAGCTGGATCTAATAGCTGTTAAAGAAAGGTGGGTCAGTGTAAACAGCAATTGGGACATGGCAATCACAGGCTACACCTTATATAGGCGTGATAGAGCGATAGGTGGAGGTGGAGTGGTGGCCATCTGCATCAGAGAAGGGATTGAGGCAGTAGAGGATGTTGCCATTATGGGGCAAGGGGAGAAAGAATCACTGTGGGTCCAGCTCACAGAGTTGTCAGGTAGGAAGACTCGCATGGGGTAATTTACAGGCCACCGGACTATGGAGAAAAGAGGGATAAGGTACTAGGTGCTGAAGTGGAGAGAGTGGCAGCAAAGGGGGAGGTTATAATAGTAGGAGATCTCAACCTGCTAGACATCTACTGGGACTTCCCAGTGGCCAAGAGTGCCAGAAGCCAGGCCATCCTTGATGTCTTGCAGGACTGCATGTTGGTATGACAGATCATGGATCCCACGAGACAGTCAGCCACTCTAGCTGTGGTACTCACCAACTCAGAAAGAGTAGGTGGAGTATGATTGTGGAACCACTACTATATGGTTAGAGGCGGCCCTGGGCACCAGTAAGCCCTTATCCAAGGCTGACGTGCTAGACTTAAGGGCAGATTTCAGCCATATGAGGGAAATTGTACTAGACTGTTCAGCTGGGGTAGACAGCATCAGGGAGTGGTAGAAAGATTGGGGGGTATAAAAGGTGCTGTTATTGAGGAAACAAAATCATGCACAAGAAACATTATCAAGAGAAACAAGTGTAAGAGATCAATTTGGTTCTCTGAAAAGGTCAGAGAGGCATTGAGGGCTAAAAAGAGGGACTTTATAAGGTACAAAGCAAAGCAGGGAAAAGAAGAATGGGACGAGTACCAAGAGAAAACTAGAAAGGCCAATAAGAGGGCAGTCAGGGTTGCAAAGGAAGATATATAACTGCATATTGCAGGGGAAGGGAGAAAAGAGTTCTTTTGACATGTAAGAGAAAAACAAAGACGAGAGGGGGAATTGCTGGCTAATGGAGGGGGGCAGGATAATAGAGAAGGACAGCAGAAAGCAACTGTGCAAAATAAATGATAGAAACCTTTAAATATATGAAAGGCATAAATAACAATGGTACAGAGGGAATTTTAAGATTAAAGAGCTTGAGGGACACTAGGGGGCACAATCTAAAGTTGGAGGGTGGTAGATTCAGAAGTGAAATGAGAAGGCACTGTTTCATGGAGGGAGTGGTGACAAGGTGGAATGCACTGTCTGAGGAGGTGGTATCCTTGAAGATGGGCAGTTTGAAGATGGGCTGGGACAAAGTCAGGGGGAAGGTCACCAAAGAGGCACTGGGGGAGGGGTAACAGCTAGTATGGGCATGAAATTGGATATGTGGGTAGGAGAGGGGGGAGCAGCTGCAGTGTAACAGACTGCTAGCTGCACACTCGAGCAGACTAGACAGACCATCAGGCCTGTATCTGCTGGCGTTCATCGTGTATTTGTAGGTAAATAACTATATCTGATCAGTATTCACTAGGGAGAGTAGCGGGTCCGTGCTGGAGAATGGCACAAAGACAGCTGATGGAGGTTCCCAAAAATAAAACTGCAAACATTTACTGGTGAAAGAGTCGAAAAGGAGCTAGCAGCCCTGAAGGTAAACAAAGGCCTGGGGCCAGATGCTTCTGAGGGTGTTAAGGGAACTGGCATCAGTGTTAGCCGAATCCCTAGTGGGGATATTCAGTAGCTCTGTGCAGCAAGCTGTAGTTCCTTGGGGGCTAGAGGGTGGCAGACGTGGTTCTGCTGCACAAGGGGATTAGGAGCAGCTTAGAAGCTGTAGACCCATCAGCCTTACCTCCGTGGTAGGGAAACTGAACTAAAAGAGAAAGGGGGGATATGATGGAGACGTTCAAGTTCCTGAAAGGAAGTAACAGCTGGAACATGAGGATCTGTTTACCAGGAACAGAGAAGATAGGACAAGGGGTCACAAGTAGAGGTTAACGGGGGTTAAAAAGGATGTGAGGAAGTATTATTTTGCAAAAGAGTGGTCTACTGGTGGTTGCCAAAACCATAAATGGCTTCAAACATGACAGGGGTAGAGTCAAGGGGATATTAGCTGCTCAGTGGGAAGTGTGTGGGGGGGAGACACGGAGAACAAAAGAGGGACTAGAGTAAGTGTAGACCCTACAGAGGCCGTAGATCCTGGGGTATGATAGGGTAATATGGTCAGACTGGATGGACCATCAGTCTTTTTCTGACATCATCATCTATGTTTTTATGAGTTGAGAGTGACCCATGTGGCGGTGCGAATCTTCTCATTGTCCATTGCGAAGCATCACTTTATGTTTGTATGGACAGTACTGTGACCATATTCTAGGCAAACAAGTAGGAGGAACTCGTTCTCCAAATACTGCGAGGAGGCTCTGGTAATGTGACCTCTGGCACCCAGTCTCAGTGTTTGCCACACGTGTTTTATATTTATGTTTATTGTTTTCATATAATGCAAACCATTACAGTCTTATAAAGAGCAGTAAGACAATATACAGTAGCAGAAAACCACTACTTTGCAAGCAGTTGATATTCATTAATTTTGCTCCATAGTCTTTAACATTAGGAAAACAAGCGAAAACAGTTGAAAATGTTACTGGATTAATAATCAACCTTTAGCCTTCTCGGTGGCTATGATAGGAGAAACACAGGGAGAATACAGAAGGGAGAAAATATGCATCTCACCAGTGGCTGCTGCTTGAACTGTGTACCTAGGGAGAATTTAAAAGGTACCTGTAGGTCCCTCTGCACATACTCCCACTCCCCACCTCCCATCCCTCCAATTGATAACCATGGCAATAATCAAACTTTTTATAAGAGAAATTAAAAGTTAGGGAAGAACTTACTATAAAATAAGTGAAACATGCATATGCTGGTAACTTATTTTTTTATTGTCTCGGAGTTACAACTTTGAGCTAGGAGCTCATTTACAAAAGTTCCACATCATGGTTAGGTACAGAAAAGGGAAAATGACATGTGAGTACAGATTTTTAAGTTCATACATTGGTAAATACAGGGAGCAAATAGGAAAACAAATCATGGATTAAGTGTAATAAATACATGATAATGTACTGTGGCGGATTAATAACATAATATGAATAAACTGGGAATGCAAAAGACACAAGGAAAATTGGGAGGAGGAGAGGGAGAGGAATAGAGCAGACAGAGGCTGTCTTTGTCCAGGAGTTGCATGGGGGACGAGGGAGGGAGTGATTGGAGGGGGGATTGAGAAATAAGGTGAATGGGAGGGGCAGAAAGAGTATAGTTAGTACTCGGAGAGTGTTCAGGAATGGGCAGTAGTATGGGGGGGTAAGGAGAGTGCTGAGGAATGGGCGGTAGTATGGGGGAGGTAAGGAGAGTAGTCAGGAATGGGCAGTAGTATGGGGGAGGTAAGGAGAGTGGTCTGGAATGGGCAGTAGTATGGGGAGGTAAGGAGAGTGGTCTGGAATGGGCAGTAGTATGGGGAGGTAAGGAGAGTGGTGAGGAATGGGCGGTAGTATGGGGGAGGTAGGAGAGTGGTCAGGAATGGGCAGTAGTATGGGGGAGGTAAGGAGAGTGGCCAGGAATGGGCAGTAGTATGGGGAGGTAAGGAGAGTGGTCAGGAATGGACAGTAATATGGGGGAGGTAAGGAGAGTGGTGAGGAATGGGCAGTAGTATGGGGAGGTAGGGAGAGTGGTCAGGAATTGGGCAGTAGTATGGGGAAGGTAAGGAGAGTGGTCAGGAATGGGCAGTAGTATGGGGGAGGTAAGGAGAGTGGCCAGGAATGGGCAGTAGTATGGGGGAGGTAAGGAGAGTGGTCAGGAATGGGCAGTAGTATGGGAGTGAGGAGAGTGTTCAGGAATGGACAGTAATATGGGGGAGGTAAGGAGAGTGGTGAGGAATGGGCAGTAGTATGGGGAGGTAAGGAGGTGGTCAGGAATGGGCAGTGGTATGGGGAGGTAAGGAGAGTGGTCAGGAATGGGCAGTAGTATGGAGGTAAGGAGGTGTTCAGGAATGGACAGTGTATGGAGGTAAGGAGAGGTGCGAGGAATGGGCGGTAGTATGGGAGGAGGAGAGTGGTCTGGAATGGCAGTAGTATGGGGAGGTAAGGAGAGTGGTCAGGAATGGGCAGTGTATGGGAGGTAAGGAGGTGGTCAGGAATGGGCAGTAGTATGGGGAGGTAAGGAGAGTGGTCAGGAATGGGCAGTAGTATGGGGGAGGTAAGGAGAGTGTTCAGGAATGGACAGTAATATGGGGGAGGTAAGGAGAGTGGTGAGGAATGGGCAGTAGTATGGGGAGGTAAGGAGAGTGGTCAGGAATGGGCAGTAGTATGGGGGAGGTAAGGAGAGTGGTCAGGAATGGGCAGTAGTATGGGGGAGGTAAGGAGAGTGTTCAGGAATGGACAGTAATATGGGGGAGGTAAGGAGAGTGGTGAGGAATGGGCGGTAGTATGGGGAGGTAAGGAGAGTGGTCAGGAATGGACAGTAATATGGGGAGGTAAGGAGAGTGGTGAGGAATGGGCAGTAGTATGGGGAGGTAAGGAGAATGGTCAGGAATGTGCAGTAGTATGGGGAGGTAAGGAGAGTGGTCAGGAATGGGCAGTAGTATGGGGGAGGTAAGGAGAGTGGTCTGGAATGGGCAGTAGTATGGGGAGGTAAGGAGAGTGGCCAGGAATGGGCAGTAGTATGGGGGAGGTTAGAAGAACGGCCAGGAATGGGCAGTAGTATGGGGGAGGTAAGGAGAGTGGTCAGGAATGGGCAGTAGTATGGGGAGGTAAGGAGAGTGGCCAGGAATGGGCAGTAGTATGGGGGAGATTAGGAGAACGGCCAGGAATGGGCAGTAGTATGGGGGAGGTAAGGAGAATAGTCAGGAATGGACAGTAGTATGGGGGAGGTAAGGAGAATGGTCAGGAATGGGCAGTAGTATGGGGAGGTAAGGGGGTGGTAAGGAGAGTGGTCAAGAATGGGCAGTAGTATGGGGAGGTAAGAAGAGTGGTCAGGAATGGGCAGTAGTATGGGGAGGTAAGGAAAGTGGTCAGGAATGGGCAGTAGTATGGGGAGGTAAGGAGAGTCGACAAGAATGGTGTTCTGCCAACTCAAACCAGGCAGCTATTTACCATTCACACTCACATGCACACAATAACAGCACAATAAGTACAGCAAGCCAAAGCTTTATTATAACAAAATATAATACACAAGGTTATAAATCACCGATTCCAAAAGCTACATCCAAGCCTGTTCCAATGGCTGGGAAGCCCCCTTGTCAGCCTGGCTAGGAGTCTCACGAACCGGGAATTGGCCCTACAGCGATGCGTCCATCCTGCAGGTGAGGCTTCTAACCATAAAACTTAATACATCACCGATTCAATAAAGCAACATCCAAGCCCTCTTCCAATGGCTGGGAAGCCCCCTTCAGCCTGGCTAGAGTCTCAGGAATCAAGAACAGCTCCTGCAGCAATGCGTCCACTCTGCAGGCGAGGCTTCAAACCAGCATCTGGAAGAGTCCATTTTATATGTTTTATCTGGTATTTAGAAATGCTAAACCACCATGTCCTAAGCACTGGCCAGGTGCCCAGAACATCACAAGTTCAGCATGACAAACACCACTTAATAAATATTTGGCATCTGGCTGATCATCATGCCCTAAACACTGGCCAGGTGTCCAAAACATCATGAGCCAAACAATGCCAGAGATTCCAAAAGAAAAGTCTCATAACATCTTGTACAAAACATCTTATATAACTATGATTAAGCATTAAAAGTCTCATAACATCTTGTACAAAACATCTTGTATAACTATGATTAAGCATTAAAAGTCTCATAACATCTTGTACAAAACATCTTATATAACTATGATTAAGCATTTCAAAATGGAATAATATCATACAAAATGGAGTGACAATAATCAACACAATACATATATATATATATATATATATATATATATATATATATACACATCAAATGGGCAGTAGTATGGGGGAGGTAAGGAGAGTGGTCAGGAATGGGCAGTAGTATGGGGAGGTAGTTAGAGTGGTCAGGAATGGGCAGTAGAATGGGGAGGTAAGGAGAGTGGTCAGGAATGGGCAGTAGTATGGGGAGGTAAGGAGAGTGATCAGGACTGGGCAGTAGTATGGGGAGGTAAAGATAGTGGTCAGGAATGGGCAGTAGTATGGGGAGGTAAGGAGAGTGGTCAGGAATGGGCAGTAGTATGGGGAGGTAAGGAGAGTGGTCAGGAATGGGCAGTAGTATGGGGAGGTAAGGAGAGTGGTCAGAAATGGGCAGTAGTATGGGGAGGTAAGGGGAGTGGTCAGGAATGGACAGTAGTATGGGGTGGAGATGTGGTGAGAAGGTGTGCAATCAGGGAAGGTGGGGGGGAGACAAGAGAAGGGCATAAGGTGAGGGGGATAGTAAGGGAGCTGGGTAGATGGGCAAATGAGGGGGGAGGAGGTGAGGGGAATTAGAACCTGCAGTCACAGGTGCCAAGTACAGTCAGGTGCTGGAATAGTAAATTCTTAAAGGTTCTGAGTTTTGACACATTTATTATGTCCAAGGGGAGTCCATTAAGCTAGAGGGGTGCCTTGCAGACAAAGAATCGCTGTGCCAGGGCAGCGTGTTGGAAGGAGAGTTGTAGGGCATTTCTTCTTGTACCTCTAGCCTGGTGCGAGTTAGATGCAGATTTAAGGAGGTTTTGAATGGCTGGCGGTGTTAAACCAAGGAATGATTTTTTCCAGAGGAGGCAGGCCTGATATTTAATTCCCCCCTGGAGATTAAGCCACTTGGACTTGGTGTACAGGTTGCAAGTGTCCGTGAGCCTAGGTGCATTTAACACCAGCCAACATTATTTGTTTAGGGCTGTTCTGACCCTTTTTAGAGCTGTATCCATGGCAGCACAATGCACAGTTAGTCCACAGTCTATAACAGAGATTATAAACTAGAGAGGAGAAATCCTGGAAGCTGATTGGCTGAAGCAGACTTTGGCCCATGGCAATATCTCACCATATCGTCATGGTCCAAAACCGATTACCAAGGTGAGCTATTTACTAACACTTTAGGGCCATTTTATAATCGCAATAATACACTCCAGGGTGTGGTATATCATGGGATATCGTCACTTCTTGGGTGCATGAGACACTTTGCCTACAACCTCGTGCCTCACAATGTACCTGAGGCATGATGATATCTCATGATTTACCACACCCTGTCATGTATTATTGCTTTATTGTAAAACTATCGACAGGCAGAGACAGGGCTTCAGAAGTCATATTGTGCAGGTGCGTGTAAAGCAGTCCGATTCTGGTGTTGGCTGTCTTAACAATGTGATTTATGTAATGGGCAAAGGAGAGGGAGCTATCAAGTGTGATGCCTAGATATTTAAAGGTGCTGACCTGATAAAGTGACTCCTGTTTGTTGTTTAGGATAGTCAGCTGGCTGGCTTTGTATTTGCTTTGGGGGTTAGCAACCAGCATAACTTTTGGTTTTTTGTAGTTCAAGAGAAGCTTGTTTTGAGTAAACCATTCCTCCATTAAGGAGAAACTATTTTGGAGTTTGGATTCTAGCAGATGTGGGTGTGGACTACTGGAGAAGATGGCCACATTGTCTGTGTATAGCAGGATATTTTCAGGGTAGGCTCTTGGGATGGAGTTAAGGAACAGGCTGAACTAGAGCGGACCCAGGATGGAGCAGCACACCAGCAGTCACCCGCCTACTGTCAGAGAGGGTCCCATTGATTTTTACTTCTTGTGATCTGTTTCCAAGGTAACTTTTAAGTCATCCAGCAGTGTATGATGACAGCCCAGAGGCAAGAAGTTTGTTTTGTTGAGTAGGATGCTGTGATTGAAAGTGTCGAAAGCTCTAGTGAGGTCTGTGTATATCGACCCCACTAACTGGCTGTTGTCAAGTGCTGTATGGATGAAGTCAGTGTATTCCAGTAGCGCTGTGGTGGAACTATGGGCCTTCCAGAAACCATGTTGTTTGGTGCATTGGATGTTATATTTGTTAAGGTAGTCCACCAGTTGGTCAGAGACTATGCGTTCAGGGGCTTTGGAGAGAGGGGGTAAGATGGAGATAGGCCTGTAGTTGGTATGTAGGGCCTGATACCCACTTTTGTGAATCGATGTGACCACTGTGGATTTCCACTTCTTGGAGAATTGCCCAAATCTAAGGGATAGATTTAGTATTATAGTGAATAGCTGTATTATTTCATCACTCGTGCTAAATGAAGAGAAGACCAAGGCTGTCTTGTTTGGGACCAGATCCCTTGGGGCTGTCAGGTGCGACCTGCTCCAGCTCCACACTGCCCAAGGGAAGAGAGTATGGAGGTTGTTGACAGGATTAAGTACCTTGGGATCCTCCTTGACCAGGAACTGTCCTACAAAACTCACATCGACTCCTTAACTAAGTCCACCCACCAAAAGATTGGACTCCTCTACCGGCTGGGTAACTCTCTCTCTGACGAGGCTAGGTGAACTATAGCTAACTGCACCCTACTCCCCTCCCTACTCTATGGGGCTCCCCTGCTACAGTTCCTCAGGGAGGGAGAGCTAAGAAAACTTACAGTGCTCTACCATAGAGTGGCATGTTTCGCTACTAACCCCCCCCCCCAGGAGACACCACTGCGAGGCTCTTGAGGACCTCCGCTGGCCCACTATACGGCATAAGCTGGCCTACTCCTCTATCTGCTTGATATATAAATTCACCACTACCGGCCCTCCTCCCCATCTGTGTGGTCTGCTCAATCCCAAAGTGCAGTGCAGTGACTTGAGATCTTCGGCAAGTCTTCCCCTCGACATACCATGGGTTCGCACTAACCAAGGCAAGTGATCCTTTCGGCATGCCACTCCGCACCTTTGGAACACTCTCCCAGCTAGTCTGGTTGACAAGCCCATTCTCCCTGATTTTAAATCTGATCATTAAGTGCACTTGTTGGAACTTAGTCTCTGTGGCTGCAATTGCTAGCCCCCTGTCTGGGCATTGACTTGTAATCAGTTTGCCCATAACTCCTCTGCCATTACCATGTCTCCCACAACACTCATGTGTAATGTACTGTGTACCTGTCTAACAGACTGTGCGCTTGCTGTTCTTTAATGTGCTCCATGCCCATTCCAATGTATGTATGTGCTGTAAACTACTGTAAATTGCTTTCAATGTATGTATCTGCTGTAAACTACTGTAAATTGCTTTCAATGTATGTATCTGCTGTAAACTACTGTAAATTGCTTTCAATGTATGTATCTGCTGTAAACTACTGTAAATTGCTTTCAATGTATATATCCACTGTAAACTACTGTAAATTGCTTTCAATGTATGTATCCGCTGTAAACTACTGTAAATTGCTTTCAATGTATGTATCTGCTGTAAACTACTGCAAATTACTTTCAATGTATGTATCTGCTGTAAACTACTGTAAACAGATTCCAATGAATGTATTTTTTTTGCTGTAACTAATCCTGGGTCGCCCCTAAAAAAGGGACCTCTGGTCTCAGTGGGTTTACCCGATTACCAAAATCTAAATAAATAAATCAATGGAGCGGGCTATCAGTTTAAGGTCGAGGGAGTCATTACTGTGCCTAAATTTGCCAAGGGAGCACTGGAGATACTTTTTGGCTTCGGAGTAGAAGATTTGCTTGAAATAAAATTAAGGTGTTCCAGTGGGAGTCAGATTATGGTCGGTTGGGGTCTCTTCCAAGTCTATCTTATTGGTATTTAGTAAGTCCGGGGGGAGGATGTGATTGAGGTGAGAGAAGGTGACATTGAAGGTGTCCGCAGTTGTTTTGGGGTCTTGAGTAACTTCCCCATTTACTAGGAGCATAGAGGGGAAGGACTTGCTGTCCTTTCCTGTGAGCGTTTTTATATTGCTCCGGAATTTCTTGCCATCCCTCCATTTGTTGCTAAGGCTGTCTTTAAAGTGCTTTGCTTTAGCTAGCCCGATCTCATGGGTACAGGCATTTCTTGCTGCCCTATACCGCTGGATGTCAACTAACTTGCCAGTGGCTGTAGCTTTGTACCAGAGATGGTTCCTAGTCCCCATGCAATGAAGTAGATTTTGCGTGATTCCGGTGGTGTTAATACTCTTTAGTTTACCTTTTTTTTACCGGCACATAGATGTCACATACTGCGTTAAATGTGGTGATAAAGTGATATAGGGCCTGGACAACATCTTGAAGGGCATAGAGGGGGGCCAGTCACGCTAAGATGGGATTTAAATGAGCTTAGTTGCCCTCTTTTAAGGACACGACTTGTGGCTTTGTTAAGGGGAGAATTTGTGATTCTGTTGGTCCAGAGGCAGGTAACTGGGGGAGTGGTCACTCAGCGAGGCAGCAAGGACTGATGCATCCATGATTCTCTCTGTCTGGTTTTGTAAGCACCTAGTCAAGCAGGGTTTTTGTACCAGTCCGGTAAATAATTCTAGTCAGGGCTTCAACCATTTGGTAACTGCATCAGTAGTGGCATGGGTGCTGAGTATGATCTGTGGTTTCAGGTATTAAGACCCAAGTACAGTTACAAAAAGTGAAAGAAAATCCGGTGTGACACTGGTAATCAGAAACTGGTGTGGTGGGGGGATAGTTTTCTAATGAAATGAGGAGACAGCACACACGGTTAATATTCTTCTTTCTACTTAGATGCATGGACCAGTTACACATCCATGCATAGCTGGAACTGCTTAAGTTCTTTTTAATTTGATTTGAATTACTTTTAATGCTTAACAACTTCATTGGATGGACTGATTATCCTCAAAACATATTTAGTCAGGAGCTCTGGCAAAAGAGTTGTATGAACAGCTGTAAAACTGCATTAAATGTGCAGAAGGTACACCAAGAAATTCTCATGGTTTTTCCTCTTTACTGTTGAGATGAATTGTAGACACTGAAGGAAATGCATATGTTTATTATATATAATGTCAAATAACCTTCATTAAAGTTGAGTTAAAAAAACAGTGAAAGTCTGCCTGCCACCACGCAGTTGGCACTATTGTCTAGAAAGTGAAAGCTCAAGTCCTCCATCCGATTTCAAATTATGCCACACAGTCCCCAAAATTTTCCAGGAAAAACAACAAAGTGGAGTTAGATAAGTAATAAACTAATTAAAGTCCCAGATTCTTACATAAAACATTCAGTTAAAGCCGTGTATTGCAGTCCTGTAGCAAACACACCTCTCAGACCTGCCAGCCATGCAGTGACAAATGGAAAAAGTTTCTCACGCCAACATTTCAGTCTCCATCTGATTCTTCCTCCTGTGGTTCTGGATGCAAATTCAGCCTTAATCTTCTCCAGCCACCTACCTGACCCCCTTGGGGTCCAAATATTGCCTTGATTTACCTTCATAGAGAATTTGGAGGCAGCAAGGAAGGTGTGTACTACTCCCAGAGCCTGAAAATGCGGACAGACTGGATCAGACATTTTGTGCCAGGCTGTAGTCTGAAATGACAAGTCAGGATACACTTTAATGTCAGCATCATCAATATCAATTGGATATACTGCCCTGACTGCCGATAAAACACAGTCCCTGATTTCTGCACCCAACGTCTTGAGTATGCAGTGCTGGTTGGCAGTCTACAATACCACTTGAGGGTTAATATGTCAGTTGGGGGTTAACATGATAGGCTTTCTTAAAACTGATATAGTCAAAGCATTCAGATAGCTGAAGTTTCTCTAAAAGTCATGCTTTGATAAAAGTCTAACAAGTTCGAGCCTTCTACCCCTCCTGGACTCCAATAAGTCATACATTTCCTGCCCTGACTTCATTCTTAAAGGCCTCCAAGTGTCCCTGAACCTGGGTATTCTTCTGAACCAGGTTCGCCACCAATGTCAGAGTGGAAGTCAACCTGGTTTCAGTATCAACTACTCTTGCCAACAGATCATGCAGTTGGGTATTGGGTGCTTCCAGTTATCATAACGTATGCTCCATCTTTCCATCCATGGCTTTCATAGATTGAAACAGCATCTGCCAGGGGGGCTCCATCTCAGAGGATGCGCTGCCAGCTCTGGGGCTACCCACACCACCAGTGACCTTCCCTTGCTGATGCTGGCCCACTTTAGATGGTCCTGGTGGCTTGTTTTTAGACCGGACTGTGATGAAAGTAATACCTTTCATTTCCTGAACCCTTCAGGAATCCAATTCTACCACTGACTTTTTAAATTATTTTATTAGTTAGCTAGATCAAGGAGAACTCCAGCAAGAGATGTCCTACCTCAAAAATGGTTCTGTAGCATCCCCAGTTGCCACACTTCTTGCTGACAGGGATAATTGGAAGGCTATAGCTTGATGTTCAATGGGGAGGGGATAGCTTCTCCCCCATTCCCTATTTAACATCAGGTCACCTCTCGCTCTGCTTTAAGTGTTTCAGCAGCACTGGGGTTCCTGTGCGGTTTGGCAGGTGCTGCTTTTTGTTTGTTCTCCATCTTGTCCTCTCCTTTCCTCATTCCCTCTGCCCTCCCTTGCATTTGTTTGTCCGATCTGCACCACTCCTCCTTGTTTCTCTTGTGTCCCCTGGGTGTTTGTTCTCCCAGTTTCCCCATGGCTGTCTGCTCTGTTTTGCAGCCTCCCCCCCGTCCTGCCTGTTCTCTCTCGTTCTCTCTGTTTTGTTTTCCCCTTCCTCCGCCCTTTTCCGGTACCTTGCTACTGCCCACTTCATTATTTCATCCTTCCTGTTCTGTGCTCTTCCTGCCTGCTGCCGTTTCGGGCCCTGGTTGCTGGTGTCCTGCCTCCAATCGCCTTGCCTTTCTCGCCGCCTCACTCCTCACACTCCGTTCTTCCTGGTGCTCCTGTGTGTCACCTCCCCTGCTGCTCCGTGGTGCCTGGTCCAGCTCCTAGTCAGTTCCTGCATTTGTTTTCTTTTTTGGGGCTTTCCTGTCTCGGTGACCGGCTGCCCCATCAGCACTACTGCTGCGATCTGGATGTCATACTCATCGCACCACATCAACTCTCCTTTCTGTGAAATCATCCTGCATTGAGTAATCATAATTTAACAGATGTTTAAGGTGGCAACTGTCCCCCATTCCAGCCTGCTTAGCAGGATTTCTAAACAGTCTGGTATGCAATTTCCCTAAATGTTTAGCAATGTTTATATCAAGGAAACCAATATAAAATTATTACATGAATGGATCCTTTATTAGTATCCTTATGTCTCTTACTGTTACCTTCTGTATGACCTCACCATGATGCCCTTCCTGTCAATAACATAATTGGATACTGTAGGTATGGGAGGATGTATTTCCCACATTGAACTATAGTTACTGTGCTGCAGGGGATTTATACAGGTCCCTCAGTCTGTCTTCCTCCAAGTTCAACTCCCAGGCATTCAATGCAGCCCAGCACATAGATAACCAGTGGTACTATTCTGACTCCATGAACTCTATGACCAACACCTGGGTCACTGTGAACACGGTACTGCCAGAGGTAATGGCCATATATATGCCCTATCCCTCTTTTCCAGCCTGATGTCTATCTACTTCAGTTTCCTCAAGGGACTGTCTACATGGTCTATGCTCTCTACTGCAATATTTTACCCACTACTCCCTTTCATGGCTGCCTTTCCCATCGCTCCTGCTACCTGAGTTACTGCTTCCTGCAGCAAGGAGTTCTATTCGTTGTTTGGAATGATTACCACATCAGCATTCGGGCATCTCATTGCAGTCCAGCCAGCCCTGGCAAGGCTTAGTAATGTTGTGAATAATGTGTCAGTCTCCAGGAATCCATCTGCCATGCTAGCTTCCTGAGTTATTATTCAGGATCATACGACCAGACTTCCACTGTTCCCTAATCCTTACCATCAGCCCTCCTTTCGAACCATTTATTATCAGCAATCAAGAAAGCTATTCTTTAAGGCTTGATATCATATATTTATTGCAGATGGTTCTTCGAATATTGCCCTTTCTGCGGTGAAGCCGAACCATGTAGGATCTCATATTCCCAATCTTGTACTGCTTGTGATATGGCGATGGTGGACCACGTGGGGTCCCGCCATCTCTATCGCACACTACTAGATGGAAGGAAATGCATTACTTGGATATGGCGATGGTGGACCATGTGGGGTTCTGACATCTCTATCAGGCAATATTGCTTCTGTGGTGAAGGCAAACCACGTGGGGTCTTGCCTTCCCATTCCTTCTCTTCTCGATCCATACAGTGATAGTGGACCACATGGAGTCCCGCCATCCTTATCCCGCACTACTCCATGGGGCAAGGAGTCCTGCCATTCATTTCCTGCTCAATTTTGCTATGCGAATACGGACCATGCAGGGTCCCGCTTTCCCACTCACCATCTACTCCAAGGAATCAACTCTTTGCATCTTCAGGTCCCGGTACTGCAGATTGGTTGACGTCAGGTCATCCTCCTTACTTGAGAACATGTTTCACAGATCTACAGACAGCGGACTCTTGCATCCTTAACTTCTTCAGCCTGTTTCGGCGATGATGGACCACATGGGGTCTCGCCATCCCTATCAAGCTCTAGTGCTTACTGGCGAAGGCAATCCACATGGGGTCTTGCCTTCCCATTCATGTGGTACGGCGATGGTGGACCACATGGGGTCCCGCTATCTCTTCCACACACTACTCGATGGACCTCATTGCATTACTCAGATAAGGCAATGGCACACCATGTGGTGTCCCGCCATCCCTATCACTCACTATCTATTGGAATGGTAATGAAGGACTACGAGGGTCCCACCAGCCCATACATACACACCTTCAAAAAGGGCCTACCATAGCTCAAAAGTATTTCCTAATCACTTCAGGAGTTCATACATGCAGGTATCGCTTTCTTTACCTTGGACCACAATGGACTCTCACTCACAACGATACCCTCTTTATCACCTGGATCACTATATACTATGGTAATGGCAGACCACATGGGGTCCCGCCATCCCTTTCCTGCATTCCCTTCAAAGCCTTCCTTTTCTTCCAGTCCTACTTTTTTGACCATCGCTTCCCCTTGAACTATGCATCAGACAGCCATTATGGACTTCTCATGGACCATGTGGTAACCAGCGATTTCAGGACATGCGGGTGCATCCTGCCATTCCGTCTCAACCCACACTCGTGGGGCCCTCCTTACTCAACTACATCCATCATCTTACAGTTTTCGACGGACTTTTGCCTCCTCACCTCAGATTCATCATCTATGGCGATGGTGAACCCACGTGGGGGTCTCACCATCCTGCCACTTCCTATTGCCCCTCAAAAGAGTGTTATCCTCTCTACTCAACCGGACTTATTCTTCTTGCACTGCAGCAGACCCTCATCAGGGTCTCACCTTCCCAGTATTGACCACCTAGACTTTCAGTTGCTCAAACAGGATACTTCATACATCAGGACCTCCATGGGAATAACATTCCCAGCTATTCCTACTTTTGAGCCGCCATTTCTACAAGGCTATTGCCTTTTGTCTCGGATTATGTCACAATACAGCCATGGTGAATCCTCAAGGTTCCTGCCATCCCAACAAACAGACTCATTATGGAGCACTATCTGTTACTTAACTACCATGCTATGGATTTACATCAGTCGTCTAACTAGACTCTGAGTAACCATTGTCACAGCTTCCAGACAGCATTTCTAGTTGGACATTTCCATCTGCTCGAACTGTCATCTGCAACATCGACTTCCTCCTCCCTCGACCTCAAACAGGATACTTCGACCAGCAAAAAAAATCAGACCGACCTCTGGACATAACCAAACCTAGCTCTAAGTCACATTAGGATTATTCTTCTCTTAGTATGCCCAGGAGACGGGTAGGTCAGTAGCCATGGGTCCCTCGGAGGTTCCCCTATGGCTTTTTTTCCTCTCCTGCGTGCTACTGATCACAATCTCCAGAGTTGGAGGAGGTAACCACTTCACTATTTCTTTTTGGGCCTTAAGTCTACACCTACCCAGCATCCTACAGAGGGTGGGATGTAGAGAAGCGCCAAAGCTACAGTCATAAACACCAAGCATATACCATTCAGCTCATAGGTACACACAAACACTAAACTATGTACCCCACATTGAATTGGAAGGCTATAGCCTGATGTTTAATGGGGGGGGGAATAGCTCATCCCCATTCCCATTGTAACATCAGGCCACCTCTCGCTCTGCTTCGAGCATTTTGGCGGTGCCCTCCATCTTCCCCTGCCTCCTCCTCCTTCTCTGGCACTCCTATCTATCCCTTTCCGCTGGGCCTTAAGTCTACACCTACCCATTGTGCTACAGAGGGTGAGATGCAGGGAAGCGCCAAAGCTTCAGTCATAAAAATCAAGCATATACCATGCAGCTTATAAGTATACACAAGCAGTGAGCTATATATCCCACATTGAACAAGTTGGCAGGCAATCTCAGCCGCCTGGGAGACATGAGTGATCTTTACACCGGGAAGTTGTGTGCAGTGTCTATCAATGTTGGAGGAATCCTCTCACATCAACCAGTTTGCATCCTAGGAAAACCATAAGCTTCCACTCATTTCTGCCCTTCCTCTGGTATGGGGCACAATTCTGGACAAATTATTTGTCATTAAATGGACCAGCAAATTCTTCTACACCTTCCTCCCTTCTTCTGCCGCACAAGGTATTGCTGAAGGCACATCGCAGTGGGATTCAACAGTTTCTCATAGCCAGGCATACCTCCCAATTCCGATATCAGGGCCTTTCTCAAAATAGCACACAAACTCACATTCAGACGGGACCTTCTCACTTGGTCCAAGGGGAGGATTCAGCACTCAAACTTGGAATATTTACATCTGACAGCCTAGTTCCTGAGAGGCTAGAGTTTGCTTCCCTCAGCGTCTTGGAGGAGATTCCAGTGGTGTTAGAGACATATCATATTTTATTTAGTTTTTGTTGACCGGGTAGGGTGTGCTAGGCAGACAGATGCCTATTTTCAGGCCCAACCTGGGAAATTACAAAGCAGAATAGTACAAAATCAGTGAGAGAGATTACAAACTCAGTGGAGTAGCATAGTGCACAGTACACAGGGTTGAATAAGTCTAACAAGTAACAAGTATTACAAGGATACAGATTATGCATTACATCATTACAATGAACATTCTAAGCAACAAAAGTCTAGGGAGGCTGGAACTTAAGTGCTAGGGTACAAGGTAGTTTAAGGTGGGGAGGTGTAGGTGCGCGGTCTAAAATGCATAAGGGTGAGGAGGGGGGAATAGATCCAGGGTAGGTAGACAATAAGGAACATGCACATTTAGAGTGTTGAATCAGGAAGGAGAGGAATGATCTTCTAAATGTGTCAGCCGATTGACAATGTTGAATAGAAGGTGGGATGTTATTCCATTGTTTAGGGGCATATGCCACCAACTTGAAGGACCTATGCTTTTAAGTGGAGGGGGTTCTTTGCATGGTTTCAGGAGTATGGTCCAATGCTCATGGAGTGCCCAATCAGCTCAGTTCTTATCTTTCTTTGTGCTTTGTCCACCATGGGCCTTAGCGGAACTTCATTGAAGGTGCACTGGGCTGCCATTTTGCTGTACCGACCCAAAGAAGGATTCCTCTCCATTACTTTGGAGCAGGTGGTCGGACTCCTTTTCAGTGGCCTTGACCATATGTTGCCACCTCTTTCTGAGTCTGCTCCTGCATGGGACCTGAACCTGGTCATGACCATGCACATGGAGTATCCCTTCAAGCCTCTGGCAATGTATGACCTTGGTTTCCTCTTCTGGAAAGGGAATGATATGGCTGCTTTCACCTTGGCCTGATGGGTCATTGAGCTGCAAGCTTTGTCAATTAACCTAGCCTGTAGGAAGTTCCATAAAGACAAGGTTGTGCTGCACACCAATAAGACATTTCCACCCAAGGTTGTTTCGGATTTTTATTTAAACCAATCCTTAGAGCCAATTCCTAGTATAAAACCACCCCCATTGTGCCTTTCCACTCAGAAGTGTGTCCTTGTGAGATTTATCCACACCTCATGTGATGTGGTGCAAGGCAAAGCTGGGTACCATAAACCACCTGTGAAGTGCCATGTCCCACAGCAACACAAGCACACCCTGGAGTTCTTTATTGCAAGTATGAAGGTATTCCAGATTAAAAAAGTTTGAAATATATAAAATTATGAAAAATATTGTTTAATGAAGAAAAAAACAGCAAGTAAGTAGTATGTAAGAACAAGAAAGATTCCAGCTGTGGTTTGGCGCTGAGAGCTGTCCGCAGGTTCTGTTCCTCATGGGCCAGTCAGGTTGGAGTAGGCAGATGAGGCGTTTTATAATGAACATTTTACCCCTCTAAATGCTAGAATGGAAGTACCGTATGTGACTTATCCTTGTATGAGCAAAGTATTTACCAGTGACCGCAGAGTGGGGAAGGGCGGGTACTGATGGTGGGGTAACCCAGAACTAAACCAGCTCCAGTTTCTCCCAGCAGAAGTCCCTGTAAGCAGTGGTAGGGAAGGTGCAATTACTGGAAGGGGGAGAGCTCATAGATGCATCAGATTCGATCTTTCTTTGAAGCAGTTGTTGTAGATGGTAGTGTAGGTGCTGGATGTGGTAGAGTGCAGAGCTACTCCAGTCCCAGTGTCTCCCAGTGGGAGTTACTGAAAGCAGTGCTGGTAAAAGAGCACATACTGTTACGGAGCTCACAGCTACTCCAATACTGGCCTCTCCCTGCAAGGGCTGCCATACCTAGTGGTGCGCAGGTTGGTTGTAGAAAATTCACAGCTACTCCATTCTCAGTCTTTCCCTCCAAGAATCAGTACAGGCAGTGGCGTTGGATAAAGTCTTCTTTGGGACCTCACAACCACTCCATTCTGTCTTTTCCAGCAGGTATTTCTGTGGGCAGTGATGTAACAGTACTAGCAGTGGGTGAGGGTGCATACAGGTACCATGGTCCCATAGTTTTCCACACTGGTTACCAAATGCAGTGGTGTAGGATTGCTGTCTGGGAAACTTACGCTCCAGTTCCCAGACGATAAGTTGGAGTCACTGTTGCCAATGGTGTAGGAGCACTGGCTGTAGGGGAACTCACAGCTTCTCCAGTCCATACCTATCCCAGCAGGATTCACTGTTGATACTAGCTGGTGTTGGAGCACTGGTTGCAGGGAAGCTCACAGCTACTCTAGTCCTAGTCTCTCCTAACCAGAGCCACTGTAGGCAGTGGTGTACGAGTACTGACTATGGAGGAGCCCACAGCTGCTCCAGTACCAGCCTCTCTCCCAGCAAAATTAACTGTAGACAGTGGTGTAGGAGCACAGACTGTGGGAGGAGCTCATGGCTACACCATCCCAGCCCCCAGCGTGAGTCACTGCAGGCAATAGTGTAGGAGTACTGATTGTGGGGGAGCTCCCAGCTCCAACAGCCTCATCTTCTGCCAGCAGGAGTTAATGAAGGCCATGGTGCAGCAGGGAATTGAATGACACGCAGGTTAGGAAAAGAAAGAACAATTTAAAACAATGATACTGAATATAAAATGATAATAATCCAAGCTGTACGAGGGATCCTTGCTCTCTCTCTCTTTCTCCCCGTTTTACTTTTCTGCAGTTCAAGCATTCTTGATGCTTGTGTACAAGAGCAGCACGGAGCCAATTGCTTAGAAAACTAGCTTCAAAAACAGTCAGGCCTGCTTTAACAAAGAGTATTAAAAAAAAAAAAGAGCCAGCAGGACTGTTACTGGATATGGCAGCCTGTAGCCTGTGCGCATCAAATAAAAGATTTTCCGGCAGCGCAACAGACAGCCCAGCAAGCAAAGTCAAATTATCCGCTAGAGTGAAAAATAAATGCAGGCCCCACTCCCAATGGTAAGTTTACGAGCCGTGATGATAAATAGTACCAAACCGCTGTGGACACAAAATTGTTTTTCCTGAGACTTTGCCTTGAGGTGAATTCCTTCATCCCAGCCGCTCCCTCCTCCTTTTCTCCTGCTTCTCACTTAACCATGCATCCACCCTCTTTCCTTCAATTTATTTAGGGGCTAGCATATATTTTTATGACTTCACAAACACTTTTAGAAGCAGTACTTTACCTGTTCATCCATATTTATCAAAGCGTGAATAATAGCTTTGTGAAAATGATAGAAACGCTACAGGATGTGCGGTCTCTGAGAAGTTTCACAATCTGTTTTCTATTTGACTCTCTAAGAATCTTTTGAACTGTCACAGTTATCTTTCTCCTTGCTCATACTCTGTATCAGATGGGAAGAGGGACACTCAATTTCTTTCTTTTCTTTTGAAATGTTTTTAATTTCTCTTTCTTCCACTCATGATCCCCCCCCCTTCATTCTGCTGTCCAGCTGCCTTTCCTGTCAGTCTTGTAGCACAACACTCCGGGCATAAGTTCAAAACTACCTGCTTGCTTGCCCCTCATGAAAGCCCCCAGTAGTTGACTCACCAAACCAAGCATTAACTCCAGGTCACCACCAAAATAGGGAGGTGCAAGAGTCAGTAGCTGAGTTGGGTGGACGGGGGCAGTGGGACTGAACATCATGCATCAGTTGAGAGGACCTTTTTTCCTCCCCAGTTAATAACCTGGCCACTTCCCAATCCCTTAGGCCTACCCTCCAACAGACCTGTCTTTGGGGGGGAGGGGGGTAGCCCACAGTATCCAATACTACACACCAGGCCCTCCGCAGGAAGTGATTATGTGCTGGAGGGCTTCCTCTCCCCACCAGAGTCATCATGTGGATTAATAGAGGGCTTCAGCCTCCAGTGTGGTCCACCTGGCTCCTTTCATGGGCATTTAAACTCACTAGAAATATGTTTTGCTTAAACGTACCTGCAAACACTTTCTCCTATACAAGCTCAACAGCAGTAATCTGGCCACTTGGCCTTTTAGAAAAATAGATTTTGTTGGCAGAAGAGTACCATAAGGCCCACCCAGTCTGCTGTGACCCTACATACCCAATTGAACCCCCAGGTGGCGCTATCCCAAGGGCTACTACCTCTGCCTGCTTAACTGCTAACAGGTTGAGGGGCCTAGGTACAATGGCGGGTGCCTCCACCCAGAGGTCAGGGTTTGCAGTAGTTAGACTAACTTGGTCACAGCCCTCTGGGACACTGAGACCCCCTTTTATTCCTGCTAGTGGCCCACACAATACACTTTGCGTATCTTCACTATTTACACTTACCCCCAGGACTGGTTCGATCAGCTTGACTCTGGGGACCCCCTGTAAAACAAGATAATGCAATGTGATAGCCACAGTACAATACTTTAACATAAACGAATACTTCAGTCAGTGTAACTTTGCTGAAACAAACAGATCTGATTTATTTAGGGGGCTATAACAAGGACAGGGGGAAATCAGGTTAATTAGATTAGACACCTTAATAATCACTGTACTGTGCACGTATTCAGAGTCCCTAATGTCACTCTTACTGGGTACCCAGGATGGTGGGGGGCTAGCCAGGATCAGTGCAGCTGCTTGGGGCCCTGTGATAGGAAAACACTAGCACAATACCCAATTGTAATCCGGAGCCGGTTGGCTCAGTTCATGAAGAAATGAAAAAAGGAAATTGGATGAAACACTTGCAATTAGACAGATGGCAGGGAGCTACCCTGATTTGCACTCACAAACTTGATGGTGAAAACTGGCTCAGAGGGGGTCATGGATTGCCAGACTCCCTCACACCACAGGTAGCTGATATTCTAACCGCCAGGCAAACAGCTTCGATACGCAATGGATTTAGTCCGCTTACATGCACTGGGCTTTCAGTCTACACCCCACACATTTATATGTAAAGGAAATTACTATACCAGGCAGCTACTCGCAGTTCCCAACCGCACTTACTGCTAACACGGGAGTTCACACTGCAGCTTCACTTTCCTGACGGATCGAGCGCGATTAAGCAATTTCTCCAGTCCTCTACAGGGTGAGTCTGGTTCCTACTTGTTCAGCCTCTCCTTCTTCTCGGTAGCTAGGGATTCAGTCCAAGTCAACACGGCAACACGCCGCCCGAGTTTTAGGCCTCTCACGCGCTTCCCGCGTGAAACTGTGGAGCGCAGAAACTCGGAGCTCCTTCCCTTGTCACGGCCACAACGGATCTAAACTCTCCAGTCCCAGAGCAAGGCATTTCCTTTAGCTCCACACTATTCTGTTGACTGGTCCGGCTGTCACTCACAATAAAACTCCCCCTGTTGGTGGAAAAAAGGTGCCAAGGTCAAAACTACATTTCCCAGAGTCACTGCCCATACAATCCTCTGGTGGCTGGCTCCAATTAAGAGTCCAAGTTCTGATTTGTCCAAAGGCTCCATTTTAGAGGCCCCCTTGCACTGTTTGGATCTATTCAGTATTTCATATCCAAAATGGAGGGGCCAAACACACACAGTCCCAGCTGCAAGAAAGGCAGATTAGACAAGCTACATTTCCACCAATACGCTACATGATTTCTGGCAAACAGTCACATCTTTGAAAAGTGCTCACTCTGCCCACTTAGCGACGGCAGAAACGGAGCAATTCGTCAGCAGCTCGAGCGGGAGTTAAGCAGGGAAACACACAGTCTCCCATCCAAATTAATTACGTCTGCACGCAGACAGCTCTTAAAGAGACAGTACCAGAGGCTCTAAAAGCACTCACAGATAAACGGCTTAGATGCCGAACACCATTTAGGCTTGGAGCATTCAAGCAAGCTCCTGGAAGACTT
Source organism: Neoceratodus forsteri (assembly GCA_016271365.2). Lineage (NCBI taxonomy): Eukaryota > Metazoa > Chordata > Ceratodontiformes > Ceratodontidae > Neoceratodus > Neoceratodus forsteri. The sequence continues at coordinate 448,572,578 of JADMNL010000024.1, forward strand.
TTGGGAACCCCCATTTGCAGGGGGGTTGCACAATGTTGCGGCAAGTGGGCCTGAGCATCCCTCAGCTGCCTCTACCCTCTCCATGTGAGTCTTCCTTTTAATGATACCTATGTGGTTGTCCCATGCATCCTTTAATCCTGTCACTGTCTCTGCCCTCTCCACCTCCCTAGGCTACCTCTTCCATTTATCCACCAGCCTTTCTGGGAAGAAATGCTTCCTCACCTCCATGTTGAATCGTCTGCCCACTAGCTTTCTTGGGTTCCCTCTTGTAACTACGTTTCTGCTCAAGCTAAAAACCTTCACACACTCCACCCTGTTTATCTCCTGAAAGTGTTTAAAGGTCTCAATAATGTCCCTCCCCTAACTGTCCAGTTTTCTGAGGAGAACTTGTTGAAGCTCTTCAGCCTTTCCTTACAGGGCTTCCCCTGCTGCTCCTGTATCATCCTGGTTGCCCTCTTCTGTGCAGCCTCCACCCCTGCCAATGTCCTTTCTAAGGAGAGGGCTCCAGAACTGCGCACATTACTAAGGTGGAGGTGAACAAATTAGTTGTGCAGGGGAGTATAACCTCCTTCCTTCCGCTTGCTGTGCCCCTCTTTATGCAGCCCCTCATATTATTTGCTCTCTCCACCACCTTAGAACACCAGACTTAGCAAAGTGTCCTGCATTTTTTTAATTTTTTTTTTTATTTAGTTGTTTAACCAGGTATAGCACAGTAAGCTGAAAGCTTTTTTACAGGAGCAACCTGGGAGCACAAGGAGGTTAAGTGACTTGCTCAGAGTCAGACAGTATGCAAGTGGAAGCTGTGGGATTCAAACCCAGGTCTGGTCTGCTGGATGTCACCAGATTTGCAGCTCAGAGCCTTAGACCACTGTGCTATACTGCCTCCTTTTGAGGTTGAAAATAAAAAAATGATCAATCCAGCAGCTTCCAAAGCATGAGCACTTACACTTGAGCAGCGTTTAAGAACCTGCCAAGTAAAGTATGTTGAACGGGACTCTTACACGTTCAGAGTTTACAACTGTAACCCCCCTTCCCCGCAAATGGGGGTTCCCAGAGTCTTCCAGGAGCTGGCTGAGTGCTCCTAGCCTGAGTGATGTTCAGCGTTTAGGCCGTTTATCTGAGAGTGCTCTTAAAGCCTCTGGTACTGCCTCTTTAAGAGCTGTCTGCTTGAAGGCATGATTAGTTCGCAGGGGAGACTGTGTGTTTCCCTGCTCGAGTCCCGCTTGAGTGGCTGACAAATCGCTCCGTTTTGGCCATCGCTAAGTGGGCAGAGTGAGCACTTATCAGAGATGTAACTGTTTGCCCCATATCATTTAGAGTATTAGTGCAAATGTAATTTGTCTAACCTGCCTTTCTTGCAGCTGGGACTCTGTGTGTTTTGCCCCTCCATTTTGGATCCGAACTGCTGAATAGATCCAATCAGACGAGGAGGAGCATCTAAAATGGAGTTTAAGTGGACCAACCAGGATCAGGACTCTCTGGGAGCTGGCTGGCTGGCCATAAGGAATATAGCTAGTAATTCTGGGAAGTGGAGTTCTGGACCTTGGCGCCTATTTATGCCAATAGGGGGAGTTTTGAGTGATTGACAACTGAAGTCCACCAATTGGACTGGGTGGTGCCTGAATGGAATGCACTGCTTTGTGTTTGGAAGGGCAGATCCGTCGTGGCCGTGACCGCGGAAGGAGCTCCGAGCTTCTGAGCTGCAGAGTTTCACGCGGGAAGCGCGTGTGGAGGCCTAAACTTGGGCGGCGCGTTGCCGTGGTGATTTGGACTGAATCCGCAGCTATCAAGAAGAAGAGAGGCTGAACCATTGGGAACCAGACTCACCCTGTAGAGGACTGGAGAAACTGCTTAATCGCACTCGGTCTGTCAGGAAAGGGAAGCTGCAGTGTGAACTCCCGGGTTAGCAGTAAGTGCGATCGGGACCTGAAAGCAGCTGCCTGGTATAGAATTTCCTTTGCATATAAATGTGTGGAGTGTTTGTGAAGGACAGCTAAACGAGTCCTTTTGTCCCGTGCGTGTAGACGGAAAGGCAATTGCATGCAGGCAGACTAAATCCGTTGCTGGCTGAAGCTGTGTGCCTGCCTGTAGAATTTTCCCCCCTGCTGTGCGAGGGCGTCTGGCAATCCATGACCCCCTCGGTGCCAGTTGTCAGAATCGAGTGTGTGAGTACAAATCAGGGTAGCTCCCTGCCATCACCTAATTGCAAGTGTTCCATCTGATTTCTTTTCCTTTCTTTCTTCATGAACTGAGCCAACCGGCTCCGGATTACAATTGGGTATTGTGCAAGTGTTTTTCCATCACAGGGCCCCAACCAGCTGCACCGATCCTGGCTAGCCCTCACCACCCTGGGTACCCAGTAAAGTGACATTCAGGGACTCTGAGTATGTGCACAGTACTGTGATTATTAATGTGTCTAACCTAATTAACCTGATTTCCCCCTGCCCTTGTTACAGTCCCTTAAATAAATCAGATCTGTTTGTTTCAGCAAAGTTACACTGTCTGAGGTATTTGTTTATGTTAAAGTATTGTACTGTGGCTTTTGCACTGTATCATCTTGTTATACAGGGGGTCCCCAGAGTCCAGTTGACAGAGCCAGTCCTGGGGGTAAGTGTACATTGTGAAGATATTCCTAATGCATTGTGTGGGCCACTAGTGGGAAGAAAGGGGGGTTACAGTGTCCCAGAGGGCTGTGACCAAGTCATAATAGACAGTACCAACCCTGACCTCTGGGTGGAGGCACCTGCCATTGGATCTAGGCCCCTCAACCTGTTAGTAGTTAAGCAGGCAGGGGTAGTAGCCCTTGGGATAGCGCCACCTGGGGGTTACACAACAGTTTCTCCATGTATATTTCCTGTTACTGTCATTCTACCCCACTGTTTGTTGTACCAGCTGAATGAGTCACTCATATCTAGAAACATCAAAGAAGGGTCAGCCTGGGCTGCCTCATGGTCCAGCGCTTCAGCCATGTGGGCGAACCTGCTTCACATGCTCGCTTGGGCCTGCCATGGTTATAGGGTGACCATGGATAGGGTAGGCTGCTAGCAACAGTGCTGCACAACTAGGGGATAGCTGCAGTGTGCTCCGGTGCTGCAGTGATCCCTGTGGTGGACCAAGGAGAGGAAGCTGCATCCAGGCAAGGTCGAGTGCAACTCTTTGTAGCCCCAGTAGGAAGTGGGAGGGTCATTGGAGAAAATGAGAGGAAAATTCAGTCATGGCCAACTGTATGACAGCCACTGGTGTTCTCAGTCCCGGGGTCGCAAAGAGAAGCAGTGTCGCTGTGTTGTGTGGGGAAGTTGATGGGGAGTGTGAGGAAATAAACGAAGTGGGGCTAAAAACCCTAAAGGGATTTTACAAGTTTCTTGAAATCAGTCATCACTCATCATGATGTGGAAGCATATATCAGCATAAGTCTTTTTAGGGTGATTTCATAATAATTTCAGTGAAAGTCTTTCTAGGTTAATTTTATAACAATTTTTTTTTCAAAGTCTTTATGGAAGTGGCAAGAGTAAATGCCATAGCTCCACTTGGATACTTGTGCTCGAGTCAGAAAAAAATCAACAACATAGCAGGAAGATCCAGCACAGAAAAGGCAGGTTAAAAAACAATTTTATTACAAAATTAATTTAATAATAATTTTTTTTTCCAAAGTCTTTATGGAAGTGGAAGGGATCATAGTTTGGCCCCAACAAGGTAGCTAGCCAGTCCCTTCACTTCCCAATTGATCCAGTCTACCCCGGCGCCCAGGCATGTAATGACGTGCGCCCTGGAAGAGCGTGGGGGTGCACCCATTAAAGTCAATTGGGTCAGTTTTAAGTCCACTTTTATACATAAGAATGGCCAGTGTGAGATTAATGAACGGAACTGCTTGACTAACAAGAGCCTTGTTAGTTGTATGTTCTCTTCATTAATCTCAAACTGGCCCTTTGTATGTATAAAAACAGACTTAAAACTGACCCCTAATGCAATAGGTCACCTCACAGTTATGATAGGCAATTCAGAGTTCACCCCAACGCATACAGACCCAGGATTTCTTAAGTGAAATCACAGTGCACTAACAGATACACACAACTCATTACAAATGACCACTGTGTTACATTTGATCACCTCAAGCGGGAGTTTGGTAGGTGATTTTTTATAGATCCTTACAGATTCAGCACTTTATCACCACATGGGACAACCTGTCCCACCTGGTTCGAGACCTAACACCCTGGGAAGATGGCCTGTTCTGGGCAACCAGATTGACTACTAAATGTATGTACATTTCCTCCATTTATAGTCTTAGCTAACTTCGGGGATAAGAAAAATATAAGAAAAATGGTGGGACAAGAGGACACAGCATGAGATTAGAGGGAGGCTGATTAAGGGGGAATGTGAGGAAATTCTTTTTCACAGAAAGGGTGGTGGATGCATGGAATGGCTTACCACAAGAAGTGGTGGCTATGAATACAGTGCAGGGCTTCAAACAGGCATGGGATAGGCATAAGGGGGCAATACAAATGACTATGAATAAATAGGCCACTGACAGAGCAAAGGCCGATGGCACATTTGTAAGGTAGAAAAAAGAAATGGGCAGACTGGATGGGCCTTGCGGTCCTTATCTGCCATCAACTTCTATGTTTCTATGTTACTTCCTCCCTAAGATTAGAAACAAATGGGAGCATGAGAGTAACTCTCCACTCATGGATCAGGAATGGGACAGGGTGTTGACAGAGGTGTGAAGAGTGTTGGCCTCGCCTACCTGGCAAGAATATAGGTGGAAAGTCCTGATAAATTATTTTCACACTCCTACTATCACCATGTTCTTCTCTGGAACTAATCCCACTGATAACTGCTGGCATGGCTGTCAGAACCGAGGGGATCACTACCACATATTTTGGGGTTGCGCAAGGATAGTGCCATATTTGACCCAAATAAGTGTGGAGCTCAGCAAAATTTCAGCAGTTGACATCAAAGCAGCATTCCAAACGCACATCCTGGGGCTACCACCTCCACTGGCAGACCACTGAAAATACCAAAACAGTTTTAGAATAATATGTCTGGTGCAGGTAAGGGGATCACATTCCACTGGTCATCAGCAACTATTCCCACAGTTCAGGAGTGGAAAGATAGGCTGGTTGCAGTTGTCTGTATGGAATGCATCAAGCTGTCCTCAGGCTTACTCTAGAAAAACTGACAGAAAAATGGGCTAAACGACATGCATACGCCCTCCCAGGACCACAGTTGTGGCTGCCAGATACCCTGGCCCTGGATACTACATGACAGTAGCATACTTTGTGTCTGTGGCTTCCTACTTAAGAGAGGTTGAGATGTAAGATGACTATGGGAGGTACACTGGTCCATTGAATTTATTGTGGCCACAAGGATCCTAGACCAATTCTAGGTATCAAATCAAATCATTCTTTATTTATATAAGGCGCCTTTCGTAAACCAAGGCGCCTGTACAATGTAACATAAAACAATAAATAATTAAAACAACATTAAAAATATTCAAAAATCGTTATAAGCTTTACTAAAAAGATAGGTTTTCAAAGCTCCTTTAAAACTTTGGACAGTCGGGCAGTTTCACATCTGACGAGGTTGAGAATTCCACAGAGTTGGGGCCATGAAACTAAAAGATCTGGCCCCTGAAGTTTTTAAGCGAACCCTGGGAATCTCTAGCAATCCCTCATCAGTGGATCGGAGAGAGTGGGGGGGGACAGTAGGGACAAAGGAGATCTTTCAGGTAAGCAGGTCCCTGATCGTGTAGGGCCTTATAGGTCAACAAACCGACCTTGAAGGTGATTTGCCAGCAAACTGGCAGCCAGTGCAGTCCGCGGAGCATAGGCATTATATGACTGGACCTAGAAGAACCAGTCAAAAGCCTGGCTGCCGCATTCTGCACTAGCTACAGGCAGTGAATCTCAACCCCCGGTAGCCCAAGGTAAAGGGCATTGCAGTAGTCAAGGCGGGAGGTAACGACAGCGTGGACCAAAGTGGGAAGATCATCTGGAGGAACCAGGTGCTTCACCCGGGTGATGTTCCTCAGATGGTAAAAAGAGGTTTTGACAACTGTTGACACCTGAGATTTAAATGTCAGACAGTCATCAAACACAACGCCCAGGTTCCGCACTCGGTTTGAGGTAGTCAGCTGGACACCCCCAAGCCATAAACCCGAGGGCTTATCCAGCCAACAAACCAACCTCCCAGTGACCCTGGTCCACAACCAACACCTCAGTTTTTCCGGTTCAACCACAGCCAGCTCACATTCATCCAGTCTTGGATTTGGCAAGACAGTTGTTAAAGACTGAAAAAACAGAATCTTGGTTGGGCACAAAGGACATGTACAGCTGAGTATCATCTGCATGGTGAAACGAACGTACCACCTAATAATTGCTCCTAACGGCAGCATATACACTGCAAACAACATGGACGCTAAAATGGAACCCTGCGGTACCCCGCAGGATAGGGAGACTGATGCTGAGGAGAAAATCCCGGACACCACCCTCTGAGTCCTACCCTCGCGGTTAGATCGAAACCAGCTGAGGACTGTATCAGTCCACAGATAGATCGCAAACGTTCTAATAGCACACCATGGTCCACAGTGTCAAAATGCTGCAGAGAGATCAAGAAGGACCAAGATGGAACAGGTCCTTCGATCTCTCGCTATTAGGAGGTCATTTAGTACCCGAACCAGAGCTGTCTCTGTACTATGCCTTTTCCTAAATCCAGACTGGAGAGAATCATAGACATTGTGGCTGGTCAAATGTTCATCCAACTGCGATGCGACCACCTTCTCAATAACTTTACCCACAAAGTGTAAGTTAGAGACAGGCCTGTAGTTTGCCAGACAGTCTGGGTCCAAGGAGGACTTCTTAAGAAGGGGCTGAACCACAGCCTCCTTAAGAGGATTTGGAAAAATCCCCCTCTCCAAGGACCTCCAGACTATCTCAGCAAGGATGGGGCCAATTTTATCCACACAACCCACTAAGAGACGTGTGGGGCGGTCCAAACCACAGTTGGTCGGACGCAGTGATTGGATGATCATCACAATGTCATTGATTGTGGGGAGGCTGAAGTCAGACCACACAAACTGGGTGTCCGACATCTCCTGCTGACCATCACAACTCCCACTGGAGAGGGTCAAGCGGATATCGGATCTGATTTTGGCAACCTTATCTGAAAAGAGTAGAGCAAACTCCTCACACCCGTTCTTGAGAAAAAGCTCTTCTGGGCTGAAGACAGATTGGATTGCACAATCTGTCCACAGTCCGGAAGAGCTGAGCTGGTCTATTCTGTGCAGCAGCAATCTCTCTGGAAAGGAATTCAGCCTTCTTACGAGAGATTGCGGATTGATAGACCACGTGGTGGTCCATCAAACTAAGTTTGTCACAATCCAGACCCGACCTCCGCCAGCACCTCTCCAACCTTCGTCCAACTCTCCTCAACTCCCTCAAGGTCTCATCGAACCAAGGAGACCTGGGGCGAAGAGTGAGAGGACGAGAATGAAATGAGACTAACCCAGTTACAGATGGACATAAATCTGATTTTTAATGTTGTTTAGAATCTTGTTTTTAATTGTACAAGTTCCCTTTTTTAAGCATCGCAGAAGGTAAATACAGTTCAGTAGCAGAATATGTGGTACATCTTAATTTCATAAAACTTTATACATTTTTAATAAATCAGATGTTCCTTTGTAAACATTTTTTAATAGTTGTAAGAATGGAGAGCTCATGTAGGACTATACTGATAATGATGTTTTTTTCCTTGTGGAATTGTATACATGAATGTTTCAATACAGATAAAGTTACAAAAAAAAGCTGACCCCCATTGACTTTAACAGGGCATGCCCCCGCGCTCTCCCTGGGCACACGTCATTACGTGCCTGAGCACGGGGGGCAGATCTGATTAATTGGGAAGTAAAAGGATTGGCTGGCTACCATGTTGAGGTCAAACTATGACCCCTTCCACTTCCATATGGTCTTTGATAAATATTATGAATTAATCCTAAAAAGACTTTTGGCAATATGTGCTTCCGGACAGGATCTTTGTAAATCTTTGTAAATCACTGTAACTGGAAAAAAATAAGGGCTATCAGGTACAACCAAAATGGAGTGCTACAAGATGATTAAGTGGCCAGAAGAATGACCAAACCAAGGATTTAACCCATACTAGTTATACAGTAATACAAGACACTGCAGGAGTGCCTTGACTCACCACACCTTATCTATATCTTTGACACACACCCACACACATTTTAACACATGTATGTTCTGCACATGCTGTATATAATATTAATGCATACATCTCTCCACTGCAAACCCCCATTCTCACAGACCTGTACACATTAACACGTGTGTATGTACTGCACATAAACACACACACATATATTAGCACATATTTACAAACATATGACAATGCCAGCAGAGAAGGCCCAAAAGGTCTATCAAGTCTGCTCATTGCCAAGCTCATGTACGCTGGCTACATGTTGCTCCACCCCCTCCCCTGTCACCGTAACCTTCCTCTTCACCTTATCCCACCCTCTTTAGAACCCCCCGATTTGCGATTAAGTACCCCCTCTGGGAGTGCATTCCACCCTGTCAGCACTTCCTCTATGAAGAAGTGGCCTCCTTCCTGTACCTACCCCCTGCCAGGTTGTAGTTGTAACAATAAAAAAGGAGTAGGAGCGCAACAAAACAGACAATTAATAAAATAAATGCTCAGTGACTTAATAGTGCATACCAAAAAAAACAGAACACAATGCCCCAGCGCTTCGAGTCCCTGTGGACTCTTCATCAGGGGGACCTTTCCTGCAGCTGGGAGAGCCGACAGGCACCTTCCTTCACAGCTGATGCCAATGCTGCTGCTTGGTTGGCCAGCAGGGGAATGTAAATTCTAGGCAGACCATGTTTTCCGTCTCCTGGAACTCAGTGCTTCACCTCTGCAATACGCAAGGCACCCAGCCTGCCTTGATGTGGGATTCTTAGGGTTCACACATGAACCCCTGTCTCTCAGGTTGTATCATGGCCCACAGGTCTGCTGCCTCAAGCTACAGGTCTAGTGATCTGTGCAAAGAAAGTCATGACTGATCTCTTGCTTCGGCAGGGTCCTGCACAAAGAAAGATATGACTGATGTCCTACTTCATGCAGGGTTCACAGGGTCCTCGGCAGAGAACATTATTAGTGATCTGCTTTGTGCATGGCCCTGCTCGAGAAAAGTTCTAACTCATTTTGTGCTTTGTGCAGAGGCCCTGCTCGAGAAAAGTTATAACTCATTTTGTGCTTTGTGCAGGGCCCTGCTCGAGAAAAGTTCTAACTCATTTTGTACTTTGTGCAGGGCCCTGCTCGAGAAAAGTTCTAACTCATTTTGTGCTTTGTGCAGAGGCTCTGCTCGAGAAAAGTTCTAACTCATTTTGTGCTTTGTGCAGGGCCCTGCTCGAGAAAAGTTCTAACTCATTTTGTACTTTGTGCAGGGCCCTGCTCGAGAAAAGTTCTAACTCATTTTGTGCTTTGTGCAGGGGCTCTGCTCGAGAAAAGTTCTAACTCATTTTGTGCTTTGTGAAGTGACCTGCATTAAGAAAGTAAGATACCTATGACTGATCCTGAGGGCAGCAGATTCGCTAAAGATCTATAGCTTGAGGGAGTAAACCCATGGGGCATAGCCCCAGACCTGTAGCTTGAAGCAGAAAACCCATGGGGCATGGCCCCAGACCTGTAGCTTGAAGCAGAAAACCCATGGGGCATGGCCCCAGACCTGTAGCTTGAGGGAGTAAACCCATGGGGCATGGCCCCAGACCTGTAGCTTGAGGAAGTAAACTCATGGGGCATGGCCCCAGACCTGTAGCTTGAAGCAGAAAACCCATGTGGCATGGCCCCAGATCTGTAGCTCTGTAGCTTGGCCTTCGGTCATGAGGCTTGGGGCTAGGGGAAGGGAATGAACGCCACATGTCCCACTTTTTGTGGCTACGGAACCCTAATGATGTATTTACATAGGTTTTTGCAATATGTGTATCTCTTTCTCTCTATATATACATGCATCGGTAATAACCCCCTCCTGCCATGAAGGGGTGGGAGGTTGGCTACCAGACTGCTAGACTCAGAACTTACTCTTCAGTAGTGACTCTGGCTTATAGATAGTACAGTGGGTGGAGCTTAGTGACAAAGAGGAGGGTGCCTTCAAAGTCACACTGCCCTGAGGTGGCAAGGGCCTCACACCTTGCAGTTGTCACTGGATTCAGACTTTGATACCAGATCACCTCCATGCCCAGTTCAACTGGCCGAAGACAACAGTGTTGATCCTGGGAAAGGGATCTGGGAGCATTTAGTGTATATTGCTGTTAATTCTGGGGATCATGTGAAGGGACACACCGGGAGAGTGTGGGGACTCAAACGCTTTCCCTCAAGGGAGTTCCTGGCAGCCATGTGGTACAGGAAGGTTCCACCTGAAGAGAGGGTGTCACATTTTGGGGGCATGTGCTGCAGTCCTGTGCACAAATGATGCTGTTAACCAAGCTGTCGATGAAGAGAAACTTGTGAGAGACAAGACCTCGTAGAGACCAAGGTAGGAGACATGAAAAAACAACAAACCGCACTCCATGAGTAGTAAACATCGCAGACTAAAATAGTTAAGTTAACTATGGAGAAAAGCTTTATTGTGCAGAGGAGGATATCATACCCCAGTGGCTTCAACCACACATGCTCTTCATCAAGGGGGCACCCCCTGATGAAGAGCATGTAGAGTTTAGTATCCTCCTTTGCATAATAAAGCTTTTCTCCGTGGCTAACTTTTTAGTCTGCAGTTTTTACCACTCATGGAGTGCAGTTTCTTGTTTTTTCATGTTGTTTTTGAAGTTAGCAACTTCTAACTCACACCACCCATTCTCTCTGTCGTGCTATATTTGCTTGTGGTGTATAAGGTAGGAGATATGCCTTCACTATGTGACAGGAGATTCCATGCTGAGAGAAGGAACTTGAGCTGCTGCCTCTGGCAGGGGTCTGGGGCGATTGCCAGCCTCTTCCACGGGGCAGGATGAAGTATGTGCTGTCATGCTCTGCCCAGCACACCATCTGGTGAGTACAAGAAATAGTGGTATGAGGCACCCAACACAAGGGGTGGCTCCAGAGGGAAGACTAGTCTGCCATGGAGTGGCTTCCCTTGGGACCAAGGGACCACTGGACACCAAACAGCCAACTGAAGTCCAAGAAGTAATATCCCTACAGCAGTGGCTGCCTCCTGCATCAGTAGCTGACCGGGCACCATGGTACCATAGATGTGCGAAAGCTACAGAAATCAGAAATTATAGCATAGAGGGAAAGCTAATGCTGAGTGTGGGATACAACTTTTTACAAGGGACTCCAAGGTCCTGACTCACGTCTGGGGAGTCAGGATCAAACCTGTCTGTACAGTGCCAACAAGCAGAGTGACTGGGGACTGGTGTTCTCCCCTGTCACTGCTGACTTGACTGTAAAGTGTGACTACTGCTTAAAACGTCTTGCAGAATGATTCATTCCTGTCAGAACAGAAGACTGAGCTGTGTACTCACCCCATGACTGGAGACACGGGATGTGCGCAGTGACTTTATTGTACATGAGCCCTTTGGCAAGCAGTCCATATCTTACCCCAAGACACAGTGGGTCTCCCCAGGCCACACCAGCTCTAGCTAGCACCCAGGAACCTTGCAGTAATGGTAGTGCAGAGTAAAAGGTGACATATGTGTTTCCACAAATAATCCACACATGGAGTAAAAGAAAAAGCAAACAGAAAGTAAAAAGCATGCAGCATGGAAAAAGAATGAAACTAAAAACTGTACTGTCCCCACATCATTTAAAAAGTCCTCTTCAAAAGCACAGCTGTTTTTCTTATTTTCAAGGTCTGAAACATTTTATTTAATTAACCAGCTTATGGTTCTGCAGTTGAGCTCTGTGGATCTACTGTCTGCGTTTGTCTAGGAAAAGAGTTAGTGAAAGTTTTACCATCTGTCATGTCACAGAAAATTTCAGCACGGCTTTCAAAGGAGATGCTCGCAAAGGTGTGTTTTTAATAATTTCTTTCAAAAAAAAAAAAAGCAGCGTTGAGTTTCTCTCCTGCCAGAAAAGTGATGATCATTTCAAACCCGCACCGGTGGGCTGCCTCGGAGGATCGAGACGTAGCCTGCCAGTTTAGGGAAGTTGATATAAGCAGATACGCTGAGATGAGATGGCGTCGGGACTGAGCTGCTTTACCCTAAAATAGTGTCTGTCTCTCAGATGTACTGACTGAAAATACATTGCCATAGGATAATGAAAACTGGACCAAATGATGGCACTCTCCATCCGTAACATTTTGGCCTTTTTGTTTTCTGGTAGTGCAGCACTTTTTTACTGCATAATTTTGTCAGTTCTGATTGGCATTTGGCCAAGTTACATTTTTTTTTGCAAGTGGGGTTGCTAACATTTTTAAATCCTGTTTTTGCCTTCAATTTGGTATCCATACGGAGGCTCCCTCACCTCATCTCTTTGAGGAAAGCTTTTACCCCCTTTTTTAGCTCCCCTGCCCCATGAAATCAGAAGTTGTTGCACTTTTTCTTACAGAGCAACTCAGCACTTCTGCATGTACTGTCATAAATGTGTTTCAGCTAATACAAAGTACTAGATAACTTTTTATTTTCAGTGTTCCTTTCCAAGGATTACAGTCTAAAAATCTGTAAAGCACTTGCCTGTCCCCAGCTGACCCTCACTTCCTTTGTTTATGACATCACAGTGCTCACCATGACCCCAGGCTGACATCACAAACAGCAGTTCGGAGGTCAGCAGGGCAGAGTCAGATCCATTGTGAAAGACATGATGACCTAAGTACTGCAGTAACTGCAGTATTTACTAGATAAACAAGAAGGAAAAGTAAACAAAAAAACCCACAAAACTATAAAGTTTAAACATAATTTGTGTTAATCTGTTGGTTTTGCCCCTTTTATATCTGTGGAATATGACACGAGTGAGAGTGAGATAGTAGAAATAGCTTCACGAGCAAAGCCACGAGTGAGGTCAGAAGAGGTCAAGTATAGTGAGTGACACTATTTCTCTGATCTCACTCACACCCATGTCATATTTGTTTTATACAACTGGTGTTTAGGTGGGGGTTTTTTGTGTGTTTTTTTCTTCAAACTCCATTTTTTGCACCGGCACTTGGGGAACACTCTCAGGCATCCACTGATATGTGCAGCTCTACCTCCAGACCTGAAACCCCTCTGTCTCCTGGCACCAGCCCGGCTATCCCCCTGGCTCTGAGCCCCCCGAGGTAGGGTCACCCTATCTGCCCAGGGCGCTTTATCTTTCAATTCAGACTGGGCTGGGCTTGGCCCAGGAGAGGAGCGGGTCCGGTCGGTGGAGTGTGGCTGAAGGAGGTGGTGCCGTCGCCTGTCCCCGGGGACGAGGATATCTACTTAGGTCCCACCCCATTGGCTCAGATGTGCAATGCGTCCTCACGCGGGCTACAGGGCTGCTGCCACAGGCAATCCCCTTGGACTTCCTGGTCTCAGGCTGCTGTGCTTCCAGCCAATGCTAGGAGTCCCCAGCTCCCCGGGACGAGTCCCCCCCCTTCCTGGGACAAGAGAGCAGTCCTCCGGATGCTTGATCCTGTCCCTCCCCTGCCAGCCCCTGGCAGCCCAAGCTCGTTCCCAAACCTGGGTCACTGGCATAGCATGAGGTTTGTCGTCCAACACCTCAACCCTCAGCGCCACCGGGCCGGCCAGTGTTTAGGCGGGTTTGTAGTAGAAATCATAAAAAGTTACAAAAGGGGGGAAAAAATTACAAAATGTAAACTATCCAACTCAAAACATCTGGAAATATAGAATTTGACAGCAGATAGGGACTGCTTGGCCTACCCAGTCTGCCCATTTTTCCCTACCCACTTCTGCTGGCTTGTTCGTATGTTCGTATCACTGCAGACACTACTTAAAGAGCTAGTGTACTGCTTGGAATTAATAGTAATTTTCAGATGCAGTCAGCTATCATTTCCAGTATCTGAAGTATTTTTTTTAATTTTCTGTTTGCTAATTAGAAGATTTTCCACCTGGCAGTACTGGGGTGATATGTGGTGCAACACTCTGCCTGGAGGAAAAAAAAGTCAGTTTTGTTCCTCCCACTTCATCATCAGAATTGAGACCAAACACCATGACACACCACAAACCTTGCAGCCTGAGCAGTGACTTTCACAAGCTGCCAATCTAAATGCAGGAAATTGTGACATCACTTGTAACCAGGGAGAGTCGGTCCCTGCTGCTTCTTGTGAAAGTGAAACCTGGCAGTGAGAAATGGTTCTCATTGGTTACTAGTGATGTCATAGTCAGTGTGGTTATAGTGTTGATGTAATGGGAGGAACAGAACTGAGTTTTTTTTTCCCCTCCAGACAGAGTGCTGCTCTACACATCACCCCAGTACTGCCAGGTAGAAAATCTAATTGGCAAACAGAAAAAAAATAAATACTTGAGATATAAGACGTGATAGCTGACTACATCTGAAAGTTTCAATTAATTGCAGGCAGTTTCCAGGCAGTACACTGGCTCTTTAATACTCTCTCCCATGTCAGTCTGATTTGCACAACAAGTGTTTAGGTGGTTCTGTGACAGAAATAATAAAAAATTACATAAGGAAGAAAAAGTGCAAAGGTTAGATTACCCCTCAAAGCTTCTCACATCTGCGCGCTTTATTGCTGCACATGGCTATTGTGACATCATCTGCATTGTTAAAGCTGCTCTCTGATTGGTTCAGTAGTCCACGCTTTCATTGTGACCTTTTGACTTGCAAGATGGCACTACTACGTTCACAGTAGGCAGGGAGATGGTAATCATATTTTGAGCAGTTTTAATCCATGGTTTTATATATACATATATATTATTGGCACAGTAGCGCCAGTATATTAGGGTTGAGTGCCAGCTTCTATGTTAAACCTGAATTTTTGAACCTTAATAATTTTGGAACTGTTCAATGTATTTATGCATAATCTCTCGGTATAGATCTCTTGATGTACCACATTTCTTGTGAATCCATTTTGTGGTGTTTGAGATATGTAGCATCAAAACATCCTAAATTTACCAGTCTTTTTTTTTTTTTTCATCGTGCATATTTCAAAAACTGCTTTATGTACTGGTCTGAACATTTTTGGGTAGAAAGTCTTTGGGACACAGATGTGCCTTTTGAAGGTTTTGTGAAAAAATATTAATCCATTCAAAAGTTATTAAACTTTCAATTTCACATTATTTCCTGTGGGAAAAAGTTAAGTGTTCTGCACAAAAACAAGGTTCTTTTCACACACAGCTATCATGTTGTCGTAGAGCTCCCTTCTATCCACCATCTTGTATTCTGTTAGCGAGAGACAGATATTATTACCAACATCGGGGGGCCCAATCCCCATGTTGGTACTGGAATCAAGCCTGAGTCAACAGTGTGAGACACGGGGGAGCCCAGTCCCAATGTCCCCAAATAATTATTTCATATCTGACAACAGGGATCCCAAACCCTGTGTCGGTAGTAGCAGCTCCCCTCCAACAGTAGAGTGGGACACTGGGGAGCCCACTCCCAGTGTCCCAAAATTCTTAATTTTTTTATTGTTTATTTCCAAAACTGGGATGCCCACCCCTGGTGTCTGATGCCCCCCGGCCCCCAAAGCCCATTGCAGTTATTGGTTGCCGAAATCAGGGTGCCCAATTCCTGTGTTGGCATGTACTCCCCCCAGTACTGTGGGACACCGGGGAGCCCACCCCAGTGTCCAGAAATACTTATTTTTTTATGTCCTTTCTGACCCAGGATGTCCACTTCCGGTGTTGGATGCCCTCCAAGCCCGTTCTAACAATTTTTAGGTTTGCCGACATCGGGGTGCCCAATCCCCATGTCGGCATTATCCACACCCACCCGCCTCCAGCACTCTGGGACTCTGGGGAGCCCACTCCCAGTGTCCTGAAATAAAGATTTTTAAACTGTAAAAAAAGCAAACTGTCCCCCTGACGTCTTTTTTTTTAAGCCTGTAAAAAAGAAAACAGTCCCGTGTCGTCTCCCGGTCCCCCCTCTTCCATCCCGACCCTCCCACTGAGCAACCCACCACCCCACACCCCTTGCCCAATATTTACCACCAGCGAACATCAGCTGGCATCTTCTGTGGACTGGGACATGTCTGCACTCTTCAAAGCCGAACCACGACCTGAAGAATCAAGGTAAGTGCCGTATAATGGATGTCAATGGCGTTTTGAACTTCTGTTGATATTGCGGCTATTGTTGGGTATTTTTTTCACCAGATTTTCAACATGGGCTTTTTGGGACCTCACCTCATGAACACTGTTACTGTCCTTTCATTATTCGGGCCCGGAAGGTGATTTCTCAGTTGCTGCATGAAATCACCTTTTGGGACTGAGTAACAAAATGACAGTGCCAGTATTCATGAGGTGGGGCCCAAAAAAGCCCATGTGGAAAAATTCCTTAAAATGCCCAAGATACACATGGTCATTGAAAGTTTTCTACGCATGCTCGTAACTTTGGCTATTTTTAATATTTTCACTCCAAATTTTCAACATTACCATTTTTTCACACCACCTCATGAACAGTATAGCTGTCATTTTTCACATCGTGCCCGAAATATGTTTTCACACCTGTGGCGCGGCCCCTAAGTGAAATCACCTTTTAGGACCAAATAACGAAATGACAGTGCTACTGTTCATGAGGCGGGGTCCCAAAAAGCCCAGGTTGAAAATCTGCTGAAATAATTCCTTAAAATGGCTGAGTTATGCATGGTCATTGACATTTTTCTACGCACATGTGTAACTTAGCTAATTTTCAATATTTTCACTCCAAATTTCCAACATAGCCATTTTTATACACCACTTCATGAACAGTACAGCTGTCATTTTTCATATCCTGTCCAAAACATGTTTTCGCACCAGTGGCACGTAATGGTATTTTGCCACAGATTTGAACATTTTCACCTATGGGGTTTATGAGGTGGTGTCATAAGAAGACTGTTCAGAATTAGGAGACAAAATATTAAAAAATGCCAAAGTTATGACCAGTTGTTGCAATTTTGGTATGCCCACTCGTAAATTTGGCAATGTTAAATATTTTGACCCGAGATTTTCAACATAGCCTTCTTATTACCTGACCACATGTATGTGACAGCTGTCATTTTTCAAATCCTGTCCAAAATGTGTTTTCACACCTGTGGTGTGCAATGGTGTTGCGGTTGTGCAAAATCATGTTTTGCCGGAGGTTTCAAAATGTTCTGTACCGGGTACATGTGATGGGGTAATAAGATGGCAATGCTGATAATTTGTTCACGCATCTATGGGGGGATGGGTGCACAGGGTCCAAAGGACCCTGCGCTGCCACACTAAACTAAGAACATCACAGAGCATAGAAGTTCTGGGCCTGAAGAGTCCTGCACTCCTACTGTGACATAAGGACAGTTATGGAGGGTGGGAGCGATAAGCTATCTGAAAAAGTTAAGGAAATTCATTGCAAAAAACTTTGTTAATGCACCATTAGGGCTGAGGTGTCAAAAGTAGGGGAATACCACCGTAGGGTTCCTAAGCCTAGCATCCCACTCCCACTGTGCATGCAGGAACAAGCATGAGGGGAACTTAGGGTTCCCAACCCCTAGACCCCACCCCCAACCTTGGCTTCCAACCCTAAGACCCCACCTCCACCCTGCATACAGGAACAGATATGATGGGTGTGCCTTCGAATTTCACATCGTGAGGCATGGCTATCCCACTCGTGCCTTCGGAACTCGTGGGATATCCATGCCTCCTCACTCTGCAGGAATGAGAATATTTTTCATATTCCTCCTGCCCATCATGTATCCTATATATATATATATATATTATATATATATATATATATATATATATATATATTTGTAGTAACTTAGGAAAGACTAAAAGACTTTTGAGTCTTTTCTGACATCACAGTTTACGTTTCTGTGGCATATTGCTAGACCATAATATTTTATTTTAAGAAATCACAGTGTTTCTGAGAATAAAGAAGGCAGCTAGAGGGTGAGAGATAACTGGGGTGGGTAGATGGTAGCCACAGGGCTTGCCCATTTCACCTGAGGAGGGGTAGAGGGTATTTTCCTTTACTCCATAATTTTTGGGTTGAATACTTAATACCAAGTATCTGGAGGTGCCGAGTGAGAATAGTCACTGGGTAGTCAAGAGCAGGTACTCATACACCCCTGCTAAGCACCCTGAGTATACCCTCCCGATAAGTGAGAGCGCAAACAAACCAAGTCAGACAGGTTAGACTAATCAACCAGTTGTCAAATTGCCCTTGTGTTGGAAACAAACATTGCCTGTCTGAAAATTATAACTGCTATTAACCTGACTTCCATTTGATTTGCAAAGGAGTGCATTCTCATTCTTCTTTATGCAAAACATGCCAGACAGCATAAAATATGGTTAGGCAGTATGGCAATAAAAGTCTAGGAGCAAAAATTACAGAATACATTCAGTAATTTAGCTGGAGACTGCAGCAGATGGCTCTGGGCCCAGTCTGTTTGCCAAGTGAGCGCTTGTAGTGGTTAGCATGGGACACCCTTTCACAAGGGGGGGGGGGCTCGACTCAAATTGCAGCCAAGGGTGGGAGGGAGGGATATTCTGGCCAGAGATGACTCTTTATATTCCAGCAGGCAGTACTGACAACGACACATCATGGGCACCTCGTTTCTGTCACATTTTGTTCTGTATCCTGATATATTAGGAGCTTTGTTTGTTATAGCATGTTTTTATACGTTACCCCACCTTTCAGTGGGCTGCTTTACCCTGACCCTTGTATTAGTAAGCTTTTTCTTCTCTTTTTGATCCTATGGATCCCTGTCCCCCCCCCCCCCACAGTAGTAATGCAGTTGCCTGGTGGCTCTTCTCCTCCAGAGTGGAGGGTGGGCAAACAACTGTCTTCAAAAACAATGTCAGTGCTGTTTCTTGGTCAGCTTGCAAGTGGTGAGTGAATGCCTTGCAAACAGAGCACCTCCTCCTCCGCCCAGCAAAATCTCTGGCCCCCAGCTGGTCTCTGTGAAGGACTGCAGGGTTTGCATGCAAAGGATTGGTCTACCATGTGGCAGTGCAGTGCCACACCACTGTCGCACCCTACCTTGACTCTTGTGCTCGAACCCTGAGTCATAGCAACCTTTCTCTCACCCCCTCCCCCAACAGGCTCTGTAGCTTACCTGCTCTTTTGTGTGTGCAGACCTTCAGTGGGACTTCAGTACTACTTCCGTGATCAATCGTGGAGGCTGGGGGACCTTATTGGGAGGGTGTTGACGAACCTCTTGGGGTAGACAAGCAGAGCATGGTGTCACCAGGCTTTGGAAACATTTATGCTCCTTGTAAACTCCTCCCACCTCATGACATGTTAAGCCTTCAGGGGGAAGGCAGGACATTGTGAAGTTGCATGAAATGCCCAATGTCACATCCCTCCACTTGTGAAGGAGACATGCAGCAGTAGGATATAATGGGGTCATCTGCACTGTCCAGTGTTGCTCGTCTCCCCCACTGAAGAAGACAGACGTGTGGCAGGATATAGTGGGGTCACCTGTGATGTCCAATGCCACTCCTCTCCCCCCACTGAAGGAGACATGGAAGTGGCAGGATATAGTGGGGTAACCTGCGATTTCCAGTGTCGCATCCCTCCCCCACTGAACAAGACGTGGAAGTGACAGGATGTAGTGGGATGACCGATTTCCAGTGTCGCACCTCCCCCCACTAAAGCAGTCAGACAAGTGGCAGGATATAGTGGGGTCACCTGTAATGTCTTTTGTCACTCTCCTTCCCCACTGAAGGAGACACGCAAGTGGCTGGAAATAATAGGTCACCTGTGATGTCCAGTGTCGCACCTCCCCCCACTGAAGGAGACACGCAAGTGGCAGGATAGAGTGGGGTCATCTGCAGTGTCTTTTGTCACTCACATCCCCCACTAAAGGAAACACGCAAGTGGCAGGATATGGGGGAGGGGTCACCTGCGATGCCCTGTGTCGATCCCCTCCCCCACTGTAGGAGACACATTAGTGGCAGGATGTAGTTGGATCCCTTGCGATGACCAGTGTCACTCCCTTTCCCCTCTGAAGGAGACACATGAGCAGCAGGACATAGTGGGGTCACCTGTGATTTCCAGTGTTGCACCTCCCCCACTAAAGAAGACACACAAATGGCAGCATATAGTGGGATCATCTGCGATTTCCAGTTTTGCTCCACTCCGCCACTGAAGGAGACAGATATGTTGCAGGATATAGTGGGGTCATCTGCTATTTCCAGTTTTGCTCTGCTTCGCCGCTGAAGGAGACAGGTATGTTGCAGGATATAGTGGGGTCATCTGCGATTTCCAGTTTTGCTCCGCTCCGCCGCTGAAGGAGACAGATATGTTGCAGGATATAGTGGGGTCATCTGAGATTTCCAGTTTTGCACCGCTCCGCCGCTGAAGAAGACAGATATGTTGCAGGATATAGTGGGGTCACCTAAAATTTCCAGTGTTGCTCCCCTTCCCCACTAAAGGATACTTGCAAGTGTCATGATATGGTGAGGTTACTTGCGATGTCTTTTGTCTCTCCCCTTCCCACTGAAGGACACATGCACATGTCACAGGATATAGTAAGGTCACCTGCGAGTTCCAGTTTTGTTTACCTCCCCCATTGAAGGAGTCAGACAAGTGACAGTTTATAGTGGTGTCCCCTGCGATGTCCAGAGTCACTCCCCTTTCCTACTAAGGAGCCACACAAGTGGCAGGATGCTCATTTCCCATCGTTGGTGGACTGTCGACCAGCATAACTAGAATACGCTATGCTATTTGCACTACTTAGAGTTAGCTGGCATAGTGTGCTTTTTCTATTATTTGATTTGTTTGAGTTAAGGGGCTTTGCTCAGCACACTCCTGTGTTTGTTGAAATTTAAAATGAGGGAAGGGTGGAAAAACATTGGAAAGATACATAAAGAATTCTGCATCTTGATTGGCTACGCGCTGTCTCTGGCCATGTCCTTACCAGAGCATATTGTGCCAACCAGCACCTCTTCAGCCAGTCAAGACGCAGTACCTCTGAAAATCCAGGCATGCCAGAAGACTTTACCAAACATGTTCACGCTGCAGTGTCACTGCTACCCCCACACCACCCCTGTGGCATGCTCTTACCCTTCATTCAGTGAAACTCCACACCAAAAAAAGAAATCTTGAAATAATAATCTAACCATCTAACGTCAAAAGTTTCTGGCACATCGCTCATCCATGGCTCTCTAATAAGAGCTGCTCCAGCTCTGTTCCCCACTGTGTTTCTTCGCTCCCACTCGCTACAGTCTCCTCTCTGCACATGATGATTGTTCCCTGCCTTCCCCGAGCACACTGTATGGCACAAAATTGAAAAAAACTGCCACTGTCCTCCGAATCCGAAACTGCCCCCGTTAACTGTGCTCCTCTGATGGTAACAAACCTCACCGACAGTAAACCGGCATCCCGCGTGCTAACTCGGGGCTTCCCATTGAAGGCTCCAGCGAGACGCGCAGATCAGTGGCATAAGACGGACACACCGTCACACACAGTCAAGCGAGCACCTAGCTCCAACTTAATAAAAAAAAGAGTGTGTGTTAGGAGAGAAATATACTTCACAGAACACAGGGACAAAACTAAAATACGAAACCGCGCGCCGGCATCCACAAAGGCACACGCTCGCCCAGACTGGAACAGGAGCTAGCTACAACTTCAAAACAAATGCTTAATAAAAGAAAATTAATGATAACACTATAAAAAATTGAAATGTGTGACAAACAGCCTTCAGAGAACAGCAAGACACACATACAAACTCCAACACACTCTCGTAGCTGCATGTCATATCTACACAATAGAGGGACTATTTTTCTATATTTGGCATATTTAACACTTTTATTATACTTAAAAAAACATTACATATATTTTTATTAAGTGGATTTATTGTTGGGGGGGCCCATTTTATAAGCGCAATAACACACTCCAAGGTGTGGGTTACGTGCTGATAAGAGGATGCCCAGGGGCATAAGGCACTCGGCACAAGTGCCTTGTGCCTTAGTACACCCCTAGGCGTGCTCTTATCAGCACATAACCCACACCTCGTCAGGTGTTTTTGCATGCTTATAAGACCCTGTGCCCATTGGATGTGATTCTCTGCCATGACCTCCTTGTGCAGTACCGTAACGTCTAAAAAGGTCACGTAGGGCACCCCTACCCGAACGTTGTGGCTAAGATCATTAATAGTTATGCTGCCCTGCCTTTGCTGGCCAAAGGTTTTTTTTTTTTGCAGTTATGCTCTTTATTTCACCCAAGATAGGCCCCGTCATCAGGGACTGACCCTTCCAGCCTGTCACCCCATCCCCATACGGACTTACCTTTTAGCTACCGTCTTCCCCGCTGCTTACCCTCTATGGCGGGGGTGGCCCCCCTTGGCCATGGAATGGATTTTCAGATAGGAGGTATGCCATAGAACTGGGAGACTCCAAGTGGTTGGTCTCGTCATGCTGGCCAGCTATGTTTTCCTCCTCCTGTACATTCATAGGCGGGTAGACATGCAGTGCCACCCATATATGCCCACATGTGCACCCGCACACAGGAAGTCAGCAGTCGCCGCTCCTCCCACATCTAGATTGCTGTCCCTGAGTGCCCGAGCACCACTGCCAGTAGGGGTCACTACTACACTGGGTGCAGCAGCCCTCCCTGGAGGAGAACAGTCCTACAGGTACTTGATCCTTCTCCATGCACCGACCATCTGACAACTTGACTTTGTTCCCAAACCTGGGTCATCGGCGCCACAAGCGGTAGCTCTGCCACTGCACCAGTGGGCCAGCCAGAGCTTAAAGAACCAGGGTCTGTTGTGAACTAGGGGCTTTAACTTGGTATTTGAGACTGCTGGAGCTGCACTTTAAAGCCAGCCAAGGGTATATAAATGAATGTAATGGGCAGGGTAGCAGGATTACAGATTAGATGCATAGATGGAATGAGTTCAGGTTCACAAAAGATTGTGTTAATGTCCCTCATTATAAAAGGTGAGTAGGCACATCAAGGGCTGTAAGTGCCCCTCTTTGTAGTTAGTGAGTCGGTACACAAAGGGCTGTTTAAGAGTCCCTCATTGCAAGTGATTAGTAGGTACAGAAAGGGGTGTGTTAGTGTCCCTCATGTTAAATAGTGAGTAGGTACAGCTGTGATGGTCCTTCTTTGTAGGTACTGAGGCTGTGTTAGGTTCCTTCACTGTAAGTGGTGAGTAGGTACACGTCAATCTAATTTGTGGTCCCTCATTTTAAGGGGTGAGTAGGTACACAAACAGCTGTGTTGGGGCCCCTTATTATAAGTGATGAATAGGTACGCAAAGGACTGTATAAGGGTCCCTTGTTGTAGGCAGTAAGTGCACAAAAGGCATGTTAGGGTCTCTGAACATAAGTTTTGAGTAGGAATGCAAATAGCTAGATTAGGGCACCTTAAGAATAGATATACAAATGACTGGGTTAGGGTTTCTCACTGTAAGGGGAGAAAAGGTATACAAATGGCTTTCCGAGTCCCTCATTGTGGCGCTCGCCACCTCTGAGGTGCTAGGAGGTGGGCAGGTAGGGGAGCCACTAGGGTTCAGTGACCATAACTCTGTTTGGTTCAAGCTGGCCCTTGGGACCAGAAAGCGCCAGTCGAAGGCTATGGTCCTTGATTTCAGAGAGGTGGACTTCAGCAGGATGAGGGAGTTGGTCTGGACAAGTTAGTCAGAATAGACTGTATCAGATGTGTGGGGAGACGGGGGGCAGTTAAGGGGACCATCCTCGAGGCATATAAGTTATGCATGAAAATAGTGACCAAAGCAAGCAGGTTTAACGGACCAATATGGTTCTTGGAAAGGATCGAGGAAGCAGTGAGAGCCAAAAAAAACAACAAAAGGGCATGTTAGGGTCTCAGGTTATGGAAAGGAAATGCAGGGGGAGGAAGAATGTGGAGAATACCAACTGAGAAATTACTAATTTACTTGAAAACTGGTAACGGGGAAAGGCATACTGAGCCAAGGCTGGTTTCCAGTTGCGACCCGGGGGTGGGGGGGAACAGAAAATACAGTAATAAAGCATACACAGTATTAATGATTGCTACGAAGTAAAGTACAAACAGAGTACAATTAAACATATCACAAGTGTGCATAAAAAGTAAATGGAGCTAAACAAGGGATCCGGAGTAAGATCATTCTGTTAACAGGTTATACAAAGATGGGAGCTGTGGTAGATGACATCGAAGGGTGGAAGGGGCTGCAGGCAGACCTGACCAAACTACAAGAGTGGTTGGAAACATGGCAGTTGGGGTTCAATGCCAAGAAATGCAAGGTACTGCACTTTGGAGCCAGGAACCAGGGAAAGAGCTATCAGCTAAGAGGGTACAGTTGGAAAGCACCGAGGAGGAAAAGGATCTCGGAGTGCTTATAACGGGGAGTATGAACAACTTAGCACAGTGCAGGAAGGTGGCAGCAAAAGTCAACAAGATGCTGAGGTGTACAGCGAGGGGTATCTCCAGTGATGAAAGTGAACAGGAACGCACAGGAACTCAGTTCCTGTACCTTTTTTTGCAGCAGGAACAGAGTTCCTATACTTCTTCCCACTAATGTTGGAACTGAAATTCTTAAAGCAGCTAAATAATGACAATTTCCTGGGCCTGTGACCAGAAATCAGGGATTCCATCACAAAATTTGATTTGCACAAGAATATTTTCCTAGAAATACTTCAGTATCCCTAATTGAATCCCATAGTATCTATACAGTTATCCTTCAGATTGAGGAACTTCATTCTGTGTTTCAGATTTGCCAGTGCCTGAGTTCCTGTACTTCTTGTCTACCACTTGCACCACTGGGTGTCTCCACCAGGAATAGGGTGGTGAGCCTCCCCTGTACAGGTCACTGGTCAGGCCGCACCTGGAATACTGCGTGCAGTACTGGTGCTCATTCCTGAAGAGGGACATCAGGTTGTTGAAGGGGTTGCAGCATAGGGTGACAAAGATGATCCAGAGATTGGAGGGAAAATCCTACAAGAATAGGCTGGGTGAACTGAACCTGTTTTCCTGGGAAGAGAGGAGGGATAGGATATGATGGAAATCTTTAAATACCTAAAGAGGATAAACAAGACCAATACAGAAGGAATTTTCAAGATTTGGAGGGGGAGGGACATGAGAGGGCATCAGCTGAGATTGGAGGGGGGAAGATTCAGGATAGAGATCAGGAGACATTTTTTCACGGAACGGGTGGTGGACAAGTGGAATACTGGACGTGGTGTCCAATAGAACGGTGGGCGATTTCAAGAGGGGATGGGACAGAGTGGGAGGGGTAAATATGAGTTGGGAGGGGAGGGTGGGCAGCTGCAGTATAAGGGTTGCTAGCTGCACGATAGAGCAGACTCGATAGACCATAAGACCTGTTTCTGCTGGCATTTTCATATGTTTGTAAACAAAGGTACAATGAGTAGCTTTAATATGCGAAATAAAAAACAAAAAAACAAAGCTGGTGGACTAAAGGACAGTGCAAATGTAGAAAAGGAAGGAGCCTGGTACAAGCTGAGGTAGAACCCAGGAGGAAGGCCCAACAACAGGGATGGCAGGGGCTCCAACAGGGGAGGATCAGGGAGCGGAATGACATGAACAGGTGGGGACTAAAAGGAGTTTTAGCAGGTGCCTAGTGGAGACAGGGGAAGGGGAGCGATGGAGAGAGGAGAGGAGCAGGTTCTGGAGGGAGGGCAGGTGGTAGGAGAAGGCTGACTGCTTTGTAGTGCAATAAGGGAGGGGAATCAATTAAGTACCAGGATCCCTGGAGCCTAGGGAGTGTGAGGCAGTGGGAAAGGGCAAAAGGAGTGAGGACAGGTAATAGGGGAGGGACTCGCACAAGAACTGAGAGATGAAGGAGGCGCAGTGGGACTGGCAATGTGAAGTGGATGGATAGGGAAGAGTATAGGGAGTGCTGGTGAGTACGAGGGGGGAAGCTGGTAGCAAAGTGACAAAAAAGTATTACAGAGGGTATCCATCTGGCAAAGGAAGGGGGCAGTGCCCTAAATAGGGAAGCAAAGAGGGTGGTTAGGGAAGCAAAAGCAAACACTGAGCTGCGGACTGCAGAGGGGGTCAAGGGCAGGAAAAAGCAGGTCTTCAGGTTTATTGGGGAAACACGGAAGAAAACAGGTGGAATTTTGAAGCTATCTGAAGGGAGTAGGGTAATAGAGGAGGACATACAAAAGACAGCCATTCTTAATGATTACTGTTGCTCTGTCTTCTCAAGGGAGGACAGTGCCCCCCTGTCAGACAGTGGCATCAAGACAGCCATAAAGCAGGACCTGGAGATGAGGCAGCTAGTATTTACTGGTGAAAAGATCCAGAAAGGGTTAGCAGCTCTAAAGATAGACATGCCCTGGGGCCTGATGGGGGTGCATCCAAGGGTACTCAAGGAACTGGCAGCAGAACTGGCCAAACCCCTGGTAGGGCTATCCAATAGCGCATTGCGGATGGGGGCAGTTCAGAAAGACTGGAGGACAGCGGATGTAGTTTCCCTAAATACAGGGGGGCACAAGGAACACACAAAAACTACGTTGCAAATACATATTTGTAGTTTTAGATAAGATACTGTTGATTAGTACATAACCAATGTAGATAATTTTGTAAACTTAATTATAACAAGCATTTGTCAATGCTGAAGGTTTGCTTGCTGGCATTAGCAGTGGAAGTGCAGGAGTTAGACAGATGCAGTATAGGAATGGCAGTGAAGTACTGAACTGATGCCAACTCCATCCCCAACCTGCACAGATGGACAGGCATTGGGGGTGTGGCTTTAGGTCGTCGCCCATGACTGTCACGACATTTCACCTCACCCTACCCTGCAGACACTGACAAGTGTCGAGGTGTGCCTTGCGGTGTTTGGGCTTTACATTCACCTCATTCCATAAGGAAACATGCTGAAATGGGTGCAGTATAGGGGAATGGGTGAACTCTGGGGCCAAAGGGCCCAAGGCCTGTCACTGGCTGCAGGGTGGGAGTGGGGGTGGAATGGCATGAGCATTAATGTCGACAATCCCAAGTCACACCCCTGACGCCTGTCAGTCCCTACAGGGTAGGGCGTTATGGTCGAAAACCCTAATGCCCTTGGCGTTTCTTGGTATTTGTACTCCAAGTTTTCAACATGGGCTTTTTGTTACCCCACCGCATGAACAGTGACACTATTAGTTCATTAGCCGAAAGGTGATTTTGCACAGCGACTGCGCCATTTGGCGCAACAGGTGCGAAAACACATTTCAAACAGGATGTGAAAAATGACAGCTGTACTGTTCATGAAGTGGTGTAAAAAATGGCAATTTTGAAAATCTGGAGTGAAAATATAAAAAAAATATAAAAAAAACTGGTCAAGGAACGATCATGCTAGAAACTGCACAACGCACACCCGTAATGTAATTAGTTTGGGGATTTTTTACAGCAGATATTCAACACAGGCATTTTGGGACCTCCAATCATGAACAGTGTCACTGTGATTTTCTTAATGTGTCACGAACACTGATTTCCCATAGTGACCGTGCTATTTTGCGCCGGAAGTGCGAAAACACATTTTGGCCAGGGTGTGAAAAATGACAGCTGTACTGTTCGTAAGGAGGTGTGAAAAAATGCCAATGTTGAAAATCTGGACTGAAAATATTACAAATTCGTGAACTTACGAGGGTGCGTGGAAACTGCACAATGCACGTTTGTAACATGATCATTTTATGGACTTTTGTCACCAGATTTTCAACATAGCCATTTTAAGACCTCTGCTCATGAACAGTGTCACTGTGATTTTCTTAATCTGTCCCGAACATTGATTTCGCACACCGACCGTGCCATTGTGCACTACATGTGCGAAAACACATTTTGGGCAAGATGTGAACCATGACAGCTGTACTGTTCATAAGGAGGTGTGGTAAAATGGCAATGTTGAAAATCTGGAGTGAAAATATTAAAAATTCTCAAAGATACGAGTGTGCGTAGGAAGTGCGCAATGCACGCTTGTAAAACAGTAATTTTGGGGAATTTTTTCACCAAATTTTCAACATAGGGTTTTTGGGGGCCTACCTAATGAACTGTGACACTGTCTTTTCATTAATCTGTCCCGAAAGGTGGTTCTGCGCAGTGACCTCAAAATCACCTTTTGGGACTGAATAACCAGATGACAGTGACTGAATTCATGAGATAGGGTCCCAAGAACCCCATGTTGAAAATTTGGTGCAAAAATTCAAAAAATTAATGAGATATGAACCAAAGTTGAAAAAACCCTATTTATGCCATTATACAGCTTACCAGCATTTCTTCAGTTCGAGTCGGCTTTGAAGAGTGCAGATGTGATCCCGTCCACGAAGATCATCACACCGGCCCGGAGGCAAGCGTGGGGTGAGGGGGTGGGGAGTTGGGGTGCGGAGGGTGGGCGCGGGCTGGGGGCAAGAGAGTCAACGAGGGACCGTTTTCTTTTGTTACAAGGTTTTATTTAAAAAAAAAAGACAACGCAGGACTTTTGCCATGCTGGGGTGGGTTCCCAGCATGGCACCTGGAAGTTTGTTTGGGGGGGCAGTGGAGCCCTTGGGGGATTGGGCACCCCCATTGGCCATACAGTATGTGGGGGGGAGCACATGACGACGAGACTTTTGCCACGATGGGGTGGACTCCCAGTGTGGCACTTGAAGTTTGCTTTTTGGGGGCACTGGAGCAGACAGGGATTGGGCACCTCGTCGGACATACAGTGTGCTTGGGGGGAGGGAGTGTGCATGTGCCAAGGGGGATTGGGCACCCCCTCAACACACAACAAATGGGGAGGGGCACATCATGCCGGGAGATGCAGTGGCGTACAGCTGAAAGAGAATGACTGCTAAGGTGGTGATGTGTAGGCAATTTGCATACTGCTGACGGCACGGCAATATGCAAATTGCCTACACGTTAACACCGCTGATTGTAGCGGTCTTTTTCTTTCAGCTGTACGCCATTGCATCTGAACTGCTGTCATAGACAGCTCAGACATTCATTGGTGCCCTGTTGCCCTACTTGCAAAAATTATCAGGGCATTGGAAGTGGGGGTGCCACACCTACGAAAACTCGTATGGTGGCACTATGTTTCTGCACATGCGTGCAAGCAAACATAAAAATGATACAAGGGGAATCTATAAACAAGGCATTAAATCTCCAGACTCAACAAGATGGTCAGCGTTATTCAAATCAAAAGGGATAGGTATACAACAGACAACGCAAACAGAGCAAAGTAAAGTGCCTCCTGATTAACAGTGGAAACAGATTTGACCTAACGCTCATCATCCCACAAACCAAGGAACCTGGGAGTGATTGCTTGGAAAGTTGCAGTTTTTTTATTTGAAGTTGTAACTACAGTAAGAGAGTATGATAAAACAAACTGGGAAATGCTCCAGAGAGTCTAGTGTTTAGAAAACTGACCCCACAATTAAGTTTCAATATGCAGTAGCAAGCTAAGAAAATACTAGGAGTGCTGGGTTAGCGGAGAACATGGGGGAGGTTTCAAGAATAGAAATAAACATTTAATTGTTGCAATACCAAACATTTTTATGAGGTTTACTTATTTTAAAAAAGAAATAAACATTTTGCAGATAATTATTTGCTAGGTGTCTGTTGACAAGATTAACTGACAAAAATACAAAGCAACATCAATTCTCAGTTCTGGTCATTGCAGCAAAGAAATGTTATTACTTGTAGGTGGTCAAAAATTCATTTTAAACAGGAGAAATGATAGTCCATGTTGAATAAAATGTATCACATGGAGAAACTGACATGCATTGTGCGGCTACAGAAGGAAACTTTTGACAATGTCATCATCTCAAGAACTGGTGCTGTACTGCTATGGCCCTCTTTGTACCCTAATGCCCACTGGACCCCAATATGGAGTCGTGGGGCAAGGGGGAGCTGATTGCTGGCCATACCGGCCAGTCCTACACTGATTGCCTATTGGATGTATAGCTACTATCGCACATCTTTGGGTGGCAGAGGCTACATACCCCTGGAGTTGCAGAATGGGTGCCCTGACATCTTTCAGGATTCTATGTAGTGCAAGTTTGTCTACTTCTCGGCCCTCACAGTTAGGCCAGTGAGTAGCTATGTAGTCCTGTAGTGGACTGGGTGCAGAGGGAGAAGAACAGAAATTCATGATGGCTGCAGAAGCCCCGGCATTGGCACAGGAGGGTCCACATGGTACATTCAAGCCCTGCACCCCCATATGGGGATGCATGTAGGGCTTCATGGATTGGGACCGAAGGATAACTTTATGGAATTGTTTTGAGCTCCCTGCTGAAGTGTGGAATTTTCTTGCAACTTGCTGAGGCTGACGCTACTAATTTCTGTTTTTATTCCTGCCTGCATAGGTGGCTGAAATAAAATATTAAATTAGAAAACACCTTCCAGTTTGGGTCCTTTCCTTAAATGAAACAACAACACACAAGACCATCATATGAATTTAATCTGATGTTTGTATCTTGCTGGTCTGACTAAGGCCCCAATGTCACTTACCTGACTCCTAATGCTAAGCATAGCCTGATAAATTGCTCCTTTTTCAACTCCCGACATGACTTTAAGGGGTGATTTCTGAGGCAATATTGTCCTGTGAACTTAACCTTTATACTGTTTTAAAATTGTGAATGGCAGGTTTAAAACAGTAGAACGATTATGTTAATGGAAAAAGTATTTCTTTAGATAGCTGCCTTCACAATCAAGTCAGGAATTAAAAATGTGTTTCAAATGTTTCTTACCTAGGTCAGAAGACAGATATTTTCTGCTCCCCTCCCCTTCCCTCCAGGAAACACAGATGTTAAGCTGACATTTTGAGATGATGGACCAGTAAATCCCATACCACTGAAAAAATAATTCCATAGCTGAGCAGAACACAGACATTGATGTATATGCAAGGCCCCTGGAATTCTGTTGTTGCGGAATTTGCCACAGAATTTGCGTCATGCCGCAGAATATATATAGTGCCGCAGAATTCATTGTTTTTGGTGAATTTTCATATAAATATACTGTTTTTCCACAGTGTCAGGCTTTCTTTCCCATCTCGTTTATCCTGAAGCCCCTCCTCTATGCTCAGCATATGATGTCATCGATGACATCACGTCATATTTAGCCAATGACAGGACTGCATTCTGCCTGAGAAGTGAATAAATCATGCCGCAGAAATCAGAAAATGCTACCGAAGAAGTCGAGGAGCCCTGCCGCAGAAATCAGAAAATTCTGCCACAGAACACCAGGGGCTCTGTGTATATGCGATCTTGCAGAGTACAGAAGAAGCAGGTTTGAGAGCAAACCACATTCCTTATGCTGGAATTTTTTTTACAGGGGATGGATGAGTAGCTGGTGGAAAAGGTGCTAATCGTTTAATTGGGGGTGTTCATAAGTACTTTTAGGTGTCAGCCTATCGGGAGCTTCCATTTCAATTGTAGAATGGGCTGCACACAAAAAAATTACAAAGGGAGGTAATGATTGCTTCCCTCCTGACTTTCCATGCATTACTTTAGAAGTTCATGGGCAAAAATGTGGGAGCTGCCATAGGTTCCTGCACCTGTGGTCGTGTATTCACTCCACTTCAGCTTCAGCTTCAGCACGGCTTTTGACTCAGTGCCTCACAGACAGTTACTCAACAAATGGAGGATGAGGGCACGGCAAGGCACATAATAAGACAGGTAGGAAATTGGTTGAAGGAGAGGCAGCAGAGAGTTGTAACGAATGGTGTCAAATTATAAGAGAGGAAGGTCATGAGTGGGGTGCCACAGGGATCCATCCTGGGTCCTGTTCTCTTCAGTATGTTCAACAGCAGCATTGGAGAAGGAATCTGGGGCAGGTTGTGTCTCTTCGCAGGTGACACTAAGCTCTGAGGGAAGGGTAGATAGCAGTGAGGGAACCAGAGTAATGCAGAGTGATCTGTAAAGGCGAGAGAGGTGGTCTAAGGGTTGGCAGTTGAAATTCAGTGCCAAAAAGTGCATGGTGATGCACCTCAGGAACAAGAACCACAGAACAGAATACTGGATAGGAGGGGTAACGCTGAGCACTGCAGCTGAGGAAAAGGACCTAGGAGTCATCATTACTGACTCCCTTAAACAATCTAGCCAGTGCAGTAAGGCCTATAGTAAGGCAAATAGGATGCTGAGATGAATCGGAAGGGATACTGACAGTGGAAAGAGAGCGGTATTACTACCTCCCTATAGATGGTTGGTGAGGCTGCATCTGGAGTGCTGTACCCAGTTTTGGAGTTCTCACCTCAGGAAAGTTAAGGACAGGCTGGAGACGGTTCAACAAAGGGTGACCAGGATGATTCGGGGGCAACAGGGCAGATCTTATGGGGATCAGCTTAAGGCACTGAACTTGTACTCACTGGAGACCAGACAAGAGAGAGGAGATATTATTTATTTATTTATAAGGTTTACCAGGAAGGCATACTGAGCAGCCAGCCTGCTCGACTCCAGATGCATCCGGGGGGGACATGGAAACAGTACAAATAATATACAGCATATAGTAAAGGAACAGTACATTGTACACAGGAAACATCAGCAATTATGATACAGTGCAACAGGAGTAGGAAATGACTTATGATATAATACAAACTCAGATGAGTACAGCGAGGCCAACAAACCCAGCCAGGAAGTTTCAATCCAGCAGTATGAGGCGACAGCCTTGCCAGACAGGATATAGTAAGTGCTGAAGCCTAAGTCAGGGGAAGGGGGGGAGTTAGGTGCATGCGCATGTGGAGCTGAAATGAGCTTTTATGAGGGAGTTGAGGTAGTATGCGGAGGAGGCATGACGAATGGCCAAGGGGAGTGAGTTCCACAATTTAGGCATGTGGTAGAAGAAGGCTGCTTGACCTGCAGTGGTGGACTTATGTGGGATAGTGAAGGAGCGGGCGTCATAGTGCCTGAGGTGAGGATAGTGATGCAAATACAGGGGCAGGGACTGTGTCCAGAACTTGACCGTAAGCCTGGTACAGTGGGACAACTATCTGTTCTGAAGATAGGGGAGGCACAGGGATTGGTAGAGGACACAGTGATGGGTACTGGGAGGACAGTCAAGGGTGAAATGGCAGAAGGAGTGGAAGAGGGTATCCAGTCTGGTTAAGGAAGTTTTGGGAGCAGAACTGTAGACCACGTCTCCGTAGTCCAAAATTGGGAGAATAATTTTCTGTACTATTGCACAGCAAGCCTGCATGGGATGCATCCATGGTTGCGATACAGGGCACCCAACTTGGGATGCAGCTTCTTGTGGATGGTCTTGATAAGTACAGAAAAGTCGAGATGCTGGTCAAGCTAGGCCCCAAGGTATCTAAAGGAGGTGCAGTCCTCCAGCTTAGTCCCATCCAGGGTGTGGAAGGTGGGGAGATTGGGGAGCCGGGACAGTCTCTGCCTTGTGCCGAATGTCATGGAGACACTTTTCTTGGTGTTTGGGAAGAGCTGATGTCAGCGAAGCCATAGCTGGACATCGTCAAAGTCGTACTGAAGTCTGGCTGCCACATCAGAAGTTGAGGGGCCGGATGCAAACAGGACTGTGTTGTCTGCATACTTGTGAATGAACGTGTAGGACAGGCAGAGGGCAAATCATTGAGGAAGAAGGAGAACAGTAGCAGGCTAAGGACCGAGCCTTGGGGGACAACAGTCGAGATGGGGGGGAGGTAGAGATGGAGTTTCCAATCCTGACAGACTGTGTTCTGCCAACAAGATAGGAGTGGAACCAACTGATGGCCTATCTAGAGAGCCCAGCGAGGGAGAGCTTGGATAGGAGGATGGAGTGAGATACAGTGTCGGGAGCCTTTGTGAGGTCGACAAAGAAAGCAGAAGTGGTGTGGCCTTCATTCATACTGGTGAGGATGGAATCGGTGAGCCTCAGAAGGGAAGTGGTAGTGGAGTGGGACTTCCAAAACCCGGACTGGTAAGGTGTGAAGAAAGAGGTGGAGTCTAGGAAGGAGGAGAGCTGGGAGAGGGCTAAGTGTTTTTGGAGTTTTGCTAGGATGGGGAGGAGGGAGCTAGGGTGGTAATTACTGGGGAAGGAGGGGTCATAACCTTTCGGTAGGGGGATGACTGTGGCATGTTTCCACTCATGCCCAGATCCCCAACATTTTTATATTTAAAGTTTTTTTTTTTACATACACAACAAAAATACATTATATGCTGGTGCAGTATAGTCATATCTAGACAGGTAAATCAATATATAACCTTGGTAATAGGACTGGTTATTCATTTGACATGCTCTTATCTTATAAACTTATTAAAGCAGTGCAGCAAATGTTTTTTCCCCAAAAAGTTTGTTTCAATGGTGGCATGTAATGTAGGCGACTCCGGAATGGCGACTGCACAAGTCGATGAGGGAATTACGGTGATGACGAAACAGCAACATAAGTTTTACCCCCTATCTGAGGTGCTATGACCTTGGAATTGGTTATTTAAGTAAGGGGGTGCTGGGGGGGGCAAAGCCCCCCAAAAAAAACCAGTCGCCATTTGTGCCATCACT
The DNA here is from genome assembly GCA_016271365.2 of Neoceratodus forsteri. NCBI lineage: Eukaryota > Metazoa > Chordata > Ceratodontiformes > Ceratodontidae > Neoceratodus > Neoceratodus forsteri. The sequence goes on from JADMNL010000024.1 coordinate 448,607,042, forward strand.
GACATTGCTTTGCGATTCCGGACTTGCCGTTCCGGAGTCGCTATTATCACATATAACCATTTCAGCTACTGTTAATTAAAGTACCAGCATACCTGTTAAATCTGCTTTTCTAGGTACCTCCTGTGCTGTGCACCATGAGTTTTTTTATTTTCTCGAGCTGAACCCTTGCCATGTCTACAATGCTATTTCGAAGTCAAATGTGGCGGCCATATTTTTTTTCTTGAGAAACATAACTAAATTAAAATATTTATAAAATACTTCAGTGTTGGGGGAACTAGAACATTAACCATCAAATGAAACTGAAAGATGTCTGGAATCGTTTACAGTGGAAAATAAGGTAGGGTCCATTTTTTTATGCCCAATTCTGTTGCAATTATGTTTAAAATAGAAATAGTATAAACATAAATAGGTAAAGTTCATCATACCATATTAACAATCTGTTTCCATCCAACCCACTCGCAGGACCCACTATAAAATGATATGTCCTGGCCCACCCATTGAACATTTCTGATACTTTCTGATACTGTCCACGTATCCCTTCTATTATAAAACTTTGGAAGTCTCAGACTGAGGGAAAATGTTACACTTTCCATCTGGAATATCTCCTGAACTATGGTCAGTCAAGTCTTCCTCTCCAGACTCACCCATTGTGACCATCTTTTCGTTATTGCTTTGTTTGCTGCCACTATGAGAACCCAGCACAGATACTTTGCCTTCAGACCTCTAATCTCAACCAGGATCAAAGCAAAAACTCCCTCTTTCACTCCTCAGTTATTACAGGGACCAGAAATCTCCTGTAAGATCTCCTTTATGTCTCCCCCAAATCCCAGATCCAAACTAACCTATATTAAACCAGATTTATCTGTTGGTGGACTATATATCTACTATACATGCATGTGTTTATATGCATTTGAGCATGTATAGGTGTGTGTAACATTGCACTGTGGTGAAGCTAGAGACGTAGGTTACATTTTATTTGCCTGCATGGCAGAGACTGAACCTAATTTTGAGTATGGACACACATTCAAGCCTATCAACCAGATTGGTACCCTTACTTTTGCTGTGAAATCTGTCATTCTTCCTCAGGAATCAGTCTAGTCCTGTGTTATCCCTGCTCATACTGTATAACCCTCAGTGCCATTCTCCCTACGGAATCGGTCCAGTCCTGGGTTACCCCTACTCATGTTGTGCGACCATGAGTTCTATTCTCCCTCAAGAATTGGTCTAGTCCTGTGTTAGCCCTACTCATACTGTGCAATCCTCAGTACCATTCTTTCTAAGGAATCGGGCTAGTCCTGTGTTATCTGTACTCATACTGTATAATCCTATGTGCCATTCTCCTGGCTATACGACACTTTACTCTGGTCAATCTGTGTCCTACTATTTGCTCTGGTGTCAATGAGCCCCTTTACAAATGGCTCCCTGACAATTCACCCCACCCTGGATAAATTTAGTAAAATAAACTCCGGGGGCAGCAAATAGAAAACAGGTTGTGCAGGGACCAGTTGACACTGGAGCTGATAGCTCGGCACAAGTTGTTGCAGATCATTTTTATGGGAGTGAATTGACGTGTCACCTATTCTCCCTCGGGAATCTGTCTAGTCCTGTGTTATCCCTACTAATGCTGTGTAACCCTCAATGCCATTCTCCCTCAGGAATCTGTCTAGTCCTGTGTTATCCCTACTAATGCTGTGTAACCCTCAATGCCTTTCTCCCTCAGGAATCTATCCAGTCCTGTGTTATCCCTACTCATACTGTGTAACTCTCATTTCCATTCTCCCGCAGGAATCTGTCTAGTCCTGTGTTATCCCTACTAATGCTGTGTAACCCTCAATGCCATTCTCCTTCAGGAATCTGATTTAGCCATACTTATGTTGTGTAACCCTCAATCAATCGAATCAGTCAATCATAATCTTTATTTATCTAGGTGAACACCATTGAGCAATGCTCATTTACAAGATGGACCTGGGGAGAACATGGTCAAGGTACATACATTTATGCAGTGTTGGGTAAGTTACTTTTTCGATTACTTTCTATTACTTTTGAAAACTTGTTCCAGGAAGCACTGTGCAGTCACTAGCAAGGATGGAGAAGTACTGGAAAATGTAATACACCTTACAGTTACAATTACTTATGTCTTTTTATACAAAAGTAATACATAACTGTAACTGATTACATTTATTTGAAAGTAACTAGTAACTAACCTATTACTTTCAAAAAATGTAATCTGTTATAGTTATTTATTATTTTTGTATTGTTTTTATATAAAAAGAAATAAGTAACTATAATTGTAAGGTGTATTACTTTGCCTAGTACTTCTCCATCCTTGCTAGTGACTGCACAGAGCTTCCTGGAACATGTTTACAAACATAATAGAAAGTAATAGAAAAAGTAACATACCCAACACTGCATTTATGCCAGTCACAACATACACAGCCAAAATAAGAGTTTATAATAACAATTTCACAGTAAATTGGACAATGACGTAAATAGGCTTACAGCATGTTGAAGCATTCGCATGATATAGGAACATGTATACAACAATAACTGGGAGAACATATACAAGGATACATGGTTAACAATAACAATAGATAGCGGACAGTATCATTACATACATTGCCTTGTACAAGCGATGACAGCCAGGATATTCAGAGCAAAACGGGGGATACAGTATACTACAGAGAGGGCAGAGTGAGGGCAAGTGCAGTCAGGGACAAGGGAATGAGGGTACAGGGGGAGAGGTAAGGGCCACAGTGTGGCACGGTATCCAAAGACACTGGAGCAAGGAGGACAGGTCTCAACCAAATGGATACAAGAGCTCCTCCCTCAGGAATCGATCCGGTCTTGTGTTATCCCTACTCATGCTATGTAACCCTTATTGCCATTCTTCCTCAGGAATCTGTCTAGTCCTGTGTTACCTATTATTACTATTTTGTATGATGCTACAAAATGTTATATGTTTGTATTAATGTACATATCTTGATAAAGCACCACTTTAGGAGCTAAACGTCGAGACTCTTTTTCTATCTCTCTGTACATGGGGTGGAATTTTAACCTTCAGTAATATAATATATAGTGTTGGCCACATTTGCATTTCAGTTGTTGGAGTGGCTTTATTACTGGGTAGCTGAGTGATATTTTTTCCTGATACCAAACTATTTTTAAGTCAGTAGTTGCACCAGCCTAGCTGCTTGAGCTGTCTTTTTCCTTTTAGTCTTGTAGTACTCCTACTTTTGCTGTGAATCCTCATTGTTCTTCTCCTTCATGCACCTGACTAGTCATGTGTTACTGCAAACACAAAAGTTAGGTGCCAAAGTCCAAAAGGCAGTGCTGACTGCAAAAATGGTAAGCACACGCGCAGCACAGAAAAGAGAATCAAGAACAGGTTGAGGGGTGCTAAATCAGCATTTATTTTCCGTGAATGGAGACAGAAGTATGAAGGGAAGGAACTCAGTTGCTTTGCCTCCAGAAAATAAGGCTTCGTCAGGGGGTGGGGAATAGAATCTGGACTGACTCACATGTAGCGTTGCTTATGTCATAACTTAGTGTCAAATAGGGAAAGTGCCCCAAAGCAGAAACTTGGAAAACAAATTGTTTTCAATGTTACTTAAAAATAAGAGGAACGTTCTTCTCATTTAAAAAAACAAGAATGGGGTGGGGGTGGGGAAAAGAGTCTCAGGTCTCAAGCAATATAACAGGCCAGGGAAGACTGATTTCCCAATCCAGCCCTGCTGCACAAGACAATAATACAGATGTTGGTGTGATGCAAAGAGTGAATAAAACAAAAATAAATGACCAGTAGTGATACAAAAACAGCAGCAACGAAAAATATATACAGTATATATAAGGTGAGTTAAACAATGGACGAGTAGTACAAAAAGAGGGGAATGATATTTAGCACATTTGACATACAAAGGTGTTTGTCCAGGTCAAAGCATATTCACGTATTTATCAAGATTCCTCAACTCATTCAAAAAAAATGGGAATTTGTAAGAGAAGAAAAAATTACCTACCATAATAATGCTGTTTCTTCTTAAAGAATCACTCACTATGTTTACACTTTATGCAGTCATCTCAGCTGAGTGCGATGCCCCGGAGACTGAACCTATGCAGGTTATTAGAATTTGGAATATAGGTTCAAACTCTGCATCCACACTCCACACTCTCTGTTTGCTCTGATCTGTTCCCAAGTCAGAGTGGAGCAGCCTGTAGTGAAACTAGCTAAAAACGGCTACCATAAATTTTAGAAATTTTTTTTATAGAACTAAAAAAAAAAATTGAAGCAGACGTGAAATTTTACTGCATAAATAACAACAACAAGCTTACAGTTGTAGGAATTGCAGTAGTAATGCTCAAACAACCTCACTGAAAAGAAAGGAATTGATTCTTGTGTGAACCTATTTCATGTTCTGGAAGGGGAGGCAGGGTTGGGAAGTGTAAACATAGTGAGTAATCCCTTAAGAAGAAGCAGTATTACTATAGTGGGAAATGCTTTTGTCTAAGCCCAGGAATCACTCAATTAATGTTTACCTCTATGCAGACTCAGTGGTAGTGCCTTGGGTTACTAGGTCCAGAACCTAATTAGAAAAAAGGTTCTGCAAGACAGCAGTTCCAATTAAGCTGGCATCCCTTATGGACTGTATGTCCAAACAGGGATGCTTTATGAAGGTGTGTACTGTTTTCCAGGTAGCTGCATTGCAAATGTCCTGACAATGAGAAGCCTCTTGAGGATACCACAGAGGCAGAGGTACCTTTTGTGGAGTGTGCCCTTAAGCCTCTTGGTGGCAATTTCCCAGCTTTTTCATAGCAGAAGTGAATGCAACTGACTATCTAGTGAAAGACGGATCTTTTTGTAGCTGGTTTACCTTTGCCAACCTTACCACAGGTAACAAAAAGCTGGGTACTTTGGAACCTGACCTATTTTGTCCGGTCCACGTGCATAGTTAGGGTTCACGTTAGGTCCAGGCTATGCAACTTTTCCTCACCTGGACTGGAATTCTTTGGAAAGAGTACAGGAAGGGTCATGGACTAATTCAGGTAGAATTCAAATACCACCTCTGGTAAAATTTTCTGTTGGTTCTAAGAACTACCGTATCCCTGTGAGGGATTATGTAATGTGATTCTTTGCAGAGGGCTTGCAGTTCAGTTATCCTCCTAGTAGAAGTCATTGCAATGAGGAATATGGTTTCCCTGTGACATACTTCAGGTTAGCAACTTCCATATAGGCTCGAAGGGAGCCTCTATAAGCCGGGCAAGCCATATATTAATATCCCAAACTGAGGGAGAGTCTCACTGGTGAGTACACATGGCTGAGGCCTTTAGAAAACCTTTTGAAAATGGGTTGTGAGGCCAAAGACTTTTCCTTGCCTGCAGATATGTGTGGTGATACTACTGCTATGTGCACCTTTAAAGTTGAAGGCCATAGGCCAGTGACTGTAGGTGTACTAGATATTTGAGAACTATAGGCAACCCTGCCTGCACTGGTTTTATTTTTCTGGGGGTGCACCAGCAAGAAAACCTTTTCCACTTAGAAGAATCTCCTTTCCCAGTAGCTTGTTTCCTTGAAACCTTAAGCACCTTCAGGACTTCCTCGGAAAGTTCCAGTCCTGCAACCTCTAACTCCTCAAGAACCATGCCCTCAGGCATAGAGTCCTGAGGCTTGGGAATGTTATGCTGCCCTGGGACAAAGTCAAGAGAGTGTGGCTGAGTGTCGGGCTGATTGGATTCTTGCTGGACAGGACTAGGAGTACTGAGTACCAGGCCTGCCTCTGGATCTATCAGGATGGTTGTTCCAGGTTCTCACCTGAGTTTCACTACTTTCTGAATGAGTGGGAATTGTGGGAAGGTATACAGAAACTTCTCTGTCCAGTCCAGTACCAGGGCGTCTTCTGTGACTCTCCCTCTGGCTGGTGGTCTGCAACAAAACTTAGGAAGCTGATAGTTCTCCCAAGATGCGAACAGGTCTATATTTGGAGTGCCCCCACCTTTTGAACACTGTGGCCAGAACCTGCTGGTTTAACACACATTCGTAATTTCATTGGCAGATTCTGCTTAGGGAATCTGCCAGGACATTGTCTCCACTTGGCAGATGCACCGCAAATATGTTTGTTTCTAAAGATTGTGCCAGGTCACAGAGCCTCTGTGCACAGTTTCGAGGATCTTGCTCTTTTCTGCGTGTTTATGTAACCCTCCTGCAAATGGGGGTTCCCAAAAGACTTCCAGGAGCTTGCTTGAAGGCTCCAAGCCTGAATGGTGTTTGGCATTTAAGCCATTTATCAGTGAGTGTTTTTAGAGCCTCTGGTACTGTCTCTTTAAGAGCTGTCTGCTTGCAGACATAATTAGTTTGTATGGGGGGACTGTGTGCTTCTCTGAGTACCACTCGAGCTGCTGCCAAGTCACTTCATTTTTGCAGTCACTAGGAAGTGCAAAGGGAACCTATCTGAAAGATGTAACTGTTTGCCAGAAATTATTTAGAGTAATAATGAAATTACAGTTTGTCTAACCTGCTTTCTTTGCAGTCAGAACTGTGTCTGCTAGTTCCCCATTCTAGTTTTGAACTGCTGAACTGGACCAATCAGTGTGGGGTAAGCTAGCTCTAAAATGGTGCCTTGGACGAATCAGAACTTGGACTCATAATCTGAGCCAGCCACAAGAGGATTGTATGGGCAGTGACTCTGGGAGATGTAGTTTAGACTTCAGTGCCTTTTTGGACCAACAGCAGCAGTCTTGTGAGTGACAGCCAATCCAGTCAAGAACTGGGAGGAACTCAAAGGAAGTGCCAGTTTGTCAGTTGGAGTTTCAGTTGAGCTTTGGCAGTGAAGAAGGAAGGAGCCTGTGCTTTTTCAGTGTGCAGTTTTAGTCAAAAAGCGTGTGTAAGGCCCAGAGTTCCGGTCTGCAGCTTGTGTAACAGCTTGTTGGACTGAATCCGTCCTGTGAAAAGAATCAAAGGATCTCTGAAGAGTAGAAACCAGGCTCACCCTGTGAAGACTGGAGAAATTGCTGAAATTGCACTCGATCTGTCAGGAACTGAATCTGCTGTGTGTTCTCCGGGTATTGTGCAGTAATTGCGATCGGGATACAGATGCAGCCTGCCTGGTATAGTGCTTTCTTTATATGGATGTGTGAAGAGGTTTGTGTACCTCAAGTGAGCCCTGCTGACACTGAAGGACCCTATCTTATTTGGAGGTGTGAGTACTAATTCAGGAGTCGCTCCCTGTTGAATTACCACATTAAATCAAATGGAATTACTGTACTGCTGACTGTTTAATTCTCCTTTTCTCTGTGAAAGGCCCCTACCAGCTGCCACGGTTTGGACTAGCCACTAGGGCTTGGGTACCCAGGGACAGTAACTGATAGGGATAGGCCTGTGCACAGAGCCATAGGTAGATTATTAGAGTGATAAGCTAATTAACCTGATTTCCCCTGTCCTTGTTATATCCCCTAAATAAATCAGAGCTGCTTGTTTCAGCAAAGTTATACTGCCTGAGGTATTTGTCTATGTTAAAGTACTGTACTGTGACTGTTGCACTGTATCTCATTTCACAGGAGGTCCCAGTGCGGAACCAGACCTGGGGGTAAGTGTATACTGTGAAGGTAATTCTGATATATTGTGTGGGCCACTAGTGGGAAGAAAGGGGGTTGCAGTGTCCCAGAGGGCTGTGACCAAGTTAGTTTAACTATTGCAAACCCTGACCTCTGGGTGGAGGCACCCGCCATTGGATCCAGGCCCCTCAACCTGTTAGTGGCAAATCAGGCAGGGTAGTAGCCCTGGGATAGCACCATCTAGGGGTTACATCTTGGAGGCTCACCGCTGGGATTGTGTGTCCTCTAGTGGCCATATTCTGAACCACTGTTAAGAAAAATGGGTACCCGACAGAAGTGGCTGTGCACGGCTGGTGGAGTGGTGTACTGGGAGGAGATCGACCCCAAAATGCTATGCTTATCCTGGACATCCCCTGGGTATCAATACGGACACTGTGCAGGAGTACTTTCCAAGGTGGAAGGTTTACAAAACCCTGTGGTGGTGGGTCGGCATGCTAATCTGCTCACCCACACTTTCCTGGCCCTAGTAGAGTTTAAGGATCCCATAGATAGCTCCAAAGTGCCACAGACCATTACCCCAGAGGAGCCCTCACTGCTTGGAAGTGATAACTAAGGACAGTAAAGACCGGGGAATCAGCCCCAACACTATCTGAAACTTTTGAGGAGAAATTTGCTGAATGGTTTGCTGGGAGAGGAAAACTGTGGAGGACTTGAAGAAACTATTCTTGCCACCTGGGGTGTTCCTCCCCAACACCCTCTCCTGCTCCAGTGCCCGTAATGGTGGCTGAACCAATGCAGACTCCTATTTCTGCACCTGCCATTAGTCACGACTCTTACGAAGGTTGAGGATCTTCTCTGGCACCCTCCCACCCCCAAGGGAGGATGACTGGGAAGACCTGGATGAACTATGTTGCCCCAAGTGCTAGAATGGCAATGCTCGGAAGGCGGAAAGCGAAAGAGGGTTAGTGAGAGCCTCGAGGTCCTGCCCTGGCTACCATCCGTGCTAAACGGCCAGTAACCCTGAAGCAACTGCACAGGCCTATCTTGAGGCCTTGGAGAATGTGTATAGGAGCCCAGATTCTGATGAGGACCTATGGTGGAGAGTAAGAAATGCACAACAGTACCAAGGAGTTGTTGTCTGTGTATGTCTCTCGGCTGAAAAATTGTTGCAGAATGCCTCAGAAAGGGTAGTTTGCCAGCGATTGAACTGGACGAACCAGACTGGACAGAATCCTTAAGTCTGCCCCTTCTCAGAACTGCTGTTGCTTCAGTTACGCCTGGCAAATCGACTGAATCCCCACCCTCCTATGATGAGTTAATGAGAGAAATTCGAGGAGTTGAGAAAAGGCGACTCGGAGGTACCTGCACCAACAGCTGTGGCTATGACCGAGTGACTGAGGGTGACCCATCAAGTGAAGTTCAGGGGCAGAGGTTGACAGTCAATGAGTGCTCTGACAAGGAAAAAGATATGCCACAATGGGGCGAACTGTTGAGAGAGATCAAGAATTCAAAAACAGTCCTTTATGAAGGCCACGCCTGCAAATGCAGACCCTGACCTATATCCGACTGCATCTGCTATGGGGTGGGGTACCCACCATGTATCTCCTACTGATAACAGCTCCAAACTCAATTCCTTGACCATGGAAGTGGAGAAACTGCGAATGTCTCCAAATGCTTATCACACCGCAGACAGAGATGGCACCCAGGTTTCCAGTTAGTAATACCCCGCCCTGGCTCCCAGTGTGGCGCCTCGGCCAGCTCAAACTCCAGAAAGTATGTTTTGCTATAATTGTGGGAAAGATGGGCACATGAAAGGGAATGCCAGTCCCAAAGACACTGACAAAGTTGCATATAGGCTACAAGGAGAGCTTTGGAGAAGAAATCAGTGGTTAAGAGGTGCACGACATGATCCCAGTGAGGGCACCAAAAATGCTAATTCACGTCCTTTTGTGGCAAAGTCAGTTGCCCAGGCCCCCACTACCGCCTCTCCAGACTGGTCCAGAATAGTGGGTCCCTCCATGGAGACCACTGTAAAGGTGAATGGAGTGTCTACAAGAGCTGTATTAGACAGTGGCTCCCAAGTGACAATTATGTTCCAGGATTGGTATCAGAAGCATTTGTCAGATGTACCCTTACAACCATTAGAAGGACTGCATGTATGGGGGTTAAGTGAGAAAGCCTACCCCTATTCAGGGTATATCCGAATTTGGCTGTCTTTCCCCACCTCCGTGGCTGGAGTGGCCGAACAAGTAGAGACCCTAGCCTTAGTGTGTCCCCCCACTGGACTGTATGATGGTGTCCCTTTGTTGATTGGAACAAATGCTCATATGTTAGGAAGGCTGGCACAGTTGTGTTATGAAAAACAGGGGTCAAAGACTAGTAGAGCTTAAGAGTTCCGGCTTTAATTAAGAAGGCCTATGAGGCACAGAGATGCTGAAAAACAGAACCAGAGGAACGGTCGGAATTGTATGGAAGAAGGATCCTGAGTCTCTGATCCTGGCGCCAAATGCCCAGTGTACCTTACAGGGAGAGGTCCGTATCAGAAAGGATGTTAAGAATAAAATATTAATGTTGGATGCACCAGGCGATGGAAAATTGCCAGAGGGACTGCTGGTCAAGCCTAGTATTTTGCCGCTAGAGCCCATGCTTATGCCAGAAGGGTAATGGTCAAGTTCATAATGTGTCTGAAGAGACATTCGAGTAAACAGAGGTTGCATCCTGGCTAATGTGCATTGTGCAGACACTGCAGTGCTACCCAACAGCAAGAGTTCAAGGAAGAATGACAGAGTAACGCCTGACTTGTTTGATTTGGCGACTCCCGCTGCCAGCTGAATGGAAAGTGAGGATCAGTGAAGCTTGCCCAGAGAGACCAGGTGTTTTCTTTAAAGGAATGGGATGTAGGATGCGTGCAAGGAGCTGAGCACAATATCCGACTGCATGCGAAAGACCATTTAAATGAGAGGTCTCGCGCCTGGCACCTGCTGACATAGATGATGTGAGCGGCATCTGCAAGAGATGTTAGCTGCTGGTGTAATACAAGAATCCAGAAGCCCTTATGCTTCCCCCATTGTGGTAGTGAGGGAAAAGAATGGAACAGTAAGGATGTGTGTGGATTATCGCACCTTAAACGGAGGACTATCCCTGATCAGTACACAATGCCCGCATTCAGGATGCTTTGGACTGCCTAAATGGGAGCAAGTGGTTCTCTGTGCTGGATCTCCGCGATGGGTACTACCAGATCGATAGGCCCCAGAGGACTGAGAGAAGACGGCCTTTATCTGTCCGCTGGTTTCTATGAATTCATGAGGATGCCTCAAAGGTTTCAGGTGCCCCAGCCACTTTTCAACGATTGATGGGCGTGCAGTGGGGACATGAACTTACTAGAGTGCCTGGTATACCTAGATGATGTTATTGTGTTTGGCAGCTCACTGGAGGAACATGAGAGCAGATTATTTAAGGTATTGGACCGACTGGAGGACTTTGGCCTTAAACTGTCCATTGATAAGTGTCAATTCTTTCAAACATCAGTAAAGTATATGGGACACATAGTATCCACCGAGGAATAGAGACCGACCCAAGTAAAGTTGAGGCCTTGACCACCTGGCCACAGCCAAAAATCTAAAAGAACTGCAAAAGATTCCTGGGATTCTGTGGTTATTATCGGCGCTTCATCAAGGACTATTCAAGAGTGATCCGCCCTTTACTTAACCTTACTCAAGGGTATCCCCCAACCCACAAAAAATACCGAAAGTCAGCATCCCTAAAGACTGAAAGAGTGTATTTTCATCCGAGTGAAGTATTTGGGGCCCGCTGGACTCCTGATTGTGAGACTGCTTTTCATGAGATCATATATCAACTTACCCATGCTCCAGTGCTGGCCTATGCTGATCCAAGAAAACCTTACGTCCTGCACACTGATGCTAGCTTGCAAGGGTTGGGGGCTGTGTTGTGCCAAAGACACGAGAATGGCCTGAGACCAGTGGCCTTTGCCAGTGAAGCCTGACCCCATCCGAAAAGAACTATCCTGTACATAAGTTAGAGTTCCTAGCTTTGAAGTGGGCTATTGTTGACCAATTCCATGAGTACTTGTATGGGGCTAAAATACTAGTAAAAACTGACAATAATCCTTTGACCTATGTGCAGACCTCAGCTAAGTTGGATGCCACTGGCCATAGGTGGCTTTCTGCATTATCTACATATGACTATGCTCTCGAATACCGAGCAGGTCTGAACCACATAGATGCTGATGCTCTCCCGGAGGCCTGTTCCTCAGAATGATTGGGTCCGATTGGCAGAACCTGACATTCGGGCACTCTGCGGAAAGTTTGACAGGGAGGAACAAATGTCCCGGGGCGCAGTAGACTGCATGGTGGATTGCTTGGGAGCCTCTAAAATTGCATACCTGCTGCTTATTGCCACTTTTCTGCAATAGACATTGGTGCACTGCCTCAGCTGGACAATGACAGTATTCGTGGCTCAATCCCATGATCCCATGATCAAAGCAGCTTTAGAAGCCCTCTATGCAGGAAAAGATGTGTCCAAATTCGCTCCACTGATTTGAGAACTGCACTGTTATACAAAGAAGGTCCTAAGTTGAAACTGATCAATAAACTGTTATACAGAGAAACAGTAGACAGAGGGGGACAAGTAGACAAACAACAACTAGTGCTGCCCACTGCTTTTCGAGACTCAGTACTGAGGTTCTTGCAACCACATGGGGCACCTTGGTATAGACAGAACACTTGACTTGGTGAGATCAGATTCTATTGGCCTAAGATGGGGGCTGATGTGGAGCAACACATTCGAACTTGAGTAAGCTGCTTACAGAGGAAAGCTTTGCCCAGAGGGCTGCCCCCTTGTTAACATCACCACCAGTGCACCCATGGAGCTGGTCTGTATTGATTTTCTGAGTTTGGAGTCAGATCAAAGAAATATCAGTAATGTGCTGGTGGTCACTGACCATTTCACGAGATATGCCCAAGCTTTCCCCACCAAAGACCAGAAAGCATCCACTGTGGCCAAAGTACTTGTAGAAAACTTTTTGTTCACTATGGGGCTCACAAAGAATCCCATTCTGATCAAGGAGAGACTTTGAAGTCGTCTGATCAAAGAGATGCTTTCTCTGTGGGGAGTCGCGAAAGTCCAGAACCCTCCTTACCACCCCCAGGGACCCACAGCCTGAACGTTTCAACCGCACTTTGCTAGATATGCTAGGCACCCTGCACCCAAAGGACAAGCCTAGATGGAGCCAACAAATTAGCACCCTGGTACATGCTTATAACTGCACCAAAAGTGATGCCACTGGATTCTCCCCCTACCGCCTGATGTTTGGAAGAGAAGCTCGACTACCAGTAGATGTGTGTTTTGGGGTCTCTCCTGATGGGGTTTACAGTATGTGCAAAAGTTAAAGGCCCAGCTAACTCATGCGTACCAACTGGCTCAAACCATGGCTGCCAAAAGAAATCTGGCCAACAAAGAAAGGTATGATAAAAAGGTGAAAGCACAGGAACTCCAGGAGGGAGATCGGGTATTGCTAAGAAATCTGGGACTGCATGGCAAGCACAAGATTGCTGACAGATGGCACCATCTCCCTCACATTGTAGTGGGCAAACTAGATGATCTGCCAGTGTACAAAGTAAGGCCTGAGAATAATTCAAGATGTAAAAACAATGCATAGAAATCATTTACTGCCCATTGGACAAATCTTAATTGAGTCTGAGCCCTAGAAGATCCCCTCTGGACCAGTGACTAGAGCTGCTGCTAAGAAAAGATCAAGAAAGTCTGCACCTACAGAAGCAAAGTTAAAGTGTTCCCCTCCACAAGTCCCAGTTGAGCATGACTGTCAGTCCATATCGGAAGAAAGTGAGAGTGACTTTGAATACTATCCTTCTTACGAACTGAGTCAATTGTTTGGAAATCCCTAGTCAATACTGGAGACAAAGCTGGGCCTTCTGGACTGTCTAAGCCCCAGCTTCATCCCTGGAGCCAATGCTCCCAAAAGTGAAGTGCAAAGCATCAGATCAGATGAAATGGAATCATTGTGCATGGTTGAACTGTTTGAGCTTTCAGGGAGAAAATGATAGATTGGGGCAGACTGGTGATACACCGAACAAGAAGAGTATTTTGAGTGCCCTGACAGTCCACTGCCAGTGTCCAAAGCTCTCCATGCGAGCCAAATGTTGTGGACTCAGAAACTGTAACTCCTGGAGCTGAAAGTGCCCCAAGTTCTAGCCTCTCTACCCCATGGAGACTTCCTGACAAGTGAGAACAATGCTGAAAATGAGGCTCAGAGTGCAGAGACTATAACAGTTCCCCCTAGAAAGACTGGTCGAGCTGTAAAGCCTGTGGTGCACCTCAGTTATGATTCACTTGGGAGGCCTGTGGACTTGCCTCTCAATGTTGTCCATAAAGGAGTGTATGTGTCCCCGAGCTCATTGCCCAAACTGAGCAACAGTGCTAACTCCAAGTTACTTGTGTTGCCCTCTAAGTATGGTGCCCTTGCCCCATCCAGCCCCAAGGTAACTGATAGGGAAGGGCCCCCTCTCTTCAGGTTTCATGTACAAGAGGTAATAACTTGAGTTATGGTACAATGTGTATGTAATACTGTGTAAAGAGTGACGTACTGCAATGTTTCAGAAATGTGTTCTTGGTAAAATGATATATTGACTGATGATTACATGTGCGAGCCTAATGCAAATGTATATGGTTGCAGTTGAAACTTATGGGGGTACTTGCTTGACGCGGACGTCAAGCTTTCCCAGGCCAGGAAGGGTGTAACCCACCTGCAAATGGGGTTCCCAAAAGACTTCCAGGAGCTTGCTTGAATGCTCCAAGCCTGAATGGTGTTTGGCATTTAAGCCATTTATCAGTGAGTGTTTTTAGAGCCTCTGGTACTGTCTCTTTAAGAGCTGTCTGCTTGCAGACATAATTAGTTGTATGGGGGACTGTGTGCTTCTCTGAGTACCACTCGAGCTGCTGCCAATTCACTTCATTTTGCAGTCACTAGGAGTGCAAAGGAACCTATCTGAAAGATGTAACTGTTTGCCAGAAATTATTTAGAGTAATAATGAAATTACAGTTTGTCTAACCTGCTTTCTTTGCAGTCAGAACTGTGTCTGCTAGTTCCCCATTCTAGTTTTGAACTGCTGAACTGGACCAATCAGTGTGGGGTAAGCTAGCTCTAAAAATGGTGCCTTGGACGAATCAGAACTTGGACTCATAATCTGAGCCAGCCACAAGAGGATTGTATGGGCAGTGACTCTGGGAGATGTAGTTTAGACTTCAGTGCCTTTTGGACCAACAGCAGCAGTCTATTGTGGTGACAGCCAATCCAGTCAAGAACTGGGAGGAACTCAAAGGAAGTGCCCGGTTTGTCAGTTGGAGTTTCAGTTGAGCTTTGGCAGTGAAGAAGGAAGAGCCCTGTGCTTTTTCAGTGTGCAGTTTTAGTCAAAAACGGTGTAAGGCCCAGAGTTCCGGTCTGCAGCTTGTGTAACAGCTTGTTAGGACTGAATCATTCTGTGAAAAGAATCAAAGGATCTCTGAAGGTAGAAACCAGGCTCACCCTGTAGAAGACTGGAGAAATTGCTGAAAATTGCACTCGATCTGTCAGGAACTGAATCTGCTGTGTGTTCTCCCGGGTATTGTGCAGTAATTGCGATCGGGATACAGATGCAGCCTGCCTGGTATAGTGCTTTCTTTTATATGGATGTGTGAAGAGGTCTGTGTACCTCAAGTGAGCCCTGCTGACACTGAAGGACCCTATCTTATTTGGAGGTCGTGAGTACTAATTCAGGGTCGCTCCCTGTTGAATTGCCACATTAAATCCAAATGGAATTACTGTACTGCTGACTGTTTAATTCTCCTTTTCTCTGTGAAAGGGCCCCTACCAGCTGCCACAGTTTGGACTAGCCACTAGGGCTTGGGTACCCAGGACAGTAACTGATAGGGATAGGCCTGTGCACAGAGCCATAGGTAGATTATTAGAGTGATAAGCTAATTAACCTGATTTCCCCTGTCCTTGTTATATCCCCTAAATAAATCAGAGCTGCTTGTTTCAGCAAGTTATACTGCCTGAGGTATTTGTCTATGTTAAAGTACTGTACTGTGACTGTTGCACTGTATCTCATTTCACAGGAGGTCCCAGTGCGGAACCAGACCTGGGGGTAAGTGTATACTGTGAAGGTAATTCTGATATATTGTGTGGGCCACTAGTGGGAAGAAAGGGGGGTTGCAGTGTCCCAGAGGGCTGTGACCAAGTTAGTTTAACTATTGCAAACCCTGACCTCTGGGTGGAGGCACCCGCCATTGGATCCAGGCCCCTCAACCTGTTAGTGGCAAATCAGGCAGGGGTAGTAGCCCCTGGGATAGCACCATCTAGGGGTTACATTTATATAGTATATTGCTGTGGTATTGTCTGTACTGATTTAGTCAGACTGACCCTGTAGCTGGGAGAAAAAAAATTACATTGCTAGCAGCACTGCTCTGAGCTCTAAGAAGCTGAGATGTTCTAGTGACTCCTGTGGGCTCCACGTGCTACTCGCCATGAGATCCTGCAGTTGGGTGCCCTACTCCAGGAGTGAGGGATCTGTAGTAAGAATACTTGTTCGTGCTTGCTGAAGGATGGAAATGCCCTCTCTGAGGTTGCTATCTTTCTTCCACCACTCTAATGATTCCACTAGTGCTTTTATCACTGGTACTGACTTTGAAAGAGGATCCCATCTTTAAGACTGGTTGTCTCTTAAGTGGTACGAGATATCTCTCATTTGGAACCCGGCCCATGGGACCACAGCTGTGTATGTGGCCATGTGCCCTAGTAACCATAGGAAGTCTCTGGCAGGTCTTGGCTGACCTGCTATGAAAGACGCTGCTGTTCCTGTAAGAGTTGTAATACCAGTCTCCGGGAGGAAAACTTTTCCCTGCGGGGTATTTAACTGTGCTCCTATGAAGTCTAGCACTTGAACAGACTCTAGCTGTGACTTCAGCAGGTTTATCAAGAATCTCAGGTTCTCCAAGGTGCGCTTTACCAACTGAACTGAGCACCTTGTCTCATGTTCTGTTCTCCCTGTGACTAGTCAGTCATTCAGGTAGAGGAAAACTACCACACCTTGTTTTCTCAGATGTGCTGCTACCACAGCCGAGGACTTTGTGAAAACCCTTGGAGCTCAAGCGAGACCAAATTGGAGAGCTGTGAACTGGTATTGGCAGTTCCCAAGCTTGAATCTGAGATGGTTTCTGTGACACTGTCTGACTGGAATTTGAAAATAGGCATCTTTCAGATCCGGGGATCCCAGCTAATGACCTTTCTGCATAGATGGTATCATTGTCCTTAGTGTGACCATCTTGAATTTTGATTTTTTTCAAATGCTTGTTCAGAAACCTGAGATAAAAAATTGGTCACCACTCCCCATTGTTCTTGTGGGTTAGGAAGTATATTGAGAGTAGGCCCCTGCCCCACTGGGAAGCAGGAACTGTTTCTATGGCTTTTGATACTAATGGCTTTCTTACTTCCAGTTCCAGCAGACTTCTTTTTGTGGGAGAGTGAGCTGGAAAACTGTTTCTACAGTTTTGGAAATTGCTTGAGCTGCAGACACAACCACTGGCCTACTACTTCCAGTACCCACTTGTCTCTGGTAATGTTTACCCATGCCTAGAAGTAGTGTGCCAGTCTTCCTCCCACTGGCAGTGGTTGGGAGACCTGGGCAAAACTGCATTTTGTTTTGGCTGGGACTTGGGTGCTGGAGCTGCAGCATTATGCCTGGAAACCCTTTGTCCCCTTCTCCTATAGTAACCTTTTTGTGATTGGTACTCATAGGAGCATAAGAGACACAGACCCATGGAAAGTATCCCCTTCCTCTACCTCCCCTTCCATAGGACTTGTAGAAGGTCGAGGCCTTTTGCTTCTCATTGTTGCTATTGAAAATGATTTTGTATTAATCCACTTGTTTCATGTAGTCCTCTGTTTTACTGCCAAAAAAAGAATTTTCCTCAAAGGACAAAATCCATGGCCTTGTTTTGAGTATTCTGAGAGTCTTAAGCCAGGAAAACCTTCTTAAGGACACTGTATGAGCCAAAACTCTGCCAGCAGTGTCATTAGTGTCCATCACTGTGTGTAAATGATAATTTAAGACATCCAGGAATGATCTTGCTGTGGCAGTCAGGTCCTGTGCCAATTCATCATCTGCTCTTTCTGGTTCTGCCAGTGTCAGAATTTTGTCAAAGTTCTTTCTGGTACTGCGCCATATGTGCTAAATAGGCCACTTGTCTGATAAGCAGGGCAGCCATTGCATAAACTTTTTTTGGCCGTAGTATCCAATTTTTTAGAGTCCTTTTCAGGGGGCTGTGCAGGTAGAGTGATTGTTGCTGTTTCACAAGCAGCAGCCTGGACTACTACATGGTGGTAAGGATGGGTACACAGGTATTCCACTCCCTGCTTGTCCACCTGATCTTGTCTGTCAAATTTCTTATAGATGGCTGCAGCTAAGGTGGGTGAAGACATCGTTTTTGATATGGCCTTCTTAAAGGAAAGGCGCCATCTCTATGGGTCTAGCATCGGTGGGTTATGGCTCCCCAAGTCAAACAGCTTCATTCTGACCTAGCTGTCCTCCTCAGTAAACACATGGAAACATAGAAGTTGACGGCAGATAAGAACCACAAGGTCCATCCAGTCTGCCCATTTATTTTTCTACGTTATGAATGTGTCATCGGCCTTTGCTCTGTCAATGGCCGATCTATTCATACTCATCTGTAGTGTTCCCTTATGCCTAACCCATGCCTGTTTGAAGCCCTGCATTGTATTCATATCCACCACTTCCTGAGGTAGGCCATTCCATGCATCCACCACCCTTTCTGTGAAAAAGAAATTCCTCATATTACCCCTTAATCGGTCTCCTTCTAATCTCATGCTGTGTCCTCTTGTCCTGCTATTTTTCTTATATTGAAACATGTTTGACTCTTTCACAGAAACTTTTAATATTAAATTGCCATTTTTTTGTGCTTGCACCATTTTTACCCACAATGCCCACACTACCCAGAGTTCTAGTCTCCCGGTGACATGAAGAGGTGACTGGAAGAACAGAGCTCAGTGCAGGAAATGCAAATTAGTGAGATGCTGTGAGAGACGAAATGCAAAAGTCTGTCGCAGCATCCTGTTGTATTTTTGAAGTAAAATGTTTGTATTTTCCATTTGGCAATGTAAATCAGTGTGCAGTTGCTGAGACAAAATATTGAGCCACTACTTATATTTGGAGTCGGTTGCCTCCAAAATTGCAACCTGAGAGCATCATGTAAACAAACACACAGCAATGGCGCCGACCGGAAGAAACGCTGCTGCCGAATGGGCAGTTACTTTGGAGGCAAACAACGCCAAAAATAAGTAGTGGATCTAAAGTTAATCACTTAGAAATTGAGAGGTTACCTTCCCAGTGCCTGCTCACTATCCCCTGGTCACTGCTCAGGCCTCCCAAACTGTGCCTGCTCACCTTACCTCCAGTTGCTGCTTCAAGCTCCTGACCCTGGAATGCTTTCATCACATACAGGCTGCCCTTCGCCCCTCTGGTGGCTCCCCAAGGCCATTCCCTCTCCTCCGGACTCTCCGCAGTGGCCACCGCATCCATTCTGCTTTTAGTAGTGATATCCCCACCCGGGTGTACCCTGCAGCAGTCATGACATGGTCCGTTGAGCTAGCTCACTCTCCATCTCTCACTCGCTCGTCCCGTTTCTGCCGGCGCTGCAGGCTGCCCTTTTGTACTGGGCTCCTGCCTGCGTTGGCACCTTTTTCTGCCCACCAAGAAATCCGCAGCAGTCCCAACAGAGCTCCGTTAAGCTCACTCAGTCCCCCACCCTCCCTCACTCACTCGTTCTGTATCTCCCGGCGCTGCAGGCTGCCCATTTGTACTGGACTCCTGCCTGTGTTGTCGCCTCTTCCTGCCCACAAGGAAATCCGCAGCAGTCCCAACAGAGCTCAGCTGAGCTTTGTCACTCCCCCACCTCTCAGTCGCTCCATCCTTATCTGTCCCAAACACTGATTTCCGACATCGGCTGCGGTATTGTGCACCAGAAGCGCGGAAACACATTTTGGCCAGGATGTCAAAAATGACAGCTGTACTGTTCATAAGGAGGTGTGAACAAATGCCAGTGCTGAAAATCTGGCGTGAACATATTACTAATTTGCAAAGTTACAAGGGTGCGTGGAACCTGTACAACACATGCTCGTAACACAGTCATTTTATGGAGTTTCATCACAAAATTTTCAACTTAGGCATTTTAGGACCTCTGCTCATGAACAGTGTCTGTGTGATTTTCTTAATATGTCCCGGACACTGAGTTCTCGCAGTGACCACGCTATTGTGCGCCGGAAGAGTGAAAACACATTTCAGGCAGGATGTGAAAAATGACAGCTGCACTGTTAATAAGGAGGTGTGGCAAAATGGCAATGCTGAAAATCTGGAGTGAAAATATTGCAATGTTGTGAATATACGAGTGTGCATGGAAACTGTGCAATGCATTCGTAACACACTCATTTTATGGACTTTTGTCACCAAATTTTCAACATAGGCTTTTTGAGAGCTCATCTCATGAACACTGGCATTGTCATTCCGTTAATCGATCCTGAAAGGTGATTCAACATAGGCATTTTAGGACTTCTGCTAATGAACAGTGTCACTGTCATTTTCATAATGTGTCCCGAACACTGATTTCCCACAGCGACCACGAGATTCTGCGCCGGAACAGCGAAAACACATTTCGGCCTGGATGGGAAAAATGACAGCTGTACTGTTCATAAGTAGGTGTGGGAAAATGTCAGTGTTGAAAATCTGGAGTGAAAATATTGTAAATTCGCAAAGTTACGAGCGTATGCAAACCAAAGAATACACGCTTTGGTAACACAGTTTATTTTATGGAGTATCATCATCAAATTTTCAACATAGGCATTTTAGGACCTCTACTCATGAACAGTGTCACTGTAATTTTCTTAATCTGTCCCGAAAACTGATTTCCCAGAGCGACCATGCTATTCTGCGCCAGAAGTGCAAAAACACTTTTCAGCCAGGATGTGAATAACGATAGCTGTACTGTTCACAAGGAGGTGTGAAAAAATGGCAATATTGAAAATCTGGCATGGAAATATTGCAAATTTGTGAAGTTACGAGCATGCGTAGCAACTGCGCAATGCACGTTCGTACAACAGTCATTTTTTTGAGTTTTTCCACCAAATTTTCAACATAGACTTTTTGAGAGCTCACCTCATGAACACTGGCACTGTCATTTTGTTAATTGGTCCCGAAAGGTTATTCCGCGCAGTGACCACAAAATCACCTTTCGGGGCCAATTAATGCCATGACAGTGACAGAATTCATGAGGAGGGGTCCCAAAAACCCCATTTTGAAAATTTGGTGGCAAAATTCCCAAAAATGCCTGAGATATGCATCAAAGTTGGAAAAACCCTATTTATTCCATTATACAGCTTACCAGCATTTCCTCAGTTCACGGTCGGGTTTGAAGAGTGCAGACGTGTTCCCAGTCCACCGAAGATCGTTGTGCTGTACTATGGAGGTAAGTATGGGGTGAGGGGTGAGGCAGGGTGTGCAGTGGGTGGGTGAGGGTTGTGGGGGGGGGCAGGGAGACCGTCGAGGGACCTTTTCCTTCTTTACAGGGTAGAAAAAAAAAGACATCGCGGGACTATTTTTTCTTTTACAGGGGCATGTAACACGCTGGAGTGGGCTCCCAGTATGCCAAAGGAGTCTTGCCTTTTGGGAGGGGGAGCTGTAGCCGACGGGGGATTGGGCACCCCTGTTGGCACACAACAAAAGAGGGGGAGGTAATCACATTATGCCGACGGGGATTGGGCACCCTGTCGGCACACAACAAAAGGGGGTTGACATTATGCTGACGAGGATTGGGCACCCTGTTGGCAGACAAAAGCGGATTGGGGTACTGAAGCCAACGGGGATTGGGGCCCCGTCGGCAAATAAACACGGTCGGGGGGGCACATGCTGCTGAGGGGGATTGGGCACCCCCTCGGTGGGGGGGTTAATATTGTTTGTGAACACAGTGGCAAGCCACCGCCATGTTCACAAACAATATCAGTTTTTCTAGAGCCTGCCCTGCAATGACGGGTCGCTCCCTTATTGCAATGAATGACTGACGCTGCAATGATGAGGTGGCCCCTGATTGCAGCGGCTACTTTGCTACTTTTTTACAAGTTGGTGGCACGCTGGCTGAACTAGTGTCATCAGCAGTGTGCCATGGCTTCTATGTGCCTCTTTTATCTTAGACTGGGCACCGGGAACCACTGGAGACACACTTTGCTTTTTGGACCACAATGGCGGTCAGATGTACGAGTGCACCTCCATGATAGTGCGAGTGGTGGCTCTGAGACATGCGAACCACTCACAATTAGATTTGCAAGCCCCACAGGGCTCATTTAACTAATTCTATCTGATGCCGCCATTTTGGGTCAGGTTAAGCAATGGATGGTTCTGATGCCATGTGGCGCTAATGGGTATAATGGGTTAACAGGGGGAAAACTCGGGGACCGGGATTACCGACAGAGGAGCCGCGGAGGTAGCGGGACACCGAGGGACAGCAGGAGAAGGCCTAGAGGCACATTTAAGGTAAACCCCCCTAAAATGGGGGGGGGGGTGCTACATCTACATTCCAAATTTTAATATTTGCTTAGGTTCTGTTGGGGAAAGTGGGTCAAGCCTTTAAAGGCTGTGGGGGCCTTGGCCACAGTAGTGCCGCGCCTCCACAACCTGCTTGTGGAGAAAGCTGACGCAGTATGTTTCTTGTGCATGCGTGCAATCAACATAAAAAGTAAAATGGCAGCCAGCTAGGATATTCTTTGGTTCCTGGGAATCATTCGGGAAATGGGGAAACCATAAATTACTGAAAAGTCCTAGCTAATAGAGAGTAATAAAAAAAAAAAAAACCACTAAGATTACACTTTTAAATAAACTGCAAAATAAATAACCCGACTGGAGAAACAGCTGTTACCAGAGTTCACTATGGGGTGACTGCTGACTTTAGGCAAACCGATATGAGCAAACGGCGAGAGTGGAGCGCGGATGCAGAGTTTGAACCTATGTAACCCCTAGGTGGTGCTATCCTATGGGCTACTACTCCTGTCTGCATGACTAGGTACAGGTTGAGGGGCCTGAGCTCTTTGAACAGGTGCCTTCACCCGAAGGAATGCTTCTGGGGTAGCGTAACTGCTGTTGGTATAGCCCTCCAGATTGCTATAACCCCCCCAGAACCCCTCTAGTGGCCTAAACAGTACAGCAACAAAACATTCACATGTACCATATGTCAGTAATGACTTGCTCACACCCCTTGCACTTACCACCAGGGCTGGATCCTCAGCAGTTGCTCTGGAGACCCCCTGTAAAATAAGACCAATGATGCAACAATGCGATAACAGTACTGTATCCCCACCAAAAAGGTACACACAAGCCAGATTTAAACTGTAGAACAACAATCTGATTTATTTAGGGGGCTATGAACAGAGGTGGGGCATGAATCTGGCAGATGATTTATAGATCTGATTATTTCGGGCTGAAAATGCATACACAGCGAGTCCCTTTGACAAAGTCACACAATTCTGGATACCCAGTTTGGAAGATAAGCTAGCCTGAGGCGTTGCCCGGGGTAGGCTGGCATTGCAGCTGTTGTTGGGGCCCTTAGGAAAGAAAACAATTGGTATGCACTCAAACCCAGAATTTGTAAACCAGAGCCGGATGGCTCAGTTCTTTGTGATAAACCCAAAGAAATAGTCAGATGACACACAGTGACTGCAGCTTTGTTGCAAGGTGCTACCCTGTTTGTACTCACACTACCCAGACCAAGTGATGATCCGATGAAATGAGACCTACTGCAGATGGCTTGATGAAGCATGAGGAGAATTCCCTCATGGTCCTCGTTGAAATGCTGGTCTTCAGGATACAGGAGCAATTTAACACCAGCCGAGAACATGCAGATCGAATGTCTCGAACTACTCGGCCGTGCAAACATGTTGCAGACTAAGCACATTTATATGTAAGACTGTCCTCTTCTGGTCCTTGCTTTCAGGCTGTTCCTGATTTCAGCTTGGATGCTGCTCGAATCCCCAAACGTGGGCCAACTGGATGCTTAGACCCGCAGACTAACGACCGAAAAGTCTAGGCCTGGCAGGCCTAGAGGCTCACACTGAACTCCTGGGTGAATCTCTCAAATCTGCCTGAACTGAGCAGTTATCCCCTTTAATATGGGGCTGAGTTCCAGAAATCCCATTGGCTGCCAAAACTGTCTTAAACAGTTCCCAAATGATAATTGGCTCCCTTTTTGGCACCTAGAAATGGTCCCAGTTAATCCCCCATAAGTCTCTGACATTGTCCCAAGATCCCCTTTGTTAAACCCTGGCTTCCAGTTGGTTATGGGTTGCTAAAATGGTGGCTGCAGCAGTTTCCAAAGCAGCCTAATTCACTGTCCCCACACATAAAGTTCTGGTGCAGCCAGGAGCAACATTACTTTTATTTACATTCCCCACTGTCTTGTAGCCCCAACAATTTTCTCTGTAACAAGTCCACTTTTAAATAAACATGTTGTACCATTAGGGAGTCACTGCTTCCGTAACACACTGCCCCCAGAAAACACACAGTAGCTCATGAATAATCATAAGGGCTTTCCATGCCTTGACATTTGACCCTTGACTTTTTCTCTGGTGCCCTGGAGGCAGCGCTTTAGGCAGCTGCCTATTTATTTATTTTAAAAATATTTCTCCTGGCTTTTACATGCCTCTTTTATCTTAGATGGGCACTGGGAACCACTGGAGACACACTTTGCTTGTTGGACCACAATGGCGGTCGGATGTGCGAGTGCACCTCCACAATAGTGTGAACGGTGGCTCTGAGACATGCCAACCACTCACAATTAGATTTGCAAGCCCCGCAGGGCTCATTTAACTCATTCTATCTGATGCCTCCATTTTGGGTCAGGTTAAGCAATGGATGGTTCTGATGCCATGTGGCGCTAATGGGTATAATGGGTTAACGGGGGAAACACTTGGGGACCGGGATTACCGACAGAGAAGCCGCGGAGGTAGCAGAACTCCGAGAGACAGCAGGAGAAGGCCCAGAGGCACATTTAAGGTAAGCCCCCCCAAATGGGGGGTTGCTACATCTACATTCCAAATTCTAATATTTGCATAGGTTCTGTCTCTGGGGCATCACACTCTGCTGAGATGACTGCATAAAAGGTAAACATCAAGTGAGTGATTCCTGGGGTTAAAACAGAAAATAATACAATTATCTCAATAGATAGTAAATATACATACATATAAAGGGCACGTTTGATACTCTAAAGAAATGAACAGGCTAGTTCATAAGAAAGGCAGCAGGTCAATATGGGCATTAAGGCCAACTGGTGTTTGGTATTTCAGAGAAAAAATCCAATGGGATTCTCTCTGAAGAAGTTGCTTAACCCTAGCCTGACCTCGAGGGTTGGGTGTGACATCTTCGATACCTAAAAAGGTCATGTGGTAGATATTTTATGGTGGCACAGTTTAAAGTGGATACCCAGAGGGATATCACGAATAGTCCTAAATTTTGTGGTGGCACAGTTTAAAGTGGATACCCAGAGGGATATCAAGAATAGTCCTAATGATGGTATGGACATGTTCTTGAATCTGTTCCATCCTGGGCTGGGTAGTCCTTCCCACCTAAATTTTCTGGTAGGTGCATTGGATGACATACATCACAAAGGCAGTGATGCGTGTGATCAGTTGTCAAATATTATATTCTCCTTAAGGGCACTTTCCCCAGTTGGCACTAAGCTATGACATTAACACTACACATGGGCCAGTGTAGACTGCACTCCTGTCCTCCTGACAAAGTCTCATTCTTTGCACTGGGGTTCCATTCCTCCATACTTTTGTCTCTGTGCATGGCAAATAAATGCTGATTTTGCAGCCATCTACCTGTTCTGAGTCTAGTTTGTGTGTTGCACTTGCGCTTTATATAGTCCTGTGTTACCCCTACTCATGTCATGTAACCCTTAGTGCAATCTCCCTCAGGAATCTGTCTAGTCTTGTGTTACCCCTGCTCATGCCGTGTAACCCTCAGCGCAATCTCCCTCAGGAATCTGTCTAGTCTTGTGTTACCCCTGCTCATGCTATGTAACCCTCAATGCCATTCTCCCGCAGGAATCTGTCTTGTCCTGTTTCACCCCTACTTATTCTATGCAACCCTCAATGCCATTCTCCCTAAGGAATCTGTGTAGTCCTGTGTTACCCCTACTAATGCCTTGTAATCCTCAATGCCATTCTCTCTCTCCGGAATTAGTCTAGCTCTGTGTTACCCCTACTCATATTGTGTAACCTTCAATGTTACTGTCCCTCAGGAATCTGCCTAGTCCAGCTTTGAAAGCCTGCATGTGTGTCTGTAATTGTCTGCTTATATATTTGTGTGCAGAACCCACATTAAGGACCCTGAAGGGTTTTCCAACAGCAATGCGACAGCGATTTCAATTGCACCCCTAAACGTTGTGATTGGACTGCTTGGCAAATTAATACCGGAGTGGGAACTGGGAACCCTGCAGGCCCGGTGCACCTGGCACCATGCAATAAAATGGAGGGGAATCCAGCTGCCAGCTTTTATGACATATTTTCTTTTTAAGTTGTCAATTTCTTCCTACTAATTTTAACTCCTTTAAAAATGTTTGAAGTTTGCAACTCTTAGTTTAAGAGGAAAAAAATGCAGGTTCTTTCTTTTGTAAATATTGCTTTATTACACAAAATAAATTTTCAAACATCTCTGCAGAATTGCAGAGCTCAAAGCAGACTCACAGGGCGTGAAATTAGTGGTAGCAAGTAGCGAATTAGCTAGTACCACTAAAATGATTCTCCTCTGGGGAACAGACTTTGGGTAGCAGGATTTTGCTTCTCATATTGTTTTCTGAAGAAGCAAAACCAAGAACAGCCCAAAAAGAGCTGAAGGGTGTTGTATTTTGAAAGGATTCTGACATTAGCAGTAAACACCATGTGTGTGTTCTGTCCACTCCCGATCAGAAATGCACCACTAAAGTCATTGTGTGGTGGCGGTCACTGGCTACTGTGTACTCATTTCAGCTTCATGGCCTGGGGGGACCTTTTTTCAATTTATGATCAATGTGCAGCTTCAGCAAAAATTTGCGGTTTCTGAAGGGCCAAGAGAATCGTCCTGGCTAAAGCATGACTCCAGAGATCATCATGGCCTCTGGGGCAGAATAGGTTTTTCAGTTTAGTGTAGGAGGGAACTTGTCAGCCTCTGTGAGCAGGATGCTAAATTGCACACTGAACAGTCTGCATTCTAGAAAGGGAACTGTTCTGCTGTACACTCGTTAAAAACCAAGAGCTGCAGGGGAGTTGGTAGCAGAGCACACATATTGCACAAGTTCCCCCTGCTGGGGATAAGGGGTAACAGCACAGAAGACATTATAGGTGAAATAAATTTATGTGTTTTCAGCTCAGCTCCCAGTGACAGTTTCAATTGCACAATTTGACACAGCTCATGGACTTGGTCAGAAGTGCAGTTGATTTAAGCTAGCCCAGAATTAAGGTGGTAGCTCTGCCACCTGCCACACTGGTCACCTGGGTTCGAAAGCAGATATGAGTCGCTGGTGGTCTGCTGGGGGTGACAAGATCGAGTGTCCAAGAGACTGCTCTCCTCTTTCAGGGTGGGTGGTTTGCGCCTCCTGCAATGTGCCTGACATCTAGCTCAAGGCAGTCTGGGGGTCAGGGAGGGTGTGGGATGCTGATGGATGCTCTGCATCATTGCACGTCGACTACCCAGGGCAGAAACAAGGAGGAACACTCCCTTGACAGGCAGGATGATGGACAGTCCCTCACAGACCTAGCACCATTGAATGAGCACCCAATCAGATCCTGCTTCAGAGGTGAAGGGCAAGTCCTTCCAGTCCTGTCATGAGGAATAAGTCATGGGGAAATGGGGTAATTCCCAGAGATGGTGGATGACTGGGCTGGGGGAGAAATCCAGATAGGGGCTGATAAGGTGTCAGGAGGACAAACACAATGAGAAAAAAACAAGGAAACAGAAAAATTGCAGTTGAGCTGTAAATGAACATGGAATTCTGAATTGCCCATTCAGCACAAGAGGGCTAGATTCCACCTGAGAAAGCAGTGTGGCATTTCATAGCGGGGTATGAAGAACCCTGCACTATCTGTGCAGTAACAACGGGTGACTTGACTCTCCAGTGCCAGTAACTCTTCCTTTCATCAGCACTATATATTTCTCCCTCTCTACCCACCAAAAAAATTCTTTAAAATGTTATTTACAATAAAAGTGATTTAGAGGACATTTGTAATGCTTGGTGTGAGGTAGAAGTGCTGTCTCTTAGATAAGTGTACAACAACCTCACCCAGATTCACCCCCACTACCTTATCTCATGCACTGCTCATTGAGACGGCCCCAGAATGTTGCCATGGGATGCACCCCTTGAGCGTTAGAGTATTACATCTGTGTTGACCCCATGCTGCACCTGCTATTTTCTGGGCTGTAGAACAGGAGCTTGTAAATCAGGCTTCACTGCTTCATTACTCTGTATTAGCTCTCGAGTGGTTTGCAGCTCTAGCCGATAAAACTGAGAAGGGGAGGAAACGAACAGCCTTTTAATGTAGGAAGACCTGCAAAGAGATCATTTAACACAACGGCCCATGTGCAGTGCACAGCGGTAGCTGGAACTGTGACAGATTCATTTACAACATACTATATAATCTGTCTGCCTATGTATAATCTTTCTTTCTTTCTTTCTTTCTTTCTTTCTTTCTTTCTTCCTGTCTTTATTTCTTGACTTCTTCCTTCCTCCTACCTTAATTTCTTTCTTTCTTTCTCTGTCTCGTTCCTGTCCACAGACCAGTATTCAAGAAAATGTGCCACCAGTTTACACAAGCAGATTAATAAGCTCACAACCTTTGCATGTAGGGAAAGCTGCATCCCACTGCTACGGTAGACACTTACCAGCATAGGATGGACGCACGTTTTCTGATTCTGACCCAAACCTAAAACAAAGTTCTTGTTTGGTGGAGGGCCTGAGTCATCCACTCCAATAGTAGACATGGGAACCAGGGTCTCATGGGTAGGTTGAAGGGGAGTCTGACCTGCTGCATAAGGAGGGAAAACAGAAAGTAAGAAAATAAAAAGTCAATGTTTTACGACCCCATTACAAAACTAGATGTGTGCTCACACTTGGATAAACTGTATCATGTATTGCCTGCTGAAGCACTCAGATTGTGGTTTTATGGGGAAATTCCTTGCTGTTCTACACCGAGGAACTGGCCTGCTTTAGGGTGTTTTTTTTCCTTGAACTATATCCTTGAAACTAGTCCCACCCCATCCCTATTACAAAGCAGGACCAGCATGCCTAACTGGTCTCCAGTAATGTTTAGAAAATTGTTTTAAATGTATGGAGATAAAAAGAATAATCTAGTTTACAGATGCGACCCAGGAGGGGGTCCAGGAAGCAAAAATAAGAAATGAAGCACAAAATGAACATGTAATAGCTGGATGCACAGTTTACAGAAAAATTATCAAGGTATACATGAATCAAATGATAGAGACAACCACGGGCAGTTGGTACACTAAGAAGCATAGGTCATTGTTGGGTAGGGTCAGTAAGATATAATTCCATTTTTGAGGTAGTGCTTGACTGCGGCAGTGCTGGTGCACGGCTGTTCTCCAAGACTAGGATGTTCCAGACCTGTGGGAGTTTATGACTAAAAGCCATTTGACCAGAATTTTGTTTATACCTGGGAATAAAAAATGTATTTCCCAAGTGGGAGTGAAGGTGGTGGCTGGAGGGAGCAGCAGAGGTGAGCAGGGTGCACAGGCAGTTGGGGAGTGTGTTTAACCAGAACATGAACCTATAGAGAGCCAGGTGTAAATGTGGCACACATCTTTACTTTAGTGAAGGCCTGTTTAGATGATCATAAAGTGTGCAGTGATGGGTCCAGATGGAAGAGCATGAACCTGCACAAATTAGTCTTGCATTGTAAAGGGTAGGCCAGAGGGGGAAGTAGGAGCATCCCAGAGGGGCACTGTCCTCCTTCAGGGGGGAAGGGTGCAGCACATTGCTACGTGATGTCCCTCTGGTGTTAGCCTAAGGTGATAGCACGTCAGGCTGATAAGTACGGATTTGGATGTTCTGAATAATCCTGCGCATCTCTCCCACATGTTAGAATCATCCATCATGGCACCTCTAATGGTGATAAACAATCTGCCAAAATGGGGCACTCAGCCCATTCTGGGATGCTGTCTGGTGGGGGCCTATTCTGGCATGCTTGGGACCCGAGTTCATGCCCTTAGCCCGGGATATGAAGAGTGAAAGCTGGCCGGGGGGATTAAGAGTGTCAGCACAGATGCTATCCTCATGGGTGGGTAGGTTCTTCAGCACTGCTGTCATACTGACACCCTGGGGAGGCCTGGTGATATGCCAGTGTTTTGGTTGGTGAACACCCAACATCAGGCACCCCTCCCCCAGCACTTGTGAGAATCCACTGCACCAATCGATCGTCCTTCAAAGGATTTGTTTGAATATCTGATAATACCACCAAGAATATAAATTATGTAAAAAAGTTGTATTTAGAGACAAAAATAGACAGACTGGCATCTCAAAATGCCAGCAAAACTGCATCTACTGTGATGCAACGCCTGTTGTTAGTAATGGGACTTGAGATGCAATATTCAACTACTTGTAACCGAAAACTCTGGTCTCTGCTGTTAACCTGTCTAGGATTGTTCCCCTGTCACTAAGAAACTCCCAACATGGCAATCATCTGTAGCATTGCTTATCTTTTTTAAATCAAATGAGGCTGTGACCTTTTTTCAGGTACAGATTCTGGAAATTGGTATTGGATATTTGGAAAAGGTAGCCTTCCTCCCCATGTTACAAAATCTGTAATGTAGATTAGGGGTATGCAGTCTAACTCCACTATCAGATTCTTAAAGTCAGTGTCAGTGGCTCTATATGTAGGATGCTTGCCTGTGGTGACGGCAGATTGGGAAGTCATAGGATGACCAACTAGAGTCAATGGTGACAGAATAGGCAGGGACAAGGGGCAGACTGGATGGACTTAAAGGTTCTTTACTGCTGACAAAATCTGTTTTTCTATGTTTCTGTGGGATCTTCCAAGAATCAGTCTTCACTACTGTTTCCCATTTATGGGTTTGGGCCAGAGGCACTAGGATCCCATGGGAGTAATGGTTTGTTCATGGGGCCAGCAAAAGCTACTGGTCATGGTGCTACACCCCCCCCCAACATGGTGCCATGTGCTAGCTAGTACCTGTTGCCAGCTGCCTGACCAGCCTCAGTTCTGTTATTCCTGCTGTCGAGAGCACGCCATTGGAGCACTCCTCAGTTTACCTCATTGCCACCATTTTCTGCTGCATCACCGTACTCTTTCTCATTGATGGTGTTATTCTTTCTGAGTAATAACAAAAGCTGAGTCTAAAGGGGTGGCGTAGAAGAAGAAGAAAATTTGACAGCTACCCATTATGAGTCAGTGACCCTGTGGGAACAAAATGACTAGTTTGGACTGGCATCGAGTCTTTGCGGCCTGGACTTCAGCATAACATGAATGCTTGTGAAGCCTGCTTCTACCCAGACTGCTGTACCCTGGTAATTCATGCACTGAAGTGGGGTCATCTGATTCCCACCTTCAGAGCCCGCATTGCATGGGTATCCCGAGATATGAGTCAAATTGAGAGACTCAGTTTGAGCAAACTCAATTTGACCGCCTGTGTAAAGAGCGAGTATGGAAGGATATCGAATGGTGAAAGAGTGAGTTTAGGGGAACAGTAACCATGATGGGAAGACAGAGCAATGGTAGGCGGGGCTGACGTAAATGAGGATATGGAAGGTAGTTTGGCAGGCAGATCCCAGCTGGCTATCTGGTGTGGCAGAGGTAGCATATGGCTGCGGTGCAGGAGGTCCTGGGTTCTGGGCTGGCTAGGGTTGCATGTAAAATTTTGATTCTGTGGTTGGTACTTAAAGTTTTTATTTTTTTTTTGTCCCATTCCCCGATCCCTGGATTTGTGCTCCATGGTCCTCTGTCCCTCCATTCTGATGACTTGAGTCCCCCCCCCCCGACTAGCCCCCTCACGAATTGTCTCCTTACCCCAGTGTCAGGCCCCCCTCAGAGTTGATTATAATAATTAAGGAGGGTATGGGGGTATAGCCCCACCATAAAAATATAGCAGATATTGGTCCTGGTGAGTGCATTGGGACCGTCACTGATCATGATTTTGGTGTAGTGCAGAGTCGCCATATCAGTTTTCCGCTAAGTTCGCTCGCTGTCATATCTGACGCTGTTTTATTTTTGCAGTTATGACATGGAACCTATAGCATGTGAGTAATGGTTCTGTAGAAGTACAGAGTTCTTTTCGACCTCACCACACTGAGGCATTGAAGACTCCGGGATGGGTCTGGTGGACAGTCAACTCTTTCTGGGCAGTTGGCTGTGAAACCTCCATAGTCTGCCTGCCCTGAGCAGCAGATGTTCCCAGTGGTGTGGCTGCAGCTATACACTCAGTCTAAACCAGTGGACACCTCAACATGGTCCTCTGGTGTTGCTCGTACTCTTGTCACCATTCACGGTAATGATGTGGCGGGTGACCGTAAGTTCGACACTCGGGTCCCCTCCGACACTCTTCATGGTGTCAGAAGAGGAACTGGCACTGAGACAGTTGTCCACTTCTGTGTTGGTTCAAAGACTGTCCCTAAACACTGAGGAGGGGGTGGCTTCAGAAATGGTGACAGTGGCAGCAATGGCTGTAGTATTGATTCTGAACCCGGCTCTGAGTGAGGTGCTGACCATGTTATCTTGGAGATCATTCCCCACTCCCATGTTGCCTGTGATACTAAGACACTAAGAAGGGTGATGACACCAAGCACAATGTCCAGGTTGACACTGAGTGAAGAGTCAAGGATGGTGTCGACCACAGAGACGGGGAGTAGCACGTCTCCAAGGTCATCGCTGATGCTGAGTATAGTACCAGGGGCAGCACCGATGTGAGGTGGGACAATGCCTTGGAGGCTGCTTTCTCTCTAGAGCTGATGGATAACATTGCCACCAGTGAGAACTGGGGTCATCCCATGGGAGCTGTAAGGCTCCAGTCTCTTCACCTGGGGGATTCCCACCATGGGCACTGGTGGTGTCACTCTTTGGATGTGGGAGGACGCCATTTGGGTGAATCTTCTATGCCCTTCCCTTGGATGAGGCCCCCTATGCAGTTCCTCAGCCCAGGCTGAGACTCTCAAGACCAGATGTCTCAACCATTCCTAGAAGGGCTTTCCAATTCCTGGAAAGATAGCCCTTGTTGACAGACCCTGAGGAGCTGCTAATGTGGGAGGAACACCAGGTGTTGGTTGGTGCCTTAGAGGATTGACACAGGTAGTCTAACAGGGCCCAGTACAGACCCTTCTCCTTGGCACCAGCCATGGCCAATGGTGGTGCCTCGTTTCCATTGACGTCCTCCTCTAAGGACAATGAATCATATATCCATCTTCCTTCTGTTGTTGAGTACACCCTGTACCGATGATTTCTGGTGGAGATGCTCCAGGCACTTGATGTTGAGGCCTATAAAAGCTGTGATCCGGCAGCCATACTATTGGGACTGCTTGGGATTCCCACTGTCGACACTGTGGTCATCCCTCTTTGTCCTAGAGTTATGGAGGTGGCATCCAGGGCAGTGCAGAGGCATCCCCTCTCCAATCCAGTTATCCTCAGGGAACTCCTCACATGATATCGCACACACATAGGGTCTGCAGATGAGGTGCTTCACCCTACCTCAGGGCTTTAATTACTGCAGAGCCCATCGTGGCCACAGAGCCTCTTTTGTGACAACCTCCAGATGCAGAGTCCGCTCCCAGAAGACAGCCTATATAAACAGGTACATTGTCACTTTAAATACAGCTCAAATTGCAGTGTTGCAAATATTTATCAATTATTTAAGTATTTTATCCCTCAGTATTTGCTCCTATGGAATGTTCTTGATTCACTCTATCGGTTTCTGGTGCTGTCCCCAAGCCCACTGCCACAGTGACTGGCTCCTAGTTTTTTCCCTCTGGGTCTGGCTTGCCCTGCAGCTGCTCCTATGGAGCTTCTATCCTTCCACCCAAGGGGCAGCTCAAGTGCAGTCTGAGCCCCGCCCCCCAAGGCCTGCTCTCTGAGGAGCCTTACTTTATTCCGCCCTGTTGTCGGTCAGTCTTCCTGGGTATGGCTTGCACCAAGTGCTTCTATGGAGCCTCCCTTAATATCTCCACCTTATATGTGGTCCAGAATCCTGGGCCTATGCACCCACACATGTGGCTTCAGCTACTCTGTTTTCAGCACTTACTGGTGTGTTTTGTTTATATTAAAAAAAAAAGTTCTCTTTCTTGTTCACTGAGAGTGGCTGGCACTATTCATTCATGCGCGATCACACTCACCACCACAACTCGGACCTTGTTGCTGGTGGGGTCCTGGGAATGGGATCACTGTTCCCCTCTGCTGCTGCTGGAAGAGAGAGAGAAGGAAACTGGAAACCTGGCCATCTGGGAAACATCATTTCCACTTATGCTGCTTCTGCGGCGGAGCCGCTAGACCCACCTCTGAGACCCAACTGAAAGAGAGGCCACCAGACAGAGCAGGAAGGTGACCCACACACTTACTGGAGAAGGGGCACACTGAGTGAGCCGAAGGGACCTGCTTTAACCTTACCAGGTAAACCTTACGGGTGCCTGTCGCTCTTGTGTCCTTCATCTTCCCAGTCTTGCCTCACACCCTTGTGGTTGCTCCAACCATTCTTTTTAAGGGCTCAGAGTTCTAACACTCGAACCCCAAGCTCAAGCCACTAATGGTTCTTACTTTTTGAAAGCAGCCCACGCACTGGGTGAGGAACAACAGTTCCAGTGTGTGGTGGCCTAGACTCGCACCGCTTGCCTTTGGGGGCGTGGGGGTTCCAATAGTGAGACAACAAAAAAAGTTTTAAAACACAGCCAGGCTCGGGCTTATATGGGGAACACTGGGGATATTTTGGCTGCAGGGGAAGGATTTGCAGGGGGGCTACTGGCTGGCACTAATGGAGTCTGTTGATCTTCGGGGATATCTCTTTCATAAGGCCATGCCTTTGGAATGAATACCTCATCAGTGCTAGGACCACATGGAAACTTTGCCAGCTGGGGCTGCTCATGTCAACGTCATGCATGTAGTGTCTATATAAAGTGTGGGCAGCCCCCTCTTTCCTCAGTTCTTTTCACCGTTGATTACGCTTGTCAGACCTGCCATCGGAAACACGCCTAGTTGCCACCTTTTTTCTTTATTACTTTAGTTTTTTCGTTCGCTGTATGCCGACAAAAGAACTGTCTACTTTTTTCGATTTTGTGTCTGCAGAGATAACATTTTTAAAACCAACTCACAGGAAGTGTGCTGTTTGGGCCTCTCTCACAATGTTCCCACGAATGAGATCTGCCAAGGATTCAGCTGCACTGCCCAGTGACACCAAAAAGCTGTGTTAGAGAGGCATCTTTTGCAGTGCACTGTTATGGCTATGGAACAACCGAAGTCAGGCAAAACTGCATCACCTACCCCATCGACTGACTCGCAGTCATTGAAAACTAAAGATAAGTTGTCATCATCTGGGAGCCACAAGCATAGCCATAGAGGCAGAAATTACAAATAATACTCAATAAAGACAAAATTGATATAGCGGCAGTAACAGAAACCTGGTGGGGTGACTCCTCGGACTGGAATACAAACATTCCAGGATATACTACCTATTATAAAAACAGAATAGCAAAAAAAGGAGGTGGGGTGGCTTTATTTATAAAAAATAACATTAAGTTCAAACCAATCACCGATTTAACAGAAAACACTTCTTGTGTGAAATAATCTGAATAGAGTTACTTGGGGGAAAAACAACCTAAGCTGCTTATTGGTCTCTGTTATAGGTTGCCTGATACAGACCTGGCAGCCAATCAGGACATTCGTAATGGTATAAGCAGCAAATCCAACTACAATGAAACCATACTATTGGGAGATTTCAATTTCCCTGGCATAAATTGGAAAGACGTTGCAGGAGGTGATAACCAGGAGAACTCTTTCCTAGATGTGTGCTCCACAAATGGTTTATATCAATTAATTAACAAACCTACGAGGAAAATAACATTCTTGATCTACTTTTGACTGACATCCCTGACAAAATTAATACTATTCAGGTTCAAGTTCAAGTTTATTGCAGGAAGACTCCATTGAGCAAGCTCATTCACAAGGAGGTCCTGAAGCATGTACACAAGCAAGGGGACGTTACTTAATAAGGCATCATTGGTTACAAGTATTCAAAGTGCACACAAATTTCGAGAAAGGTATTACATAGATATATCATTGTAAAGAAATATACAGTTAAGGAACATTTGGTTAATAGTGTCCAGGCAATACAAGGTAGGGTTTATA
Source organism: Neoceratodus forsteri (assembly GCA_016271365.2). NCBI lineage: Eukaryota > Metazoa > Chordata > Ceratodontiformes > Ceratodontidae > Neoceratodus > Neoceratodus forsteri. The sequence goes on from JADMNL010000024.1 coordinate 448,643,040, forward strand.
AACTCAACACTGGTAGACGCAATAGATAAGCTTGTTGTATCGAGCAAATGATAGGAAGGATAGGATAAATAGGGTGAGCAGGGTTGAGGGGGAGGAGATGGTTAGCAAGATTAAGGGGGGTAATATATAGATCGGAGGCCAAAAAGGTGGAAAAGGGTAGAGGAACAGGTAGGGAAATCATGTAGTTTATAGTCATGGAATACATTTTGCAAGCTAGAAAGTTTCAGTTCTGAGTAAGACTAGTACCAGTGGAGACGATAGGCATGGAGCACGCATAAGGGGAGGGGAGGGGCTTAATAACAGTTACAAATATATTTTATTTTAGATGCAATTAGCACTTTATAGAGGTTAACTGAGACAATGCTAGTTAGTTTCAGTACAGATTGGAGTTGGTTCCATATAGTGGGAAGACCACGTGAGATAGTACGTTTGCCAAAGGAGGTACGAGTCCTAGGTATGTCAAGCATGATGAAGTCTGTTTTCCTGAGAAAATATGCGCTGTGGGAAATGCAGATGAGAGATGTTAGGTAACACGGTAATTTATGCAGAAGCAACTTAAGGGTCCAGAGACCAGTGTGGAGCAGGTGTCTGGTGGTGAGAGAAGTCTAGCCGACAGCTGCATACAGATCACAGTGGTGAGTACGGTAGGGAGAGTTCAGTGATAGAGGATCTCCAGCTTGCTTAGGCTTGAGGTTGTAGCGGAAGTGTAAATTAAATCACCGTAATCAAGTAGGGGAAGGAATGTGGCCTGGACAAGCCTGGTTCGGGTCTCAGGGGGGAAAAGAGACCTATTTCTAAAGAAGAATCCTAGTCTGGCTTTGAGCCTCCTGGATAAGTCCTCGATGTGGTCATTAAAAGAGAGCTTGTTATCTATCCAAATACCCAGATATTTAAATTTAGGAAAAACTTCCAGTGGTTCACTTAGAGAGGTAACAATAAAGTCTTTTGGTAGGACAGGGGGAGGTGCCAAAGGAGGTAGTATGAGAGAAAATAATTGCTTTAGTTTTCTTGGCATTAAGGAGAAGCTTGGCTTTTACTAGATTATTTTCAGCTGAGCAAAGTCAGCTTGTAACACATCCTTGACTTCAGATAACGTTGAACAAGAGGTATACAGTACAGTGTCATCTGCAAAGAAGTGCAGTTTGGAGCTAGTTATGTGAGAATCAAGATCATTGATGTACAGAGAGAACAGGATCGGGCCTAGAATGGAGCCTTGGGGGACTCCTCTGGCAATCGGCACAGAGGTAGAGAATATTTTTATTTTATTTATTAGACCATTGGTTTACAGACCTTCGACTTTGACTTTCTGTGTTCTCCCTGTTAGATAAGTAGTAAACCACTGAGTAGTGGATGGAGTGGCACCTAAGTTAGTCAGGCAAGTGACTTAAGAGGTTGTGGTCAACAGTGTCAAGTGCTTTACTAAGATCCAAGAAGACTGTGTCAGTAATCATCTTGACATCTACAGTAGAGACCCAGTTATTAGTTACTTTAGCCAGTGCTGTGATTTGCCTGGAAACCAGATTGAGCTGGGTTAAGGAGTAAGAAAGTTTCAATATAAAGTTTTAATTGGTTATAGATCAATTTTTCCAAGGCTTTAGAGAGGATGGGCAAGATGGAGATAGGCCTATAGTTATTCAGATCGCATGGGTCCCCTGATTTGAATAGGGGAGGATGTGGGCAGATTTCCAACAGGACGGGACTGTAGCAGAAGTGATGGAGAGATTGAAGATATGAAGAATGGGGGCAGTGAGATAGGCATGGCCTAGTCTTAGGAAGAAAGGTTCAAGACTGTCGTCCCCTGCACTTTTTCTGGTATCAAGTTTAAGAAGTGAATCTTCAACTTCTTTATAGTTGAGCGTATGCAGTTGAAAGGGACAAGATGAGGTGCAGGTTGTCGGGGAGGAGCTAGGTTGACTCTTCAAATGGCTAGCATAAGGTGAGGAATCAAAAGCTAGACCAGCAGTGACAAAATGGGAGATGAGTTCTTCGAGGATTTGAGAATTACTTTCCACTACCCTACCACTGGTGAGTATCTTGGTTGGAACGGATAGGGCAGTGGACCACCCTTCAATAGATTTGAGTGTCCTCCAAATTTTGTGTGAGTTCCTGTTTGCCTATTCAAGGGTAGAGACGTAGAAGTTTGCTTTGGCGGAGCAAATTATTTTACACAGGCATTCCTAGCTGCTCTAAAGGCCTGCCAATCTGCAGGGCTCTTGGACTGCCTAGCTTGTGCCCAGAGCTTGTCCCGTTTAGTAAGAGCTGCCTTAAGATCTGAGGTAAACCAGGGATGCAAGTTTTTGCGCACCCTGACTTTGATAAGGGGGGCATGCTTATTTGTCAGAACAGCAAGGTTGTCGTTAAGGACAGAGACAGCCTCATCGCCATTTTTGGCAAGGTAAAGATCTTGCCATCTGACCTCACCTATGTCTGAAAGGAAGTTAGCTGCATTGAACTTACGAAAGGACCATTTTGTTATAAATATGGGTTGTTGACTGGCCTTAGTTTGAGATCTTATGCACACGACAGCCCTGTGGTCACTCATATCATTGTGGAAAACTGCTGAATGTGAAAGTTTATGAGGATGAGTGGTTAATATAACATATAAGAGAGAGCTATTGGCAATGTTGAAGGTATTGTTCCTTGTGGGTTCACTAACTAATTGTACAAGGCCAAACTCGTCACAGAGAGATTTAAGGCAGTGAGATTTTGGGGTAAGCCAATCCATATTGAGATCCCCTAGGAATATTGTTTCTGTATTTGCAGTAGAGATTAGGGACTTCAGTATATTTAGGATTTCAGTACCACCAGTCGGAGGCGTATAGCCCCCTATAATAGTAACGCTTTCCAAGGAAGGAAGGTGAAGCTTCATAGAAACAATCTCGAATTCCTTAGATATAGATTTACAGCTTATCTGTGACTGAATACTTGGTTTTAGAATAGACTACCACACCCCACCCCTAGATTCCCTGTCTGCCCTGAATAGTTTGTAGCTCGGGAGGGTAATTTGTTGGTTGGTGTTAGCCTTTTTAAGCCAGGACTCTGTAATAATGATAAGATCCGGATTAATATGCGCAGCCCATGCTTGTAGTTGGACAAATTTTATGGTCAGGCTTAGTATATTGACCAACATTGTTTTAAGACCAGGGGAAGCTGTGGATTCTGATGGAGAGGCGAGTTGCAGTGGAGGGTCCGGATTTAACTCAACATTGCCTGAGCAGCGGAGGAGCAACAGCTGCATTTTCTTTAGGTTAAAACACTGATTCAAAATAGCGACCACATGACCGTAACCTTTGATATTAGTATGCATATAAAACCTGAGATAGGAAAAACAGTTTTCAAAATTACAATAAAGCTAAATTCATACAGCTAAAACAGGACTTATATGATTGAAGATGGGATGATGGGACAACTTCTCCAAATGAACTCTGGACCAGAATCAAAAATAAAATCCTAGAAATTGAAGCAAAACATGTCCCAAACAAAATAATCTATAACAAAAAGGGAACGATCCCACCGTGGGTAACAACTCTTATAACTAAGCTAATAAAACAAAAAAAGGGCATATAGGATAATGAAAAGAGACAACAGTGACTTTAACAGATGGAGGTATGGGATGATTCTAAAGAAATGCAAAAATAAAATAAAAATGGGAAAAAAGCAAGTTTGAATACAGATTAGCATATAGAAATGATGGAGGTAAAAGCTTCTATTTCTGTATAAATAATAAAAAACAAACATTGAGGACCATTGGGCCCTTGACAGTAAACACTAAAGAGATAACAGCTCCCCAGGAAATCATGGAAGAATTTAATAGATATTTCAGCTCTGTATTTAATATTAACACTAAAACAAATGGTATACCCTCAGGTAATAAAGTTGAAGACCATATGGAAATTTCCAAAGCTGAGATCCTGGCAAAACTGAATAAATAAAAATAAACTACCAGGGTCTGACAAACTGCATCCTAGACTTTTAAAGGAAATTAAGGACTGGTTAGTGGAACCACTACACAAATTATTTAACATGTCTCTTTCGTCTTATACTATACCAAATGACTGGAAAACAGCCGTTGTCACACCAGTTTATAAAAAGGGCAATCATGCAGACATTTACAGCTATAGACTCTTCAGCCTGACCAGTATATTAGGAAAGATTTTGAGTCCTTATTTAAAACGAGACTGGAAGAGGATTTAAATAATAAGGGGTTAGTAGACCAAACACAGCATGGATTCAGAAAAAAAACAGATCCTGCCTATCTGTGAATTTGGTCTTCGATGAGCGCATTAGTAAAACCTTGGAAAACAATACACCAGTAGATGTGATCTACCTTGACTTTCGTAAGGCGTTTGACAAAGTGCACCATGACTGTTTAATAAACAAAATGAGAACACTAGGAATAAACAATACCATCACAAATTGGATTGAAGAATGGCTGAATAATCATACCCAGAGGGTATGTATTAGGGGACACATGTCTGAATTACGTTCAGTTAGTAGTGGAGTACCTCAGGGGTCAGTTCTGGGCCCAATATTATTTTCCATTTTTATATCAGACCTGACTAACAGCATCAAGTAGTTTCACTATTAAGTTTGCGGATGATACTTAAAAAGCAGCCACAGCTAAAACAATAGAAGACAGGTTAAACCTTGCTAATGATTTGAAAAAACTCGAGGACGGGGCGGATACTAATCAAATGTCTTATAATGCTAGTAAATGTGTTGTTATGCATCTGGGAATTACTAACAAACATAATCAGCCCACATTAAATGGCCAAGCCTTAACCCCAGTAGTGCAGCAAAATGACTTAGGTACAATAATTAGTTCGGATTTATCATTCCATAGTCATTGTAATTATATCATAAGTCGGGCTAACAGACTTATAGGTTGTATTAAAAGGAGTTTTACTTCATGTGATAGAGGATGCATTTTGCAACTTTACAGGGCATATGTGAGACCACACCTTGATTACTGTTCCCCCTTGTGGAGCCCTCATCTCAGGAGAGATATTAACAGACTGGAGGGGGTGCAGCGGAGAGTTACCAAACATTGTCACTAATATGCATGACAAGGGTTACAATGTAAGGTTGAAGGAACTAAATTTGTACTCTTTGGAAAAAAGAAGAAAAAGAGGGGACCTCCTTTAATGTACAAAATCTCCACTGATAGTGAACTATTGACTCAGTTAGGAATGTCCTACAGTTAACGGGAATGTAATCTTAGAAACCATAAATATCAAGTGACACTAACATACCCCAGAACTAATAAAAGGCGATCTTACTTCACTCAGAGAATTATCCCCCTTATGGAATACTCTTCCTAGCCCAATATTAGAATTTTCCAACCCTGCTAAATTCAAACAGAATCTTGACTACAATTTGGCATTTTTTGGGGGGATGATGTACCAGCCTGGCTGGAGATATACATATATGGGCCACGGCCTTCTGTATATCTACTTTTCTTAGTATGAATCTTAGTAATAGGGCATCCCCGGTGCAATCCAGGTCACCGTTGTGGCCTTCTGGCATTTCTTCTGCTTCGTCGTCGTCTGCTCCGGCAGTGGTGACTATGCCCCCCCCCCGACTGTCGATCAGACACCTAGGTCGGGCAGTTCTAGTATCATTTTCTCAGCTGATGCAGCGGCTCTTGCTAGGTCTGCCTTTGCAGCCTGATAATCCATCATCGACTGTGGCAGCCACTCTCCATGCCCCCTTAACACCACAGTATAACATACTGCCTTTCAGGTCTCCTCTACCGCCACTATGTCCCTGGCGTGGTCCTCCTCTGTCGCCATCGACAGGGACAACAACGATGACTTTGAATACAATCCAGACCTAATCTTGGAGGAGGATGAAGCTGATAAGGAGGATTATGAGGAAGCTGGCTAGTGCTTCTATAGCACTGGTTCCGCCTTTTCCTGTGGCAACAAGGACTCTCTGGTGAACACCATTAGGTCAACCCCAGAAGACCCCTCATTTCACTCATGATGCAACACATGGGTTTCAATAAGTAGGAGCTGAATTCCACCAGATGGAATCTCATAGACCTTCAGGAGCTTCCAGAAACTCCTGCTCCTGTCATACCTCCTCTTGTCCCTGCTTTGGGGGATGTCACTTATGCTGCCTGTCTCAAGCCTAATGATACATCTGCTGTCCTTAGAAAGGCAGTCAAGCTGTATCCAACCCCTCCCAATAAACCCTTTTATGCCATTCAGCCTGAAACTGATTCAGTGGTGATCACGGCTGCCCATGACAGGTCCAGGACACCCAGGCACCTCAGCTCCCTCCCTCCTGATAAAGAATCCAGGAGGCTAGCTGTTATGGGTAAGTGTACGTACATCTGATCATCCCTGGGCCTTTGTATTGCCAATTTTCAGGCCCATATGGTGAAGTACCACAATACCCTGTGGAGACAGGCACAGTCTTTGGCACTAGAGTTTACCAGAGAGTCCTTTCAGGTAAGAGTTGCTTAAAACACTTTCTGCTGGGGCAGATGTGGACAAATATTTATTAAATTCTGTCTGTGATGTTTATGATGCCTGCACTAGGGCCGCTGCCTCTGGCATTTGTCTCAAACATTATGCGTGGCTCAGGGTAGCAGGCTTAGCCACCGGTGTCCAACATACTGTTCTCAATGCCCCCTTCAGAGAACATAGACTATTTGGCCCAGACGTAGAAAAGATCCCTAAAGGCCTACAAGACTCTGATGTGACTCTCTGATCTGTCAGATCGCTGTACTATCCGCAGGGCAGAGGCAGGGGTCAGGGTTCATGTTGCTCCCCTGCCCAAGTTAACCGGCATGCCTACAAACAGAAGGGCAGAAGTAGAGTGTCTAGAGCCTTGCCACCACCCTTCTACCCTGGTGCAAAGCCCAAAGCATCTAGAGGTGATGGAGCAGGTGCTGCAGCCCCTGCAGCATCTACATGACTCGCAGTACACCCCCTACCCATCACTGCCCGAGGGTGTGGTTGTAGAGGATCAGGTCTTCCTTTATCTGGATCAGTGGAGAGAAATCACCTCAGATGAATGGGTGTTAGTTATCATTGTGAAAGGCCAACCTCTGGAGCTCCTGGAGACCCCTCCAGCTCATCCGCCACCAGTCTCCACATATCTCCCTCGACCATCTTCCTATGCTTCAGGAAAAGGTCCAGACCCTATTCCAGAAATGTGTCACAGAACTGGTTCCTCCCAGACAGAGTCACCGGGGTTCTATTCCAAATTTGTCACCATCCCCAAAAAGACAGGGGACCTGCAGCCCTTATTGGACCTCAGCGACCTCAGCTTCTACATGGAGTAAAAGAAGTTTCACATGGTATCCCTGCAGGGCCTCATTCCCCTTCTGCAAACAGGAAACTGGCTCTGCTGTCTGGATATGAAGGATGCCTACCTCCACATCAAAGTTAGAAAACCTCGCAGGAACTATCTGAGGTTTTTCTGGGGGGCATTACCAATTTAGAATATTGCCCTTTGGCTTGTCCTATGTGCCATTGATTTCACCAAGTGCTTAGCAGTAGTTGCAGCAGCCCTTTGCAGGGAAGGCCTTTATGTTTTCCCATATCTGGAAGATTGGCTCTTGAAGGCCCATTCTCGGGAGCACCTTCTTTTTTTTTTTTAAACTTTCTGTTTATCCGCCTCACCCATGCCAGAGCTCCGCATCATTGGGAGACACCTGGTACTGCCCCGCATCTCTGCCTTACCTGAATCCCCCGAGGTTCCCCCATGGAGCCGTGGTCATATCCCCCAGGCAGGTATGGGCGGGCCCTTATTCCCCGGTATTTCTAGTTTTTTTCGTCAGGTCCCCCGGTGGTCAGGAAGGCAGGAGCTCTCAGGGCCAGTACTGGTGCTCCGTCTTCTCATTGCGCCGGCGTTATTTTCCCCCTGTTCCTTTCTTTGTGGTGTTATACCCTGACGTCAAGGTGCTAGGCACCGACGTCCACCATGCAGCTCCCCCAGCCCACCCCACTACCAGCAGGACTTGCTATACCTCGAGCCTCCGCCCGGGGTCAGGCAAGCTTCGAGTCTTGGTCCCCTCATTACCCCCTAAGGAAAAGGCGAGCAGTCCCTGGGATGCTCAAGCCTTCTCCCCCGGCCAGCCACCCAAGTCCGCTCCCGAACCCAGGTCACCGGCGTCGAAAGCGAAAATCCAAATGCTGCATTGTCGGGCCGGCTTGGGGGCGGGACACCTTCTTCATGCTCTGTCTAGAACCAGATGATTGTTTGATGCTCTGGGGGTGAAGGTCAACCTGCCCAAATTTGTCTTGACACCCTCCCAAAGACTGTAGTATATAGGAGCGGTCTTGGACACCACTCAAGGCATCAGTGTCCTGGAACTGAGGGCTGTCTTGTACAACCTCCAAGCCTTCCAGGAACATCTGGCTCCAGATCCTCTACTAATACAGATGGACAACACCAGTGTGATGCACTACATCAGCAAACCCGGGGGGGGGGGACTCATTTCTACCCACTATGCAGGGAAGCAATGCGAGTCTGGAACTGGGCCCTGGAACATGGTCTACACCTAGCAACAGTTCATGTTCCTGGCATCCAAAATGTCTTGGCAGGCAGACTAGGTCAGTCGCAGTCCAGGGTCCACAAATGGGAACTGCTGACCTTAGTAGTGGACGACCTGATCACAAGGAGGGGTACCCCAGAATTTGGACCTTTTTGTATCTCCACACAGTGCAAAATTGCACATTTCTGCAGGCTCATTCCAGGGCCTGGAGTCTTCTGGTGAGATGCAGTGTCCCTCTCTTGGAAAGAGAGGTTTCTTTTCCCCTCATACAGAGAGTATGTCTCAAACTGAGGCAGTAGGGGGCAACTCTGATACTCGTTGCCCTCTTTGGCCACAACAGATTTGGTTCCCACAGCCAGCCTGGAGGTGTAGAGGGCTGAGGTGCTATATGCCTTACCTCTCCCACACTGGTGACCCAAGTTTGGGAATGAGCTCGGGGTGCTGAGGGTTTGCTTGGGTGGGGGCGAGATGATCAAGCATCCAACAGACTGCTCTCCACTCCCTGGGATTGGGGGGGACAACGTCTCGCTTCTTGGTTGTGATCTGGTGGAGGCTGGGTGGCAGCGCTGGAGTTCGAGTGCCATAGAAGGGAGGGGTCGCGGTTCCGTGATGCGCACACCTCCATGCGCTACTGCAGCTAGGGGATGAGGGAGAAAAGGAAGAAAGTGAAACACTGGCTTTGTGAAGCCCTGCTTGCTTGCCCCCATTCCTGCATCACCACCCAACCACTGCCCCCAATTCTGGATGAGAGTCACCAGGTAGGAGGAGGATGGCCCTCCCATTCCCAGCCCCACCACGGGGGGAATCTGCGGGGGAATTCTCAGGGGTGGTTGGTCGGGTGGTGGATGCCAGACAGGGGTTGCTGGGACAGTGCTGATAGCCTGCTGGAGATGACCCGCTGAGGAGAAAAAGCTGTATGAAAACAATATTTGGTTGAGACAGCTGCTTCGGCAACTAGCTGTGGAACCACCAGTTTCACTGCCCTTGTGCAAGGGCCTGCTATCTCAGTAATAGGGTTCCCTGGTCCATCTGGACCTAAAGCCCCTCCATCTGCATGCATGGCTCCTGAGGACATCACCATAGCATGTTTCATGGTATCCCCCCATATAGCAGATGTCCTCGTGGCTGCCAGGAAACCTTGCATGAGGCACACCAATTTGTGGAAGTGGAAGCAGTGTTCTCTGTGGGTGGCTTCTCAACAGTTAGATCCATTTATCTGACTGGGCAATGCTGTGCTGGAATACTTGCTCTCTCTGTCAGACTCAGGTCTGCAGTATTCCCCACTCAAGGTGCATCTGGCTGCTGTTTCTGCCTCTCATGCACCTGTGAACGGGTGTACAGTCACCCAGCTTGGGTAACCCGTGAAGTGGGTGCATGAGGAAGGGCGCCGTCCTTTACAGTGATACCTTCCCTGTGCAATCCACTCATGGCGACTGACAGGTAGGGTGACCGGATGAGGGGTGGGCGAACTAGGCGACAGGATGTTGTTATCCATATGTGCGAGGGGGTGGGGTGGGTGCGAGCATGGTGAGCGTGGGCTGGGAGGGGTGGAGAGGCTGTAGGGAGTGGCGCTGTGGTTGCCAGTTGAGCTGTATCGTGGCGTCGGGGATTGGTTAATGGCTGGGGTGGCAGAGGTACTGGGTTCGGGTCCAGGCACTGGGTGCGATTTTTATTGCGCCGGCCTGAACCTTTTTATTTTCACTACTTTCACCCCCCAACATGCCACCCCCAGAGTTGAGAATCCTTAAGTAGAGAGTGCGGTAAACCTGCGAGGGTGTGTGTGTGGGGGGTGCATCTTCCCACAGAAAGTAGTAAAAAATATGTCCTGGCGCCGTTGTGGTGGTGCGCTAGGGTTTGTCAGAGAGCCGAAAATGTGTTCGGCACTCTGACTGAGCGATAATGGTGATCGACTTTAGGCGTTCGCCGTTATCACATAGACCCCCCAGCTTGAGGTGTCCCATACCTTTCTGAGAGGCATTTTACATCTAAAGCCTCCCATTAAAAATCCAGTCCCGGCCTGGTACCTGAATTTTGAGTTAGAAAACCTTGCTTTGGCTCTGTTTGCACCAACCATGAGCTATGGCTTGCACTTTCATGGAAAGCATTATTTTTAGCTGTAATCACTTCTGCTTGAAGGATTTCAGAGCTGCAGGCTCTTGAGTGTGAGCCTTTTTACTTGATTTTCCACAAAGACAGGGTGTCATTGCATACCAGTCCTAAGTATTCACCAAAGGTGGTGCCTCATTTTATTTTGAATCAAACCATCCACCTTCCAGTGTATTTCCCAGAGCCTGCTAATCCAGGGGAAGCATTTCTCCATACTTTGGATGCACATAGAGTTCTCAGGTACTATCTCTCACGCATGAGGAACTACAGAAAATCCTCTCAGCTTTTTGTTTTGTTCATCCCTGGAAAAGAGGGTGTTCCAGTGTCAAACCAGTGCCTGTCCAAATGGCTGGTCAACTGTATTACCTTTTGTTACAGGAAGTACAGTAAAACACTTCCTGGAGCGGTGCGAGGCCACGCCACCGGGGGTGGCTACTTCAGTTGCTTGTTTTCGTAATTTTTCCACTGCCAAGATCTGTGCAGTGGCTACATGGAGTACTGTCCACACTTTCACCAAGCATTACTGTGTGAAGATTGCCTCTCATAGAAGAGCTGGGTTTGGCCTGGCTGTCCTGCAGGGCCTTTTCTCTTAAGCATATTGCTTCCATCCGCCCAGACTGTTCACTTTTGGTCCTGCTTGGGACTCATTCCAAAGGTGTGGCTGATGAAAGAGATATCCTCAAAGAAGATAGAACAGTTGCATAAATACTATAACAGTAGATCTTCGAGAGAATATCTTTCATCAGGCCATGGTATCCCACCCTCCATCCCACTTGGAGGTTAGGGTTTTGGCCTTGCTGGCCTGCTGTATTCCATAACTCCTTTTGCGCAGTACCATTTTTCACCTAGTTAGTCAGGTGCTGGCATGATCTCCTGGTTCGCCAAAGGGAAGCCCTCCAAGCATAATCTCCTGTGGGGATCTGAAGCAAGAGGGGGCCACCCATGCTTTATGTAGACGCTAGATGCATGACGTCGACATGGGCGGTCCCAGCTGGCAAAGTTTCCATGTGGTCCTAGCGCTGACACAATATAGTTCCAGAAGTGTGGCCTGATGGAAAAGATTGTCTTGAGATCTACTATTACAGTAAGTACGTAACTGTTTTTTAGGTGTACTGGCTGCAGGGGTTTACTGTGCTGGAAATGGGTGAACTTACTGTGTGAACTGGCTGTGCCTGGGGTTTCTGGGGACATTGATGCTGTAGGGGACATACTAGGGCTCTGTCTACTGGGGCAAACTTGCCCTCATTATGCAGATGTTTCTCCATGTATTGTTCTCTGGGGCCCCTGGCACACATTACTGTTCCTTTTGCTCACTATGGGCCCTAAGGGATCCTCAGGCACCTACTGTGCTCCCCTCTATGTCCCACAGAGTCCCAAACCTATTTTTCTGTAGGGCTCAAACTCTGGGGCAGTACACCAGTGCAGCCATCGGGGTGCGATGATGCCAGCTGGAAGGCCGGCTTCATGGAGTGGCAGTAGTTTTAGCCAAAGCAATTCTGCACTTTTCTTACTTATAGAGCATTCAGTGATTCTTGTTTTTTTCCCAAAGCAGGTACAACTTTTATGTTTCATCATTCCCTTTTTTAATATATTAAAGCTAAAAAGATGCTACTAAAAATGAAAAATTTAATTATAACTTTATGAAAAGCACAGTTATTAAATTTGGCTGTTTTGGTGAACTGAAGAATGCACACGTTGAATTTTTTAATAAAGCTGCAACAAAGTTTTTTTTCCAACTTTCTGCAGAACATAATAAAGTGAAAAAGGTGAGGTTTCTGGGAATGTAAAGACATGCTTTCAGATCCCTGCATGACTCAAACTCTGAGATTAGCCTTTATTTTAGATATTTTATTCTAGTTACTTTAAAAAGTGTGCGTGGGGGGACACTGCATTGGCGGGGGGCACTGAATCGATGTGGGAGCTGTAACTAGAACAAAAGGGTAAATGTGAAATGAATGCAGAGGGTAGAAAACAGAGTTAGAACTGGTGTTTCATTGTTAGGAATGATCTTTGAAGGGGGTGAGGAGCAGTGCAGCATATGCCAGTCTCATATTTACTTCCCCTTCCCCTGTCTCTTTCCGTTTATGTCTCTGTTTTTTGTTTTCTGCCTCTCTGGGCTTCAAAACTAGTTCTGTATGTAGCCATCCCCAGTGGGCTCCATAGATGCTTCAGTGCCATTATCATTTGCAGTCAGTCTGTGGATTCCGACACTGATACCACTACTTGCGTGGGCTGTCCCAACCACTGATATCGGTTACAGTCTGTGGATTGTGACACTGATGCCACTACTTGTGTGGGCTGTCCCAACCAGTGACATCAGTTACAGTCAGTGGATTCTGACACTGATACCTCTACTTGTGTGGGCTGTCCCAACCAGTGATATCGGTCACAGTCAGTGGATTCTGACACTGATACCACTACTTGCGTGGGCTGTCCCAACCAGCGATATCGGTTACAGTCAGTGGATTCTGACACTGATACCACTACTTGCATGGGCTGTCCCAACCAGTAATATCGGTTACAGTCTGTGGATTCCGACACTGATACCACTACTTGCATGGGCTGTCCCAACCAGTGATATCGGTTACAGTCTGTGGATTCCGACAATGATACCACTACTTGAGTGGGCTGTCCCAACCAGCGATATCGGTTACAGTCAGTGGATTCTGACACTGATACCACTACTTGCGTGGGCCGTCCCAACCAGTGATATCGGTTACAGTCAGTGGATTCTGACATTGATACCACTACTTGCATGGGCTGTCCCAACCAGTGACATCATCGGTTACAGTCAGTCTGTGGTTCCAGATGCTGATACTGCTACTTGCATGGGCTGTCCCTACCAGTGACATCATCATCATTTGCAGTCAGTGGACTCTGACACTGCTACCGCTGCTTGTATGAGCTGTCCCAACCAGTGACGTCATCATTTACAATCAGCCAGTGGGTACTGACACTGACACCACTACTTGCATGGGCTGCTAGCCTAGATTACTTTAAATGGAGCAGCTCACAGTTTGTCAGTTTTCATAGAAGCAACAAGGTATGCCAGTAAGAATCCACTGACTACAACCAATGATGTTAGGTAACATTTTATTGTACCTGTGAAATTGCGCTAACTGCATCCTCCTTCAGCTACTGCCTGGCTGTCCATACTTATACCACCAGCTTTGATCTCCGTCAGCTGCCGACCACAGTTGTCATGCTGCTTCTGACCCCAGACACCACGCTGTTCCCGATCACAGACACCACACCGCTCCCGACCACAGACACCACGCTGTTCCCAACCACAGACACCACACCGCTCCCGACCACAGATACCACACCGCTCCCTACCACAGACACCACACCGCTCCCTACCACAGACACCACACCGCTCCTGACCACAGACACCACGCCACTCCCGCCCACAGACACCACACCGCTCCCGACCACAGGCACCACACCGCTGCCGACCACAGACACCACACTGTTCCTAACCACAGACACCACACCGTTCCTGACCACAGACATCACACCACTCCCAACCACAGACACCACACCGTTCCCAACCACTAGCTGTTCCATTCCAGACCACTAACCGTACTGCTCCCGACCACTAGCTGTTCCATTCCAGACCACTAACCGTACTACTCCTGACCACTACCACGCTGAACTAAAGGATGGACTGAGCTAGCTGTGCCTCATTTTATAGGAGGACCGTACACTACGGAAAAAACAGTGGGACAAAAAACCACAGGAGCTAAAAATACTGCTGCACTATGGAAAAAACAGTGGGACACAAAATGAATAAGGCATACTTGGAAATGATCACAAATGCAATTTACAAGTAAAACTACATAAGAACATAAAAATTTGATGGCAGATGGGGACCGAGTGGCCCATCTAGTCTGCCCATGAACCTAACCCCCTGTATTTTGCTGTTTTTATTTTTACTGTAGTGCCGGTCCCATGTGTGTTTAAATGCATTCACTGTCTTTGCTGCAACCACCTCTGGGTGCAGGCTGTTCTATGTGTCTGTTACCCTCTCCGTAAAAAAGTACTTCCTGATATTGCCTCTGAGCCTTCCCCCTCTCAGGCATAGGTTGTGCCCTTTTGTACGCGCCTCTCCATTTGCATGGAAGAGTTTGTCTACCTGAACAGTGTTTATACCCTTGATGAGTCTGAACGTTTCTATCATATCCCCTAATGTATTATATAAAGTACATGTTCGGTAACTGCTGTATGGGGAAATATATCATCTTGGGTTGGGGGGAACAAGAACTCATAGACTCACCCACCCAAGGGTGTTGAGCGCCTTAGCCCCTCCTTAATAGTATATTTCCCCACACACCATATGTACCTATGTTCTCTTTTTCTCTCTTTCTGTCTGTATCTGTACGATACAACAAGGGAGACAGACAGCTTGGTCTAGTGGCTAGAGTGCAGGCTTGGGAACAAGGATGACAAGATTCAAACCCCATCAGAACTACTTATGTGCTATGTGACCATCAGTAAGTCACTCCAGTGATGTAGCCCTTCCTGCTGTAAAAATAAATAGAAAAGCTGGACCTCACTTAAAACAAGATACTGAATATTAACTGGGCTATCCAAGATAAACTGTAAACAACTATATTTTTATTTCTATCTGTCTGTCTGTCTTTTTGTCTCTATCTATTGATCTGTCTATCTGTCTATCACATCTATTTACTCTGTCTGTCTGTCTATCTATCTATCTATCTATCTATCTATCTATCTATCTATCTATCTATCTCTCTCTCTCTCTCTCTCTCTCTCTCTCTCTCTCTCTCTCTCTCTCTCTCTCTGTCTCTCTATTTATCTATCTTTCTATCTCTCTCTCTCTCTCTCTCTCTCTCTCTCTATCTGCCTGTCTATCTAGCTAGCTATGTAGCTATCTGTCCCTCCAGCTACCATTTTTTTATATCTTTATATATATATACTGTAATTTGCCATGGTCCTAAGTCACCCATTGTCTCTTCCTCACCCCTACACCCCAGTCACTCTCTGTTACACACACACACACACACACACACACACACACTGCCTCCTAGCTCAACCTATAAAGGCAGCCAGGCTTATAATTTAAAGATGACATGCATTAAAATAAATAAATAACATAACATAAACTGCTTTACTAAGACTGGGGTGATCAGATACATGATCAGGCCTGGATAAAGATTTTCTGACATCAGAATCAAGCTAAGAGAGTGAGAAAGCAAGCTCCGCAGCTGATATATATATATATATATTCATTGCAAAAAACGTTGTCAATGCATCAGTTAGGGTTGTCATTACAGTGACAAAAGTTTGGAAATTCGATGTTAGGGGTATCAACTCTAACCCTCCACCCCCACACCCACTCTCCACACACCAACAGGCTTCGGGTGTGCCTTGCGGTTGTCGGTCCTAACTCCGCCCCATTCCATTTGTAAGGAAGCTGTGGTACAGTATAGGACAATCGGGTGAGAGTTAGGCCTGACAGCCCCAAGGCACATCCCGATCCTGTTAGTGTATGGAGAGTGGGGGTTGGGGGTAGGGCTGGTAACCCTAACATTGCATTTCCAAACTTTTGTTGCTGTAATGACAACCTTAATTGATGCATTAATGCGTTTTTTTGAAATTAATTCTCTTCTTTTTGAGGAAGTGTAATGTTACTTGTATGCAGTTGTGGGCCCTGCGCTCCCACCATGCATTCCCTTTTTAATTGTCTCCGATTTTCATGTGGCCCTGCACTCCCATCTGTACATCAGTCAATCAATCAATCAAATCTTTATTTATCCAGCTGAACATCGTTGAGCAAGCTCATTTACAAGATGGACCTGGTTAAGTCCAGATTATACAATGGCAAGAAAAAATCCTGGACTCCGATTGGTCAGTCTGGGGCTGGACCCGTGCTGTTAATCAGTACAACATCACGGGTCTAGTCTCAGCCCCACTGTCAGCCTGCTGCTGTGCCTGAGCATGCTCAGCATTTGCTTGATTGTTTCATCTGCTCTTAAAAAACAAAAACATTTGTTCATACGAAAACATCTTTAAAATATTTTTTTTTATGCTGTATAACAACGAGCCATTATATAATAGCAATAATGCCCTCCAGGGTGTGTGTCGTTTGGGATAACGTCACGCCTCAGTTGTTGGACGCACTCGGCCTGCGGCCTGGTGCCCAACCACCTGAGGCGTGACGTTATCCCAGCACGACACACACCCTGTCGGGCATTATTGCTTAATTATATTACAAACAGCTATATTTACAGTGGGAATAAAACATAAAAGTGCAAATCAGGATACACAGACGTACAATAAGACACTGTTCCGGCACCTATGTTCACAAGGGAGTAAAACAGGTATAGTTAGGTCTGAAGGGAGCAGACAGCCTGCCAGGCACTATCACAGCAGCCCCAGGGAGTGCTTACATTGGGACTGGGAGGCAGCCGTACCGCGGTTTGCTGGTAGAAGGTGTGAGCGAGGTACTGAGGCAATAGATGGGACAGCACCTACCGCACATATTTTTCAGAACTAGGTGCTAGCGCTGGCTGTCCATGTCCAACGGACCGTCTGGCCTTGGGAAGGTCGCAGGCAGGGAAGGTGTGAGTACGTTAGGGTGCCTAGGGCCAGTCTCGGGCAAAGATTCAGAGAGGAGCATAATCACTCATACTCCCAATGATTACATTTTAAGTTGTAGGGAAGAGGATCACATCGGTCAGGGAAGGAAGCGGTTACAGTAATTTTACCAGAGCACAGGGAGACTATTCAATTTTTGCCGGAATTGGAAGGATTGCCGAAGAGAACTGCAGAAGCCAGTCGGGAGCAAGGGCCGAAAGGTGCTCACAATCCGATTGGTTGGCATCTTTAGCGGTGCTTTGCTAGAGAAGAATCCAGGCGAATCGTTTTGGATGGCGGCTTGTGAGGGTGCAACCACCCGGGAGCTAGAGATTTTGTGCTTTAGGCGCAGATGCCCCGTAAGACTTGCCTATGTCTAGCAAGAGGGGTACAGGGACTGGAAATAATTCATGAGGATTATTAAAACATGCACAGATTAACCTGGGGTAAGGCCATTCATGGCTAAGGCCAGTCTCAGGGGAGCAAGCTAGCAGCGGTTAGCAATTACGAGCCAGGGAAACAGTTGCACGGTTCACACACACTTTGAGAATATAATGACTTGAAAGCATTAATATTTTGGAGGTAGCTTAGTTTCAGTAGTTTTTGCATCTTGTTCCACAAGGATGGCATCGTGAAGCTAAAGGCCATTCTGCCATAGCTGATGGTAGCTTTAGCGATGCATAGGGAGATATAGGAGGCACTTCTTAAGCCGTACGGTCCCAGCTCACTTAGGGGAAGACATTCAGAAATATAATGTGGAAGCCTTTTTAAGATAGCTCTGTAGGTCCAAAGGACTGCATTTCTTTCGCGTCTGAATGTAAGCAGGGACCATCCTACAGCTTTGTACAATAGGCAATGATGAGTAGACAGGGGAAGAACAGTAATAAACCTAAAGGCCCTATGATAAAGTGTGTCCAACTTGATAAGTGAGGCTTTGGGACAGTGACTATATAGAAAATCTCCATAGTCGATTAGGGAGAGAAAAGTAGATTGGACTAGCCACGGTTTGGCATCACGAGTGAGGAAGTGGCTAATTCTATAGAAAAGATCCAATCTCTGCTTTAGCTTCTTAGCCAGGTCTTCAACATGCTCAGAAAATAAGAGGTTCTGGTCTAACCACACTCTTAAGTATTTAAACTTTGTGATAAATTCCAATTTCTCTCCCAGAAATTGTGGAGATCAGAGGCAGTGTCCAGAGCTGGCAGGGTTTGTCACACAGCTATAGGGTGAGAACAGCCTTGCCTTTGTCTTTTTTGCATTTAAAAGAAGCTTTTTGTGGAGGAGCTGAGTTAGAAGCAGGTCAAATTCTTCCTGTAGGTCTGCACAGGCTGCTTCAGCAGTCGCAAGACTTATGTAAACCACTGTGTCGTCCGCGAACAGGTGTATTTTTTCCTTGTTGATGTCCACATCGATGTTGTTTACATAGATTGCAAAGAGCAGCGGACCAAGAATGGATCCTTGTGGCACTCCCCTGAGCAGAGGATTGAGTGGGGAGAGATCCCCCTCAGCTTTGATTTGTTGCTGACGTCCTACTAGGTACTCCGTGAACCAGTGTAAGGATGCTGAGTCAAGAACAATGCTCTTCAGAGTGGATAATAGCAGGCTATGGTCCACAGTATCGAAAACCTTACTAAGATCTAGAAATACTGCACAGACAAAGTTTCTGCTTTCTAGATCACTGTACCGGTCGTTTGTTACTTTGACAATGGCCGAGATAGTGCTATGTTTAGACCTAAATCCCGATTGCATAGGGTTTAGTAAATTGTTAACTTCCAGACAGGCTCTAAGTTGATTGTTGACAACCTTTTCCAGGAGCTTTGACAAGATTGGCAGTAAGGAAATCGGTCTATAGTTGTTGAGGTCGCAGGTATCCCCAGATTTGAACAACGGGATGACATGGGCAGTTTTTCAAATTATAGGAGGGGACCCTTGGGACAGTGATAAATTAAATAGATGGGTGATAGGAACAGCAAGGACATAATAAGCAATTTTTATAAAGTAGGGATCCAATGAATCAGCTCCAGCACTCTTCTTTACATCCAACCGAAGTATCAAATCTTCGACCTCCTTCAATAATACAGGTTGGAAAGAGAAGCTGGGTACCTGGGCAGTAGTGTCAACACAGGGGACACTTAGCTGGGAGCGGACCAGGGCTGCAGGGGACTTGTCAAAGACTAGACCAGCTGTGGCAAAATGATTGTTGAAAGCTTCTAAGATCCCCTGTTTATCACATACAGTTTTCCCCTTGGATGTGATTTTTGGTGGCAAGGAGTTACCTGGGGTACAACTGGACATATCCTTGATTGTCCTCCAGAATTTAGAGGAGCACTTTGCAGCAGAGTCCAACTCCCTAAGACAAAATGATGCCTTAGCGTCTGTGACCATTTTTGTACATGCATCGTGTGCCTTCCTAAAGTGGCACCAGTCTGAGTCCAGCTTCATCTGCCGCACCTTTTTCCACAACTTATCCCTGCCTAGCAGGGTGGTTTTCAGTTCAGGTGTGAACCAGCAACAAGTTTTGTTTTTTACTCAGATTTTTACCGTCGGGGCATGTACATATAGGGCTTCTACTAGAATGTCATTAAAGATATTGCACGCCGTGTTGACTGTGGTGGGTAGGTAGAAGTCTTGCCAACGTGGCGCGTGTCCCAGTTCATATGTATAAGCGGCCACATCGAAGTTGTTCCGTGTCCTTTTTGTGATGAATATAGTTAAAGGGCCTGCGTGATGTAGCAACCTAACTGCAGCAATGAAACAATGGTCACTGACATCGGTGAAGAAAGTTCCAGCATGCGTGAAAAGATGCGGCTTATCAACTAATATAACATCCAATAAAAAGCTATTACATGGGTTCTTTTTATTAGGATGTGTAGGTTCTTGAATTATCTGCACTAATCCATAAGTATCACAAAAGGTGTTTAGGGGTGACGCAGCCTTGGAGAACCAGTCAAAATTGCAGTCCCCAAGTATAATTGTTTTAAGATTCTCTTTCTCAATGACAGTACCAAGGTGTGATAGGAGTAGTGTTCCCACAGATGGGGGTCTATAACAACCAATCACTCTAATGGCCAGAGAAGTAGATAATTCAATCTTAAGTGTCAGACATTCAAACTCATTCTTAACAGAGGTTGAATCCACACAGGACGTTGCGAGCCTTTCCTTGACGTATATTGCCACTGCACCTCCCCTAGTAGGTCTATCAGTTCTGAATAGCTGGAAGGAGGGGATGCTAATCTCGCTGTCCTGGGAGGCTGGCCTAAGCCAGGATTCGGATACTGCCAGGACATCAGGTTGGGTATGGCTGATCCACGCCTGTATCATAGTGAACTTTTTCAGGAGGCTACAGACGTTGACATGCCAGAAACTCATTCCTTTAAGAGAGGCCATGTCCGACAGAGAAGAGAGGGGAGAGATGGGACCAGGGTTTAATTCGATGTTACCCAAGCACATCAGTAATAAAAGTAGCAGCTTCGTTAAGGCATCAGAAGTTCGTTTGAGAAGCCTGACCCTGGTATGCTTATGATTATTGATATGTTGGATAAGCCTGTCACTGCCCTAATGCTAGGTGAAGCAGTACCCTGACCGAGATGTGCAGAGGGTGGCTAATACAATATGGAACAGAAGACCTAACTTGAGGAGGCAGTTCAATCTGGGTACCATCACGATAGGTACCCA
Source organism: Neoceratodus forsteri (assembly GCA_016271365.2). Lineage (NCBI taxonomy): Eukaryota > Metazoa > Chordata > Ceratodontiformes > Ceratodontidae > Neoceratodus > Neoceratodus forsteri. The sequence continues at coordinate 448,663,930 of JADMNL010000024.1, forward strand.
GGTTGTGCTCAGACAGTAATACTATCTGTAAGGCACATAAATAACTAGTGGGTAAGTCAGTGTATGGAGAACAAAACTTTAAGGGGTCAGTCTCTGCATGCACAGGCTTCTGAGGGTAAAATTCCATCTGGACACAACAGAGGATAATCAGTAGAGATACTAGCTAGGAGCCCCTCGTAAGGGACCTATCCAGGCCCACCATGCTCAAACGTAATAGGAGGTAATGTTAAGTACAGTTTAGGGCAAAGGAACCTCAGTGACAGTGACAGGAAGTGCCTATGATATCGGCCGGCTATCATAGGGACGTTCCGAATTGGACCACCGAAGAATTGGAGAGGTCGACGAAGACCTTCGTAGGCATGCTTTTAGACGTGGGCAGGGAAACGGTGTATTTAATAAGTGGAGGGGCAGGGCATGGGTGGGTGGCAAGAAAATTGGTGGTTTTGCCATGCCTTGAGTGAGGAGAGTTCGGGCTTGAGGTCTCGGGCAGCGGCTGTGGAAGCGCCGACTGCCCGGTGTCCAAGAGCCTGCACCTGTGAGGCAGGGAGCCCCTGGAGAACTTGATCCCAGCTGGGGAGAGAGGGGAAAGACAAGTTTAAGTCCTGGCCATGGACAAAGGACCGTCTGCACCAGCAGGACAGCCAAATTAGCAGGACAAAGGGAAGTGTATTCCCTTAGCGCCTAAAGTCTGGCGCGCACACACAGAGTTTCAGACAGGAGCTTAATTACATAAATTCTTAGCCTTTTACACTCTAAACAGTGGTGAATTTTAACTTTTAACAATCAGGAAACAAGTAAATACATCTTTTTTGTGCAAAGTTCAGTAAGCAAATTCAGTTTTGGCTGAATTTTCAAAGAAAAACATAAGCATTTTACACATAAGTGTACTGATATTTTTTAATGATATCACATCTCCATGTGGGAGCGCAGGGTCCTCTGGGCCCTGCGCTCCCAGTACTGCATAATGTGGGCCCTGTGTTCCCGTTATTGCATAATGGGATCCAAATGTGGGAGCGCAGGGCCACATAGCGCACACCTAGAGCCATTCCAGGTTACCCTTTTGCTGCTTAAGTTGCAATATCTCAGGAACCATAGGAACTTTGGAAAAAATTCCTTTGCAGTTGTATTCATGGCTTGGCCACCTCCATACGACGTACTAAGCTGTGCTTAGCAAAGAAATCCATGTTTTGAACCGTTTTTGTTGTCTAGCCGCCATGACCGCCACAATGTTATCTTATGAGAAAATTTGCAACTTCGGAGTGCTGTAACTTGGGAACTGGTGCCATTTCTTCACCAAACCAGCAAAGGGCACATCTGTTGGGCAAAGGCTGGCCACCCTGAAAATTTCAGCCCAAAAGTCCTAACTGTTTTCTTGCTATGAAGTAGCAAAGAAACTGTTTTTTGGGGCAGTTTACCTGCTTTCACTTTCAGATGATATATTTTTCCTCATAGGCTATAATGGGAAACTTTAAAGTCTAATAACTTTTGAACAGATTAATATTTTTGCACAAAAAGGCACATCTGTAAGACAAAGGCATTCTACCCTGCAAATTTCAGACCACAACCTTAAGCTGTTTCTGAGATCCAGGTGGACAAAGGAATATCAAAAAACAGATTTTTCTGTTTTTTCAACACTCTATATCTCAGAAACCACACAACAGATTCCCACGAAATGTGGCAGGTCAAGAGCCCTACCCCTAGACATTATGAATACCAGACTTCATGCAAATCCGTTGAACAGTTCCAAAGTTATTAACGTTCCAACATTCGAGTTTAACATAGAAGTTACCTTTCACCCTAACTATACTGGCACTACCGTGTCGGTGTAATATATATATATATATGCATTTTTTTTAATTTTTTTTTTGCAGTCTGTGATGTTTTGTGGCATTGGTAGGTTTATTTTCAGAAGGCCCAATTCTGATGCAGAGTGCAGTGGTTTATAAAATGGGCTGGTAAAATACTGTACTGTTATAGGTGGACTAACATCACATGACTGGGCTGTATCCCTTGCTAAGATATACACAGCTCCAAACTCCCTATGTTCTTGTCTTTTTTTTATTTTCTCAACACAAACCAGTTTTTTGTAATAAATTTCGAAGATATGTGTATATACTGTGTTGTGCGTACACTGTGGGGGAGGGTTGTTATGGTGCTGTGGTACAAGGCATACACAACCCCCCAGTATGTATAGATTGGAGTTTATAAAATAAAATGGGTAGGGAATTTGTTACATCTTGCTTTGCTGTGTCTTGCTTGGCTGAGAGGGCTCGGAACCACATGCCTTACGGGTGACAACCGACACTCCTAGAACCCTTCTGGCATGCTTTCTAAGACATTTTTCAAAAACCTTTAGACAGCCACGTCCATAAAGCAAAAGCCATCACCAGTTTCACTTGTCATTATGTCCAAGCATACCATGATAACACATTTTATAACCCACCGACCCCAACCCCCACATCCAAATCCAAACCCACACACACCTTTTATCTCAAATAAACATTTAAAAAGACTCTGCTTACTTTTGTTTACTTTTATTTCTTCACCTTCATACAGGCCTGTGTAGCTCTGGTGCCAGTTTCTCTCTGTCTCCTGTGCTGCTACTCCTCACTTGTTCAGCCTCCCATTCGACCCCCTGCCCCCCCCCCGCTCTCACAGTTTCCCCAATGCTCATAAATTAGGTTGCATTTTCAGTCTTTCACTGTTCACTACTGTTACACACAAAAAAGTTCTGCTTGCCTCCTAGCCTGGCCTTCCAGTTCCTTAAGCTTACACAGATAGCATAGTACTGTCACGCTGGAGTGTGATATAAATGGTACCAATAGCAGCTGCTTATTTCTCATGCTTCTCGCTGCTTATATAATCGTTTCCTACCCCATTCCTCACAGACCTACCTAAATGGCCTCACTGCCTCCCTCTCTTACCTACTACACACATTGCTCACTGTGCCGACATCTGAACCGAAAGTTGTTGTTTTTTTACATTCCTAGCTTCCTAAAATATGACTGCACACACCTGCCATGAACACACAAACCCACCTTGCCTAACAGCTATGTAACTTGCTACCGAATGAGCTTAAAATACCACAAAGCCCTGCTAAAAATGCTCTGTATAAATAACCAATCTGTTTTTATGTGGCATAGCTCTTTTGACATAGGTCTTTTCCACCTGTACTAGCTGCCATCATAGTGCCCCCAGTGGCATTCCTGAAAGCAAAAGGACTACTTCTGTCTTTAATCCCACTCTCCCCATGGGGAAAAAAAAAACACTTTATCTTCTTTTATATTTCAGAATTTGCCCTTGAATCCCATTTTATAAGCTCAATAAGGTACAACAGGGAGTTACTGGTTGTCCTGGGTTAATACACTGCCAGGTGCTTGAGGCACTTGGCGCCTGCACCTTATGCCTCACTACACACCTGGGTGTAATACCCTGTTATGTCTTTTTGCTTACATATGCTGTGCTTTGTCAACGGTTATTACTTATACCCTAACATGTCTCATAACCAGTTCAAGCCACTGCCTGTACCCCTTACAGGACCAGCTCTTGCCCAATGTCTGTAGCCCCTTAGAGGACCTGGCAGAGGTAATGTGGGTCACTCTGGAGTCAGCGATGGAACAGCAATGTGCACTGGGGTGATCTACAGACCACCAGCACAGAGGGAGGAGGTAGACAGGGAACTAGTGGAGAACATACACGACATGGCAGCTAAGGGTGAAATCCTGCTACTGGGGGATTTCAATATGCTGGACGTGGATTGAGACACCCAGATGGCTGTTTGAGTCAGAAGCACAGCCATCCTAGAATCCCTGCAGGGGGTTGGACTCAGGCAGCTGGTGCATGAGCCAACCAGGGACAAGTCAACTCTGGACCTGGTGTAGACCAATGGGTACAAAGTCAAAGAAGTACAGGTGGAAGGGCAGCTGGGGTCCAGTGACCACCACATGGTGTGGTTCAGCAAGGAGACATGGACTCAATCAAGCCATACAAGGGCAAGAGTATTAGATTTCAGGAGGGCAGATTTCACTGAAATGGGTAGATGTATACAAGCAGTCCTGGGGAAGGGAGAGATAGTAGAGGTGGTGGAAAAACAATGGGAGAAACTGAAAGGAGCCATAGTGGATATAAAAAAACAATGCATTAGGATAGTGGCTGAAGGGAAAAGAAGAAGGAAACCACTATGGTTCTCCAAAGCGGTGGAAGACAAAGTCAGAGCAAAAAGGCTGAGTTTCAGGAAATGTAAATGTAACCTCTAGGTGGCGCTATCCCAAGGGCTACTACCCCTGCCTGCTTGGCTAGTAGCAGGTTAAGGGGCCTGGGTAATGAAACGGGTGCCTCCACCCGGAGCTTAGGGTTGTTAGTGGTCAAGCTAACCTGGGCATAGCCCCCTCGGGACATTGTAACCCCCCTCTTTCCCGTCTAGTGGCCTGAACAATATACAATAATCACTTTCACAATGACCCTTATTCACCATGCAATTACTCACACTGTTTGCACTTACCACCAGGGCTGGTTCCTCTAGCTTGACCCTGGGGACCCACTGTAAAACAAGGCTATGCACAGCAAACAGCAACAGTACAATACTTATGGCACAAACTGGAACCACAGTCAGGTTAAATGCAAACAAAGTTAAATCTGATTTATTCAGGAGTCTTGAACAAGGGAGGGGCGTAATCAGGTTGATTTACTTAAAAGCTATATTAATCAGACAGTTATGCATGCAATTCAGAGTCCCTATGCAGTCACACACTCTGGGTACCCAGGTAGGAGAACAGTGGTCTAGCCAGGAACATTGCAGCTGGTTGGGGCCCTGTGATGGAAGAAAGCAACATGCACAACACACACTATTTGTAATCTGGAGCCGGAGGGCTCAGTTCGTGAAAGAAAAGGCAACAAGACAATCAGATGACAACACTTTTAGATTTAGCTGTTGTTGCAGGGACCTACCCTGATGTTTACTCATGATACCCAATACTGGACACAGGCAGGACGAAATCGAGACTGCAGGCTGTTAAGCTGGAGTGCCCGGAGAAGCAGGGCCAACACGAATCACTGAGGCGTTGTTCCTGTTCAAGGCGTTGAGCAGGGGGCCGATCCCCAGACCGGTCTCTCGTCGATTCCTTTCTCTGCGTAGCAGGTATTCTGACTGGGCCAGTGTAGCAGGGCCCAGGCAAATGGAAATGGATACGGATTCAGTCCGTGGAGCTGGATACAGCCTCCAGCAAGCAAAACACAGTTCAGACACACAGTGGGGAACCAAATCACGACCCACTGTAAGCACACAGCACATTCACATGTAAGGAAATTCCACTATACCAGGCAAATGGCTCTCTAGTCGCAATTACAGAGTCTCTGCACAATCCGGGAGTTCAGAGTTAGCTGGAAGTCCTGACAGGCCGATCACACTCAGCAAATCTTTGGTCTTCTTCAGGTTAAAGCCTGGTCACAATTCAGTGGCTTAGTTCGCTCTCTAAATTCAGATTCAATCCGAAAAAAGCACAGGTTCCCTCTCAGGAACAGCAGGCAGGCATGCAGACCAAACTCAGGCCTTTCCACAGTTCTCCCGTGCAAATCCTCTATGGATTGCTGCTCGAACTATTTAGAGCTGTTACTTCTTCACTTCTCAACTCAGATCTAACTGAAACTGCAAACAGTGTGGGACTGTCCCCAAGTCCCAAAAGGTTTGGTTGTCTGATCTGTCAGTCACAACAAGGGCTCCCCCACCAGGTTATTTGGGGCATCAAAAAGCCCAAAACTACAATTCCTACCAGTTTTGGCCCCACCAAGCCCCTATAGGCAGGCTCCATTTTAGAGTCCCAAATGTACTTGTAACCCCTAGATGGCGCTATCCCAGGGGCTACTACCCCTGCCTGATTTGCCACTAACAGGTTGAGGGGCCTGGATCCAATGGCGGATGCCTCCACCCAGAGGTCAGGGTTTGCAATAGTTAAACTAACTTGGTCACAGCCCTCTGGGACACTGCAACCCCCCTTTCTTCCCACTAGTGGCCCACACAATATATCAGAATTACCTTCACAGTATACACTTACCCCAGGTCTGGTTCCGGCACTGGGACCTCCTGTGAAATGAGATACAGTGCAACAATCACAGTACAGTACTTTAACATAGACAAATACCTCAGGCAGTATAACTTTGCTGAAACAAGCAGCTCTGATTTATTTAGGGGGATATAACAAGGACAGGGGGAAATCAGGTTAATTAGCTTATCACCTAATAATCTACCTATGGCTCTGTGCACAGGCCTATCCCTATCAGTTACTGTCCCTGGGTACCCAAGCCCTAGTGGCTAGTCCAAACCGTGGCAGCTGGTAGGGGCCCTTTCACACAAGAGAAAAGGAGAATTAAACAGTCAGCAGTACAGTAATTCCATTTGGATTTAATGTGGCAATTCAACAGGGAGCGACCCTGAATTAGTACTCACGACCTCCAAATAAGATAGGGTCCTTCAATGTCAGCAGGGCTCACTTGAGGTACACAAACCTCTTCACACATCCATATAAAAGAAAGCACTATACCAGGCAGGCTGCATCTGTATCCCGATCGCAATTACTGCACAATACCCGGGAGAACACACAGCAGATTCAGTTCCTGACAGACCGAATGCAATTTTCAGCAGTTCCTCCAGTCTTCTACAGGGTGAGCCTGGTTTCTACTCTTCAGAGATCCTTTGATTCTTTTCACAGGACGGATTCAGTCCTAACAAGCTGTTACACAAGCTGCAGACCGGAACTCTGGGCCTTACACACGTTTTTTGACTAAAACTGCACACTGAAAAAGCACAGGGCTCCTTCCTTCTTCACTGCCAAAGCTCAACTGAACTTTCAACCGACAAAACCGGGCACTTCCTTTGAGTTCCTCCCAGTTCTTGACTGGATTGGCTGTCACTCACAATAGACTGCTGCTGTTGGTCCAAAAGGCACTGAAGTCTAAACTACATCTCCCAGAGTCACTGCCCATACAATCCTCTTGTGGCTGGCTCAGATTATGAGTCCAAGTTCTGATTCGTCCAAGGCACCATTTTAGAGCTAGCTTACCCCACACTGATTGGTCCAGTTCAGCAGTTCAAAACTAGAATGGGGAACTAGCAGACACAGTTCTGACTGCAAAGAAAGCAGGTTAGACAAACTGTAATTTCATTATTACTCTAAATAATTTCTGGCAAACAGTTACATCTTTCAGATAGGTTCCCTTTGCACTCCTAGTGACTGCAAAAATGAAGTGAATTGGCAGCAGCTCGAGTGGTACTCAGAGAAGCACACAGTCCCCCCATATAAACTAATTATGTCTGCAAGCAGACAGCTCTTAAAGAGACAGTACCAGAGGCTCTAAAAACACTCACTGATAAATGGCTTAAATGCCAAACACCATTCAGGCTTGGAGCATTCAAGCAAGCTCCTGGAAGTCTTTTGGGAACCCCCATTTGCAGGGGGGTTACATACTGATTGGCCCATTCTGCAGTTCAGGACCAAGATGATGGAAACAAACAGAACTGTCCATGCTGCAAAGAAGGCAGGTTAGAACAAACTGCAATATTATTACTACTCTAACAAATGATCAGCAAACAAGTACATTTTCTAACAGAGTTCCCTCTCAAGATTAATTATGACTGCAATCCAGGCAGCTCTTAAAGAGACAGTACACAGAGGCTATACAGTCACTCTCTGGCAATCACATTTAAACTGCTAAAACGCAGAACACCAGCCTTACAGTGAGCATTTAAGCAAGCTCAACGAAGACTTTTTCGGAACCCCCATTTGTAGGGGGGTTACATAAGGGGAGCCAAAGGGAGGACAGGGAGGTGTACCTTGAATGTGTAAGAGAAGCAGGGAAGGCTGTTAGGAGGGCAAAGGCACAGACAGAAGAGGGCTTAACATGGTCTGTAAACAAAGGGGATAAGGCATTTTATAGGTACATCAGTGAAAGATGAAAAAACAGGGGGATTGAGAGGCTCAAAGGGGAGAAGGGAGAGTGTAAGGAGGGGATCTGGACAAGGCAGAAATACTGAACAAATCCTTCTGCTCAGTATTCACCAAGGAGGGGGCAGATTGAGGACCACAGTTAGGTTGCAGAGGCAATGGGGGGTTGGGAGGTGAATATAGAAACACAGAAACATAGACATTGATGGCAGATAAGGACCGCTTGGCCCACCTAGTCTGCCCATTTCCCTATCTACTGGATAAGCTGCAGATCCTAGTTAACCAACAGCCTATTTCTTTCTGCCCCCGCAAGAATTGCCTTATGTCTGTCCCATGCATTCTTGAATTCTCCCACAGTTTTAGACCCACAACCTCCTCAGGAAGTCTGTTCCATGCATCCACCACCCTCTCTGTAAAAAATACTTCCTCACATTGCCCCTGAGCCGTCCCCCCTCTATCTTCAAATTGTGTCCCCTTGTTCTTGCACATCTCTTTTTCTGAAAGATGCTACCCTCTTGGACTTTGTTGATTCCACTGAGGTACTTAAAAGTTTCTGTCATGTCCCCCCTCTCCCTCCTTTCCTCAAGGGTATACATATTAAGTTCCTTTAGTCTCTCCTCGTATGGCTTCTTTTGCAGACCCTGCACCAGTTAGTTGCCCACCTCTGGACTGCCTCTATCCTGTCTGTGTCCTTGCAGAGATGGGGTTTCCAGAACTGGATGCAGTACTCTAGATGGGGTCTCATCAACTGTATGGAGAAATAACAACTTCCTGTTTTCTGCTGGTGATGCCTGTCCCTATACATCCCAGTATCCGCCCAGCCCTCCATACTGCCTTCTCACATTGCTTGCCAACCTTAAGGTAATTTGATATGATTACCCCCAGGTCCCTTTCCATTTTTGTTGTTGTTACTACCCCCCCCCCCCCGTGTACTCTTCCCCTGGAGTTTTGTTTCCCAGGTGCATTATTTTGCAGTTCTTTGCATTGAATCCAAGCTGCCATACTTCTGACCATTCCTCCAACCTTGCCAAGTCCCTTCTCATCCTTTCCAACCCCTTCTGTATCAGGTTGCAGATCTTTGTGTCATCTGCAAAGAGGCATACTTTTCCTTCCTTTCCTCAGCAATGTCACTTATAAAGACATTAAAAAGGACTGGACCCAGTACTGAACCTGCACCGTGCCCACTAGTAACCCTTTTTCTTCAGGTGGACTCCATTTATTTACAATTACCTTCTGTGTCCTGTTGTCCAGCTAGTGTTTTACCCAGGCTACCACCCTGGGACCCACTCCCAGGCTGGCTAATTTGTTTATTAATCTTTTGTGAGGGACTATGTCAAATGCCTTGCTAAAATCTAGCTAGGCTATGTCCACAGCCCCTCCCTAGTCTACTACTTTGGTCACCCAGTTAAAGAAATCAATTAGATTTGTGTGACATGACCTTCCTGCTGTGAATCCATGCTGCCTTGGGTCCTGTGCCCCACTGGCCTCTAGGTACTCAACAATTCTTTCCTTCAGAAGTGACTCCATCATTTTCCCTACCACAGAGGTCAAACTAAGAAGTCTATAGTTTCCTGCCTCTGTCTTGCTCCCACTTTTGTAAAGGGGAATCACATCTACCATTTTCCAGTCCTCAGGTACCACACCATCCTCCCATTATTGTTAAACAGGGTAGTCAGTGGTGTTACTAGTTCTTCCCTTAGTTCTTTTTGAATTCTGGGGTGAATTCCTTTAGGCCCCATTGCTTTGTCCACCTTCAGTTTTAGGAGTTCTTTCAGTACCCTTTTTTCTGTGAAAGGACTGGGATCGACCCCCCTATCCAGAGTACTTCTGTTAATTGGTTTAGGCATCTCCCCCTCCTCCTCCTCCTCTTTTGTGAATACTCAGCAGAGGTATTCGTTCAGTATCCCTGCTTTTTCACTGTCCCTCTCTGCCCACCCACTGTCCATTCTGTTCTGCCTCACTATCCCTCCCTTTGTCTTTCTATGCTCCCTAATGTACCTATAAAAGATTTTATCCCTCTTCTTAACCAAGTTGGCTATCTTTTCCTCAGTTTGGGCCTTTGCTATTTTGATTGCCTTCCCTGCTTCCTTCTGCCTTAATTGGCACAGTTCTCTGTCCTGCTCCTTCTGTGTTTCCTTACACTTCCTAAATGCTGTCTTTTTCTCCCTAACCTTCCCCGCCACCTCTTTTGAGAACCGTAGTGACTTTTTCTTTCATTTTGATTTGTTTATTTGCTTCACACAAAGGCTTGTTGCCTCTGTGATGGCAGTTTGGATGTTTCCCCATTGTTGCTCTACTCCTCCTTCTTGCCTGTTTGCTAGAGCTTTTCTAAGGCACTCTCCTATTTTGACAAAGTCAACCCTCCTGAAGTCCAGTGCCCTCACTTTTGTATGGCTTGACTCTGCAGCTGAGTTTATCATGAACCACACTGTTTGGTGGTCACTTGTTCCCAGATGGCTACCCACTTCTAGATCTAAGATCCTCTCACTGTCCCCATTTGAGAGTTTGAGGTCTAAGATTTCTCCCTCCCGAGTGGGTTCCAACACTAGCTGTCTGAGGCATGCCCCCCTGTAGGCATCGAGAATGGCCCGGCTCTTGGATGTGGCTGCAGCAAAGGTGCTGCAGTTAACATCTGGCATATTCAGGTCCCCCATCAACAATATCTCCCCTTTCTCTGCCATCCTAAGGATGCCTTCTATCATATCCTTGTCCCTCCCCTTCCCCTGACATGGGGGTCTGTATACAACCCCTGTGCAGATTGTGGTGCCATTTCCAGTCTCTGAGGTGACCCACAGTGCCTCCTCTCCTCCTTGTTTACTCTTTTGTTCCGTTGCTTTTATCCCTTCCATTACATAGAGAGCTACTCCTCCCACTCCTCTACCCTCGCTGTCTCTCCTGTAGGTTGTGTACCCTGGTATGTTAACATCCCAGTCATGGTTCTCTGTGTACCATGTTTCTGTGACTGCCACAATATCCAGGCATCTCTCTTCCATCAAGGCCACCAGTTCATGGAGCTTGTTGCCCAGACTATAGGCATTGGTGCTTATTACCCTCCATTTCTTGATGGCCTTACCCCTTTTTGCCCCTTCCTTGTCCTTACTGCCTTTGCCTATTTCTCCATTTCCCCCTGCCCTTCTCCCTATTGACGTCACTATCTTGGTGTTTACCTCTCTAACTACCGTGATTTTTTTGGGGGAAGGCTAGGATTTCCCTGCTCCTTTCCAGTGCCTCCCGCTTTGGCTAGTTTAAATGCTTGCGAATGAAGCATTTAAACCTATCACCTAGGATCCTGGTTCCCCTCCTGGACAGATGCAGACCATCGCAGCAGTATAGGCCTGCATCCCTCCAGGTGGACCCCCAGTCCTTAATGAAGTCAAACCCCTGAGATCTGCACCAGTTTTTCAACCACTGATTGAATCCCATGGCGTGGAGCACCCTAGCCCCACCCATGCCATAGACAGGCAGCACCTCCAAGAAGGTTACCGTGAGTGCTACTTGTCTAAGGCCCCTTCCCAAATCCACAAACTCTTCCTGCACTGCTCTGATCCCTCTCCTAGCCACGTCATTTGTCCCTAGGTGGACAGTGACATCCAGCTCCCTTCCCTGTGCAGCTGCTCCCGTGATCCTGAGGATTCGCTCCCTGTCCCTCCAGGCTGTGGCACCAGTTCATTCACAGTGGAAAGAGTTCTGGAAGAACTCACAAAGCTGAAGGTGGATAAAGCCATGGGGCCAGACGGCATCCACCCGAGGATGTTAACTCATTCTGTCTGATGCCGCTGTAACCCCCTTGCAAATGGGGGTTCCCAAAAGTCCCCTAATAGCTTGCCTAAAGGCCCCAGCTTAGTTGGTGTTCGGCATCTAAGCCGCCTATTTGTGAGTGCTTTTAGAGCCTCTGGTACTGTCTCTTTAAGAGCTGTCTGCTTACAGGCAGGGCTGGAACATAGGGGGGCTGGTGGTTCCTTGCTTGAGCTGCTGACAAAGTGCTCCATTTCTGCCGTCGCTAAGTGGGCAGAGTGAGCACTACCCAGGAAGGCAACTGTTTGCTAGTGATCTGTTAGAGTGGTGATGAAAATGTGGATTGTCTAACCTGCTTTTCTTGCAGCTGGGACTTTGTGAGCTTTGCCCCTCCATTTTGGATCTGGACTGCAGATTAGATCCAACCAGGAGGGAGGGGCACCTAAAATGGAGTATTGAGCGACCAATCAGGACTCTCTTGGGAGCCGGCTAGCAATGGGGGATATAGCCAGTAATTCTGGGAAGTGAAGTTCTGGACTGTGGCGCCTTTTTGCACCAATGGAGGAAGCTTTGAGTGACTGGCAACTGAAGCCCACCAATTGGGTCGGGTGGCACTCGACTGTAATTCCCTGCCTAGTGGCTGAGAAGGCAGATCTGTTGTGGCCGTGACTGGAGAAGGAGCTCCGGGCTTCTGTGCTGCCGAGTTTTCGTGCAGAACGCGCATGTGGAGGCCGAAAGTCAGGCAGCGTGTTTGCTGTGGCGATTCGGACTGAATCCGCTGTGTTGAGAGGAGAGGTGAGGCTGTGTTGTCAGGAACCAGGCTTACCCTGTAGAGAACTGGAGAAACTGTTTCATCGCGCTTGGTCTGTCAGGAGAGTGATGCTGCATCGCGAACTCCCGGGTTGGCAGTAAGTGCGAACGGGATATGACAGCAGCTGCCTGGTATGGTAACCTTCTTTGACATATAAATGTGTGGGGTGTGTCCTGTTCACAGAACAATATTCCCCTGCTGTGTGAAAGGTGTCCAGGCAAAAGTAGTGAGTGAAAATCAGGGTAGCTCCCTGCCAGCCGTACCGTTGAATTGCAAGTGTTTCTTCTGATTTTCTTTCTTGATACATGAACTGAGCCAACCGGCTCCGGATTACAGATTGGGTATTGTGCAAGTGTTTTTTCCATCACAGGGCCCCAACCAGCTGCACCGATCCTGGCTAGCCCCCGCCATCCTGGGTACCCAGTGAAAGTGACAATTTAAGGACTCTAACATTGTGCACAGAGTCTGTGAATATTAGTGTGATTAATCTAATTAACCTGATTTCCCCCAGCCCCTGTTGCCATCCCTTAAATAAATCAGATCTGGTTGTTTCAGCAAAGTTACACTGGCTAAGATATGTGTTTGTGTTGAACTATCATACAGTGGCTATTGTATTACATCATCTTGCTATACAGGGGGTCCCCAGAGCCAAGCTGACCAAACCAGTCCTGGGGGTAAGTGTATACTGTGAAAGTACTTCTGATCTGTTGTGTGGGCCACTAGTGGGAAGGAAGGGGGTTGCAGTGTCCCACAGGGCTGTGATCAAGTCATACCAGACAGTATTAACCCTGACCTCTGGGTGGAGTCACCTGCCATTGGACCTAGACTCCTCAACCTGTCAGTAGTCAGTCAGGCAGGGGTAGTAGCCCTTGGGATAGTGCCACCTGGGGGTTACACCGCCATTTTGGGTCACATTAAGCAATGGATGGTTCTGATGCCATATGGCGCTAATGGGTATAATGGGTTAACGGAGCTGTGAAAGGAACTAGCAGCGCCTCTGGAAGCCCTGTTCACAGAGTCACTCAACAGGGGTGTCGTCCCTGAGGATTGGAGGGGGGCACATGTAGTCCCACTGCACAAAAGCGGCAGTAGGGAGGAGATGGGGAACTACAGGCCAGTCATCCTCACGTCAGTGGTGGGAAACATCATGGAGACACTGCTGAAAGAAAGGATAGTGGCACATTTGGAATCCAGTGGTGCTCAGGATCTGAGGCAACATGGATTCACAGCAGGAAGGTCATGTCAAACGAATCAAATAGTTTGTTTTTTTTATTGGGTGACTAGGGAACTTAAGCAGGGAGGGGCAGTAGACATTGCCTACCTGGATTTCAGCAAAGCCTTCAACACTGTCCCACGTAAAAGGCTGATTAACAAGATGGGTAGTCTGGGCATGGGAAACAAAATGGTAGCCAGGTTAGGAACTGGTTAACAGACAGGAGACAGAGGGTGGTGGTAAATGAGATACAATCTGGGGAGAGGGGGTGACCAGTGGGGTTCCTCAGGGATCAGTACTAGGACCAGTCCTGTTCATTGTCTTCGTTAGTGAGATTGCAGAGGGGCTAGAAGGAAAGGTCTGCCTGTTTGCAGATGACACTAAGATCTGCAACAGGGTGGATACTCCAGAAGGGGTGCAGAAAATGAAGAGGGACCTGGAGAAGCTTGAAAGATGGTCGGAGATGTGACAACTGTGGTTCAATGTAAAGAAGTGCAAAATAATGCACCTGGGTAGAGGGAACCCTGGGGAGAGCTACAGGTTGGGGGAGGATCTGACTGTCACCAAAGAGGAAAGGGACCTAGGGGTTATCATCTCTGATGACCTTAAAGTGTCAAAGCAGTGTACAAAGGCATCAGGGAAGACCAGTGGCATGCTGGGGTGCATAGGCAAGGGTATCACTAGCAGGAGGTGGGAGGTGGTGATGCCATTGTATAAAACATTGGTAAGGCCTCACCTGGAGTACTGTGTGCAGTTCTGGAGACCACATCTGCGCAAGGACATAGATAAGTTGGAGCCTATACAGAGAAGGGCAGCAAAGATGGTGCAGGGCTTACACCACAGAACATATGAGGAGAGACTAAGGGACCTCAATATGTACTCACTGGAAGAAAGGAGACAGCGGGAAGACGTAATTGAAACTTTCAGGTACCTCAAGGGCATAAACAAGGTGCAGGCTGGAGAGCTTTTCCAGTGTAGAAAAAGTATTAGAACAAGGGGGCACAATATGAAATTGGAAGGGGGTAGATTAAGAGGTAATGTGAGGAAGGTTTTCTACACAGAAAGGGTAGTTGACACATGGAATAGTCTGCCACAGGAGGTAGTGGGGGCAAGTACAGTGGAGGGGTTTAAGCATGCTTGGGAAAGGCACAAGGGAAACCTGAGAGGGGAGGGAGTGATGACAAGCCATTGATCACATAGGATCAGTGGCCACATACAATGTATAGGGCCTACAGGCTGACTGGATGGACCTAGCGGTCCTTATCTGCTGACAATTTCTATGTTTCTGTGTTTCTTTTTCTATATTTTACCGGACCAGTTCTTGCCCACTGTCTGTAGGCCCTTAAAGGATCAGCTATTGACCACTGTATGTGGCCCCTTACAAGACCAGCTCTTGCCTACTATCTGTAGCCCCCCTGCAGGACCAACTATTGTCCACTGTCTGTAGGCCCTTGCAAGGCCAGCACTTGCTCACTGTCTGTAGCCCCTTACAGAACCAGCTGTTGCCCACTGTCTACAGCCCCTTACAGGACCAACTCTTGCCCACTGTCTGTAGCCACTTATAGGACCAGCTATTAGCGACTGTCTGTAGCCCTTTACAGGACCAGCACTTGCTCACTGTCTGTAGCTCCTTGTAGGACCAGTTCTTGCCCACTGTCTGTATACCTTTACAGGCCCAGTTCTTGCCTACTGCCTGTAATCCCTTACAGGACTAGTTCTTGTCTACTGCCTGTAGCCCCTTACTGGACCAGTGCTTGCTCAGTGCTTGTAGCCCTTTACAGGACCAGTTCTTGCCCACTGTCTGTAGTCCCTTACATGACCAGCTCTTACCCACTGTCTGTAGTCCCTTACATGACAAGCTGTTGCCCACTGTCGGTAGTCCCTTACTGGACCAGTTCTTGCCCACTGTCTGTAGCCCCTTACAGGACTAGCTCTTGCCTACTGTCTGTAGCCCCTTACAGGACCAGCACTTTCCCACTGCCTGTAGCCTCTTATAAGACCAACACTTACCTACTGCCTGTAATCCCTTACTAGACCAGCTCTTGTCCACTGCCTGTAGTCCCATACTGGACCAGATTTTGCCCACTGTCCGTAGCCCCCTTAGAGGACCTTCTCTTGCCTACTGTCCATAGCTTCTTATAGACCAGCTATTGACCACTGTCTGTCGTCCCTCATGGGACCAACTCTTGCCTGCTGTCTGTAGCCCCTTACATAAGGATAAAAAAAAAAAAAAAACAGAAATCAGAAAGTCACATGATGTACTCTTTTGCATTGAAGACCCAGTTGCTTCCTATGCAGGCTGCCACTCCCCCTCACCATACAAAGTATGGAATTGCTTGCTAGATGTTATAGAGTGCTTAAAGTGGACAGGAAATTTGTGCTAATTGGCAGCAGTTAGGAATGTTCTTAGTTACGGAAATTAAATTCATGCCTCCAAATGATCCAGATTTAACTGTACCTGAATAAACACTGATGTGAAAATCTGTGTTTCTAATGGTTTTCTTTTTATAAATAACATTCTGCACAGTTCTCTTAATGAAACCAGTTAATTTGGAGTAGAGTTCTGTACACAAAATTCCAGATCACAAGTTGCACAAAAAGAACTACAACAGAATGCTACCTATGAAATCAGACCAATGCAAAATGCTGTTTTTCTCTTCCCTTTTTTGTTCGGGTACTGTTACTTGTGAATGATGTATTTATTTATTTGCTTTTGCTAACTGGGTAGGTGCACTAGGCAGCATCTGCCTGTTCTCAGGTATGACCCGGGAGAGAACAAAACAAGTACAGAGACCAGATCAACAACTACAAGGACATCAAAATGAAATACAAAGGAGTTACAGTAGGCTTATGGATATCATTTCTGTGAAATGGGAACATTATAAACACCTGCCACTGAGAAATGATTTGCTGCCCTCTTTGAATACGGTTAATTATAGAACATTTGGATTCACATGTGAGTTCGGGGCTGAGTGAGTGATAACCTCAGAAGAGGGCCTGGCACAGGGTATTAAGTGGTGCCACTAAACACACATTAAGCACTCGCACTCCAGAGCCAGGAGAATACAGATGATTTATTCCAAAAGATATTGAAGCACAGCAGTAATATGCACCATACCGGCACCCCAGTGCTTCGCCAACTAAGGATTTGTCAGACACCCCCTGATGAAGCCTTAGTTGGCGAAGTGCTGGGGTGCCTGTATGGTGGATGTTATTGCTATGCTTCAATGTCTTTTGGAATAAATAATCTGTCAGTGAGAATTTACAGTTTGGTGGTTCAAGTCCTTATTGACCTTCACTGGGGAATTCTGTATTCTCCTGGCTGTGGAGTGTGAGTGCTTATTGTGTGTTCAGTGTTTACTTTTGGGCTGGCAAGCCCCCACTCACTCCTCACCCAGCTTTGCAGCGCAGCACCCTTTGTCATTTCTGTTAAGTGGTGCCACCAGTGAGCAGTCATGAGAGGGACCTGGTATTAGTCTTTGAGGTAGCTGTACATCCAGGCCTCCTCCAGCAACCTCGGTGGGGTGCTGTGGTGATATGGCCAGAACTGATGGCTGGGCGGTGGTGGTGGTTGGGCGGGCAGCATTTTGTTACTCAGAGAAGTTTCCACCAGAGAAGACTGTGTGTGTGTGTGTGTGTGTGTGTGTTCCTCCAGGAGGAACTATGGAAATATTGGATTCAAGGGGAAGGGCAGGGGTAGAAACCCTCATCAGGACATTAGGTCATGGGGGTGAAGGTAGGGATAACTATTCGGGCAGACCTGTTTGGGCTACTGATCTTTGTCTGTGTCTGTTTCTTTGTTTCTGTGAATGTTGGTTATCAGACTTTATTTTATTATGACATGCACAGCAGCTTTCTAACTCATCCAGTCAGATGCTGCCTGCACTTGGGGAAGTGGGCAATGGGACTGGGCCAATTCCTTCTGGTTCTATTGAGAGCTGGTTCTATTTAGAGCAAAAAAAGTTCTAAGAGGTTCTTGTGTCTTTTTTTCTATATAGGTTTTTACCCCTAACCCGTCGCTGTCTGTCCATCTGAGCCAGCAGCCACTCAGCCTCATCTACAGTAAGTTGTCCAATTCTACCACGTGTTCTTACATGCCCCCCCCCCACTATTGTGGGAGTTTTGAGGGTTGGCTGCCTACTCCCCTTTTTTTGTTTGTCAGTATTTTATCCTCTTCCTGACGAGTCTGCCCAGCAACACCCCCTGCCTCGTCACTGACCTTCTCGCGGACTTACCGGTTACTCACTGCTTGCCCAGGACCACGGAGTGGGGGGTGGTCAGCTGCATTGGTCATGTGAGGGCCTGCAGGGGGTGCCAACATGGAGCAGTCTGTGTTTTTCCCACTTTTTTCCTCCATGGGGTGCAGAATGGAGTGACGCAAGCATGCATGTGTGCAGTGTCATGTACCCACACCAGGAGATCTCGCAGCAGCCTCTCCCCTTGTGTGTGTGCCCTGACAGTGCTGCCACCAGGTCACCACCAGATGGTAGTCCCACAGCAGGAGTCTTGTCTCCCCCCTTGCGGAAAGCGAGCAGTCCATAAGGCTCTCGATCCTTTCTCTTCCATCTGGTCCTTGACGATCTGTGCTTGTTCCTGAACCTGGATCATCAGCATTTCAAATGGTAGCACTACCACTGTGTGAATGGGCCAGCACCCACCCCCTCCCGTCTCAACAAACTGTAGAATCCAGAGATGATGAATGAGGCATCAGGCTTCATGGTGGGTGGCAGAGGTAGAGTCCATCATTCTGACAGAGATTGCTGTTTTTTTTCCTGGTTTTGTCCGTACTTCGTCCTCTGAACTCCCCAACATTGGGCCACCCTATTCATGGCCTCAAACAACGCAGCAGGCTCTAGGTATGTGCACTGCCCTTAGTGAGGGAGCTGGCTCTGCAGCCCAGCACAAGGGAGTCACTCGGCTCTGGATTGTGTTGTGCTGCAGGCAGCAGTAATTACCAGACTTGGACCGTACCCATGCTGGCTCCTGAACCTGCTCCAGAACCCAGGTCAAGACAGCCTCCAGCACGGTGTCTGTTACTCACTGGAGCGTAAAGGAATGTCTGTATAAATGACACTGAAAGTTAGTGACTTGATTTTTTTCTATATCCTGGAGTGCTCTTGCCTCATGTTTCCAGAACCCAGGTCACTTGTGTGGAAGCACTTCACTCTTCTGCTGGTCCATTGGGCAGTCCCTAGAGGTTTGTGTTTTTGAATCCGTAAACTTAGTAATTTGAAAATATTTGCATGTGCCCTATTGTCAGCAATACAACACAACAGTGTATGAGTAAGAGTAAGATAATCACACATCCTGGGACGTAGTGAGGCCCGAGGCCACTGGTGATGGAACTGCAGTTATCTCAGACTAACTTATACCCTGGAATGCCTTACTGTACTTATAAAATGAGGTTTATGGTAAAATATGTGCACAGGCTGCAGAATAACAGTTAATTCAAGGTTTTATTTTGGCGTAATGTTACTTTTATATTTAGTTTTGATTAAAAGCCAATGAGGATACAGACAAAAATGCAGTACAACAGAGTATAAAATATACAATCAAGACAATTCCATAAGTCTCCTCTAAGGAAGACTATCAAACGGTAGGTGACTTTAAGAGGGCATGGGATAAACACATGATAATAACCAAAAGAGGGAGGGGAAGGAACCTAGAAAATGAACAGGGACTGGAGTCTTCATCGGGGGGGGGGAGGGTTCAAAGGGGGGAAGGTGGCCAATTAGGGTCTAGGGTTACCTATATGGCAGGGTACAATGGGCAGATTGGATGGGCCTGGAGGTCATTTTCTGACATCAAATTTCTATGTTTCGATCAGTAAGGCTCTATTATAAAGCTAAAACATCTTCAAAGGGAGAAGGTATACTATATTGTTAAAGCTTATTAAGGCTAGTGACAAAGTGGCTATGTAATTTTAGTGGTCGCCAGGGATACATAAACATTTTAACGTACAAATTCTGGGTTCTCCAGCAGTTGGAACATTACCCAATGTCTCCAAAATACCTCATTTGGTTCCTTTTTACATTGAATGGAGGCTGCCAGAGTCTCTGTCCTATAAATATTCACTGTGTTAACCCATTTCCTATATGTTGGAGGAGTGCCTGTAAGCCACAACTTACTCATTACCTTCTTGGCTGCTAAGAGCAAAATTAGACACAAATGCAGTGTTGACCCCCATGTGCCTGATGGAGGGATGGACATTAAGATTAAGGAAGGAGTAAGTATATCCTGATTTATAAAAAAATTATGGAGGGAGTCTTGGATGCCTTGCCAAAAGTTATCAGGTACGGGGCACTGCCAAAATATGTGTGTGTGTGTGTGTGTGTGTGTGTGTGTGTCTCTCTCTCTCTAAATTGCTGGTGTCCAGAAATACCACATTGGACATTTCCATGCAAAATCCCTCCATTGCACAGATGAAGTTAATCTATAGCTGGGTATGGCATTTTCATTCCAAATTTCTAAAGTATGTCCCAACTGAAGCTCACCGTTCCATTTATTCAGTATCGTCAACACGGTTTTGGGGTCAAGTGCTACCAGGCCTCTATATAAATTTCCTATTGAATGTGTCCATGGTGTAGCTTGTTGGTAGCCTTTCAATATGCCAAAGATAAGGGGGATTCATGTGGAAGACGATGACACACATAAGGCCCAGTCCCAGCAAATAAGAACGTATTTGCAAGTACTGAAAGTGGGTCATTCTAGGAAGATCGTTCTCCATCTATATGTTTTGAAAGGGGCAGAAACCTTGTTCTGTAAAATATTGATATGTATATTTCAAACCGCGGGTGCCTCAACTGTGCAGAGCATTATCAATGGAGTTGGACGGGAACGCTCCATCGTATTGTAGACCTCTTAGCCAAGTTCCCATAGTAGGTGGAAGTACTAGCGTAATGTTACTTTTGACAGGTAGCAATAGTCCAACAATTTGCAAATGGGAAAGATGGCAGTCACTGGTACTTCCCCTTCTTGTGACTTAGGATGAGGTAACAGTATGGGTGCCAGCCTGTGTCAGCCAATCAGCAGCAAGCATTCTTTGTTCCCTTTTATAAATGCTAATTACATGCTAATGGATAATTTGCATTTTAAAACACAAGGGTATTTTTTTAAGTGATTTTCTGGTTTCCTGCAAAAAAAATCAGTTGACATCAGCAGGGCTTGAAGGGGAAAAGTCAGCACAAAGGACACCACACTCACAAGCAGAGAGTTATGACTTCAAAGCAAAAGAAGCAGCAGGAACCGAAGAAGTCTAAAGGGCAAAGATCCTGTTTTCATGCAAATGCAATGATGAATGGAATGTCCCGAAATTCTTTTGCAGTGTTCTCTGATTTAAAGGGGAACATTCACCAGCAAGGGCCCCCACATTCAAGTATGGGGATGGTCCTAGTGTGCACTTTGTGTACAAAAACACTTTGGTTTACTTACTGTTTACTGTAGTATAGTAGATTATATCAGACTAAGTTTGATTAGTTGTAGGCTGACATCTTCTGTTACTACAAATCCCAGAATCCCCTGCAGCTGACATCAGAGAAGTAGGCAGCAGTGGGAGGGTCAATAGCTTGTAGTGCATGTTAGAGTTTTTACAGTCTCTGATCAGATGTTTTCCAGGACTACTTTTCATATATTTTTTTATATATGCTTTTTTCTCCCTGTGGTAGGAGGGGCACTGCATCAACTCTGTTCCCATCCGCCGTTGCCATCCCTGATGCCTCCTAAGTCAGGGGCTCAATCCCATGTGGGTTACGCTCTGTGGCAGGGCCACGAGAAGAGGACTGTCCTTCCCCACCCCCTGTCACACATCCAGAAATACCTTGGACCCAGAGCGACAGAGCGGGCTTGCAGCTGGATGGACAGGGCTTCATGAAAACCACCCTCCACTTTTTCCTCAGTTTTTTCCCCTTGGCCAGCCATGAACATGCAATGAGCATGTTATGTGAGCTCCGCCTCTGTGGATATGCCCTCCAGTGCTCTGGACATTGCATCTTCCCCTAGACATGACCTACCAACATCTCCCACTGGATTCTTCCAGGTGGCAGTTGAGCGACAGGCCATAGAACCCCCCCTTCCTGAGGGAGGAGCGCTGTCCTCCAGATGCTCAGCCCTCCCTCCCCCGTCGACCCCAGCAACCCATGTCCAGTTCCAAAAACAGGTCATCAGCGTTGCAGGAGGTACTGAGCTTACAGCGCCTCAACACTCCACACCACTGGGCCCAGGACTGCTTTTCTCTAGGGACTAAGTACTGTCCTCTGTGACTGTTACTAGCCTGTGGAGGGCAGTGGGGCCAGTAAAAAAAAGATCAGAGGTTATATAAACTGTAACATGCACTGCAGGCTATTGTATCTTCTCACTGTTATTTGCTGTTCTGATGTCATCTGCAGGGGATTCTGGGATTTGTAGTAACATAAGATTTCAGCCCACAACTGAGCAAAATGAGTCTGATGCAGTCTAGTATACAACAGTAAACAATACGTAAACCACAATGATTTTGCGCACAAATTGCTCATTGGAAGCAGCCCAACACTTGAGTGTGGGGGCCCTTGGTGGTGACAGTTCTCCTTTAAATTTGAGGACATTGCAAAAGAATTAGAATTTCATGACATTCTGTTTGTTATTGCATTGCCGTGGAAACAGGCTCCTTGCGCCTTAGACTTCTTCAGTTCCTGCTGCTTCTCCTGCCTTGAAGTCTAACCCTCTGCTTGTGACAGCAGAATTAATTCCATGGCAACAGGTTGTGATGTCATAAGCAATTTCACAGCAGGAATAAGCAATACAAACAGATAGAGACCAAGGGAAAATGATGCTATTGTAATGAAAATGTCTTCAGTGATAAAAAAAAAAAATGGATGGTCCAAAGATTCAAAATTTGGAGAATTTTGTGTCACTGAGATCTGCTGATGCTAACTGTGAACTTCTGCCTAGAAACTGGAAAATCTTATTGAGGAGAGGTTGTTTGTTTGTTTTTTTTTATTTCTCCTTCTAAATTTTAGTACCAGCCTGTCTGCATTTTTGTTGTTTTAGGACAGGTTTCATCCTTCCCCATTAGGTACTGGCAGCAGCTGCTGGCTGGTTTGCAGTGACATGGAAAGATGCTTCCTACTGGTTAGTCCCAGCTGAAGCAACCAGAGTGTCTAGTAAAAGACCCCATTTTTGAAGCTCAGTCTCTTTTTTTTTTTTTTTTTTTTTTCGTTTAACTCTGTTTATACCCTTTCATCACTGGCCCCTTAGACCTCTCTCATGTGGATTCTGATTTATGGCTTTCTCCTGCTCTGCCGAGGTCCTTTGAACAGACCTCCGTCCCAGGATTGCTCTCTCCCCCTCGCTCCGACCTAATCAACCCCTGGCTCTGAGCCCCCCGAGGCAGGGCCGCCACTCCTCCGGCACACAATCTAGAATCTAGTAGGTGGCCAGAAGGGAGGTGAGAGCTGGAGGCTGGCCGGAAGGGCCTGGTGTTGGGCATGGGTGCCATGCCACAGATACCGCTGTCGACTGTCCAGGTGCCGGGTTTTTCACTTTTTCTCCCCCTTCGAGATGGCAGTATGCAGAGGAGCTCAGTGCGTGGCAGGTGTGCTCCCGCACCCACATGCAAAGCGTTCTGCAGCACGTCAGCCCCACTACGTGTCTCCTTTGGTTGCGATGCCCCCAGTCTCCACTGGGAGTTGCTAGACCCTCAGAGCCCACATCCCACCCTCCCCAGGAGAGGAGAGGAGAGCAGTCCTCCGGATGCTTGATCCTCTCCAGTCCCGACCAACCCCTGGTGACCCATGTCTGCTCTTGAACCCGGGTCACTGGCGTGGGTGAAGTAAGGTAAGGCAGATGCCTCAGCTCTCAGCACCTTGGACCACCTGCTCAACCTCTTCATATTAAAAGTTTTAGCAGAGCCCACCCAGTGAGACCGGTGTTTGCATGTGTGATCCTGGGTGGGTCATGGAATGGAAGCATGTGGTTCCAGCCAAGGAAAGGGCACCCAACATTCACATGCTACTTGAATGGCTGACTATGGCATGGCATTAGTATGAGCTATGAAAGCAGTTGCTCACTGAAGTGTAGCCAAGGTGACACCAGATCTTCTAAGAATCAATCTTCTCCATAGATTCCCACTAATGGGTCTAAGCTGGAGGCACTAGGACCCCATGGGAGCAAAATCCTTTCTGGGGACTGGTGGCACAAGTAGGTCCCATGCGTGTGTGTCATTGCATGTGCCTGCTGGTATACAACGACACCAAGCCCCAATGACTCAGTTCCTTTTTTCCCCACCGCTGAGTGCACAGCAGGATTACTGCTCTCCTTGTTGGAGCCAGAACTTCACTGCTTATATGACGACAGCATTCAGGTCTTTGTTTTAGTTTAAAATACTCTAGAGTTTATTATTTTTGTATTATTTAGTTAAGTTCAACACACAAAACTCTACAGTTTTCTCTCAGTCCTACTTCATTCTAATGGTGGATGACCATGCAAGAAGACAGGGAGCCTGAAAAGGCAAGTTGCTCCGGCAGCAGGGCTGTGTGTGGCCACCATCTCTGCACAGGTGCTCTGACCACGAACAGTTCAGCACCCACGAAGATAGATAGTCCTCTCGGAGTCACAAAAAGAAATGGTCCAGATCCCACACATGCTCAGCATCAGAGCCTTTGAACTGTTTGGTTTTGATCTTATTTATTTATTTATTTATTTATTTATCAAGTCTAGGATTACAAATACCTTTGAGCCATGGCTCTTTTACAAAGGTTCCACGTCAGAAAAGCATAAGGGGAGGAAAAGACTGGTTAAGAGCATCCATTGGTCACTCTTCTATAAGACACTCAACTCCTATGGAACTGGGTACCCAACTATCATCTCCAATGACACTGTGGTGTTGAGGTCTCTATCCCAGAACCCCTCTTTGTCCAATAGAGGGGACTTTGGTGGACAGTTTGGTCATTGGGGAGCACTTATGGAATGGTGAGTGCAGCATTTAGGTAAGACAGCGCTGTTGCTGGTGCTGGTTCCCAACCTTCTGGATTGAGTGAGCCAGTGCCATCTTTGGTGCCACTGGACTTAGGTGCGTGACTGATGTCAACTTAATCCTCTGGGCTGGGGCTGTTTTCAGTGCTGCCGATTCTTGCCCTACCTGTGGTGTCACCTGTGACCCTCTGGGGATGGGACAGCCATGGTGCTGCTGCTGGCTCCTTTGGGGCCAGCAGGACCATCAGCATCATTATTGATGCTTCATCCGGTGCCAAGGTTTGGCCTTTCGGGGTTCGCCTCGATGCCACCACCAGTGCTGCCTTTGGTGCCATATGGGCACTCAGGGCCACCCCCAGGGCTGTACTCAATGCCGCCAATGGTACTGTTCTAGAGACCTTTCCTGGGGCCAGGTCATG
This sequence comes from Neoceratodus forsteri, assembly GCA_016271365.2. Lineage (NCBI taxonomy): Eukaryota > Metazoa > Chordata > Ceratodontiformes > Ceratodontidae > Neoceratodus > Neoceratodus forsteri. The sequence goes on from JADMNL010000024.1 coordinate 448,688,992, forward strand.
TGTTGCCAAGGTCACCTCTTCCACCGTCATTCATTATGATCCCCTTCTACCCTCCCAGGATAGAAGGAGATGAGTCAGATCCAGACCTCGTCATCTGATGGGGAGGATGATAACTCGTGCTATGGTCCAGACACCCTGGAACTGGTTTCTGTCTTCGTACCTCAGGGGGATCTCTCCTTTCAGGCTGTGCTCAGAAATGTGCATACTGCCTTAACCCTTTGGAGCCTAACAATGGACAAATGCATTATTTCTCCTATTATAGAGATACATATCTAAGCTCTAAAGGGTTAAAGCTTGAGCCAGCAGCCGTAGACCAGGCTAGGTGCCTTCAGCTTGAGTTCCTAAATGTGCCTACTATCCCAGTCTTTCCAAGTTCCTTCCATCCAGCCAGCCCTAGAGACATTCTCTGAGACACCCTGGAGGAGGCCTGCTACTGTGGCCGCTGTCCCCAAAAAGGCAGACAGAAATACGCATAAGTGTCTAAATCTAAACCCATGTATTTCACTCAGCCAATAACAGATTTTTGCTTGAAAAGGATAAAGCCATAGTGCCCAAGGAGGTCACCATGCACCCTACTAACAAGGAGTCATGTAAGGTTGACACCATGGGCAAGGGGGTCTATACCTCAGCTACCCATGGCAGGAGGATAGCTAGTTATTAGGGTAATTTCTCAAAATACGAGTACTCCCTCTGGTGCACGCTAAAGTCTCTGGCAGGGACTCTGCCAGATACAGAGGCAAAACAGGAAATGCTGCTTGCTGTTAAACAGGGTATTGACACTAACGGCCACCAACTTCGTGCTTCAGCTTCAGTGCAGCAGCTCGCTCGATGGCTACAGGTATCTGTATCAGGTGGCATTCCTGGCCCGCAGGTATCTGCATCAGGTGGCATTCCTGGCCCGCAGGTATCTGCATCAGGTGGCATTCCTGGCCCGCAGGTATCTGCATTAGGTAGCATTCCTGGCCTGCAGGTATCTGCATTAGGTGGCATTCCTGGCCCGCAGGTATCTGCATCAGGTAGCATTCCTGGCCCGCAGGTATCTGCATTAGGTGGCATTCCTGGCCTGCAGGTATCTGCATTAGGTGGCATTCCTGGCCCGCAGGTATCTGCATCAGGTGGCATTCCTGGCCCTCAGGTATCTGCATCTGGTGGCTGGCTTCATCCCAGACATCGAACAACAGATTATAATTGTGCCCTTTGATGCTGCTCTACCTGTTTGTAGAGCAAGTGGAGCAGTCTTTCAGAGTCTAATGAAACAAAAATTAATCTTAAGACTTCCAGGCTGGCTCCCTACAACCCACAGATGGATGGGGGACATGGCTTCTTCCATAAAAATAATTTATTCTGTGGTAAGGGCAGGGGAGCACAAAACAATAGATCTCAGCCTCCCCAGGCCCAAAAGAAAGTGCAGCCGAAGGCACAGCTGCCAAAAGTGCTCAGTGCCACCATCTGAAGCTCCGGCCCTGAATCTACTTCAGCTACCAAAGTTGGACCACTCCTCCCCATTAGGGGGTACCTTTCCCAGTTCTATCATCAGCTAGAGTCCATCTCGATGGATAAGTGGGTGTTAAGGTTCATCTGAGAGGGGTACTCCCTGAGGTTGTTAGAATCCCCTTCTGCCGGACAATCCTCCCAGAAGGCAACTCCCCCTGTCAGTTCACATGACAGAGCTTCTAGCACAGGAGATTGTGGACCTTCTGAGAAACAGGGCAGTGGAAACAGTGCCATAGTCAGAACAGAACACAGTGTTCTACTTCCAATACCTTCTGGTAGCAAAGAAATCAGGGGGCATGTGCCTCACTCTCAGTCTCAGAAAACTGAACAACTACATGAATTAAGAAAAACTCAAAATGATTTCTCTGGGATCCTTGCTACCTTACCTGAAACGTCAGGACTGGCTAGCATAACTGGATATGCAGGATGCATGCCATCACATACTGGTACAACCCAGCCATTACAAGTACCTTGGGTTCTGCATGGTGGGACAACACTACAGGTTCAGAGTCCTATCCTTTGGGCTTTCCTTGGCACCATGAGTCTTTACAAAGTGCTTTGCAGTACTTGCAGTGCACCTCAGAAAGCTAGGACTCCAAGTCTTCATGTACTTGAGCAACTGGCTCTTAACAAGCATGTCCAGACTGGGGACAAAGGCAGCGGCCACTGTTTCTGTTTCTAATATCCATGGGATTCCTGCTGAACACTACCTACTCTCAGCAGGAGCCTTGTCAGGTATTGCTGTTCATAGGAGCTGTTCTGGACATGAACCAAGTTCGGGCCTTCCTTCTAGACAGCAGACTATGGACTATTTTGTAAATGGCAAGCTACATCATGTAATGCAAGACTGTATCAGACCATTCTGTGCAGTGCTTATTGGGCCTTACAGCCTCCTCAATGTTGACGCTACCTCTAACAGGGTTGCACATGAGGACAACTCGGTGGATGCTTAGTACCCAGTGGTCACAGGCATCACTTCCTTGAAACTGGTGAGGTCTAAGGTGTGGAGGTCAGTGAAGAAAAAACTCCTCCAGGGCTTCCTCTTCTCCCCACTGGACCTAGAAGTGACTCCCACCATGTATGCCTCCTTGCTCAGTGGGGAGCCCATAGCTAGGGTCTCCAGACACAGGGTGTCTGGGACTTGTGAGAAACACATCTCCACATACATTTTTTTAATTTCTTTTACCGGGAAAGTGGACTGGATCAAAGATCCATTTTCAGCCACGCCTGGGGATAACGGGCTTTACAATAGGCACCGGACATACATGAATAGTGACTCATATCATATACAAGATAAAAATATATTACACAAAATGTACATAATTTCATAAGGATAAAATGTGAGTAGCAAACACAGGTAATCTCAGTGCTTTAGAAATTCATCAAGTAGCGCTGAAACAATTGCAATGTACAAGCATGCATTTCTTTACAGTCTGAAAGCCCTAGTGGACTTGGTCAGTCAAAAGACAGTCCTTCTTCAGATGTACAAGAAGTCTGTTGTGTACTATGTCACCAGACAAGAAGGTGCACACTGTTACCCTCTCTGTAGGGAGGCAATGAAAGTGTGGGAACAGTGCCTGGAGAAGGGGATCCTGCTCCAAGCAATATGTCTGGTAGGGGTCCAGAACATTCTGGCAGATGAACTAAGTCAAACAGAGGCAGATCCTCATGAATGGTCACTAGCACCAGACATCGTGAGCTCGCTATTCAATGAGTGGGACACCCCAGATGTGATCCTTTTGCGTTCTAACTCAATGCCAAACTGCCGTGATTCTACTCCAGAAATCCAGGACCAGACGTTTTCTGTCAGGATGAATTCAGACTGCCGTGGCATAGTTGGTTTCTGTTTGCATTCCCTCCAGCCCTTCTCATCCAGAGGGAGTTCAAGCTAGGTTCACAGGGGTAAGATGATCCCAGTGGCCCCCTACTGGCCTCGGCAGATATGATTCCATCTGCTGAATTGACTGTCAGTCAGTGAACTGAGGATTTTGCCGCTCCGGATGAGCTTATTGACCCAGGGTCAGGTAGTCCATCCCAGCCTGTGCTCCTTTTTACCTTCAGGCTAGACTCCTGATGCAGTAGAAGTGAACAGGTTGAAAGTATCTCAGAGGGCCTCTGAAATACTCTTGGCTGCATGTAAGATCAGGAAGAATTAAACAACCAAGTGGAGAAGATTTTCCATCTGGTGTTCCAAACCCCCCTTGGCCCCTTTTAAGTGTCCACCTGAAAAGATTTTGGAGTATCTGTTGGATCTTTCAGATGATGGCCTGCAGTATTTAACAGTTAAGGCCCACTTATGTGCTATTTATCAGCATACTATGAATCTATACTTACTATCTCCATGGCACAGCTGCCATTGCTTAAGAGGTTCTCAGGGGTATCCTGCACACCATGCCCCACAATAGGAAGTTGGAGGCTGACTGGGACCTTAATCATGTGCTGGATATGCTCACTCTCAAGCCTTTTGAGCCTGTTGCAACTTGTGATATGAAGTTTCAAACTTGGAAGCAGCATTTCTGGTAGCTGTCTCCTCTGCACGCAGAGTATCTGAAATTCATGCTTTGGTCACAAATGCTTCCTATACTGTTTTCCATAAAGATAAGGTAGTTGTCCATACACACCCTTAGTTTTGACCTAAAGTAGTGTCAGAATACATCTGAATCAGGCTACAGTCCTGCCTAACAGAGCAGAAATGGTGCTGCGATCGGTGATTGGGCGGTGCAGTTTACTGAAGGGCAGCCAGCCCATGCACAAAAACAGAGTCAAAGGTTTAAAACTGCACTCAGACCATCTTACACAAAAATGCAGGTCCAGTCACAGTAATAATGCATAAAAATATTTAAAGAACAGACCTCCAGGTCCACAGACAAAAGGTGCTTACGTCTGCCCCAGCACTTCGACTCGCTCGGAGTCAAGACCCCTTGACAAAGTCTCCAAGCGAGTCAAAGTGCTGGGGCAGATATAAGCACCTTTCATCTGTGGAACTGGAGGTCTGTTCTTGAAATAAATATCTTTATGCATTATTATTGGGACTGGACCTGCATTTTTGTGTGAGAAGGTCTGAGTGCAGTTTCAAACTTTTGGCTCTGTATTCCTGCCTACTTACTTTGCCAACTTCCAGAATGAGGGAGAAAGGATTCTCCACTCACTGGATGTTAAAAAGGTCATTAGGTTTTACCTGGACAGGACTAAGGACTTCAGACAGTAAAAACTGCTCTTTGTCTCCTTAGACCCTAATCGAGTGGGACAGCCTGTCAAAATCATGTGCATTTCAGCCTGGACTGTAAATTGCCTTTGCCACTACTATGCCATGGCTCAGATGTAATGAAGGGCAAAGTACATGCCCACTTCACCAGAGTGGTTGCTGTGACACGTGGACAGCCAGTTCTGAGTACACTGATTTTTTGTAATACAAAAATGTGTTATGGACTGTCTCTAATGAGAGATGCTGAGACAGCATGTGAAATGACACACACACACACAGGTTTTAGATACAAGGTGTTACCTGGAAGGCCAGAAGCTAATTACAGACTAGAGCAGGACTTAATCAAGAATCTCCTGTTTTTCTAAGTGAAATATAGTTTTAACTGCTAAGAGGGAAATCAGTATCCATTTTATGACGTTTCGAGGAGGAAATCGGGTTTGGCACACTGGTGCAAAATCATAAAGGCTTTGATGTCTGTGTGAGAGGGGATACTGCTCATAGATGAAAGGAAATTTACAGACTTGATTGGGGAAGTCACATGGGGAAAGAAGTTTCTGCTGATGTAACCTTAATTAACTTTCCTTCTAAAATGATAAAATATCCTGGGTGTATGATTTTTAATAAACAGAGAAGGAGCAAGTGTATTCTGTTTTCCTTCAGAGACACTTTTATCTACACTCTGATAAAGAAACATCTTTGAGCACTTTAAGTAGGTATTCAGAGAGAGAGAGACAAATCTAAGTACTGTAGTAGGAATTGCACTGTTAAAACCTTGTTTTTTTAAACAATTGTGTGGTTCGTGTGATACATAGTTCTGTATTTTATGTTTTACGTACTTTTATCTATTTTAGTAAAACTCTATTTTTAGAGCCTACTTGGTCTGTCTTTGAATGTCCTTCTTTAACAAGTGAAGTATATATGGTAAAAGCAGACACTGTGCATAAGCTTGAATGGTGATACCAAACTGGAAAAAGGTAAAACTAATCTGAGATCTTTATTAGAGTTTTTAAGGGTTAATTTTGTACACCTGGTTAGGTGTCCGTAGGCAAAGATATCTGGCCCCCCCGAAGACAGAATTATCTGAGCCTATGCATTGGGTATGCTAGCAAGAGGGTCACAGTTTGAATCCCTCCAGAACTGAGACCAAAGGTTGATTCGAACCCACAAAACAGACAGGAGGGTTACCCTGTTTCTGTTAACTGTTCACAAGACTGCACTCGGAGGTTGGCAATTTGGGAGTAGAGGGCTGACCTGCTGAGTGGGTTTGTGACAGTTGCCACTTCCCTGGGAGAAATACGCTCTGTGTCAGCTGTAGAAATTTGCAGAGTGGCAACGTGGAGAACAGTAAATACTTTTGCCAAGCATTGTGCCCTGGACAACCATGTCAGGCAATATGCAACCTTCGACAGGACAGTTCTAAATGGATTACTATCCTGAAGTGAGCCCTGAACTCCAGCCTACCTAGTCTGGGGGACTTTCTCTGAGCTTGGTACTCAGACGTGTTAGTGGGAATTTATGGAGAAGATTGAGTCTTGGAAGATATGAAAGTTATGCACAGTACTTAATGCAACTATTGATCTTCCTGAATACCTTCTCCATAGATTACAACACTGGCCCACCATCTCCTGGACTATCCCCACTATTTTACTATTTTCCATTGGTCTTCACCCTTTGGTACTTGGGTTGGACTGTGAAGACACTGTGTTACTGGATTTGGTGGCCCTTCTTACAGGGGCCCCCAGGACTATATTATGCCCTTAGGTTAAGTGCCGAGGTTACTCGTTAGGTTCATGCTACTCACCTCCTTGATAAAAAAGTACTGAGGCAGTTGGGGTGGGTGCTGTATACCAGCAGGCATGTGGGGTGTTGTGCGCAGGGCCTACACATGCCAACAGCCCTCCAGAAAAGTTCTGGCTCCCATGGGGTCCTAGTGCCTCTGGCTCAGACACATTAGCAGTAATCTGTGGAGAAGAAATTCAGGAAGATCAACAGTTACAGTAAGTACCTAACTTTCATTTGTCACAGTGGGGGATGGGGGGACCCAAAGAAGAAAATGAGACATAAAAAACAAAATATTTTAAATACTTTGCCTACCACAAGAGTCCTCCTGGGATGTTTAGTGATCTGTCAGTCCTCTCTACATATCACTCCTACTAACCCCCTCCTCTCCCCATTCGCCAGCTGCCAGGAATGAAACAAAAATTACTTTTAGCAGGCAAATCACTGTGTAAACATTTTTTTTTCTAAATTAATTGTAGGCAATTTAGTGCTGAATATGTCACAAAACTCCACCAGAGGGTCAGGTGTGACACTTGGAACTTTGCAAGTCTAGGAGTCAAAATCAGTTTTTACTTTTTCATTTATCTTTAATACAATATTGACAACTCTTCAGATTTTGTCTAGAGAGCAGATACATTGGTTTCTTTATTTAACGTGTGTGTGTGTGTGTGTGTGTGTGTATCGACAGGGCTGTCTCTGGCATTTAACTGCATGCGGAAGGCAAAATAAAATCCCCCAAAGAAACAAAGGTTTTGCTGTATATGGGTCTGACTTTCAATTATGTCTGCATGGCGAAATGCTAAAGAATTCATTACAGCCCTATAATTGCCCTATAGGATTCCTATAAATCCTTTGTTAATGTTTAACCAGCATCTTACGCAGTTTGGAACCTGGTACTAAACTGAAAAGAATCAGCAAAACAGCAAGTGGGAAAATAAATAAATAAATAAATAAATAGATAAAGAAAGTAAGTGCAGTTTGAAACATGGGGGTAAACTTGCCATATTCCAGATTGTGTGGGGGAAAGGAGATGAACATCCTCGCTTTTCTTTGTTGTCGTTCTTGTCTTTTAAATTACTTTCTTGCTTATTTGCCTCTCCAGGGCCCAAAAGATTGCAGATATTGACTGGCTGTCCTCATTTCCTTTGCAGAGATGAGGGCTATATCACACTGATGAGTCCTAAAAGGGACAAAACACAGGTCAGTCAGTGGCTATTTTCAGCCCTTACAGCTTGTTTGTTACAGCTGGTTTCAGGCACCAGTGAACCTCTGTGGTTGCTGGGGGGCCTCCTACTCATGAGGGACTCCAAGCAAGAGTAACATTTTACTTAAAAAACATTTTTTTTTTTTGTAATGTTTGTCACATTTAAAGTAGAACAGCAATAAAGGACTTTACTGGGGACTACGTAGCCTGCTGATGTGGCATTATATTGTCATGGAACTACTTGCCAAGGTACAGTATTACCCAGCCAATCAGAGGCCATTGAGCTGACATGGGGGCCCCAAGGATTAACACTGCTATCTCCCCAACACCCCCCCCTTACGCACACACACATATGTAACTGGTTGTATGAAACTAAAAAGTTGAGCGTGTATGACAGAGTAAAAGGCACAGTCAAGGTGTATTAAGTAAAGGGCCCCATTACTTATCTTGCTGGGGGGGGCCCTGAAACTCTAAAGCCAGCCCTGTTGTATGTTATGTATTTTGGCACCTTACACTCTAGCTTAAAGCACAGTCAGACTAAATTATGTTGTGGTAATTTACATATATTTTCCACAATGCCTTGCACTAGAGGTTTATGCATAAGTTTATGTTCTATTAAATCAAAAAGCTGCTTCAGTCCTCTCCTGGTTCCTTCTGCCTCAAACTGCTGCCCAGTGGGGGTACACCGTATGCCCAGTGATTCTTTCTGGCATCTGTGTAAGAGCCAAAGATAGCTAGTTAGAAATCATTACAGGTGCGGGGAGCAGCCTGCAGGTCTAAGGCAAAATAACAATCTAATTCAGTGTACAGTAGCCAGCCCATAACTGTATTACCTATATCCACCTTTGCTCCATTTTCAAATAAGATCAGGCCACTTTCCTCTGAAAAGTGTTTCTAACCCTAATCTGTTCTTACATTTAGTCAGTCGGTTTCATGAACACTACAAGAAGCATACGTCCACTGTCTGTCACTTGTAGCCATTATTCCTTTCTCTGTCTTCTGTTTTGATCCTTTTCTTTTTTCTTTCTGCTTTTTGTTTCTTGTGTGAAACAGTTTTGGTTTTTCACTTTTTGTTATTTTTTGTTTGCATTGGCAGTCTCAGCTTTTGTTTTTTATGTCTTATTTCAACTCCACGGTTTCTCTGTTGTTTTTGTTGTTTTTGTCACAAATCTGTCCTTCCTTCTCACCTACAGGGAGACCCTGGAGGCTCACAGCTTTGCATAAAACAGCTAGGGAATGTATTACAGCTTGTGTGTTTGTGTATCACAAGCCATCCTTCATCTATTACACTCCAATACTGCAGCCCACAGCGCCTCCTTATACAATACCATTCCCTAGGTGGGGTGGGGGGATGAGGGGGCTGCAACAGAAAAAAACATTTGCATAGTTGTTCCTTGGACAGGTAGGTGTGTTAAGCTGGCTTGCCCCACCGCTAATCTGGCTGTCTGGGACAGGCAGGTTATTTTGACCCTTGGGCTGCGGGCACTGCTGTCTCATCAGTCACGTTTGAGGGAAACTACTGCACACTCAGCGCTGTATTATTTAGTGCTTCCTAAACAGTTTTCCTATCCCATCCTTTTCTGGGGAGAAGGAGATTTGCTGTCACTGTCCCCTGCACGTATACACACACACACACACACACAAAATCAAGCATCTGTTTAATCTTTTCTCTTATCCCGAAAATGCTGATTAATTTTGAATTTCACTGATGCATTTGTAGTTAGAGCATACAAGCATGCACTGATGTTTTCAGTTCCACCCAATAGATAATATGTCATTTACAGAATGCATTGAAGATGGTCAGTAGGCGCCTGTTTCTCTCTCTTTGGCAAGACCAATGACCCCTGATCTTCATGTTGATCATGGGGGGGAGGCAGCATACACCATTGTTGTTGATCTCTGAGAACTGTTGTTGCCATCCTCAAAAAAAAAAAAAAACATGGCTAGAAATATTTAAAAAAATCTCTCTTTCTCTAGGTGTGTGTGTGTATCTAGCTATATATATATATATATATATAAGAAAATACAAAATCACACATGCCCTCACAATGCAAAGTGTCATGGGCTGCATATGCAAATCACCACAGAATGTTATGCTGGTCCAACTTTAAGCAAAATTGCATGGTGCCGAAAGGCCTCTCACACAGTTTGCAAAGGGTGCTAACAGAAGAAACAGAGATATATATATATATATATATATATATATATATATATATTTATATATTTACATATATATCCCTCCTATCTTTCATCACTTCTCTCCCTCATCTGCTATGTTTCCTACTCCCTCCACTCCAGGGATCAACTCACTTTTTGCCATTCCTCATCCCCGTTATTGTGCTGGGCAACCAGCCTTTTCCTGTCATCTTCCCACACTTTGGAACCAGCTCCCCACAGCCCTCTGCTTCATGCTTCCCCTGGCTTCCTCAGGTATCAGCTGAAACTCTTTCCCTTCCCCCTCCCCCACCCCCACTCCGGTTTTCCCTCTACCTGACATTTCACCTGCAGTTGCTATGTTAGCATGGCATAGGTGTGGCTGAGGTGCTTAAGTGTTGTTTTTGCCTTGCCTGTTCATTCGGCATTTGTATATGTATTCATCATGTTATTCTGATTTCACTTTATTGCAACTGCAAATTGTGTCTGTGTGATATATTTTGTATCCTCTTTCCCTTTCCCCTGGGTCGCATCTGGAAATATGCCAAGGCTCAGAGTGCCTTTCCCGGTCACCAATTTTCAAATATATATATATGTATATATATGTACATTACGCTACACACAAACACATAATATATGTGAAGCCCATTTACATCCTGCTTGCAAACTGCCTCTTTGATATGCTTACTGTGAGTGTTCTAAATATCCATACATTACGCTTAAAAGGACATTTTCTTCAGATCCGAAATATTCTCCATTTGCACCAGTGTTATTTTACTGTGACATGAGAACATTGGAATATTTGAAAAATGTCCTCTTATGAGCTGTGAGGCTGGAGTTAACCAAGCAGCACTCTTGTTTGGATTAAACGATGTTTAAAAGGTTATGTGATGCTGGTGTAAATGGGTTACCTAGAACAACTAGAGTGTTTAGTTTTAAGGCATTTCGTTTAATTATTTGGGCACAGTTGATAAGCTGAAGTTCAATATAATGCTAAAAGATACAAGTGACATACTGTATAAGAAGACAATATCCAAAGTACGAAGACCGTTATATAAATTACTTACAAATACATACAGTTTGGGCTTGGTTTAATTTTTCATTTTTATTTTAGCCACTGATATTATACAGATTTTCCACTGTTTTCATAGAAACCCTCTTATAAGAACATTCCTGTTATAAGACAATTTTCCCTGGCATTTCGTCTATTAGTATGCAAGGACATATGTGTGTGTGTTTGTGTGTGTTTTTACACAACCTATGTTGAGTCAATTTAATCCAAATAGATTGGTTCTTTCTACTGTTAGGTACCCCAGTATAAAAGAAGCTTTTTATTTCACACTTAGCTACATGACACCATGTTTATTTTACACAAAGGCCCATCAAGCTGACTGACAGCTCCAAGAAACCAATCCTTTACCAAATCTTCTGCCTGTGAAATCCAATCAGCAACCTGTTGTTCAAATAAAAAAAAGGCACCATTTTTTTGCCTCGGGTCCCTTAACACTTACATTAAAATATGTTCTGTATAACTATAAAACTGTTTTCATTTAGATATTTCTTTTCTGTTTTTTTCCCTATAAATATACCTCTTGCCATCAGGGCTCTGTCCCAATCCCGTGCACCAGAATTTACAAACAAATAAATAATCTGAGCTCAGTACTGGTGCCACACCTGCCTGCCATATTGCTTCCACCCCTGGCTGTCATACTGTGTTGTTTTTATCAAGTCGAGCCCAAAATAAAAAAAATAAAAACCTGATCACAATCTTACAATGTATTCTCTCCCCACCCCAGCGCTGACTTCAACTTATCTTAGCATCGACAACTACAACAAAGTACCACAGCATGCAGTGCACAGTGGTCTCTATATTGTGTGCTCAGATATTTAAAATAAAAAAATCATAACCCAAAACTCTTCTCTCTCTCACTAAAAAGACCTAACCTATCAAATGTAGTTAAAACAAAAATAATAACCTACACTAATCAAACACCTGACCAGAACAGCCATAGCTGTTTGTGTATGTGTTAGGGGGGGCAATGAGAGACATCAGACAAACAGCCTGTAAATACACACTGTCACACATTATCTAAACATAATCATATTTTAAAAGTTACAACAAGTTTTTTAAATCGAACATGCAATGATCTGACTAAAATCAACAATTTATTTTCATTTCCCTTTATTTCCATTTGTGAGTGGGCAGGGTATATATAACTCATCTGTGGCTATACCAATGATGAGTTCCTGTCCCATCCCCTTACAAATGGAAATAAATTGTTTACTTTCTGTCACACCATTGTATGTCTCATATCTGTCTATCTATCCAACTATTTATCTATCTATCTACAGCACTTATCTATTTTTCTTTGATTATATATTGATGTAGACACACACATCTATATATATATGATATTGCATGGGTGAGAGTGAGATGGTAGAAATAGCTTCATGAGTTTGCCTGACCTCCTGCCTGAGTGGCGAAGCCATGAGTGAGATCAGAAGAGGTGACGTATAGTGAGTGAAGGTATTTCTACTGTCTCACTCTCACTGATGTCATATTTGATTCGAACAACTAGTGTTTAGCTGGTGTTGTCATAGAAATGATAAAACATTGCAAAAAAATGAAAAAGTACAATGTGTATACTGTGCCACTCAAAGCACTTCACTCTCACCCACGTCAGTTTGATTTGCACAGCAGGTGTTTAGGTGGTTTTGTGATCGAAATTATATGAAAAAAAAAAAAATACAAAAGGAAAAAAGGTGGAAAATTTAAGCTGTGCCCCTCAAAGCATCTTACAACTGTTGGCTTCACTGCTGCACATTGCTATTGTGATGTCATCTGCATTGTTAAAGTTGCTTTCTGATTGGTTCAGTATTCCGGATTTAAGTGATAATGGCAAAAGCCTAAAGGCGATCGGCGTTATTGCGAAACCAGAGTGCTGAAAATCAGTTTCAGCACTCTGACTCCCCGGCACACAGCAAAATGGTGCCGGGGACTTGTATTTTAAATGTTATGCACCCCCCCACAGGGGGCATCGCTCACGTGCCTCCTACTTAAGGATTCTTAACTGCAGGGGGTGCAAAAACATTTTAAAAAAATTATTTGGGCTGGGCGCAGCAAAAATGCTCCAGTGCCCGGACCCAAACCCAGCACCCTGCCCACCGAAGCCACCATCCCACCCACCACACCACAGGGCCAGGTCAGCAACTCACCACAGCACCACCCCTCACAATCCCTCCCGACCTTCGCTGTGCATGCTCACTCCCCCCGCGCGCACGTACGTGTAGCGACATCCCGTTGCTATATTCGCTGACCCCCCCATCCAGTCACCCTACCCCATTGGTAGCCCTGATAACATGCGTCGAGATTGAGTCACAGTTATTGCAGGTGCTCAGTCACCGACGCCCATGTCACAGGCTACCAGTATTCCACATAACACATCTACTTTTTTTGTTATTTACTGCACCTTATGCAATTGCCCGTCTGCCAACCCTCTGCCTCTTCTCCCTCCAGCCCCATCACCCCTCCGTCTCTGTGACTTACCTTCACTGAGTGCCAGAGCCTCACAGTTTTTCCCCCATGTAGGAGCCTCCTGGGACCTCCCCCCAGATATCCCAGGAGGTGTTTATTTCAGATGCTGGGCCTGTGAGGATAAGTGTTGTCATCCAGGTGGGCCAGGGATGGGTTTTTCTCAGGTAAGTCCCCCCCTTCTGTAAGACAGCACTGCAGTACTGTCCTCACAGTGGTCAGTGGAATAGTAATGATATCTTGACAGACAGACAGACAGACAGACAAGGGATGAGAGGGGTGGCTGTGTGCCAAATTAGGACTCTTATTTTTTTTTTCCGTTGGCCTGCCTCTGCTTGACTCAGGAAAACAGAGTCATTTGTAACTCAACTTGGATTTGACCTATAGTCCAGAGTATTGACCAGGTTCTGATCTGCCAGTGACACGGTTCTGACACAGTCCGAATAATGTAAGTGGGTTGGGAGCTTTATTCTTGCTAAAACAAAATTGAGAACCTGGTGAGAAATTGCATAAAATAACTATTTTAAACATGAAGTGAGATAAAGAAAAGGCTTAGAATGAGGGAGAGGTGGCAACTAAATTCTGTCATTTGACTCAGTCCACATCTGCCTCTGACTTGTTTTTGATTCAGTCTTGAAAAATTGCCTATTTTGGTCACTCAGAGATAATCAGAGTAAATCAGAGCCTTTTAGAAATGAATTGGAATCAGAACTCAGTCCCAGCCGGCCCTCATGTCCCTAAGATAGCTAGTTATATTTATATATTATTGTATTAGGGAAAACCTTCTCTTTATTCTGAAATGTCCCCTTTAAAGTCTTCTGTCTACCCTTGAAGCTGTAATTTTATGCATTTTCATTTAATGAGCAGTTTGTATCAGAGTTCCAGAAGCCATTAAAAAGAGGAGCAGCTCTTTAAAAAAAAAAATAAACAAACTATGAAGACCCACTGGCTGCAGTTAGCAGTGAGGATCAATGGCGAGGTATTTCTTCATTTATAGCACGGCTGACCACTGTGCAGCTCCGCACCGTGCTGCTTTTTTAAGATGGTTTTCATCAGCTGGCTGTATGGCATGTGTATGCAAATCACACTCAAACCCTGGTAGATTGAATCCTCAGGGCACAGTAAAAAAAAAAAAAAAACAGGGCTTAAAATTAATTGCTTGTTGCTGGGGAGGGGGGGAGTAGGTTCCCCAAGAACAAGACCCCTCCTCCCCTTTTTTTCTCCTTTGGATGTTAGCGTGCTGATTATCCAGAAACGTACCTCGGCTCATAAATTGGAATGTTAAGGTTTCAGTTTCAGGGCAAGACATCCTTATATCACAGTTTCATGTTTCAAGCGGAGATAGTGTGCAAGCTCAGACACCTATATAATACTGTTTTTTCAAATAGTGTTTTTCATACTAGACCATCACAAAAGCTTTCACAGAGCAACCCCCCCCCCCAAAAAAAAAGAGGAAACAGAAATAATTTTCTTTTTACAATTTACCCAGCATAGCCCAGCTGAGATGCAACATCTTATTTCCAGTGGGGTTCGGTTTCTACCCATTTCCACAGCTGGGTGGACTGGAGCACTGGGAGGTTAAGTGTATTTCTTATTTTGTTTTGATCAGAAAAGGCATGCTAAACTGTGATAGCTCGTTTTCAGGTGAATTCGGCGGGGCTGGGGGTCGGGGGGGAACACTGTCAGCTTTCATTTGCAGTTTTTTGTTATGTATGACCAGTGTGCCTATAGCAACAGAATTAGCAAGCTAACTGTTGTGAATGCCCAATTATGTGAAATAATGAGTGTTTATTACCTCATAGGCATTTTTTTAATATTCAGTTGAGGACGAGCGGGGCACCTGGAGTGTGAAAAGAGATGGTAAGAACTCAGACCAGGTACTTGGGGTATAACCACACTTAATACTGTAATGCAGTACGGGGGGTGGTGCTACACTGTTGAGGTGCCATCCTTCAGATGAGACACTAAACTGACAGCTGGTCATTGCCCAGGTGAAAGTTAAAGATCCCATGGTACTTATCTAAGAAGAGTAGGGGAATTTCCATGGTATCATGGCCAACATTTCCCCTGGTCTTTGTAACTCACACTCCAGGACACACTTGGAAATGAGCTAGCACAGCTCAGTGTGCCTTTCTTGGTCATGCATTAAAAATAAATCATTTGCAAGCAAAACTTGAGAGGTTTAGGAAGAGGGAAAGATACCGGTCTGAGAGTAACATAAGAAGCACCTCTGTATTTTACTTAGAATTTCGTAGTTGAACAGGATAGTCTTCCTACTTATAGTTCGTTATACCAAATTTTATCCTGCCCCCCCCCCACCAAAAACAATTTGAAAAATTTAACGTGGTCTTTTATCTAACTTGATTGAACTGCACCTTTTGTGGAAATAGTTTGAAAAGCAGGCTTAGGAAAACGTGGATATTTATATGTTATTGTGATGTGTATGACCTTACCAATGCTTTGGTGCATTGTAATGATAAAACTGCATAAATGGCAGTCACGGGTTGGTGGGGGTGGTGGGGAGATCATTTCTGTGTAAGCTCTAAATGAAACCCAGAGGTGAAAGGGTTAACTGCGGGATCAGCTGTTCTCTTGTCATTACTGATGCTCTTCCTTTTATACAGTGCACTGTTTGATGTTTGAATACTCAGGGGACACCCCCAACCACCGCCCACCTACCCCCCTTCTTCCATTCACTAACCATCCCCCCCCAGGTTCATTCTATGCACGCTTATAATGGCATTAAAGTAAACAGAAGAGCATTGTTTCTTGGTTGTAGGAGCAGAGGGCACGCGTGCATTCCGTAAATGTGTACATCTTAAATAGCACAAGGGGGTGGGAAAGTGCAGAGGAAGAGAGAGAGAGCAAGAGACAAGCCGAGACAGAGTGAATACAGGAGAAAAGGGAGGAAGAACACTTTGCAGTTGGCACAGACCGTCCCGTCAACACATGCTGTGCTCTATGGCTAACTCGGGCTGCCTTCTCCTCTCCAATTCAGCAATGCTGCCTCACTCCATCCCCTGCCCCCCAGCGTTCCTCTACCTCCAAGAGGTAAGTCAACCCTATAACCTCCCCTTTCAAGTATTTGGGAGGGGGAGAATTATTTCCTGTTGATTGTGTTTTTGCCTGCTGTGATGAAGAACGGAACCCTATCTGCCTCCTTCTCTCTCTGTCTCTCTCCCTTCCTCCCCCCCCCCAGTGTATTTATGTGTGAGTGTGTGTGTTTTCCAATGTAGGCGTTGCTCTCTATGTTCCTGAGGACAATTGTGAAAAGAAAGATAGCAAGTGGGCAAGAAAGAGAGAAAGATGCTAACATTCAAAGCGTTGGGGAAGCATTGAGCCTGGGACTGTGCTGCTGTCACAGGCTGCTGTCTTTCTGAGGGGCACCTTTCAGTTCTTAAATATCATGCTTGCAGGGGTTGGGGGTGGAGATAACAGCTGGGTCTGTTCCTTTTACAGTACCCAACCTTTTCTTGAGGGTGGGGTTCACCAAAATTAAAAACTTTTCAGGGTTAAAAAAAGTTTTTCTCTCTCTGATAGACTAGTTGCTCTCTCTCTCTCTCTCTCTCTGAAGTTCTGCTCCACAGTGCTAGCTATCTCTACTGTACAGAATTCAAGGCAATTGTGTGGGGTAGAACCCTGATGAGAGGGCATCTGTTAAGACTGCATTGAGGATAAGATCCCAACTTCAGAAGTCACGTTGTAGTGTTTTCCATCATGATGCAGTAAAGGAAGCTGTAAATGAATGGAAGGAAGAGAATACAGATAGCAATTTGGTTCTGTCTTTTCTGTAATTTCACTTGGGTCCAAGGTACCCACGCACAGTAAGTCTCTTGACTCGCCTCGCGTCTCAGGAACTCATTGTGTTATGTTCTGACTGGGTTTTCTTCATATTTTGAATCTGTTTTAAGGAGTGAGCCAGAGCGTGTATGTTTTAAAAAAAAAAAAATTATATGAAAAGAAGTGTATTTTATTGACATTTGATTCCTTTAGTATCTCCAACCAAATCATGTGCTGTTCATTTTTATGGAATGAATGCAGGTTTCCCAAACTGTTTGATCCATGTGTGCCTGGAAGCTCTAACCCGGTCTCACTGCTCCCAGAATGATTTGGAATTTGTCCTGTAACTCCAGGACCATCTTACTGTGTTTTCCTGAAGATTGATAACATTATTTCCTATGGAATCTGAATTGCTGTATTTTCCTGCATAATCAGTGCAAGTCTATGGGACCACTTTGACTGTAGGTGACTCTGTTTCCCTGCAGAAAACAGGAGTCTCTTTAGCTCTGGGAGCCCTGCGATCCTTACTGCAGCAATGTGTTTCATGTTCTGGTAAAAGCAAAGTGTGTGTGTGTGTGGGAGGTGGGTTATTTGTGTGGGTTTCGTGGTCCTACAATAAATGCTACCCACTCCATGTGGGAATTCAGGTCAGGCATTCCGGAATGCTTGCTTGGAAACCATGGAGGACTGGCCGTGCTAGCTAGGTAGTGTTGTCCGGGAAGGGAATTGCATGTTCAGCTCTTGTAAGGCCATCTCACCCTCCCATCTCTGTAAAATGAAATGTATTGCAAGTCATTTCAAACACAAATATTTTTAGAGTTCAGACAAATTATTATTCCAGTTTTTTGTTTTTTTACACAAGTATTTATTTGAGGGTAAGTGCTAAGATTTTTGCCACCTCTCCCAATAGAAGCTCATTTCCTAGACAGAAAAAGATCTCCAGCTCTGGTTCAGCACAGTCAGTCTGATGGTCAAGTTATCTGTTGCTGCCTTCTGTCTGTCACTGAATATCTGACTGTTTATTTGTTGCTTTCTGTCTCTGAGCATCTGTCTTTCTATTTATGTGTTGCTGCTTGTCTTTGTCTGCCTGTCCATCTCTCTATCTGCCTGCCAGCATGTCTTCTTGTCTGTCTGTCTGTCTGTCTGTCTATCTATCTATCTATCTATCTATCTATCTATCTATCTATCTTACCTCTCCCTATCTATCTGTCGCTGTCTGTCTGCTTATCTATCTATCTATCTATCTATCTATCTATCTATCTATCTATCTGTCGCTGTCTGCCTGCTTATCTATCTGTCTGTCTGCTTATCTATCTGTCTATCTATGTACCTACCTACCTATCTGTCGCTGCCCATCTCTGTCTGTGATCATATCCATGTCAAGGCAATGGGGTTAGTTCCAGTATGGGACCCTAACCGGGGGGGGGGGGTACCTATATCAGGGATTCACTGCTCTGTGGAGATAGCACTTCAGATACCACTGATCTGCAGCAGCATGTGACCTTGAGGCAGAACTGTGCTGAACCTACTGTGTTTTATTCTGTAGAAGCTGTGTTTCTAATACTGGTCCACGTTATTGTACTATTCCTTCCTTACTGGCCTTTTAGTAAACTCAGTGGGTGTTTCTGATTTACACACGGGTGTTAAGAACTGTATGATGTAGTTTATGTACTCGCTTAGCTCTGCCATTGTTGTCACAATGCATCCGTGTTTTACTACAAACGCTCTGAGGTTCAGAGGGGCATACACTGCATCATACAGTTCTAAAATGGTGCCAACCGCCAGTGTGTGAATCGGTAACAACACAAACTGAGTTTACTAAAAAGGCAGTGAAGCTGGAACAATAACTGAATTAGAATCTGTTTGTAAAAAACAGACTCTACAGGAAAATGTATCTTACAAGTTCAGCGCAATTCTCCTTTACTCCCATAGGGTTTTACAAGAAAAAGAAAAACAGAAATCATGAATGGCAGATCGAAAGGCATTTAAACTCTTTTCCAAGCTTCGCACCTGTGGTATCTCTGTACACAGCCTCATTTTCTGCATCTCATATAAAAATATTATACACTGACCTAGGTCTGCAAGGTGAGGCAAACTTATCTGTGCAGCAGTTTTCTTTGTTTAACAATAAAGTATCTGGGCTAAAATCATATGGTCCTTTATCTTCCAGTCCCAAGACCATTAACCCTTACATTGGCATACTAACGGGATGCAGCTGAGGCTGATTCTGCTGTGGGGGCAGTTTGCTTAAGACATTGGAAGGGGAAAACCAAAATGTGTTTACAAAAAATTATATATGGTCACACTGTGGGGAAAAAAATCAGATATTGGGCCAGGGAGAGTCTGCTTGTTATGTTTTATAAAGTGGAACAGCATTATTATTTTTTTACAATTTATTTACCAAGAACGGGTCAGCTGAGATACAACATCTTGTTTCCAGTGGGGTCCTGCTTCTGTCCATATTGCAGCTGGGTGACCAGCACATTGGCAGGTTAAGTTACTTGCTTAAGGTCACACAATGAATATTGGGTTCTGCTGTGGTTTGAACCTGATACAGCAGTAAGAATCCAGGGCTGGGGAGGTCCCTTTTTTTGTTGTACCCAGGATTTCTCCTTTCTGGGAATATTTTATCCTCAGTTAAAAAAATATATTTCTGACCTACTGAAGGGTTATGCTATGGAAATAACTAAATTCAGAACTCTGGCAGGGCCAGCAGTGCCCACGTACAGGACCAGAATTTTAGAACAGAAATACGTGGCTAGACCGTACCACCTGCCTCACTGACATCGGTGACTAACTTACTATATGCAGCTACTGTCCATATCTTGTTTGTCTGTTCTTTGCTCTCCTGATGTGCATAATACTGGAAGTTCTCTGTTCTGAATGTTTTACCAAACTGTATCACTGTCACTGTGTGTATTTACATTTATAGGTGAAGGCCCACTGTCACAGGGTCTCCTCGAAAACATGCTACTTATATGTCAATGGAGTTACTCTGTCTTAATATGCTTAATAAATCAATCCTCAGTGGTGCATGTTACACTTCCCCATAACTTCCCATTTCGATTTTTAATGGTGCGTTTCGTCTGCTTTCCTGTTTGTCAGCCTTATCAGCAAATGCTGGCAGTGGACTCAGGACTGCATAATATTGGACTCGACTTTTTTTAATTAGTATAGCACTGCCTTGTGAGGGTATTATTCAAAGCTATCTTTAGCCTGAAATGATGCAGTGAAGTGTGTTTAAACAAAACAAAAAAAGCAGTGTGTGGCTTGTGGGGAGGGCCAGTACTATGGTGACCGAGACCAGGACACACTCACATGCATCAGCCACAACTTTACTTTTGTAGTTCTGTAAGCTCATCTTTCCAATTCCATTAGCTCACCTAACCAGCACACTGTCCGGTACAGTTCTGTGAGCTTATTTATTTATTTATTATTTATTTGCTTTTGTTAACCGGATAAGCACACCAGACAGCCAAGTGCCTATTTTCAGGTGCGACCCGGGAGGGTTACAAGGTACATACGTTCAAGAACAGTAGGAGGAGTCAAAGTTAACGTACAGAAAATGTCAGGCATTAACGGAGATTAATAGGTAGCTAACAGCATAAGAGACATTAAGGCACAAACAAAAAATATTTAGATATCTACATAAGGTACATGCTAAATGAATTAGGTAGCAAACAGCATAATACAGAAAAGTACAATCAGTGCCAACAGGGCAAAACAGTGTAGGGTAAGCCGTACCTGTGGGGGGGGGAGGGGGCACTAGGCGGGTCAACAGGAGGAGGAGTTAAAACTACAGGAAGGAGACTTGAAGGCCAGGTGTTCTACTGGGACAGGTGGGCAGGGAGTGGGCCCAGTGCAAGGATGCCAAGTAATTATTAACTTGACCAGTTACAGGAGGATAAGTTACCTGACCAGTACCTTACCTTCTTAGTTCTGTGACCTTACCTGTCCACTTCCATGACCTTAGATAGTAGGACCATGACAGCAGTGTCAGTATAGTTTTCAAAATCGGATCACAGCTGCTGTCTATAGTAGGTTAGAATTGTGGGGCTGCAGTCACCAACACTTTACACACTCTTTATGCGTGTCTGTCTGTTTAATACTGTACTACTATTAAAGTAACTGCAATGTAAATGCTGTGAAAATGGTGTCTATTAGTCCTACTTTCTATATAAATTTGGTCAAAATTAAAAAACAATATAAACAGTAGAAACATTTTTTCACCCCACAAGTACTGACAGTGTAAGGATTAGGAACTACAGGCCTGGCGAATGTTTACCCAGGTTGAACAGAAATGCTTCAATGAACAGCAAGGGTGCTCAAGCCATGCATATTACCTGCCACTTGCAGTTTTTTTTATTTTTTTTTTATTTTTTCTTTCCCTTAGTCAACCATCTGCTTACATCAGCTGTTATCACAGGGTCAACCTCCCGGCCCCATCATTCATCAGACACAGGGGTTACCGTGGTCTCACTGCTATACTCCACCCATCGTGAGACCATTGGGTGGAGCCCTATGGAAGTCTTATTCACCGGACTCCAAGACTACAGCGACATGGATCTTGAGGGTACCCTACAGCAGTATGCCGTAGTACAGTGGCCATTCTTTTGTTCTGCACTTTTTCTTCCTCTTCACTCTCTGGAAATTGACAAATGTGGGCTCCTGGGCACGTGCACGTAAGCGAACCTATGCTGAGTGCCGTCAATGGCCTTCCACTAAAAATTGCTGCACCAACATGCCTGACCACCCCAGATGGTGGAAGTAGAGCACTGACAGTCGGCCACTCAACCTGTATAAAGATAGCATCCTCTGGGATACTACAGCCCCTCTCTGTCCCTGCCGGGCTTCTTCCTGAACTTGGGCTGTCAGCATCCCAAGAAGCAACACTACCACCACAGCAATAGGCTGGCATTTACCACTACAGTTGTTACAGAACTGTTCTGCTCTGACCAGCCTGCCGGCACTGTGGTTGCGCTTGTGGTGCTGATAACCTGCAGTGGGTCCTACTACGATACTGCCACCTGGGTGAACACATGTGGCAGTGCATTGGAGGACACATCAAGTGGAGGCAGGATGCCTCCATGACATTGGTGAGATCGCACACATGGTATCCATGTGCCAGCCACTGCATCCTAGCTCAGGCATCCAGTGGGATGAGAGGAAAAACAGAGGTAAACCCCTGGCACAGCAGCAGAATGATGGCTTCTGCACCATACTTGGGCCCTGCTCTTCCGTCCAGTGCACAAGCACTCAGAGAAGTTGCCCTGGATCTCTATCTGGGGGCAAATGGATAGATGATAGAGCTGCAGTAGGTAAGAGGGTGTCCAGACCGGGTAGAAACCAGTAGAGGATGCGTGAAAAGGGCCAGGCTGGAGTTCAGTGCAGAAAAAGACAAAAAAGATGTATCTCAGTTGCTTGGTCTATAGCTGCTCTAAGTGCTGCCATGTTACATTAAGGGATTATGTGGTTACTCATAGATGAGCAATCAAAGCGTATGAAGGCAAAGTGAGAGAGAATTTTATTTTTGCACGTTTTTAGTATTTGTGTGTGTGTATATATATATATATATATATATACACAGTATATATACCGAGTATATTTTATATATCATTCGTATTTTGTGGCAGTATAGCATTGTGGTTTAGCGTACTGAGATGCAAACTTGGAGACCTGGGTTTGAATCCCATCAGCCCTTACTTGCATACTGTGTGACCCTAAGCAAGTCACTTAACTTCCTTGTGCTCCCAGGTCGCACCTGGAAACAAGCTTCAGCTTAGTGTGCCTTTCCTGGTTAAACAATTTTCCCTTTCTCTATAAAGAATACAGGGAAGGTAAGTACAGGAAATCTGGAAAGTATAACTTGAGCTCTGTCTAAATATTAAGTTTTTCAAAGTTTGCCTAGTCAGGTCGGAGGTTCTTTAAGGAAGAATTTTCCAGTTGCTGCCTGGAGACTGTGTGCAGCAGAAAAGAGATTTTCTACTTTTTATTTTCCATTGAAACTCTGTTCGTACTGGATCAAATTGCCATTAAAGCTGAATAAGAATAACAGGGGAAATCCAGCTGTGACAGTGCAACATATTACACATCACAGGCTGCAGCCTTCTAATGTGACAGCCTCTCAATAACCTGCCCGCTGATGGGGAATTCGTAATTTAATCAAACGGAGCCGTTTAAAAAAACATTAAAGCTTTTGAAATAGAATGGACAGCAGCATATTCATAATTGGAGAAAACGTAACAAATGTCAGGAAAAAAATCTGTCTTTTTCAGTCAGCCCTGGAACTCTCTGTAGACTAAAGGCTAACTATCAGGTGCTGGGACTGTCACAAGCTGGGAAAAGTGTACCTGCTGTATGTATTGAAAGTACTAACACACAACAGGGTGTGTAATTATTGGCCAACGATTGCACGCATTGGGCATGTTGTTAGTAGTGAATACTTAATCCATGTACATGACCATTTTTAGGTACTTTGAATTGTATTTTTTAGTGCTATAAAACATTAAATATATTTATCAAATTTGTAATATGTTGTTTATCAAAAATTATAACTGAGAAAAAAAGCACAGGGTGCACATGAGAAGTGCAGTTACACATCCCTTCAGTGCCTTATTTGCTTGTAAAATGATTTTTAAAAGCAAAAAAAAAATACATTTAAAAGTGCACTCTTGTAATATTTATCCATGCCAGTTTCCAGAAGTATGTAAAATGGGCAAGGAAATCCCTGTGTTCTGATTGGCTGAGACTTGGTTCTAGTCATGCCTGTAACAGAGTACCACCAATAGCTAAAACAAGCCCCTGCCAACCAGGGCAAGTCGCAGATTTCATAAGCCACTTAATTCCTAATTTCCATCACAAACATGGCTGCAGCCTTGCCCTTTACTCTTATATAAAAAACCTCAGCTAGGCCGTAAAAGTAAAAGTTCCTTACATTAAAGTAAGTAAATATTTTAAAGTTATTTATACTCATGAGCCCCCCCCCCCAAACACTGGTGTTTCTTTGATGACCATGAAAAATTCCCCTCATATCCCAACCACTTTGCCAGAGAACTCCCTGCTCCTTACATGACAACAGTTAAAATTGAGGTTCTGACTTCACTTGAGGCTTGTGTGTGTGTTTGTGTATATGCCAGTGGAACTTTGAAGAATTTTGAAAAAAACCTCGTGTAGTCCATGTTACCATTCTGTGTGTGTGTGTGGGGCGCATTCTACTACAGGAATAATGCAGAGCTTTGAATTCTTCTATTCCATGGTAAACAATCACACAAAGTATTGAGTGTGAAGAAAGATAGATGACTGACAGGTGAAAAACATCTGTGGAGGGACTATTTTACGTTATTTAGCAACATTTTAGTATTTTTTTGAGGCTTTGAAAACTTTTGGAATGCCCTTTTTTTAAAAGTTGACTATGGGCTCATTTTATATCAGCAGTAAGACATGACTGGGTGTTGGTAGTACTGAGATACCTGCACACCCAGAGGGTGAAGGCACTCGGCCTGTGGCCTCATGCCTCACTACACCTCTGGGTGTGCAGGTATCTGAGTACTACAAACACCCAGCCATGTCTTACTGCTTTTTTATAGGTACAGTTACTGTCACGCTTACAGTTATAACAGTGCCTTCTTGAGTTCTTTTTTGAGAGACCTGGGAAGCTGAGCAGTTCTGGCACACAAAGGTCTTGAAAAAACACTCTTATAACCATTAGTGATGTCTAAACTATACATATAAATAGAGTATAGATTATCTTAAAGATTTATTTTAATGGAACTTGAATTTAAAATAAAAATATTTTACTTTGTAGAAAACCATAGAAGCCCTTGTATCGAAACAGAGCAAGCAACTGAACTTAGAATTTCAGAATTTTAGAACGGTTAGCTTGAGAGATCCTTTTAATGGTATGACAGTGTCTGAAATGTTTAGAAATAAACAATCCTGATTGGTTAACAATGATGCAAAACTATTTCAGAGCAATAATAAATCATCAGCTGCACTGACGCAACCTAAATTAGGGTTGAAGATTAGCCTGCATATGGGGACCTCTTATAACCAGACGAGGTTCTCATGTGCAGTGTTTGAACATGTGGGGTATTCCATTTTTGAAATAATGGGGGTGTATTTTTTATTTATAGTTTTAAAATAGAGGGTTTGAGGGACCATTTGAAAACTCAGCAGACATGTATTGTGTTTCCATGACGACAGCCCGTGTTTCGAAGCAGACCTGGGAAGCCTGGATTGGAGCATCCAGGGTTGGGGAGTGCACTGTAAGCGATCCGGGGCAAGAAGATATCCAGGTTCTGGTGTAGCAGCAGCCTCTCACGTTGAAGCTTGGAGCCTGCTCCCTCACGAGGAGTAGCATCAGCACTTGGAATGTTACTGCATCCGAGGTCATCGGAGGCAAAGCCCCACATCAGGGGTGGGGTGGGGTATGTAGGGACTTTAATGGGAAGAGAAAAAAACTAGAAAAAATATTTGTCTTCAGTCACCTAAATGGTGGCCGCTGGCTCCCTCAGGCCCAGCTCCATGCAGATCCTCAGCAGCTTGTTGGTAGGGGTGGGAGTGGATGATGGGGCTCGGGGTGGAAGGAAGGGGCCTAAAAGACAGGAGCAGGTGATGGCTCGAAGGCTCAACAGCTATGTTAAAAAAAGGGGGGGGGTTAGCTGGTCCCATGGAGTGTTGCTGTGCTGGATGCCACACCACTAACCATGCCAGCAGCCTGAATTAGAGCAGGCTCGGGTCATGGGGGGGGGGTTAGCTGGTCCCATGGAGTGTTGCTGTGCTGGACGCCACACCACTAACCATGCCAGCAGCCTGAATTAGAGCAGGCTCGGGTCATGGGGGGGGGGGGCGGATTGAGCATCCATGGGGCTGCTCTCCTCTCCAGCATAGGGTGAACAGGCTGTGCTGCTCCTAGACTGCCACCTTGTGGAGGCATGGTGGCAGAGCAGTAAGCACAGCTTAACTGGGGTGGTCGGTGTCAGATGTGTAGTTAAGTCCAGATGCCTCTGCATGCAAGCACAGCTGCGTCACTGCACACCGCTGGCCAAGTGGGAGAAAAGCGGGAAAGAGAAGCCAGCTTGTGATGTCTGGCTCTCTCCTCAGCCCACATCACCATCCAGGCATGGCAGTTTCTGGATTGGGTCTATAGGTAAGGGTAGGATGGACCTCCTTCCCGGCCCTGCCACAGGGCATTGTCCTGCTGGTAAGTCCTGTGGAGGCTGGTATCATCCAGGGGTGGGCTTGGGCTGAGCAGGGTGCGGGCAATCAGGAAGAAAAAGCTTGATAAAAAGTATTTTTTGTTTTTTCATTTTTTTTTTTTACACTATGCTTAGTATAAAATATGAGTCATTAAACAGCTTAATACAAGTCATTAAACAGTTTACTATAAGCCATTAAACAGCTTACTATAAGCCATTTAACAGCTTACTGTAAATCATTAAACTTACTATAAGCTATTAAACAGCTTAGTATAAGTCATTAAATAACTTACTATATGCCATTAAACAGCTTACTATAAGCCATTAAACAGCTAAGTGTAAGCCATTAAACAGCTTATTATATGTCATTAAACAGCCTGCTATATAAGCAATTAGACAGATTACTATAAAACCTTAAACAGCTTACTATAAGTCATTAAACAGCTTAGTGTAAGCCATTTAACAGCTTACTCTAAGTCATTAAACAACTTACTATAAGCCATTAAACATATCACTATAAGTCATCAAACAGCTTAGTATGTCATTAACAGTTTACTATAAGCCATTTAACAGCTTACTGTAAGTCATTAAACAGTTCACTATAAGCCATAAAACAGTTTACTATAAGTTGTTAAACAGCTAAGTATAAGCCATGAAACAAGTTACTATATTTCATGAAACTGGCTTACTATAAGCAATTATACAGATTTCTGTAGGGTGTTACTATGTCATTAAATAGCTTAGTATAAACCATAAAACAGCTTACCATGTGTCATTAAACAGCTTACTATAAGCAATTAAACAGATTGCTATAAGTCATTAAACAGCTTAGTATGAATCATTAAACAGCTTAGAATAAATCATTAAATAGCTTAGTACAAGTCGTTAAACAGGTTACTATAAGTCATTAAACAGCTTAGTATATGCCATGAAACAGCTTAGTACAAGTCATTAAACAGCTTAGTATAAGTCATTAAACATAGTTGGAAGAGTTATAATATACAGTACATACAGTAGAAGGGGACTGGAGCAGCTATTATGGCTGTGAGAGTGTCCCCATGTGCACCCTTATGGGGCCACAATTGCTCTATACAGTTTGCTGTTCTTATACCCTAATGATGTGCAAGGAGGAGTCTTACGTAAAGATATACTAGAATACCTGGAATGTTTAGAGAGAAACAATGTTAACTGGCAAGAAATGGTGTCAAGATTAATCATACTAGATGGCATGACATGGGACATCCCAGTGGCGTAATGGCAAATGTGTCTGTTTGCCAGGCAAACAAAACCAGGTTCGTGTCCCTAGCTTGGGAATCCCAGTTGGGATGGTGAAGGCTTAGCTTAGTTGCTATGGGACATGACATGCCTTCAGGGAAGGTGCCTACAGTAATGTTCAGGAGGAAGGAAGGAGCCACTTAGGACAATGCCTCCCTTTTGATCCCCTCCTCTTATCAAGCAGGTCGTTGGCTTGGGCTGTAAAGGAGGCTGTTGTCCTGCTCACATCTCCCCCTGCACCTGATACCATGTGCCTGTCACATGCAGGCTCAGCTCCCTGACTGCCTTACTGGATCATTGTCTCTCTACATTGGGGGGCTTTATGTTTACAAATGGAGATGGGTCCAGTTAGAACAACACAAGTTAATGGGGGTGGTCAGGAGGTTTGGGGTTCAAAGGAGAAATAACGCCCCCCCAAAAAAATGATTAAAGAAAAGAAAAAAATCATGAATAGGGAGGGGAGCGCCCAAAGCAGATTTGGGAGGGGGACTTCTAGGTGGGCTCTCTTGTCAGTGACCTGGGGTAGCTTTAGTGCTGGCTTCCAGTGTTTATTTAGCTTTATTTATCTGTTTATGGTAATCAGGTAAAACCACTGGGAACTAAGCCCATTTATATGGGTGACCTAGACAAATGTAAGACATCACATACAAAACATCACACAGCAAAAGTCACGTGCAAGTTACACAAGTGCCCTACTCATTCTCAGGGTAAGACGTTGAATATACTATTTTCGTACACTGAAAAGTGTTGCAGAATACAGACAACATAAAAATATATTTTGTTTTATTTTTCATGTTTTTGAGGTGTAGTATCAAATCATTGCTTTTTAAAGCCAAATGTAATTAATAAACTTACCAACTGAATCTTTGACTGGGTGACCAGGGAAATAGATCAGGGTGGGGTGTGAATCTGGCCTAGTTAGACTTCAAGGTCTTCGACACCGTACCACACAAGGGGGCTCACAAGGAAACTTGGCAGTTCAGTGGTGTGTTCCGAGGTGGTAATCTGGGTACAAAATTAGTTGTTAGTTGACGGATAGGTGACAGAGGGTGGTGATAAATGGCACTCACTCTGGAAAGGGGGAGAGAGACCAGAAGGGTACCTCAGGGTTCAGTACTGGTGGGACCAGTCATCTTTAATGTCTTGATAAGTGACATTGCAGAAGAGCTGGAAGGGAAGGTATGCCTGTTTGCAGATGACACAAAATCTGCAGTAGGGTAGACACTCCAGGGGGGGGGGGTGGAGAGAATGCATAGAGACCTGAATGGTCAAGGGTATAGCAGCCAGGTTTCAATGTGAAAAAGTGCGAAATCATGCACCTAGGGCACAGAAACGCTGAGGCAGAGTATACGATGTGGGAAGGGGTATTTATACCACCCACAGCCGTCACTAACACACCACCATTCCATTTCAGGATTATCTCCCCCCCCCCCGAGAAACATTTAAAGTACTCCAGAGCCTCCCAAATAGGGGTAGCCCTGGGAGTCATGGGCTGTCCTCATGCTTTCTTAAAATTGTAGCCCAGCATATAGCATACTGTCTTACCACAGTGTTCAACCTCTCCTTCTCTTCTTCCTCAGTGCCCATAATCTGGAATAGTTCCAGAGTCCCCATTTTCAAATCATGGGGACTGTATTCACTAAAAAATACCACCAACAGCTTAATCTGGTTCAATTTCAGTTGCTTACCATCTGTATCCCTCCCCCCGGTCGCCCCTGAAAAAGGGATTTCTAGGCCCAGTGGGCTTACTGGGTCAACAAAATTCAACAAACAAACAAACATTCCACAGACAACTATAAAGCCTATTTCCATCCTGCCACACCTAAGCAAGCTCCTAGTAAAGGTTGTGCACCTGAACTCTCAGAACATGTAGCTAGGTATGATATCCTATGCCCTCAGCCAGATGATTTCAGAAAACATCAAAGCATGACCTCTGCTCTTGCCCAACTCACAAACCACATCTTCAAAATATGGACTCTGGAAAAGTTACTGGAACTGTGTTTGTGGACTTAACTAAGGCCTTCAACCTGGTGGACCACAACACTCTCCTTGGCAAACTGACAAACCTTGGGTGCACTACAATGTCTACCACCTGGTTCCGGAGTTATCTAGTAGGATGCTCCCAAACCGTATGTGTGGAGGAAGCCACCTCCATGGCCAAAGCAATAATCATAGGTGTTCCACAGGGCTCTATCCTGGACCCCCTCATGTTTTCTCTCTTCATATAAACTCACTCCCAAATGACAGTCTCACCTGTAACTTTGTACTATATGCAGGTGGCCTGGTGTTGTACCATAGTGACAAATCCTTGGAAAAC
Source organism: Neoceratodus forsteri (assembly GCA_016271365.2). Classification (NCBI taxonomy): domain Eukaryota; kingdom Metazoa; phylum Chordata; order Ceratodontiformes; family Ceratodontidae; genus Neoceratodus; species Neoceratodus forsteri. Next base: position 448,718,929 of record JADMNL010000024.1, read on the forward strand.
ATCTTTGCTACGCTCAACTTCAACTACGACACCACCTATAGCTGGTTCTTGGAACATGGGCACCTGGTCAATACCAACAAAACTAAAGCCATGCTTCTAGGCTCCAAACCTAAACTAGCTAGACCTGCAAATATCTCCTCCACCCTTTGCATGTCCACCCCTGGCAGTCCCCCTCCGGACACAGTACCCACTTTTAAGTACCTGGTCATTACCCTAGACCCAGAACGAACTTTCTCAGAGCACATAGGTGCCACCATACGGCGCATACACCAAAAACTGGCAATGAGATACCACATTAAACAATTCCTGATCCCAGAGGCCCGTCTTGCAGTTGCCCAAGGTATTCTCCTTCCATTAATCGACTACTGCGCCCCCATATCTACATAAACCTCCACCCAACAGCTAAATAGACTAAATACAACCTATAATAACACATGCAGATTTGCTGTTATGGCACAATACACTACCTATCACTGTACCCTATATCAGTCCCTCGAGTGGTTCCCCCATCCATCACACCTAGAATTTTTCACCCTGACTCATAAGGGATCACTGAAGCTACCTCTGAAACCCAGCTTACCCCTATGAGAGAGCACTCCTACCTCCTATTGCCCAAATAGTAACTAAGTGTTACTATATAAATGCACTGTGTCCTGTGTACTTCCAGGTATACAGTATACAATGTAAATGGAGATCAGGTAGGGTCTGCAGTGACAATTTAGGTAGGGAAAATTGATAGACTAGGTGGGCCAAGAGGTCCTTGTTTGCTGACATATTCTATGTTTCTATGTTGAAACATACTACTGCATTGCATTTTGTGTCACCACTACATTTTCCCTGAGTTCTCAGCAAAATATTATTCCAGGGGAAGCAGGATGACATCATTTTGATCACAGACAATTTTCCTCCCACGAAAATCTGAGGAAAACTAAACTGCTAAGTATGACAAAATGAATTCTGGGCCATCCAATGACCCAGCAGAAGAACATTGTGCTTCATCCTGGCCAGCTGGGTGTAGGACTGGACTCGAAGCTCTGGAGTTGGGGGCAAGACTGGGTGACGTGCTGCCTGAGACAGTGTATCCCAGCAGGTGCTGGACAGCTGTCATTGTGTGAGTGGGCTAGGAAGCTTGTTCTCTTGTGAGGGGGATGACTGGTATAGAAATGCTGGGGTGTGTGAGGCAGCTAGAGATACTGCATAGTGCTGAGGAGGTTGGCAGGTCACTGGGAAATCACCAGAATGTGCACACAGTGGGTTTGTGGAAATAAACGGGTCTGTTGGATGATGGCTAAACATTTGCACTCTCACACCGTATGTGACAAACCTCCCCCACCAGGTGTGTATGTTTGGAAGGGTGAGGAACCCTCTCAGCCTTAATGCCTTGCCAAAGGGTGGAAAACTGTGGAGGGAGGAGAGTCAAGATGGGGACTGGAAGGTCACCAGGGATAGCCAGAAGGCTGGAAGGTTGAAGAAGTTAAAAACTGATGATTGGATAAAAAAGGAAGTCTGTGGTTACTGAAATGACACCATCAGACTGCTGCAGGCCTGAGAAATCAAGAGAAAGGCAGCAGTGAAAAGCGTTTATTTTCTTTGTTAAAAAATATATTTTATTCCTGATATGCCTTGACAGTAAACATTAGTAGTAATTAAAAAAAAATGATATTTTATCTGTATTTTGCATTACAACACTTATACAACATTTGACAAACATTGAGGAGCACTAATTTTGGTGCGTTCTGGAAGCCTCCCACTGGTAGCTTACATGTACTGGAGTTGCACTGATCAAATTAAACATTTTTTACTTCATAGTTGGTGAAGGGGAAGGGATCATAAATGAGAGCTGGCTGCCTGATCCCTTCCTCTTCCTCTTCCTGGTCCCTGATGTGGTACAGTTCTGCCCCTGTGCCACCCCCTGCGCTCCAACATTTTGTCACATCAGTTTGTATAGTGTGGGGGAACACTCCATTGATTGTTAGTTGAGCTGTAGCTTTATTTACCTTCAGTGGACCTCTGAAATATACAAATCTACATTCTAAATGATGCTCACATTGCTATCAATGGAGCACACCCCCATGCTCTTCAGATTCCTTCGTCATAAAACATCAGAGCATGGGGGTCGAGCTGGACTACATTGGGGACCAGGAAGGGGAAGGGACTGAGCCTCGAGCTCTCATTTATGATCCCTTCCCCTTTGCCAAATATGAAGAAAACAAATTAAAACTTGATTAGTTCAAAGTGGTTATTAGGAGAGAAATAATAGCATACTCATCTGTCAAGAAATGACAGAGAGAACATAAATATGCAAAAATGTTGGAGGAATTACAGGCCCGTCAACAACCAAATCTCCCCCACAGATACAGGGATATGGAAGAGAATTCAGATGATTAAGGCAGAATTGTAAGCCATTGCCGATTTCAAAATACAACAAAATTTAAGGTAAACAGTCTTACTAGGAAGGAGGTGCCAGGGGTACCAGGTTGCTGGCCCAATGACTCCATGAACATAAGAAGGCCTTATGCATCCTCCAAATTAAAAATCCACATAGGGGTTCATTAGCACATGAAGCCCAAGGCATCTTAGACGCATTTCAGACCTTTTATTCCAAGTTACGTACTGAAACTACTGCCTCGAACCCCGCAGACCAAACCACATTTTTAGAACAACTTTCCCTTCCAACTTTAACAATGGCCCAACAAGAACTTCAGTTAGTCCTGATAACTCCTGATGGACTACAGTCGGCCATCAGAGATGCCAAAACCCACAAATGCCCTGGCCCAGATGGATTTCCAGTCGAATGGTACAAATCTTTTACGGGAGATTTGCTAGCTCTCCTTTTACAAACGTTTCAAGCAGTAAAATGGGGAGACTCACCTCCACCATCATGGTACTATATCTGCAATTTTCAAACCTGGTAAGGACCAGGCTAATCCTATCTTATATCACCATATTTCGATATGAAATGTAGACTACAAATTATTTGCAGCTATCTGGGCAAGGGGTTAGATCAACTCCTCCTTCATTTAATTCATGTGATCAATTGGGATTCATTTGCCGAAGGCAAACCATAAATAACACAAGACGAGTCTTACTATTAATGGAACACGTGCAACAACATTCAATACCCTCTGCCTTTTTCAGTTTAGATGCAGAGAAGGCATTTGACAGGGTGTACTGGAACTTCCTACGAGACACCCTGTGAACCTTTGGCTTTCCCTCACCATGCTTAACCCGTCTCAAGAATCTTTATTCATCCCATCGAGCCTATGCATGAATTAATGGTCCCCCCCCCAATTTAATTACCGAAAGGAAACTGCCAGGGCTTCCCCTCTCCCCATTATTGTTTGCTCCCTATATGGAACCTTTACAGCAGCAGTGGCGGGGATCCTGATTGGGGTACAGAGTTTTTAAATGTCCCTTTATGTGGACAATATTTTCCTTAACACTTCTTACACCAGACAGTTCCATTCCAGCAGCTTCAGTGGTGATTGAGCTCTCTCCAGTTTTGTCTTGAATACCCATAAAATGGAAATATTACTGCTCCACTGTACCCCCCTCCAACCTTATGGGAAGCATACCCCACGAGATGGAGAGGCACTAAACTGAAATACTTTGGGACAGAGATACCATTACCTTTACTTAACGTGCAACTCTTAAATTTGGAACTCCTAACCCAGTCATTAACACAAGATGCATCTAGATGGAGTCCTCTGAATCTTCCCTTCTTTACACAAATTGAGGTAGTCTGTGTGATATTTTACCCCACATTCTACATTTGTTTAGTAGACACTACCTCTTTTGCCAGCTCTTCATTACTTTAAATCCTGGAACAACTTGATCTCCCATTTTATATCCGGTGGGCAACACCCTGGAATTCGGTTCTCTGTTCTTTAGGATGCATTAATCTCCTAAATCTATTAAATTATGCGAGAGCGGCTCATCTTTGGATGATTTCCATCTGGCTTGATAGGCAAATGCATCCCCATGGAAACATATAGGATTTGTTGTCTAGTACTGATAGGAGGGTCAGGTCACTGGGTTAATGCTGCTTCCTTGAATGCGACTGCTGATGGAAAATACTGTAGGTACTTTTTATTGGACCTGCTTCAGTCGCAATTTCTGAAGTTGGACATGTGTGCTGTATTTGATACCAGTTGTATGTAAGATGTTGCCTGCCTCAATAAAAATGTAATAAAAAAGCTTGAATAGTTCGACACCGAAGGTAAGCTACCAGTGGGGGTCTTCAAGAAGTATATTCAGATGAGCATGATTGGTGCCGTTTAACAGTCATTCCCAACCTATTTACAAGGCAGTGTCAATTAATTCATAGATTACAGTGTATGAGACTATGTGTGTGTGTATGTATCTATATGTGTGTGTATGTGTATATATGTGTGTGTGTGTGTATATATATATATATATATATATATATAATAAACATATATATAAAATATATATATAACATAAATATATATAATATAACATAAATTCATACATCATCTGATCCAGGTGTGTTAATATAAAAGCATTTTAAGCAGAATATATTCCTTAACTACTCTAATGGTTATTGGTGTAAGCAGTTAATTAAAAATTAAAATTGGAATTTTCATACTTAAAACGTAAACACTTTCTCATCCTTCCTGTTTCCCACTGTCATTAATTTTAAAGCAGCAGTATTTTAGTTGGTAAGGGCCCATTTTAGAATTGTATAATGTAGTTTATGACTTTGATGGACTCTTGTGTAGTTGGCAGAATGCATCTATGTTCCACTGTCGAACTCTTGTGGTAGAGAGGGAAACAACATAAGCTACATCATACAGTTCTAAAATGGTACTGTCCACCAACAGGTAAATCGGAGACACCCAGTGACTTTATTAAAGGGCCTGTGAAGATGGAACAGTAACAAAATGGGACCAGTATTTAAACAAGAGTTGGTGACTACCAACGAACCTGCTTTGCCAATGGTAATAAAATAAAAGGCAGAAGAAATGGATGCAGTACAGCGCAGTGGTCTAAGGCTCTAAACTGCAAATTTGGTGACATCCAGCAGACCAGACCTGGGTTTGAATCCCACATCTTCCACTTTCATACTGTGTGACCCTGAGCAAGTCACTTAACCTCCTTGTGCTCCCAGGTCGCTCCTGTAAAAAAAAGCTTCCACCTTAGTGTGCTATACCTGGTTAAACAACTAAAAAAAAAAAATGTTTTTAAATTCTGTAAGAGAGAATAAATAGCATAAATATTTGAGATCACACACACTCTGGTCTGTACATACATATGTTACATACTTGCACTCTGTGCTCTGTGAACACAAATTCTTTTACCGTATTCTCGCACTCTTAAAGATAAGATAGCTCGATTTGGCACTTGCTGGGTATACTACTCACAGCAGCCAGTGAATGTATTACAAGGAGATGGCTTTCTCCCATACTCTCCACTATTGCAGAATGGAGGGATCAGGTACATGAGCTAAAAGTTAGAGCTTGGTTCATCTACTTTACAAAATAAGGAGCAGCAAGGATGAGAGAGGTGGTTATTATACAGTAGACAGGTGGACAACTCACTCATTCCTGAGAATGTCCCTCCCATTCTGTACTTAGCTGACCCTGCCCCCTCAATGTTTTATAACACTTTCATTTTATACTATTCTATATTAAACCTTAAGCCCATTTGTACATCTACACTCTGCTCCCATCGCACACACGCTACCCCAGAGATACCTCTCCGCTCCTTGGGCGAGTACTCAGAGAGTGTGTTCCACCTTTAAATGGTTTACTCTGCATAGTTCAGTTTGATACTCCCTGATGCTATGGTTGCTTGTTTGATGATTTGACCCTGTTCTAACTAAAGCTTGGTATGACTAAAATCTACCATGAACTCCGTGTCTAATTCAGCAGAGTACCCACTACGCTTGTATTTCTATTGTATTTGTTAGTATGTGATAAAATAACAATCGTCAGATATAGAAGAAAAAACGCACACCAAGAGACAGTGAAATACAAGGTTGGAAATTGTTTCAGATGCAAGTTTTACTGTATTATGTGAACCATTTGCATCCCTGTAACTCAAAGGGTTATTGTGTGCCTTGTTCTTTGCATTCTTTAAAATTATTAATGAAACCGGTGTATCTATGCTGCCATTATATAAGAACTATGCAGAAATTATTATTTTAAAACAAAAAATCTCTAAATATAAAAAAATACATCTGTGAACACAGATAGACCCCACCCAAAGACATGAATTCCAAATAGTACAGATACGCACACACACACACTCTCCAAATCAGATACATTATGCACGAGAATCCTCAAACACATGCTGATCCATGGACACACCAACTGGTAGACACGTCAACCATTGGACAAACACAGAACCCCAGACAGGCACACACGAACTCCAGACAGGCACAGACAGGCACACACGAACTCCAGACAGACGTATGACAGCAATGCACAAGGGCTCGGGCTCAGGGAGTGAAGGTCGGGTCCTCAGGGCCAGGAAAATGGCACCAGTCACCAAGAGGCACCTTTTCCCTCCAATGCAGGGCCGATACCATGGAGCCATCCTTAACAGGCAGACAGCGGTGTGGTATAGTAATTAGAATACTGGCTTGGGAACCAGGAGACACAGGTTCAGTTCTCCCCTCCACCAGTGCCACTTACACATCACATCTACATGTACACACACATGCGCGTACACACACACACACACACACACACACACACGACATCCATATATGCACACACTAAATCCAAGAACACACAGCCCCTACACAGAGACATGGATTCTGAACACACATCCCAGGACAAACACACATGTAGGGCAACATGGGAGGGGAGCAGACTGGCAATATTTTGTAAGGGCCCGACTGGGGCCAAAAGGGCAGAATGGTAGCCAATAGGCATACCACTCAAGTGTCCCACATTATGAGGGATGTCCCTTATTTTACCCCTCAGAATTGTTCACTTGTTGGCCATTTATGCATTTTGGGTTGGTGAACTTCTAATGTAATGGAACAACTGCCACTCCTCAGGAGGTTCTTCAGAGAGGTACTTCACTTGAGATCGCCACTGAAGAATCCAGTATCTAACTGGGATCTCAGTTTGGTGCTAGAAAGGCTCTTCGGAAAACCGTTTGAACTGGCCACCACATGAGTTGAACTTCCTTATGTGGAAAACAATATCGTCTAAGAGTCTGTCTCCTCCATAGAGCCCACTCTTTGGTTTTAGCGCTGGAGGCACAAGGACCCTCCAGAAGCTTAGAACTTTTGGGACTGACGGCGCCACTGTGCAGCACCAGCGTGCCACGTCACCACACATCAGTGCTATTAGATGACGTCTTCAGACCCAACCGCCTCAGTTCCTTTTTTTCCTACCATGGCGAGCACCTCTCCTGTCATGGAGCGGAACTTTGGGTTAGGAGCACATGGGCCTCTTAGTGTTGATTTAGTTTACTTTTCTACAGTATGTCTGAACCATTTCTGTTTTGGTTTTGCGAATGAATGGGTGGTATGGTGCAGCTTCTCCAGTAAAAAGAGGGTCAGACAAGGCTGTTCCTTAAGCCCTTTACTAGATGTGTAATATATATATGTACAAAATCACACATGCCCCCACAATGCAAAGCATCATGGGCTGTATATGCAAATCACCACAGAATGTTATGCTGGTCCAACTTTAAGCAGAATATATATATGTGTATGCTTGGGCAGACTGGATGGACTTCTGGTCTTTTTCTGCTGTCATTGTCTATGTTTCTGTGTTTCTATGTATGTATGCATGTATGTGTTCATTCATTTCAACAGTTTTACCAGGAAAGACATACTGAACTGACGTAACTGCTTGTTTCTAGATGCATCCTGGGGCAGTAACACAAACAACAATGTGCGAAATAAGATAACAAATATACATAATACAACAGTAGAAAATGCAGTCGGTAGACAATTCAAACAAACAGATAAGAAATATACAGGTACATTAGCCATGTTTAAATGGATAAATGCACTGAATAAGAGATTTGGCACTGGACAATGTGCAAACCTTCAGATGGGATGGAGCCCAAAAGGGAGAATGTAAGGGGAAAGGATGTGAGCTGTCAGTGCAGACAAGGGCGGTGCAGGAATGAGTACAATAAAATAATGAGCAACAATAAGCTAACAAGGAAGCCCACCCCCAAACAATACATCATGCCCCTGGCCAACTGTATTGTTCAGCTGCCATCCCAATCCTCACTGGTACCAGTGAATATCCCTAATCCTAGGGATCTCACAGGTGAAGCCTGATGTTGAGTCGGAGTAGGCCCATCGCAGTGGCACTTGGCTGGCCGGCAGTGGTGCCCTTAAATTGACAAGTAGCAAAACCCTCAAATCAATATTTGTAATTCTGACTGGGTGGCTTAATCCAGCAACCTTAACATTACTTGGAGTCTTGCAGAACTATGTACGGATTTTGATGCTGCAAGACCCAAAGGCCCTGGCTAGTTACTCACAGTCACCCTGAGGCTGGCAGGCCTCTATCTCCAGCTGCAGTCCTGACTGGGTGTACCCGCTCCATTCCACAGTCTGATGTTGTCTCCAGTGGCTCCCTCAGCTCTCTTCTGCTGGTCACTTTCTCTCGCACCTCCTTCAGGTTCAGCTGGTCTGTTGCTCCATCTTTCTGTCAGGGTGTCTTGAGGATCCCAGGCCTCTGCAACTCACCATGCTGTGTTGCTTAGAGTGGAGGCCTTAGGCTCTGCTGGTTCTGTCTCTGCTCAGACTCCTCCGTTTCTGGAGAAATCTCTTGATGCACTCTGATACTCAGCTGCAGGGTAGCTTACCCTCACAGTGAGATGCCTTCAGCTGCAGACTTCAATGTCTTTCTTTTTCAGTGCTGCGAACAGCAGTCTCCTCCTTGTTGGCTGTATAAGCGCACTTCTCCCCCCCCAAAGTCCTAAGCAGTTACCTTCTCCTTCTAGCAGATGAGAGGTCAGCATCTCTCCACTTCCTCTGGCAGACTAAGTGCTAGAAAATTCTGCGTTGAATACAGCAGCAGATAGCCTTCTGACTGGCTCAGTCCTCAGTCAGTGGCTCTTTTAACTAGCCCTGGGGGGGGTTGTACTAAAGTAACATTTCAGAAAGTACATCAGCTGAGCCAGTGGAAAGGTCTGTGGGGTTAGTGGATTTTCCCAGTCACTAACCCTGCTGGCTAGTGGCTGCAAAAGTTAATTTTAACCCTTGAAATGTGTCCAGGCTTACCTTGTAGGCATGTAGTGTCTTTATGTCTACTGTCAGGCAGTTCTTAAGTTTCACGGCAATCTGGGAGAAGAAATGATTCCTAATATTACTCCTGAATTTACCATCTCTTTGCTTCAGGCGATGTCCTGTGTCTTGTTGGAAGACACCAGATCAAACATCAATGTCTGTAGGATCTTGTAGATATGCTTGAGTATGTGGAAAACTGAGATCATGTCCCCTCTAGGCCTTTATCCCCCACATGATCATCATCCTCTCATAGCTTTTGTCTTCCATATCCCTGATCATTTTGGTGGCTAAAATGCCTAGGCCTTACACAATTCCTTGATTAAATTCTCCCTGTACCCCAGTAACAGCAGACCCAAACAGGAGGCAGCTTTGCTTCTGAGTGTACTGAAGAGATCCACGTTATTTTCTGATGAAGAAGTATCCACCAGCCAACTAAAATGGGAGGATGTTGGGGCTTCTTGCAACTTAAAAGATGCAAAACTATCACATAAGTGGTCCTAGCACTGGTTTCCTTACAGAATAATTCCCACTGACACTGTCTAAGAATACAGCACATTAAAAATACTTGAAATGTTGGCTTTGGAAGCAAGGTGGGAAAAATGGCATCAGCAATCCGTTATAAGTGCACCACTCAGCGCTATCTACAGTAATACCCACTATCACCCTAGACTACCAGTGCTGGTATGTTCAGCAATCTATAGCGACTAGCTGGTGCACTTAACTTGAAGAGGGTCAGGGTAGCTTGGGGATCCTCTCTTTCTCTATTACCTCTTCTGCAGTGTTTGACAGGATATATCCATACGTGATGGGTGTTTACTGTTGGGCTTACATGCACAGCTACCAATCAGTAGAGAGGTGGTCTGGAGTTTTCTGTACTCATCCTTAACTTGCTGATGACAAGGGTTGCTTTCTTAAAGGCAAGAAAATATGGGGGCACCATGTAGGGCTCAGGAGAGCTCCTGAAAGCCACGGTATCACCCTGTACAGTTATGTGGCTATCACCACAGGTTCATATAGTAGGTCAGTCACAGACGTTGAATTAATTTTATTGTGAGTTAATTATTTTTACTGTGAGCATTGCCTTTTTGGAATTGAGGTGTTTATATGTATGTTGGCAGTACCCTTCATCTGTTGTAACAGCAGCACGAGTATTCACCTTACCTAAATAATGTAATTGGCACAAGGAACTTTAGCTGGTAGGAAATCGAGAGTAAAAGCCAGAGCTCAGTAGGGTCTGCTATATTACAGTATCTCGGGGAAAATGGGCAGATTAGATGGGCCAAGCAGTCAATTATCTGCCATCAAATTCTGATTCTATGTTTCTAATGTACACTCTGCAATATAATGTGCTGTGATAATACCACATGAGTAAACTACTTTGTAATTTAAAAAATGTAAATAAAGTTTGAAAAAAGTACCTGAAATGTTGCATCCAGATGCATGCTTCTAGCTTACAAATGGACTAATTTTCGTGCTGAGGATTGAAGCCCTGTATTAATACACAGACAGTGAGGGGAGGGGCAGTGCAGATTTCTTTGTCACTTTTAGCCAGACTGCCTCAGTACAGACCTGGGAGTGGGTAAATCCTCCACGCTTATTCAAACATGTGCCTCCATGGAACAGGCTTGGTGATGAGGGTCACTCCTCTACCTTTGTGTGTGAGGGCATGTTTGTTGTACAGTTACTTACACCATCAATATTTGGGAAACCGTGAAACTGTAAGGAAGCTGTTACAACTGATGTACACTACTGTAACTCTCCAAAGGCTAGTGATGTGCCTCTGCTTCTCATCATTGTGACCGCTCACTCCTTCCTAAGACCCCAAATTCCATGCCATTAGCTAATTCTCACCTACGTCATGTACTGTAGGACCATGAAGCACTAGAAAGCATTCTTGTACCCTTTCCCACCCTTCCCACTCATGCCTGGGGCTACCAAATGGGATGATTTCTTTTCCCCAATTTGAAATAAACATCATGGGTTCTTAACCCGGAGAAATAAGGTCTTCACCCCCCAGTTTGGCTATTAATGGAGGGCTCTGTCTGCCGTACGGCATGGGGGAGAATTACAGCATTCCTGCCTGGGAAATGATAGTTGATTGGGAGATATTTCGCCTCATAAATTCTCCATATCCAGCCATAATTTCCAGAGAGGGCTGGAGTGTCTGTGACAGCTTGTGTTCTCTTCCATCCATCTCCATCTGCTCTGCTACTTTCAGTCTTCTATAAATTAAGTGTTTACAGACAGCTCCCTCATCCATCTCCATCTTTTACGCTCCTTCTGCCTCTCCAGCTCTCTCCCTCTCTCACTCTCCCTCTCTGACACATACACATACTCCTCCCTCAAAGATAGACTTAATAGGGAACAAAACTGGAGGAGGGCAGAGTGAAAGGAGTCCTAGAATATAAAATATACATTAACTCCTCTGTGCATCAAGGTACCTTTTTTTTACCTCTTCTTTTCAGATTGGTCTCATATTTTATGATCTGGTTTATACAAAAAGCTTAAGCTTTTGAATCAGAATTGTTGTGTGTGTGTGTGTGTGTGTACGTGCCACTGTTTACATCATTAGTTTTTTTATCATATACTACATTATCTCTCTCTCCCTGCTGTCACCAAGTGATATACCATGTTCATACAAATGGCAGGGATGTTTTTTCTCCCATGATTTTCTCACCCTTCTTCCTTTGCACCCCTTTGGCATGGGACATTCCCTACAGGGTTGACAATGCAGCATGTCCCTGAGGAGGAGGAAGCTCCCTGTCCCCACCCGCAGGGGTCACTTGACACTGGGATCCGCTGCCAACCCTCCTCGTGCAAGGCAAATTGTTGCAGCAGCTGCCTGCAGTCTGGCCTGACCCCCAACATAACAACCTGCACTCGGGTCATCTGCGCAGCACTGAGTCATGAGAGCCGCTGCACCATTAGTTTCAAAATACTTCTGCTTAGTTTATTGGCCAAAGCAAGCTCTTTTCTACAGTCCCAGGAGATCCTGAGGGAGAAGCATCCTGTCCTTTTCCATGGGGGGGGGGTCCTTCAATAACACAGGTGTACAGCTGGGAGGGACTGAAGCGCTAGGAGGGCGGGTGATTTGCTCAGTGTCATACAGAAAATTGGTGGCTGTGGTGGGAGTTGAACCAGGGATCTACTGTCTCACTGTTCAGTACTCTGCTGGACCCTGATTGGTGTCCTGCCTGACATAATTAGTGATAACTGAACATTCCAGAACTCCTAATGCTCGTCACCATAAAAATAAATGCCAAAATTATGCATCTATTACAACAATCAGATATTGCAGACTTCAGAATTACAGCAGAAAGGTAGATATTTTACCACTGGAAGCTGCACATTTCTTCAGTTTGCATCCAGGTTAGGGGGTTGGAACTTTTCACCTTGCCTTTTCTGCCAGTGAATTGCCACTGACGCTGCTTTTCAACATATTCTCATGTTTGGGGTGAACATTTGCTGATGTTTTGCATATATGCACCATTTTCTTTCATCTAGCACTGTGGCCCTACCTGCTGCCTGCATTGGGCAATCCTGACCTCCCAGTTCCATCTGCTACACCCCCCCCAACCCTGCTGCCACACCAGCAGGGATCTACATGCGGTAGTGGGTCTATCACAAATAGCAGCTGGGGTGCTTGTGGAGTTTTTCTTGGCTCTCTCTCTTAACCCTGACCACCACTCTTACTGCACCAGGCAGCCCCCTGAGGGGCCATGCAAGCATGTAGCATGACCCTGCGGAGGAGGCAGGTTCCCTGGCCCACCTCTGAGGTTGTTAGTGCTGCAGACTGCAGAACCTGGTGCCATCTCCTCCCAGCTAGGAACACTGCCATGCCTCCCCATTGCCCCTGGACTACCAGGCTGGCTCGCAAATCCGCTCCCAAACTCAGGTCGCCAGTGTGGGAGCATGATGTGTTGCCCACTGGGACATTGGATGGCCCGCTGTATTCACAAGTGTTCTAGAATCAGCTGAAGACTTCCATTTTTCCCCTTGGATCCCACCGTCTCCCACCTTTATGTTCAAGGGTGTAGACAGGCATACTCACTGTACACATTTGTGTACAGTTTTGTTGAGTGCCTGTCACAAACCATAAGCCACTATGTTAATATTATTATTCTAATCTGTAGTATTTGGGTTAGTGTAGGCCACTGAGGAGGGTCTGATACATATATAACCTCTTTAGAGAGTAGAGGAATCATCTGACAACAATCTGACTTGTTTGGAAGGGGGTGCCATTTGGAAAGGATGTGTTCATTTTTTAATTGGGGGGGTGTAACTGTTGGAGATTGTGTACAAAATGGAAATTCCTGGCTACACTCCTGTTTATGTTCAAGGTACTGTAGAGCGTCCACCTTCACAGCTGATGCCAGTGTTGCTCAGTGATTGGCCAGCAGGGGGCCGGTGAATGCTGGACAGTACACACCCTCTCAGGGAGCTGAGAAGCGTGCTCCACTGTGGGAGTTTGGAGATTGTACTGCATTCCCAGGTTGCAGTACGACAGCCAACTGCCACACCTCAGGGTTGGCCAGGACTGCCATTTTTAATGTTGCCTTTTTATATAGTTTGTTCCTACTCCCTGGAACTCCAGCCCTGCCCCATCCTTCAAACTGGCAACCGCCCAACCCTGTCTGCACTGTCTCTGCCACTTACACTAGTACCCTGCGACTTGTCCCCCATGGTTCTCACAATAAGCGTCTCAGTGGGTGGGCAGTCCACATTTGGCACCAACTTCATCCTCTGCATGCTGGGTATTTTACACTTTTGTTTTTTTTCCCCGGCCCCATGTCCCCACCTGATGCTCCAAGTGGGAGAGCGTGCACATGCCTCCTCGGAGCTCGATATCAGCATCCTTCCTCCTGGCCTATGCAGAAGCACTGCACTGCCACCTGTGGACACCCATGTGGCAGTCACACAGTGGCTTGTGCCCACCTTCCAGATCATTCTCTGAGACACTTGACACCCCCATCCCGCTGGCTCCCTAGTGCGTGACTCATTCTGGAATCTCGGTCAGCTTCACCATGAACAGCAATGCCGCATTTAACATTTCATATCCCATTTCTAACCCAGGTGCTTACTGTTTGGTGTCTAGGGAATATGTAAAGGGTTGCACTGATATCATATTTATCTGCCTGTGCGAGGCAAGACCCATGACTCACGAGTGGGTATGAATGTGTTATGGTGGCCTTGTCCTCACTGGTGGGGATAAATGTGACTGTCGTACCGCATTCCATTATGTATGCAGTTTACATAACATATAACTTTTAAATGATCAGGGTTTCATGCATGGTCTTAGTCTCTCTTCCATTTAACTTCTACCTCGAGGCCATTTTATCTCTCCTTTCAACCTTGCCTGTCATTTTTTTTGCTGATGAGATACAAAAACTTTACATTTCTTTTAATTCCTTTACTGATCACTCATTATCCACCCTTTCATCTTGTCTGATACAATTTAATTCCTGTCTGCTTTCAAACTTCCTGCAAATTAAGCCTCCCTGATGGCCTAGTAGTTAAGATGCTCGCCCTCCACTCAGGGGGGCCATGGGTTCATTTCTTGTTCCATATGTATTTCGTCTCCTGGGGCACACTGGCATGCCCCATTCTGCAAATTTTGCCCCCCCCCCCCCAAGTCCTTGAAGCTACTTTCTCTGGGACTTACCCCACCACTTGCACTGGATCACTTGGTGGGGGGAAGGGGTGCCTTGATCCAAACTGCAGGGCCTGTTCCACCACTTGCAGTGGATCAGTTGGTGTGTGTGTGTGTGTGTGGGGGGTGCCTTGATCCAAACAGCGGGCCTGTTTCACCACTTGCAGTGGATCAGTTGGTGTGTGTGTGTGGGGGTGCCTTGATCCAAACAGTGGGGCCTGTTTCACCACTTGCAGTGGATCAGTTGGTGTGTGTGTGTGGGGGGTGCCTTGATCAAACTGTGGGGCCTGTTCCACCACTTGCAGTGGATCAGTTGGTGTGGGGGGTGCCTTGATCCAAACTGTAGGGCCTGTTTCACACTTGCAGTGGATCAGTTGGTGTGTGTGTGTGGGGGGGGTGCCTTGATCCAAACAGCGGGGCCTGTTCCACCACTTGCAGTGGATCAGTTGGTGGGGACTGCTTTAGTTGTTAATGTGGGGCCTGTCTCACCACTTGCACTGGATCACTTGGTGAGGTGGTGCCTCGGTCAGTAGTTCCGAGCTTGCCCTCCACTTGCAGTGGATCACTTGGTGGTGGGGGGGGTGCCTTGATCCAAACTGCAGGGCCTGTTTCACCACTTGCAGTGGATCAGTTGGTGGGGGGTGCTTTAGTTGGTAATGTGGGGCCTGTCTCACCACTTGCACTGGATCACTTGGTGAAGTGGTGCCTCGGTCGGTAGTTCCGAGCTTGCCCTCCACTTGCAGTGGATCACTTGGTGGTGGTGGGGGAGTGCCTTGATCCAAACTGCAGGGCCTGTTTCACCACTTGCAGTGGATCAGTTGGTGGGGGGTGCTTTAGTTGGTAATGTGGGGCCTGTCTCACCACTTGCACTGGATCACTTGGTGAGGTGGTGCCTCAGTCGGTAGTTCCGAGCTTGCCCTCTACTTGCAGTGGATTGCTTGGTTGGGGGGTGCCTTGGCCTGGAGGGCAGGGTCTGTTCCACCACTTGCACTGGATTACTTGGTGGGTGGGTGCCTTGGTTGGCAGTGTGAAGCCTGTGGCTTGCCAGTGCCATCCTGCTTGACACTTTTATCCCCCAGCACTTTTCTCCTTTGAGGGGCCAGCGTGCAATTACACACACTTCCAAACTTATGGTTGCACTGGTATCTGGCAGTGTCCCCAGCTTGGTGCTGCTGATTGCACTACCATCTGGCTGAAGCCAGGTGTCAGTCACATAGTGGAGTGTGGGTTCCTCCTTCCCCAAAGGAGGAGAGCTGTCCCTGGGATGCTACATCCTCTTTTCCCCGGCCAATCCACAAGTGATCCAAGACCATTCCCAAACTTTGGTCGCCGGTGTAGCAAGTGATAATACTATTGCTGCCCTACCCGGCTGGCTCCATGGGTTCAGTTTTTAGCCAGTGGACCCTTTTGAGAGCATCAGGAGCTAGTGGAGCAGTCTGATGGTGACTCTTTCCTCTCTGAGAGGTCTACCTTGTACTCCTCCCCAAAGTACAGCCCTCCCTGGTTGCCCAGGAGCACAAGGAGCAATTCTACAAGGAAACACACTCTATTCTGCCTCCATTTCCTGACATCAGGCTTGCCAGGGTGCCAGTTAGTGAGGGGGCACTAAGACATTAAAGCCAGGCCCTGCGCCCAACACTGGGCTTGGTCACAGTGAGCCAGAAGGTGTGTGTGACAGCAACTGCAGTGGCCCCTTCTCACTTGACCTCATAGGATTGTCCCCTTCCACCCAGGTCTGCCACTACTCAATGCCTACCTCAGAAATGGCTTGTGGGGAGTTGTTTAAACAAGCCACAGCACTGCAGTTGGCCAAGGAGCTGGGTTGTCACTGAAATCCAGGGCATATGAGCTGCTACCAAAATGAATGTCCTCTGGTCATGGGGCGAGCCCATTCGATGTGGAAAGGGTAGGTGGGTGGGCACAGAGGGAGAACAGTTGAAAATAGAAACATATAATGATAAACAAAACATTCTGCAATTTAATGTTTCCAAAACTGGAGTTCTTTACCTAAGGAAGAGAAACTCCTCCCTGTCTCTACTACACTTAAAAACACTTTGCTAATACTGTCCGTAATTTTGAAGTCATTCTTGATCCTGAACCAACCTTCTCATATAAATAATATGTACAGTACCATGGGAGATTAAAATGACAAGATAAAATAGGATATGTTATATCCAACTTGCAAGATATCATGTTATGTCATGGGTTGGGTATGTCACAGGTGATATCACTTGAGTTTTTATTCTGTTTGCCCCCCGATCACTGGAGCTGCCTACCTTTACCTGACGACCACCCAGCCCCAGCCTGCTCCATGTATTCAGAAAATTCAGCACTTGTGGATACCAAAATTTAAACAAAAATTAGTGGTTTATTGTGGCTGACTGCCCAGACAGAAACCTTTTCCCAGCACTTCGACCCAAACACAGGATCTTCCTCAGGTGGCGACTCTCATCCTGCTCCTTCTCTGGCACATACCTCTCCTCATGGGGTCCGCTGGGCCTTCTGCCTTGTGGTGCATTCCATCGGGAGGTCCAGACAATGAAGTGCCCCCATCTGGTGCGCAAGTGCAGAGACCAGTGGGAGTGGTGGGGCTCGAGTGTGCTGACATCATGCTACTGCTGTCAGGGGCGGGGGGGGCCATTTTGTTTCTCTCAGCCCCATGACACAGCTGGTGATGGCTCAGTGGTGCACATGGGTACAGAATTTGCGTTGTTGTGTTCCAGAGCCAGACTGGGTCTTCCCTCCCTCCCTTGAGCTTGTTTGGCTGCATTGCCACCTGTGGGAACCCACATGGTGGTATCACAGTGAAGAATGCTGCTCTTCTCCCTAGTGGGGGAGGACATCCCGTTAGAGGCTCAGTCCTCTCCCCCCTGGCCAGCCCCCAACATCCCAGGCTCGTTTCTGCACAGATATCTTGCCCTGCTGGCAGTGCTCCAGATAATGTTGACAGCTGCTTACCATTTTGGAATACGTTGAGTAAAATCAGATTTGGGCATGTACAACTGCTTCATATCTGGAAACAAGAACTGCTCCTTTTAAAGCGCCAGCAGTATTATGAAGCACTATTCCATGGGGTGTGGGCCATTTCTGAATGTTGTGATGAGTATCAGTACTCATTAAAAATACATTCTGACAAGTATTTCTTAAAAAATTGGGAATAAAACAGGTCATTACTCACCTTATCTGGAGCACTGCCTGTTGGGTACATCTCAGTGAAAACTGAACCTGAGAGTAGATTTCTCAATGCTGATGACATCACAATAGCTATGTTCAGCACTGAAGCCAACAGCTGAAATATGAACTGAATATGCAGTATACTGACTAAGAATAAGTAGCTTATCATCACTTGTGAGGGGACAGGACTTTTGTAAGTCACTCGTGGCTCTGTCACTTGTGAGTTGTGGTCCTGCCGCCTCACACTTAAAGATAAATTGCATGGTTTTTGAGACAGCCTGTTGTATATCCCCTATAGCTGCACAATATTTTGTAGGCATCTGTGTAACACTGTTTAAAAAATGTGTCCATTTTCTTTGATGCCTTTTCTTCTGAAACACTCGGACATGCCTTGACCACCTTTCGCCTTTGATTACTGTAATTCTGTTCTTTACGGTCTCCCTAAAACTCTATTTACCTGACTTCAGCAATGGGGCAAGAATATTGCTGCCTTCCTACTCACTTGCTTGCTCAAGAAAGTTTATTCTGAAAGACCCATAAGCCCCAATGGCTCAGCTGTCATGCAGACAACCTGAGTTCAGGAGTGAACTCAAGTAGTCATGTGGGAGGCGGACCAGGCCAAGGTAGCTGCTGCGCAGCAGTGTGCGCAGCCAGGGAGGATTGATGGCACCACACTGACCTCTGTGGCTAGGCCAGGAAGCTTGCTGTTGCTGCAGGGGAACATGCTGTGTGCATGTGAGGCCAACAAAGGCTACACTCATGTTGGAGAGGTGGGAAGGACCAGCAAAAATGGGAGAAAAACAAACAGATGTCTGAATGACAGTCTGGGCTCCTAGCTCCCCGTGGCTGTAGTGTCCGTCAGCACTGGATCCTAGTCCACATGGTGGACTCCCCTCAGGGAGGAAGAAGAGGATGACCCTCCCTGCAGAGCCCCTGCCACAGAGGGCAGAATGTTGTGGATACCTGGTGGGCTTCCGGAGGAGGTGAGAGATGCAGGCCTGATCAGGGTACATCCCTGAGACCGGGGTATATCCCTAGAATGAAGGACATGACCAGAAAGAAAAGCCTTTATGGGGAAAAAAACAGATCCTGTTGTAGCCCAGTCATTTCAGAATACACCATGAAATGGCATTTATGGTTTTTAGCGACCTTCATGCATGTGCACCAGACTGTTATACCTTTACGAACTGATTCATTTGTACTCTTCAACACAACAACTTCAATCATTTGACACTCGTCCTCTTTTAAGTCCCTATGATGGAACTTTCTACTGTCAGTGGTGGATCCTTTTCCTCTGCTACATACACAATTTAGAGTAGTCTTCTTTTTTTAAAGTGTATCAACTCATTTGAGTCTCTCCCATACTTCAAATCTCAACTAAAACTGTATTTATTCTCCCTTTGAGGTTTAACCTCATTTTGGTTTCTTAGTTTTCTATTTTATTTTTTTCTCATCTCTTTGGTATGTGTCTTACCTGCATTCTTTGTTGTTTTTCCTTGCTGTGCACACTGTGAAGGAATTTTGATACTTTTAAAATGAGAGATGCCATTTAAGAATGACATGTATCGTTTGTCATGTAAATTATCTCATTAGTGGTGGTTTGGCTGTTATGGTGGAGTTCAGCTGCTTAAGTCACTGTTCACAGGTTCTTTGTGATGTCACGAGGTATTGTGAAAGCTGCTTTCCTGTTGGATAAATATGTCATTCTGTGAGGTCTGTCCTGGTAACATGTTGATGACTGACTGGTCAGTCTTCCTAGTGTCACTCAATGGAGTGCAGACTGCTGCTGCCCCTCCTGGGCACGCTACGGCTGTCAGATGAGAGAGACAGCAGATAAATGGAACATAGTGCACTGCAGATTGTGATGAGGAGACTGTTAGAGTTTTCTATATATCTATGTCCCCCAAATCATGAATTGGGGTGGGGGGCTGCCTAACAAATGTGGCCCTGGGGCTTGGTGTAAATTGGGCTAGGGAGAGGGAGGGCACTTCTTCAAAAGACTTACACAGGAACTCACGTTACACAGACATGTATACCTCTGGTTATATTATATTTAAATAATAATACATGGCAGAGTGTATTATATCATGGGATGTTTGCATAACTTGGGTGCATTATCAGTCATGAGACCACAAGCCGAGTGGTGCACACACCTGTGAAGTGATGATATCCCCATTACACGACACACCCTGGTGTGTATTATTGTTATTATACAATTAAAAAAGAGGACTTAAAACATTCATAATTTTTGATTCGCAATAATTTATTTCAGAAAAGAAAAGCTGGCCTGGTGGCACTGAGGGTTGAGGTGCTGGATACCACAGCTCGTGCCATGCCGGCGACCCAGGTTCAGGAATGACCTCGGGTCACCGGGGAGCCAGCGGGGGGGTAGGATTGGAGCGGGATTTCGCCTCCAGGGGTGGACGCCCGCTCCTCCATAGTCCCACACCCATCGGGTGCACAGGCGATAGGAGCGGTGACACAAGTCTGGGGTGGGGTGGAAGGGGTCACCGGATCCTGATGTGCACGCATGCCTCCACTCATGCATACACATGTGTATGCCGTAACCCCAGGAGGGGGGAAAATGTAAAAAAAAGAAAGAAACTGTGCATGAGAAAAGAAAAGAAAATCTTAACTTTAAGCTAATAGGGTAAAAAGTATTACATCCTAGCCAAAGTAGAGAATTTAAGTTTAAAAGTTGTTACATACGAACATACAAAATTTGCCAGCAGATACAGGCCTAGAGGTCTATTAAGTCTGCTCGAATGTGCAGCTAGCACCCCTTATTCTGCAACTGCCCCTCCCTTCCACCCTTCCTCTACATTGACCCTCCCCCTTGTTGTTGTTTACTTAAACAGTTCAGCAATTGGTCAGGGGGTGCCTCTGTGCATGTACCTCTTTATTTTGTTTGCAGCAAGCTCAAGTTCTGAAGTACTCAAATGATTTTGTATTAAACACCGTGCACAGGTGCCGCTACGTATGCTCAGTATCACCCACTGTAATGTTATTTATGGCAGTTTCACCATTGCTGTGAAGTAGTAGCAAAATGAGTAAGACCTGTTAAGCAAAACGTTATTTTTCTGTCCAAGTGTTATATCATCACTATTAAGAGATTACATACTCTATTACTGCAAACTCCTGTGTGCTTATGTGTGCGGCATATCAAACAATGCTGTCTTGTAATTGCATTAGCATGTATTTTGTGTGTTTGTGTGTGTGGGGGGTCAATAAGAGTTTATTAATTTTCAAAAGTAGCTATATAAAAATTGGCACAACTTACAGTAACCACAATAAATAGCCAAGAAATAAAATACATTTGTAGTTAACGGAAAACAAAACGGTCAAAAAAATGTAAAAAGAACAACAGCATCGGCCATGTTATGCATAGTTGATTAGCATTAGTCCCCTAACAAGGTGTAGTAGTTCACATGTATCTATGAGTTAATATTTTTATTACTTTCCTTTCCTTTCCACCCATGATTGCTGCATACCACCTCCTTACAGTACCATCCTGATGTCTAGCTCTGTGGTTCCCTATTCCCACCACATCTAGGGCAAGTGAACTAGCCGTTCCAATACTGCTGTTCCTCCTTATTTTCTGTTTAATTAAAGAAGAGGAGACGCCTCGTTTCCATCTTCTCCCCATCTGTCTCAGTTTGCTGTCATCCATTCCATCACTGATACAGTCTTACTATTGCTTAGCCAGCCTTGTCGTGTTGGGGGTGGGTGTGTGGCCACCCTTGTGTGATTGTCTTGGGAATGCCACAGTTTGAACATAGAAAAGGTAGAGCTTCCCCTTAGATTTCACCCCAGCAGGAGGGAGGCCCCAGATCAGATACCTTATTTGTGATGGGGGTGTAATTCCTAGGGTCACTCCAATAGCTTCTCCTACCTCCTTCAGAATGTTTCCAGGCTGGGGCGACCCCAGAAACATGCTCATGGTGAGCACGAATCCCACAGTTGCACCGGCAGGAGTCAGATGAGGAGGGGCTAAAACGGGTTGTAATGGCTTCGGTCTTAAAGTATCTGCTGAGTTCAGGACCTTCCACTTGTGCTCCCTGCATGTTTTAGAAGCAGTTGTTTTTGGGGCTCCCAGCCAGCAAGTGTCGCACTCTTTTTTTTTTTTTTTTTTAAATTTAGTACACTTTTTGTGCCTCTCTGCTAGCTCCGGTACCATCGGCCCAGTCACTGTCCTCGTCACCTCCCTCACTCCCACATGAGCTGTTACTCTCCCCCCGATACCCCCGGCTTACCCCCTAAGTTGGGGGGGGTTGCGGCACTGGCCCAAAAGCCACAAACGTCGGGATAGGTCGGGGTAGTCGGCCTGGGAGCTGGGTATAGAATGGCGAGGTGAGCATCATCAAGGCGCTGGCTGCAGTGATTTTACTGTTTTTTCTGGGGGGCAGATACATGCAATGACGCCTTGCATCTGTTTCACCCCCGTGTGCGCTTGACACTGATTGCTGCAGCACCCCCAGCATCCGCCAGGGGTCAATCGTGCACCGGGCATCCTTCCCACCCTCTCCCCCGGAGAAGGAGAGCTGTCCAAGGATGTTCCATCCTTCTCCCCCCGGCCGTCCCTCCAACGACTCGAGTTCTTTCCCAAACCTGGGTCACCGGTGCCACAAGCAGAAATCCAACCGCTGTGCCGACGGGCCAGCACAAGTGTCCCACTCTACTTTCATCGGATTATAGTCTGCCTTGGCCTCCCATCTTTCCTGAATTGCTGCTCTTACTAGACTCTGAGGCCATATGGAGTTTGTACAACCTTGAGACCAGACATTGAACATCTATGTTATGCTGACCCTACCCCCACACACACAAATCCCCAAAGTGGACCCACCTCTCTCTTATGTTTTTTTTTTTTTAGAGGTTCAGTGGTCTCAGTGTCATTTGTAAATAGCAGTAGAAATCTCTGTGACATAGCTGATATTTGGTTTCCAGTGCCTACAAAGATTGTACCATTCCCCTTGAAGGAGCTCCCCAACATGCTGAGTCCCTGACCCTCCCATCTTCTATAAGTAGAGTCTGTTTTGCCCGGGCCGAATCCCTTTTGCTGCTCTGATCAGGGTCAGAAGGCAAACCTGTATTTGTGTATCCTCTCATTTAACGGCCTGCAGCCAAGCCAGTTGGAGGGTGCATGACCATGGATTCCATATCTCTTTGATTTTATTTGTATCCAACTTATTGAACATTCTGTAACTTCTTCTTCCCCCTCTAAGGTCACCTAACCTGGGCCCCTGCTGGTGCCCATGAAGGCATGTATATGTTGGACTTGACAAGCATGAAAATATTGCTGTGAATTTGGAATTCACAGGCCCCATTTCTTATCTTCCATTAGTAACTGCCAGCGCAGTCTATGTTTGGTATTATTCTATACGATTTTAGACCATGCTTTCTTCACGCTTTGCTTTTCCTTCCTGCCCAGCTGAACTGGGAAGGAGGCAAACAGTAAGTGGGGAAGGATGTTCATACTTATCACGTCTGCTCTCCCTGTGATAGACAGTGGTAGCATGTCCCACGTTTTAAGTCTGATTCCATTGCCGACAATAGTGGTTTATTTATTTATTTGCTTTTGGTAACTGGCTAAGTGCACTAGGTAAAGGTCTGCCTATTTTCAAAGAGTGCAGATTACAAAAACCACAATAGACAATAGCAAGAAATAATATACAAATATCCACGCAGGGGTAAGTAATTGTATGAAGCAGAGCTGTAGGATACTGCCATAGAAAACATTGGTACAGTACAAGAAAATTCAAGGCAGATTTCAATAAGGCAATTAATTGGTTGACAATTGATTTCATATAGCTTATCCAGGTGAATTGGGATCTGCACTCCCAGGTACCTAAATCAGTGTTTTGTGTTTTTTAACAAAACAATAAAATACGTAAGCAATAACCCACGATGGCGTGCGTTTAGTAGCATTTAATGCACACCTAGGGTGTGTTGTAAGGCATGAGGCCGCAGGCCGAGTGTCCTCACAGCACCCCATGCATGCATTAAATGCTTATAAACACACACCCTGGAGTGGGTTATTGCACCTTTAACATGGGTTATGTCAAAATCATGACAAAACCCACAAAAAACATTTTTACTCCTGTTTAAACACCAGAAAAGGTAGTGTATACATACTCCCTAAGGAAATAACCACATATCCTTGCAGTTATGCACATAGAAATGTGCCAGATACACTACTGATATGATCTGCCACATTTCTTGTGCATAACATGGTCTGCCAACATGTGTACCACATGTCATTTACACCCCCCCGCAACTGCTATATGTCTGTGTTCTCCCTCTCTCTCTCTCTGGCTCTGCACAGACCGTCACGTTCCTAGCACTGAGAGCCATGTATGCACCTGCAAATGTCACACAGACAGTAGTGACATGACAGACACACGGGCAATAATGGGAAGGAAAACATAGAGACACACAGAGAGAGGACACACCACACACAGGAAATACACGTTTGTTACTGTACAACACACACAGTGAGGACACAACACACACAGGAAATACAAGTTTGTTACTGTACAACACACACAGAGAGGACACACCACACACAGGAAATACAAGTTTGTTACTGTACAACACACAGAGAGAGGACACACCACACACAGGAAATACAAGTTTGTTACTGTACAACACACACAGAGAGGACACACCACACACAGGAAATACAAGTTTGTTACTGTACAACACACACAGAGAGGACACACCACACACAGGAAATACAAGTTTGTTACTGTACAACACACACAGAGAGGACACACCACACACAGGAAATACAAGTTTGTTACTGTACAACACACACAGAGAGGACACACCACACACAGGAAATACAAGTTTGTTACTGTACAACACACACAGAGAGGACACACCACACACAGGAAATACAAGTTTGTTACTGTACAACACACAGAGAGAGGACACACCACACACAGGAAATACAAGTTTGTTACTGTACAACACACAGAGAGAGGACACGCCACACACAGGAAATACAAGTTTGTTACTGTACAACACAGAGATTCTTGCTCCCTCGCTCTACATATTGAACCTGCATCGGACAGAGGGACAAAAAGTCAGAACACAGACAATCCACTGTTTGATGCACGTCTGTCTCACGCCCTTCCCCCCCACCCAGGAAAAACTGGTGCATGGCTGTCGGGTCTCCTCCTCCTTCTCATGCCACATCTTACCCACTCAACAGGACTATGTAGTTGCCAGTACACAAACACCACTGTGCAGCGCCTGTTCGGGGTTTATGCACTGCAGTGATGCTTCTCTCTGTCTGGCGCTATTGCCCCATCTAAACACCTCTGAAGGAAAAAAAAAAACAAGCTGTCACAAGTCACACAAGTGTGACTTAGGTGCTCTGCAGAGCCTACCTGTCTCTCAACTCTCCCCTGCATTCCCTGCTCCTTTTCAGCCACTATCCTGTGTCTCAGTCCAACTTCAAAGATACAGCAACCCACAGTGAACCACTGATGCCAATGACCGACACAGAGTGGGGCAGCATGCCACAGCAGGAAGAGAGAGAGAGAGAGACACAGAGGTACAGCGGCTGGCAGGTGGTGTGGCGGTGAGTGGACAGTCGGCGCATGCTGCTTTTGAAAATCATTTGCCAGCCAAGACATCATGGGTGAGTAAGTGACACCGAATCCCTGAAGACAGCACCGCCACTGCGCTCTGTCCACCACTGCCGAAGACACAGACCATCTGCGGCAGTCTGAACATGCACTCTGCAGTCCCGGTCCCGACTCAACTTACTGTAAGTGTAGCAAGACGTCTGCTGCAGCCAGCCAGTCAGAACCTTCTGGCTCTCCTCAGCAATGCTTGTGACCCATGTCGCTCACAGGGCTGGGGTGGCCTGATGTTTCTCTGTCCCCAAGGTGCACTGTGCCCGGTCACCTGTCACCCACCAGGACCACGCTGCACAGAAAAGTGTGCTGCTTTCCAAACAACACCTTTTTTACAACACACTGATGGTGCTTCACTGTGCGCTGTTTGCATGGAGGTCTGCAGGGCAGGTGGGTGGGTACAGACAAACCTACATCAGCACAGCTTGGAAGGCAGTTGGGCACTGATTCCTCGGGGGGCAGGGAATGATGGAGAGTCAGTCTCTGTGACTGCTGGGGTGTCACACAGTGCCCTGTCACTCCTGATGTTGGTCTGTCCTCCAGGTGCCCTGCGACCGCAACAATCACCTGCCCAGACCACACAGCACAGAGAGGTGTGCGCAGGATTTCAATCAGCCCTGGTTTTTGGTACACACGAACCTGCATCGGCACAAGCTGGGAAGCTGTTGCCCACTGACTCCTGCTAGGGGGAGGGGGGGCATGGCACTGACAGACAACAGCACGCAGAGCAGACAACAACATTGCTTGCACAATACACTGCCTTTCACTATCTCACAGGCCATGGCAGCATTCAGCCAGGTATTTATCAGATACAACTGCTGCCTTCTTCTTAGGCCATGACAGAAAAGTGCAGCGATGGGGATCTCTCGCTTCCCCAAAATTATAGACAACTGGCAACCACATTTACAAATGGAACGAGTTTCAACAGTACTTTATGTGAGTCCCTCCACGGAACCATGCATTAAAAAGAAGATTTAATGCATGGCCACACTGAGGGACCCAACCAATGGGATGCTACGTTTCTCCTACATTTCATGAACCCATGTTATAAAAGTTTATAAAACACTTAAATAGTTACATTTACCTCAAGAATGTCTGGTGTTCTGTGTCTCTTAGCCATCTAAGGTAAGTCCCACTGAAGAGAAGGACAGTTTAGTGATTTATTGTTTATTATATGAGGTGTCTGACTGGAACTGTTTATTTCCTGCTATGTGCCGGGATATACAATAGCTATCAGCCAGTGAAGTTCCTTTATTGTTTGAAGAGCAGTTGACATGATCTCACACTTCAGGCAGGCAACTCCTACCAAGTTAATCTCAGTTTTCATTTCATTTCATTTAATGTTATTTTATTGTGTTTGGAAAACTTTTGAGCTCAAGAGACCTTTTTCAATGGCGCCCAAGTGAAACATGGTTACAAACAATAGCAACAACTATAAAACCTAAGATAAAATAGGCAAACCAAAGCAAGTGTGACTGTAATCTAAAATCACAGTCACGCACTGAACTATGTGACGCTACATATACGTTTCTGGAAAAAGAAAGCAGTGGCTTATGCCTTCAACGAGGTGCAGGAAGAGTGCATAGTCAATAGGTTTCAAATGTTTTTGGCCACTAGAAAAAGAAATATGTTCCATAAGATGCTTGGCTTGTAACTTTCATGTACGAGCTGAAGTGTTGCCAGGTGCTGCAGTCCTGCCGCTAAAATAAGCTTTAAGATATTGTGAAGTATGGAACGGCGCTGCAGGCCCTCTGTGTGCATACTAATTGGCTCAGGAGAGGGTGGCTGTCTGGATGTATCTGTAGTGTTTTTGTTGGCAGTTCTACATGTATGGGGCTAATATATACCTGCCAGCCAGGGTTTTTCTTACTGTTTCTCCCATCCCCTGCTGCACACCACTCATGTGCTTGTGGAGGTAAGCACATGCCACACATTGGATGGCAGACCCTCCTTCAATTGCTCCCACTGCACTGCCACCAGCCCGACACCTGGTGGTAGTCGATGAGTGGAGCTGTGAACCTTCCCTCCCTGGGAGAGGAGAGCAGCCTTCCCCCCTGGGAGAGAAGAGCAACCTTCCCTCCCTGGGGGAGGAGAGTAACCTTCCCTCCCCAGGAGAGGAGAGCAACCTTCCCTTCCCGGGAGAGGAGAGCAACCTTCCCTCCCTGGGGGAGGAGCGCAACCTTCCCTCCCGGGGAGAGAAGAGCAGCCTTCCCTCCCTGGGGGAGGAGAACAACCTTCCCTCCCTGGGGGAGGAGCGCAACCTTCCCTCCCTGGGAGAGAAGAGCAGCCTTCCCTCCCTGGGGGAGGAGAGCAACCTTCCCTCCCTGGGGGAGGAGAGCAGCCTTCCCTTCCTGGGAGAGGAGAGCAGCCCCTAAGACACTCGATCCTTTCCCCCTGGTAACCCATGTGCCGCCTGAGTCCAACATGAAATCTGGGTAACCAGTGTGGTGGGTGGTGGCTCTACCACCGAGTCGCTAGGCCGGCACTCTGAGCAAGTCACTTAAAGGATATCTAAACCCACCAAACTGCCTTTTCAGCAGTCAGGAAAACAAACGCATAATGCAGGGCTTCAGCATGTTCTAGGCATTCCTTTTCAACCTGAAAGCATTTTACTACATTGTTGTAACAATTAAAAATTTGTAAATAGAACTGCATCTCGAATTTCCTGCTCCTGAGTCCACCTAAAGTGTTTGCCAACATCAGGACACCGTGACCACATTGGAGCAAGAGACCTGTAGCTGTGTTACTCGGTTGTGCTGTTAGAAATGGCCAGATGGGGCACATGTCCTGGTAAAACTCTGGAGTGCCCAAGCTGTGGTACAGAAGTGCTGCATGGCTGACAACACACACAAGACTGAAAGTCCGCCTGCGTGCCCAGTCACATGTCCTCTGTACCCTACATGTACCCAAGTCACATGGCCTCTGTACCCAGCATGTGCCTCAGTCACATGGCCTCTGTACCCTGCATGTGCCTCAGTCACATGGCCTCTGTATACTGCATGTGCCCCAGTCACATGGCCTCTGTACCCAGCATGTGCCTCAGTCACATGGCCTCTGTACCCTGCATGTGCCCCAGTCACATGGCCTCTGTACCCTGCATGTGCCTCAGTCACATGGCCTCTGTACCTTGCGTGTGCCCCAATCACATGGCCTCTGTACCCAGCATGTGCCCCAGTCACATGGCCTCTGTACCCTGCATATACCCCAGTCACATGGCCTCTATACCCTGCATGTGCCCCAGTCACATGAACTTTGTACCCAGCATGTGCCCCAGTCACATCGCCTCTATGTCCTACATGTGCCCAGCCACATGGCCTCTGTATACTGCATGTGCCTCAGTCACATGGCCTCTGTACCCAGCATGTGCCCCAGTCACATGGCCTCTGTACCCAGCATGTGCCCCAGTCACATGGCCTCTGTATACTGCATGTGCCCCAGTCACATGGCCTCTGTACCCTGCATGTGCCTCAGTCACATGGCCTCTGTACCCAGCATGTGCCCCAATCACATGGCCTCTGTACCCAGCATGTGCCCCAGTCATATGGCCTCTGTACCCTGCATATACCCCAGTCACATGGCCTCTGTACCCTGCATGTGCCTCAGTCACATGGCCTCTGTACCCAGCATGTGCCCCAGTCACATGACCTCTGTACCTTGCGTGTGCCCCAGTCACATGGCCTCTGTACCCAGCATGTGCCCCAGTCACATGGTCTCTGTACCCTGCATGTGCCTCAGTCACATGGCCTCTGTACCCTGCATGTGCCTCAGTCACATGGCCTCTGTACCCTGCATGTGCCCCAGTCGCATGGCCTCTGTACCCTGCATGTGCCCCAGTCACATGAACTTTGTACCTAGCATGTGCCCCAGTCACATCGCCTCCATATACTGTATGTGCTGCAGTCACATGGCCTCTGTATACTGTATGCACCCCAGTCACATGGCCTCTGTATACTGCATGTGCCCCAGTCACATCACCTCCATATACTGTATGTGCTGCTGTCACATGGTCTCTGTATACTGCATGCACCCCAGTCACATGGCCTCTGTATACTGCATGTGCTGCAGTCACATGGCCTCTGTATACTGCATGTGCTGCAGTCACATGGCATCTGTATACTGCATGTGCCCCTATCACATAGCCTCTGTATACTGCATGTACCCCAGTCACATGGCCTCTGTATACTGTATGTGCTGCAGTCATTCCTTATTCCTAGAGTCAACAGTGGCATATCTGTACCTTATGATACAGTGCAGTTATTCATAGCCAAGTGCCCTGTTCTGATCATTTCTTGATTAAGAAAATGCAGGGTCAGTACTGCACATTTCCCTACAACAATGGCAGGACCACACTTTAGAGCCTGAGATGGTGTCAGGGAGCACAAACTGTGTTAGGCTATGGAGCATGGAATTAAGTGGTACTACAACGGAGCTGGGTTATTAAAAAAAAACAAAAAAACACGGGGGGCAGCTGATCAAGTTGGTAGTCTTTGACTGGAGGTGTTTTACTAGTTTGTGCAGTTTTCCTTAACAAAAGAAAGGCAAACAGGCTGTTTATTAAACATGACTAGGTGGGCCAAGCGGTCCTTATCTGCTGTCAAAGTCTATGTTTCTATGACAAAAAAAGTAAATTGGAAATTAACAAAAAGACACAGCATTAGCAACTGATCTACAGTCAGCTCTCTTCACAAACTGATCTCTTAATTAGCAGCAATTACGGCAATTAGCATGCAAATGAGGTGCTAATTAAATAAAAAAAGCAAGATAAATATTGATGTTAATTTGTACACTGAACTTTATAAAAAGAGGAGGAAGCCACGCAGTGGAGAAGCGCTCTTGAAAAATTAATAATTCTGAATTAACCCCCTCCCATATGTGAAATGACTCAGGAGTGCTTAGAAATTAAAACAATGGCTGCTGAGAGCTGTTGAGATTAGTTTTTTTCCCACTTATGATGTTGAAATCGCTCCAGGCACTTCAGAAAGAGTGATGTTTATGACAGATGGCACTGCAAGGAGAACTGTGAAAAAAAAAATTAAGCAATAATGGTCCCCCCCCCATTCATTGTTGCGTTGTTGTCCCAAGGCAGAAAGTGAAGGGCAAAACATGTATCAATCTCATTCAAAATACAGCGTGCTTCAATCTATAGAGGAGACATAATGAGCTGAAGTAGAATAACCATATATATATATATATATATATATATATATATATATATATATATAGAGTATACCCTTCAGTAAAAATAAATTCCACAATATAAAAAGTGATATTCAGCCATTATGATATACAAATGCTGAGGACAATACAAATTGTTGAAATATCTGAAATATTTTCCCAGTTTGTATGTCATCAGTGTGATATCTCAGCAGTTTGTATGTCATAAATTAATTAACCAGTGGAGAGCAACTCTCCTAGTGCTTGATGACATCATGATAGCCAGGTGCAGCACTGAAAAGGCAACTGAATTCAAAGAGCCTTGGTTGGCTCTGTGGTGCTGGATGCAGGACTGAGTCAAGCTTTTCTTTCCACCTTTCTCCATTCATCCCCTCTTCTAGTGATGGTGATGGATGCCTCAGGTTCGGGATGGGGTGCTCATCTGGACCTCTTGCGGACTCAGGGTCATTGGTCCCTCTTGGATATGGTTCTACACAGCAACATGCTGGAGATGAGGGCTATTCTGCTTGGCCTACAAACCTTCACTACCTTCCTGTTGGGTCCCTAGCTGTTGATCGATACATACAACACTTCGGTGATGTACTGCATCAACTACCAAGGCAGAGTCCTCTCGTATCCTCTCTGCAGACGGGCAGTGACAGTCTGGACACTGGGACATGGAACATGACATGTTCCTGTTGGCCTTCTTCTGCCCCATTCCCTCAGTGGCCTAGCGGATTATCTCAGCAGGTCCCAGGCACTCTGCCTTGAATGGGAGTTGTTGGACTCCATCGTAGGCAACCTCTTTGTAAAGTGGGGTAATCAAGAACGTGACCTCATTGCATCTCCACACAGTGCAGAACTGCCACTTTTCTACTAGCTCACCGGAGGACTTGAAGTTTTTTGGTGAGGCGTGTTGTCTCTCTCTTGGAAAGGGAGGTTCAGGTACAAATTTCCTCCATTCCTTCTGATACAGAGAGTTCTGGTCAAGTTGTGAGTAGAGTCGACCACTCTGAGTATGACCAGATTTGTCTGTACTGGTCCAGACATGTCTGGTTCCCTCTGCTTCAGCAATTAGCAGTAGGACCCCCTCAAACTCATTTTCTCTATGAGCGGGACTTCTGACATAGGAGGAGGGCTCTCTGATGCATCCGGATCGTCGATCCCTGAACCTCCACACTGGGTTCCTGAGGACGTACAGTTCTCCTGCTTTTGGCTTTCCCTAGCTGCTGCTGCTGTTTGCTGGCGGCTTGTAAGCCATCTACTAGACACACCTACTCACAGAAATAGAAGCATTTTTTGATCTGGTGTACTGCTGTCAGCTGGACCCCTTTACATGTCCAGTCGGTCAAGTTATGGACCACCTCCTGTCCATTACGGATGTGGGCCTTGGGTATTTCTCAGGAAAGGTTCACTTACCTGCGGTGTCAGCTTTTCATGCCCTCACCGACAGCAAGACAGTGACCCAGCTTGAGGTGTTTCTTACAAGTTTTTCAGAGGTGTTGTGCTTCTGCACCCCTGGTAAGGGTGTTTGAATACCTTATTTGGAATATTCAGCAAGCATATGCTTTGTTATTCATTATTCAGCCGTTGGAACTGGCTGTTAGACTACAAGATCTCCTGAGTCTTCCTGTCCAATCAGAGGCCACTTGGGAAGCTTAGTGAAGGCAGATCATGTGACCCAGCACTTACAGAAGCTTCGGGCTGGAGAGGCAGATGTCTTGAGCTGCTGCAGAGAAAGAATCTACTTCCATCTACTTGTTAAAACTACACAAAAAAAATCAGAAATCTTGACATTTTTTGTTCCCACTCTAAATGCCAAGCTAGAGAGGATAATTTGTGTTACACTTTTGTGTGTTAACGTTCACTGTTTCTCAGGAGAACTGCTAGGAGTGTTTTTTCCCTACATACTAGGCCTGTTCTTGCTTTGCAAGCAAAAGCAATCTGTCATAGCCTGGCCGATAAGAGGGGAGTGTTACTGTTATTATTTTGTTATCTCTTTCTTACATGCAATTATGTATTGTGAAAGTACATCTTACTTCCCTTCACTTGTTAAAATTAATCAAAAAAGCAGAAATCTTGACAGCTTTGCTCCTTTTCTAAATCGCAAGCTAGAGGAGAGGGTAACCTTTGTCGCACTGTTGTGTGATAATTAGTGTTGCTCAGACAGTATCCTAGAAATTAAGATACCAACAGATACCTCCCATTTGGCCCGATAGTTGCTGTGGTAGGACATGTTATCTGACCATGCTACATAGGTTACATAGGTTTTAGCAGTGCATAGTAGACCGAAGTCCATGGAGCTCGCCGCTTAATCTAACTATATCCCTGGATTTTATTTTGTATCAGGTAATTGTGGAGTAGTGTCTTGAACTTTGACATACTATCACTTTCCCCCACCTCAGCCGGGAGGCTGTTCCATAGCTTAACCACTCTAATGCCAAACCAGTGTTTCCTCCTATTTGTATTAAATCTCTCTCCTAATATTTGTACCGTGCGGGTTCTGGTACTGTACCTTTTACCCTGATGTTTAAGCCGAGTTGTTCTCTCAGATCTGACTCCTGTGTTGCTCTGTACACCAGGCGCGTCTCCCCTCAGTCTCCTGAACTCCAGGGAGTACATATCCAGCTATGCCAGACTCTCCTCGTAGCCCATCTCCTCCATATACAGAATCAGCCATGTGGCCTTCCTTTGTATCTTTTCTAAAGCATGTATGTGCAATTTATATCCCGGGGACCAGAGCTGTGTACAGTAATCCAAATGGGGACTCACCAATGATATATACAGTGGCATGATTACTTGTCTATCCCTACTCTTGATGTGTCTTATGATACAATGCAAAATCCTTACAGCTTTTTTGACTATCATATTGTTATGTTGTTTAATGTTAAGAGCATGGGTAATTCTAATATCCAGATCTCTTTTATCTGTCACCATTCTCAGGATATTTCCATTTAACTTGTATGGTATTTTTAGATTTCCTCTACCTAGATGTATTACGGTGAATTTGTCTGAGTTAAAGGACAAGCTGTATTTGTTTGACCACTCTTCCATCTCATACAATGCTTCCTGCAATGTGGCAGCTTCCTCAATGCTGTTAACTATTCTACCAAGCCTCATATCGTCAGCAAATTTTGATAGCCATGCCTCACCTTTACAGGTCAGTGATGAAATATGAATGTTAAATAAGCAAGGCTCCAGTACCGAACTCTGGGGCACCCCGCTAGACACACCTGACCCTTTGGAGTATGTGCCCCTAATGTACACCTTCTGCTTTCTATCAGAGAGCCATGAAGCTATCCATCTGGTTATGTTCTCCGGGATGCTGCATTCTATGAGGGTATCCAGTAGTTCCCCATGTGGGACCCTGTTGAACACTTTAGAAAAATCTAGGAAAATAACATTGACTGAATCCGAGTTCTCCAGTGCCCTACCAACCCTACCGTAAAATTCCCAAAGATTAGCTTGACAGAACCGTCCCTTCTTGAAGCCGTGCCATGGATCCTACCCTCCAGGATCCAGTGCATGGAACTTACAAATGTTGTGAATCCTGTGGATCCTAGCAACAGATCAAGCTTGGCTCCTAACTATCTGACCTAGGATCCCTGGATCTGATCTAGGATCCATCACTATCTGACCTCAGATCCTATCTGACCTCAGATCCCTGGATCTGATCTAGGATCCATCACTATCTGACCTCAGATCCTAACTATCTGACCTAGGATCCCTGGATCTGATCTAGGATCCATCACTATCTGACCTCAGATCCTAACTATCTGACCTAGGATCCATGCCTATCTGACCTCAGATCCTAACTATCTGACCTAGGATCCCTGGATCTGATCTAGGATCCATCGCTATCTGACCTCAGATCGTAACTATCTGACCTAGAATCCCTGGATCCTAACCAGGATCCATCACTGACCCTGGTTCCTGCATCTGTCTTTGGTAGGATTTCTGGTAGGATCCTAGGTAGGATACCAGCACTATCTGACAGATAGTGATATAATCCACAAAAGCACTGTCTATGCAACACTAGTGATAATTCAGATTATCAGTATTTCTCAGGAGAACTGCAAGGAAAATGGCTTTTTTTCCTCTAAAAATTAAACAGATATATATATATATTTGTACTACTAGACCAGTTTTCTGCTCTGCAAGCAAGACTCAGTCACAGTCCTAGTGCAATTCCTCCTTATTTTGGTATAACGATAAAGAAGCTGTCATTAAGTGTAGTAGTGTAGAGAGGCCACTCACTCAGTCAGGAGCTGCAATTAGCACAAAGTCAAAAAATAACAGATTCCAGTATTAAGTTGTTAATTTTTTTCCCTTAAAAACACACACATTATCCCCAGCGTTTCACTGATGGGGTTTGTTTAGGGGAGTGTTTTAACTGTAATGTCATCATTTTACTATCCCTTTCTTACTTGTTATAATTTATTTATCAAATAAAACAGGTTGCCTGGTTTTATGGTTCATTTCTTTTTTACATCATTTCATTTCATTTTCAAGGTGCGCCCAAGGGCAGGGCCTCACAGAACATTTTTTCTGAAACACCATGTTAGTCTGGCTTGCAGGGATCCCTAACCCACTAGGAGACCAACACGGCGCAGTCAGAATGTGTTTGTTGTGTGGCTGCCCCGATGGGCCAGGTTCAGGACGAGCAGAGCTGGGCTGGCACTGTGTGGTGTAATGGGTCCCAGACTGGAAAACCTCCCTGCTGTCTCAATGATGGCTCATAGAGCCTGAACAGGGTATATCCCTTTCCGTGTCCGATTACAGGGCAAGGTATATCCCTTTGAGGGTACATCCCTATCTGATTACATGTTATATCCCTGGTGGAGGGCAGCAGGGGAAAGTTTAAAAAAATGTTTTAGTTTCTAAAATTAAAAAAAAAAAGCTAGCCAGTAGCACTGCAGTACTGTCAGTAGTGCTAATTATGCCGACGAATGGACCTTGGTTGCTCAGGGGCTAGCCAGGTAAAATAGCAATACAGGCAGCCTTGCAAGCAAGAAAGGGATAGCATAATGATGAAAGCAGTAAAAATAGTCCCCTAAACAAACAGTATCTGCAAAACGTTGGGACTGGGAAGTAATAAGATTTGGGAAATGTTTTTTTGTAGGCTTTCTGCAAAAGTGGAGTGGTGAGTGGTGCATTGTGCAATGCACCCAGTTTCACAACCTCATTATTATGAAGTCAAAACACGAGCAGCAAGTTACTAGCACTCGCTGAGTTTTGATTTACCTTGGGGCTGTTATAGCTGTGTTTTTGGTCAGCATCCTTGCTGTTTCTAAGATATATGATAATAACATGTATTAAAACAACAAGAAGAGAAGTCACATCTGGTTCACAAAAAGTTAGTGTATTTAATTATATTTTAGAAAATGGGCACCAGAAAAGCTCCTTTCTGATTGGCTAAAACACCCTTAGACCTGGGCTGTCATTTCTCGACAACGTCCTCACAATAGCAAGTGCCACTTTTGGGTGCCCCATTACTTAAGGAATCCTGGGACCACCCAAATGGCAAAACTCACCAGCCACCGCGTTTTCCCTGCTCATGATATGAGAACTCCTGCATGATTTGAGGTCGGTGTTTCAGGAGCCTATGAAAATATGAGAGTGCTGTATAGTGGTTTTTATACTGACTCATACAAATATATTTTTTAAGAAAACCAAGGCTAACCTTTCCAAAATTTACATTTTAAAAAGTGAAACTCTGAGCATTCGTGCGTGCCGCACGTGCACAGAGACCATCCTGGTTTCACTTTCTAAAAGTTAAATTTTGGAGAAGTTAGCTCTTAGTTTTGTTAAACAATATATTTCTAGGACTTAGTATAAAAAACACTATACAGCACTCTCATACTTTTATAGCCTCCCGAAATGCTGATCTCGAGTCCTCGTCATTTCATGCTACTGCAATGTCAGCAACCGGAGGCACCAAGCAGACCACATTATTTCAGTCCTGACAACTTATTCATATAAGGCTCCCAAAAAATGTCATCTTAATGGGGAAAAAAACACTGACTCGGACTTTATTCAACAGAAAGAGAAATGAAACGGCCATATGAAGGACCACAGAACATGACAGTGTCCCTAGAGAACATGTTCATCTAAAAAAACGCTAAAAAAAAAAAAACAGCAGTGCCTTCCACAGGTAATTATACTAATACAGGAATTACTTCACTACAACTGTTACTTTTAATAGTTTTTTTTTTATTTTTTAAAAATACATTTTTTATTTTTGTATATATTTTTAAAAAGTCACCGACAGCCCATTTTCTAAGTGTAATAATACTCTCCAGGGTGGGCATTATGGGGTATAATGGACCTTCCAGGGGATATAAGGCCCTCCGCCTGCAGCATTGGGCCTCATTACACCCCTGGGCGGTCCATTATCTCCCAATAACACCCACCCTGTTGGGTATTATTACTTAAACAACGTGTACGGACTTAATGCTCCCGGACATTTGGTGGCAGACACAAGATTGCGATCAGTTGGTCGAGAGGACAAAATATAGCCACAATAATAGCCAGTATTTCTAGGAGTCGGAGAAGTCTCACTGTCAACCAATAATCAAGCCTGACTAAATAAATTCTCAGGAAAAAAAAATAAAATCTCTTCTTGGGCATGAACCCAAGCCACCAACAATAGAAAAAATGTCCCCAAACTGATTGCATTTCAGTTAGACTAGTTGCCTTTCTCTTTGTTTCAGACAGCAACTAAGTTACAAAAACCTTAAATTTCTAAGCCAAATAAACTCCTGAAAAATCTTCCTCCTTTAATGTGAATTTCCCAGTTTATGAAGGAAAGATATGCCTTGTATTTTTTTGTAACTGATATCGGCGAAAGTCCATCTCTGTAACTATTATAATATTCTGAGCTGTCATTCTGGAAGTGGAAGGAATCCTGTTTTGGCCTCGCCAGGGTAGTCAACCGAACCCTTCCACTTCCTGGTCTATCGATCCACCCTGATCTGCCCCTTACTTTGTCATGTAATAATGTGTGCCTAGGGAGAGCATGCGGGTGCACTCCATTAAAGTCCATGGGGACAGTTTTAAGAACTTTTATGTACAGTAATGGCCATTTGATGATTAATCAAGGGCACTGGTTTCGTATGCTGGTTCTCTTGGATGCGCTGACAATAGACAGTTGACTGGACCTTGCTGTCTGGCACAATGCTCTTACATTCACTGCTTATGTGCTCACCCTACAGCTCTCTGCTGCACTTTGTAGGAAGTTGCCAGGGTTGATGTCATGATGGCCACATTTTTCTTCTCCTTCTGTTGTGACCACCTCACCACCATTCTGCACCCACACTGGCGAGGAGCGACTCGACTGCAACTTATGCACTAACGTGCAAGGTGTAGAGGCATATGGACATTGTGCCGCGTATTTATTCACCGCGGACAGGGCGTTGCGAGCAAAATGAAGAATCTCACTAATGTTGCCCATATACAGCTCGCAGTCAAATTGTCGATACGGCGACAAAATGCTTGCGACCATTTAACAGAGACCTTTCTCACTGCAGTTCAGTAATGCCCAGTTATTCCCACAAATGTGCAAAAGAGTACCTTCTACATTCCTCCATTATTTTCAGACTTCAGGTTTTCTTTACACTTTCGTTCATTCATGCAGCATTTTCAGACGTTTTAAGTCACTATGTCAGGACTTTGCAGGTACTGTTATCACCCACAGCTAGCCAGGCCTGCCATGCCATGCAGGCCACACATCCTTCCAGCTCCACTATAGTATCCAGAAATGGATGCCGTAAGAATGGTTAGGGCTGGATACTACTACCATTCTGAGAAAGTGGTTGTGGCCAGCTAACATTCAAAATATGAACTGCCAGCTTCAGAACAAGCTCTTTGGTATCAAACTGGCAGTAAGGACATTGGGCTATGTGAGGATGGAGGCAGGGGGTGGTGTTTTGCTGCCTTCTCCCAGCCGTCTGTTCCATATAAGTCCCCATGTTGGATGCTCCATTGCCCCACTGTGGTTGGCACTATTGCTGCTGATGTCATCAGCGGGGACCCAGTGGCATGCAGCACACTGTGTGTTATCGGAGGCAGTTGCTGCTCTATACTGCATATCTTGGACCTGACAGCATGGTAATTCACAACCTTGCTCCAGCAAGTTCCACAGAGTTTTCCTGCATAAAGCACTAAGTGTCCTTACATCAGCTAATGCCTCAGTCAGTTTATTATATGCACTCTCTGTTCTCTTCGAGTAGGGGTGCCTTCTTCACTCACACCTCAAGTCAGATCCTTTGAAATTCTTTGTCTTATTTCCTGTGTTTTCGACTAGACTACCACAGGTGTCCCATTTCTTTGTTAACAAATAGTATCATTGGGGGGTGACATCTTCAACTGGACTTCACACATATACCACATTTTTTTGTTGACATATAGTAACATGGAGGGAAAGACATCTTCGACTGGACTTGCATACATACCGCATTTCTTTGCTGACATATAGTAACATGGGGGACAGACATCTTCGACTGGACGTACACACATACCACATTTCTTTGTTGACATACAGTGACATGGGGAGAGGACATCTTTGACTGGACTTACACATGTACTGCATTTCTTTGCTGACATATAGTAATGTGGGGGACACAGATCTTTGACTGGACTTACACATGTAGCATATTTCTTTGATGACACATAAGTAGTAAAGGGGCAGGGTGGACACAATGGACCCCAACCCTAAATTACTATGTTACTATGTAGTTAATATAGTAACTGGAGGTCAGAAGGGACTCTAGGTTTAGTAGCTCTGTCCCCAAGTTCTTCCTAAGCAGGAATGAATAAGAATTAATGCGTACCTAGTTTAGGGGTTCCCCACACTGCATGTTTTTAAAGATGTGTTTGCGTAGCATCACATTACTCTGAACACAAGTAATTTCTGATATGCGCTGAGAACACTGAGCGGAATGTAGAAGTAGACACCTCAGAAAGGCGTGTTCTGTAAATTCGGCCTCTAGTATCCAAACTCAGCAGTGGGTTAACCCCACCCATCCCTCCCCTTCCATTTAGTGAATAACCACTACGGAGGGTTTCTCTTTTCCTCAGAATAAGGGGGGGGTTTGGCCATCCCAGTGGTGTGTTGCTGCCTTCCACCCACCACCGGTTTTCAAACTGGCAAATGCTGCTTTGCAAAACCTTAAAATCCATTTTTCCCAAGATTGAGGGCAAGTCAGAATGTTTTGCATAAAAATTTGGCACAACAAAATTGGTGCTGTTCTTTTATTGTTTGACAACTTGGCACAAAGTGTTTAACATAGAAACATAGACTTTGATGGCAGATAAGGACCACTTGGCCCACCTAATCTGCCTATTTCCCTACCTACAGGATAAGCTGCAGATCCTAGTTAACCAACAGCCTATTTCTTCCTACCCCCCACAAGAATTGCCTTATGTCTGTCCCATGCATTCTTGAATTCTCCCACAGTTTTAGACCTCACAACCTCCTCAAGAAGGCTGTTCCATGCGTCCACCACCCTCTCTGTGAAAAAATACTTCCTCACATTGCCCCTGAGCCATCCCCCCTCTGTCTTCAAATTGTGTCCCGTTGTTCTTGCAGTTTCATGAAGTAATTGGTGCTAAGTGGGGGCTTATGTAGATAATTGTCAGAAAGTGGGGGGTTGTGGTACAAATTTCCATAAAATGCTAAATTTACTGCAAACACTAAAACATAAGACGCAGAACAAACTTAGCTGCATTTCTCACTTGTGCAATGGTTAGACACAACAATAAAAAAAAAGACAAACAAATGACACCAGACTTTACCAATAATAAGAATACAAAAACTTTATTTATTTTAAAAGCGATTTCCCAGGAAAGACATAGTGAGCTGTGAAGCTCGTTTCCAGATGCATCCTGGGGGAGGGGGTAAGGGATAAGTACAAACAAGTAGAAGCAGAGTAATAACAATACAACATTACACAGTATGTACAATAATATACATCACCAGTAATAACAATACAACAATACACAGTATGTACAATAATATACATTACCAGTAATAACAATACAGCAATACACAGTGTGTACAATGATATACATTACCAGTAATAACAATACAACAATACACAGTATGTACAATAATATACATTACCAGTAATAACACAACAATACACAGTATGTACAATAATATACTCTACCAGTAATAACAATACACAGTGTGTACAATAATATACATTACCAGTAAAAATACAACAATACACAGTGTGTACAATAATATGCATTACCAGTAAAAACAATACACAGTATGTACAATAATATGCATTACCAGTAATAACAACACAACAATACACAGTGTGTACAATAATATACATTACCAGTAACTATACAATACACAGTATGTACAATAATATACTCTACCAGTAATAATACAATACACAGTGTGTACAATAATATGCATTACCAGTAATAATACAACAATACACAGTGTGTACAATAATATGCATTACCAGTAATAACAATACAACAATACACAGTATGTACAATAATATACATTACCAGTAATAACAATACAGCAATACACAGTGTGTACAATGATATACATTACCAGTAATAACAATACACAGTATGTACAATAATATGCATTACCAGTAATAACAATACACAGTATGTACAATAATATGCATTACCAGTAATAACAACACAACAATACACAGTGTGTACAATAATATACATTACCAGTAACAATACAATACACAGTATGTACAATAATATACTCTATCAGTAATAACAATACAATACACAGTGTGTACAATAATATGCATTACCAGTAATAATACAATACACAGTGTGTACAATAATATGCATTACCAGTAATAATACAATACACAGTATGTACAATAATATATATTACCAGTAATAATTCAATGATACAGATTATTGTACTTTCATACGGTGTAGTCACAAACTCCACAAAAAAGCAGAGGTGATGGCTTCCATACCAGTTTTGCATGTAGTTCATCATCAGGGGAGGGGAAGTGTACATACTGATGGCTGTTTAAGCCAGGAATTTAGCATGCTAAATCAGTGCAATAAAATGAATATAGTGCAAATACAGTGCAGGCAGCACACAATTCTAAGCCAGTGTTCAAAATTGGAATGGATTTGCATTCGTATTAACCATGTGACAGATACAATAAACATGGGTCAAAAGCCCATACCAATAATATATTCCAATAGGATGTCCAATAACTATTCCATAAAGACGTCACAAACTAATAAGGTTCTGCCCTAAAAAGCATGAGCTGATAGTATCCACATAAAATGCACATTGTTTTTAAAGTCACAACATCTTCTCTAGTAAGTTGTTATGCTGGAGGGGGCTACACTTGAAGGCAGGTGCTGCAGTAATTTTGTTGGTGGCATTCAGTACTGCACATGTGCCCTGCAAGGAAATAACAGACAGGGGAAACAATAGAAAAACAAAAGAGGACATACAATTAATTTTCTGAGAAAGGGACCTATGTCAAAACGATCAGTTAAACCTGGGCTTCCCAGAGCCCCGAAGATATAAGGCACTTTCACGCACAGGTTTCTGTAGCGGAATAACTGTTACAGAAACAGTATTCCGTTACATCCCTTGTGTGTAAAGTGCATCTGTTCCTGCCTCTCTTCAGAACGTGATGTGCAAGCGCATCTCTGGCTTTTGCGTTTGCACCGATGTTCCGTTTCACTGGCTGTGTAAAACAGCCATTCCGTAGCACTGCAGAAA
This sequence comes from Neoceratodus forsteri, assembly GCA_016271365.2. Taxonomy (NCBI): domain Eukaryota; kingdom Metazoa; phylum Chordata; order Ceratodontiformes; family Ceratodontidae; genus Neoceratodus; species Neoceratodus forsteri. The sequence continues at coordinate 448,761,522 of JADMNL010000024.1, forward strand.
CAGCCTATAGTGAGGCAAACTCTGTGGGGGCCAAACAAATGGAGGCAGGGTTGCTGGAATACCCGCTGTATGTAAGGAACACTGAACGCAACAGAGTACAACGGCACTACACAGGTAACGCTCGCTCCGTTTCTAAACCCTGTGTGTAAAAGCGCCTAGAGATCCAAAAGGCCAAATCCAAATCTCCTCTGCTCTTGCCCAGCTTTACCTTGTCTACTGCATGCACTGTACACCTGTGCTTCTCTGTGTTGCTCCCAAATTAAGTGACATGGACTGCCAGGGCATTGTTTCATCCCCCCATAACACTCCTGAGATGCCCCAGGGCAAGTGGTTTTACCCACATAAAAAAGCCTCACAAGTGCATGTGACAAGGCACATGACATTCTGGGTAACACACTTGGTAAACTGTAGGATGTCAAAAAAATTCAATCAATGTTCACAGTTGTGAACGTCTTTCAGGATATGAGGACAACATTTACAATTCCCACAGTTATAACAGCCATTTGGATGTGGTGGAAACCATGTATTAACTTTAGGTTTTTGTCTCTGCTGGAGATTATACACCAATTTCTCAGCCAAGTTCACCCCTCATCTGTAGACGATCCTAGAGGATGAAACAGTAGCCGAGTTCAGCCTTTCGTCTGACTGGAGTATATGCCAGTTCTCCCTCAATACTTTTTCAGTGGCTCCCACCTGCCTCGAGAAAATACTAATGAAGTTCAATCTTGTATCTTCCCCTTTCTCTCTATTATTTATAGTAAGTGAGCTCTGTCTGTCCCTCTGAAATGCCTCTTGCCTTGCTGTAACTACAATATTCCTACTGTATGTTGTTTCTTATCCTCAGAAATTGGGACTTGGAAATATTATTTTATTGTATGTCGGGTGGCAACTGGTTGCATGTAGGAAGGTATTTCTGTCGGTCTCCTTTCTATAGGGGTCAATACACAAAGTACCAATGACCAACTCCAGTTTCCCCCCCAAAAGGCACAATTCCAGTTTTCCTCCCAAAAGGCCTATTTCCAGGTTCCCCCAAAATAACTAATTCCATATTTCCCCCCAAAAGACCCATTACCTTTTCCATCCTTAATGCCTATTTCCAGTTTGCCTCTTGTAATGACCTTTTGTGCCCCTTTTTCCATGTTCACAGAAACCTGTGTGCACTGGCAATACCACCTGAGAGAATGGGGTTTGTTTGTAGGTCCTGAGATGCCCTTGAGGGCTGGTTGTGCCATGGAGGTGAGCCCACTCCCTAATTGGCTTTTAGGAAGGTGGCGCGGGGATGGGCATTGGCCATCCAGCACTGTACTTCCTTGATGGCCAACCGAAAAACCAGCATAGGTGTCGGCAGTGGAGGCAGGCAGTTATCCTGCACAGAGGAAGCGGGCAGCCACGGCAATCAGGATCATCCAGATGGGGAAAAATGAAGATAAGAAAGAGTAAAACTGGTGGGGGGATATAAAAAAACAGGAATACCAAAGTCCAGTTAGTGGGAATTATAGCCTCTTCCTAGTTTTAGATCCTTGCATGCCTTCCCTCCATGAAATAAGGTCTGAGAGGCTTTCCTTGGTTTTCACTTCAGCAACAAGCTGATGATTACACCCAGCCATTCCCACCCACCACACCGAATTTCTCCTTCTCTCCAGTACAATAGTTCTTGTGGGGTTATTGAGTGAGTTGTGATTTGATAACATTAATAGACTGAATCAGTGACTAGCAATTCAGCAATTTTATAAACCACTTTCCCTCCGACCTCACACCTCTTCCTTTATAAATCCTGACGTGAAAAAATCCCTGACGTTGGCACCTTCCTGCTACTCTTATTGATTACCTTTCCTTTCCAATCATATCTGCAAGAATGATGGTTCTTAAAGTTATTCGCAGAACAGCGGGCCTCCTGCGTATTGCTGACACTTGAGAAATTTAGGAAGTGGGGGTGGGGGAGAGAGAGAAGAGAAGAGAAGAGATCTATTTATTATCTGTTAGACTGTCAGCACCCAAAGAGTCTAGCCCAACAAACCAGAAAAGGGAGAACTGACTTCCAAACCAGTTGGTACAACTACAAGCTTTACCCCTGTGTAAGTAGGCCCTGGCCCATGACTGACTAGCCCAAATACAATGTGGACCACCAGAATGCCAGTGAAGGTGGCCCCTGTTGCACCAGATCCTTGATATCAAATGTTAAGCAAAGGTCCCTACTGTCAGTCACTTAATGGTTGTTCTGATGCTGTGGCAGGTTTCAGTAGAGCAGGGGCTATCACCTGCACTCTGCCCAGCATTTCCTCTCTATAACATGTTTTATTTGTTTATTTTATTCTTTGGTAACTGGGTAAAGCCCACTAGGCACAAGTGCCTGTTTTTAGGGGTGACCCTGAAGCACTGGGGAGGCTAAAGTGATTTGCTTAGAGTCACACAGTATGCAAGTGGAAGTTGTGGGAATCAGTCCCAGGTCTGCTGGATGTATCAAGCTCATTTACAGCGTGTTATACTAACCTCTAGGCTATACTGCCAGCCAATAGGTAGTAATACAGTGGGCTATGACTGTATATGTTATAGTGCACTTCATGACTGTTGCTTCTCTCTGTACAGTCACTGCGCTATCAGTATCTAGCCATTCTGCTTTGTGCCATCTGTGTTTCCTTCCCTGTGTATGTCTTATTCCCCGGGGTCGCACCTAGAAATGAGCCTTGGCTCAGTGTGCCATTCCTGGTTACCAAATTTTAAATAAAATAAATTCTTTTCTGTCATTGTCATCTGTTGGGAACTCTTTTGGCCCCGAATTTCATCCTCCTAAAAGAGCCAGCAGCTCAAGCTAAAGTGAAAAAGCTTGTCAGTCATTTGTTTTTTTTTACTTGAAATTTTCCTTCCTTTTGCAGAGGGCCAGGCTGTCCACTGACCTGTCCACAAGCCCCAGATCCCATGGACACCCACTAAAGTGGTCACCATTGGCCCTCAGATATCCACTGCATGTCACCTTCTGTACTGCCCCGATGTACCCTTCCTGGTGGGGCCAGCTGATCAGAAAGTTTCCTGACTAAATTGGAGACAGTGTAGTGATATTATCTGACTGAACGCCACCATTGATACCCCTTATTTTTTTATTGTGCACCCCACATCCCACCTTGAAAATGTAAAATCTACACTTTAAATTTTTTTTTTTTTTAATTTTCCTGTTTTCCCCCCTTCCCTCTTATTGGTGAGGATCTCCCTTTCCTGCCTCCACAAGCCCTGGAGTCCATAGACACCCACTAAAGTGGTCACCACTAACCCTCAGATATCCACTGCGTGCACCTTCTGTACTGTCCATGATGTACCTTTCCTGTTGGGGCCAGCTTGCCAAAACATTTCCTGACCAAATTGGAGAGAACATAGTGATATTATCTGACTGGGTACAACCATTTGTAACGCTTCTTTTTTTATTCGACACACCACATCCCACCTCGTCCACCAGGGGAATGGGCCAAGATGGAAGGCCATTCTTGCCAGTGAGAAGTGGTGTGGGATACCATCCATGTTTAGTAGAATAATCTAAATCTGGACGACTGCAGCCAGTACTGCTTTTCCTTTCACAGTATAAATAAAGGTCCGAAACAGATGAGCGACTGTTATCTAATGCTTAAAACAGACTCCATTTGTCAAATGCAGTTTGTTTTGTATAAGGTGCAGTTCCAGCCAACAAAATGCCACAGACCCACCTGTGTTCTGTGAGAATGACTCAAAAATGCAAAATTCACACTTTTCAAATTTTTTTCTCCTGTTTTTTTTCCCCCTTCCCTCTTTCTGGTGAGACTCACCCTTTACCACCCACCCCCCTCCTGACAAAGGGGCATTTGCCAAGGTGGAGGGAGAACCCAAGCAGTGACTCAGGACTCGGGATGTTACAGTATGAAAATGTCACGTATGATAACCGTGGAAGGTAATACCTTGTTTATTATTAATACTGTCGCATTACAATGAATGCTGTTTGAGGTGCGTTACTGTACATATTTGGGGATTGGTTTACAGAGGAGGGTTGTTTGACAGTCCAAGTCGGGGAGGCAGTATCCTGGAGCATCAGAGGTGGCAGGCCTAAAAATCACTGCATACAGTTGTGTACCATGAAATAATGTTTTTGTAGTATAGAAAATGACTCACTGTATCAATGCCATAAAGCATGGAACCATGACATCCCTAACCAGCTATTGGGTCAGTCTTGGTGGGGTTCTAGAATCCTGCATCAGCATGCTGTGCACTAGCTAGCATCCCTGGATATACAAGATGCACACCAGCACATACTGGTGCAACCCCAGCCACCACAGATACCTTCGTTTCGTTATGGTAGGACAGTATTTCCAGTTCAAAGTCTTGCCCTTGGGACTTTCCTTGGTTTCAAGAATCTTTTCAAAGTGCTTTGCAGTACTCACAGTATACCTGAGAAAGTTGCGACTCCAGGTCTTCTTGTATTTGGATGACTGACTAAGTTCAAGCTTGTCCAAATGTCCATGGGAGTCCTGCTGAACCCTTAGAAGTCTCAGGTAGAACCCTCCCAGCAGCTTTTGTTCACAGGAGCTGTTCTTGAGATGCCCCTTGGCCTGGGCCAGACTACAAGCAATCCTGTAGATAGCTACATCGTGGCAAATGCAGAACTGTGCAAGCCCACTCCATGCAATGTATGCTGGGTCTAATAGCCTTCTCAGTGTTCACAGTGCTCCTGGCACACTTGCACATGAGAACAACCCAGTGGATGCTCAGGGCACAATGGTCACAGGCATCATACCTTCAGAGTTACCCCATTCAGGTGACCAAACCTCTGCCAAGATCCCTGATGTGATGGTCAATGGAAGAAAACCTCCTTTCCCCTTCTTCCCACTGGAGCCGGAGGTGGTTCTTACCACAGCTACCTCTCTCCTGGGCTGGGGAGCTCACTGCCAGGGCCTTCAGACGCAAGCTGTCTGGGACCTATCAGAGACTCATCTCAACATCAGTGTGTTGGAGATGCGAGCAGTTTTGTATGGTCTAAAAGCTGTAGTGGACCACAAAAGAGTCCTCTTCTAGACAGACAAGTCCATCATGTGCTATATCAACAAACAAGGAGGAGCACACTCATACCCTCTCTGCAGGGAAGTGATGAGAATGTGGGAATGGTGCTTGGAGATCCTGCTCCAAGCAATCTATCTACCAGGAATCCAGAACACTCCGGCAGACAAGATCAGTCAAACAGAGGCCGATCTTCACAAGTTGTCACTAGCTCCAGACATTGTGAAATCACTATTCAATAAGTGGGGCACCCCAGATGTGGACCTTTTTGCATCCCCACTCAATGCAAAACTGCCTCCAGTCTACTCCAGAAATCCAGTACATGGCATTTTCTGTCAGGGTACATTCAGACAGCAATGGAAAAATCTATTTATGCTTTCTATCCAGTACGTCTCATCCAGAAAGTGTTGCTGATACTGGAGGCGACAGGGGGCAAGATGATCCTAGTAGCTCCCTGCTGGCCTTGGCAAATTCCTCTGTTGAACAGACTTTCAGTCAGTGAACTAAGGACTCTTCTGTACAGGACAGACTTGCTGATGCAAGGTTAGCTGGTCCATCCTAACCCGCTCTCCATCTTCAGGCTTGTCTTTTGAAGAGATACAAGTGAACAGGTATGTGGTATTGTAGAGGGTCTCTGAAATACTCTTGGCTACATGCAACTCTTCCACTAGAAAGACATACGCAGCCAAATGGAAAATATTTTCTATCTGGTGCTCCAAAACCTGCATGGACCCCTTTCAATGTCCACCTGGCGAGGTTCTGGAGTATTTACTGGACCTTTCTAATGCTGGCCTGCAGTATTCCACAGTAAAGGCCCAACTGTGTGCTATTTCAGCACACCATGTGTCTGTCGATACCTTCTGCTTGGCTTATCTTCCACTGTTTAAGAGGCGCCTCAGGGGTATCTTGCACACAAGGCCTCTCAGCAGAAAGACAGTGGCTGTTTGAGACATCAACTTGTGCTGGATGTGCTCACTCACAAGCCCTTTGAGTCTATTGCAACATGTGACATGAAATTTCTGACTTGGAAAGCAACATTCTGGAAGCTAACTCCTCTGCTCCCAGAGTATCTGAAGTCCTTGCTTTGGTCACAGATCCTTCATACACTGTTTTTCACAAAGATAAAGTAGTGCTTCACTCGTACCCCAAGTTTTTGTCTAAGGTGGTGTCAGAGTTCCATCTTAATCAGCCCTTAATCCTGTCTACCTACTTTGCCAACTTTCAGAATAAGGGAGAAAGGAGTCTCCACAAAGTGGATGTGAAGAGGGTCCTTAGGTTTTATCTAGACAGAACCAAGGATTTTAGACAATCCAAATGGCTTTTTAGCCTCGTTCACATGGCAAGAAATGTACATTGGTGCCATGTGATTCGTTGTGGCCAAGCTTGCAGAAACACTGTGGGGCAGCATTCAGACAGCATGGCCCTAGAGCACTGGAGAGATACTCCCTGAAGGTCCAGCATTTGGAGGCGGTTTTGGTGGGGAGGGAGCGGTCGAGGAGGGGTGACGGCGCCACAGGGATCGGGGATGGCTCCTCCGACCCAAGTTCAGCTAGAGATGTCTTTTGGTGCAGTATACATAGCTGGATTCGGGTAAGTGATTTTTTTTTTGTAAACCGGGGGCTAAAAATGGGAAAAAAACAGGGTCTGAAACTCGAGCCATGGCACTGGGTATACTCTTATTTACCCAGTATCACAGCATGATTCTCAGACCCTGTTATTTCCAGTTTTAAGCCCTCGGTTTACAAAAAGAATCACTTCCCTGAGTCCAGCTATGTATACTGCACCAAAAATCATCTTTAGCTGAACTCAGGTGGAAAAAAACAACAACTTTCCAACAAGTGAAAGAAACAGAGTGCAGTCTAGGAAAAGCCTGTCACAACACTGTGTGTGGTGCGCGTTGTTCAGATGGCCAAGTACAGTGGCACAGAACACCTGCACCACTATTTGAACTCAAGGAAACAGGGATCGGGGACAGAATGCAACGCAAGCCCCAAACAGTAAAACTGTGGCGTTCAGACGTGAACAGCAGCAACGATCTTGCTGCTGTACACCACAATGAACGCCGCAGGTCTGTCCATGGGAATGGGGCTTTTGTCTCCTTTGATCTTAACTGGAAGGGACAGTCTGTTACAATCAAGTGCATTTCTGCCTGGCTATTGAATTGCCTTCGCCACTGCTATGCTACAGCTCAGGTTAAATTGGAGGGCAGTATACATGCCCATTTCAGCAGAGTGGTTGCCACTTCCCTAGCAAAAATACACTCTATGCCTACTGGAGAAATTTGCAGAGCTGCAACTTGGAGCATGATGCACATGTTTACCAAGCACTTTGCTCTTGATGTCCATGCCAGGCAGTATGCCACCTTCGGTAGGACAGTTCTGAATGGATTGCTATCCTGCGTGAGCCCTGAACTCCATCCTCCCTAATCCGGGGGACTTCTCTGAGCTTGGTGCTCTGATCCACTAGTGGAATCAATATTAAAGATTGATTCTTGGAAGATAGTAAAATTATGTACTTACTGTAATTCTTGATCTTCCAGAATATCTCCTCCCTTGATTTACACTCCCGCGCCTGCCATCTCTAGGACTCACTCCAGTACTGTTGTGTTATGATCTTCACCCCTTTATACTTTGTTTGGGCTGTGAAGACACTGTGTTACTGGATTTGATGAGTTGTCTTACACGGGCCACCAGGACTATCTTATACTCTTAGGTGAAGTGCATAAGTTACTTATTAGATTTATGCTGCTCACCTCCTCACTGAGGGTACTGTGGCAGTTGGGGGCTGGTGCAGCTGTATACCAATGGGCACTTGTGTTCACATATGATGTCGTGTGCGCATTATGGTGCCTACCACATCACCAGCCCTCTGAGAAGTTCTGACTCCTGTAGGGTCCTAGTATCTCCAGATCAGAACCACCAGAGGGACTCAATGGTGTAACTATTCTGGAAGATCAAGAATTACAGTAAGCATGTGATTTTAATTTGTGCATCCCTCACCTCAGAAAAGGTTGGGCAATCCTGTTATTAAAGGAAGAAATCCATATTTTGGGGTATTGTAGTGCAGCCCCAAAGAACACACAGTGTGCACTACATAACTGTTCAGATTGTTCTCCTCAGAGCCTGACATGAGGAATGCAGACCCTGTCTGGCAGCATGTGTCTTTATTAGCTCATATAACCTCAGTACATTTTTGGCAGGGGGTGGAGCGTCCCACTGAGTGTTCTCCAAGAGCTGTCCAAACACACTAGGTATTGTGACAATGCTTAAAGGCAAAGTGTTTAAGTTATTTATTTATTTATTTATTTTTTTTTGGGGGGGGGGGGATAAATATTGGCATCAGGAAGAAAAATGTGCCTGTGAATTGTTTTAAATTCGCAAGCGAAACATTTTATTGTGGGATGTTGCTATGGGTTTTTTACCTATAAGAGGACAGGATAGTCTGGTGGACTGACCTTCAGCACTGCTAGATCAGTAGATTCAAATCTGGGGAAGGTCAGTAGTAAATAAAAAGCCGTTATCATCCAATGGCTATTCAGTGACCGATGTGAAATGAGCTGTGGTGTTCACTGTCCAGTTCCTACTGGACAGTTGTTCACATCGCAACACCCACCGTCACAATCGCCACTGATTGATCCACTTGTTAATTATCTGCGTCCCATGACTTTGAGATGCAGCAAATTAAAACTTCACTGGTAAAGTTGGTGCAGTGTCAGGATCTTCACGCTGCGTGTAGCGTGGCAACATTTCCAACTTAACCAACAACTTCTCTTGACAAAGTATTTTTTTGTAAATATCCCTTTTTAAACCTCTAAAGTCACCCCCCCACCCACTGTGAGCTACAGTTCCCTCCCATCACTCAGACCATTTATAGTTACATACTCCCACCCCTCTGCCCTCTAGCACCTACCTCCCTCTCTCCCACATTTTTAAATAATATGATATGTATCTCTTCCCTCATCCATGCCACACAGTCAAACATCACACCCCACCTTGTCTCTGTACCTGAAGCGTTAAAATAATGGTAACCCTTACCCTGAAGGGAAGTAGAACAGACTAGGCACTTATCACACCGACAATAAAAGTCCCATGCTGACTTTATGTTGGTCATATAGTTTATTAAAGTGCAAAAAGCAAGTTAGCAGAGACTCTAGCAAATTCCCAACATTTTGCATGCCTAGCGTGCACTTTGTCGAGGTGCCTTGACAAGGCACATGCTTGACATGCAAAACGTTGGGATTTGTACAACATAAAGTCAGCCTGAGACTTTTATTGTTGGTAAGACATGAGCCTGGTCTGTTCTGTGTTCCTCTAACCTGACCTTTGACCGAGAGCACCATCATACCAGGAACGATCCTGTTTTGTGCTCTAACCCTTACACTACCCACCCTCTAGCTCCCGGTCTCCTGCCTCTTCCTCCCCCATGCGCCCCAGGTAGTCAAGGGATACATATAAATTAATTTTTAAACCTGTAAAAAAGAAAATGGATCCACACTGGAGTGAATGTGCTCGCTCATCACTGTCCTACAGCAGAATGAATGAACGATAGCATGCTTACTTAAAGTAACACCTAATTTGCTGACAAGAGGCAAGACCAAGGACTGAACATGCATGGAAACTAAAGTGCCATCCGTCCGTTACCATCCATGTACCTTATGTATTCTTAAATTGTCTCCCTGTCACAACCCTGAAATGTCTGTCTATTGTGTACCAGAAGCTATTTACAACCTTACAATACTTGAAATGTCTGTTTATTGTTTACCTGAAGCTGTGTACAACCTTACCCAGTCTGTAACTGTCTCTATAGTTCTTTGTAATCTCCCGGGTCGCACCTGAAAATAGGCATCTGTTTTGTCTAGTGTGCTTACCTGGTTAACAAAAGCTAAATTAATAAATAAGTTAGAGGTGGTCCCCTCATCACAGGGCTGAGAAATGCTTGGTGTGGCAATGTGTGTGTATGTGGTTGGAAGGGGAGCTTGCCCTGTTGCTGCAGGTACTGTATGTGCCGTATCCCTCATGCAGATTAACAGGAGACATCAGTCCCCAGTTCTGCCAAGCTGCCATGTTTCACTCACACACACACACGCGCACACACACGCACACACACACAAACACATATAAAAGAATCCACTACAAGCTAGTCTGGTGACTTGGTAGTAGAGCAACTGCCCACCATGCTGGTGACTCGAGTTCAGGAGCAGACTTGGGTCACATGGGGGTTGGCTGGGGGGAAGGATTGAGCATCTGATTGACTGTTCTCCTCTTCTGGGGAGAGGAGACTTGCTACACTGCACTTACACTGCTGCCAAGTGGAGTCTTGGTGGTGGGGGGATGGCCAGTGACAAACATGCGGTGCTTGAGGGCTTCCACCTGCACACACACTGACATCATTGCATTGCATTGGTTCAGGGGAGAAAGCAGGAGGAGAAAATGATGATGTTGGCAGGATGAAGCCTGGCCCGCTCCAGAACAGCACCACCACCCTGACAAGGCCATGAACCTGGAGGAGGATGTCGGGGGGGAGGATGGCCTTGACCCTCCAGCCCACCATGGGGGTAAATCAGTGTTGGATACTATGGCTGGTAAATTCGGGAGGAGGTGGTCACTGACTGGGGGTGCAGGAGCTGAAGGCAGGCATCAGGGGATAAAAACCTTGATAAAAAAAAAAATAGAGAACCCACTACAAAAGTAAACAAATTCTGTCCAGAGCCGGTATGGCTGCAGCCGAGATTGAGGGTGAGACATACCACTGTCCACCATGTCCAAGATGGTGGCCAGAGTTCTCTGCGCATGTGCGACAACTCATGCATGCACACTGAACTCCGACGGCATGGTCCACTGTGTACAAGATGGCCCTTGGAGCCCAGTGTACAATGCACTAGTCACCGCTTATGCACAGAGAACTCCGTCCTCCATCTTGGACATGGCGGATAGTGCCGTGTTCCGCCGGTACCGATGGACAAAATAGTGCAGTGAATGCACAGTGATTGCTGTTCACCTTCGCTATTTAACAAGTCCGTTCGGTATCCAGAAAGCTCCCGTTTCTCTACTATGCTCACAAGATGTCTGCAGGGTTATGCCCACTGCAGCTGTAAAAAAAACAGGGTTGTTCTTAGATGATGTGTGCATGAAAAGGAAAACATTTTTATACAGCAGCCAAAAGACTTCTGCCTTTTCCTGCCAGAAGAGGAAGAAAGAGTACTGGCCGTAGTCACCCTCTGTGAGATCTGCCATGAAATCTCTGGTCTCCAGAATCTGGGAGCCCTCACCATCATCTTCAGTGTCACCAAGGGCCCCTGGTTCTAGGAGGACAGAGTCTAGGGCCCAGAGCCCCCTGTCAGTAAGTGGTGACTGTGGTGGGTAGTCCCACCTTTGGGCGGCTCCTGTGGAGCAGTGGGTGCAGTGTCGTGTCCATATACCTTTGCTGGTGGATTCGGTTTCTGGCCCTTTGGAGTCAGTGGAACTGGAGCTATTGGGGCTGTTGGGCCAGATAGAATGTTTGTCTCCAGTCCTAGGGTCCTTGCCGGTGACTTTGCCATGGATTTGCTATCCCACTGGCCACATCCCTATCCCAGTTTCGGTACAGGACCAGCTGCGGTGCCATCTTCATCACATGGGTGCCAGCTGGGTCATTGATGCTGGTTCTGGTGCTGGTCTCTCCTGGTGCCAGGTGTGGCACTGAATGCAGCATTAAGTCTGGGACCGGGGCTGGTGTCACTGGTGTTACCACAGCCTTGTCAGGCCTTCATAGGGGATCCTGCTCCAAGCAATCTCTCTACAATGTGTTTGGAACACTCTGGCAGACCAGCTTATTTGGCCTTTGGAGTACTCCAGATGTGGGCCTTTTTGTGTCCGCATTCAGTGCCAACTGCTTTAGTCCTGTTTCTACTCTGCTCCAGAAATCCAGGACACTGTTTTCCATCAGGATGCATTCAGACTGCAATGGCAAATTGTTTTGTATACATTCCCTCCAATCTCTCTCCTCAGAGATTACTGCTCAAACTGGAGGTGAAGGAGGCAAGATGATACTAGTGGCCCCCCACTGGCCTCTACAGTTACTGTTTCCTCTGTTGAATAGATTTTAGTCAACGACCGAGGATGCTACTACATGGGTTGGACTTATTGACACAGGGTCACCTAGTCCATCCCTACCTGTGCTAAGGAAAGAACAGGTACAAGGTATCTCAAAGGGACTCTGAAATACTTTTGGCAGCTCACATACACCTTCCACTAAGAAGGCATATACAGCCGAATGGAAAATATTTTCCATCTGGTGCTCCAAACCTGCATGGCCCCTTTTTAGTGCCACTTGACTGAGTTCTGGGGTACCTGCTAGAGCATTACGTTGCTAGTCTACAATATCCCACTGTAAGGGTCCATCTTGTGTGCTATTCAGCATACTGTGAGCCCATCGGTATCCTCTACATGGCACAACTGCCACTGTTCAAGAGGTTCCTCAAGGGCTTTTTTCTCACAAGGCCTCCCAGTAGGATGCCAGTGGCTGCCATGGTTATCTGCCTTGTACTAATGTACTCATTTACAAGCTCTTTGAGTCTTGTAATGTGTGACTTGGAAGTTTTTCACTTGGGAAGCATTTAGGTGGCCATCACCTCTGCTCTCAGAGTCTGAAGTCCATGCTTGGCCGCAGATCCTCTGTGTCTGTTTTCTATCAAATAAGGTAGTTCTCTGCACACATCCCAAGTTTCTTCTCAAGTGGTGTTGTTCCATCTTAACCATGCTACATTTTGCCTACCTACATTGCAAACATCCAGAATCAGGGAGCGAGATATCTCCACTATCTGGATGTTGAGGGATCTTAGGTTTCCTTGGTTGGACTAAGGACTTCACTATACAGTCTCCGTTGATCCTATCATGCAGGACAGCCCATTACAGTCAAGTGCATCTCCCAGATTGTGACTTGCCTTTGCCGCTGCTCCATGGCTAAGATTAAACTGGAGGGCAAGGTTCATGCCCTCTCCACTAGAGTGGTTGCCACATCCCTAGTTATCTTACATTTTGTGCCTATTGGAGAAATCTGCAGCACTGCAACTTGTAGCTCAGTGAACATTTTTTCTAGCACTATGCTGTGGATGTCCATACTAGCCAGCCCGCCATCTTGGCAAGACAATCCTAGATGGATTACTATCCTGAGTGAGCCTTCACCTCCAGGTTCCCTAGTCTAGGGGACTTTTCTGAGAATGGTACTCTGACCCACTAGTGAGAATCAAATGTGAAGAGTGATTTCTGAAAAATATGAAAATTATGTTCTTACCATAATTATTGATCTTTTAGGAATATCTTCCCCATTGATTCACATGCCTGCCCAGCACCCCCCTGACTCACTCCAATATGATTGGATTGGTCTTCTCCCCATTATGTTTGGGCTGTGGAGACGCTGTGTTACTGGATTGGTGGCCCTTTTTCTTGAGCCACCAATGCTATCTTATGCCCTTAGTTTAAGGGCATATGTACTTCTAATGCTATGCTTCATCTCCTCAATAAAAAAGGTACTGAGGTGGTTGGAGGCCGGCGTTGACTTAACCAGCCAGCCACGTGTGTGCATTCATGGCGCCGCGCATTCACACTGCTTTACTCAGTGCCTGCCCTCTGAAAGTTCTGGCTCCTGCTGGGTCCTAGCATCTCTGGCTTAAATCCACTAGTGTGAATCAGTGATGGTGATATTCCTAGAAGATCAAGAATTACAGTAAGAGTGTCATTTTCATTTCTTTCCACCATTGAGTGCACACTGTTGGAGTGCAGAACTACAGTTCGCCTTGTTGCTGCTTATTTTACTGTCACCGTCATTTTTTTTCATTTATGGTGTTGCCTGTTACTGTGATGCTGAAGCATGATTAAAAAGGAGGCCTAGTCATCGAATAAAGTCTGGCAACCACCTGTTATACGTCCTTGCCCCTGTGGGAAACCAGCGGCTGTTCCAGACTGGCATCAGTCCTGCGTGGCTTGTCTTAGACCAGAGCATGACATGGATATATGCCATGCCTGCTTCACAATGGACTGCCGTGCACTTGAGAATGAGAATACTGAGTGGGTCAGCCAGTCCCCAGTTTTGGAGGCAGGCCTTCAATGCATGTGTCCAAGACTAGTTCTCTTGGCCTTTCCCCTGGGCCTCTTCCGTGGACCTCTGGTTCTGTGGAAGTACAGAATTCTCCCCAACGTTACCATACTGAGGAGTTGAAGACTCCAGTGTGTGGGTCTGGTGGACAGCTGACTCCATGTGGGTGGTCGATTGAGAACCCTCTACAGTCTGCCTACCCTGAGCAGCAGATGTCTCCAGTGGTGAGGCTGTAGTCACTGGTGGAAACCTTGACATTATCTCCTGGTGTCACTTGTGCTGTTGTCATTGTTTGTGGTGACGAAGCAGCTGGTGGCACCAGAGACACCACTAGCCCCCCCTTCTAACACTAGAGTGTCAGGAGAGGGACTGGCACTGAGGCTGTTGTCCACACTACTGCCCGTTTGGATGTTGTCACCATCTATGGTGTTGCTAGTGACACTGAGGAAGGTGATGGCTCTGGACATGGTGACGGAGGTAGCGCAGGCAATTGTGCCAATCCTGGGTCAGGCTGAGTGTGAGATATTGATGACAGTGTCATCTCAGAGGTCATATCTGCCTCTGATATGGCCTGCAACACTGAGGAAGGTGATGGCTTCTGGCATGATGTTGAAGTTGGCACAGAGCACACGGTCAAGGACAGTGCCAGCCATGGAGACAGGATGACCCTGTATCTGAGGCTCACATTGATGCTGAGCCTGGTGCCAGAGGCAGCGCTGACTCAAGGTCAGATGATAGCCCGGAGATAGAGTTTTTTTCTGGAGCCATCAGGCATCTTTGTCACCAGTGAGACCAGCGTTGCCCTGTGGGACCTGTATGGCTCCACTGTCCTCACCTGGGGGTTTCCCCCATAGGCACTGACTGGGTCATTCCTTAGATGTAGGAGGACACCCTTCAGGCAAATCTCTAGGCCCCCCTCAGGCAAGGCCCCTATGCAGTTCAGACTCTCAACGCCCTCTAGGAGGGCCTCATCAATTCCTGGACAGGTTACCCTTGTTCATAGGCCCTGAGGGGCCATTAATATGGGTACAACACCGGGATTTCACTGGTACCTTAGAGAGCTGGAACAGGGAGTCTGACAGGTACCAGTACAGGCTTTTCTCTCTGGCACCAATGGCACCCAGAGAGCCAGAGTTGGTGCCTCATCTGCATCAATGTCCCCCTCAGAGGACAGTGAATCATCTGTCAACATTCCTTCAGCTGCTCAGTATGCTTTATATCAGTGATTCTTGGTGGAGATGCTCCAGTCACTTGACTTACATGCTTTTACAAGCCCGGATCCAGCAGCTCTGCTATTTGGACTCCTCAAAGTTCCTAGTCTTGATACTGCTATCATTCCTCCATGGCCCAGAGCCTTTGAGAAGGCATCCAGGGCAGTGTGGAAAAATCTCTCCTCCAACCCAAACATTCCCAAGGACCACCTCATGTGGTATCATGCACCCTCAGGGTCCACTAGTACCTCATCCTTCCATGGGGCTTGAAGTACTGCAGACTCAATCGGGTCACAACACCTCATGCATGACCAACCTCCAGAGGCAGATTCTGGTCAGGCGGATGCCCTTGGCAGGAAAACCTTTTCCTAGGCATGCATCCTAATGGGATTTCTGCACACCAGGTAAGGGCAAGGCACGGCACGGCAAATTTTATTTGAAAGACACCCATCCCGGAGGCTCTGGGCACCATACATATTAAAAGAGA
The DNA here is from genome assembly GCA_016271365.2 of Neoceratodus forsteri. Lineage (NCBI taxonomy): Eukaryota > Metazoa > Chordata > Ceratodontiformes > Ceratodontidae > Neoceratodus > Neoceratodus forsteri. The sequence goes on from JADMNL010000024.1 coordinate 448,777,305, forward strand.
TTCCGTGAACATACAAATATAAAAAATAAATAATACACTTTTAAACATCAATCTACATCATTAAATTTAAAATAATACCTTCAGCAGCAATAATAAACTTAAAGGAAGCCAAAATTATTTTAAATATCAAATTCGGAAATCAGATCAGAGATATACAACGCAGTCCAGGAAGGCCTGATTATATAAGAAGGCCTTAAGGCAGACCTTGAATACCTCAACAGAAAGGGCCTTCCTAACAGCTGGAGCAAGCGAATTCCACAGGACGGGGGCAACGACACTAAATGCTCTGTCGCCAGCTGTCTTCAACCTCGTCCTGGGAATCACAAGGAGGCCCCTAGAGGAGGAGTAGAGGGGGACGGACAGAGACAGCAGGAGTGAGAAGGTCCTTAAGGTAACCAGGGCCCAGGCCATGTAGGGCCTTAAAGGTGAGTAAGCCCACCTTAAAGAGGACCCTCCACCTGACCGGCAGCCAGTGCAGTTGACGCAGCACCAGGGTGATATGACAGTGCTTAGACTGTCCCGTCAACAATCTAGCCACTGCGTTCTGCACCAGCTGCAGTCAGCGCAGGGTACCCCTAGAGACCCGAGCTAGAGCGCATTACAGTAGTCAAGCCTGGACATCACAAAGGCATGTACCAAGGTGGCGAGGTCCAGTGGCAGCACTAGGGGCTTTATCCTGGCAACATTCCTCAGATGGTAAAAAACTAGAACGGACAACGGACGCCACCTGTAATTCAAGTGACAATCCGCTGTCAAGAATAATGCCAAGATCACATGCCCTAGAGGAGGCCTTCAATGGTACAGAGCCAAGAAAAAGCCCTGTCTCTGCACCAGAGGCCAACCTATCACGCCCTCTGTTCAACTCCACCACCAGTACCTCCGTCTTATCGGGGTTCAGTCGCAACCAGCTGGAGGCCATCCAGTCATTGATCTCAGCGAGGCAGCTGTTAAGCATTTCCACTGCACCAGATATTCTAATGGCAAAGGAAAGATACAGCTGGGTATCATCAGCATAGCAATGAAAACCCAGGCTGTACTTCCTAATGATCTCTCCTAGGGGAAGCATGTACCTGGTGAACAACATCGGTGACAAGACCAAACCCTGGGGAACTCCGCATGACAGGAGAGCAGGGGAAGAGGAGAAATTCCCCATCACAACCCTCTGTCTCCTGTTAGATAAAAAAGACTCAAACCAGCAGAGGACAGTGCCAGCGAGTCCACAGAGATCCCTTAGGCAGTCGAGTAACAATCGATGGTCCACCATATCAAATGCTGAAGAAAGATCGAGGAGAACCAGAATTGTCCTGTCCCCTCAATCTTTAGCCCTAAGGAGGTCACTGTGCACCCGAACAAGTGCAGATTCAGTGCTATGCTTCGCAGGAAATCCAGACTGGAGAGGCTTGTATAAATCATGGGCAACAAGATGCTCTTCCAGCTGAAGCGCCACCACCTTCTCCACAATCTTACCCAAAAATGGAAAATTGGAGATAGGACGGTAATTTGCCTTGATGTCAGGGTCCAAAGATTTTTTTTCAGAAGGGGTCTCACCAATGCCTCCTTCAAGACATCAGAAAAGACCCCCTCTGACAAGGAACACCGGACAATTAAGGCAAACACCGGACCAACAGAGTCAACACATCCCATTAAGAAATGAGTTGGCACCGGGTCCAGTTCATAAAAAGTGTGCCGAAGCTTGGAAGCAATCTCAATGACCTCAGCTGCCTCCACCAGTCTAAACTCACCCCAACCAGGTGGAGTGCTCTCCGGACACCCATAGCGACCACTGTTGGCCATCCTCTGGCCCACTGGCAGAATCCCCGCCTGATGGCAGACACCCTGTCCGAGAAGAACTGAGCAAACTCCTCACATAATGCATCCAAAAAGGCTACCTTTGGCTGTAGACAGGAAGGATGGAGAAGCCTGTCCACTGTCCAGAAGAGCACAGTTGGTCGGTTCCTCCCAGCAGCAATCTCCCTGGATAGGAACTCTGCCCTCTCATGGTTGATTGCCCCCTGGTATGCACCATAGTGCACTCGCAGGGCCAGTTTATCCATCTCCAGACCAGACCTCCACCAGCAGCGCTCTAATCTCTGACCCAAGGTCTTCATCACCTTGAGCTCCCTATCAAACCAAGGGGACCTCAAGTGAGAAGACCTGGGTCGTACATGGACCGGTGCAAGTGAGTCAAGCGCATCAGACAATGCCTTATTATAGGCATCAACTGCCGCGCCCACACCTCCAACGCATGCACTGCCCACACTAGATAGATCAGCCACCACCAAGAAACCCTCCTGGGCCAACCCACTTAAAAGGTGGTAGCTGACCATCTCAGCAGGGGGAGGGCTCTCAGGGGGTGCCCTGAATGAAAACTACACTGTGCAATGATCGGACCGCACAACCCGATCAATCCTGAGACTATTAATCTCAAGCCCCAGTGAGAACACCAGGTCCAATGTGTGACCACCCTGATGGGTCATTGAGGTAACTCCTTGCGCAAGGCCTAGAGATGACATCATCTGGAGGCAGTTATAACCAAGCCGAGATGATTCATCATTGGCCCAAACATTGAAGTCCCCCAGCACTAGACATCTGGGGGCTTCCAATGTTTCACCGATGACGAAATCGGCCACCTCCTACAGAAATTCTCCTGCCACCCCAGAAGGGCCGTAAATAAGAAGAATCCAGCAACCTGCACCCGGACCCCCACGAATGGCCACACACTCAAATAAATGTGGCGTTCTCACTGGGTGCAAGATGAAGCCAAGTTCGAATCTAAAACAGACGGTTACTCCCCCACCCCTGCTGTCCACTCTGGGGCAGTGCACTACGGTATATCTGGACAGGACGGCAGCCTCTAAAACCAGGCCAGCATCATCACCAATCCAGGTCTCCGTAATGCAAGCCAGATTGGCTGAAGAAAACCAAGTCTGCTATAATTGTGGTCTTGTTTTTGACCAATCTGGCATTGCAAAGCACTGCCCGCAGGGGACTGGTGGACAGTGCAGCCCCTCTAGTTACCTGCCCACTCAGTCTGGTGGGAACCCTGGTGACGGGAACTAAACACGTCTGGCCTCTCCCTAGAACCCGTCTAACTCCAGGGCGCCTTCTGCACCCCACTACCTCGATCCTGCCACCCCCTGCTGTGCACGGGGCACCCCAGCCTGATCAAATCACCCAGCTCCTCCCTATTCCAACCCCCCTACAGTACCTAGTTGCCTTTGAGAAAGGATTGACAGTCAATCCGAAACATGTCAGGCAAGACATTTTGTCTCGTTTGGTGTAATAAATTTTAACTTTTATTATTCTATGTGTTCCTCTCATGAGTTGGTGTGTGCCAGAACCTTTACTGCTTAGTACCTAGTTGCAGTAGCAGACACTGGGAGGCTAATAAAGGGCCATAGATTGAACAGCTGGGATGCCCCATACACAGTCCTAGCCTGCCCCAGGCCCTCATACCTTCCCCGACACAACCCTCCCGACTACGTATTCCTGGCCTCAAAAGTAACCAACCCACAAATACAACACAACACACACCACTCTCTATATAATTCTAAACCACACAGTCTCCACACACCATACACAATCACACCATCTTATATCAACAATAAACCCCCCAAACAAATAACCCAAATCCCAACAACTTCTTATAGCAGCATGCGAGTAAACAAATTTAAAGAGAAAAGTCAGTTTAGTTCCTCAGTCTTGTGAGCCTGTAGAGCTACCACCTCTCGAAATAAACCAAAAAACTTAGTCAAGTCCAATCTCTCACATTAAACTTGGTAAAGTCAGCAGAAATTAGATGCAATACGGGCAATCTCACTGCCTGCTTTAAATTATAATGGATCCGGGTAAAACCTTTAACCAGTTAGAATTTAGGAAAACCATAGATGTCCCAGCTCAAAAATCTTCTTGGAGTCTTCTTTAATACAGTTCTCTTTACAACCAGCATGATTATAGCTCCTATCCAACGACAACCATCTCCACGGTGCAAATGGACATCAATCAAGGGAGTTACAGGAATAAGGATCTCCCAGCACATCCCCTAGGAGGCAGTCACCTTAGTCAGCTAGACCCGCCACTATGATATCCAGGCCAGGACCAGCCTACCGCCGACCCTCTCCCGGACTACCTAGGATACTCTGCAGCTGATTCTGTCTCCCTCTGGCAGACCCGATACAAAATCTCCCGTGCGGGCGTGGGTTTTATTTTGTTGTTTACTTATATTTCACCAGGCACATCTTGGTTACTCTTAGCTAACCCTTTTTCTCCTGGCATGTAAGATGCCCTTTTTTCCTCATTTTGAATCTGCTTAGAAATTTTGTTTAAATCTGAAATTATTCAAAATAGTGATCCTTTGAATATGGCAGTACTCGGTTTAATCAATGGGCTCCGCTGGTTTTGAACACCCAGTGTTTGATATCACTTTTCTTGCAGCTAAAGTGAACTAGCATATAAAAGACACGCTGTTCACCTTATGGGACCATGGGTGTTTGAAAACGGCTGAGAATGCAGATAAAAACCTGGCAGTAGCCATATTAAAAGGAGCGATGGAGTGCCAGCCCATCGGTGCAATGGTTAGATTTCCGCTTGCGATGCTAGCGACCTGGGTTCAGTAACAGACCCAGGTGCTGGAGGGCCAGCCGGGGAGAGAGGGTTCGAGCGTCGAATGAATGCTCCTCTCTCAGGTGGAGCGCAGGAAGCGATCTGCGTTTAAGGACTCCCGGGCGGAGGCTGAGGGTTCAGCAATGCACTGGGTCCCATTAATGGGGATGGTGAACGTCAGCATACGCCTTGACATTTGTGGCATGCCACGCCCCGGGGGAGCAAACAGGAAAAGAGCCCCATGGCCGACTGGATGACGGTCACCAGCTCCCACTGCTGCGAGACCCCTAGCAGTCCACAGACCACCTCAGCAGCACCCAGGCTAAGAATTGCACTGGCTGCCCCACCAGTGCCTTCCCCCTCGGAGGAGAGTGACCCACCCAGCGAAGGGTTACGTCCGGGTTACCTAGGGGAGGGGCTGCAATGTAGGGTGATGGGTGGCTGCATCGGGGCAGTGTGGCAGTGAAAGGCATAGGAAAGGCCCAAAGGAGAGGCTGGCTGGGAGGCAAAAACCAAGGAGCGAGTGTTTTAATAGTTTCAAATCTAAAAAAAATACTAAAGCAGATTCAAAATGGACGGAAGGCCACCTCACAATACAGGCGACAAAGGCAATCTAAAATAAACTAAAAAGCTATAGATGAAAATACTCACTGTAACATACACTCCTGCTTTAATTTTATGTTTTCTTTCTCACCCTCTCATTGCTAAGCCTTCTGAAACTCAACCTCCCTCGATCTGTGTTTTAGTCTTCTGGTGCTTGTTTAATGGCTGGTGCAGCTGTTAATAGCTTGTAAAATGCTTTGGGATGCAAATGTGTATGAAAAGCAGTATATAAAACCACATCCCTTTCCTCTCTAGTAGGCGAAGATGGTTGCATTCATATAGAACGATTGCCTTCTGCCCGCAAACAATGGTAGTAGCAGCACTGACTGAATAAAAAGGAAAAAGGCTTGTTACATTACGTAAAATGTGGTAATTGAATAGTGATTTAGAGTACATCAGTGTCTCAAATATTCTGTCAAATAAGGTAACATTCTACTTCCACATGCCACCCTCTCTGCTGACAGCCCCAGGGGTGGAAGGGAGGGGTGAAGGGGTTGTTAGCAGTGTAGTTCAGATGTCTGATTAGTCTTTAAGAGATTGAGGGGGTCAATTTTCCACGGCTCCTTCCTCTCCATTTAACTAATTTAACTGCGCGATAGTTACAAATTTCATTTTATTATAGCCCTACTTTTCAGCCGAATTGAATTAATAAAATCTAATTTTCTCAGAAGTGCTGAATATGTAATTAGAGGAAAAATTATGCTCCCAACTGCCTATTAGAGCATGCAGCTTATGTGTGTGTGTGTGTGTGTGTGTGTGCGTGTGCGCGTGCGTGTGACAGCGACATTGTAATTGCGGACCACATTAACTTAAGGAACGCAAATTAAACAATATCTTTAGGCTGTTATAATTAAAGTGAAATTCAATTCTGTTCCAATACTCTATTATATTTGGCACCGAGAGTTAAGCAAGCATTATACCTAACCTCACTAAAATGTTGGTGTCTAGGGGAGGGTGGAAATTCCGAAATAAAGGTATGATGTTAAAATAAAAAAAAAAATTGGGGAGGTGCCAGATTTAGCCTTTGGGTAATTGAAGAACATGACATTGTCAGAGTATACCCAGAAACACAGAAAATGTCATCATAAAGAGACCATTGGTCCATCCAGTCTGCCCTGTTTATATCCTACCCCACCATAGGACCCATTGTCTAGTCAGGGATTTGGTTCTCACCTCCCCCCACCTTGCCCTTTGCCCTCCGCCTACTGCTATTCCCCCAGAGTAACTATTAAGCCTTTTATTCAGTCCCAGACATGTTTTAATACTATTATTGGTGCTTCCACGTACCACCCCTGCTGATAGGCTGTTCCACGGTTCAACCACTCTATCTCTGTAAAAATACAACTTTCTTGTGTACCTCTGAATCTCCCCAACCTTATATATACTTTTGATGGCAAGCATTTCTCTTATGAGCTCCTTATCAGGAGACTCCCCTCATTTGACTGCTCAGAAACCCTGATGCCAGATTTTCAAAGGGTGGCGCTGGGCTTGCGTTACGTCCTGCGCCACAGCACTTTGAATCTGGCAGTATGCCAAATGTTTTTTGCCACAGCTGCATCTGAGTTTAGTAGGTCGGACACAGCTGTGACAGTTTACCTGATTTATGGCAGTTTGCTCCAAATGTCTGGCACGAGCTCCGTAAGAAAGGTTCCTGGGATTGACTCAAGTTTGACAACAAAAAGTTAGTCTAATCGGCAGCAACTGCCACATGGGATAGAATATCCTGTGAGATTGACGCAAGCCCCAGGTATACCTTGATTGCTGCTCACCCTGGGCCTGAGGCAGTCCAGTCCCTTTCAAAATCTGACATTTTCCATTGTTTTTGGCCTCTTTTTTTTTTTATTTGTTTAACAGGGAAAGTAGCTTGGACCACTTGGACACATGTTCAGCCTCTTTCTCCATGATCTGACAACATGTGCTACATTTGGAATTCTTTTCTCATATAGTGTCCCATATTTTGGTGACAAAATGTTCAGAAGTATTAGGGGAGGTATCATGGCTGAAAGGCTTCTTTCTTCCACACCTGAGATTCTCTTGTTTCCAGCAAAAAAAAAATTGTAATTTGCACTGGGAATCAGCCCAACTCAGTCAGATAAAAATAGCACAAAATGTCAGTTTCAGAATACTCATTTTTTTAACTACTGAAGACATTTTCATTAAAACAGTGTCTTTTTTTTGAAAGCCAGTTAGCACAGTGGCAGGGATCCGCCCTCTAGTTTGGCATTCCAGGTTTGGAAATTATCTTGGATCAGGTTGTGGTAGAAGTGAGGGGCCCGGATATACTGAGATCTGGCACCATTGGTACCAGCGCAGTTTTCTGTGGGCATTCCCTCGAGAAACCAGTGGCTGGGATGCATGCAGAACATGTTGCTATGTGGCATTAACCAGTGTCTCCCCTTCCCAAGGTACAGTGCCCTGCAGCTCCACCGGTGGTCACCCAGATGGCACCACTGCGGCGGCGGTGCTATGCCTCCCTTTCCTGAAAAAGACAGCATCCCCAGGGATGCTCAATCCTCCTATCCCGCATCAGCCCCCCAATGATTCAAGCTTATTCCCGAAGCTGTGTCACCTGAGTCATGAACAGTAGCCCTACCCTGTGACAGTGGACTGGCTCGTAGACCTGCATTATTGACAAGGGAAATGTTGATCAGGACAGTGGGGAAAATCCCCCAACTCCACTACTTGGGAATATGTCTTATGAGGTGTTGCTGTATGGACATTTTGGGCCTGCCTAGGGGAAATGAAATCCTGACATAGTAATAGTGATTCTGCCCTGTTGTAAGTGCTGTATCTGGCAGGCAAGGTGCAGATTTGTACTACAACAGGACACAGTTTTAAGAACTCTGCTAGATCAAGTGACAGAAGAAATTTGAGGTGTATATGGGAGAGAGCAAAGGCAATGGCCTAGTACACAATTTCTAAGATTTTAAATATGTTTTTGGCTTTGCAGCCATTTGCCTTAATGCAGCGATAGTCCTTTTGTGGCAAAATAATAATTTTTTCTACTGTCCTGAAAGGGAGGGAAGGGATTGTAACTCTGGCTGAACTGCTGTCCAGCTGATCCCTTCCACTTCCTGGTCTGCCGGCCGTGCCCCCGTTCTCAAACATTTTGTGACCTCTTACCAGGGACAGTGCAGGGGCGCACCCAATTAAAGCCTATGGGGGTGGTTTCCAAAACATTATTATGCATGTTTAAGCTACCACTGATAAAAATGAAAGCCACCGCTCAACTAATAGGGGTCCTTTTTTTCTCTCAGTTGGGAATGAAAAGTTTTCTTATGATGTTACTTAAGGATTTTCTTACAGTGTTACTGGTCTTTTGTATGAGTTCCCCGACTCACATAGTTCCCTCTGGAATCCAAGAGGTTGTTATTGAATGCACAATGACATTTACAAGTTAGGGAAAATTTAAAACATTAGAGTCAGGATGAACTATTTTGTGCTAGGGCTTCCTGTATTTTGATAAGTGAGATACTGGAACATTTATTGCTGGGGTGCGCTTGTTACTACAATTTTCAGTATATGATTTTTCTAGTTTTTCTCAAGATGCCAGCTTGCCCCAGTTGAGATACAGGCTGTTGTTAATGGTTTATTTTCTGGCCCCTTTTGTAAATATGACCCCGATATTCTGAATGTCTTTTTTACCCTTGGTAAGTATTTTTTTGTGGTGGCTCCAAACCAAGCATCTATTAAATATATTGACACTTCTCCTGAGATAATAGCTAAGCTTCTTCTGGATGATATGAGGAGAGTATATCTGGAAGAAAGTAACCATTTGGGCCAAATTAGAGTCCATTGTCTTTGGGCACACTGGAATCTGCCCCTCCAATGAACATCTGGTTATTCCAGTTTTCAGCCCTGGTCAAGTGCTGGTTATTCATTTTTCGTTATCTTTTTTTTTTCATTACCATTTTCAGCATAGCATAGAGGTTAAGAACACTGGACTACAAACCTAGAGACCTGGGTTTGGGTCCTACAGCCCCACTTGCATACTGTGTGACTCTAAGCAAATCACTTAACTTTCTTGTGCTCCCAGGTTGCACCTGGAAACAAGCTTCAGCTTAGTGTGCCTTTCCTGGTTAAACAATTTCCCCTTTCCCTTATGTTTTTTTTTGGGGTGGGGGGGGATATTTTTGCTTGTATGATTTTATTTTTCTATATGACCTTTTCTAGTTTTAAACTACAAAAATGTCCCTCCTCTTATAAATGCCGTATCTTTTATCTGCACTACTTGCTATAGCTGGATCAGGCTGCTCCTGCCCTACAGTGCCCACCTGGTCACTAGTCCTTTCTGGTGCCTGCCTAGTCACCGAGCTTGCCTCCTCCAACAGGGCCCAAGACTGTAGGGTCAGTGATTTGGGGAAACATTTGTCTGTGGCTTTGAGGACACGGAGGGGAGGCCCGAGAGGTGGCAGGACTGTGGGCATGGTGCACAGGGCTGGACATCACCGAGGGTCAGTATTTATTTATTTAAAAACTTGTACCAGTCCAGGGGAAGTGTACTGAGCTGAGAACAGCTCATTTTCAGGTGCATCCTGGGGAGGGGAAGAGGAACAGTACGTCAATCAATACCATCAATTAGAATAAAGTGACAAGAGACAGCAACAGTAACAAGTCAGACTAAAGGTGGTGTTTTGTTTCCTCTGTAAGCCCTGCTCACCTCCTGGAACACAATACATTACTGCACCAATGCTCACTATGGCCTGCAGAGTAGGGGGATCAGTGTTGAGTGGTTATCCGCAATGCGTAGACTCCCTGCACACCATATGGTGCTGCAGAGTGAGCAAAAGCAACCCCCCTCCCCCCGGGCCTGTGCACACTTCCTTTTCAGCATGCACGGAACCCCACTTGCCGGGAGCCAGGGAGCTGGTATTAAGTTTCGGTCCCAGGTCTCTCCGTGTAGCAGTAATACACACGGTCAGCCAGTGCCACCCAGGCCAGCTGCCATGATGTCTTTAACTTGCTCCTGAGCTGCCAACAGAGATGGGCAGAAGGGGCTTTGGTTTAACGTCTTATCTAAAAGATGGCACCTCAACAGTGCAGGATCTCTGTAGTGCTGCACTAGTCCGTACTGTGGATTGGCACAAGTTCCTGATGGGGGACCAGAATCCATGACTTGGGTTCTAAATTACCCCATTCTAGCCACTATTTGTGGTGCAGCTAGACCAGGCGCCAAATATGGCCTGTGCACCCTGTGAACATACATTGCACCCATTTTGTACGATGACGGATGTTCTTATTACAAGTTAATAAGTTTCTAAAAAGTTCCTGTTCACAAACTGCTTGTCAACCCTACAAATTGCATAGTTTACATATCAGTAAGACGTGTGACATCCAGAGGTATCATCTGCATCCTTAACATCTAGAAATGCTTTTACAAGGAGGTTATTTTTACTTCTAAATTTTAGAAACAGACAGGGACTATGGGGTTCTGTTGTTCTAGAACAGATTTGGCCAGTTCTTACTAATGGAACTAAAAGAGGAGAAATTGGGGAAGGGAAACTATTACCTTGTTGTCTTTCAGCACATGCATTCATAAACATAATGCTTCAGCTATTACAATTCAATAGAGGATACATGTATTTTACTTTTCAGGTTTCCTTTCCAAGGTTTATACCACTTCTTGGAAGCCTAAGAAGGGCATATTAAAAAGCAGTTAACTGTCTTCAGCTGACCTCCTAGTTTGTTTTTTTTAATTGTTTAACCAGGACTAGCAGACTAAGCTGAAAGTTTTTTTACGGGAGCGAACTGGGAACACAGGGAAGTTAAGTGACTTGCTCAGGGTCACACACTATGCAAGTGGACACTGTGGGATTCAAACCCAGGTCTGGTCTGCTGGATATCACCAGATTTGCAGCTCAGAGCTTTAAACCACTGCGCTATACTGCCTCCACAAGTTTCTTTCTTTATGACTTTATAGTGCTTACCATTGCAACAGATGAAGTAAATTGTTTGTACACAGTGAAATAAGCACCAAATTACCTGTAATGTTTTTCTTCTAGATAGATAGAGCTAGATAGATAGATAGGCAGACAGATAGAGAGGTAGATAGAGATAGATAGAGATAGATAGCGAGATAGCTAGATAGATGGAGATAGAGATAGAGAGCTAGAGAGATAGAGAAAGAAAGAGAGATAGATAGATAGATAGATAGATAGATAGATAGATAGATAGATAGGGAGATAGATAGACAGACAGACAGATAAAACAGTCTCTATGACTTTTGGTACCTGTCAGAGGTTTGACATACTTACTTCTCCTCCCCTATTTAATACCCTTGATGGTTCTATACTTGAGGATGTCTCCTCCTTTAAGTACCTTGGGGTCTGCCTTGACTGGCATCTCGATTTCTCTGTACACATTGATGCAATTCACCATAAGCTTCATCCTAGGCTTGGTGCTTTGTATAGGAATAAAGTGTGTATTCTGCTCCCTGCCTGCCGAGAAATTGTACTAAAATTGATCCTTCCAATTTTTGACCACAGTGACTTAATCTACTGTAGTGCCCCTAAATCCTCCCTTGCCAGACTGGACCCCCTTTGTCATTCTTTCTGTTGCTTTGCTTTAGATTGCCCCTATCGTACTCATCACTGCTCTCTTACTCTCTCTACTCAGCTCTTTCTTTCCCTTCTTTTGATACTAAGCATCATTCCCATTGTGTCTCTTTTGTCCAAATTCTGGTTTGGCACCCTTCACTCTTATCTCAAATCCCTTCTTTCCCCTCATCCTTCTTCCTCCTAGGCTCTTCGCAACAATACTCTCTATTCTCCTAATATTCCTCCTAGAAAATCTGTTGTTGGTCAGTCTGTTTTTCCGTATTGCTTTCCTAAACTTTGGTCCTCCCTTCCCCTTTCTATTTATTCTGCCTCTTCTTCCTCCTTCCTAAAGTCTCTTCTTTCCAACTTCTGATGTCCTTCTTGCAACTGCCTTTGACTCCTCCTCCTTTCTCTATTCACTAGTCTTGCCCTCTCTTGCTGTTACATTTTTTATTTCTGTATATATTGACAGTGTTTAATTCTCTAGTTTGGCCTTCATTTACTCTTTGTCTTACATTCTTGATTCTGCTTGTATTACTTGTTTTGTATTTACATTATTATTATATTGTTAGATATCTCCCCCTTCCCTCTCCCCTAGGAATCATTTGGAGATGAGCTGTTATAAGCTGAGTAGGTACAACTTTTAGATAGATAGATAGATAGATAGATAGATGCTATTCTTAGCCAGCTGTCAGTTTTCACAGAGACATATCCTGTTCTCAAGTGTATACTCTGATCAGGTTGAGGGATCCTGGCTGTTATAAGACAGTAGCTGGGTTTTCCACCCCTCCCCCCCCAGCATGGGTGATGCCTGAGTTGGCCACACACATAACATGCCTTCCCACTGTAGTAGAAGCAAGCCCCCGGGCCCAGCCACAGGGGTTGCTGTGGTGTCAGACCTTACCACCAGCCCTCCCTAGCTGAAAAACACTGACATGCAGTAGCTGTCTTGGCCTGGCCTGCCCCCATTGTGATGCACCGAGTTTGCTCCCAAACCTAGGACATCCACACAGCAGTGCAATGCTCTGCCATTGGGTCATCTGGGTGGCCCAATATCTGAATTTTTTTCCCCATAAAACTTTTTACCCATCATGGTGGGCACGCTGTCAACCCTGTCCTCCCTTCTACCGACCGGAGCCAGCCTTCTCCAGTCCTCCAGGCTAAGTCCTCCAAGGATTTCTGCCATGGTGGGGCCAGAGGAGGGAGGGCTTCCCCCCTCTTGGGTGCACACATCCATAAGTGTCCCAGAACCAGGCAGCAGCATGGGTCAAGAGGGAGCAGGTGGTGCTTCCTTTAGCCCCCTCGGCTCTTTTTCATTTCCTTCACTTTCCCTCACCTCTGCATTATGCAGGCGCACATGTGTGGAGGCCGGCATGCACCATGGAACCGCGGCCCCTTCCTTTGAGATGCTCATACTGGGCCTCCACCCAATGAATGTCAGAGGCTGAGATGGCTGACCTCCCTTCCCCAGGAGAGGAAAGCTGTCCCTTGGATGCTCAGTCTTCCCCCCCCCCCACCTTCTGGCCAACCCCCAGTGACCTGAGTTCATTCCCAGACCCAGGTAACTGGTGTGGTGGCAGGCAAGGCACAAGTGCCTCAGCGCTTGACGCCACCGGACTGACTTAACTGGAATGTTTACTAGATTAATAATAGAAGAAAGAAAAGAAAACCCAGAAACCCCTAACATTAAACCTATTTGTTATATATTTCATAGTTGTTAGCCTTTTTATTTTTATTAGCTTCTTGCTCTTCAGTTATTTCATATTAACAAGTGCCTGTTCCGCTGTCTAGTTTAAAAACCCCTGTCTGTCCCCATCTGACATCACAGTTGTTGGACTTGTGACATCACAGCCTGTCGTCATAGTGAGCAGCACACTATCCTCATCCCTTCCTACCACCCTCCCATTTGCCTGAGCCTTACACAGGCAGCTCGATACTATTTGCAGAGTTCCGCTGCACTTGCAACATTTGGACCTGCTTTCAGCAGCATGCATCCCAGATAAACAGAGAGAAAGCCACTGGGGAAGAGCAGAAGGGAGGATGAAGATGTTCTGGAAATAAATGTCTGGTGGGATGCAGGAGAGGCACCATTTGATGAGACTTCTGGGAGGAGGGAGTGGAGCGTGAGTTGCTTGCTGTCCCCCACAATTCTAGGACAAATCCTAAAATTCTGACAGGCCCATTAGGAATTCAGGTAGAGTACTGGTGGAAGGAGCTGTGGTGGATATGGCAGTCTTTACCCTCAATGAATGCCAAAGCAGTCTGCAGAGTTAATATCCAGGACAGGGAAAGTTAAACACGCCTGTCATTGGGACAACCATATCAAAGCAAGGGAGAAAAGAACCCTTTCAAACTTGGAAGCTTCATTTCTGCCGAGATTACCATCTTTCAGCTTCATTTCTTCAGAGATTATCATCTTTCGTTCATGAGAACTGCCAAAGTAGTGACAGTCTCTCCTTCCCCTTCAAACCCCAGGTTCATCTGTTGTGCCAGTATTACTTTCCCTTTGTATACTTGTTTGCTAGAATATCAGTTTGCTGCAATACAGACCTTTAGCAGCTTGTCCTCAGGACAGTGAACGGTACCCCCCTGGGACCAGCTGAGAAGGCATTCACTTATCATTCGAGTACACTTTTAATCCTGACGCAGCTTGTAGGGAGCTAAACTGATAGACTGCAGTGCTACTTTAGAAATCACACAATTACGTTTATATCGTGTATAAAAACAGTTTGCTCAGTATGGATTTCTATCCTTACAGGAATGCTGTTTTACCACAGTGCAAAGGTCATGGAATGTGGTTGTACCCTTCTGGGGTACAGCAGCAGTCCATGAGCTTTCCGTGCCCACTAGCCCACCTGCTGCTTCACTACAGCTGAAAACAACCATGCAGTCATCAAAGTCGAATCTCAACTGACTTGATGAGATGGCTGAGGCAGTGTTTTCAAAAGACTGTAGTGAGCAGCAAAAATTCATAGAGGAAAATGAAAACAAGACAATTTTCCTTTTAAAGTAATAGACAAACAGTTTTCAGCAAATAAATTTCCATTTGAGTCAGGAATGAAAACAGTTTTCAGTGTACGAGAACATCCATGTACAGGACGAACGTTTGTGTTACCCTGTAAACAAAATTAATTTAAACAGAAAAAAAGACTTAACTTCAATCGCTGACTTGAAATCTTTATTTGAAGCAATATATTTTTTTGCTTTATAGACTAAAAAATACTAGTTTGGCAAAACCGTGCCCAACCACCTGTGCTGCCACCTCACGGAAGCTTTGCTCTCGAGGTCTGTTGGAACTGGAACCTCTCGGTGGCAGCACAGGCTGGTTGTGCATGGTTGCCCACCAGTATTCTGTATATTTATACATGGCTATCAGAAAGATGCCTTCTTCACTCCCCTGCATAACCTAGTTAGTATGATTGATGGGGGAGGGGGGTGGTGGTGGTAAGATTCTTGGGCCTCTAGCAGTTCTCATCAAAACCAGACAACCACAAACTAAACTTTTCCTATCCTTTCTTGTTTTTCTGTTTAAGTGGGGAAAAATGCAAACTGCTGAATTTCCGCAGTGCTCTGGACTCCTTCTGGGAGTCGCACACAATATAATTAGTCACACAAGCTTGCCGTTTAATAGGCAGTGCAGTAAATAGAAAGGTACAAAGTAGGTGGCTGATTGGCAGGTCAGCACGAAAAAATGCAGTATCTAGTGTAACAGAAATGTATGTGCAATTCTTTTACATCCCAGAATTGTAGGAGCATTTCATAAGGGGTTCTAGGGATTGCAACATTAATCATAGGGATGCTACAGTATATTGGTAAACATGATAGACCTGACATACTGGGGAGCATGGTCTCTACATAACCCAGGACATCATGACTTAAGCTCTGAATAAGCCTTAGTATGACGTGAACTTAAGGAGTTTGAGATGTATGTGAGGGACAGAGACACACATTTGGTGAGCAATAGTTGAGAGATACATTATGTGAGGGTCAGAGCCCCACATTTGGGTGAGCAGCAGTTAAGCAGTATGTGAAGGACAAAGATTTACATTTCAGTGCGCAACAGTTGAGGGGTATATCAGGGACAGAGGCCCACATCTGGGTAAGCAATTGTTGAAAGGTATGTGAGGGACAGAGCCCTCTCATTTGGGTGAGCAATGGTTGAGAGGTATGTGAGGGGCAGACTCACTTTTGGGTGAGCAGTGGTTGAGAGGTATGTGATGGGCAGACTCACATTTGGGTGAGCAGTGGTTGAGAGGTATGTGAGGGTCAGACTCACATTTGGATGAGCAGTGGTTGAGAGGTATGTGAGGGGAAAGACTCACATTTGGGTGAGCAATAGTTGAGAGGTATGTGAGGGACAGAGACCCCCATTTGGGTGAGCAATGGTTGAGAGGTATGTGAGGGGCAGACTCACATTTGGGTGAGCAACAGTTGAGAGGTATGTGAGGGACAGAGACCCCTATTTGGGTGAGCAATGGTTGAGAGGTACTGTACATGAGGGACAGACTCACATTTGGGTGAGCAGTAGTTGAGAGGTATGTGAGGGACAGAGACCCCCATTTGGGTGAGCAGTGGTTGAGAGGTATATGAGGGGTAGACTCACATTTGGATGAGCAATAGTTGAGAGGTATGTGAGGGGACAGAGACCCCCATTTGGATGAGCAATGGTCAAGCTGTATGTGAGGGGCAGACTCACATTTGGGTGAGCAGTGGTTGAGAGGTATGTGAGGGGACACAGCCCCACATCTGGATGAGCAATAGTTGAGAGGCATGTGAGGGGACAGAGACCCACATTTGGATGAGCATAGAAACACGAAATCATAGAATTTGTTGTCAGAAAATGATTGCTTGACTCTCCCAGTCTGCCCAGATGTTCCCCACTTAATCTGTCTCCACAGACCATGACTGGTCTCCAGTGACCCTCCCCCCTCCCTGAATATTTATTAGTATCCATGTGTGTATTCTGTGCTGGTTTGAAGCCCCATCTACAACCTTTTCGTGAATCAGTATTTCCTCACATCCTCATAAACCCACCCACCCCATCTTCATCACATGCCCCTCGGTCCTGGTGCTCTTCTCATTTGAAAGAGACACCCCTCCTGCACCCTGTTTCCCAATATCCCTGCACATTCTCTACACCCCCTCCTGAGTGTCCACCCCATTGCAGATTTTGGTATCATCTGTAAAATGGCATACCTTCCCATCCAGTTCTTCTGCAACGTCACTGATGAAGACACTGAAGAGGCCAGTCCCAGTGCTGACCCTGTGGCACCCTGCTGGTCACGCTTCCATCATTAGAGTGAGTACTTTTAACCATCACCCTCTTATACCTATCCATTAACCAGTTTCTAACCAAATTTATCACTTTGGATCCCACCCCCAGGCTGCCCAACTTCCTCATCAGCCTCTTGTGCCTTGCTAAAATCCAGATAGGCCGTGTCCAGTGCCCTTCCTTGATCTATATGCCTGGTCACCCAGTCAAAGAAATTGGCCAGATTCATGTGGCATGACCTCCCCAACCCTTGAATCCATGCTGTCTGTGGTCTTGCAGCCCACTGGATTCAAGATACTGTACCAGTCTTTCCTTTAGCAGGGTTTCCATTAATTTCTCCTCCACTGAAGTAAGACTAGCCGGCCTGTAGTTACTAGCCTCCTCCCTGCTGCTGCTTATGTAGGGGACCACATCAGCTCTTCTCCAGCCCTCTGGAACCACACTTGTTTCCAGTGAACTGTAGAACAAGGCTGTTACTGGGGCAGCTAGCACATCCCTGACTTCCTTTAGTACCCTTGGGCTTTGGGTGTATCCCATCTGGTCCCATAGTCTTATCCACCTTCAAAGCTGCAAGTCCCATGTGCACCTTTTCCTCTAAAAATGGTCTTGTGTCCACCTCCCCTCCCCCCGTTCCTCCCTGGTGGGCTATCCCCTCCTCCCTCCACTGTGAAGACTGAACAGAAGTATCTGTTTGGGGTGGAAGTTTTTTCATGGTCGTCTTCTGTGCAGTCTCCACTTCCGCCCTTGTAATTATCACTATGCCTCCCCTTGTTTTCCTCCTTTCACATATGTATCTGAAAAAAAGTCTTCAACCCTTTGCTACCTCTTTGGTTATCCTTTCCTCTGTTTGCACCATTGCTCCCCATACCACCGTTCCTGTTTCCCTCTGTTTTACTTGGTATACCTCCCTGTCCTCCTCCCACTGTGTTTCCTTATACCTCCTGAATGCCACCCTTTTTTCCTTCACCACCTTGGCCCCTTCCCTAGAGAACCATAGCAGTCTCTTTTTCTTTCTGCTTTTACACACTTTATGCAGAGGCTGGTTGCCTTAATTTGCCTTCCCTTATTTTTCCCCACTATTCCTCTACCCCTTCTTGGCAATTCCCCCATTAGGCAGTTTTTAAGGCAGTTTCCCATTTCTTTAAAATCCACCCTCCTAAAGTCCATGACACTTGACTTCATGTGGCTTGCCTCGACTCCGACTTTATGTTAAACCACACTATATGGGGTCACTGGTACTTAGGGGACTGCCCACTATAACAGCTGTAATGCTGTCCCAGTTTGTAAGCACTAGGTTCAGCGTTCTCCCATCCCTAGTGGGTTTTTTGACTAGTTGCCTGAGATAAGCCCCTTGTAGGAAATCAAGGATGGCCCTGCTCCTTATCGAAACTGCAGCTGGATGGCTCCACTCCACATCTGGCAGATTAAAGTCACCAACTAGCAGCATCTCCCTCTTATCTGCTATTCTGATGATGGCTTCCCCAAGTGCCCCATCCAACTCCTCTCCCTCTGCTGAGGGTACGTACACCACCCCAGTATGGATAGCAGCCCTCAAGTTTGTCTCCAGGATGACCACAGCACCTCCAGCCCTTCCTTTACTCTGGGTGCCCCGGCACTACCGTGACCTTGATTTCCTTCCTCACATACAGTGAAACCCTGCCACCATCTTTGACCATAATTGGAACTTCACTTGGACAACTGCTTATTGTGGGAGTAGAGAGTTACAAGGTAAACTCATTCAGTACAAGATATTGTACCAGTTCTACTTGACCCCTAACAAACTCTACGAATTAGGACTTGTACTGGACAATAAATGCTAGAAATGCAACCATACCAATGCCACACTCTCACACATGTTGTGGAGTTGTCCTAAAGTAGTTAACTTATGGAAAGACATCCATTCTTCATGTAATAACTGTATGACAATTGACTTGCCCTTTTCCCTCTTATTTATAGTCTGAGAATCTTTCCTCCTCATACCCCCTTGCTTATCATCAGAAATGATGGGTCTTGGCTGTAACTAAACAATTAATTCTAAAATATTGGAGAAACTCACAAGTACCCTCTCTGGCTGAGTGGTATAACCAGATGTACTACATGGAGAATAATGGCAATGCGCCATCTACTCTCAGACAAAATTGATACGTTTATTGAAATATGGGGACCATTCCCCTGCTCCCAAGTCTGTTTCTGTAACAGTGGAGTCCCTGAGTAGCAGACGTGTCCTCTTCAGCTGTTGGACTCTTCCTCCCTCTTTGGGTTTCTCCTTCTGAGGACCCCCATGTCTTCCCTTCCCTTCCCACTGCTACAGGTGCCTCCTCTTGGCTGCCATGTCCTGCCAGCACAGTGAAGGAATTTTGCAGTGTTATAGGCTGAGGAGGAGTATGCACCCTTTCTGCCACCCCCACCCTCCCGGAGCCTACCAAGGTCCATCTGCTCTGCCTCTGCCTAGGCATACTCTGGTGGAGCGGCGGTAGACTTGGTGGCCCCTGGGTCAGGCAGAAGGTCCTCTGCACCTTTGCCAGTTTGGCCTGGAGTCCAGCAACCTCTGCCCACAATCAAGAGAGCTGCGTACATATGGGGCAGCACCTCAGTATGCAGAAGGTGTCCCAAAAGACTATGGACTTACTGTCTATTCAAACCTCTCTGTACTTTACTGCCTCCTTTCTATTCAGACTGTACTCCTACCTCTCCCTTTTTCTTGTCTGAAACTTCTTTATTACCCTACCCTTGATAGGGTGTCTCTTGTTTTCCCTTTTCTAACCTTCCTACTTGTACCTGCTTTATCCTGGGTATCTGCTGCTCCTTACCCACTTGTGTTCTGTATAGTCTGTCATTACCTACCTTATAGCTGATTGTTCCAGTGCAACACAAAACAGTAATGTGCTATCTCCTACCTTGGCCTGGTGTCTCCCTACAGAGTTTTCTGCAAGGCAGATGCTTCACTCCTCCTCTGTCCCACTCTCACGATGGGGCACAAGCATGATGGGACATGCTGGGGTGGCAGAATTTAACCCCCCCCCCCGAGCTGCTTCCTGATGGGCTGGGATTGGCCACTGGTGGTAACGTAGTCATACACTCCAGGAGGTGACTCTGACCTTACTCCTGTTTCAGTCACCCTGTAAATTTAAAAAATGATAAATTTGTCCAATGCTCTGTACTTGTCTTACTAAAAGTCATGTACACCAAAATTAAAACAAGCGTGCTTTATGCTGCTAAAATTTGAGTCACCTCAAACTCGAAGCCATTGAAGCCACTGGAGGTGCTTATTAACAAAATGTACAGATTTCTACTGAGGGTTCCCCAGTCTGTCCCCGCTGAAGTCCTTAGACAGGAGCTTGGCCAGATTCCTCTTATATCTATAATACTGGAAAGAAGATTGACTTTTATCATGAAGTTCCTTCTTCCAGAATATTGTCTTCCAAGGCTATGTCTTGAAGACGAATTGGACTATAACCAAAGGAAATTCGTATCTCCCATAATAAAGACAATAAGGGAAATAATATTTCCACTTGGTCTGGGACACCTCTTGTATGCAGTCTGTACTAAACCATTCTCAGAGATAACTTTACACATTAAATATAGACTGGCAGATATAGCACTAACCAATGGCCAAATTCAGGCTGGCAGTGTAGCCTAGAGGTATGAGGAATGAGGTGTGAGCAAGCTTAGTACATCCAGCAGACCAGACCTGAGTTTGATTCTCACAGCCTCCACTTGCATACTGTGTGACTCTGAGCAAGTCACTTAACCGCCCAGAGCTCCAAGGGACCCCCTGAAAACAGGCACTTGTGCCTAGTGGGCCTTACCCAGTTACCAAAGACTTAAATAAATAAATCAACTTGTGCACTTTAGATGGTATAAGAGATTAAAAACAAAGGCTTAGAATATTGTCTTTCAATTCTAACTAACCCTGCTAATTGAAGAACAATAGTAAGATACAGAATAGAACTATACTCTGCAAATTACATATATTTCAGACAAAACAGACTGGGAGTGACGTCACCATTTTGCAACTGTATGAGAAATGATGAAGATGACTTAAAGCACCTTGTATTCATTTGTCCTTTGGCCATTGTATAAGGCTCAGAGAAAATACTGGTTAGGCCCTGTCTTGGCTACCCTCGGTCTTCCCTCAGATCAAATGCTTATCACTCTATTTAATACAAAGGATTCCAGAATACTAAAAAGACTTTGTAAATGTCTAGCCTCACTTAAATTATAAAATATTTGTGAACTTGAATCCTCGGTACCTGTGGTACCTTTTATTATCTGTTTTTAACTTTTGTATACTAAGGAAGTATAAGGAACACAAAAGGCAACATGCCCGTAGTCGGCTCCAATTAGTTACTTATAATAAAAAAAGTTGTTACTTGATAGTAGAAATCTGTCTAACCTGTTTTTAAATACATTTTTGATTCACTTATAACTACAGGAGTAGGTAAGGAATTCCAAGGATTAATGATTCTCTGTGAAAAATAATATGCCCTTTTTTTTAGTTAACTTTCTTTCGAGTTAGTTGAAGAGGGTGTCCTCTTGTGTTAAAGTTGACCTGTTAGAATTCAAGTCCACAGTCAAGCATGAGGGACAGATTGTTAACAACATCCCAGGTGAACAGAAGAACCCCCGGTGCACCTCTGTTCCAATGGCATTAAATTAAATTCAGAAAGTCTTTGCTCATAAGGTATACATTTGTCTGGAGAAATAAATTTTGTTATTCTTCAGTGAAACTTTTCAATCTGTTGATGTATTTTTTCTTATAAGGACACCAAAGTTGGGAAGCAAAGTCAAAGTAGAGTCTTACATAGACACGATAGAGAGATAATAGAATACTAGGGTTTTTAGATTTGATATTGTGCCTGATAACCCACCATAGTTTATTAACTTTACTTAAGGTATTAGAGATTTGAAGGTCAAAGTCCAGATCTGAATCAACTGTAACTCCTAAATCTTTTCATAAGCCTTACAGTTAAATATTTCATTGTATAACAGATATTTATTCCTGGGATGTTTTTTTCCCAAAATAGAGCACACTGCATTTTGATATGTTAAAGTGTACCCCCCCCCCCCTTTTCAGGACCAGGAGCTCAACTTATCTGGATCCTCTTGGAGAAAAGCAATTTCCTCAGTGTTGTTACGTATGTTGCTGATTTTACAGTTGTCAGCATATCTGATAAGATTACAGGTTATATTATGGGACAAGTCAGAAATTAATATTTGAAAGTGTAAGGGGGCTAGAACTGATCCTTGTGGTACTCCACTATTAATAGCTGACCAACTTGATAAATGACCATCTATAACCGCTCTTCTGATATCTGTTTGTGACCCAGTTTGCTCTCCAATGTATAAACAGGGGTTGAATACTGCAAGCCTTTAATTCATGTATTAAAACCCAGTGAGGAACTGAGTCAGAGGCTTGTTTGAAATCGAGAATATTGACATCGCAGGGTAAATTGTTATCTAGATTAGAGTTTATGATGTTGTAAAAGCTAATCAGATTAGTAGAACGGGACCATCCTTTAATGAAGCCATGTTGGCAGTTGTCAGGATTGTCAAGCAGCGGAGTTAGTTTATCCTAAATTAGTTTTTCTAACACCTTAAAAAGAGTTGGTGTAGGGCTAACAGGATGGTAATTGTCAAGAAAACTTTTATCACCTTTTTTAACGATAAAAGTTTTCTTGACTATTGTATCTGTACTTTATATTAAGTATAGTTGTGTTTTATTTTATTATAAAGACATTTTGTCAAACAGTGACATTTGATGATGATGATGATGATGAAATTTAAAAAATGCCCAGAAATATTGACCGTAGGTGTCATTAGAGTTGGGTGACTTGGAGCTGGATGGAGGGTGCTGGCTGGCTCTTCAACAGTTGATGGGATTGTAAGGGGCAGAGTCCCCCATTTGGGTGTGCAAATTGTGGGGCAAAAGGGGGCAACGAGAACAGCTTGGGGCAAAAAGTGTCAGCTGGCTAACAAAAGCTGCTGGACTGTGCTGGCCCGGTGGTGCTGAAGATTGAGGCTCTGGACGCCACACCTCGTGCTACACTGGTGACCTGGGTTTGGGAATGAGCCCAGGTTGGCAACGGGAGGAGGGAGGAGCAGGATTGAGTCATCATTGGGCAGCTCTCCTCTCCTGGGGAGGGTTAAGCACTGTCCCGACTAGAGGGTGGTGTTGGGAGGGGAGGACCCTATTAGGCGCTTGGCGGAAGCCATGTCTTCGCGCGGCTTCCTGCCTGGACTTCGGTCCTTTGCATTGGCATCCTCGGGGGTGGGGTGAAGGATTTACACAGTCACCAAAAGCAATCACGCAAAAACCCTAACCCCACAGCCATGTGGCGTGATCCCCCACATGGGGGGGCACTACAGATAGGCGCTGTGCTGCCACCGAGCCCAGCCCGGCTACAGGGGTGGGGGAGATATACACAGTTACCAAAAGCAATCACGCAAAAACCCTAACCCCACGGCCATGTAGTGTGATCCCCTGCATGGGGAGGCACTACAGATAGGCAGTGTGCTGCCACTGAGTCCGGCCCAGCTACGGGGTATACAATAAAAAAAAAACTGCTGGACTAATTGTGTATTTAATTGTTAACCCAATCTGTATGATAGAGCCAGCCTTGCTCCTTATGATTTCAGACACAGGGGTTTGCATCTTGAGCCTGGGATATCAGAGGGCTGGAAGCATGTGGACAGAGAATATTCCAGAGGGTGTGCTTCTCTGGGTGGGGGGATGAGAGGAGTTGGCAGTGCGCTACCGCCGCCTGGCTGACCTCAGGTATCATTGCAGCTGGGTGGTTTCCAGTGGGATGGGGGATACTGGCTGGCTCTGCAAGAGCGAGCTGCAGCATGGACGTGCTTTGGAGCCCTTGCCGCCAACATCCTACTGGGGTGGTAAGAAAATGCAGACATGGTCTTTCCAGGGAGTGGGATGAAGGTCATGAGCACTCTTGGACCCAAGGCCCTACTGGTCATGGAAGAGATAATGGATTCTGCCCCCCGCAAGGCACCCTCAGGGACAGAAACAATAGAAATAAACACAGTTCTTGGGGCTAGAATGTGGCCCATAATGGATTCTGATGAGGGTACCTTGAAAGAAGGGAACAAACAGAATAATAACCTTTTAGAAATGTATGGCCAGGACACCCAATGGGTGCTAATGACCTGGGTTTGGGAGTGGACTTGAGGAGCTGTGTCGGGGGAAGGTCATTGCTGAGACAGCAATTCAAGGATCAACACTTGAGGGAAATGACACCAGACAGGCAAGTCATACCAACTTGAAATTTTAGTGAGCTTCGGTGACAAACAAAGGAACCAGGGAATAAAGCCCCAGACACGGAAACATAGAATTTTTTGGCAGAAAAGGCCCACTTGGTCCACTCACTCTACCCAAGTGTTCCCTAACATTCCACCTCTGCAGACCCTACTTGTTCTCCAGCAACTCTCTCCACCCTAGCCTCTTTTCTAATAAGCCTCTATGTTTATCCCATGCCTCCTTGAAGCCCCACACTGTTTTAGCCTCCACTCCTTCTGATGGCAGTCTGTTCCAGGTGTCTGCCACCCTTTTAGTGAAAAAATATTTCTCACATCTCCTCTGAAGACCCCCACCACCACCACCACCCCCCACCACCACCACCAACTTCATCGCATGCCTCTGGTCCTGGTGTTCATCTTCATTTGAAGGAGACTCCACACCTGTACCCTCTTCACCCCTGTGAGGCACTTTTAGATCTCTATTATGTCACCTTTCCCTCTCCTCTCTTCTAGGGTGTACATGTTAGGGGCTTTTTTTTTTTTGCTATGGCTCTTGAACTGAAATAAAATCCTTGAGTTACAATATTGTGATTTCTTTGGCATTTTTTTTTGTGGCAGAGTATGGGTTTGTTGCGTTTACTCTTTATATAATAAAATCCCTCTGCTTCTCTTCAAAGGGCTTCCAATGCAAGACCTGCACCATTTTAGTTGCCCTCTTCTGGACAGCCTCCACCCTGTCTGTGTCCTTTCTGAGGTACAGTCTCCAAAACTTGACACAATACTCCAGGTCATGGTGTAACAAGAAGTGATATAATGGCAGTATCACCTCCCTCCACCTGCTGGAGAGACCCCTCCCTGTGCACTCCCAGCATCCCACTAGCCCTGCCCACCACCTTGTCACACTGTGCTGCCACCTTGAGGTCCCTTGATATAATAATCCCAAGGTCCCTTTTCTGTCTAGTGACTGCTCTGCAGTGCATCTCGACTGGTGAGCTCTGGTAATGGGTTCCAGCGCTGCAGCGACACCTGCAGGAAGTGTTAGGGAGCTTGCTTCTGCAGTAGGATGCTGCTTGTTTATGCGGACCATTACTGGCTACTGTGCATGCCATGGGGAGATGGGAGGGACATAAAAAAGGGAGAAAACTGGGGAGATCTTCACGTGCACAAGTTGCCTGAATGACTGTCGCCATTACTCTCAGGGCCTGCTCTATGTTAATTCCTTCTGGCCCGAGGTGGGGGAGTGGCAGACGTGGCTGGGAGTTGCCGCCATGATGACCCAAAGTTAGGAGCAGGCGATGATCTGGGTCAAAAAAACTATGAACAAAATGCATGGCTGGCATGTACATCGTAGGTATACTTTACCTGATTCTAATTACAGCCAGTTCTTTTCAGAACTTTAAAAGGTACTAATGGCCGGCCCGGTGGTGCTGAGGGTTGAGGCGCTGGACGCCACACCTTGCGCCACGCCGATGACCCGGGTTTGGGAATGGACTCGGGTTACCGGGGGTTGGAGGGGAGGAGGAGGATCGAGCATCCCAACGGATGCTCTCCTCCTCCAGGGGTGGGGTTCCTGGGGTGCTATATGCACCCGACGCTCCGGGGCCGGTGGAAGCACGGGCACCAGGGCACAGACGGCTAAGAGCCGGGGAGGGGAGGACGTCTGGGCACTTGACAACGGCGTGCGTCAGCATGCCATCTGTCTGGACGTCAGTCCTGCGTGCCGACGTCCTCAGTGGGTAGAGGGAGAAAACGGATAAACCCCTCGGTGGTCCTAGATGAAGACAGCTCCACCCAAGACCACCGAAATCAGAACAGACCCCAATGTGCAGAAGGAGGGAGGAGAGAGGCACTCTAGGGGCAGATCCTGGGTGAGTGGCATAAAGGAGGATGAGCAGTCTGAAGGAGTGGACACCGAGGTAGGAAAGGGGGATAAAGAAGAAGGTTAAAAAAAAAAAAAAAAAAAAACAGGTACTAATATGCCAGCCCAGTGGCACATGGTGGTTGAGGCACTGGACATCACATCACCATCCATGCCAGCCTCCCATTTTCCGACAACAGCTCTCCTCCCACAGGGTGGGGGGTTTCTGAGTCCACCACTCGACTGCCATCTGATGGAGGCTGGATGGCAGTGATGGGCAGTGATGGCAGAGACAGTGTGTAGGGAAGGCATCAGCAGACACAGCATGTCCATGCGTTTCCATGCAGGCATGCTACACATTCCGCTTGCACGATGCCTTGAGGGTCAACCTGGAGAAAAAACCTTGGTTCACCCGGTGTGCCTCCCGCAGGCCCTGCACAACTCAACGGGACTGGCCACCTATGGGTGGGTTAATCTGTAAGTCCCAGTGATGGGTCAATGACGGGGCAGGGGGAGGGGGGACTGCTGAGTTCAGGGGAGAAAATAAATGGCAGAGAAACCATATATGGAAAAACAAGGTACTAAAAGGTTCTTACCCTCACACCTTTCTTCAAATCTAGTAGTTTGTATGGATTTGCAAATTAATAACATGCTAACTGAATGCTAATTGTTTGCTTGCATTTTGAGCTACTAGAACAGATTCTTTTTCAGGGAAGGTTCTTTTGGGTTCTAAATTTTAGACATATATGCTAGGTTCTCTTTTTTTTTACTGTTCTGATTGCCCCTGAGGAAAAGTAACCTCAGAGCTGGCAGAGTACCTCTAAAATGGTCTAACTGTACACTAGTCACTTTCAAAAAGCAATAATCTTGGCAATTTTTCCTTCGACAAACTGCTTGTATAATAGGTACTACATGTGCTTAAAATTCAGTTTATCATCTTTTTTTTCTTTACTTACTTTGTTCCTGGAAATAATTGATTTGTATGTCTGTTTCTTTTGCTTCTTTCTATAAAAAGAAAACATAAATATTGATCTTGGATCCGACTTTGTAGAGGTTTGGGCCAGACTGTTCTTGAAGAGTTTGAAAAGACAATCCGTACATACCTCGCAAATGTGCAAGATTATCAGCAGATGTACCCAAGTTTGAACCCAGAACTCTTTCTGTCGTTCCTATACTTTCTACCCCTTGTTAGTGAGGTGCAATTTTAAATCATACACCAATACCAAATATTAGAGCATGCTAACCAAGGGCGGCTTTATATGCAAGTATCATTCAATCATATTGTGTGTAACTCAGCAGTATTTGTTGACAAAAAATGTTATCACACAGATTTTTTTCCATAAAGCTTTTTGCCTTTCAGTCACTGCAGGCAGGCTCTCAGCTGTGTTACCACCCCCAACCCCTACCCTGTTTGACAACCTCCTCCCCTGGTACTCACCTGACCAGGGACCCCCACAGATTGCCCCCCCCCCACGGTGGGGCCAGGAAGGGGAGGGCAATCCTCCCCCCACTCAGTGACTCACAGTCAGTAACAGGTCTGTGGTCCGTTCTGTGGTGTGCGCTGGGGGCGTTAGGTGGGCAGGGCTTCATGTACCCTGCACTGCCCTCTTCTGTTTTCTCTTCTGGTTCCCCTGCCACGGCGGCACGTAAAAATGTGGGCATGAAGGTGCACGGACATGCTACAGAACCAAGACCCCTCCCATCCATGTCACTCGTCTGCCAGCACTACCACCAGGCCTCCACTTGGTGGCAGCCAAGAATCGAGTTGACATTCTCCCCACCCCAGGAGAGCAGCTAAGTCCATTGGACACTTGATCCTCTCCCCATGGTTGACACCCAGCAATCCGAGTTCACTCCTGAACCTGGGCTGCTGGCGTGGTAGGAGGTAAGGTGCCCGGCGCCTTAGCCATCCGTGCCACTGGGTCCAGCCATTCATCATATCGTTTTTTTAACAAAAATGTAATTGTGATATCCTTAGATTCACCATCAGTGTATTTTTAATTTCTTTATGTGTGTGTATATTTTTTTTAACATATTAATTTTTATACTTTGTACTGTCGCCTTCAGGGATAAACCCTGTTCAGGGGAATTACGCTGTCATTCAGACAGCAGGGGGTTTTACATCCCGGTTTTCCTCCCTTTTCTCCCCTTACTTCTTACCAGGTTGGGGTGGTGCCTCATGTGGCCTTGCCAATTGCATCTCACCCCAGGACAGGAACAAGCTTCCTGGCCCAGCCTCAGAGGTTGCTGCGATGGTGGAACCCGCCACCTCCCCTTCCCTCCCGGTCGAGATGCACTGCCATGTGGCAGCTGTCTTGGCCACGGCCTGACTCCTGATGTAACTTCTCGTGCTCACTTACGAACCCAAGTTGTCAGCATGGTAGTGCAGTGCACTACCGCTGGGTCATCAGGACAGCCTCCTTCACAAATTTTTAAAACAGCTTTTATAACCAGCTTTGTAATTAATGATTCAAGTCATTAAAGATTGCAGCCACTCACGATTTTTTAAAATCTCTTCCACTGAGGTTACCTTTTGAATGTGCATACTAGATTTCTACTGTAGATGTATTAGGATTTTGCTACCACGTGTTTCTGATGGTAAGCAACACAGCACTGTGTGTGGGCATGGCATAGGAGCGGGAACTTTTAAAAACTTTAAAATACTGTCTGTAAGTTCAGGAATGAAATAAAATGAAAAGAAAAACAGGTATATTTATGTTGCCAAAATATATATTATTGCTGGAAATAAACTACATGGTGGCTAACAAATACTACTGCTTTAAAGTGATTTCCCATGTTTCTGCAAAATGATGACAATTGGCAACGTCAGGACTAGTGCTGTACAGAATTTTCATATTCCAATGGAACAAAATTTTACAGAATTTTCAAAATTCTGCCTAATTTCACTGGAAAAGGAATGGTGAAATTCTGCAGCAGAAAAACGAGGAATACGTTTTTCCACAACATTTCCGTGGAATTTTATGCCATGGATCTCACTGTTTCAGTGGAAATGGTTTCAGAATGATTTTCCACAGAAAAAATGATGTTCAGTGGAATATTTGTCCGCGGATCACAGTAGGTGGAATTCTACAGAAGAACCAGCAAAATTCCAGCGGAAATTCCATGCTAATTCCACTGGCATAGTACTAGTCAGAACTCAACTCGCATAACATTCCACCAAAAAATTAATTTGAGGATACTGTGCATTCCATTATTCATTACTAAAGGCATTTACATAGCAAGCATTTGTCAATGCTGAATGTTGGCTTGCTGGCATTGGCACTGGTAGTGCAGGAGATAGAGAGATGCATAATAGGAATGGCAGTGAAGTACTGAACTGACGAGAACCCCACCCCCACCCTGCAGAGATTGACATGCATTGGGGGTGTGGCTTTGGGTCATCAGCCATACCGCTCACACCATTTCACCTCACCCTACCCTGCAGACAGTGACAGGTGTCGCGGTGTGCCTTGGGGTCTTCGGGCCTTATACTCACCCCATTCCATTAGGAAATACGCTGAAATGGATGCGGTATAGGAGAATGAGGTGAATGTTGAGGTCGAAGACCCCAAGGCACACCTCGATGCCTGTCACTGGCTGCAGCGTGGGGGTGGAATGGCATGGAGCATTAAGCCGATGATCCCAAGTCACACCCTGACGCCTATCAGTCTCTACAGAGTAGGGCGTTATGGTTGGAAACCCTAATGCCCCAGCTGTTTGTTGGTATTTTCGCTCCAGATTTTCAAAATGGGCTTTTTGTGACCCCACCTCATGAACAGTGGCACTATCATTTCATTACTCAATCCTGTAAGGTGGTTTTGCACAGCAACTGTGCCATTTGGTGCCACAAATGTGAAAACACATTAATGGCAGAATGTGAAAAATGACAGCTGTACTGTTCATGAGGTGGTGTGAAAAAATGGCAATGTTGAAAATCTGGAGTGAAAATATGAAAAATTGGCAAAGTTACAAACATGCGTAGAAACTGCACAATGCAAGCCTGTAATGCAATCATTTTTTGGAATTTTTCACCAGATGTTTAACATGGGCATTTTTTAACCTCTCCTCATGAACAGTGGCACTATGATTTTGTAAATCTGTCCTGAAAGTTGATTTCACACTGCGACCATGCCATTCTGCGCCCCAGGTGTGAAAACACATTTCAGGAAGGATGTAAAACATGACAGCTATACCATTCATAAGGAGGTGTGAAAAAATGGCAATGTTGAAAATCTGGAAAGAAAATATTAAAAACTGCCGAAGTTACGAGCATGCGTAGAAACTGCGCAACGCACACTCGTAATGCAGTCATTTTTTTTCAAATTTTTTCACCAAATTTACAACATGAGCTTTTGGGGACTTCCCCTCATGAACAGTGGCACTGTCGTTTCGTTAATTGGTCCTGAAAGGTGATTCCGTGCAGTGACCATGAAATCACCTTTTGGGACCGAGAAACTAAATGACAGTGACATGTTCACGAGGTAGGGTCTCAAGAACCCCATGTTGAAAATTTGGGGCCCAAACTCCTTAAAATGGCTGAGATATCAACCTAAGTTGAACCCCCTCATTATAAAGCTTACCATCATTTCTTCAGTTCGCAGTTCGGCATTGAAGAATGCAGAAGTGTCCCGGTTCGGAGAAGATCGCGGCTCTCGACCTCAAGAGGTAAGTATGGGTGAGGGTGCGGGGATGAGGTGCGCAGAGGAGGGTGAGGATGGGGGAGGGGCAGGGAGATAATGATGGACCCGTTTCTTGTTTTGCGGGGGAGACCGATAGGAAGGTTTTCTTTATTTACACAGGTTACAAAAAAAAATAGGCACACTGGGGTGGGCTCCCAGTGTGCCACAATTGGGGGAATGCCGACACCGGGTTGGGCACCCTGATGTTGGTGATCATATAGATGGGGGTCACATCCGACATCAGGAGTGGGCATCCCAGTGTCGGAAAGGAAAGGAGAAACTGTTTAACCAGGAAAGACACACTAAGAGGAGGGATGCCGACACGGGGATTGGGCATCCGATGTCGGCTTTTCGGGAGTGTGTGGCGGGTGGCAGGAGCCGCCATGTTAAGGTGTGCCACATAATGTGGGGGGGGGCATGCCAACACAGGGATTGGGCACCCCAGTGTCAGCTTTGTGGGGATTGTGTGGTGGATTGTAGGAGGGAGCTGCCATATTTATTGAAATGTTTCACCTGGAGAGGCACGTAATGGAGGCGTGTCATCTGCCGTTGCAATGACAAGCCTGTGTTTGATTGCAACGGCAGA
The DNA here is from genome assembly GCA_016271365.2 of Neoceratodus forsteri. NCBI lineage: Eukaryota > Metazoa > Chordata > Ceratodontiformes > Ceratodontidae > Neoceratodus > Neoceratodus forsteri. The sequence continues at coordinate 448,808,695 of JADMNL010000024.1, forward strand.
TTTCTTTCAACTCCTTGGCTCTGTCTGAAATTGCTGTCATCGGCAGCATGCTCACTGGTTGGCGGCTGAGGAATGCACTGACTAAAGCATCCCCTGCATTCGCCACCACACTTGACACACCTCTGAAAGTGCTACTACCGCAAGATATGGCTTGCGCGTGCTCGCAAGCCAACATAAAAACAGGCGCTTTGTCCATTAGATTTCATCTGTCACTGCTGCCTTTCCTGCCCTGAAATCATAATCCTTTGCTTATGACATCTGAATAATTTCCGTGACAACAGGTTGTGATGTCATAAGCAGAGGATTATGACTTAACGGCAGGAATAAGCAGCATGAACAGATAAAGTCTAAGGGAGAAAGCATCTGATTTAATGACAATGCCCTCTTTAATAAAAATGGAACATCCTGAATTTCAAATATTGGGGGAATTTTATGTAATTGGGTTCTGAAGATGCCCACAGTGAATTTGGTGATGGAAGTCAGAAAATCACTTTAAGCATCAAGTGGCTTGGTTAAGCAAGCAAAAGAGCACAGCTGACATCTACAAAACTCAGTTTCAAAATATTCCATATTAAAAGAGATTGTAGCCATATTGGTCCTTGGAAAACCGGAGTCACTGGGTGGTAACATCTTTAATTTGACCAACGTATGTTGTATAAGTATAGTGTATTACACAAGCTTTCAGGGCCACACAGGTCCCTTCATGAGGTGCAATAGTATATTCTGAACAGAAGGAGCTAACTTTATACTTACATACTGTTTCAAAATAATTTGTGACAGGTTAGTTTAGGAGTGGTGAGAAGTATTAATATGGAAATTGTTTATTTTTATTTTATTTGTTTAAAAATTGCAGAGACACAGAATAGGTTCCATGAGAAGCAAGTCTCGTTTACAGAACGTCCCAAGTCATAATTATTGTAAATCACAACACAAGACAATAACTATAAATCTAATAGCAACCATGCTTAGTAGGCAGGTAATAGAAAGGAAGCATGACTATAACTGTGTGAACTGTGTGGGAGGCCTTTGAAGGAGGTGCTGTGATATCCGTACAGTACAAGAGAGATGCAGTAGGTGCATTAAAGTGTTATTGTCAAAGGTTTGCAAAAGGAGTACAGGAAAGGGTGATTTAATAAACAAGTACAGGGGAGGTGAAACAGAAAACAGAAAAAAAAATAAACTAGAAATTAGATGGGAGCATACAGTAAACAATCAGTATAACTATATAAAGTCCAATTTAATAATACAAATCTCAGAGTTTTCCATAGTGTATCATAAATCTGATGACCCAATTGAGCCCTCTCTATTCAGAGTTAAATTGTTTCAACATTCCAAACATTTTTTTTATTTCAAACCATTCTGTTCTCTATTATTAAGGACATCTGCATGAAAACTAGATTTTTGTCCCTTGCAGCTTACTCACAGCTTAGACACATCTTACTTACAACCAAGACACAGCTTACCTGCAGACGAGACACAGCTTACCTACAGCTGAGGCACAAGATACTTAACAGCCAAGACACAGCTTACCTATAGCTGAGTTGCAGCTTACTTGTATCTGAGACACAGCTTACTCACAGCCGAGACACAGCTTACTTACAGCCGAGACACAGATTACTTACAGCCAAGGCACAGCTTACTTACAGCCGAGACACAGATTACTTACAGCCAAGGCACAGCTTACTTACAGCCGAGGCTCATTTACAGCCAAGGCACAGCTTACTTACAGTTGAGGCACAGATTACATATAGCCTAGACACAGATTACTTACAGTTTAGGCACAGCTTCCGAGGCATAGCTTGCCTACAGCCGAGGAGCAGCATACTTACAGCTGAGGCACAGCTTACTTACAGCTGAGCCTCAGCTTGCTTACAGCCGAGGTGCAGCTCACCAACAGCCAAGACATAGCTTACTTACAGCTGAGGCACACCTTACTTAAAGCCTAGGCACAGCTTCCGAGGTATAGCTTGCCTACAGCTGAGATGCAGCATACTTACAGCCAAGGCTCAGCTTACTTACAGCCTAGACACAGTTTATTTACAGCCGAGGTGCAGCTCACCTACAGCCAAGGCACAGCTTACTTACAGTTGAGGCACAGATTACATATAGCCTAGACACAGATTACTTACAGCCTAAGCACAGCTTCCGAGACATAGCTTGCCTACAGCCGAGGAGCAGCATACTTACAGCTGAGGCACAGCTTACTTACAGCCTAGGCGCAACTTACCTACAGCCAAGGTGCAGCTCACCAACAGCCGAGACACAGCTTACTTACAGCTGAGGCACGCCTTACTTAAAGCCTAGGCACAGCTTCCGAGGTATAGCTTGCCTACAGCTGAGATGCAGCATACTTACAGCCAAGGCTCAGCTTACTTACAGCCTAGGCACAGTTTATTTACAGCCGAGGTGCAGCTCTCCTACAGCCGAGGCACAGCTTACTTACAGCTGAGGCATAGCTTTCTTACAGCCTTGGCATAGCTTACTTACAGCCAAGGCACAGCTTACTTATAGTTGAGGCATAGCTTGCTTACAGCCGAGGCACAGCTTACTTACAGTCGAGGCACAGCTTTCCTATGGCCGAGGTGCAACTTACTTACAGCTGAGGCACAGATTGCCTACAGCCTAGGCGCAGCATACTTACAGCTGAGGCACAGCTTATTTACGGCTGATGTGCATCTTACTTACAGCTGAGGCACAGCTTGACTACAACTGAGGCATAACTTACTTACAGCCAAGGCACAGCTTACGTACAGCTGAGGCACTGCTTGCTTACAGCTTGCTTACTTACAGTCTTGGCACAGGTTTACTTACAGTCTAGGCATAGTTTAACTACAGCCGAGTCACAGCATATTTATAGCTGAGGCACAGCTTACTTACAGCCGAGGCTCAGCTTACTTACAGCCTAGGTGCAGCCTACCTCCAGCCCAGGTGCAGCTTACCTAAAGCTGAGGCGCAACTTACCTACAGCCAAAGCGCAACTTACTTAGAACTGAGGTACAGCTTACTTACAGCCGAGGCACAACTTACATACAGCCGAGGCACAGCTTACTTACAGCTGAGGCACAGCTTACCTACAGCTGAGGCACAGCTTACCTACAGCTGAGGCACAACTTGCCTACAGCTGAAGCACAGCTTAACTACAGCTGAGGCACAGCTTACCTACAGCTAAAGCACAGCTTACCTACAGCTGAGGCACAACTTACCTACAGCTGAGGCACAGCTTACATACAGCCGAGGCACAGCTTACCTACAGCTGAGGCACAGCTTACCTACAGCTGAGGCACAGCTTACTTACAGCTGAGGCACAACTTGCCTACAGCTGAAGCACAGCTTAACTACAGCTGAGGCACAGCTTACCTACAGCTGAGGCACAGCTTACCCACAGCTAAAGCACAGCTTACCTACAGCTGAGGCACAGCTTACCTACAGCTGAGGCACAACTTACCTACAGCTGAAGCACAGCTTACTTACTGTAAGCCAGTACAGCATGGCCAAGTTCACAGCACTGTGCATTCCATTCTGCCTAATGTTTCTATGTATTGCTGACTATTTCATAGCTGCATCCCTAACTCACTCTCTGCTGCACAGTGAGGAGGTTCCACCACACAATCTTGATACTGAATCCCTGTCTGTGTATTTCACTCCTACTTGCCTGCCAAAACGTGGAGTTGTATACCTTGGTAGCTGGCTCACCAGAAGGCTGCAAATGTCCTCTCTTTTTGCTAAAAATGTAAAGCAGCTACTTACCTCCTCTATCCGACCATTCCTACTACTTTTCCTGCTATTAACCCTTGCGGGTGATGTAGAGTTAAAACCCGGACCCACCATACCTTCTTCTACCCCAAACCCCCCAACATCATCATATCAGATGCCAAAAGGGCTAAAAATTACTCATTTAAACATACGTAGTCTCAGACCTAAGATGTCTGAGCTAGAAGCATGGATTAATCAATGCACTCCTGACATCCTGTGCAACTCTGAGACATGGTTGAAACCATGCATTAAACAACATGAGGTTGCTGTGCCTGGATACAAATGTTTTTCAGGAAGGATCAACTGGGAAAAAGGGGTGGTGGTGTGCTTATGTATGCCAGAGAACACTTAGATGCTGTTGAAATACCCGTGTCTGAACGTGGACCTTCTGCTATTGAATCGGTCTTCCCTTCCCTCACCTTTGGCACCGTAAAAAAACTCATAGTAAGTTGTGTATACCTGCCCCCTAAGGTAGCAGTCCCTGGCCTCCCCTCCTTCATAACCTCCCTTGCTAACCTCCCACGGCATGACCTCATACTTGGAGGTGACTTCTGCATTGATTGACTGAATTCCAACTCTTCCAAACTGACTGCCATCCTGGCTGACTCAAATCTGGTTCAACTGATTGGTGACCCTACTCATATTAGTACAAAAATGGGTAACCATACTTTATTTGACTGGGTGGTCACATACTGTGCACCAAAGATAAAATTAGTGGAGGTCCTCTCAGACGGCATAAGTGACCACTTGCCGACACTCTGCATTTGGCGTAACAATTGCCCTGACCCCCCCCCGAAGATCATCACTGTTTGACATGTCCAGGTTTGACACGAACAATTTTGTCAATACCATCCGTGAAACTGATTGGGATCCAATTAATACCCTGCCGGATGTTAACGTGGCACTAGACTATTTCGTGGCAAAGTTCACTAACATTGCTGATCAACGCGCCCCTTTAAAGAGTTGCCGGGTAAAAGGTATTAAAGCACCATGGCTTACCAAGGAATCAAGGCAACTCATGTCCACTCATGATAAGGCACGGAGGACTTATAAGGATAGTGGGATACCTACCAACTGGCAAACATATAGGCAACTAAGGAACAGCTGCAAGAACTCAATCCAAAAAGCCGAACGATTCCACTTCAAGAGACTCCAGGTTGAGCATCTTAGTAATCGAAAGAATTCTGGCGACAAGTTAACTCTCTTTTGAAGGGTAACACCTCTGAGACCCCCAGTTCCCTTGATGCCCAGGGGGTCTCTCTCACTGCCCCCCCCATCACCTCTGGCTTCAGTGAGTTCTTCACCAATCTGGATGGGTACACATCAGTATTTTCTAATTCATCCACTCCCTCCCAACCTAACCGCCTGCCATCAGTCGACTCTATGGACCGCCCTGCCTTTCATCTAAAGCTTGCAATCCTTGCGGAGGTCTCCACGTGAACCTAAAGGGTGACAGCTCCCCTGGCCATGACACTCTAGAACCTAAATTTCTTAAGTTGGGAGCTGATGCCCTAGCCTGCCCCGTTCGAAATTTATTTAATCGATCCTTCCTTACTTGCTCTGTCCCTGAAAAATGGAAAGTAGCAATGGCCGTGCCCGTCCACAAGGGAGGTCCCAACTCGACAGTGGACAATTTCGGACCTATTTCAATACTTTACCCTCCAGCAAAAATATAAGAGTAGATAATCTATGACCACCTACAGGATTATCTTAACCTCCACCATCTGCTCTCAACCTCTCAGCATGGGTTTAGGAAAAACCACAGTACACTTACAGCTCTAATTAAAGTCACCGCTGACATATTCCATGAGATGGGACGTGGCCGAGGCACTGGAGCAATTTCCATAGACTTGACCAAGGCTTTTGACTTGGCTAACCAGGGCCTTCTATTACAACAAGTGCATGTCCTTGGCCTTGATGCCACTGCCCTGTCCTGGACCCAAAGTTACCTTTATGGCTGTACCCAAAAAGTAAAATGGGCAGGCTCCCTATCTGACCTGAGGCCCATTACCCATGGTGTCCCCTAGGGCTCCATATTGGGCCCATTACTTTTTTCTCTGTATATTAATGATCTCCCTAATAATTGTGGTGGGGCCTCTGTTCACCTATATGCAGACGATGCTATCATATACCATTCCTCTTCTGATATTGGGTGGCTCAGTTCAACGCTAGCCTCCGATTTCCACACCCTGGAGGACTGGTTCCTTCAGAGCAGCTTGTTGTTAATACTAAAAAAAACAAAGAGCATGTTATTCTCCAACTCATCCGCACCAACCCTACCCCCTCTGGCTATCCTGTCACGTACAGGGGGGTGCATTCGAATCGGTCAGGTCCTTCAAATACTTGGGAGTCACCTTAGATCCCTCACTTACCCCGGATGCGCATGTTACAGCCATCACTTAAAGTATAAACCAAAAAATCAGTGTCCGTTTCCGCATCCGTCCATTTCTTACATTAACCTCATGCTGTAAGATCGCGGATGCCACGCTTCTGCCCCTCCTTATGTATGGTGCTCCATTACTACTCTCTACTTCCACATCTGTACTATCATGCCTATCACTGGCTTACCATAGAGCTGGCAGGTTTAGTCTTGGGGCCAGTGCTCGGCACCATCACTGCGATGTCCTGTCTGCCCTAGGATGGCTACCCAATGAATTTAAATTACGCTATGCCACACTGAGCTTTATACATAAGCTTGTACATTGCTTCACTCCTCCTTGCCTTGCTGATATTGTTCAACATCGTCTCCCTTGATGTACCCTCAGATTTACTTCCTTGCCTCTTATCTCAGTGCCAAACATAAGACTCTCCATGGCTCGGAGATCGTTTGCATTTTCTGCTGTGTCCCATTGGAACTCTCCACCTCCTTCTGTACTGGTCTGCACCTCCCTCTCTCAATTTCAAATGTCACTGTTAACTCACCTAACCGCTCCACCTTGCTCCTGCTTCCACTGCTCCTAACCCCTGTTCACTTCTTGTATGATTCTCCTAGCAAAACCTCTCTCTCTCTCTCTCTCTCTCTCTCTCTGTCTCTGTCTCTGTCTCTGTCTCTGTCTCTCTCTTATGCTCCCAAGACCAAAAAAAATGTAAATGGTGTCTGAATGCATGTAAGGTTTTGTTGACTGTGCTTTAGATTGCTTATTTTACATAACTGGATGTAATTGATGTACTCTTTTACTGTATGACTACTCCTTGTATAATTTCCTGTGTCGGTGAATGCACTGTCAATGTACTGCACTTCCCGGGTCACCCCTGAAAAAGGGACAGTCTTGTCTTACAGGGCCTACCCAGTTACCAAAATTCAATAATAAATACGGCTAAGGCACAATTTACTTACAGCCAAGGCATAACTTACCTACAACTGAGGTGCAGCATAAATATAGCCAAGGCACAGCTTACCTGCAGTCGAGGCACAGCTTACTTGCTTACAAATGAGTCACAGCTTACTTACTTACAACAGAGACATAGCTTACCTACGGCCAAGGTACAGTGTACTTACAGCTGAGGTACAGCGTACTTACAGCCAAGGCACAGCTTACCTGCAGCTGAGGCTCAGCTTACTTGTAGCTGAGGCACTGCTTATATACAGCCCAAGGCACAGCTTACTTACAGCCGAGGCACAGCTTATTTACGGCTGAGGCACTGCTTACTTACTTACAGCTGAAGCACAGCTTTACAGCTGAGGCACAGCTTACCTACAGCTGATGTGTAGCTTACTTACAGCTGAGGTACAGCTTATTTACAGCCGAGGCACAGCTTACTTGTAGCTGAGGCACTGCTTATATACAGCCGAGGCACAGCTTACTTACAGCCGAGGCACAGCTTATTTACAGCTGAGGTACTGCTTACCTACTTACAGCCGAGGCACAGCTTATTTACAGCCAAGGCACAGCTTACTTACAGCTGAGGCACAGCTTATTTACAGCTGAGGCACTCCTTACTTATTTATAGCCGAGGCACAGCTTATTTACAGCTGAGGCACTGCTTACTTACTTACAGCCAAGGCACTGCTTATTTACAGCTGAGGCACTGCTTACTTACTTACAGCCGAGGCACTGCTTATTTACAGCTGAGGCACTGCTTGCATTTACTTACAGCTTATAAGTAATTGCTTATTTCACAGCTGAGGCACTGTTACTTTACTTACAGCCGAGGCATGTAGCTTATTTTGCTATTGAGGCACTGCTTACTTACTTACAGCCGAGGCACTGCTTATTTACAGCTGAGGCACTGCTTACTTACTTACAGCCGAGGCACTGCTTATTTACAGCTGAGGCACTGCTTACCTACTTACAGCTGAGGCACAGCTTACTTGTAGCTGAGGCACTGCTTATATACAGCCCAAGGCACAGCTTACTTACAGCCGATGCACAGCTTACTTACTTACAGCCGAGGCACAGCTCATTTACAGCCGAGGCACTGCTTACTTACTTACAGCCGAGGCACTGCTTACTTACTTACTTACAGCCGAAGCACAGCTTTACAGCTGAGGAACAGCTTACTTACTTACAGCCGAGGCACAGCTTATTTACAGCTGAGGCACAGCTTATTTACAGCCGAGGCACTGCTTACTTACTTACAGCCGAGGCACAGCTTACTTACTTACTTACAGCCGAGGCACTGCTTATTTACAGCTGAGGCACTGCTTACTTACTTACAGCTGAGGCACTGCTTATTTACAGCTGAGGCACTGCTTACTTACTTACAGCCGAGGCACTGCTTATTTACAGCTGAGGCACTGCTTACTTACTTACAGCCGAGGCACTGCTTATTTACAGCTGAGGCACTGCTTACTTACTTACAGCCGAGGCATGCTTATTTACAGCTGAGGCACTGCTTACTTACTTCAGTCGTTGATACAGCTTATTTACAGCTGAGGCACTGCTTACTTACTTACAGCCGAGGCACTGCTTATTTACAGCTGAGCCACTGCTTACTTACTTACAGCCGAGGCACTGCTTATTTACAGCTGAGGCACTGCTTACCTACATACAGCTGAGGCACAGCTTACTTGTAGCGGAGGCACTGCTTATATACAGCCCAAGGCACAGCTTACTTACAGCCGATGCACAGCTTACTTACTTACAGCCGAGGCACAGCTCATTTACAGCCGAGGCACTGCTTACTTACTTACAGCCGAGGCACAGCTTACTTACAGCCGAGGCACTGCTTACTTACTTACAGCCGAAGCACAGCTTTACAGCTGAGGAACAGCTTACTTATTTACAGCCGAGGCACAGCTTGTTTACAGCTGAGTCAAAGCTTATTTACAGCCGAGGCACTGCTTACTTACTTACAGCCGAGGCACAGCTTACTTACTGCCAAGGCACAGCTTGCTTACTTACAGCCGAGGCACTGCTTACTTACTTGCAGCTGAAGCACAGCTTACAGCTGAGGCACAGCTCACTTGAGGCCAAGGCACAGCTTACTAACAGCCGAGGTACATCTTACTTACTTATAGCCAAGGCACTGATTGCTTACTTACAGTCAAGGCACAGCTTACTTACCTACAGGCGCGGTGCTGCATTCTTACTTACAGCTGAGACACACTTTACTTACAGCTGGGGCACAGTCTTCTTACAGCCGAGGCACAGCAAACTTACAGCCAAGGTACAGCTTACTTACAGCTGAGGTACATCTTACTTATAGCCCATGCACTGCTTGCTTACTTATAGTCAAGGCACAACTTACCTACAGCTGAGGCACTGCTTTCTTTCTTGCTGCTGAGGCACAGCTTACCTACAGCCAAGGCACACCTTACTTACAGCCGAGGCACAGCGTACTTACCTACAGGCAAGGTATGCCTTACTTACAGCTGAGGGACAGCTTACTTACAGCTGGGGCACAGGCTGCTTACAGCTAAGGCACAGCTTACTTAGGCTACAGTTAAGGCACAGCTTATTTACAATTGATTCACACCTTACTTACAGCTGAGGAACTGCTTACTTACAGCTGAGGCTCAGCTTACTTATAGCCAAGACACAGCTTACCTAAGCTACAGCCGAGGCACAGCTTACTTACAGCTAAGGCTCAGCTTACTTACAGCCAAGACACAGCTTACTTACAGCTGAGGCTCAGCTTACTTACAGCTGGGGCACAGGCTGCTTACTGCTAATGCACAGCTTACTTAGGCTACAGTTAAGGCACAGCTTATTTACAATTGATTCACACCTTACTTACAGCTGAGGCAGAGCTTACTTACTTACAGCTGAGGCTCAGCTTACTTATAGCCAAGACACAGCTTACCTAAGCTACAGCCGAGGCACAGCTTAATTACAGCTGAGGCACAGCTTACTTACAGCAGAGGTACAGCTTACTTACAGCAAAGGTACAGCTTAATTACAGCTGAGGTACAGCTCACTTACAGCCAAGACACAGCTTACTTACAGCTGAGGCTCAGCTTAATTACAGCTGAGGGTCAGCTTACTTACAGCCAAGACCCAGTTTACTTACAGCCGAGACACAGCTTACTTACAGCTGAGGCTCAGCTTACTTACAGCCAAGGTACAGCTTACCTAAGCTACAGCTGTGGCACAGCTTACTTAGGGCTGTGGCTCAGCTTACTTACAGCCGAGGCTGTGTCTTGAACTGAAATCCTTCACCACTGCATGTGACTCGATAGTCTGCTACTATGGCACTGAGTATGATGTCACAAACAGAGCATTATGAGTTCAGCTCATGCTTCAGCAAGCCTCAGCTATGCAGGTAGATGCAATGTAAGGGACAGAGATCACTGGACAGATTTTCAAAAGTGCAAAAATCGCACATTTGCTGGAAAAAAGGTTACGCAAAGAAGGGTTTTGTTGCACATCTACTATTTTTTCGCATGTACTCAATTTTTTGCATGTGATTAATTTTCAAAAAGGTTATCTTTTTGCAGCCTTTTCCACAATTTACAGCTGTTCTATCTATCTCTCTATCTATCTGTCTGTCTGTCTGTCTATCTATCTATCTGTCTGTCTGTCTATCTATCTATCTGTCTATCTACCTATCTAATATTCTTTGCAAAAAACAACATCAATGCATCACTTAGGGTTGATATCAAACCATAAAAAGGAGGGAAGTATGATGTTAGGGTTTGCAACCCGAACACCCCAACCCTACCCTGCACACACCAACAGGCATCAGAGGTATGCTTTGGGGTCATTAGCTCTAACACTCACCCCATTCCATAACTAAATAAGCTGAGATGGGTACAGTATAGGAGAATGGGGAGAGTGTTAGGTTCACGACCCTAAGGCACACCCCCTGACACCTGTTGGTATGTGTAGGGTTAGTGTTAGTTAAACCCTAACATCATATTTCCCTCCTTTTTACAGTTTGATATCAACTCTAATTGATGGATTAATGTTGATGGAATGTTGTTCTTTTACAAAGAATTTACTTACTTTTTGAGATAGTGTAATTTTAGCCTTATTTGCTGTAGGGCCCCCCACCCTTGTATAATTTTTTAGATGGAGTAATCGTATCCTTATTTGCCTGTGGGAGTGCGGTGCCCTTCGGGCCCTATGCTCCCATCCTTCCATAGATGCGTATAGGTATGTTGCTGTTGAAGGGCCCTGCGCTTCCATTTATAGGACAACAGTGACCAACTTGCTAGCATAGCCATCTTATTACCCCACCTTATGTACCTGGTACAGAACATTTTAGAATCCCCGCTAAAACATAATTCAGCACAACTGCAACACCATTCCGCGCCACGGGTGCAAAAACACATTTTGATGAGGATTTGAAAAATCACAGCTGTGACATACATGAGGTGGGGTAATAAGAAGTCTGTGTTGAGAATCTGGGGTCAAAGACTTACATTTCCAAAGTTATGAGTGTGCATAGCAAAATTGCATCGAGTGATCATAACTTTGCCATTGTTACATATTTTGACCCCAAATTTTCATCATAGCCTTCATATGACCCCACCATGTGAACAATATGACTATCATTACACAAATCAGTAGCCAGTGACATGGGCATCAGCAATTGAGTGCTTGCAATAATGGCGACTCAATCTCAGCACATGTCAATGGGGCTACTGCTGAGGAAAGCCGACCGGATGGGGGAGGTGGGCACATATAGCAACAGGATGTTGCCATATGTATACACACGTGGGGGAGTGGCGTGCTGGAAGGAGGAGGGGGAGGGTGGCCTGGTGTGGATTGGCCTGGGAGCTGCCAAGCTGGCCCCGTAGCATGGTGGGTGGCAGCCTAAAGCTGCGAGGGTTCCGGGTTCGGGTCCGGGCATGCCTACATTTTTGTGTGCCTGGACAAAATTCTTTTTATATCCAGATTTTGCACCCCCCTGGAATTAAGAATCCTTTAGTATGGGGGTGCGGTATGGGAGCACAGCCCCCCACATAAACATTTAAAATCTAAGTCCCTGGCACTGTTTTCTTGTGCTCCAGGGGTGTACATCGACAAAACTGAATTTTGGCAATATATACTCACTCTGCCGCCGATCGCAATTCCGCTTTCACCCACATCACATAAATCCCACAAATCCCACCTGAAAGGTGAATTCGCCATGTGACCATGAAATCACCTTTTGGGTGGGAGTTGCAGAACGACACTCCCATTATTCATGCTGAGGGGCCTCAAAAAGGGTATGTTGAAAACTTGATGTCAAAATATGCAAAAATGGCAATGTTATGCACCAAAGTTGAAAATCCCACTGAAATACATTGATTTCTCATATGAAAAAAATATCTTTTTTTATACGATGCCGATACAGAGAAAAAAAAGAATTTCAGTGTTAAAAAGAACACATTTTAAGGGCAATTCTCAAGCAGAAAAGGGCAAAATGCAGCCAAGGGGATCCCGATAAGTAAGCTACATGTGTTGATTCCTCCCCAGAGTATCATTTTTGGGGGTTTCCAAATTTGAATGTATCAGGCAAAACTGAAAACAAGATGGTGACCATACGAAAAAGGATTTTCCTCAAAAGAAAAACGATGGTCATACAAAAAATAATTATTTTTTCATTTCATACAGAATATCTTTTAATCAGATTAGGGACCCCAAGACGGGAAGCTTATTAAAGTCCTCGGAAAAAATCCTATTGAGCTTTAGGGAATACTATACAAACCTTTATAGGTCAGATCATTCTCCAGAAAGTGAATGGATTAAATCCTACCTAAACAAACTAAAGTTGCCTGAGTTGCCACAGGAACTTAGAGATTCCCTTGACTCCCCCATATCTCCATCAGAGTTAGTGGCCGCAATCAAGAGGCTAAAAACTAAGAAATCACCTGGCCCGGATGGGTACACCTCCAAATTTTTTAAATTCCTTAGAAAGGAGATAAATAATCTGCTAATGAGGGCCTGCAGACTAGCACAATCAGGGGAAGACTTACCAGACTCCTGGAACTATGCAGTCATTTCGAGTATCCCCAAGCCAGGAAAAGATTCCACTCAGTGTGGGTCCTATCGCCCTATATCTGTACTGAATATTGATTATAAACTCTACGCCTCGATACTGGCGAGGCAACTGGAGGGGATCCTTCCCAAGTTAATTAACTATGATCAAACAGGGTTTATTCCAGGCAGGCAAACACAAGATAATATTAGAAGGACACTACATGTAATGTACCATGCCTCTCGGTCGAGGGCCCCCTGTATGATTCTAAGTTTAGATGCGGAGAAGGCCTTCGACCGGGTGGAATGGAAATTTTGGGGGTTAACTCTGGACAGATTTGGATTCTCAGAAGCCTTTATAAAGATCATAACCAAGATATATTCTAAGCCAAGGGCTTATGTAAAAACAAATGGCAAAGTCTCCCACCCAATACCTTTGCAGCGTGGCACTAGGCAGGGTTGCCTTCTTTCCCCCCTTCTCTTTGCCTTGTACCTTGAACCATTGGCCCAAGCCCTGAGACAGGAAGAGAGGATACGAGGATGGGATTTGGGGGGGGAAACGCATAAACTTACCCTTTATGCGGATGATCTCCTGGTTTATCTTTGGGACCCAGAACAATCATTGGAAAAGCTGTGGATGTCCTAACAGAATTCAGTCTTTAGCTGGATATAAGATGAATATATCTAAGACAGAGGCCTTAAAAATGCATTGTGAGCCATCAGAGCAAATCAAGCAGAGGTTTCCTTTTAAGTGGAACCTTACCCATATCAAGTACCTGGGGGTACAACTGGGATTTCAGATAGATAATTTATTCCCACTTAACTTCACTCCAATTTTAGCAAACATTAGGTTGGAATTGGAGCAATGGTCATCTATTCCCATTTCCGTGACACAGAGAGTGGAGGCCATAAAAATGATAATTCTCCCCAAACTCCTATACCTGGTTCAAACAATCCCTATCAGAATACCAGACTCATATTTTAATTAGTTGAACAGGGTGATCTCTCGTTTTTTATGGGGTCCACATAAACCCAGGATTCGGCTCTTAGCCCTCCAGATTCCGAAAAAGGCTGGGGGCCTTTCATTACCTAATTTTAAGTTATATTATCTTGTGGCTCAGCTGAGGATGGTCATGTACTGGTTAGATAATTTATACATTTCAAAATGGAAAAAATCTAGAGTTTACGGAGGGGGCACTTTCTGGCCTGAACAATCTGCTCCTCAGACAAGGGAGGGACCTTGTTTGGGTCAATGGGAGAATCCTTTCACAGTATTCATGCTAGAATTGTGGTATAGCATTTTAAAAGACAAAAGGGCCAAAAACTGGAAATTCCTGCTGCTGTCTATTCCATATCTAGACACCTTCTCTCCTGGAGCTTGGGACAAGGGGTTTAAGAGGTGGGAAGCAAGGGGTTTGCATCTAATTTGGCACTTCATAGATGATGGAGAGATTGCTTCCTTTGAGGCTCTAGTTAACAGATACGACATCCCTTGGCAGGCTAGATTCAGATACTTCCAAATTAGGAACTTTGTAAGAAGGCTTGTCTCAGAATTTAGCTGGGGGACTGTTTCGCCCCCCCAGATTGCCTTCACTTTTAAAAAAGCGATAGAAGGGGCACCCATCAGGACACATATTATCTCCAATTTATACAGGGACTTATTGACATGGAAAGGGGACACTACGGAATCTATAAAGAGGGCCTAGGAAAAGGACTTGGGCGATCAAATTTCAGAGGCGGTCTGGATATGGGCCCAATCTGAAATACATTGGGGTCTATCAGCCATTAGCTGGCAGGATTTTTCCTGGAAAATCTTTATCAGGTATTTTCGTTCCCCAAAGATTATAGGGCAGATTCTGTCTAGTAACCAAGCAGAGTGCTGGCGGAAATGTGGTCAGACACAGGCATCATATTTACACATGTTATGGAGTTGTCCAGCACTTTCCACCTTCCTGTTAGATTTGCAACAAGCCCTAAGGATAATAATTACCCCAGACTTGATATTATCCCCCATGTGTTATTTGTTCTTAGAGGCTCCGAAGGAATTTAAAGATCCTCTTTCAATTAAGTTTCTGAAAATAGCTTTTTTAGCCGCCCAGAAAGTCATAACCAAGAACTGGAAGTCTCATATCCCTATTACCTTAAATAAATGTCAGGAAATTATGATAAACATATATAGGATGGAGGCACTGTCAGCCACCTTGAATAAAAGATTACCCCAATTTGAAATCTTGTGGAGACACTGGGTCTTATACATGGCAGGGGAAAGGCCTGATTTTATTCCCTAATATAAGGAGTTCTCACTAAGGTAGTACAGGCCCTTTTCTGAGAATTATTGGTCTTTATATGCAATTTATTGGAAATAGAGAATGAAGACCCCAGTTCATCATAGGTTCCTTGATCATAAATTATAAAAATTGATTGCAGGAGTTATTACTTGCAGTTATGATGACCTGTATGTGTAGGTAACCAATTGATCCAAGCAGCTACCCATTATATCTTTTGATACTCTTGATCAATTACATGAATATATGAACTCGTCTATGAAAATTCCTTTGTAACTGTTTATGATGGAAGGATGAATGTAATCTGTATGTATTTTACTTATAAAATCAATAAATAAAGAAAGTTTTTAAAAAAAAGAATATCTTTTAATGCTTACTGAGCATGTTCAGAAACAATTTTCTCAAATTTTTAAAATGCAATAACTGAAAAACGGCTTATTATTTTGTCACCAGACTAGCAAAAGGCACATTTGTGGACTAGTCCCTTTCTGCCCTAAAAATTTCAGACCAAGATTCCAAATCATCTGGGCTGTAGGCAAGTTCAGAGAAAAATCCCAGAAAAGTCAGTGAACAAAAAAAATGCTTTTCTCACCTCTTTGGAACTCAGAAACCGCAATTCTGACCAGAACGTAACTTGCTACAACCAGAGATTTACCCTGGGCAGTGGTGCATGTGAATTTGCATGCAAATCTGTTGAACGGTTGTGAAGTTATTAAAGTGCAAATTTCGAGTTTAACATTGACTTGCTTACTCAACCCTAACTATAGAGGCACGACCATGCCCCTATGTACACATATTTTTTGCACTGCTGTGGAAAAATATTACATCCAGTATTACTAGGTATAGCAGTTTTTCTGTAGCTGTGGGAGAATATAGAAAATGCTGCCCATGCATGTGAAATGCTTAAAATAGCATTTTCTGCATACCAGGGAGTTGAGTGTGGGGAGTTGGTCCTTGGGCCATGTCAGGCCCTTTGAAAATTGGGTTCGGGTTTTCATGTGCAAAACCCGCTCTGAAATGAAGAATGGAATGACTTGAAATTCATGTGTTTTGGAATGAAAGTGTCACTGAGTGCTGCAGGTGGCAGCTATAATTAATGTGCAGGAAATCGGATCCCTTTTTTAAGGCAGGACTAGGGGTTGAATTAACGCTGTTAGTTAATGCAATCCCTTGGGGTAAGTGGGGTTAAGTGGCACAAGGCAAAGCCTCACAATTCTTGACTGAAAAGTGCTTGGGAAACCACATTTCTGTGTCATTCCAGCCAATCAGAAGGAAATATGGCTTCACACCAAGCACCAGATACACTTCACCAGGAACCCTACTCAGTGGGCACCTGCAGCAACTGACTATAGGTCCCAAGTTCTCCAGGACAGAAGTACGATACTGAGCCTACCTTTAGAGTTAAAGGGGAAGGATATGAGAACCAGCTGGCATGATAAACTACTAAAAAGACAATACTTGAAGTAGCAGTTCAACAAAATGGGGCAAAAAAGTTGACCATATTTTTTTTTTTTTTACAATAAAAGATTCCTGGCTTCTTCCAGTTTTATTTGGCGGTAAAAGGTACTAGTTCCACCAAAATTGAAGTATTTTATAAAGGTTTTAAGTTAGTTTTTTCCCCCAAGAAAAATATGGTTGATACTGTATATCAGGCTTAGAAATATTATTGTAAACCTGGCAAGGGTTAGGATCACGAAAATTAAAAAAATTCAAGGTGCACAGCATAGGGGGTACATAGAAAAGCAGATTTGACAGGTATGCTAATATTTTCATTAGCTGTAGCTAAAAACTAGTTTTTTGGAAAAACATTTTTTGCTGCACTGCTTCCTTAAGGGTAACTGCGTGAAGTTCTTCTATACCCACATAAAATGGAGGTTCTACGTAATGAACCGTCACCACTGCAGGTAGTGGTGGCGACTACGCCAAGCCTCAGCATGTTTAAAAGGGAACTCGGCAAATATATGGACGGGGGAAATTAACCAGCCGTTACCATTAAATAGTAGGAGGACAGGACAAATGAGTTAATGTCCGCTTCTGTCCATCACTCCTTAGTGTGCTGCTGGTGCCGTCAAGTCACTGTTGAAATTTGACCTGACGGAATGGTCTCAGAAAAAAATAAATACAAGACTCACATTAACAGGTTGGGCCCATAGAAGTCACAGACACGAATTGAACCAACCGGTCCCCTTCGACTCAGCAAGGCACATGACGTTGACGCATCCCTTTTGTGCCCGATTCTGAAATCAGAGTTACTTAATGCAACGGCAAAGAGAACGTTTGGAAATCTTACTTTATTTGCAGGTACAGGATGGCAAACAGTACCCCTTGCAGAACTTCTGCCTGCCACGCTGTGCCTTCAAATACAGTAAACATTTTTAAACTTTGCCATTGCTTTTAGTCACTCTGGTTTGCAAAACAGGCACAAAAGGGACGTGTTGGCATAATTTCCCTTGTTGCAAAAAGGTCAGCAAAACAATACACTGGCAGTATTTCATTGTCTTTCTTTTTTTTTTAATTCTTTTTAGGTCTCCCTGTCTACAGGCAGGGGATGTACCCCCTATCAGTGCCCAGCCCATCATCCCGGCATCCTCCCCTCCATGCCACCTTGCTGGGTGGCCCATAGCTTGCCCCTAAGGCAGGACTCCCCCAGAGGGCTAGGGGAGAGACCAAAATCCATCAAAGACCCAAGCCAAAGCTTACGCCTGGGGTGTCATTCGGTAGGCAGTCTGGGGGCATCACGGAGCTCCATGACCAGGGTCTTTCTAGGTGTGGTTCCAAAGGAGATACAGATGTCCAATGACATCAGTGCAGGATGGGTGTGCTCCCATGCCCGTCCCTCAGACATCCGCCACCGTCTCCGTAGTGCCAGATGGTCCTGACTGCTGTACACCCAATCTCCAATGGGTGTCATTGGCATGCCGGTAAACCACAAGCCCCTCCCCCCGAAGGTAGAGAGCTGTCCTTGGGATGTTCATCCAACCTCCCCCTTCCCCGGCTGACCCTCTGACACACCGTGCTTGCTTCTGAACACGGGTCATCAGCGCCACAGGTGGTAGTGCTACTGCTACACAGGCGTGCTGGTCTATTGTCTTTCTTGTTGGGCCAGCTCAGAGGTTTAGGGAATCAAGATGCCCTTGTGAGGGATAGAAACTAAAATAAAAATAATCTGATGTGGAAGAGAATACCAAAACCCAAACTGGTGTCCCACCTCAGAGTCTGCTATTCCATCTGTCCAAAAGCGCAGAGCAAGGTGGAGCAACACTCCAGTCAGAATACCAATGTGATGAAAATGGTATTCTGCTTTGAAAACCGGCATGCAGAACAGGGCACAATACCATTCGTTTTGTGCCCTATTTGTTCACCATTTTTGAGGGAAGGGGAGAGGGTTGTATTTGAAGAGTTTGTTTATTTATTTCAAACTTTTCACCTGGAAAGACATGGTAACATGTCTCTTCCAGATGAGTCAGGGGTGGGGGAAGGGGTAGTGTACAACACAAAAGGTGCAGTGGTAACTAAAATACAATGAGGTGCAGAGTAACTGAAAATACAACACAGTTAGGCAGAAATTCAGGCAGGTGAAGCAGCACAACCCCATAAAAGGTGCGAGGACAATACAATATAATACGGTTCAAGTGCAATACATTTCCTGTGTGAACACAAGTCTAGGAGCAGAAAAACAATACGCAGACTGTGAGAAAGTGCAAGAGCAGTCAGTGTGGTACAGTACAGTATGGTGAGAGCAACACGAACACTCAGCAGGAGCAGACGATTGGGGCCTAAGTGGACACAAAGTTGTTCGGGGGGGGCACCCAGGATAACAGGGAAAGGGGATGGTGACGCAAGGTCAGGGGTTAGGTACCATTGCAGGAGGGGATAGAGAAGTCATGAAGAAGGGACTTGACGGAGGAGAAGAGGCTGAGTGGATAGACGGGAAGAGAGGACGAGAGCATGAGGAGATGATACGAGAAGGAGCACAGTGGTTTTCCTGGAAGGGAGGGAAAGGGAATAGAAGGCAGGGTTCCAGAGAGGGTAGGAGGAAGGAGAGGGGTGTAGAGAGAGGAAGGTAGAGAGGCGGGAAAGAGGGAGCCAGTCGAGAATTTGAGATGAAGGAGGCACAGTGGGTGAGATTCTAGTGGCACTTGTACGTTATGTGTGTGTTGTAGGTTAGTATCTGGGCTGATAAATTCCAAATGCACCATATCTGTGACCTTGATTGGCTGCCAGGCAGGTGTTATAGGGTGTGGCAGATGGCTTTTCCAATAGAGAAATGGTAAAATCATCACAGCCTTACTGTACCTTCCTGCTCACGTCAAGATGCTGTTGTACTAGCGTTCCAATTTCAGGATGGTATAGTACTATCATTGATGACGTCAGATTGATGGTACAGCAGTATAATGGTGACAGATATTGGTTGCACAAACATTAAAAAACAAACTGTCACGTTCCGTGCTTGGAACTGACAGAAGCAGGTGCTCCATTTTACTTGAAGTGACCAGCCCACCACCATAAAAAGAACAAATGATCAAATGAAAACAGTGCTGAGATCACATCTCCGGAGACCTGGTGACTAAGGCCCTGTCCACACTACACCGCTACTACCCAGTAATGGTTGCAAACCATTACGGCTGGTAAGCGGTACAGTGTGTCCACACTGTGGCAGTGTTCGGTACGGGTCCGTTACCGCCGGTACACACTGCGGGTGCTGGGTGACCATTATGGCTGGCACCTGATCCCACAATGCAGCTAACGCTGTACTATGGGCACCGCTGGGGAACGTGCTCACACATCCACACTGCAGCCCGGTAACACTACAGCGGTGGATCCGGTTCCGTAACCATTGTTGAAACCACCTCACAAGTGATTTCGACAGTGGTTACAGAAACACCTCCTGTAACGTTACAGGTGTAAACACAAACCATTGTGGTAACAGTTTGGACCCCCTGTAATGTTACAGAGGGGGTGGATCCAGTGTAGTGTGGACAGGGCATTAGACCACTAGAGCCTTGCTCTTGAGTTTTATGATCTCATAAGGTTCCCTTCGATGGATGCAAAACCATGTTGTGCTCCTTCAGCCAAGTATTATTAGTTAACAGATAGTTAATGTTGGGGAGGGGGAGGGACAAGGTCAGTAGCTCAATCTGTGAACCCTACAATATGAGCAGACTAGACAGACCAAATAGCCTTATTCTGCTGGCTTCTTCGTATGTTGTTGTACAGTACTCAGTCAGAGCCGGATGATTTTTTAATTTTTTTATTTTGTCTTGTTTATTTGGAAGACTTTGTTGGGTTCAAACAATACTTTTGGATAGACAAGGACAAGCATCCAATTTACCAGCCCAAAAGCACAAAAGAGCAGGCTCTCTCCTGCCTTCATTCTTTTTGCCATTTTATCCTTAACGAGATCTTTCACAGCTCCTCAGCCAGGTGTTGAAAGTACTGGCAGAGTGCCTGTCAGCAGTTTCTAGCTGACTCGGCAGTCTTTAGGGGTGCAGCTTGCAAGCCTCAGGCAAGATAGAAGAATTTATGTTGGACTGCATGATAGGTTTGCTGCACCTTTGCAACCCAGGACAAGCTACGCATGCACAGCATACACAAACACAACATATGTATACACCAACATAAATGTGCAAACTACACATAACAAAATCCATACACATACAATATGCACATTGTATACCAACCAGGAATTTCATGCATGCACACTGGTATGCAAAAAAGAGACAAGAGAGACAAGAGTGGTGTTGTGGTGCCTAGAGTATGGGCTCGGGAACTAGAACAGTAGTCATGTGACAGTACATTGATTTCAAATTACCCTGCTGTCACAGTTTACCATTTTCATCTTATTTCTATATTTTAAAGAGCATTTTAGAAGCACAATTACACACACCAGGAAGTGGGTTAGTGTGATAATTATTGCACTTAGCTCTGCCTTATGCCTTACAACCCACATGGGGCGTGTAGTCTTTTGCCATAACCACACACCCTGCTCTGTATTACTGTTTATGTAAAGAACCAGAAAAGAGAGTCTATAGTTGTTATCAGGAACTGTTTTGTATCATAATCAAAATCTGTTGATTGGTAGTCTCCCAGTAGAGGACTGAGGTTTTTATAGGGTATCCTGTTACATAAATGGTTATACATGAGGTATATTTACATGACAGTATAGAGTGCGGCATGAGTACAAAGGAAACGGGATACAATGTCACATGTTTGTCAAGGTATTTACATACATAGACTTGAGGGAACCACAGAAATCTGTTATTTTCACAGTGGGCACCTAGGTGAAAAAGCAAATGTTTATTTTGCTTACTGCAAAGTCCAAAATCAGTTTATTTTTCACATAGCAGTGTCACTCAATGACAAAAGTGTTGGTCCCTGTAAACCAATAAACCAGCTACTTTAAAGAGAACCTTTCTTGGGATTTTTCATTTCTAAATTGAAAAATGGGGAGCTCCCTTACTCATTGGGAGCTCATCCACAGTGTTTGCTAGATATCTTTAAGTAGCCTCCAAAGGAAGGGAAGGGATTGTAATTTGCTTCCAAGGAGCTGGCTGCACAATCCCCTTTCCACTTCCTGACTCTCTGATCCATTCCCACGCTCTGAAGTTTTGTGACGTCTTCATAGGTCAAAAGCGGAGGTGTGCTTCATTCTCTTGAATGTAGCATCTTTCGCTAAGGTGATTTTCTGATTTTAAATTGGGATTGGGATGAACCCCAGGCCTCTTGTATGTCTTTCCTCTCCTCCCCTTCCCTTGATCCACAAGGTGGTGCTCAATGTGTGTCGGAGCAAGGCGACCCAGATTGCTCCAGACTGGCCCAGGCAGGCTCTGTTCACCAAATAGGGGTGTGCACATTGCCCCCTCCTCCTGGAGGACTGCTAGGAGTCTGCTGTAGTGTGGATAGTGAACTGAATCCAAGACAGCAGAAATAGATGGTACTCACCTTTAAACATAGTTCTACTACTGGAATTCAGTTCACATTCACACAACCCACCCGACCTCCTCTGGCAGGTGATGTACAAATACCTGCTTCCAGCATGCAGGATCTGGTGTTAGATGGGGTGGAGCTGGAGGACAACACCTTGGGTAGTGGGAGGATCCAAGTTTGACGACATCTGGTAATTCGGCTATGCCCACTTGAACTGCCATAGTGTGGATGTGAACAGAATACCAATAGTAGAACTATGGTTACAGGTGGGTAACCTCTGTTTTTTTATGATGCTTTTTATGCCCCTGTGAACAGTGCTGCCCCCTTCATCCCAGACTTCCAGCCCGTCCCATCACTTCTCTGACACTTATCTCCAATCTCCATTGCCTTGGTGCAGCTTCTGCCCTGTGGTGGTTCCACGGGAGCCTTCGTTCAGCTACCTCCCTCTGTCTTCTAGTGCAGAAGATGGAGTGGCCAATTGGAAAGGCGGGGCCTGAAGTCACCGGGTGTCATTCTGAATGCTTCCGAGGATTTTTCCATTAGCTTCTCCTCACCCTCAGGATATTGTCCTCAAGGGCGTTAAGTACACATGCACATGCAACCCTCAGGACATCCTCATCAAGGGCGCAATGTACACTTGCACACGCAATCTTCAGGACATCAGCATGAAGGGAGCTAAGTACACATGCATGTGCAACCTTTAGGACATCAGCATTAAGGGTGCTAAGTACGCATGTACGCACAGCCTTCTGGACATTGGCATCAAGGGCGCTAAGTGTGCATGCACACGCAACCCTTAGGACATTGACTTCAAGGGGCCCAAGAGTGCATGCAGATGAAATCCTCAGTCAGTTGGATCAAGGGGCCTATGTATGCATGCACACACAATCCTCAGGACATTGGCATCAAGGGTGCTAAGTACGCATGCACCTGCAACTCTCAGGACATCAGTGTCAAGGGTACTAAGTACACATGTACCTGCAACCCTCAGGACATCAGTGTCAAGGGTGCTAAATACACATGCACACACCAACCTTCTGGACATCGACAACCCTCAGGACTTCAGCATCAAGGATGCTAAGTACGCATGCACACACAATAGGACATCGGCACAAAGGTTCTAAGTGTGCATGCACATGCAACCCTCAGGACACTGGCATCAAGAATGCTAAGTACACATGTACATGCAACCCTTAGAACATCGTCATCAAGGGTGCAAAGTGCGCATGCACACACAACCCTTAGGACATCAGTGTCAAGGCTCTAAGTACACATGCACACGCAACCCCAGGACATCAGCATAAAGGGAACGAGGTGCACATGCACATGCAACCCTCAGAACATCAGTGTCAAGGACGCTAAGTATGTATGCACACATACAACCCTCTGGACATCGGCATCAAGGGCGCTCAGTGCACATGCACACACAACCCTCAGGACATCAGTGTTAAGGGCTCTAAGTAAGCATGCACACGCAACCCTCCGGATATCGTTGTCAAGGACGCTAAGTACTTATGCACATATGCAACCCTCAGGACTTCAGCATCAAGAGCGCTAAGTGTGCATGCACATGCAACCCTCAGGACATCGATGTCAAGCGCACTAATTACATATGCACACGCAGCTCTCAGGACACCGGCATCAAGGGTCTCAAGAGTGTATGGCAACGAAATCCTCAGGACATTGGCATGAAGGGACCTAAGAGTGCATGCACATGCAACCCTCAGAACATTGACATTGGGGGGCCTACTTATGCACACACACATAACCCTCAGCACATCAGCATCAAGGGTGCCAGGTACATATTCATACGCAGCCCTCAGGACATCGGCATCAAGGGGCTCAAGAGTGCATGCAGACGGAATCCTCGGCACATTGGCATCAAGGGTGCCAGGTACGTATTCATACGCAGCCCTCAGGACATCGGCATCAAGGGGCTCAAGAGTGCATGCAGACGGAATCCTCGGCACATTGGCATCAAGGGTGCTAAGTACGTATTCACACGCAGCCCTCAGGACACAGACATCAAGGGGCTCAAGAGTGCATGCAAACGCAATGCATAGCTGTGCATGGCACCAGTCGGCATCCTTCCATCCAAGCAGCTCCAACTGCATTGCCAACTGGGATTGCCCAGGCAGCAGCATTGCAGTGGAGTCTTCTACCCCCCCTCCCCCAGCGGAGGAGGAGACAGCTGCCTGGGATGCTTAATCCTCCTCCACCAGGATATCCCGTGGTATCCCGGGCAGTTTTCTGACCCTAGGCCGCCCGCATGCTGAGCAGGAGCCCTGCCACTCCACTGATAAGCTGGGCTAGAAAATGTCCATTTATAAATCTAACCAAGAACTCCCCTTCTGATTGCTTTTTGCTGACTGACAGGCTTATCATGATCTCAGCTAAGCAGTTCCCAAGCACCCACCCCCCACACACACACACACACACACTCTGACTTGTACCGGCAGTGAAGAGAAGCCTTTCCCTCCACTCCTCCCATGAGATTGATGATAGTTGCAATCGAACCCACTTCAGATTAGAATCACCTTCTCACCATGACTAGGGAGCTCGGGGAGAGTCTTCAGACAGGCCCCATTATCTCTGGCATTAATACAGCAGGGATATTG
The DNA here is from genome assembly GCA_016271365.2 of Neoceratodus forsteri. Lineage (NCBI taxonomy): Eukaryota > Metazoa > Chordata > Ceratodontiformes > Ceratodontidae > Neoceratodus > Neoceratodus forsteri. The sequence continues at coordinate 448,833,625 of JADMNL010000024.1, forward strand.
ATTTCCTACTCAGCAGCGTCCGCCACATCACACGCACGGCGCTGGTAATTCTTTTAAATGATAATAACTGTGTTTTTTTGGGATCAATTTAGCAAAACATGATACTGAGATTCCTGCTGGTAATTCTGGCCCTTTCCTTTCCTCCCGCAGTACTACATAATCTCTCTGAAATTGATTTTGATGTCTTTTCTTCCACTAGACGGTTGTTGTGCATTTTAGTCTGTCATAACAGCTTTACATTTAAAACCTTTATGAAGCGCCCTTGCTAGGAAACTGTCTGTAGAGGACTCAGGAGACTCATGAGGAATCACTGGCGGGGTCTCCCCCACCTCAGTTTCTTGAGTGACAGGTGATACTGCGTGTGTGTGCACATCAGGGGGTGAGAACTGCAGAGCTTCCCCTTAGCAGAGAGGTATGTACGGGGACAGACTGGACATTCATGTGACCTCTTGAATTACATTCGAAACAAGCCTTCAGAAAGTGGCAACAGATGCCAAAATTATACTGATAAGAGTCAGTGTCAGAGAATGAAAACTGCGTAGTTGGGCCCGGCTGTTCAGAACAGATGAACAGAAACCCAGTTTGGGGCAGTATTATTGCTACTTTCTAGTGTTTCCAGATTTGCTTTATAGAATTCATAACCCTGAATGATTTTGGTCCTGACTACATAAAAGACCTCCTGCACCCATATACTCTGGTTCGTCTGCTCCTCAGGGGAGAATCTGTTGGTGGTTCAGTGTGCCCATTTGAAATCTTTAGGGGAAATGGACTTGTCTGTGGCTGCCCCACTCTCTTTGGACTCCTTCCCAAATCAGCTGCACCAGACCTCCTCTGTGGAGGCTTTTAAAAGGATTCTTTAGGCTCATCTTCCCTTCCTGGCGGTTGAGGGCTCATTTTAATATGTTGAGTGTGAGAGGTAGTCCTTTGTGCTTGCTATTATGATTTCATAAATGTTTTTAAAAGTTTGTTAATGTTTTAAACTGAATGTTATGTATGGTTCTTCAAGCTCTCATTAGTGGGCGCTATATAAAATAAAGTTGCTTGTTTTCTTGCTTACTTGATGGGCCAGGCTCTCCTTCAGCCCATCCACAACCACTGGATCCCATGCCTGTTTGAGCAGTCATCACTGACCCCCAGACAGGACCAGTTTCAGACCAAATGGCGCTCCAAACAGAAATACTTGCAGTGCCCCTCTCACTGCCTCTTATCCCCTTCTGCCTCTGAATCCAAAAATTGTGAAAACGTAATAAATACAAGGGTGGCAATAACAATTAAGTTTTTTTATTGATACTTTTTGCATTTCAAGCTGATTTCTGCTTATACGTTCTACTTCAGTGCACCCCTTCTGTGTTGAAGCGGCCGCTTGATTCGCTTGTGCCTAGCACCATTGTGCCTGGCATCACTTCTGCCCCCAGTTACCTACTTGAGTATCCCTCTTTTATGCTGTCCCTGACTTACACCTCCAGGTGGGACTGGGTGTCTGGGAAGTGGAGCCAGCCAGAACGCTTCTGAGGAAGTGGGGTGACATTACGTTTTAAGTACTGTAGTAATACTCAGATACCACTTTTGACTAGCCTAATGGTATCTGATGGATGGAGCAGTTTTTCTTCTGTCGTCATTGTCTATTTTTGTATTTTTCTATCCCGATTTGGTTATAAAGCCCAGGACTCGGGCACTGCACCCCAGTGCAGCACAGCGTAATACTGCAAAGTAGAGACAGGTAAACCTTCTTAGGTTCTAACGCAAACCCCAAAATATTCTAAGCATTCTTGTTCTCAAACTGCTTCTGAAACCTAGCAATGTGCCTTTATTTGGGATTTAATGAGAAGCTGATCTCGTGCAAGTTTGTGTTTTGAGCCAGTCTGTTTCATTAAGTGGAGGTTCTGTTCTATAGTTTTTAGAATCACTCAGCTTGGTTCTATGGGTGTTCTTTTTGTTTTTTTTGTTTTACAAACTGGGCCTGCCAGTCCTTACTGTGGAGCTGCTTACATCAAGGTTGGAAAAGTGGAATTCCACTAGGAATGACTTTTTCTTATGATGATGCTTATTTTATTGGCTGCATGATCATGAAACGTGGTCTGTTTGTTCTTGAAGGAGTTGCTCAGTCCACACTAGGAAGCTGCAGTGCTTTCATGGCCCTATTACAGAACATTAGCTTCTTAGAATAATCTTAAAATATGCATGAACCTCCCTCTAAGGAGAAGAAATAGCTCCATTTGCTGAATGAATTCTTCATGAGCCTCTTAACTAGGCCTAATCTGTTGGCTCCCTGCTTCGTCCCCATGCATTGCCTCTTAGCATCTTCCTCCCCGCAGTAAGGCAGCTCTGCTAGCCTCGTGTTGTGCCCATGTAGCATGTTGGCTCCTAAAATGCCAAAAAAGAGTGACAAAATGTGGGACTCCTGATCCAATCGGAAAGAGAGAGAGAGAGAGGGAGAGAGAGTGTCAAGGAAACTGAAAATCAGGCCTTTGGGGCATGTGATGTTTAGTTTACTCACAGATGATCAGTTCTCTTTTTAAGTCTCATTGCACCACTGCCAGCTGGGACCAGGGTTTAAGTGTGAACTCTGTATCTCACACTAGAGAGGTCCGCGGGCTGTACATGTTGTGAAGGTGAAGCAGTTCGTTCCTAAACAGAAAGGGAAGGAGGGAGTGGACCATTTGCCTTTCCTGCAGCTGCTGCCAACTGATCAAAAAGGGCACTGTCATTGGCTGTAAAGGCAGCAGTGGCGGCCACGAGTGTCGGGGTGAGGTTTTTGGGAACATTTGTAAAACTGGAAGAAGAAGAAGAATAGAAGTCTCAGTGAGTAGTGTGGGGGCAGTGCTCATCACTGTTACAACAGAGGAATTTCGGTTGGTATAAACAGAGCAATATAGTCACCTTGCATTTATATATGTTGGAAATTTACAACAAACAGCTGGTGGGCTGGCCATATGAGATACAGTATCTTGTTTTCATGGGGGTTCCTTGGTATAGCAGGGTACAACAAGTACATAGTATACAGTGAAGTACCAGTGGATATGCACAAACAAGTTAATTACAGTACAAGAATGGTCATGGTTGTAGTGGAGAACAATTACACAGCAGATAGGGGGGCGACAGTCACTGATGCTGAGGGTTGCCCCTTTATACACATAGGCACTACTGAGAATTGAAAGGGAGGTGGATACTATAAGAATATGTAAACATTTGTGGGTGGGTAAGAGAGGGGGTCCAAGTGAGAGGGCACCTGGCTGCTTAAACAGCAGTTTTTGGAATGTGGGTGGGATTAGGGGATTGTTGGGGGGTTGGGGGCTGGTAGTTTGCTTTATTGTTCTGCCAGGCCTGAGATGCAGCAGGTTCATCTACCATATTTCTCTGCTGCCCAGGCATAGGGTTCGCTTCTAGGAGTTGGGACCTTCCTGGAGCAGGCTACTGCTGCTGCTGTTACTCGGTACGCCTCAGCTCACAGGTGACAGCAGCCCATCCTCCCCACAGGTTTTGACCCTTGACCCCCGAGCGGTGTTCCTGGAGCTGCAGCTGTTTTTGTTGTTGTTAATAATATATGAACTGCTTCTGCTTATGGTGTGCTAAAATTACTATTCAGGATTTCCCAAGGAATTTATTATTGTTACTAATAGGCTAGGAAAGTCTTTCCTGAAGCTGAGCACAAGCTAGTTAGCTGCCTTGTTTGATCTTTGAAAGTAGGGGGTAGGGGCAGGGGTGAAGAGGGTACTTGGCACTGGGAGGTGGTATTTTTGCTAGGTGAGATGAGCTGCACACACCGACATCCTCCGAAGGTGATACCACTTCAAACCAACTGAAACTTCAACAAAAAAACCAAAACAAATAGCACACACACACTGCTATAAATATATTTTAAGTTAATTTGTTGTCATGGAGCTAGAACACCAAGGCCAAACACCCTTACATATTACCCTACCCAGAAGGCTTGTCGAAGTTTCACTGGCAGGTGTTAATATGGCGGTATCTCTGTGTTTTACCTTATCCCTTGGCAGTAAGAAATATTCTCTGTTCAGCAGATCTGGGAGCAAGGAAATTAGCTGGCAGGGGCATTATTATTGAGCAATCACTCTGGAGAAATTAAAAGCAGAGTAAGTCTGGGGAAGCTGGCAGTTACAGAGATCCAGACAGTATCTCCCCTGCTGCTTGGAGGTGATCTGGGCAAGTCGGCATTTTCTCCACCAGCAGCACTGGAGTAGGAACTGAGTGGGTGGAACACTGCACCTTGTTTTGACAAGAGGTTCCCAAAATCAGGAGTGAAGGAGAAGGGAATTCTTCTTCCGTGTTGGTGAAAACGGGAGGGAGCGCAGCTTAAGTATGCCTTGCTTGGTATTCAGAGCCAGCAGCACTCCGAGGGAATTCTCTTCCTCTCTCTCTCTCTCTGTTTCTATTTAATTTCTGCTGATTGCAGGGTGAGGAGAGGACAAGTTGCAAACAGCAATTTCATGACTGAAGTCCATTTTCCCTGGGGAGGTGCATGGGGGGGGGGAGGGATTACACCATTGTTAGATGCGATATGCCTTGATGTTTTACTGTATCATGCTCTAAGCTTCTTTAAGACTTCTGAAAACTGAGTTGCTTATCACCTCTTGCTCTGGGGGTTGTTCCTTGTCCGTTCTGATTACCTTTCATTTTTCTCTGCCTCTCTCACATACTGCTCTCACAGGGATCTGGGACGAGACTGCAGAACGCCGGGCCTTCTTGTTTGAAGTAGGGGGTGACAAACAATGCAGGTCTAAGTATTCAAAATCCCTGCGAAGAAGAAGAAGGAGAGTAGGCCCATCTGAATGCATTCAGAATTCCGTGTTACATGACTTAGAATGCAATTTAAAAGACAAAGACCCTCATGCACGTGAAATGGCTTACAAGCTGATTTTATTTTTTGTTGGGGGAGGAACCAGTCTGGTCCCCGGCCGACAATTATGGTTCCACTCACTGCCCGTCCACCCTTATTGATGTTGTAATATACATGTTGTACTCTGAACGTCACATTAAGCAATGCAACAAAAAAGGGCTTTTTTATGCAAATAATGGTTCAGTAAATGCTGCTGTAATACTGTTCTGTAACCATATGGGGTATACAAGGAGGGGTAGGGCAATAAACAAGGCTATGTATACAACAGAGGAAGGTGGTGGGGTGCCAAAGAGAGTTGTTTTTTCTATCTACACTGAAAGTAGCCTTCAGGGAACAGACTGTGAAAAATTGCTATTGACAACCATCTTTAATGACTTGAGTCATTAATTACATAATGCCAACAAAAAAAGGCCCATCCAGTCTGCCCTCCTTACCTAATTGTTGTGTACTGGTCTGAGTGGTCATCTCATCCTTTGTTTCTCCCACCCCCTTTCTAACTAATCCCATATGCCTGTACCATCCCTGTTTGAAGACGCTCACTGATTTGGCCTGCACCACTTCCGGCAGCTTGAGCCACCTGTCAGTCATTTTATGCTAGCCACGTACATGTAGAACTGCTTGCAATGTTCGTAAAATGATCTTTAGAGAGCCCCCTCCACTGAGCCTTGTAAAATGTTTAGCAGGCATCGGCAGCCTTGTAGCCTTGTTCCCTACCTCGTGTCCTCAGTGTGCTGATTTTGGGGGTGGGGCTACAGCATTCTATGGCCATTTGGCACAAGTACTGAATATTCCTTTGCAAAAAAAAAAAGAAATCAATTGCAGGTTAAATAATTGGCTCCTTGGGCATCTCCTTGGTGTGAGTTGCCTGCCCAGATTATGTCGTCTATTCTGTAATCGTTTGCTAAAATCCCAGTCCTCTGTGACGTCCCAGTTTATTGCAGTGGAAATTATTGTGATGTCACAGAAGACTGGGTCTTCAGCCAAGAACTTAACCATAGGAGCCGATCAGCTGTTGGGGACAAAGGGTCTTGTTTCCATGTAAATGCACCGGGTAATGAAACACAAATTGACAACATGTGTAAGGGATGCAGTTCCTTTGCACTCTGTGTCTTGTATCTAACACTGATTGTGTCAGTAAGATGTTTGTCTGTCATCTGAAGCCTGCCTTAGAAGTACACCATTTAAAATGTGCTCAGCTCAATGATGTTTTTAAACTTTCTTTTTATTCACCTTAAATCAAGCAAATGCAGAAAGTGCAAGCAGACCGCACGAAAGGCAGTTGATTTAGTACAAGGCAATTAAGAAATACTATCACAGGATATTTCATGAACAGTCAGTTATTACTCATATGGGGTTATTCTGTAAAATGACAAGGAATTAACACCCTTGATTGTCCTGCAAATGGTAAATATACTGGCCTTTCCTGCATGACAGTGGACTTAGGAAATCAAAGTACTGAATATACTGTATAGTCCAGAGGAAAATCTCTAACCAAAAGACTGAGACACAGTCACTCGGGCCAAATAAGTTCACGTAAAAGTCCACTCATGTATTATAACTCTGTATGCTGTTACTATTTTTAAAGCAAACACAGTTCCATCTTGAACTTAAAATATTAAATATAGTATCCACAAAAGGTGTACAGAACTAATAACACTCAACTATATTCAGATTTTTGGTTATGTTTTAAACTCATTCCTTTAGGAAACAAAGTAATTTGATATGAGGACTCACCTCAGAGAGTAGCTGCAAAATAATGGTGTTGCAGTGGGAATTCAGGCTGGGCAAACTAAGCTGCATGTCAGTTCCACCCTGTTTGACCCATGGTACACACGTCGTCGTCCCCCCTAGTCAGAGGAGGTGCCTTGTGCATACCTCTCAACCTCTCAGCATTAAAAATCATAGCAGTGGCCTTCAAAAAATCATAGCAAAGGGCCAGAATGTATAGCACTTTCTTATTTTATTCAACAATTTGTATACAGATATTGAGGCCCATATAGCTAGTGATAAGGAATGTTTCTATCAACTTAGTTCAAACATTTAATAGTTTGTGTGTCCAGAAATAGCTGTAACTTTATGAGGAACATCAGTAAACCTATATAGAGCAAGGGTAAATTTGAGTGTGAAAATCATAGCGCTATGCGAAATTCATAGCAGTTGAGAGGTATGGCCTTGCGACCGCATGGTTGACGCCATCTTCTGTTCAGAAGATGCTGGGAGACCTGAGTGTCACCAGTCCGAGATGTTTCTCACTCGTCTCTGTGAGGGAAACTGCTCAATGATTTTTATCCTGAAAAAAAAAAAAATTAATTGAATTGACATGAAATGCAGAAACTCTATAAAATAATTAACTAAATTATGTCTAAATAACTTATTTTTCAAATGTTCCCCAAAAGTGACAAATTAGCTAACCAGCTTCTTGTAATGCACAGCTTTACTGCAATGGCAGACAGGGATGGCCTTAGGTACCCCAAGTCCCAGTGTTGCTGGGGGTCCCCCAGACAGAAGCTGTGCAGGTCATCAGTGTTTCAGATTTCATGTTCGTTTCAATTTTAGCATTTCAGTCCTGGTGTACCGTTGAAAGATCATTCAAGGGGCATCGCTGAGCATATCCTTTCTACTATGCATCATGATGCTAAAGGGATCCTTGATAAGGTACCTTCAAGGGCCCCCAGTGAGTTACCCTGCTGGAGGGCCCCCAGAAACATAAGGCCAGCTCTGATGGCAGGAAATAGAAAACAGCATAAATGCACATGGCGTGGCCTGTAAACAGCATAATTGGCCAATGTAAAAATCATTTAAAACCTAGAATAATATTTCCACTTGACATTAGTTAACAAGAGTGTTCTGTTAAACAAAAAAAAGATCACATTTTGTAATGGTGGGGGAAGGGGTGGTGTGGATTAGAAGGCATGAGTAGTTTCTATCTCAGGGGAACAAACTGAAAAAAGACAGATCTTTTAAATCTGCAAATCAACACATCTCTTGTGCAGTTTGAAGATTAGCAGGTCAGACAGAGCTGGAGGCGACTGTAGCTGGGATGGAAACGGTTTGCGTGTGCTGGACTTCCCAATTGAGCAGTCAGGGCTGATCTGAAAAGGACAGGTCGCTGAGGGCAGTCAATGGAAACAGCAGTCTTTACCCCACATGGGAGTGCATTAAACGCAGCACTAATAAGACATGGACCTCGCCATGATAAAGAGCTGCAGTCCACCAAAGATTTTTTTTCCTTTGTTCCCTGCCACCCACCTTAGCATGAAATGATTTATTGACCCTATATTGAAAAAACATTTTTTTTTAAGTTTGTACTTCTTTCTTGCTGAGCTTTTTTTTTTAAAGTTTGTACTTCCTTCTTGCTGAATGGAAAAATGCATGCTCTGTGCCATCCCACAGCGGTACGGAAAATAACCTGGATTTTCATTTTTCTGCAAAGCTGTTTCTCAGCCTTGTCTCATTTGGCAGCACCCCTAGCCCTGCCAGCAGCCTTCTCACGGACGTACTGGTTATCCACTGCTTCCCCCGGACCACAATGTGGTGGGTGGCCTGCCATGCCCATCATGGGAAAGCCTGGAAGGAGGTGCCGGCTTGGACAGCCAGCATTTCCCTCCTGTCATCTGTTTTTTCCCTTGGGTGCAGTGTGCAATGCTGTGGTTGTATGCATGTGTGACAGGCATCTGGCAGCAACCCCACCCATCCTGGTGTTCTCGACTGTGCTGGGAAATGATGTCCCCCAATTGGCAGCCACGCAGTGGGAACAGTGCTACCCCGAGGAAGGAGAGCAGTCCCTGAGACTCAATCCTCCCCCGACCAGCACTTCTCCCAGTGCTCGCTCCTGAACGTTGATCACTGGGGTTGCAATTGGTAGCACTTCTGTTGTGCTCTGGATGGCAGGCTTAGATTTTCAGAGGTTTGGACCCAGGACAAACAGCAGTTGTTCTGACACAGCTGCATCATGGCAAATGCACCAGACTATTTGTATGCAGTTTTCAAACATTTTGACTCATCTATGACAATTTTCTCACTTATGGCAGAAAAATGACACGTGCCCTTTTTTTTTCCTTAAGCATTTGTCATTTTTGACATGTGACTTGCCGTATTTGCGACGTGAAGTTAGACCACATTTCTGTTATTTAACAGTCATGTCACAAGTAGTGTAATTGTGGCAAAATCATGCTGTGAGACTTAAAATGCAGCCCAATATCTCTGTCTTCACCTACATGTGGAAACAGTGTGGAAACTAGTGACAAAATGAGGGATAGGACATTGTCAGATCCTGTAGACAGAAGTTTAGATTTTTTGTTTACGCCCTTTGCTGTCAGAGCAGCCCCTTATCTGCCCGCCCTGGCCCCAGCCCCATCAGCCTGCCATTCCCTAGAACTTAATTGCGTCTCCAGGTTACCCAGAGCTCCTCCCCAGCGGAGTCAGTGCCCACCCCACATACTGCCGCTGTACAGGATCTGGTGTGGGAGACTACGCCTTAGGTACAGGCAGAAGGGCCTGTGAGCTGGTCAGCTTTATCCTGCCGCTCGGGGTCATTTTCCTCCTTTTCTTACAAGTTCTCCAGGATGTCAGCATCAAGAGGGCGCCAAGCAGGACCACATGCAAGGGTGCGTTGTGCAGCGCCTGCCAAGGGCCTCCCACCCCTTAGCTACATTGGCTGCACTACCACCTGTGGTTACCCATGTGGCAGGATAGCAACGGAGCTGGCTGCCCTCCCTCCCTGGCAGAGAACAGCATCCTCTGGGTGCTCAATCCTCCTCTCCCCGACCGGCATCCTGTGGCACGAGCTCGGGTCACCGATGTGGGAGAGGTAAAGCGCAATGTGGCTCAGCCCTCTGCACCACTGGGCTGGCTATTTGTTTTGTTTTTACATCATACCTTCCAGCTCCTCCAACTCCTTCTGGCATCTTGCCATGTCTTCTTCTCACCGGTCTCACAGTGCTACCTCCAGTCCAAAGCTGTTGCCCACGGTGGCACCCCAAGGGAAAGCCTCACTCTGGCACATCCTGAGGGGGGGATTGACAAAGCTTAAAGGCTTCACACAAGTTTGTCATTGTGAACATGAGAAAGTGTGGGATAACTGCGACAGCTGGCATGGGGGATGTCTGGCATCATCATGTAGTGGAGAAGCGCCATTTTTTTTCTCAGTTTTGGGTCTCACCCACCTCCTAAAATGCACTAGGTAATGTTAGGACACCAAACCTGGGGTAGGGCATTGTACGTTCACCCACGACATCCTAGGCTTCCACAGGCTTTCCTTAGATGGCTCTAAGATAGTGAGGTCACTACCACCCTCCCCAAAGTCTGAGAATGTTGTCTCTGCTGCACTTGCACGTCTCCCCTATCCCAGGATGGGTCACCCACATGGGAGCAAAACGTGCTTCTCCAGCACCACTGGGCACAAAAAGTGTGTGTGTGTGTGTGTGGGGTTATTATGAAGCAGATTAGAATTTTGTATTACTGTATTATGGGATTTAGGTTAATTAATTATTCCTTTCATGACTATTTGTGCTTTGTACTTCGTGAAGCCACTGAGCTTCCAGGATAGGGTGCTATATCAGTACACCACATGGGGGTCAGCAGTTAGGAAGAGTTACAAGGAGGGTACTTATAGTAGGGAATTCTATAGTTAGGGATACTAAGACTGTGGCCTATGCCTCAGACCAGGAGGGGAGGGTGCTGCTCAGTCTCCCAGGGGCAACAGAAGATAGGGTACTCCCCAAAGTAGTTGGGCTGGTTAGGGAAGTGGGAGGGATGCCAGATGTTATTCTCCATCTGTGGATGAATGATCTGGCAGGAAGGCTGTTGGGAGCAGTGAAGGTATGGATGTTTGATTCCAGGCTTATGGGGTTAGCTGGTACTGTGACCCTCTCTGAGATCCTCACAGTGCACAGGCATGGGAAGCAAGGGAGCTGGAAATCTTCCATTTTACCAGTTGGTTAATGGAGTGGTGCACTGATGAGCAGTTTCACTTCTTGTGAGAGACAACTGGTGCATTTGGGTGGGATAAAGGCCTATTCATATCAGATGGGTTTTTTCCTAAGGGAGGGGACAAAGACACTGGGGCTGAGGTTTGCAGCATATCTTTTCTTTGAGTATCTAAAGCAGCAGGTGGGGCTGGGGCTAGGGATATCTGCGAGGAGAATTCAGATGGGGAGACCTAGTTAGCATTCCGTAACTAGTGGTGCAGTCAGGGGAAAGGGTCATGCAGACAGGGGTGGTGAAAGGGGCATAGAACACAGACAAAGGACCATATCGGGGGGGATTACAAAGGTGAAATAAGGGGCAAGGGTAGGAAATGGGGGTCTTGTAGGGTGATTCTGCATAAATGCCAGAAGCCTTGGGATCAAAATGAGTGTACTCCATGCAATGTTGGTACAGACAGTGATGCACCTGTTAGTCATAATGAAATCATGGGCAAAGGGAAACAGCAATTTGACCTTGCAGCACTGGGTTACTCACCCTACAGGAGAGACATACAAAAAGGCAGGGGAAGGGGCCACCCCCATGGCCCGGGGGAAGCATTATGCACTTCTGTACAGATGACCTGGGTTTGAGAACGGACCCAGGAAGTCAATCGGGTAGTTGGTGCGGCTGGGGTAGTGAAACATAGAAACATAGAATCTGATGGCAGATAAGGACCGCCTGGCCCACCTAGTCTGCCCATTTCCCTACCTACTGTATAAACTCCAGATCCAGTTTGATCTGCAGCCTTACCTCCTCCTTCCAACCACTAGTGCTGCCTTCTGTCTGTCTCATGTATTCTTGAATTCACCTACCATTTTTGCCCCTACAACCTCCTCAGGGAGGTTGTTCCACATATCCACCACCATTTCTGTAAAAAAAAAAAAAAAAAAAAAACTTCCTTACGTTTCCCCTGAGTCTTCCCCTCTCTAACCTCATGTTGTGATCCCTTGTTTTTGCACATCTCCTCTTCTGAAAGATGCTGCCCTCTTGAACTTTGTTAATCCCCTTGATGTATTTGAATGTCTGTATCATATTCCCTCTCCCCCTCCTTTCCTCCAGATTATACATATTGAGTTCCCTCAGTCTCTCCTCGTATGGTTTCTGGTGTAGTCCCTGCACCACTTTCATTGCCCTTCTCTGGACTGCCTTCACCCTATCTATGTCCTTTCAGAGATGAGGTCTCCAGAACTGCACGCAGTACTCTAGATGAGGTCTCACAACTGCCTGTACAGTGGCATCACCACCTCCTGTTTTCTACTGGTGATACCTCTCCCTATGCATCCCCCCCCCCCGGCTTTTCTCACTGCTTTCTCACATTGTTTGGCTACTTTTAGATCATCTGTTATGACTACCACCAGGTTCTTTTCCAGTTTGGTTGTTAAGTGGTCTACGAAGCCAGTATAGCGTTATGCTTGTGCAACTGTGTTACTTAGGTTTTGGCCGTTCGCACTCTCTATAGCAGAGGAATTACCACCCTGTAGGGGTACAGAAGGCAAGAAACCCTCAAAGAGGGTTCCACCCCTTGAGGTGTCGTGGGACAATTCCCTTAGCTAAAGGTACCTTAGGAAGGATCCCAAGGAGAAAGGCGCTGGCGCTGGAGGAGGAGGGGAGGATGGTAGGACAAAGAAAAAGTGCTTCAGTAGGGTGCTGAGATGAACTGCTTATATAGGTCAGGAAGTGGGAGTGGCTGACTGCTTGTCCATTGAACTACAGGCCCAGCCTTCCAATTAAATGGCCTATGTAGCCAGTATAGTGTTATGCATGTGCAACTGTGTTACTTAGGTTTTGTCCATACGCACTCTCTATTCCAGAGGAATTACCACCCTTTAGGGGTACCAAAGGCAAGGAACCCTCAAAGAGAGTTCCACCCCTAGAGGTGCCATGGGACAATTCCCTTGGCTAAAGGTACCTTAGGAAGGATCCCCAAAAAGAAATGTAGTAGTACAAAACACGTTAGCAATCAGTAGCTAGCTTTGAGACATAATAGTAAATAAGACATTAGGCAGCTTGATAACATAATAAGAAGTGCAGGTTAGCAATAGCATGAGAATGATAGTTTGCACTGGAGATTAAGGGGTCCTCCCAAGGAGAGAGGGAATGGCAGGTATGGACACCATACACCTCTATCCAACAGCAGAACCTACCTAAAGGAACTAGGAAACATTAACTGTGGCTAACTAACATTTATGACCAGAGGCACAGAGGAGAGAAAAAAAACCTTTGAGGAGGAAATCTCTGGGGAGCCAAGGCCTATGTTGCCTTCCCTCCAGGCTAGGGGTATTTTGTTTAGTGACAGCTCTGCTGCTGCTGTGATTTGGAAACCCAATCAAAGGGGGTAGAAAAGTCCAATTTGGAGGCAAGCTCTCACTCGATCCCTCTAATGGGAACGCCATGGAAGGCTGCGAGCGTTACTCTACAACAAGACAACCGAGGTGGGTGGAGGACAGCGACGACTGCTGAGGTGCTCAGCTGGCCTACTCACTCTAAAAACAAACCAGGTGAACCAGAGGCAATCATGGGGAAGAATAGCTTTGAAGGGTGCCCCCGAACTCGCTTGGGCAGCTGAAGGGGCCCTGTGAGAGCCCCACCCCTTCCCGCTGAGTCTTAAATGCTACAACTTGACGTGCCATCGGTACAGTTGATGACTGATGGTCCACCCAGAGTGAGGACCTTCCCAGCTATGGGCCAGATGAGAAGGACCCCACCCGAAGCTTCGCATGCTCAAGCTGCGGACTCTGGGTGCAGAGCGAGACTCTCTGCTGCTGCAGAGAAGCCCTGCACCAGAATGGTATGGCTGGCCTGCCCCAGAAAACTGAAGAGGAGCTGAATGAGCATTGAGTGCTGAGACCTCACAGAGGTCAGATGGTGGTAGTGAGCATTAAGCAATGATTGCATAAGCAAAGAGTGGACCGGCACGTAGGTCAGTAAGGCAGAGAAGCAATAGTCGGACCTGCACGTAGATCAGTAAGCAGAGTAGCAACAGTCAGACCTTCATGTAGGTCTTCAAAACAGAGTAGCGATAGTTGGACCTGCACGTAGGTTGGAGGAGCAGCAATATGAATAGTGGGGCAAGACAGCTAAGCATTCAAGAAAGCCAATGAAGGTAACAAATACTCTGAGGATTTTCGGCGGCGGAGGCAGGATTTATAACATAAAGTAAGTAGCCACATGGGGCCACGACTCCCCCAACACCTCCAAGTCCCCGCCATAGGAAAAACAAGAAAGTGATGGAAGGCACTGAGACCCACATGCAGATATTGAAACTAGTTTACAGCATCAGCAGTAGCTTAGCTGATCTCTGAATATAATAGCAGTGTACAAACATAGAGAGCAGCATCTGTATTGAGTAACTATGACCTGTAGAATTTGATAAACATAGAATGGAGGGAGGCGCAATGTTCTGAAAGCAGCTATCACCAGAAAGTATAATGAAACTGCAGCAATGAGGTAGGTAGAATGAGTTGAGAAAGCATGATTGAGCTGCATAGCTAGAGTTCAGAGTGAGCCTGAATCAGGTGAAAACAATTAAGTGTGTAGCACGGAGAGCAGCTATGTGGTTTCAGGGCTGAGATATTCAAAGGGGTTGCACCTGGCGCAACAGAGTTGCACCAGCGCAACCCAAGGGGAATACACCAGGGCAATATTCAAGAGGTGTGCAGGCGCAATTCCCGATGCTCGAGGCGCAAAGATAATGTATGCAGCATGTCTCCAGGGGGTGCACCCATGGATATGTGGCACATCCCGATATTCAGCCCGGGATGTGTGGCGCATCTGCCGGCACAGCCCAGAGATGTGCCACATACCTGGGCACAAAGTTGAGCCCAGAGAAATAGGCTCAAAAGTTAGCCACCCACAAGCATGCTGCTGTATTACAATGCGCACACGCAGCAGCTACCAGCCATGGGTGGCCTCCACCCCCCAGAACACTGTTACAGGCACCTCAGATATTCATGGTAGTTCTGTGGTGTTCTCCCTCCCGTAGCTCCAGTTACTGCAACATTCACTTGTAGTCTAGGTACTATTCTCAGCGGTAACCCCATCACTGTAGCGTAATGTTTCACCTCCCTAGGAAGGTGTGGTATTTCACTCAACGACACAGGGACCCACAGCTCACTTCTTGCCATCATCGGCGGGTGAACAGTTCACCGCTCATTTGCACAGCTGCCCACCCAATGACAGCGCCATGTGTCAGCTGCAAGCCCAGTCATCTGGGGCAGCTGCTGAGGTAGGCTGGGTGGGTTTGCTGCCTGCTGATGATGGGGGGAGCTGGGTGGGTTGGGGGTCCTGTGTAGGTGGGGGGGTGTGCCACCAGACCACCAGGGAGACTTACATTATTACATTATGGTGATCAGGGTAACCGGCGGGGAGGGGGGTACCACTGGACCACCAGGGTGGTGTAAATTATTTATTTACGGCAATCGGAGCTATGGGGGAGGGGGGTACCTCTAGACTACCAGGGAGACTGCATTCATTGCAATACGGTGATTGTTGCTACGGGATGGAGGGGGTACTACTGCAGTTCCTGGTACAGGGACCGCATGTTGTGTAGGGTACCAGGCTCATTTTGCTGGCCAGCCCTGCACAACACATGCAAATGGAAACAGAAAATGTGACAGCCATACGAACTAGGGTTGTGTACACGCCTCCAGACCAGGGGGAGGACACAGACACATTACTGTTAGAAGATATACAAAACATGACAGCTAAAGGGGAGGTTCTGATAATGGGAGACTTCAACATGCCAGATACAGATTGGTCAATACCAGCAGGGACATCTGCCAGAACTAGACACATGGTGGATTCCCAGCAGGGGGAGGGCCTCAAACAACTGGTACAACAACCCAAAAGAGACAGGGCTATCCTAGATCTAGTGCTGACTAACAGGGAAAGGATCACAGATCTCCAGGTAGAAGGTCACCTGGGGGCCAGTGACCATCACATGGTATGGTTCAATTTGGCCACTAGAACTAAATCATCCCATTCCAAGGCAAAAATATGGGACTTCGGAGGAGCTGACTTCAATAAGATGGCCAACAGAGTTAAGCTAGCCCTGGCAAAAAGAAATACAGGTGAGGAGGTACAGGCAAAGTGGGCAGGCATTAAAGATGCAATACTTGAAGCAACATCCCATTGTGTTAGTGAGAAAAGGAATTGCAAAAGAAGAAGGAAACTACTTTGGTTCTCAAAAACAGCAGCAGAAAAGGTCAGAGCCAAAAGGCTGGCCTTCAGGAAATCTAAGGGAATGCAGCAGGATGAAGATAGGGAGGCATACCAAACTTTCCTAAGGGAAGCAGGGAAGGCAGTAAGGCAAGCAAAGGCCCAAACTGAGGAAACACTAGCACAAACAGTAAAAGAAAGTGACAAGATTTTCTATAGATGCATTAGTGAAAGGAGAAAGTCCAGAGGGGGCATTGCTAAGATCAAAGGGGATAGGTAGCGTGTGAGGAGAGGACCATGTAAAAGCATCTATCCTAAATGATACTTCTGCTCAGTATTTACTGAAGAGGAGGTAGGGCAGGGCCCACAGCTCAGCACCATGGACATGGGGGGAGGGAGGTGTGCACTAGTCCCTTCACAAAAGAAAGGGTCCTACAAGAGCTCGATAAGCTTAGAATGGACAAGGCAATGGGACCTGATGGCATACATCCCAGGGTACTAAAGGAGCTAAGGGTGAAACTAGCAGAACCATTATCAGAACTGTTTAGTGAGTCTCTGAGCACAGGAGAGGTCCCAGAAGACTGGAGAAGGGCTCATGTGATCCCACTCCACAAGAGTGGTAGCAGGGAGGAGGCAGGGAACTATAGACCAGTCAGTCTTACCTCAGTAGTGGACAAGGTTATGGAGGCACTCCTTCAGGAAAGGATAGTGCAACAACTGGAATCCATAGGAGCACAGGATCCAAGACAGCATGGGTTTAGAAAAGGAAGGTCCTGTCAAACTAATCTCATAGATTTCTTTGACTGGGTAACCAGAGTGGTGGACCAAGGGGGAGCAGTTGATGTTGCCTACCTTGACTTCAGCAAAACTTTTGATATTGTTCCACATAGAAGATTGATTAATAAGCTGGGTAGACTCGGGGTGGGTCAGACAGTGGTCAGCTGTGTGGCAAACTGGTTGACGGGCAGAAAACAGAGAGTGGTGGTAAACGGTATACAGTCAGAAGAGATGCAAGTCACAAGTGGGGTATCTCAGGGGTCAGTCCTGGGGCCAGTCCTCCTCAGTATCTTGATCAGTGACATTGCAGATGGACTGGTAGGTAAGGTTTGTCAGTTTGCAAATGACACCAAGATCTGCAACAGAGTAGATGATCCAGATGGGGTGGGCAAAATGAGAAGAGATCTGGATAAATTGGCAAAATGGTCAGAAGAGTGGCAACTGGGGTTTAACGCCAAGAAGTGCAAGATCATGCACATAGGGAAGAGAAACCCTGAAGCCACCTATAGGCTGGGAGGGGAGTTGCTGGCAGTCACAAGGGAAGAAAGAGACTTGGGTGTCATCATCACTGATGACCTGTAATCATCCAAGCAGACCACCAAAGCAGTAGGTAAGGCTAGAGGGATGTTGGGGTGTATTACTAGGGGTATCACAAGTCAGAAGAGGGAAGTATTAATCCCTCTTTACAAGACACTGGTTAGGCCCCATCTGGAGTACTGTGTGCAGTACTGGAGGCCGTACCTTAACAAGAACATTAACCAAATTGAGGCAGTCCAGAGAAGGGCAACCAAAATGGTGCAGGGACTGCATCAGAAAACATATGAAGACAGATTAATGGAGCTCAATATACTGTGTATATATATATATATATATATACCCTAGAGCAAAGGAGGGAGAGAGGTGATATGATCGAAACATTCAACCACCTTAAGGGCATTAACAAGGTGAAAGAGTCTAACGTTTCAATATAAGAAAAATAGCAGGACAGGAGGACACAGCATGAGACTAGAGGGAGGCTGATTAAGGGGTAATGTGAGGAAGTTCTTTTTCACAGAAAGGGTGGTGGATGCATGGAACAGCCTACCTCAGGAAGTGGTAGACATGAATACAGTGCAGGGCTTCCAACAGGCATGGGATAGGCATAACGGGAGTAATACAGATGAATATGAATAGATAGGCCATTGACAGAGCAAAGGCCGATGGAACATTCATAGGGTAGAAAAAGAAATGGAAAGACTGGATTGGCCTTGCGGTCCTTATCTGCCATCAGCTTCTATAATGACATGAAAATGGACCCACTTGCACCTTGCATGCGTAATGGCTCCATTTGCATATTCAGATCTGAATATCTGGATAATGCGCCTGGCACAGCTCCAGTTGTGCTGGAGGATTTCCCACTCCTGGTATTCAGACCTGTCTGTGGTATATGCCGGCGCATTGTATTTACACCGTGTGCATTATTTGCTATATTCAGAGAGATGCACCATGGCACATCTCTTTTGAATGTATCCCTTAGTTGCTCCAGCACAACTCAGTTGCACTGCACAACCACTTGCGCCATTGCCAGGCACAATTCTGAATATCGGGCCCCAGGAGCTTAGAGACAAAGCCCCCAAAAGGCAAAACCAGAGAAACAGGGAACAAATGCCAGAAAGAAGCACACAGCCGGAGGCAAAATACAAACCAGATACAGGAGAACAAACACAGAAGTCCAGCAGAGACCGGCAGAAGCCGAAGCAGCAAGGTGGGGGGGGGGAGAAGGCCCCAGCCAGCTGCAGAGGACAGACCGACAGAGTCTCTGGCCAACAAAGAAAAAGTGCTTCAGTAGGATGCTGAGAGGAACTACTTATATAGGTCAGCAAGTGGGAGTGGCTTGCTGCTTGTACATTGAACTACAGGCCCAGCCTTCCAATTGTTAATACCTCCCCCTCCCATTGTGTATTTCTCCCCTGGGTTTTGTTCCCCAAATGCATGATTTTGCACTGTTGGCACTGAATCTACACTGCCACACTCTTGACCACTCGTCCAACTTGCCTAAGTCTCTCCTCATTTTTCCGTCCCCCTCCCCGTAGTGTCAACGCTATTGCAGATCTTGTCATCTGCAAAGATGCATACCTTTACTTTGAGTCCCTCCGCAATGTTGCTTATAAAGACATTAAAGAGACTGGCCCCAGCACTGACCCCTGTGGCACCCTGCTGGTTACTCCCCTTTCTTCAGACTAAACTCCATTTATGACCACCCTCTGTGTCCCATTGCTAAGCCAATTTCTGACCCAGTTTACCACCTTGGGACCCACTCCCAGACTGCCCAACTTGTTTACTAACCTCTTGTGCGGGACTGTGTCAAATGCTTTGCCATGCAGGCCATGTCCACCACCTCTCCCTGATCTACTACCTTTGTCACCAATTCAAAGAAATCTGTGAGATTCATTTGATAAGACCTTCCTGTTGTGAATCCATGTTGCCTTGGGTCTTGTGCCCCACTTGCTTCTAGATGTTCTGCAATCCTTTCCTTTAACAGTGATTCCATCATCTTTCCTACCTCTAAGGTCAAACTGAATGGTCTGTTGTTTCTCGCTTCTACCTCACTTCCACTTTTGTGAAGGGGTATCACATTTGATGTCCTCCAGTCCTCTGGTATTACTCCCCCCTTCAATGATTTGTTAAATAGGGCTGTCAGAGGTGTCAGTAGCACATCTCTGAGTTCTTTTAGTATTCCGGGGTGTATCCCATCTGGCTTCATTGCCTTGTCCACGTTCAGCTTTAAGAGTTCTTTTAGGACTCTCTCTTCTGTGAATGGGCTGGTGCCCACCCCTCTTCCCTGATTGTGTCTACTGGCTAATTTTGGTCCCATCCCCCCCTTCTTTTGTGAATACTGAGCAAAAGTATTTGTTCAGTATCTCAGTTTTTCTCAGGTCCCTCTCTGCCCACTCCTCACCTCCTTTACTTAACCTATTCCTCCCTTGGCCTTTCTTCTTTCCTTTATGTACCTGAAGAAGGTTTTGTCCCCCTCCTGTACTGTCTGGGCTATCTTTTCCTCTGTTTGCATCTCTGCTCTTCTGACTGCTTTCCCCGCCTCCCTCTGCTTTGTCTAATACAGTTCCTTGTCCTCTTCCTTCTGTGTTTCCTTGTACTTTCTAAATGCCAGTTTTTTCTCTCTAACCTTCCCTGCAACTTCTTTTGAAAACCATGTTTTTTTTTCTTCTTTCTGTGTTAACTTGCTTCACACAAAGGCCTGTTGCCTCTGTTATGGCACTTCTGAGGTTTTCCCACTGTACCTCTACTCCCCCTTCCCCTCCCTCTCCCTCTCCCTTTGCCAGTGCTATCTTGAGGCATTCTCCTATTTTTGCAAAGTCAGCCCTTTTGAAGTCTAGGACTCTTGCTTTTGTGTGGCTTGACTCACCTAGTGCTTTTATCTGGAACCACACTGTATGGTGGTCCTGGATCCCAAATGGCTGTCCACTGATACATCTGTTATTCTGTCTCCATTGGTGAGGACCAGGTCCAATATCGACCCCTCACGGATGGGTTCTGCCACTAGTTGCTTGAGGCATGCCCCTTGCAGGGCATCCAGAATGACCTTGCTCCTGGATGTGGCTGCAGCACTGGTGTTCCAGTTTACATCGGCCATATTTAGGTCCCCTACCAACAACATTTCCCCTTTCTCCACCATTTTAAGGATGTTATCTACCACTACCCTATCAATTTCCTCCCCTTGCTTTGGAGGTCTGTAGATAACCCTGTGCAGATAGTGGTGCCATTTCCTGACTCTAGGGTGATCCACAGTGCCTTCTCTCCTCCCTGCTTTCCCTTTATCTCAGTTGCTTTGATCCTCTCCTTGATGTAGATAGCCACCCCTTCTCCCTTTTTTCCTCCTTGACTTTCCTGTAGACTGTATCCAGGTATATTAACATCGCAGTCATGGCTTTCTGTATACCATGTTTCAGTGATTGCCACAATATCTAGGTCTCCCTCTGCCATCAAGGCCACTAGGTCTGGGATCTTGTTACTCAGGCTGTGGGCATTTGTACACATGGCCATCCATGTTGTGACAGCTTCACCCCTAATTGTTCTCATCCTATCCCTTCCCCCCGTGCCTCCCTTGACATTATCCTCTGTTTTAGTCTGTTGTGTTTTCTCATCCTTCGTATCCTGTTGTCTGACTACCTTAACCTGTTGGGGAGGGGTGGCAGTTGAGTTCTTCCTGCATAGTTCCACCTCCCCCCTTAGCTAGTTTAAATGTTTACCAATAAAACATTCAAACCTTTTACTCAGGATCCCGGTCCCCCCCTCGAACAGATGCAGACCATCCCCCTCGTACCAGCCTGCATTCCTCTCAGTGGGCCCCAGTCCCCAGTGAAGCCAAAACCCTCAACTCTGCACCAGTTCTTCAGCCATTCATTGAATTCCATTGTACGGAGCATCCTGGCCTCTCCCATGCTGTAGACAGGTAGCACTTCCAAGAAGGGTATCGTGCATGCCACCTGTCTAAGACACCTCCCCAACTCTGTGAATTCCCTCTGCACCGCCCCAACCTCATTGTCAGCCAGTTCATTTGTCACCAGGTGGGTAATGACGTCTAGCTCCCCCTCCCACGCTGTTGCCCTAGCGATCCTTAGGATTCACCTCCTATCCCTCCAAGCTGTGGTGCCTGGTAGGCATCTTACCTCTCTCCCTCCTCCTTTTCCCACCCCCAATTCTACCCCCCCCCCAATAATAGAGCCCCCAACTAGGAGTTGCTTCCTTCTCCTCTGGAGTACTTTGTCTCCCCCCCTTGGGGTCTCCACTACGAAGATCCTCCACATCCACCTTGTCCACTACTGCAGGTTCCTCCATGGGATAGCCTTGCTCTGCCAGAGTGGTGTAGTAGTTGCGGAGTGGAACCACAGATGGGATGTGCCTCTTCCCAACCTCCCACACCCTCCCTGAGCCCAGCATTGTCCAGCCACCCATTCTTACTGGCATCCTCTGAAGCAGCGGAAATGGCTTTGGTGGTCCCTGGGTGGGGGAAGAGGTCTCCCAAATCCAAGCAAACTCTGCCTGGCAACGAGCAACTTCTGCCCTCAACCCAGAGGTGCCTGCAGATTGGACAGCACCGCAGCCTCCAGAATGTCTCCCAGAAGACTGCTGCTCCACAGCTACTGCATTGCAGCACTCCCATCATATCTTCTTTTTTTTCCTTTTGCCTTCTCCTTACTGATGCTTTAATCACCCAAGTAACATTTTTTTTTGTGTATGTGTGCTTTCCTCTCCCCTACTGTCTGTTACGTTTAGTGCAGTACTCCCCCTGTATCGACCCTTCCTGCAGTAGACTGACCCCTTTAACTGTTCACAGCAGTTTTCACCTGGCCACAGGAAGGTATACCCTACTGGACACCTATAAAAATGGATGAACCCTGGGTTGGGTGGGACATGCGGTGGGAAGGCAGGCCTAAGCCTTCTCCCTCTCCCTGCTCTGTGGAGGAAAAACAAAAATAAGAAAAACAATCAACTCAGTTTGTGTTCTAGGCAGCTGATCTCCGTAACTCCCCATGACTTCTTTTCCCTCTAGGAAATATGCTCACAATCTGTTCTTACACGGTAAGAGAAAAGGACAAAATTAAAACAGTAATGAAGCTCTGACATGCCATGGAAAGAAGGTGCCCTGGTTCTGGTGCAGTAGCAATCCCTACAGTGGGCCAAGGGAGCTTGTCTGCCTGCAGGATGTTGCTACGGGTATCCGAAGTGGTATGCATGGGGACATGTCCTGCTGGGCACCTGGAGGTGGGAGGCAAGGGAAAGCCAGGATGTGCACGGTGGCAGAATGACTGCACTGGCACTCTTGGGTCCCTCCCCATGTGGATCTCTGCTAAAGAGACAGCGGGAGAGAGTGGCAGTTGGGACTGGGGGTGCTTGATTGAAGCTTGAAGTGGGCAGAGGTGGTCCCAGTGGCAAAAAAGCTTGATGGAAAAAAATGGCAGGGGAAGTGGCCCTGTATGTTAGGGAAGGTATAGTGGCCATGGAGCGTAAGATACTACTGTAGGTGGAGGGTGTGGAATCAAAGCAGTTTGTGTTCAACTGACAGTGGAAGGGGGTTAAAAGCTAAGGGTTGGAGTGGTGTACAGACTGCCAAACCAGAAGGAGGATGAGAAAGAGAACTGGGCAAGATGAGAGAGGCATCAGCCAAAGGGGAGTTGGTGTTTGTCTGTAAACTGAATACGGTGGACGTGGACTGGGAAATCCTGACATCCAGCAGTTCAAGACGTTACATGCTGCTAGATGTGATGCAAGACTGCTTTCTCATGCAGTTGGTCAGGGAACCAGATGGCAAGAGGGACACCCTTAATCTGGTCCTGTCAAACTCAAAGAGAATAAGTGAAGTAGAGGTGAGGGAACCACTGGGATTCAGTGACCAAAATGCAGTATGATTCAACATAACCCCAAGAACACATTACTCCAGTTTGAAAACTGTGATCCCAGGCTTCAGAAGGGTAGACTTCAGCAAGATGATAGAAATGCTAACAGATAAGCTGGCAGGAGTAGAGGCAGCACAAGGGGCAGAAACTAAACAAAATATCATAAAGATGGTTGTAACAGAGGTGACAGCATCATGTATGAGATAGGTTGGGAAGAACAAAAAGCCAGTCTGGTTTTCAAGAGGGATGGAAGCGGCAGTAAGGGCAAAAAGTGGCATTCCTTAAATACGAGGAGGAAAGAGTGAAACCAACCAGGGGGATTATGTGAAAAATCTGAGATATTCCAGAATAGTGGTAAGAAAAAGTAAAGCAGAGACAGAGCTGAAAATAGCAGAGGGGATCAAGTTGGGGAAGAGAAAACTTACTTTAGGTACGACTGAGGCGAAAAGAAAACTAAGGAGGGTTATTATCAGATTAAAGAAGAAAAAGACATTGGTAGAGTTGGATGGGATAAGAGTTGATATACTGAATGATTACTTTTGTTCAGTATTCACTGTGGAGGAGTAGGAGGCCCAAGTGTGTGGAGTTTTAGGCCAAAGCGAAGGAGGAGTGTGAGGACTGGAGTTGGGCCCAGTCTCAGAAGAAAGCATACCCAGGGGCCTCAAAACCCTGAAAGTGGACAGAATGCCTGGTGCTGATGGACTGCACCATAGAGTACGAAAGGAAGTGGGACAGGCACTGGCAATGCCACTGGCAAATCTGTTTAAGCTTATGTGGTGCCACTTCACAAGAGCGGGGACAGGAATGACTCAGGGAAATTACAGATCGGTCAGTCTAACCTCCACTGTAGGCAAACAGCTGGAAGGCATCATAAAGGAATAGACAGTGCAGTTCTTGGAAACATATGGTTTGCAGGACTGGAGACAGAATGGGCTTGTGCGAACAAACAAAAAATGCTGATGCACTAAGAGGAAGTGTGCTGCTAGCTCCACACTGAGCGTCACATAGCTAATGCTATAAGTGGTAATATGCTTAGTCGAATTTAATAGACACCCACAGTGTATGATGCTTCTATGAACCCCTCTTGCTCTGCTCTCGAGGTTTATGTAGCATCACACACCTTGAATGTTTATTAAATTCTCATAATGCACACCACCCCATGTTTTATTGAATGGAAACAGTGTAGCGCAGTGGTTTAGGGCTCTGAGCTACAAATCTGGAGACCGAGGTTTGAATCCCACAGCCCCCACTTGCATACTGTGTGATCCTGAGCAAGTCACTTAACTTCCTTGTGCTCCCAGGTCACACCTGGAAACAAGCTTCGGCTTAGTGTGCCTTTCCTGGTTAAACAATTTCCCCTTTCCCCCCCTGCAGGTGATGCAGGACCCCTCCACTGACCCTGAGGTAGAGAGCATTGTAATAGTCAAGTCTGGACATCATGAAAGCATGCACTAGTGAGGGCAGGTCATCTGTCAGGATTCAGGCTTTAATCTGGGTGCTGCTCCTAAGGTGGCAGAAACCACTCTGGACAACAGATGAAATCTGAGCCTCAAATGTCAGTCCATCAACCAGGATAATACTCAGATTTTTCACCTTAGCAGAGGCTATAAGAAGGGTGGGACCAAGCATCAAGCCTGTTCTCACCCCAACAGCAAACACATCCTGCCGACGACCAAGCTCGATCACCAGCACCTCCGTCTTATATGGATTGGGCCTCAACCAGATCATGTCCTGGATCTCGACTAGACATTTGTTTAGTACCGCCACTGTGTCACCCGTCTCAGGTGAAAATGACATATACATTTGGGTTTTGCTATGTGTGTGTGTACTATTTATACATTTAATTCCAAAGATTTACCAGGAAAAGCAAACTGAGACAGTCGTGACTTGTTTCCAGATGTGCCCTGGGAGGAGGGGGAATAGGGAACGACGCAATGAAGTAATCACATGAGTACAAATAAGGCATGAAATATCACGCTTAGCAATGTTAAAGTGAATTACAGCAGTTAATGACAGCATCATGCAATAACATACAAAACAAGGTGCAGAGTATCACACTAAAAAAAAACAGCGATAACTTACAGCCAGTAAATAAATAAGCATGCAGGTCGCTATAGTAAGAAATGTGCTGGCAGTATACAGTAGTAATTGTATTTTACTGAGCTCAGAATTTTTGTGACACGCACACTGCTGCAGGGATCAGCGTTAGCAATAATTTACTTGTCTGGGGAATGGTGAAAAATTGCCCCGGGGCTTGTGCAGTGATCCCTACACCTGTCCATGCTGGCTAGTGTGCAGAATCATAAGGAACGTATTGCTTTTCACCCTGTTCCTGGCCATGTAGATAAACAAAAGGTTGCAGTCCCCAGTGTTGTCAATTGCTGACCTTTCACCAGCACTGAATACAGCACAGTGTAGGGAAGCCTACACTGTACCTGCCCACACTATACTTGATCTGTGAATAAACGGAGAGTTTTAGACTGCAGTGCTGTCAGTATCTCTCCTTTTACCATTATCAGTTTCATCAGTGCTGTGAAGCTTGTAGTCTACCTGCCCGCGGTGTGCTAGGAGGTTTTCAGACGGCAGTGCTATCAGTTCCTCCCCTTTTACCACCACAATTTCATCACACTGTTAAGAAGCCTCAAAGCAGCAATATTTAATAACCATATAGTATTTCAGCAGTACTATTTGTCCAGCAAAAATATCAAGATAAACAAAATGTTTTGTTTTCTTTCAATCCAGAACAATGATATGGGATTTTAAAGCTTTCAAAAGTTCCCACTCCCGTGCCATGCCCGCTAAGAAAAAATTAAATATCTTGGCACAGTGGTGTACTGTTTACTATCATAAACTTGTGGTAGCACCATCCTAATACAGCCATAATATAAATATATCATGTACATTCAGCAGGTAACCTCAGTGGAAGATTTTTAAAAATGACAAGTGGTGGCTATCTTTAATGATGTGAATCATTAATTACAAAATTAGCTGTAAATGTGTTTTAACAATAGCTCAGAAAACTAGAAATACACAGAGTATGAATCTTAGGATATCAGAAATACATTTTTGCTAAAAAACGATATAATTAATTTTTTTGCCGACTGACGAATATTGCTGCTTTAAAGAAAACTGTGATTTGCAGGGGCTCCGCCCTACTACCCTCTGGTTTTAGGTTTACGTAGGAAAAAGCTGCATTTTCTGCCACGGCAAAGTGGTTTAATTTACTTTTTAAAAGTCCTCTACTTGGAAGTATGGCAGATGTATTTACTGTAAGGTGGCGCTGCACTGTGCGCTTAGCAATGCGCGGCGCCCGCGGTGCGGCGCACCTTTGCACACTAAATGGAACCACCTAAATGTCCACCGTACTTCCGGTAGCAGACTTTAAAAGTAAATGAGACCACTTTGCTCGCGCAGAAAAAGCTGCTTTTTCTACTAAACCTAAACCAGAGGGTAGGATTGCAGGGCGGCGCCTGCACACCACATTTTCTTTAAAAGAAAACTCCTACAAGCCCCTGAAGTGCGTAGCTGTTGCACAAATGCCCAGTTAAGGATTTCAACATTAAAGCAATGTTTTAGTTACCTGCTGGCTCTAATATGTAGTTTTAAAGATCTGTGCCATCAATAATCTCGTCAGAGCCTCCGGTGGCCATCTCGCACAGCCAGGCAGCTTCTGCCACGCGGGTTATGCTAATGAGGACTACCAACTCTGCCACTGACTGGTAGCCCTCATTAGCATAACCTGCATGGCAGAAGCCACCCGGCTGCGCGAGATGGCCGGAGGTAGCTCTGTCGAGATTATGGATGCCCTGGATCTTTAAAACTAAACATTACAGCCAGCAGGTAAATAAAACATTGCTTTAATGCTAAAAGCCCTGATCTGCATTTGTGCAGCAGCTGTTGCAGTTTGTGTGTTTGCAGGAGTTTCCCCTTTAAGCATATCTGTCTATTGAGTACCTGACATGTCCTTGCACAACTGTGGTGTCTCCATCTGCCACTCAAGCCTAGCATGTGCCTCCTGGGTGTGTCAATCACCCTGCAGTGACCACAGATTTATCCCACCCCCAACCTTCCATAGATAGGATAGTATACATTGCATAGTCCTGCAAGCCCACATGGTGTGCTTCCCTCTTGGTGTCCTAGATGCTAGCCTGCCCACCCCTCCCTCACTGAGCACCCCCTCCCAGCTGCCATCCTATACCTGGTCTGTAGATAAACAGAGGGTTTCAGTCTCCAGTGCTATCAGTCCCTTACCTTTCAGCAGCACTAAATCGTCATAGCATGGGGAACCTGCAATATGCTTTCTCCACACTGTGCCTGATCTTGTGCTTAAAGAGATTCATCAGCATTTCATGCAGTGCCCCTGCCACTGCGTAAACAGTGACTTACTGCCACCGGAGTCTGAGCAGGTAAAGATGCCCCCAAGGCCCTTGGTAGTCGACCAGTGCCCACGTTTCATTAGCATGTGGCCATTATGCTAATTAAAATCTTTTCAAACGCTGCTGCCCATTGAATATAATGGGGCGTGCCCCCGAGCTCTCACTGGCATCGTCATTGGCCCGAGTGAGCTAACGCTTTAAGAAAAATAAGGAAGTTAAATTCGGACCGGTTTAAACAATTTTATGAAGGTCACAGTTTTTAAAAGGCTGCATTTTTACGGCATCTTTATCTGCACAGACTCCGGTGGCGGTAAGTCACCGTTTACGCAGTTGTCAGCACTAATCTTAGTGAATCTCTTTAAACAAAGGGTATCAGTCTCCAGTGCTGTCAATTCCTCACCTTTCACCAGCACTAAATGGGCTTGTTTAAAAAGTAAAGAGAATCCAAACATTTTGATCCAGTTTATAGCTTTTCTGATTGAAAATAACTTTGCTTACACAACATTTTGTTTGCCATTGAAAAGTAAATTGAGTAATTAGTGGTTTTGATGTTATTTTGAACAGAAAATATGTTAGTCTTTCCCTTGCTGTTTACTGACCTTTTGGATAAACAGAGGGTGTGATATTTTAGCTCTGATTTTATGAGGTTTGCTTGATTTTCCTTAAAATCACAACTACCTTAAAAGGCTCTGCTCTCCATGTGTCATTAGCTTAGGTGGGGGGACTTACAGCAATAAACCAGGAACTATGCCCCTGAACATGCACTGTGCTAGTTCTAGCGAGGTTTGCCAGTTTCTCAACCCTCTCCTTTTCCCAACTAATAAATAGTTCTGTTAAACTTACAGATATGACAGCCAACAAACGAAATCACACTGCAATGGCACCTTCTCGTTTTGGTCCATAACCCAACATCTCCCACCAATGCTTGTAACAGCAAAATCACTGTCCACTTCTTCATTTTGATTACAGTAGGAACTGGTCAGCGAAGCCAACCAGACCTAACAATTATTTAAGTCAGGAGCACATCCTCTGCAAGCCTAGCAAAATAGGTTAGTAGGACTTTAAGTCTTCAGTGCAGTTTCCTTTTTGTTGTTTAAATAAGTCCTTACAAAATAATACTGCTGGGCTGCATTTAACCCCTCAAGTAACTCTTTGCTATGCAGCTGGGCAAGGTTGACCTCCTGGGTAACTCCCCCACCCCAGCAGATGTTGCGATATTCATGTGCATATGGCAGAGTAACCCAGCGCTCAGCTGAGCCTCCTGTGTTTGCAGAGGTTTGCACAGTGTGTTTCACATTCTTTCCAAGCTAACACCATCTGTCCGCCCTTTCCCCTCTCGTGGGATCCGCTGCCTCCTCACACCGAATAGCCTCTGGATGCTCAAGGCTTAACTAAGCCAAAAGAAATGGTATGCAGGAACACTTCTGTAGGCAGATGAGAACCCTTACAAAGCATATAAAAGAAGGTTCGACTCCAGTATTATCCCAATTAGCTTTATTCGTATCTTCCACCAAGATCAGCGTTTTGTGGCTGGGACACTTCTTCAGGATTGGTGGTTTCTCAGTTCAGTACCTTGTCATATGTTTAGGAAATTCTTTTTTTAATGTTCATTCTACTCTGTTATTTTTGTAGTTAAATGCTTTATTAAGTTTCCAAGAGATAAAACAACATACAAAAATGCAGGACAGCATTCATAGTATCCATTTGTTGATATTTGCAGAAATATTTATAGCTATCATTTTATAACCTATGGCACAATGTTAACTACCTATATGCATATGACTAAGAAGTAATAAAGTGTGTAAGATGTTCTGTTACACAAATAGTCATCTACAGTAAAAAGAAACACCAACAAACTAACCACTAACAATAGGGTGGCTAGACAGAGAAATAAAGTAACAACGATAGAATTTTGCAAGCATTGGCATACCAACCATAATGACAGTTATAATATACTGATAGGATACAGCTGGCAGGAAAAAAAGGGGAGAGGGGGCCCTTCATTAACAAGTATTGATATTCTGATGAAGGGCCACATTAAGACTAGCACGGTACGCTGCAAGATATTATGAAGTTATAGCATGAGCAAGGCGTCGTAAGTCGGGATCCCATATCTCTGTTGTGCTCATGTTGGGCCAAGGTACTGACACACTGTTTCCAGTTAAGTAAGGAGGGGGATTTATGTGAGCATTAAATCATGACAAAGGAGGGTTCTACTGGGGAATTGCTCCAATGAAAAGTGCTTATTTTTGTCTAACATTTATTGCCATGTTACAGAGGGAGGTTGGAGGCCCTGAACGTGCACTCCCTGGAGGACGGAGGGTAAACAGTGGACATGATTGAGACCTTCAGGTATTGGAAAGGAATAAATAGGGCGGACAAGGAGGGTCTCTTCAAGCTTAATGGGAACCAGAACATGAGAGGACAGAGTCTCAAGTTGGGGGACATGTTTAAGAGAGAGGCTTGGAGGCATTCCTTCACAGAGAGGGTGAAAATGATGAAAACAGTAGGCAGTTTCAAAAGAGGCTGGGCTAGAGTAAAGGGGAAAATAAGGGTTAAGGGAGAGCCGGAAGGTGGGGAAAGTTGGATTGGAGAGGGGAGCAGGGTCCTTAGTTTATACTGAGGACCCTGCAATACGAGCAGACTAAATAGACCTAATGGCCTTATTCTGCTGGCTTCATCATATGTTCATATGTCATACTACCATGTATGCAATAAAAATAATAGAATGCCTACAGTGATCTGGTGTTTGAGAGGGTTCGCTAGACTACCAGGGATATGTTAAAAATAACAGATTGCAACATGGCAATAAGTGTTAGACACAAATAAGCACTTTTCATTGGAGCAACAGCAACAGCAACAGTTGACCAAGGAGCAACCAGGCATTAATTCCCTGGTAATGCCCTGTTGCTCTTTGTGAACCAGAGTAAATTCTTTGTTCAAGTGCAATTCCCATGGCAGCTCAACAGATGTCTGTAAAACAGTGCTGTGCTGCTAGCATTGTTTCACAGCCATCTATTGGTCTTCCAAAGGAACTGCAGGAACAAAACATGCCAAGGTACCCTATCATGGTCCCAACATGCAGTGCAACCCATTTCTTGTAATACATGCAGACGAAATTCAAAGTACATAGCACCATACCTCTCAACTTTCCCTGATTTTGAGGGACGTCCCTGATTTTGTCTCAAAATTTTCCTCTGTCCCTCGTAAAATTTTTGTTTTTGTGACAGAACAGTGGAGATTAAAAGCACAAAATAATGTCAAACATTAACGTAACATACTTGTTCTTCTTCAGAAAATGCATCTTAACACAAATCCCTTTATTCTGTCAGCTTTCTGAATAAATAGCACCAGTTTTTAAGATGTGTCCCTGATTTGGGGTCTTTGTCCCTGATTTATTTAAGCCACGTCCCTGATTCATGAGGCAAGAGGTTAAGAGGTATGCGTAGCACCAATCCTGACAGTGAATTAGGAGAAAAAGTACCGTTATTAGTAAATGTAAAGCTAATATGTATAGAATTACTGGTTGAAAATTATTCAGTTTCTACTCATGATATTACAGTTATTAGCAATCACAGCCATCTGTTGGCCTGCCAAGGGAACTGCAGGAACAAAACATGAAAATGTACCCTAGCATGGTCCCATCATGCAGTGCAACCCATATATTGTACTACTCACAGGTGAAAATGGAAGTATCTAGCAGTGATCCGGACTGTAAGTTAGGAGAAAAATTATCATAATAGTAAACATTATGAAAGTATATTTGGCAATAATAACACCATGCACTTAAATCAAAATGTTGTAAAATAATGCCTTCCTACACCCACAATATATGTAAGACAGGCTACATTCAGCAGAATGTATACTATCAATTCCCTGTTAAAGAAAAGAAATATAAGTGTGTGTGTGTCTTTTTTTGCATTACAAGTTAGCAGTACAAATAATAAATGTGCTTATTTCTGGAAATGCTTGCCATGTTACAAGCTCATTAAGCCACTCCAAAGGAGAGTTCTATGGGGGAATTAATGCCTGGTTGGGTGATTGGAGGCACTCGGCCTGTGGCCTTGTGCCCCAATCCCACCCCACCCCCAACAAGGCATTAATTCTGTAGTAGAACTCTCCTTTGTCATGGCTTAATGCTCACATATTATCCATGTAAGCCAGTGCATATTCACCTGCCCCAGTCAGAATGCAAGCCACAAGCCACAAGCCTCTGGAAGGTTGAGGGCACATTCTTCATCCCAAATGACATTACTCAGAATTTGAAAAAGCCATATGGGATAACGAAAGCAGACCTCTCCCTGGCTGTGGGGGTTAATGGCACCTGCCAGTAACCCTTCATCAGGTCTGTCGAGGTCAGGAACCAGGCTTCTCCCAGCCGTTCCAAGGTCTCATCCATTCTTGGCATGGGGTAG
Organism: Neoceratodus forsteri; assembly: GCA_016271365.2. Classification (NCBI taxonomy): domain Eukaryota; kingdom Metazoa; phylum Chordata; order Ceratodontiformes; family Ceratodontidae; genus Neoceratodus; species Neoceratodus forsteri. The sequence continues at coordinate 448,865,570 of JADMNL010000024.1, forward strand.
TCATCAGACTCCGTACAGCTGTTGAACCTCTGGTAGTCGACACAGAACCATGTGGTACCGTCCTTCTTGGGGATCAGGCCACAGGCAAAGCCCTGGGGCTACTGGGACTCCTGGATCACTCCCAAGGGCCAGCATTTCCCCGAGTTCTTTCAGCATGGTCTTCTTAACCCCCTCTAGTACCATGTAGGGGACGGCCTCAGTGGAACTTAGGCCTCAGTGTCCATGTGGTGTTCAGCCCTTGTGGTATACCCCGTATTCCCTGTGAACATGTCACCAAATTCTCACAGCACCCCCCTCATCTTCTCAGCCTGGGCCATTGTCAGCTGCCTGAGAGGGTGAGGTTATTCACTGAGATCACTCCCTGGCTTCCCCAAGGAGGTCCAGCAGGGAATCAGCCTCGTTCCCCTCCTCTGGCACACTGTACATGGTGAGGACCATCTTCTCCATATCGTAGTAGGGCTTTGTCATGTTCACATGATATACCCTCTGCCTGCACCTTCTGTCAGGCAGCCCTGCTACACAGGTAACATCACTCACCTTCCTGATTATGGAGAATGGGTCCTCCCGTGCTGCCTGCAGTGTATTATATCAGACTGGGACAGGTACCATCACTCGCTGTCCGACTTCATACTCCCGGGCTCTGGCCCCACAGCTGTACCAGGTTTTCTGTCGCTGATGTGCAGTGGCAAAGTGCTCCTGGGTGACCCCATAAGCTCCTTAAGCTGGGCTCTGAAATTCAGGATGTACTCCACATTAGACCCCCCTTGGGAGGCATGGTCATCTTCCCATTAATCCCTGACTAAATCTAGGGGCCCCTCATCCTGTGCCCAAACAGGAGCTTAAAGGGGGAGAATCCTGTGGGATTCCTATGGGACTTCACTGTATGCAAACAGGAGGTGGGGTAAATATTTGTCCCAGTCCCTTTTGTGCTGGTCAGCGAATGCCCTGAGCATAGTTTTGAGGGTCCCATTGAACAGCTCGACTAGGCCATTTGTCTTGGGGTGATAGAGTGAAGCACATAGCTGTTTCACCCCACACTTCTCCCACAAACTGGTCATTAAGGATGTCATGAAGTTTGTCCCCTGGTCTGACAAAATCTCCTGGGAAAATCCCACTTGGCTAAATATTCCCAGGAGCTCATCAGCCACCTTTTCTGCCTCAATGAAGGACATGGCCACTGCCTCAGGGTACGTGGTCGTGTAATTCACAACAACCAGCATGTATGTTTTGTTCATGCAACTTGGGGTACTTAGGGGCCCCACTATGTGTCTTAAAGGGTTCCTCGATGATAGGCAGGGGCACCAAAGCTGCCGTAGCCTTGTCCCTGACCTTTTCTACCCTCTGGCACAGTGGACAAGTCCGACAGTCATTTGCCATGGCTGTGTACATGCTCGGCCAAAAGAAGTTGTTGGCAAGCCACTTTTTAGTGCAGTTAATATCCAGGTGGCCTGAAAAAGGGGTGTCATGGGCCAGGGCCAGAAGCTGATTTCAGTAGTCCCAAGGGACTATCAGCTGCTGAAGTACCTCTTCCTCCAGCCCCCTTTGTGGTGTACACTCCCTGTACAACAGCCCATTCTCCCAATAAACTAACTTTCTACTCCCCTGAGAATCCTCAGCATTTTCTGTTACCTCTCTCAGTTTTTGGAGGGTAGGATCAGCTCACTGCACCCTGCCCAGCTCCTCCCATCTGACCCTCCCCAATTCCCCTTCAGGAAGAAAGCTGCCCCTGGCAGTGACCTCCTCTGCTTGCAGCCGGGGCGCAGGGCTGCTACTCCTAGCTAGCCCCTCACCCACACTAGCTGCTTCCTCAGCTGCTGAGGGAGGGGTCTGCACAGGCTGTGTCACCCCCTTCTCACCCTCAGAAGCTTGCCCTTTTGCCTGGCTATGGGTAGTAACACATACTAGGTTTTCCCTGTGGTCAAAATCATTCCCCATGATCACATCCACGGGGAGATCAGGTACGACTCCGTCATCCTGTACCCCATGGCCACCCTCCCAGCTTAGGAAGACCCGAGCCACTGGCACTTGGACCACTGGACCCATGACTCCCCGAATCTTGGAGAACTGCCACAGCAGAATCTGCTCCGCCTGGATCAGATCCTGCCTCACCACGGAGATGGAGGCCCCAGTGTCCCTCAGTCCCTGTGTTTAGTGTCCCATTGACTAGAACAGGGTGCATATGTTTGATGGAATTTGGTAGCACTACAGTGTGTGCACAGAATTGTTTCCTTACTATTAAATCTTTAATTTGCTCTACAGTCCTCACTTTAGCCCCATTTACCCAATAGTCTAAATAGGCACACATTTGGACATGCAGTTCTACATAGCCATCTCCTGAGCCTTTTTTTTTAATTTTCTAAATTTCTGCCTATAAGCCTCGGGAGTCAGTTCAAAACATTTCAATAACACTCTTTTAACTTTATTGTAGTCCATGCAATCATTACCGTCTGTTCGAGCAAATGCATGCAAAGCACAGCCAGTAAGCAATGGGGTCAGGTGGATCTTCCATGAAATCCTGCCCAATTTAAACTGCCCACAAACCCTCTCAAATGATTTTAAAAACAAATCCAGATCATCTCCCTCTCGGTATTATGAGAACATTTTAGAATTAATTGTGGCTTTGTGGATTGAACCCCCGTCACCATTACTTACGGTTTGCTGTGGTGTTTACTGGCGCAGTTTCACCATCTTGATCTTATGCTGTCATTCTTTCTCTCTTTCCTCTTGCATCAGGATCTCATGCTGGTGAACTTTCTCTCTTTCCTCTGCCTCCAGCCTTATTTTCTCCCTTTTGGCATTCTTCCACGCGAGCTCCACCTTCAGGATCTCTAGCCAAAGTTGATCCACTGCTGCACTGGCTGTCAGCTCACATTTGGGCTGCACAGCTCCCCCAGCTTGTGCCATGAGGTGCCCCCCTTGCTCAGTCGCTGGGACCTCAGTTTCGCTACCTGGGTCACCATCCTCAGCGACCACCTGCTGTACATGGATTGGGCCATGCCCCTCTGAGACCATCTACCCCTCTTGCATCTGGTCATGCGCCAACAGGGTTTCCATGAGTGTACTCTTTGTCAGGCCCTCATGGACAATCCCCCTCTCTGCACACAGCTCACGAAGCTGCTGTACATGAAATTTGACATAGGTTGTGGTGCTCATATTCTCTAGCTACACTGCACTAAGCTGTCTAGTAATAAAAAAAACAGTAGTAAACACTGTAACCTTCTGAATATCCTGTTTTGTGACAAAGTATATTTCTGCTGGCACTCTGTCACCAGTGTGCTAGGTAAAGCTTTTCCTCTCCCTCAGAGTTCCTGCCTCACAGGAGCGCACACTGTGCACTGCTCTGCACCGCACTGGTACCCGTTGCAACACTGATCCCACCGGTCTGCCACCAATTTGATGAAAATCCTCTCACCAGGGCCTTCACGTTCACTGCCACCACTGGGTTTTTACCAACAGGAACCAGGAAACCAGCTTCTTATCTCCTCCTTTGCACAAGGTCAGGAAGGTCAACACAGTAACTGTGGGTAGAATGCTCTTTAGGGACGGATTGCAAACAGAGTCCAGCAGAAATAGCCAAATTACCTTAACAAATAAACAGGCAGTCACTTGTTCTATCAATAATAGATTTTTTACTAAAAGACTACAAGTATTTACAACAGGATTTATGTACAGTCAGACAAAAGGATTACAGTTTAGTAGAAATGAAAATAAATGGAGTTAAACCAGACAGTTAACAGATACAAGAATCTTCGCTATTCTCATTCTACAACCTATTTATTTACATGCTGCTATCTTAAAAAACACTATTACCTAAGCTGTATTTCTCAGCAGATCTCTAGCTGCAGGGCTCTGGGTTTTCAGATGTTATTTGGTCCAAGAGAGAGAGAGCTGAACCTCAACTTGCTGATTTATCCACTCTGTGGGAGGTGATTTTGCTCCTTTGAGTGACAGCTTACCCCTGCCTTACTAGATGGGTATGTGTATGGAGGGATGACATCATCCAGGCCAGCTGGCTTCTACATGCTCAGAAATCTTCAGTCCAATTTTATGATTTTGTTTTTCATAATGTCTAAGGTGTGCAGTCCCATACCTCTGCCTTTCAAGCTGACTGAAGCATTCAAACTGGCACTCTCCCACCTGCCTTACAGAATCTGTGGCTGAATTCTCCTGAGCAGCTTTGGCCAATATTTTCCATAAGACCTGTTTGATCATGGGACATTGGAAGCCATGTTTTGCATGTCCACTTTGCAAATAGCACAACTTACAACAGAAGCACGACTACATTCACAAAAGAGATTATCAAAAAAATAAATTAATAGGTCACTTGGGTCACATGTCCGTCATACCTTTTCTGATGTAAACAACCACCCCTCCCACTTTTTCTACCTCCCTGTCCTTCCTGTATACCATATACCCAGGAATCTAGAGGTCTCAGTCATTTAATTTTATTTAGTTATTTAGAACATATTGGAATTACAATCTTTTGCATCAGAGACTCCTTCACAAAGTCTCCACGTTAGATAACAGACAGTGCAAATAATACAGAAGGATTACAAAACACAGAGACAGAGTGAAACAATAAATTACAGGCAGGAATCAAAAGTTGGTTAAGACTATGCAGATGTAAACATTATTTTACAGATAGGAAACAAAAAATTGGTAGAAACTATGTAGTAGGGGTGCAACGTTCTCAAGACAGGCAGGCTAGAGATCCTTTGTCAAGAAAGCATAGGTTGAGGTTTTAGGAGGATAGAAATCCATTGTCATGGGATAAGGAAAGCGGGGGTGGAGGAAGGGTGAAGGGTGAGGAACATTTGTGTTCCAAGAGTTGCCTTATGAGGAAGAGTGGGGGGGGGGATACTTAGGGCTGGGCTAGTAGCAATCGCAAGCACCAGAGGAATGGAGGTGTTCCCTGAGAATGGTTTTGAAATGGCCTAACTTATTTTCAGGGGAGATGGCACTGGGAAGTGCGTTCATCCAGAGAGAGAAGCCCTGAAGCAGAAGATTCTCTGACCCAAGGTAGTTCTGCAGCGGGGAATCAGGAGGGAGGGAGGATTTGGTGGAGCTGCGGGTGGCTTTCACTGATGGCACGGGCTGCAGAAGGTTGGTAAGGCCAGGGGAGGCTAGTCCATTGGTGATCTTTTTGGCAAGGAGGCATGTCTGGTACTTAAGTCTCCCATCAAAATTGAGCCAGTTCAACCTGCTGGTGCAGCTGTAGCACTACCGCTTATGACACAGGAGGAGAAGGCTGAGCGTCCACAGGACAGCTCGTCTTCTCCGGGAGGGAGGGGGTTCCGGCTCACTACTTGACTGGCATCTGGCAGAAGCCGGAGGAACAGCAAGTAGAGAGCATCAGAAGAAGGGGTTGAGCAAGGTGGACATTGGCGTTCATCGTCTTGACGTCAGAGCGCACGCCTTGCCCTAGAATAGGGAAAATCAATATCAGATCGCTGGGATGACGGAACACCTAAGCAGAGACCCTAATGACTCATGCCTGCCTGATCCTCTAGGGGTCAGACGAAACAAAGAAGTATCTCAGGGTGTTGGGCCCACCTTGTACCCACCTGGGGGGTATAGCCAAGGCTCCATGGGGACTCACTGGAGGTCAGGTAGGTCGTGATGCGGGGCTACTGCAAGTGTGTGTCTCCCAAAGGAGCAGTGATCTGGCACAGGGGGGAGTATAAAAAGAGATTTAAAAAAAAAATTGAGCCAGTTGGTGAGACTATACAGAGATCAGGTGTGTATCCTCCTGTCACTACCCGTGACAAGGTAGCAGGCTTTATTTAGGGATACTTTGATTCTGCGAAAGGCATGGTTCAGTGTCTCCCATGTCTCTGTGACTGCTGCAATGTCCACTCCCCACTCTGCCAACAATGCCTTCAGGTCATCCATCTTGTATCCAAAACCTTGTGTGTTCAAGGACACCATCTTCCACCAAGAGTTTGAGCTTCCTTCCCTTTCTTCCTGTCTGCCTATCTCATTTCTTCCCATTACCTTTGCCTCCCCACCCCCTGCTGGTAACCCCTTCACTCCCCCTCCACCCTGCATCCCCCCCCCCACCCATGGTATGTGGGGAGGTCTGCTGGCCTCCTCCTCCTGGAGTCTAGTGGACCCCCTCCCACACTCAATCCCTGTAGGAATCCTGTTATTTTTATGACATTCCTGGTTGTCTAGTGGACCCCCTCCCAGTCCCAGCTTTCAATGCCTACTAGTGAAAGTGACCAGCACAGACCCACCTCTCACCTGAGTGATGGGCTGCAGTTTGCCTCATTCAAGTCTGTTATGTCTATACAGCTTTGTATATCGATACAGTACTTATGTTACATCTGTTGAGTTTTGCATGACTAACAGAGCAGTACAGTGATGCACGATGTTCCTGAGGCAGCCAGGCACTGTCCACAAAGGCGCGAGGTAGATCTGTGTTGGTTGTTGTCACGCGGCTAGGTGTTGGAAACCAGGACTGGGAAGGGGTTCCACTAGACAAGCTGGGATGTTGTAAAAATAAGAAAAGGTCTACAGAGATTGGGAGTGGGAAGGGGGTCCACTAGACTACCAGGGATGTCAAAAAGCTAAGAGAGTAAGCCATGGGGGAGCTGATGCAGTTGGGGTAACAGGGATTTAAAAAAATATTAGACTGCCTACGGGTATAGGGTGGTGGGGACCACTGACACAAGGGATTTTTTTTCACATAGTCTTTTTCTCCTGGCCATCTACATGTACTCAGGGATTTAGGGAAGGCAAGACAATTTTATTTATAAAGTACCCTTTCCTGAGGGCTCAGGGCACTGTACATAATTTAAAATGATAAAACAAACAGATCCCATTAAAGATAAAAACATAATAAAAAATAATACATCATAACCATTAAAATACCTAGACAGCTATTCGTCTAGAAACTAGCTAGCTGGGGAAAGTTTGCTTGAATAGGTAAGTTTCAAGTGATCTTTTAAAGGCTTCCATCGTGCCAGGATACTCATCGGAAGGGAGTTCCACAACATTGGAGCTGCTACTCCAGAAGCTCTCTTCCCTGATTGTCTCAGCTGGGACAAGGGAAAAGCAAGTAGGTCAGCACTGATGGAGAGGAGGGTCAGGTTGGGGGTAAGAAACCAGCAGATCTTTCAGGCAGTTGGGTCCCAAACCATGCAGGGCCTTGTATGTTAACATCTATATCTTGAAGGTGATGCGTCACCACAAAGACAACCAGCTCAGCACATGCAGTACCAACATGCTGTGGTCCCTCCCAGAAGCTCCCATCACCAGCTGAACTGCAGCATTCTGGACTAGTCGTAGGCATTCCATTAAACCTAACTATACAGCATTATTGTAGTACAACTTAGAGGTAACAAAAGCATGAACGATCATTGCCAGGTCAGCAGGAGCCAGACACGGTTTGATCTTGGCGATATTTTGAAGATGATAAAAGTCAGATCAGACCACCACTGACACCTGCTGGTCTAGTGTCAGCCTGCAATCCAAAATGACCCCAAGATTCTTTTTTTTTTTTCCCGCCCCTATGCTCGCTGGTCCCCACTCCTTCAGGCCCCTACATGTCCCCCCCTGCCCCACTGTCCTTACCCAGCCCTCCTGTGGACCTCATATCGCAGCCGATCCTGGGATATCCCGGCGTATCCCTTCGCCGGGCAGGTCCCCCTCCTTCGAGGGGGAAGACACCGGGGAAGGGGATTACCCCAGCACATACTTCTAGGGCCTGGGATGCTGCCAAGGAACAGGAAGCCCTGGGAAGGCACTGGAGGCACTCAGGGAACAGAGGGCCGTCATCCGGTGGCCAACAAGTGATTTTCCTGATTTCCTTGTGGTACGTGATGTCCGGACGTCAAGGCAAGAGCCGATGTCTGCCACGCACCTCCCAGCAGTGACCCAACATGTTGCCCACCCTGGTCTCCACCAGCGGTCGCCTGACACGGGTCGCAGTCCTCCCTCCCTCCCTCCCTGAAGACAATGAGCAGTCATGGAACACTCAAGCTGTCTCCCCCCGGACGGCCTTCCAGCGTCCCGAGCTTGTTCCCGAACCCGGGTCACTGGCGTCGCAAGCAGAAATCCAACCACTGCACCGGCGGGCCGGGCCCCAAGATTCTTAACTGCATCAACAGCAGCATGAGGTTGGCCAACCAATACAGGAAGGGCTAGCGCATCTTCTGTCGCTGCAGCACCTTTGTTGACTCGGCTCGATCAACATGACCTCTGTCTTCCCTGGGTTGAGACATATCCAGTCTGAAGCCATCCAGTTGTTTGTCTCAGAAAGACATTGCCCCAGCACCGAAGCTGCATAGTCACTGTTGGGTGAACAAGACAGGTACAGCTGAGTATCATCTATATAGCAGTGAAACTCAACCCTGTACCATCTAATGATCACCCCAAAGACAATACATACACAGAAAACAACACAGGAGCAAGGATCGAACCTTGAGGAACCCCACAGAAGAGCACAGAAGCCCTGGAAATGATAGTTCCCAGGGCAACTTGCTGTGTTCTCCCACTTATGTAGGATTCAAACCAGTGTAAAATGGTGCCGGTGAGACCCACATAGGTCCTCATGTGATCCAACAGCTCTCCGTGTTTGACTATGTCAAATATTGATGAGAGAGTAGGAAGGACCAAAATGGAACAAAGTCCTTCATCCCTTGCCAGGAGGAGATCATGAGTCACCCAGAAAAGTGCAGCCTCAGTGCTATGGCGAGACTGAAAACCTGACTGGAGAGGTTCACAGGTGTCATAATTCTCCGGCAATCCACAAGTTGGTCAAACACCATCTTCTCAATAACCTTCCCCAGAAAGGGAAGGTTTGAAACAGGTCTGTAATTCACCAGAACATCAGAGTCCAAGGAAGACTTTTCTAGGAGGTGTCTAACCACCACCTTTTTCTAGGCAGATGGAAAAACACCCTCACTCAAGGAGCTGCTGACGATTTCAGTGATCACAGGACCCAGGGATATGCTGCAGCCCAAAAGTAGCCAAGCTGGTCCCAGGTCCAGTATACAGCAGGTTGGACACAAAATAGAGATCACCCGAAGCACCTCATCCTCCAAAACTGGCTGAAACTCACTCTGGGTAGGCAGACCTACATTACCAGAGGTAGACCACAGCCAGTCCATGACAGGCCACTTGAAGAGATACCAGATCTAATGGAGGACACCTTGTCAGATAAAAATTTACCAAATTCCTCACACTTATCTACTGAAAAGACTCTAATGGATCACAGATGGGGAGGTTTAACAATCTTTCTATGATGTGAAAGAGCTAAGCTGGCCGATTCTTCCCTGCAGCAATCGACCTCGACAGGAACTCTGTCTTTTTCATGTTGATTGCCCATTACTACTCACTGTAGTGCATTTTCTATACCAAACTGTCTTCCTCTGACCATGAACTGGTCCCCTGATCCCAGGGGCATACTCTGTTTAGGCCTGCATCCCTGGTTCCCCTTTGGCACCAGTACCAGCCAATTTACCCCCACCACCGCTATGCACCCCCACCTATGGTAGGGGCTCCTGGGAGGAGGGTTGCCCTCCCCCCGAGGCAGTCCACTGGTTGGACAGTGTTCCTGTGGTGGCAGGCACTAGGAGCCAGAGTACAGGACCCAGCTGGCATTTAGATGGCCATGTTTTTTGCCCCCAGTTTTATAGTCCCTCCCATGTCCCCCCACGTGAGTGTAGCCTATGCCAGCCTTGTGCACATGCAGCACATTCCCTGTGGCAAAAGCAAGCTCCCTGGCCCAGCAGCAGGGTCCCTGTGGCACCAGAGCTTATTATTGACCCTCCCAGCATGAGACCTGCTTTCCGATGTGGTGACTTTGGTTTGCTCCTGAATCTGGGTCGCCAGCACAGAAGTGCAGCGCACCACCACTAGGCTACTGTTGAGGTCACACCAAAGATGTTGTTCTCTTATCCTTGTACACTGCATTGACTGGGCTGCCCGGAACAGGGTTCCATTGTTTTAACAATGCACTATCACATGTGCTTTGTTAAAACATGGTTCCTGGAAGAACCATTGACTATTCCATTGTGCACTCTATGCATTCATTTGCATAGGCACATGGTACCTGTTAGTGCTAATGTGCCAACAAATCAGCATTGCACTGTGTGACTTTTAATACAGCAGCAGCTGAATATAACAGGCTGACAGCCATGCTATTCACTCTTAGCGTGGCACTAATTCTGTTAGCATGGCAGTAACTGTTTGTATATCTGGACCACACACTCATGCACACAGATACATGATAGCAAATAGGCATGGAATAACATATGCACACGCATGCGCGCACACACAGACAGAATAATACACACACACACACTAGTTAAACACTGAAATACAGAATAACACAATCACATGCATGCATGCACACACAATACACTCATACACAGAATGACACATTGATACTTGCACACCTAGATAGATGCGCACAGATACAGACACAGCACACAGTTTCTGACCAATGTAGATTGACTGTTGCCACCAGCTGGTGTCACTCTATGCTACACTGGTATCAGAGGACCCTTGGGGAACACAGACAGATGACATGTGTCATAAAGAGTGAAAATTAGAGATCTTTTTTCTCCTCACAAAAGAAAAGAGCTTTCCACAGTATTCTAAGGCTGAGAACACTCTCAGCTTGATGCTCTTTCTCCACTTTCTGTGGTTTCTGGAACTGAGCCCACAGACAAACCCCCGAGGTAGAGGGAAAGGAAGTAGGCTCCAGTACGCTCTCTCAAGTTCCCCTGCTCCCACAAGGAGGCTTTCTCTGATTTCACGCAGGAAGCGGATAGGATTTTAAACTCACAAGATACTGGCTTGGGGGGTTAAGATTAAGATGTTCAAGTGGAGGGAAGCCGTTGAAGTAGAAGAGTGATTTTGTCAGGTTTCTTTCAGCTACATGAAGTCTCTGAGTAAAGAACACAAACCAGCCTTTACAGTATTATGTGACAATCACCTGAAATACCTGCCACTTTATCAGGAGCTGTTCCAAAGGCAATGCTTCATAGATCTCCAGTCTGTTGAAGAAAATCTGGATGCCTTTTTGAGTCTTCACAAAAAGTCTCCAAGATACTGTTTTTGTAAATAGAATTTCAGTGGGTAGCCCAGAGTGTCTGAGCCATAAAGATAATTTTGTTATCAACTTTGTGTTGCAAAATGAGTAGTTCCCACCTTGGATAAAGTTAGAGGAGGAAAGGAGGAATTATTTTAACATTTGGTTTGTGCCCTCCTTTCTCTCTCCAGCACCCCCTCATTCAGGAGCTCCTATTACACACCAAATCCCCTGCACCCCCTACCAGTGGTTGCCATCCTCCATAGAGCTTTGCTTTTCCTCCCTGCCGGGGACAGGGTAGGGGGATTTATCCCCAAATCTCAGTGTCTTGTCAGAAGACACCGAGATGGTAGTGCAGGGCTTGATATACTGAGGTCGGTCATCGTGGGTGCTGGGGACATTTTCCTGATTCCTCCCTGCCCACAAGGATGTCAGCACACTAGAGGTGCAGTGTGGTGCGGGGGGCCCCCAGTTGGCATCCTCGCTCCCACTCTGCCTTTTGCTTTGCTAGCACCGATGATCACCAGGTGGCAACATTGTAGCCAAAGCATCAACCCTTCCTCCCCTGAAGTGGAGAACATTCTCGGGGATGCCCAGTCCTCTTCTGCTGGCTATCCATTTGACACGACAAGCTCATTCCTGAATCCAGGTCCCAGGCATCACGAGCAGTAGCCCTACCACTGTGCTGATGGGCCAGCTAAGGAATTAGGTTCTGTGTAGCATCTTCACGGCATTGTTCGAAAAACACTACATATAGCATCCTTCACATGCATTGTTTCCAGAAACACACAACATATAGCATCCAGGACTTGCACTGTTTCCACAAAAACACTACATATAGCATCCTTCACATACATTCTTTCCAAAAACACATTACATATAGCATCCTTCACATGCATTGTTTCCAGAAACACACAACATGTAGCATCCATGACATGCACTGTTTCCACAAAAACACTACATATAGCATCCTTCACATACATTCTTTCCAAAAACACATTACATATACTGTAGCACCCTTTACATGCACTGTTTCCAAAAACACACTACATATAGCATCCCTCACATGTACTGTTTCCAAAAACACACTACATATAGCATCCTTCACATGCACTGTTTTCCAAAAAAAACACTACATATAGCATCCTTCACATACATTCTTTCCAAAAACACATTACATATAGCATCCTTCACATACATTGTTTCCAAAAACACCACATATAGCATCATTCACATGCACTCTTTCCAAAAACACATTACAAATAACATCCCTGACATGCACTCTTTCCAAAAACACATTACATATAGCATCCTTCACATGCACTGTTTCCAAAAACACATTACATATAGCATCCTTCACATGCGCTCTTTCCAAAAACACACTACATATAGCATCCTTCACATGCGCTGTTTCCAAAAACACATTACATATAGCATCCTTCACATGCGCTCTTTCCAAAAACACACTACATATAGCATCCTTCACATGCGCTGTTTCCAAAAACACACTACAGATAGCATCCTTCACATGCGCTGTTTCCAAAAACACACTACATATAGCATCCTTCACATGCGCTGTTTCCAAAAACACACTACATATAGCATCCTTCACATGCGCTGTTTCCAAAAACACACTACAGATAGCATCCTTCACATGCGCTGTTTCCAAAAGCACACTACAGATAGCATCCTTCACATGCGCTGTTTCCAAAAGCACACTACAGATAGCATCCTTCACATGCGCTTGTTTCCAAAAACACACTACAGATAGCATCCTTCACATGCGCTGTTTCCAAAAGCACACTACAGATAGCATCCTTCACATGCGCTGTTTCCAAAAGCACACTACAGATAGCATCCTTCACATGCGCTGTTTCCAAAAGCACACTACATATAGCATCCTTCACATGCGCTGTTTCCAAAAACACACTACATATAGCATCCTTCACATGCGCTGTTTCCAAAAACACACTATATATAGCATCCTTCACATGCACTGTTTCCAAAAACACACTACATATAGCATCCTTCACATGCGCTGTTTCCAAAAATACACTACATATTGCGTCTCTCACAGACACTGTTTCAAAAAACACATTACATATAGCCTCATTCACAGGCATTGTTTCCAAAAACACAGTACATATAGCATATTTCACATGCACTGTTTCCAAAACACACACTGCATATAGCATCCTTTACAAGCACTGTTTCCAAAAACACACTATATATAGCATACTTCCCATGCAATGTTTCCAAAAACAGACTTTACATAGAATCTCTCACAGGCAAGTTTTCAAAAGCACTACACACAGCATCCTTTACATGCACAGTTTTAAAAAAACACATCACATATAGCATATTTCACATGTACTGTTTTCAAAAACACTATATATATATATAAAATATATATATATATATATATATACATAGCATCCTTCACAAGCACTGTTTCCAAAAACACATTGGCCCAGATATTCAAAAGGGTTGCGCACAGCGTAACAGTGTTGCACCATGCGCAGCTCACTGATGCGCACCGGCGCGATATTCAAACGGGAATTGCGCCTAGCACAAATCCCGATGCGCCGGAGTGCATCAGTAACGTATACAGACGTAGGTAGGGGGGGTGTGCCCATGCATACTCTGCACAGCCCGATATTCAGCCCGGGATGTGCGGAGCCATGCATGCGCAACCCCTACCTGCGCTAGCACAAAGTTAATCCAAAAAAAAAGGAACAACGGATGGCCACCCAGAGGTGAGTTGCCATATTGCAGGGCGCAACACAGCAGCTGCCACCTGTGGGTGGCCACCGTTCAAGGCTGCACCTCTGGTGGTGGCACTTCCATGCCCGATTGTGGGGTATCAGTAAAAAAGATTAATCCTTAACCCCTGGTGGTCCAGTGGACCGAAGTCTGCCCGATCGCAGGCTTAAGTGTGAAAAAAAGATAACTGCTATATCCCTGGTGGTTCAGTGGACCGAAGTCTGCCCGATTGCGGGCTTAAGTGTGAGAAAAAGATAACTGCTATATCCCTGGTGGTCCAGTGGACCGAAGTCTGCCCGATCGCAGGCTTAAGTGTGAAAAAAAGATAACTGCTATATCCCTGGTGGTCCAGTGGACCGAAGTTTGCCCGATCGTGGGCTTAAGTGTGAAAAAAAGATAACTCCTATATCCCTGGTGGTCCAGTGGGCGAAGTTTGCCCGATCATGGGCTTAAGTGTGAAAAAAAGATAACTCCTATATATCCTGGTGGTCCAGTGGACGAAGTCCTGCCCGATCGTGGGCCAGGGTGATGAAAAGATAACTCCTATATTCCTGGTGGTCCAGTGGACCGAAGTCTGCCCGACCGCGGGCTTAAGTGTGAAAAAAAGATAACTTCTATATTCCTGGTGGTCCAGTGGACTGAAGTCTGCCCGACCGAGGGCTTAAGTGTGAAAAAAAGATAACTCCTATATCCCTGGTGGTCCAGTGGACCGAAGTCTGCCCGATCACGGGCTTAAGTGAACTAGTACCAACCCCCATATCCCTGGTGGTCCAGCGGACCCTCCTCCCCACCCGCCCACTGATCCCCACTGCCCCGCTCCCCCCAGGTCAGCGGCGGGTGGCAGCACCCCACCCGCCTGCCGCCCCCCGACTGACACCATCGGTAGGGCTGTACGCCCATTGGTTCTTTCAGAAACTTTTTTGGTTTTAATCTGAACAAGAAGACATATGCTTGTCCCCTGAGTGGTAGTCTTCATGTCAAAGCAGCCCTGGATAGCTTAAGGTTAAAATAGCCTCTTAACCTTCCCGACTCCACACCCAGGTGTATAGTGGGTCTCCTACCTGCGTGGGATGGCACCTGGCCTAGGCAGTGTAGAAAATTGTCACCATTCCCAGGTGTGGGGGTGAATAAAGGGCCTTGGATTCTTCTAGTACCATTCAGACCCTCAACTTTTGTGAGCTTTTAAATCAGTCAAATGACATTTTGAGAAAAAAAGAATGCCTACCACATTTCCAAGCCTGTGTGTATACTGGCACAGTTGTAATAACTTCTAATGTTTCACTTCTTTCAATAAACAATCTGCAGCAACATTCCCTTGTGGACGCAGATTAAGCCCTAATTAAAGAATATTAGAAATACTCCTACCTGGAGTAATTCTTTGAAATGGAACACTGCTATTATTTCATGTGGCTGTTCCGCAGAAAAGCACCATGCACTGTGGTGCCTTATAGTGGACTGCATGTTTTGGCTGTATGTGTGTGGGCAGGATTAATAAATGCTTTTAATGTTTTATTTTTGTTTCTTTTACAAACATGTAGAGCATTAATTCATGGTGGTCTAGGCAGAGCTGGTGAAACGTGAGTAACTGACATCTCTGGGAATGTCAGCCCTCCCTTTATTGTACAGTGTGATGCAATGGCAGCGCACACTTCTTATACATAGATACATAAACACTGTCGGCAGATAAGGGGCCTACGGCCCACCCAGTCTGCCCATTTGAGCTTGTAAGTTCACTTTTTTTTCTAGAAGTCTGTTGCCCCTTACCCCTGATCTCCAGAATTCCCTTATGTCTATCCCATGCATTCTTAAATCTGGTGATTGTTTCAGCCCCCACTACTTCCTCTGGCAGGGTGTTCCACTTGTACACCACCCTTTCTGTGAAGAAATTCTTCCTCACGTTTCCTCTAAATCGTCCTCCCTCTAACTTCGTCCCATGCCGTCTAGTCCTGGAACATCTTTTTAGCTGGAAAATAGTGTATTCCTGCACCCTGTTTCTCCTTGTAAGATACATGTATGTCTCTATCATATCCCCCCTCTCTCCCTCCTCTCCTCCAGGGAGTACATATTCAAGTCCTTCAGCCTGTCCTCATCAGACTTGTGATGCAATCCCTGTACCATCTTTGTTGCCGTCCTCTGAACCTTCTCTACCCTGTCTATGTCCTTACGTAAGTAAGGTCTCCAGAACTGTTACACTGTACTCCAGGTGGGGCCTTGGCTAGCACTCAGTTATACAGACAGCTTTCACCTGAGCAGGACAGGCCATGTTAGGTAAGGAGAAATTCATACTCTATGCCCCCGTCTGCAGCATTTTACAGCAAAAACAAATCAAAGTTTAGGGTCAGGCTGGCTCCATCACTGAGCTGTGGAACATCTGGCCAGCACATCTGGTAACCGGGTTTACACTCTGAGTGTGGGCAACAGGAGTGACAGCAGGCATGGAGAGCAACACAGCATCCCAGGGGACATTCTCCCCCCAGGGTAGGATGCAGCAGTGCAGTGCTCAGTGGGAGGTTGCTGGTGGTGACTTGGTGCCTTGGCTGGTAGTATAACCTAGAGGATAGAGTAATGAGCTATGAATGAGTTTGTTAAATCCAGAAGACCTGGGTTTGATTTCCATAACCTCCACTTGCATACTGTGTGGCCCTGGACAAGTCATTTATCCACCCCAGTGCTCCCCCGTTGCCCATGAAAACAAGCCTTGTGCCTAGTGGGCCTTGCTTGGTTACCAAAAGAATAAAGAAAAAAATTACCACACCCCATCTGGTACTGCCCCCATGATATTGGGGTGCATGCTGCCATGGGTGGAATAAGGAGGCATGAACTAGAACATGGGAAAAATGCCACCCTGGCATGCTGTATGATGTTCCCTCTGTGTCACCCCTCTCCTGTGCCAAGCAGTGCCAGGTGTCTAGAGGCAACCGTTCCATTCAACAGCCCCTATACAGTCATGCCCTAACATCCAGAGGCACACCCTTCCTCACCCAGTCCCTGTCCTGAGCAGTTCCTAGCATTCAGTGGCATCGCTCTCCCTAGCCTTGCCTTTGTACCAAGCAGTTACTGACATCCAGTGGCACCCTTCCCTCATCCTGTCCCTCTGGCAAGCATTCCCTGGCATTCAGTGGCATCCCTGCTTCCTCACCCTGTCCCATGCCTAGCAGCCAGTGGTAGTTCAGTTTCACCTCTGTCACAAACCCTGCTCCAGTCCAAGCATTCCTGGCATCCAGTGGTACCGCCTCCTACTAAACACTGCCCCAGTCCGAGCATCCCTGGCATCTAATGGACCCTCACCCACATGCTGACAGAACATTGATCCATGGCATCAAGTGATACCCCCACCCTCCCTCACGCACCCCCAAGGAAACTGTCCCTAGCATTCAGTGGTTCACTCCTCCTTTTCTGTACCATCAGTCAACAGTTCCTGGCATCTAGTGGTACCTCTGCCCTTACTCTGTCCCAAGGCAGCCAAAGCAATTTGCTGGAACCCACTGGTATTCTCCTCCCTCCACCATGCCACCCCCTTATGTCAAATGGCAGTAAAGCTCCTCTCTCCTTCTTGGCTGGTCCCCATAAAAATATGGAAACTTAGACAATGATGGCAGAAAAAGACCAGTGGTCAGTCCAGTCTGCTGGTAATACCCTGTCATACTCCGAAACCTTTTGTCAGTATGGTTTTTTTTGTCTTCACTATCCACCCCCTTGTTCCATGTCTTACTGCTACCTCATTGAGTAACTACTAAGCCCTTAACTCTGTTTCAATTGTGTTTGATACCATTAATGGTTTTGGTGCCCAACACCTCCGCAGGCAGGCAGTTCTATGGCTCAACCAGACACTCTGTAAAATAAATAAATAAATACAATAACAAAATTCCCTTTACTGCCATCCATGCGCCGGTTCAAGTGCGCCCATCAATAGAGTGCCAAATTTCAGAATTTGCCGCCCCTTCCCCGAGGTCCACCCCTGGAGTTAGAATAAAATAGTTGAGGGGCACAGCCCCCGACACAGGGATCCCCCCCACATGTAAAGCGGGAGGTGAAATGAAATCCCTGGCGCCCTAATGATGGGCACACTCAGACAGGTGCGTTCTGATAGTGGAACCAAAAAATTCACCATCAGAATAATTTTGGTAGCAATTATGAAATCAACACAATTTGAAATATGAATATGGAAAAACAGATCTTGTGGGTGGGGGGGTTTAACCATCTACACCTTTACAACAGTTGAACCCACTTTTACCAAACTGTCAGGGCTCAGAGATACTCACACAAATATGGTTCATGCCAATTTCCAGGTTCCTAGGTCAAAGGATGGGGGGGGTAACATTAAAGGACCTACTCAACCCTACCTGTATATAGATATATAAATTGCAAAAAACTTTGTTAATGCATCTGTTATGAGTTGTTAGGGTTAACCAACAAAGTAGGGAATGTGAATTAGTTTCCACCCTAACACTCCTTATTCTCACCTGCAACATACCCACAGGTGGGGAGGAGGTCTCTCTTGGGGCCATCAACCCTAACACTCACTATATTCTCATATGCTATAGCCATGTCTCCTGATTTTGTAATGGAATGGGGTGAGTGTTAGGGTTGATGGCCCCAAGACAGACCCCTGCCACCTGTGGGTGTGTGCAGGGTGGGGAATGGGGTATTAGGGTTGAAAACCATAACACCTCATTTCCCTGCTTTTGTTGGTTTAACCCTAACTGATGCATTAACAAAGTTTGTTGCAATTTATTTTCTTACTTTTTGAGATAGTATAATAATGTTCTTATTTTACTCTGGAGCATCCCATCCCTCCATAGATGTGTATACGTATCTAGCTGTGGAAGCACAGAGACCTCTGGCCCCTGCGCTTCCAGTTATAGGACAACAGTCACCAAATTGTCACCATAGCCATGTTATTACCCCACCTCATATACCTGGTGCAGAAAATGTTTCCATCCCCACTAAAATGTAACTCTGCACAAGTGCAATGCCAATCCACAGCGCACGTGCAAAAATTTTGGCCAGGATTTGAAAAAAATGACAGCTATGACATATATGAGGTGGTGTAATAAGAAGGCTATGTTGAAAATTTGGGCTCAAAATATTTAAAATTCACAAAGTTATGAGCATGCATAATGAAATGGCAACAAAGAGTCATAACCATGCCATTGTTAACAATTTTGATCCCACATTTTCAATATAGCCTTCTTATGACTTCATCACATGTGTACCCAGTACAGAAAATTTTCAAATCTCTGCCAAAATGTAATTCTGTGCAACTGCAACACCATTCTGTGCCACAGGTGCGAAAACACATTTTGGCCAGGATTTGAAAAATGACCGCTATGACATACATAAGGTGGGGTAATAAGAAGGCTATATTGAAAATATGGGGTGAAAATATTAAAAATGTCCAACATTATGAGCGTGTGTAGCAAAATTTCAAGGAACGGTCATAACGCAGCCATTTTTTGAAATTTTGACCCACAATTTTCAACATAGCCTTTTTATAATGCCACCTCATGAACAACATGACTGTCATTACACAAATCCCACCAGAAAGGTGATTTCACCAGCCAACTATGAAATCACCTTTCTGACAGGAGTTGCCCAATGATAGTCATACTGTTCATGAGGTGGGGTCCCCAAAATGCTATGATGAAAATTTAGGGTAAAAATCTCAAAAAACGGCTGAGTTATGCATCAAAGTAGCTTGTAAAATCCTTTTTCGTGAGCTCACAAGAAAAGGATTGGCTTACGAAAAAGTAAGTGGCTCACGAAAAAGGATCTAAGCGAGTCACGTAAAAAGAATTAAAATGTTAATAAAAAAAGGCATTGTAAAGTTGTTCTTCCACCAAATAATTTCACAGTCCACCTAACAGAGTCCCGATGAACAAGTTACATGTGTTGGTGTCTCTAGATACCTTCATTTTGGGTGCTTTACAAGATTTTTATTTTTTTTAAAAAAGAAAACAAGATGGCAGCTCGCAAAAAAGGAATTTTTTCTCACAAAATAGGATTTTGTTCTTGTGAAAAAGAAAATGCTGTCGGGAGACTAAATCTTTTTTTGCGAGAGCAAATTCCTTTGTCAGTTTTTCTCCTTCTATCCTGAAAAGTGCTCTTCCTATTGAAAACAATGGGAAATGAAAAAATTGCTATAACTTTGCAACAGATCAATATTTTTCACAAAACTTGGCATGCCTGTTCTGTTCCCCAAGTTGGTTCTACCACAGAAAAAAAATTGCACCAAAATTCCACATTGTCTCGACACAGGACGATAAGGAAAAAACTGCAAAAAAAAAAAAAAGATGACTTTATGACTTTTTGTGCTGTCTGCACATCCAACTGGAATGAAACTTGCCATATCAAAAGATCTACCCCATAGGACAGCACATACCAAATTTTGAGCAAATCCATTGATTGGTTGCAAAATTATTAAAGTGCAAACTTTGAGGTTTAACATTAAACATGCTACTCAACCCTAACTATAGGGGGCATGACCGTGCCCCAGTAATACACAAATGTCTTGACCTTGCACTGCACTACATAGGAGAGGTTCAGTAGCCACCTTATAATCTGATCCTCTTCTGCATTTATGAAGGCTGTCTCCCTTCTCCGAACCCTGTGCCCTTCCACAGTAGAATCAGCTTCACCCTGATTGCTCCATTAAAAAAGGACTTTACTCACTGAATCACTGAACAGCTGACCCTGTGAACCTCTCATCATGCCCGGTTTTAGAGTGCTGTGACCTCCTGCCACTTTTGTTTTGATGGAAAATGAGAAATTCAGTGGTGTTTGAGGAGATGGAGCTGAGAATCCAGAGAGAAGGGGGGGGGGTACATTCCCTGTTACAACATTAAGTGCTGTGCCTTTAAACCCTTAATTCTGATGGGACTGAGTCCTGCGAACTGGACACAGGTGCAGGCAGAAATGAGCACATCCATACACTTTGGGCGGCTGGCCAGAGAGCAAGCACTGATGTCCGAGCATTCCATTATTTATTTAAAGTGAGTTTATTTAAAGTGAGCCTTCCAGAGGAGGTGGTGGGTGCTAAAACGGTGACAGGGTTCAAGCATGCATGGGACAGATACAAAGGGACCTTGGCAGTAAGGCAAGGGGAGTAGACAACTGAATATTGGCTAGGGTCTGTGGTGGCACAGTAGGCAAGGCAAACTGGGCAGACTAGGTGGACCGAGAGGTCCTTATCTGCTGACAACTTCTGTGTTTCTATGTTACTGTGTTTATCACTTCTGGGAAAACATTGAAAAAAAAACGCAACATTTAAACACAATTCAACTTCTGTTTCATTTATTGTCTGCTATTCATTTTTTCCTTCATTACTGTGCAGAAACCAGATCCTTGTCCTTTGTAGTGCATCTCCTCCTGCTGTATAATCCTTTACTGAAGTCCTGAGCCTCTGTTTATGTTATGTTTGCTGCTGTGGAAATTACTATATCACACACGGGGTTATGATTTTAGGGAAGGATTAAAAAACAAGAGCAGACGAAGACTTGGGGACAAAAATCCCGTCTCCATGCAGAAACCATAGTAATGTAACCCGGGTGCCACCTCCCAATGGGCTACTACCCCAGCCTGCTTTCCTAACTGCAGGTTGAGGGGCCTGGGTTCTAATAATAATGCTATTGACATGGTGCCTCCACCCAGAGAAAATTTCAAGTGGGTTAGATGTTACACTAGCACAACCCTCTGGGAAGTTGTACTTACCCACACCCCCAAACAGTGGACACACACCTAGAGTTATACCAGTCAGTTTGCTCAACATTCAAGTTGCAGTTAGCAGCGAGTGTTAATAATATGCTCACGGTTACCACTCTCACCAACAGGCGTGGACTGGTCGTATACCCTGTGTATCTGTAAGGGAAAACAGGAAGTGACAACAATACACTTCATGTGCCTTTTCCCATTCCCCACCACTCAGTAGTAATATGCTCAGGAAGCAAATTAACATTCAAACAACAAACTGATTTATTGGGGGATGTTAACGGGGGGTGGGTAGATGAATCAATGAATACTGCAACAAAATAATTAGCTTGGGTGATAGATTTAACAACCTCAGACATATATTTACCCCTGATTTACTTCAGTTATTTCGTTCTGGGTACCCAGGTTTAAATTGTTGCAGGCCTGAGTGTTGCCACGGGGTGGCCGGTGTTGCAGCTGGTTGGAGCCCTTAAATGAACAATTGATTATTGATTCATTTTTCTTTAATCTGAAGCCGCATTCACCAGTGCGTTAAACCCAAACAGGAATTGTAATCCCCAGGCCCGATGGCCTGCAAATACAGTCAAACCACAGCACAAACTTTGAAGGCAAATCAGATGGCAATTTCTTTGGATCAGAGGTTGCAGGGCTAAAACCCTGATGTTACTCACAGTACCAGGACTAGCAGAGATGATAGCTGCAGTCAAGCTGGATTCTTTCTCACCAGGGATGGGCATGGGGGACCAGGGCTGACATGACTCACCTCCACTTTACAGCCTTTCCTTTCAAGATGGCAACCTGCGATTCTTCTCTCCTCAGGGGCTGACTCCCTGATCTGGTCTTTAGCCAGGCTGGCTTCGGTTCTGCAATGACAGTCTTGTGGGCCTCTCATGACACAGGCCCAGCACATATAGCTTAGTCTCTGGTGCAGTTTACACAGCACACTCAGCTTACCCACTTCTGGACTATCAGGTGTGGTTTTGTCTACTGTAAGCTGGACACAGATCAGGCAGGTCTCCCTCCTTTTTCTCACAAACACGACACGAGACACTCCTAAAAGGTACAGGCTCCACTTTCCACTGGAGTCCCTTGGATGATTCTGACAACTCCTCCTCAAAGTCTGACACAATTCAGCACAAGATTCACTGGTTTAGAAGATCACTCTTTCACCCAACTCAAGTAGTTACAAGCGTCTGATGAAACAGTGCCGTTTCTGCTTGAGGCTGTCCGCACAGAGTGGCAAGCAGGCCTTTTCCCCGCGTTTCTCAGCTAAGCCACACAGGCTCCCTCTTTCTCAAGCATTCAAGCTGATCTCTCTCTTTCAAACAGTTTCCACAACTGAAAACCGGGATCTCTGTATTCCAGTTGGCTGTCCAAACTGTCAGTCACAGTCCTGGAGCTCCGATTAGTTAAACTGGGTGCCAAGAGAGAGATTCACAGTTTCTCCCAGAATTCACTGTAACGAGGACCCATTAGGACCCCTGAAGTTCCGATTGGTCCAAAAGCTGAGTCCAGAACCAAACATGGCACCTCCCATGCCAAGGAATTAAATAGTCCACATCTACAGTTCATTTCAAACATAACAGTCGGGATTTAAGAATAAACAATCACAGTATTCAAAACACAGCACTTACACAAGTAATCGACTGTGTAATGGAACTTATTGAGGTACTGCCCGGTCGGTCGCAGGCTTTAATTTTCCCGGACCCAGCACAGGCTATTCACTGCAATGGCACGGCTAAACCTCTTAAAGTGGCAGCGTGGTGGCATTCATTCGCACACTCACACAGGAATCAGGACCACAGCAATACTTCACACTGGATTATATTTACAGTACTGGGCAGGCCAGGCTCTTAGAAGCAAAACACCAGCTGGTATCCTCTTTTGGCAGAAGAACGCTGCAGGGTCAAGGGAGTTAACTTCAGGTAAGCCCACCATTTGGGGGGTGGGTTACAGTAATATAGTATACAGGCGTGGTATTGGAGGACTGGAAAGTGGCAGATGTCCCTATCTTCAAGAAGGGAGCATGGCCCTCTTCGAAGTGAATGTGAGGCTTTGCTCAAGGAACCTGAGGTCACCTGACAGGATTCTACCAGCTGTACTTTCTACCAAAACAACAGGTGGCCTCAAATCTTTTACAGTAATCTGAAAAACTTTCCCCAAACTTTGGAACAGTCTCCCAAGCCCACTGCATCTTTCCTCTACTTAAGCCCCACCCAATTTAAACTGCACCTCAGGGACCACCTGCTGGCCCAATACACAGAGTTGGACTGGCCCACCAGGATACCTGAAAATGTCCAGGTGGGCCGTCCTGTTTTGGCACCTGGCATCTTCTAAACTCTGAAATTCTTTGTATTTATCATCTTTTTTCTAATTAAATGGGGGTATTTAGGGCACTGCAGGTAAATGGAAAATGAAAACACAGAGTAAGATTGAAACACAGAGCTAGTGTAGCAGATTTAAGTGGAATACTGAAATGAGTGTGTGTCACCCTGGGCCCTCCCCTATTGATTTCCAGGTGGCCTCTGTATCCGTTTTCCAGATGAGCCCTCTGTACCCAAGCCAGCCCTGCCAGTGTGTTGCCTGACTGCCTGGTTTATGCCCTATGAGCCTTCCCTCCTCAGATGCTGTATTTAGCGCAGTTTTGTTTTCACCCCCGTTACTCTCAAGACATTGCTTGTTATCTCTTGCAATATATTGTTTCTGTTTGATTGCTCTGTATCTTACTTCATTCATTAAAACATTTATTCGTTTCTTTCCACACGTTATAAAACTATAGTAGAAATCACAGATGAAATGGTCAACAGACATTAAATAAAAAGTTGTCAACCTTTGTTTAAAAAGTCCCAAAGATTCTGCCACTCGTAACGTCCCAAGGAAGTATGTGCCGTATAGATGGACCCAACTGCATAAACCCACGTTGCTTAGCTCTGCCAAAACCAAAACTAGAGACTCAGAAAAAAATGGCCATTAGCAGAGTGTAGGGCACGAGATGGGATATAAATTGACACTAATTCATGCAAATAAACAGGTGAATTGACCTGCAAAGCCTTATAGATGTAAACCAACAGTTTAAAAATTAACTTACCAATTCTTAGCCAGTGTGAATCATAAAATAAAGGAATAACTTGAACATGCCTTGGTTGATCCAAAATCAGCCTACTACTGTAGCAGCCCTGTTCTGGATCAGTTGAAGTGGATGAGTGACTAGTGGACATACGAAGTCTTGCATGTAAGGTGTTACAGTAATCCAGTTTTTTTTTTTTGTAGACTCTTTTTTCTGCGCTGCCGACGTAGAACTCTCTCAGGCATTCTCCACTCCCGTGTGCTCTACCTCCTACCTGAAGCTCTCTTCCATCACCCGCTCAAGCCAAGTAGATCCCCCAGCTCTGCACCCCTCGAGGTGGGGCCGCCCTATCCGCCCAGGGTGCTCTATCTCACAATCTAGTGCCTGGGTGGGCGGTTGGCCCAGATGGAGGAGAAGCCTGTTATTGGAGTGTGGCACAACGAGCAGGTGCAGTCACTTCCCGCCGACGGGATTTTCATTTCACGCTGCCCCCTCGGAGGGCATACAGTGATGCCTTGCATGGCTGCCCTGCTGGCATCTGCCCGCTCCGCCCTCACGTCCTGGCTGGTGTTCCTGCAGTGCCCCGATCTCCATTGGGGGCGCCAGGACACCCGAGCAACCTGGATCCCTCCCGGGAGAAGATGGCTGTCCTCCGGATGCTCCATCCTCCCGCCCCGTCCCGGCTCCCAAATCCTCACCGAACCCGGGTCGCCAGTGTGGTGCGAAGTGTGGTATCCAGCGCCTCAACCCTCAGTGCCACCGGGCCGGCAAAGGTAATCCAGTCTTGATAACATGAATATGTGTACAAGGGTCATAGTAGTATCCTGTGTCAAACACCTACGAATATGGGACTACTGAGAATCTGATAGCAGCAAACTTTAACTACAGAAGCAATCTGGCTAGTAAAGGACAGATTCACATTGACTAGAACCTCCAGATTTTTACAACATTAACAGAGTGAACTGTGCAATCATTAATCAAGAGTCTCATGTTCTTCACATCTTCCAGTTGCCTATTACCCAATAAAATAATTTTAATTTTTGACATATTGAGCTTTAAAGAGTTTGCTGATGTCCAAAGGAAACAGTGGTCCTTTGCTTTGCTTTGGCTGAAACTGGAAACCCCAGGTTCTTTCAGGGTGGAGATCAGTTTTACTGCAGTCCAGTCTTTATATTTGATTAAGGATTTGGCAGTGGCTTTCTTAGGTGTCAGTTCAGAATGAATGGACTCTTGAACTTCATTCTGTGATGGAAGGTTCTCTTGTTTGCTAGCTGAATTCTGACCACGTTGAAATGAAGCAAGAGCTGACTACTGTTGTAGTACCAGAAAAGGCCACAAGATGGCAGGAATGCAATAGTTTTGAACTACAGGGATGTTTTGAGAAGGCACGGCACGGGGGGTGGGGGGGGGAGTCAAGCTGCAGTGGAGGGGAGCAAGGTCCAGAACGTAGAATGGCTAATGGGTGAGCCAGAGAGAAAGGTCCTGGAGGCAGGCTTCACCTGCAATTTGATAGGGCAGCAAGTTCTGAAGAGAACCACAGAATGGCTTGGCTAAGTCAGGGAGCAGGTCTCGGAGGCGGGATCCACCTGCAGTTTGATATGGCATCAATACCCGAAGAGAGGCACAGAAAGGCTTGGTTGACCGGGAACAAGGTCCTGAAGCAGGAACAGCTGCAGGGTCCAGGAGGTAGGTAGGGGAAGCAAGGTCCCAGTGCTAAGCAGGCTATGGAACAGCAAGGTCTGGAGTTGTGGGGGCTTGCTGGGAGCCAGAGAGCAAGGTCTCAAAGCAGAAACATCTGCAGGGTCCAGAGGCAAGTAGTGGGAGCAAGGTCTCAAAGCAGAAACATCAGCAGGGTCCAGAGGCAAGTAGTGGGAGCAAGGTCTCAATGCTAAGCGAACAGGTTTCAGAGGAGCGATGTCCAGAACTTAGAATAACTCGAGGAAGCCAGGGAGCAAGGTCCTGGAGGCAAGGTCCAATATCATTGGCATGGAATGGGGCTCAGACTGAGCTAGATAGCAAGGTCTCAAAGCAGGAATGGCTGCATGGTCCAGGAGGCATGGGGATCAAGGTCCCAGCGCTAGGCAGGCAGGCTTTGGAGAAGCGAGGTCCAGAGCATTAGGTGCTCGCTGGGAACCACAGAGTATGGTCCCAAAGCAGGAATGGCTGCAGGGTCCAGAGGTAGGTAGTGGAGCAAGGTCCCAGTGTTGTGCAGGCTGGCTGTTGCAGAGCGCGGTCTGGAGAGGTAGAGCCTCACTGACAGCTAGGGACCAAGGTCCCAAAACAAGACCAACTGCAGGGTCTATGAGGCAGTAGTGGAGTAAGGTCTCAGTGCTAGGCAGGCAGGCTTTGAAGAAATGAGATCTAGAGCTATAGAGGCTTGCTTGGATTCAGGGAGCATGGTCCAAATGTTGTGCAGTTTGGCAGCTGTAATGCAAAGGTCAGGTGAGGCAGAGGCTCACTGGAAGCCAGGCAGCAAGGTCCCAAAGCAGGAATGGCTACAGGGTCCTGAGGCAAGTAGTGGGAGCATGGTCCCAATGCTAGGAAGGCAAACTTTGGAGAAGTGAGGTCTGGAGCTGTAGAGGCTCACTGGAGCCAGGGAGCATGGTCCAAATGTTGTGTGGCTTCTTGGTTGCAAAGTGAGATCTGGAATTATAGAGGCTCGCCGAGAGTCATTGATCAATGTGCTAAAGCAGGAATGGCTGCAGGGTTCAGAGGCAGGTAGTGGAGCAAGATCATAATGTTAGGCAGGCAGGCAGGCTCTGGAAGAGTGAGAGCCAGGGCTGTAAGGGCTTGCTGGGAACCAGGGAACAAGGTCCCAATATTGTGCAGGCTGGCTGTTGCGGAGTGAGGTCCAGAAGGGTAGAGGCTTGCTGGGAGCAAGGTTCCAAAGCAGGAATGGCTGCAGAGTCCAGGAGGCAGGTAGTGGAGCTGCTGGGTATTTGTTGGTTGCAGTACAATGCTGTAGAAGTGATTTATACCAAGCCTGTAAGGGGCTGCCACTGGGGGTATGGAATAAGTACAGATAAGCAGTACAAAGGCAAAGTGTACTGGGCCCTTGAGGGGTGAGATGGGTCAGATGTCCAAGCTGAAGAGCAATAGGAAGGCCCAAAGAAGCAAGAGGCACAGCACGACCAGAGCTGCAGCCGGAGGGACCCAAAGGCAGACAGTGCAGGAGGCAGCCAAGGGCAACGACCAAAATCTTCAACATGATTTATAATATGTTTATATGTACGGTTACAGTGCTTCTTATGGTTACAAGAGAACATTCTTGAGTTCTTTGGTGAGAAAGCTGTGAAGCGAAGCTGAGCATTTCTGGCACATGGGGCCACTGCTGGGACCACTGCTGGAGCCACTGCTGTTCAGCATTTGTATTCATGCTCTGGAAGCTGGAGTCTCCAGCAGGCTGCCTAAGTTTGCTGATGACACTCTGCTGACCAGGGTGGTGGACTCCCTTGAGGATGAGGACAAACGTCAGGAGGACCTGAATAAGCTGGGCAACTGGTCGCACTCAGTCTTCGATTCAGTATAGCCAAATGCAAGGTGCTACACTCTGGAAGGAGAAACCAAGGTAGGCCCTGCACACTGGGTGGGGCTCCTCTTGCTGCAGTGGAGGAGAAAAAGGACCTGCAGTTACAATAGCCCAGGACTTAAAGCATGACAAGCAGTGTGTGGCTGGGGCCAGCCCACCGGTGCAGCAGTAGGACTTCTGCTTGCTATGCTGATGACCCGTGTTCGGGAACAGGCCAAGAGCATCGGGGGGGGGGCAGCCAGGAGCAGGTAGGATGGGCAACCGTCAGACTGCTCTCCTCCACTGGGGGTGGGGGGGTGGAGCTTGACAAAGGTATGACTTCCACTGGAGGCTGGGCATACAGCTCCAGCATGGGACCACGTCACCAGAACGGAGACAAAAGCGGATGTCTGTAGGGTGCGTGCAGGAGCGCTGACATCATTGCATGTCTGTGTCTCCAGGGGCAACCACAAGAGAATACCCGTGACTGCAGCACAATGATGCCTGGGCCCCCGCTAGCACCACCTCAGCCCATTCTAGGGAAAGCCAAGAGGTCCGGATTAGCATCTCAGTCCTCCCCTTGAGGCCGACGGGATCCCCACCATGAGGGGCAAACCACAGTCTCCTGGATCCCCCAGTAGGTCCCTGGACTCAGCACTAGCATGGGGCAAATCTGAAAGGGGCTGGAATGGCCAATGTAGGGTGTGTCCCCAGCCTCCTACAGGAGAATAAAAGAGAATTAAAAAAAAGGCAGTGTACGTCTGCTTTCAATAAGGCAGGAAGAATATTGGGGCACATAAAAAGCAGGGTGACCGCAAAATCAGGGAAGTAATTTTACCACTTCACAAGACCCTGATCAGGCCCCACCTAGAGTACTCTGTGCAGTTCTGGCTCCCCCTTATAAAAAGGACATTGAGGCAGTAGAGAGAGTGTAGTGCAGGCCCCCCCCAAATGATCAGAGACATGAAGGATAAAATCTGTGACAAGAGACTGGAGTGTCATGTTCATTCCAGAGAAAAGGAGGCCAAAAAGAGGAAAGGATCTCAGTCTTATGCGTACTGAAGGGAATTGACAAGGTCTAACACATGGAGATGTTTGATCTGCTGTGGACACATCCTGCTGCTCAAAAGTGCTAAATTCATGGGTAAAGTTATTAGGCACTTATTGTCACAGGTGGTGGTAAGGTCTGAAACAACCTTCCAGCAGAGGTAGTGGATGAGTAGATAGTACTGGCCTTTGAGGTAAGCCTTAATAAATTTCTGCTTACTTAGGGAATCGCTGGGTACCCTCTGTAGTAGGGTGGGTGGGAAATTCCCATAAATTAGTACATGTTTGAAAAGCATACCAGTTGGCCCCTGCTTATGGATTGGAGGAGTGCAGACTTCATGATCTGATGGACCTAGAGTCTAACATTTTAATCTTAAATCACTGTGCTACGATATAATAAACAAAGGGAATACAATCTATAAAATATAAATAGAACTGGATGTAAAACAATACAGTTTTCAGAGTTCTTCCAAAAGGGAAAATATGACTTTAATGGAGAGCCTGGTTGACATAAAGCATTTCATTAATTGTGGGGGCCTGTACTTATACCATCTCACTGGAAGGGTCCTCTGCACCGTGTCTCAGTAGGTGGGTTTGCCTTACCCTTTCCCTCCCGCAGGGCCTGCCTGTACCCCATGTCGTCAGAAGGGCCTACCTCCACCTGTCTTACCAGGAGGGCCTGCCTCTACCCTCTCTTAATGGTAGGGCTTGCCTCTACCCTGTCATACCTGCAGGGACAACCTCTAACCTGTCCCACTGGTGGGCCTGCCTCATCCCACTAGGTGGGCCTGCTGTTACCCCATCTCACCAGAAGGACCAGCCTATACCCTATCCCAGCAGGAGGGTCTGCCTCTGCCTTGCCTTACCAGAAGGATGTGCCTTTACCCAGTCCCACCAGAATGGCCTGCCACTACCCAGTCCACCAGAAGGGCCTGCCTCAACCCTGTCTCACCAGAAGGGCCTTGGCTCTACCCTGTCTCACCAGGAGTGCCTGCCTGTACCCTGCCTTACCAGAAGGGCCTGCCACTACCCAGTCCAACAGGAGGGCCTGCATCTACCCTATTCCACTGGAAGTGCCTACCTCTACCCTGTCTCGCCAGGAGGGCCTGCCTCTACCTTATCCCACCAGGAGGACCTGCCTCTACTTTGTCTAACCAGGAGGGCTTGCCTCTACAGTGTTCCACCATGAGAGTCTGCCTTTATCCTGTCCCACCAGGAAGGCCTGCTTCTGCTCTGTTCCACCAGGAGGGTCTTCCTCTACCCTCTCTTACTTGGAGTTCCTGTCTCTATCCTGTCCCACTGGGAGGGTCCTCCTCTACCTTGTCTTAGCAGGAGGGCCTGCCTCTATCCACTCTCATCAGGAGTACCTCTACCCCATCTCACCAGGAAAGCTGGCCTCTGCCCTGTCTCACCAGCAGGGCATACATCTACCTTGTTTCACCAGGAATGCCTTCCTTTAACCTGTCTCACTGGAAGGGCCTACCTCTACTTTGTCTCAGTAGAAGTGTTTGCCTGTACCCTTTATCACTGCGAGGGCCTGCCTCTTCCCTGTTCCACAGGGAGAACCTGCCTGTACCCTGTCTTGCCAGAAGAGCCTGCCTCTACGTTGTCTCACCAGAAGGCCCTGCCTGTACCCTCTCTGTCTCCAGAAGGGCTTGATTCTACCCTGTCTCACTAGAAAGGCCTACCTCTACCTTGTCTTACCAGGAGGGCCTACCTTTACCCCGTCTCACTAGGAGGGCCTGCCTCTACCTTGCCTAATTGGAAGGGTCTGCCTCTACCATGTCTCACTGGAAGGGCCTACTTCTTAACCGGCAGGGCCTGCCTCAACTCCCATCCTACTGGGAGGGCCTGCATCTACCCTGTCTTGCTGGCTGGAGGACTGTGGCACAGGGAGGTTGAGGGACTGAACTGAGGTCACGCAATCTCTTGACTCTTATTATTTTGCTCTGACCAGTAGATCACTCTGCCTCTAGAAAGGGAGGCAGTGTAGCCTACTGGTTATAGTGCTGAGCTGAGAATCTGGAGACCCAGCTTTGAATCCTACCACTGCCACTTACTTACTGAGTAGTCTTCAGCAAGTCTCTTCGCCTCACTGTGCTCAGACTCTTCTGTCTGTCTCCCTGTGTGCTTAAAGCAACAATGCAACAAAACTGGACAAAACATTTGACCCTACTTTTATCCACTATAAAAGATTTCAGATATCTGCCAGTTTTATATTTTATCAATGTTTTTATTTTTGTTTCTCAAGAAATAAAGATGGCTGCCACATTTTTCTTAAAAATAACATTGTAGACCTGACAAAGGTTAGCAGTGAGAAAATAAGAACAACTTCATTGTGCGCAGCATAGGAGGTACCTAGAAAAGTAGATCTGACAGGTATGCTAATAATTGTATCAACTGTAGCTGGAACTAGCTTTATGAAAATTCATTTTTTTGTTGCACTGCTGTTTGCTACAGTTCACTTCAATCTCCAGAGGAGAACACAAATGAACATTATAGTACAAAAAAAACATTCCTGGCTACAGGGGAGAACAGCCACTCGTACAGCAGAAAGAGGCATGATAGCCAGAAAGGAAAGCAGAAGCTAATATTCCATCTAAATCAGTAAATATTGGGGGGTTCAAGTGAGACAGCAGCTACATGTACCTTTGAGCCCTCAAACAGAATCCTTCGGAGTGAGGGAGGGTAGAGGTTTGTCGAAGGGGGGCTGATAGGCCGGTTTGTTCTGCATGCCTGGCCTGAGAGGGAGAAGGACTGTCTGCTGAAGTCTTAATAGAACTTCAGTCATACCAAGCCATATTTCTCAGTGCATCTTAGACAATAGTAGAGAAATCTCTTTCATTTCCATCTCTTCCTCTATTCTTAAGCTTCCCTTTATCTCCCCAACCCCAGACATGCTCTTTAGCTCTTGAATGTAAGACTTTGGCAAATGCAGCCTAATAATTACAAATTATTTTTCAGTCAATGAATCTTTTTCCAGATGAGTTACAGGATCTGATCGGTGACAGCCCAATGGGATTTGCTGATATGGAGACTGAAGTAAAAGGAAAGCCCATTAGACCATTGTTAACAACCATTACAGGGGAGGAGCAGGTTTTTTTCAAATACTGCACTTCTGCACCAAGTTTCTTTTGCTCGATTTATCTAGCCAAGTTGGAACTCTAACTGTAGCATTATTCCCAGTTTCTGTGTGCTTCCTTTATGTGTGTGCATGACTCTTGTCAAACTGAGCTAGAGTTCTAGCAGTAGTACCGCCTATTTGAATCTCCACTCAGCTGTGTGTTTTAGCTGACCCGGCTCATTCAAAATACCTGGCAAAGTATACTGCTTATTTGAATCTCTGTTCGACTGTGTTTGTAGATCAGTCCAGCTGAGTTAGAGCACCAGGGTAGTACTGCCTATTTGCACCTCCACTCCACTGGGTGTGTGGATTGATCTGACCTAGTTAGATTACCTGGCATAGTATTACTGCCTATTGGAATATTTGTTCAACTTTGTATGGACTGATCCGACTGAGTTAGATTGCCGGGCATAGTATTACTGGTATCCATTTAGGAGACTGAAACTTGGAATCCCGAACCTCACGGGACCAAATTTGAACCTCCATTCAGCTGTGTGTATGGCTCGATCCTGCTGGGCTAGAAAACCTGGCATAGTATAACTGCCTAACATAGAAACATAGACTGTGACATCAGATAAGGACGGCTTGGCCCACCTAGTCTGCCCATTTCCCTACCTACAGGATAAGCTGCAGATCCTATTTAACCAACAACCTATTTCTTCCTACCCCCCACAAAAATTGCCTTATGTCTGTCCCATGCATTCTTGAATTCTCCCACAGTTTTAGACCCCACAACCTCCTCAGGAAGGCTGTTCCATGCGTCCACCACCCTCTCTGTGAAAACATATTTCCTCACATTGCTCCTGAGCCATCCCCCCTATATCTTCATATTGTGTCCCCTTGTTCTTGCACATCTCGTTTTCTGAAAGATGCTACCCTCTTGGACTTTGTTGATTCCACTGAGGTACTTAGAAGTTTCCATCATGTCCCCCCTCTCCCTCCTTTCCTCAAGGGTATACATATTAAGCTCCTTTAGTCTATCCTTATATGGCTTCTCTTGCAGACCCTGCACCATTTTAGTTGCCCTCCTCTGGACTGCCTCCATCCTGTCTGTGTCCTCATGGAGATTGGGTCTCCAGAACTGGGACGGTACTCCAGATGGGGTCTCACCAACTGTTTGTACAGAGGGATAACAACTTCCTGTTTTCTGCTGGTGATGCCTCTCCCTATACATCCCAGTATCCCCCAGCCCTCCCTACTGCCTTCTCACATTGCTTGCTTACCTTCAGGTCATCTGATATGATTACCCCCAGGTCCCTTTCCATTTTTGTTGTTGTTACTACCTTCCCCCATTGTGTAATCTTCCCCTGGGTTTTTGTTTCCCAGGTTCATTATTTTGCACTTCTTTGCATTGAATCCAAGCTGCCATACTTCTGACCATTCCTCCAACCATGCCAAGTCCCTTCTCATCCTTTCCACGCCTCCTTGTGTATCAACGCTGTTGCAGATCTTTGTGTCATCTGCAAAGAGGCATGCTTTTCTTTCCCATCCCTCTGCAATGTCACTTATAAAGACATTAAAAAGGACTGGACCCAGTACTGAACCCTGCGGTACCCCACTAGTAACCCCTCTTTCTTCAGAGTGGACTCCATTTACAATTACCTTCTGTGTCCTGTTGTCCATGTTGTCCAGCCAATGTTTTACCCAGGCTACCACCCTTGGACCCACTCCCAAGCTGGTTAATTTGATTATTACTCTTTTGTGTGGGACTGTGTCAAATGCCTTGCTTAAGTCTAGGTAGGCCATGTCCACAGCCCCTCCCAGGTCTACTACTTTGGTCACCCAGTCAAAGAAATCAATTAGATTCGTCTGACATGATCTTCTTGCTGTGAACCCATGCTGCCTTGGGTCCTGTGCCCCACTGGCCTCTAGGTACTCAACAGTTCTTTCCTTCAGAAGTGATTCCATCACTTTCCCTACCACAGAGGTGAAACTGACAGGTCTGTAGTTTCCTGTCTCTGTCTTGGTCCCATTTTTGTGAAGGGGAATCACATCCACCTTCCTCCAGTCCTCAGGTACCACACCATCCTCCCATGATTTGTTAAAAAGGGTAGTCAGTGGTGTCACTAGTTCTCTCCTTAATTCTTTTAGAATTCTGGGGTGAATCCTGTCAGGCCCCATTACTTTGTCCACATTCAGTTTTAGGAGTTCTTTCAGTACCCTTTCTTCTGTGAAAGGACTGGGATCAACCCCCCTATCCAGAGTGCTTCTATTAATTGGATTAGGCACCTCCCCCTCCTCCTCTTTTGTGAATACTGAGCAGAAGTATTCGTTCAGTATCCCTGCTTTTTCAGAGTCCCTCTCTACCCACCCACTGTCCATTCTATTCAGCCTCACTATCCCTCCCTTTCTCTTTCTACACTCCCTGATATACCTATAAAAGGTTTTATCTCTCTTCTTAACCGAGTTGGCTATCTTCTCCTCAGTTTGGACCTTTGCTATTCTGACTACTCTCCCTGCTTTCTTCTGCCTTAACTGGTACAGTTCTCTGTCCTGCTCCTTCTGTATGTCCTGATACTTCCTAAATGCTATCTTTTTCTCCCTAACTTTCACCACCACCTCTTTTGAGAACTGTAGTGGCTTTTTCTTTTGTTTTGATTTGTTTATTTGCTTCACACAAAGGCTTGTTGTCTCTGTGATGGCAGTTTTGATGTTTCCCCATTGTTGCTCCACCCCTCCTTCTAGCCTATTTGCTAGTGCTTTTCTAAGGCACTCTCCCATCTTGCCAAAGTCAGCCCTCCTGAAGTCCAGATCCCTCACTTTTGTATGGCTTGATTCTGTAGCTGAGTTTATCGTGAACCACACTGTTTGGTGGTCACTTGTTCCCAGATGGCTACCCACTTCTATTTGAGTCTCTGTGACTGTGTGCATGGATTGATCTAGCTGAATCAGATTACCTGACATAAGATTACTGCCTCATGGAATCTCCATTCAGCTGTGTACATGGATCAGTCTGGCTGAGTTCGAATACCTGGCAAAGTATTACTATTTGAACCTCTGTTTGTGTGTGTGGATGAATCCAACTGAGTTACAATACCTGTCATAGTAATACTGCCTATCTGAATCACCATTGGACTGTGTATAATAGATCAATTCGGCTGAGTTAGAATTCCGGGCATAAATACCTGGTATACTATTGCTGCCTATTTTAGTCTCCAGAAGACTTGGTGTATGAGTGGATGTGGCAGAGTTAGAGTACCTGAAATAGTATTACTGCCTGTTGGAATCTCCCTGCCACTGTGTCCACGGATCAACATTGATATCTGCCACTAAATAAAAATACGTTGCAGCAATCTAGAAAATGGTTAGCTTGTTAGTAGGCTAATCATCCTTTTTCAATACCCCTTGTAATATCAAATTAAACTGTTCTGTAACATATGAATGAATTGCATAGTAATCTTATTGTTCTGTTGTGCATAATTTCTCCACTCCGATTCCAGAGGTTACTTTATTATCTGCCAATTTTCTGGTTTTATTTTTTATTTATTTATTCTATAATGCAATATGTGTATATTTTGTGACAGCGTGGAATACTTATGTATTGTAAGTGTGCGTGGATGCTGGGACCTTGTTGACAAGAAGTATATCTCAGTAGGGACATTCCCTTTCTGGTTTTGTGAATAAATGAATTTACATACATACAGACAATCCGGCTGAGCTAGAATACCTGGCAAAGTATCAATGCCTGTTCGAGTCTCTATGTGACTGTGTGCATGGATTGATTGTCTGAGTTAGAATACCTGACATAGTATCGCTGCCTCTTTGAGTCTCTATGTGACTGTGTGCATGGATTGATTTGTCTGAGTTAGAATACCTGGCATAGTATCGCTGCCTGTTTGAGTCTCTGTGCGACTGTGTGCCTGGATTGATTCGGCTGAGTTAGAATACCTGGCATAGTATCACTGCCTGTTTGAGTCTCTATGCGACTGTGTGCATGGATTGATTTGTCTGAGTTAGAATACCTGGCATAGTATTACTGCCTAATGGAATTTCCATTCAGTTTTGTGTATGGATCAGTCTGGCTAAACTAGAATACCTGGAAAAGTATTACGGCCTGTTTATTGATTTATTTAAAAAATGGTGGCCAGGAAAGGCACACTGAGCCAAGGCTCATTTCCAGTTGCGATCTGGGGGAAGGGATTAGGGGATACAAACTACATAGCACAGACAGAAGTCACAGTCACAATAAAAAGCAAACAAGGAACACAACAGGGATTTATTTAACTCTAAAAATTGATTAGCGTTTTGCTCATAAAAGTGCTGAATCTTTGTGAAAATACATAGCTCTTGCCTCACTGTGTTTAACAAACACAGCACTTCTAGAAAATCTATATAAATACTTTCTGTACAGTTAGTATCGTCCCAAGAAAAAAACTGCTAATCAATTATTTAAAACCCTGCACAAGGTAATTACAGGAATACGTTTGAAGTGAGCTCGATCTGAGTTAGATTACCTGGCGTAGTATGACTGCCGTATGGAATCTCCATTCAGCTATGTGTATGGATCGATCCAGCTGAGCTAGAATACCTGGCAAAGTATTATTGCCTATTTGAGTCTCTATGTGACTGTGTGTATATATGGATTTATCCGGCTGAGTTAGATTACCTGACACAGTATTACTGCAGAATGGAAGCTCTGTTCCACTGTGTGTATGGAGTAATTTGGCTAAGACAGAATACCAGGCATAGTATTACTTTCTGTTTGAATCCATCTGACTGTGCATATGTATTGACCTGGCTGAGTTAAAATTCTGGATATTGTACTGCTGTCCATTTGATTCACCGCTTCACTGTGTACATAGATCAGTCCAGCTGAGTTAGAATTCTGGGCATAGTATTACTGCCTGTTTCACTTGCTGCTTCACTGTGGACATGGTTCAGTACGGCTAAGTTAGAAAACCTGGCGTGCTATTACTGTTCATCTTGAATTAGGGACAGAGAGGCAGCTGGGACCTGGCTCTGATTCTAGTCTTAGTCTCCAGGAATTTGATCCAGAAGATCCTGGCCAGTCTGAGTCAGCCTGCCTTGTTGGGTGGTCAGAAGCTGAATCTGAGCCCAGATACATATTATATAGGTAAAACCTCGGTGGCCTGGTTCCAATTTGCTGTGACTTGGATCTAAAAAATGTAACTCAGATGATCAAAGCCAAACCAAGGCACCCCAGTTCATGGTAGGGTGGTCTGCATCTTAACACAGTCCCAACCAATTTGCTGATCCCTAGTCTTGGGCTTCACTGAATTACCTGTCATAACATATCATCCAGCCTGACACTCCCTGCAGCCATCTGCTTTGCTAAGCTAGAGTGCCCAAGATACTGTGACATTATCACCAGTCTGTGTCTCGTACAAAGCAACTAGTAATTTAACTTCAGAAGGGGCTCTTAGGTCCATCAAGCCCCATAAGCAGGGATTAACAAGTATCTTATAAAGCTGGCCCACAGGGAGTGGTTCAGACAACCCAGGTTCAGAAATTAGTTTGAAGCCTCTGACGGCCAGCCCGGGGGAGGTAGGATATGCATCCCTTGAGCTGCTGTCCTTCACTGGGGTGAGTGGGATGCAGAACCCAGCATCTAGTTGACACTTAGTGGAGGCTTGCAGAACAGCAGCTAGGGACCGCTAGATTGGGAAGCAGGTGACGGCGGACCGCAGTGTGCCATGCGTGGGAGCATGCACAGCTGTGCTCCCGGTGCCACTGCTCTGCCACACCTCCGTGGGGAAACACAAGAAAAAATATCCTGTGAAACAGAGCTGCATGATGCCTGGGGACACCTCAGGTTATCCACCTGAAAGACACCCAGCATAAGTCTCAGGCAGGACTTCAGGTGGATCACGGTCTCTCCCTTCGGGGAGCCTCACTACAGGGGGTAAGTTGTGGGCCTCAAGACTGTGCTGCTGGGGGGGGGGTATGTAGTGGACCTAGTGGGCTGATAAGGGTACACCTCCCCATCTGTGACAGAAACCTAGAAACAGAGTTAAAGGGAAATTGTCATCATCCTACAAGGAACACATGGGATCTTCTGGCCCCGATTAGCTAAAATAAATGGACAGTACCTTTTCTAAATACCTTAACTGTTGAAATCTGTAACTTTATCTGCTTGATCTGCCACCCTCTGGCCACCATTACTGTCCCAGAGTCCCCTGCAGCTGGCCCTGTGATGACGCGACTGACAGGCTAAGCCGCAAGGGACTCCTATGTGCCAATATAGTTGTCAGTATAATACAGTAAAATTGTAACAGATATGAAGCGCACGTTTACCCGTCTAACCCCTGGTACGGATCGACTGAGGATGGTACCAGGGTTAGAAGCATAAACATGAACTTTATATTTGTGACAATTTTACTGTACTGTGTTAGCAACTATACTAGCAGATAGGAGTCCCCCATGGCTTATCCCATCAGTTGCGTTATCAGAGGGCTAGCCACAGGGGACTCAGGGACAGTAATGGTGGGCGGAGGGTCACAGATCAACCAAATATAGTTACAGATTTCAACAGTTAAGGTATTTAAAAAAGGTACCATCCATTCATTTTAGCTAATTGGGACCTGGTATACACTGCCGACAGTGACATTTCGACAGCAACCGTCACTACAGTGACTACAGTGTCAGGTCGCTGTAGTGTTGGCGCTGGACCCTGGCAGTATATTACAGGGATCTTGCACCTCCTCTCCTAATCAGCTCTGACTCAGCGTTGATTATATTTAGTGGGGGGTACAGAGACAGCCCCCATGGGGGTTCGGGGGCTAACAAGTTTCTCAATGAGAAACCATATGCTGGCCGCTAATGTGGTCGACATGATGGTTTTGCTGTACAGTCGTTCGACAAAAATGTTGTGGACGACCGGTCATGGATCTGACCTGGTATAGGTCCTGTGTGTTTCCTTGTAGAATGATAACAATTCCCCTTTAACAAAAATTATTTTTAAAAGTATGCTGTGCAAGCAGGTACTAATGTATGGGGTACCCCAGTAATTACCTTGGTATGCAGAAATGTGTCCAGACTTATTTTGAAGGCCTGTGCTGTCTTAATGTTCACTATCTTCGCTGGTATGCTGTTCCTCATATTCACCACCCTCTGGGACAAGCAGTGCCTCCTAATGTTACTCTAAAAAAGCCAGTGATGCCTTGAGAAGAACTTTGAAAAGCATAATATTTGTTATTTGGTCACAAAGCAGCTTATGTTTATCAATGGCTCTGTATTTCTCATCCCTGTTATTTACTACTGAGGTCATATGCATGGAAACAGACTAGTTGTTCCTTGAGGGTTCATCACCTCCTGTTGCTTCTTCCCAACCTGCTGTCATAATACTCTGCTTGTGACATCATAGTTATTCCCATGGCAACAGATTGTGAATTCACAACAGGGCATTGTCATTTCAAGTAGGGAATAAACTATAGATGCAGCTGGACTCTAAGGGATAAATATCTTGTTTTTGTGGGAATGTGTCTTCAGTAATAAATAGTGGAGAGGAGAAATCTATAGAAAATGTACGACATACAAGCTGAATTGTGTCTAAATGTTATGTTTTGCAAAGCTTTCCAAACAGCATCAGCTACTCTTTAAATTTAATGCCTTTAAGCTCCAGGGCATCTGTTTACATCTTGCTGGAGCACACCAGATCAAACACCTCCATCTGATTGACCTTGATGGTCGGACCTTGTTGGTACCCTTAAGAATGAAGTACACCAAGATCATGGCCCTTTTAGCCTTGTTTTCTCCAGGGTGAACAGGTTAAGGGCCTCCTCTCTCTCATCTCTGCCCCATACCCTGATGATTTTGGGAACCCTGCATTGAATGCCCTCTGCTGCCTCAATGATCTTTTTATATTGGGGAGCCCAGATCTGCAAGCATTACCAAGAGGCTGATTTTCCCCACAATCATATGTGTAGATCTAAGCAACTACAACCTAAGGACGGACACACATGGATCCGTGTGGTGCCACTGTTTGGTACAAAAGTACCTCTCACACTTAAAGCAGAGCATGAATAGGGACTGAAAGCATTTGTTACATAAAAATACCAGTTTGTGCAAACTAATACTGACAGTGTGAGGAAAAAAAAGACACCGCTCACCTTGCTTTAACCGATGCCCCAAATGTGTGTCTAGCTTCCTGGCCGAGCTAGATTGCCTGAAGCAGCAATAGTTCAAACCTCCCCCCTCAGTTGTGTGTTCAGATCTGTTGGACTGAACTAGAGTGTCTAGAGTAACAGTACCACCAATCCGAAGCTCCTCTAAATTGTGTATTCAGATGTGCCAGACTGAATTAGAATGCCTGAAGCAACATTATCACCAGTCTGATGTTCCCCTCTGTTGTGCACTCATTGGTGACTGACTAAACTAGAGTGTTTAGACTGGCATTACCACGTAGTTAGTGCTCCACTCAGTGGTGGGCTCAGAGCTGCCTGGCTGTACGAGAGTGTCTAGGATTAGTATCAGTCGGAAGCTCTCAGTTGTGTACTCAGATCTGCCTGACTGAACAAGAGTGTCTAGAGTAGCATTAACACCAGCCTGAAGTTCCTCTCAGTTGTGTGCTCGGATATGCTTGAATGTGTTAAGAGTGCCTTGAATCACATTACAACAGGTCTGAGTGCCACCCTCCGCCACATCTGGAATTGTGGTAGGGCCTGGCTATGATTAGAGTGCCCAAGCCAGTGTAGTATCGCCATTATTCCTAAACTCCCTCCTAGCTATGCTTTGTTTGCCTGATCAGAGCATTTCTGCTGGTCTGAATCTTCCTTTGGCCTGCCGTGGTGTCTAGATCTGCCCAGCTGAGGCAGAGTGCCCAGTGTAACAGTTATACTGATTGGAATCTCCCATCCAACGTGCATGTAAAGTCAATCTACTGTACCTAGATGTGGTAGATGCTGAGGGCAGTGTTGCCACCAGTCTGAGTCCTATTTGTATGTGCTGCACGACTTTTTTTTTTTTGTAATGAAATATTCACAGGTCAGTGGTTCAAAATGATGTGGATCAGTCAATTCCTTTTCAGTGAGTAATTTTCTTC
Source organism: Neoceratodus forsteri (assembly GCA_016271365.2). Classification (NCBI taxonomy): domain Eukaryota; kingdom Metazoa; phylum Chordata; order Ceratodontiformes; family Ceratodontidae; genus Neoceratodus; species Neoceratodus forsteri. The sequence goes on from JADMNL010000024.1 coordinate 448,906,828, forward strand.
CCCTTCAGTGGGTCTGTTTCGTGTTGACAGTCATTACTATGAAAGGGAGGCTGAATCAAATAGAAAGTGTTGCAGTTGTCACAGGCAGACCCGCTTTATTCAACTTATACAATAACTAAAATACCACATTAAATGAGGGTAGAAAGGGTAAACGATACCAGTGTGGTCTATTTTGCAGCAGCAAGTACTTGATGGCATACGTGAGTTTTTTTGTCTTGTACTGTGGCTGCCTAAGGATCTGGGTACTTGTTGCCTCCTCATTTGTAGGTTCTGGAACAATTACCCAAGGAGTAAGAGGGTGAGACAAAAGGGCTGCAGGGTGAGATGGGAGACACGGACAGAAAACAGTCTGCCTTGGTTTAATAAAAATGAAACACCATCCTAGCCTATGAACGTCCTTTCTTCAGAGTAAGCTAACCTGACTGACTGCTACCTGTGACATGGGTTCCAGAGAAACATCTCTGACTCCAGTCTTTGAAAAAGGAAGGGGGAGGCATGAGTGGGAAGGCAATGGGGAAGGTCAGAAAGAAAACACAACAGTTTTCATCATGTACAGTACATGCAGGTGTGAAGCTGAGGGGTTTTCTGAGTTTCCTTCTATGAGATGGAATGGAGGGAGGGAACTAGCACAAGGGAGACCATTAATCTGAGTCATGAGGTAGGGAAAGGGAATGAGGGAGACCATTAATCTCAGAGACAGAGAGCAAGGGAAACAAATCCTTAATCTCAGGAGAGAGAGGGGGGGAACAGTACGATCTGAGAAGGGAACACATAGAGTGAGGGAGACCCTTAATATCAGCTAGGATGGAGGGACTGAGAATGAGGAAGACCCTTAATCTGAGGAGAAAGGGACAGAGAAGGTGGGATGCCTTTAATCTCAGGCTGAAGCAGAAGCACTACATAGGTGAGCTGCAGAATTCCAAGGGCTTTAACCTTGATGCCACCACATCACTGGGCTGGCCAACATCTTATTGTCGTACATTTAAAACATTTTGGGGTAGTGATACCTGGATAGTGCTTTTGACTGTCCTAATGGGATCTGATGGAGAGTCCATTTGTCTCACTCTGGACCCAAGATCCTATTCATCCCTATTCCATGTGTTTTTTTTTTTTATTACTATTATTATTCTTATTCCTTTTCTTTATGCTCCCCCTGCTGACCGGTCCCTATCCACTGGTTCCCCCAGTCCCATCACCCCGGCGTCTACTGGGATCACCTCAAGCAGCTTTGGAAGGTGTCCTGATGGCCGGATGCAGAGCCTGTGGTGGACTGGTATCACCCTACTGGTCAGCTGTTCTTCCTCCATTTTTCTGTCCCCCCCCCCGAGTGTGGCCGCGAGAGGATGCAGTGATGCCAGTGGCTGAGCTACGCACACTTCCGTACACAGCGTGCCGGGTGTCTGCTCCATCTCCATCCCCTATGTTTCAGGACTCGACGTGCCAGCCCCCAGCCACTGCTAGGGGCCAGGCAAATGCCGGTCACTGCTCCCACCCTCCCCCGGGAGAGGAGAGCTGTCCTCCAGATTCTTGATCCTCTCCCTCCCCGGCTAACCCCCCGATGACCCATTCGCACCACGAACACGGGTCGTCAGCGTGGCAGGAGGTAAACCATGATGCCTCAGCCTGCCATGCCACTGGGCCAGCTGCACCTATTCCAGTTTTGGATAGACAGTTGGATAGTGGGATCTGAGGTTGGAGGTCTAGCTCAGATCCAAGGTGAGATAGTGGGATCTGAGGTCACATTGTAGGATCTGAGGCTGGATAGTGGGATCCAAGGTCGGATAGTGGGACCTGATGTCAAGGTCAGAAAGTAGGATCCGAGTTCAGATAGTGGTATCTGAGGTTGGACAGTGGGACCAGAGGTCAGATAGTGGGACCCAAGGTTAGATAGTAGAATCTGAGGTCAGATAGTGGGACCTGAAATCATGTAGTAGGATCCAAGGTCAGATAGTGGGACTTGAAATCATGTAGTAGGATCCAAGGTCAGATAGTGGGATCTGAAATCATGTAGTAGGATCCAATGTCAGATAGTGGGATCCAAATTCAGATAGTGGTATTTGAGATTGGATAGTGGGACCAGAGGTCAGATAGCAGGATATGAGGTCAGATAGTGGGACCTGGGTTCAGATAGTAGGATCTGTAGTCAGACAGTGGGAATCGAAGTGAGATAGTGGGATCTGAGGTCTGGTAGTGCGATCCGAGGTCAGAAAGAGGGATTTGAAGTCTTACAGTAGGATATGAGGTCAGATTGTAGGATCTGAGGTTTGATAGTGGAACCCGAGGTCAGACGGTAGGATCTGAGGTCAGACAGTGGTATCTGAGGTCGGATGGGGGGAACCGAGGTCAGATAGTGGGATCTAAGGTTGGCTAGTGACATCCATGGTCAGATAGTAGGATCCGTGGTCAGATAGTGAGATTGGAGGTAGGATGGGGGCTCCAAAGTGGGATAGTGGGAGCCGACGTAATCTGGTAGGATCTGAGGTCTGTTAGTTGGATCCTAGGTCATGTAACAGGATCTGAAACATAGAAACATAGAAAGTGACGGCAGAAGGAGCCTGTTTGGTCCATGTAGTCTGCCCCTGATGTCTTCTACCCTCTAATTGCCTTTTCATACGAGGCCACCCTGTGTCTATCCCATGCTGCTTTGAATTCCCCCACTGTCTTTGCCCCCACTACTTCTGGGGGCAGGCTATTCCATCTATCTACCACTCTCTCTCTGTGAAGAAGAATTTCCTGATATTGGTACTGAACCTTCCTCCCCTTAGTCTTAGATCATGTCCCCTAGTTCTCTTACCCTTCTTGAAGTGAAAGAGGTCTTGCGCCTGTAATTTATTGCCTTTAATGTATTTGAAAGTTTTGATCATATCCCTTCTCTGCTCCTGGGAGTACATGTTCAGTTCTCCTAATCTTTCCTCGTAAGACAATTGTTGCAGCCCCGTACCATTTTCATCACCCATCTCTATACTGTTTCCAACCGGTTGATGTCCTTCTTGAGGTGCGTCCTCCAAAACTGGACACAGTACTCCAGGTGCAGCCTAACCAGAGCTCTATACAGTGCATGACTAACCGTCTCTTCCTGCGTGTTATTCCCCTTCCTATACATCTGAGCATGCCACTGGTCTTTAGTGCTGCCTTTTCGCATTGTTTTCCCTTTTTTAAGTTATCTGAAATCATGATTCCCAGATCACCCTCTAGGTTTTAGGTAGCTAGTCTTACCCCTCCTAAGTTATACTCCATCCTTGGGTTTTGTCTTCCCATGTGCGTGACTTTGCACTTTTTGGCGTTGAATCTCCGCTGCTATGCTCCAGACCATTCGTCAAGCTTCTCTAGGTCTGATTCCATCTTACTCACTCCATCTAAGGAGTCCACCTTGTTACAGATCTTGGTGTCATCCGTGAATAGACACACTTTCCCCTCAAGATCATCTGCTATGTCAGTTTTGAAAATATTGAAGAGTAGAGGCCTTAGCACCAAGCCCTGGGGTACACCGCTGGTTACCTCTAATGGTACTGCGCCATTCACTTAGACCTCCTGTTTTCTGCTTTGCAGTCAATTTGGTACCCATTTTACCAATTCCTGTCCAACCCCTGTGTAGTCCAACTTCTTTACCAGCCTTCTGTGTGGAACTGAGTCGAAGGCTTTGCTAAAGTCTAGGTAGATCACATCCCGTATTCCTCCTTTGTCCATAGCCCTGGAAACCCAGTCAAAAAATTCAACCCGGTTTGTTTGGCATGATCTTCCTGACGTGAAACCGTGCTATTTTGGGTCCAGCTGCCCATTTTCTTCGAGGAATGATATTATTCTCTCTTTGAGCAGTGACTCCATCATTTTTCCTACTATAGACGTGAGACTAAGTGGTCGGTAGCTTCCTGACTCTCCCTTGCTGCCTGATTTATGGAGTGGGACTACTATTGCTATTTTCCAGTCCTTGGGTGCCACTCCGCTCTCTAGGGATCTAGTGATTAGTTTTGTCAATGGAGCTGCCAGTTCATTTAGGATTCTGGGATGCATCTCATCTAGTCCCATGGCCTTGTCCACTTTCAGTTTATTTAGCACCTCCAATACTTGCTCTTCTGTGAACGGGCTAGTGTCAACTCCTGGTCCAGGGGTGCTGTTTTTTATGAGCTCTGGGCCATTTCCTGGATCCTCCTCGGTAAACACTGAGCAGAAATACCTATTTAGGATTTCTGCCTTCTCATGGTCTTCCTCTGCTAATTTTCCTTTCCCTGTAGCAATCCTTACTATACCCCCCAATTGTTTTCCTTCTTTCTCCGATGTACCTAAAGAAGGATTTGTCACCTCCCTTGGCCCTCACTGCTATTTTTCCTCGATCTGTGCTTCGGCCTTTCTCATTCTTTTATTTGCTTCTCTAATTTTTTCTTGATATGAATCCCAGTCTGTCTCATTTTTACTTTCCCGGTATGTCATGTACGCTTTCTTTTTTCTTTGACTATGGTAGCCACTTCCTTGGAGAACCAGAGAGGATTTCTTTTTCTTTTCACCTTGTTGACCCTCCTGCCGCATTGGTCCGTGGCTGTCCTGATCGCTCTCTTTATTTTTTCCCACATGACTTATACTTCTCCTCCTAATTCCTCTGTTAAGTTTTCCTTCAGGCTGGCTCTCATTTTTTGGGAGTATGCCTTCTAGAAATCTAGAACCTCAACCTTTAAGTGACAGGAGAGTTCTACTGTGTTTACTTGAAAACTGACCGTGTGGTGGTCGCTGTTTCCCAAATTACACCCTACTTTGATTTCTCTAACCCTCTCACTGTTTGTGAGAACCAGATCAAGAACAGCATCTCCCCTTGTTGGGACTTTGACATGCTGCCCAAGTCCAGTGGCCTGCAGGGTCAATAGAAAGTCTCTGCCTTTTGTTGTTGCTGCTGTTTGTGTGCTCCAGTTAATATCTGGGAGGTTAAAGTCTCCCACCAGATTGACATTACCTCTGTCAGTCATTCTTTGTATTTCCGCTAGCAGTTGGATAGTGGGATCCAAGGTCAGATAGTGGGATCCGAAGTCAGATAACGGGATCTGAGGTCAGATAGTGGGATCTGAGGTCAGATAGTGGGATTCAAGGTCGGATGTCTGTCTGAGATGCCTCAAATCCAAGGTCAGATAGTCACATTGAATAGTTGATATCCTATTGGATCCTAGGTGATAGGATCTAATAGTCAGATACCAACAGTATCCGATGCCAACTGGTACCCGAGAAAATCAGTGGTATCCGATAGTATCTGATATCATTAGATAATATCCATGCAGCACTATTTTTGGAACACAATAAATCAGAAGAACAGCAGTGGGAAATCCCTTGACACCAGAGAAATGTGACAGTTACGGAGTTTATAGTTACTCTCTAAATCAAGAATCTGTGGAATTAGACATTGGTTAGACATGACACATGTGCCTCTGCCATTTACCACCCTAAGTTGATCCTTTTACAAGGAACAGGTTTTGAAAATCCTGCTAGGGCTGTAAATATTTTGTGCTTGACCAAAACCAAATGCCTCACATGATTTGTGCTGCTGGCTCATGCAAGGCCCTGAAATCTGGTACTTTTAGTGGAGACTTAGGAATGTGGGCTGTCATACCACGTGATAATTGTGCCCCTCTTATATGCACTGCGAGGGAGGCATTTAAATGATCCTACCCTTGGAATGGGCAATTGTGTGTTTACAGTGTTGTTAAATCAGCCACTTTGTAACATAGAAAAATGCACGGACCGCAGTGTGGAGCTGGCAGTAAAGTTGTGGCTTCCTTGTACACCAGTTCCTCCCCCTGTAAAACTGGATAAAAGCAAGACCCCTAGTGAAAATGAGATGTATCCTCTCCCCTGGGGTGAGGGTTGGGGATATCCATGATAAAAAACATCGTAAAAACAGAAAGGATTATGTATACAGTGGAGCACCCCAATTACCAAGGAAAAATGTCCTCGTAACAGGGATGGGCTTCAATAAAACTATTAAGAAGTCCCTGCAGCATTAATGACTAGCATCATCAAACCATGTCTAAACTGGCATTTGTGGTATCCCATTCATAACAGCAGTGGAGAACTTTTTAAAGATGTTGTACTCAAAACAAGGGGATTCTAATTTATTTCATTCCAGTGTTGCAGTTCCAATTCTGCCACAGAACAGTTTTTTAAGCGAGATTTTCTTATAACTGAGAAAAATGTTTGCTTTTATAATAGGTATAAATAACTCTGATGTAAATACTTATGAACCGGATTTGAAAACAATTTTCTTATAAGCGGGGTATTCTTATATAATGAGTTCTTATAAGTGGGCTTCACAGTTAATAGTGTACTCAGTTGATTAGATTATGATTTACAGCACAGCTGTCTTCTCTTAGTACGCCATGCAATATTTTGGGGCAGCTTGGTTTAACAAGCAGTAATATGAGGTGATAAATGGATTGCAAGCTAATAAACTCGAGGCCCCCAGACCCAAGGCGTTAATTTGGTCATGATCTATTTATAAGCAGGTTTACTTGCTAGTAAACCAAATTATTGCTGTTACACTCCATTAGAATTGGTAAGGAGTACCGCTTTTGGTCATTTATTTTCTCCCAGAAAATTTAAAGCAACAGTGCTCATTATTAACAACATTCTTATTAATCAATTGTTGTGTTAGACGAGCCCTACAGCCAAACAAACCCTGAATCCCTTGCTTCTCATTTTTTCTGTTTCCCTTCTAGTCTTGATTTTATTTGACAGTTTTGCACAGACCTTTGCTGTGAGAGCCATGTTGGCTTCAGAGGGAAAAGGGGCGGAACCATTCACCCATTGGCGATTGTGTGTGAAGCTACTGGCACGCACTGTCCCTTCCTTTGCAGCTAAGTGTTCATAGGAACAAGCTGTGTAAATAAAGGGTGAAGAAGCAGAACATGGTATGGGGGTGCTACCATATTTCATGAGGATCCACAGACCAGATTAACTAGTTATAATGAAACAATGATCAGGAAACAGTAATACACTCAAAAGTGAAACTGTAATTTTAAAATTACCAGGCAGGGCAAAAATCTGGAAGATGCTGAACGCTCCTTGGTTAACTAGTACTGCAGCTTTAAAAGGCAAGAACATTGATAAACAAGCGCTGAGGCAGGGGTTACACAAAAAGCACATTGGCGATAAATAAAAGTTTTAAAGAAATACAAAACTGGTTAGCCAAGTGGCACAGAGGACTAAGGCACTGAGCACCTTACCTTTCATCATTCTGGTGATCCGAGTTCGGGAACGAGCTTGTGTCGGGAGGGGGAGGGATAGGAGTGGATCGAGTGGCCGCCTGGCAGCTCTCCTTTCCTGGATCCAGTTGGCGGAGCATCTTGGCTCTTGGCTGCCAATGCTGGAGGCCTGGTGGTAGTGCCAGTGCACGAGCAGCAGGCTGAGCTCAGAGGTGGGGGAAGCTACATTTCTGGGACACATGTGCCTTCATGCATTTGTGCTTCCCATGCCACCTCAGCTAGTAGGAAAACGGGAAGAGTGGTCCGCTCAGGCTCCATGAAGTCCTGTCCACCGGTTCTGTGCCTCACACTGCTACCCAGCTGGGACTCGTACTGGATGTGTATCTCCAGGTGGGGGGAGGACAGCCCTCGGGGAAATCTGTGGGGTCTCAGGGTCCCAGTTGTGGTCAAGGTGGGAAGCTGGGTGGGGGGGCAGGGTCAGGACTGATGAGCCTGCCTGGGCAGACCTGCAGGAAAAAAGTTTGAAGGAGAAAAAAACAAGAAACACAAAATGATCTGGCTTACCTGGTGGCGGCAACACCCTGTCATGCAGGTGACCTGGCTTTGGAACCAGATTCGGGGAGCCAGGTTCAGGGCAGGCTGTTGCTGAGACAGCTGCCACTCAGCAGTGTATCTCTGCTGGGGTTGGTTAGTGATGGGTTCCATGCCACAACGCCACCTAGGGGAGGGCTAGTGAGCTCACTGAGACTGCAGATGCAGTGTGTGGCATATGCCAATAGATGGCTACTATCGATGCCACAGGTAGATGGGAGGGAAATGAAGACAAAATGGAGAAGAAAATTCAGCAGCTCCTTCGGGCCCCATGCTGTGGACCCTGTTGGAGGAACGTGAGATAGCTGATGATGGGGCAGGACTGGTTGTCAGGAAGGTGTGCCCCAGACCAGAGGATTGAGCAGATGGCAGCAGTGGAGAAACAGCTATATGGGAAAAATAAACACAAAATGACATATACCCGTTAATGCAAGGCATTATGGGTAATGTATGTAATTCACCATGAAGGAATTCAGGCTGGCTAAACTTGAAGCAGGATAGTGAGGTACCAGAAGGCCTCCCACACATTTTGTAAAGGCTGGAAACAGCGAACCCCAAACTCGTGTTTTGTGCTGTTTAGGACTCATCACTTTGATATAGCGCTCACCTCTGCTCAGTAAATGAGGACACTCAGTCAGTGCCAACCATTTTTGGGGTCAAGGTGAACCCAAAGCAGGAAAGCAATTAAGAAAAAAAATCATGATCTTTCAGTATAAGCATGCCGATATAAAAGTACTGATTCACTTTGTGTGACTTTGAGCAGTTTGGTTAACCTTCTAGTGCTACAGCCATAAAATTGGGTTGAAGCAGGGGCCCAGTGAACAGGATTTGTTCATTTCATTTGGCCAGTGCTAAGTAAATGAATTATACTAAATAAATAAAATAGCTGAAATGTAAGAGCACGCCTGAGGTAGAATTACTGTACATGAATTATCATACCATGAGAGAGGTGAATAACATAGCCAAATAAAATGTGTTACTCTACTGTTATTCACCTCTAAGGTAAATAACATGTTATTCGCCTATCAGCTCTTGTTATTCTCCCTGTAGCTGTCAATTGTCTTAGTTCTGCTGCTACATCAATTTGAATCACAGCCCATATTTTAAATATGACGTTTCATACGGTGTTCAGGAATAAGCTTTTTATTTACTCTAGCATGTTGCCTGTCAGCACTGCTTCCCTAACACTCATGGGTCCACTTCACTCCACACTTATTGCTAGACAGCACTGTTTCTAATATTCCAGAGTGAATGAAAAGCTTAGTCCTGGACGCCATATGGAATATCCTCTAGTTCTACCAGACCAATGAGAATACATTTTGTTCAATAAATGCTGTTATTGCACTGATGACCTATCTAGGGGTTGAAACTGGCACAAGCCCACCAGCCAATTGGTGGTAAATTTTGTATTGGGCTAGTAAAATGTTCCTATACTCCTGACCAAGTACCGAGATATCATTGCTGCATTGATGCAAAGCATTATGGGTACCGTGGTGCATTCTGGTATACTGGAGATCGGGAGTATCACTAAAAATGGCTGAAAAAATGACTGCTGAATCCTGTTGTTCATTATGAGTTTCCCGATCTATATATTTAAATTTTTGTGAATGTTTCAGCCCAATTTTAAAAGACGTAACTTGCAATCGGCTTCCTTAGACCTAGTTAGAGCACAATGTGTATCCACACTGCTGCAAAGTTAGATTTAGGAGGCTGTGTTGAATAAAATGGTGCCCCAGCCTGCCTCTGAGTATGGTTAGAGAGTATGGTGTTAGAACACAGACTGTAGCACATTTTTTACCATGCCACAGTCTGGGTGCAAACCTTTTAAACTATTTTTCACAAGAGTTAACACGGTTTAAAAGTCCTGCAGGGATTTAGTGAAACTGGATACATCACTTAACCTCTCAGTACTCCATGTTACCTAGCTGTGTGTAAGTAGTGAAGTCCCGACAGGGTGTTGGTTGTTGGGGGATACCCACATGCCCGGGGAGTAGTACGGTGTAGGGCCTTACAGACCCTAGAAGTGTGGGTATCCTCAAACACCCCACACCCTGGAGAGTCTTATTGTGCTTAGAAAATGGTCTTTTGCAGTAACAAAATCTAAAAAAAAATATAGAATTTTAAAACATTTTAAAAAACAAGTTTTATATATAATATAGGTCTTATGCAAGAACAGTGCCAGTTCTTTTTTTGAGGTCTCTGTTGTCTGAAAACCTATGCTTTGAGACTGCTGTCAGCCAATCAGGTTGCAGGATTTTCATAATCCCATTTTCTAAAAATGGGTAGAAGCAAGACCCCATTTAAAACTGGATGCTGCAAATCGTCTCCACTGTCCTGGGTAAATAAACTGTAAAGTAAAGAATATCATGGTGCCTGGTTTCTGTGTCAGTGTTGGCTGCAGGTGTACTTTGCTTTTAATATTTGTAATCCGAGAATTTAATAAATAAATATGTTGATATTGGTATATGTACAGATAGTGCAGTGGATTATCTTTGTTACTGTACCCCCCAAGCCACATCTGTAAACAAGTCTTTCCTGAACTCTGTGTGCTTTCCTGGTAAAAATGTCAATATAATAAATAATAAAATGGTGACATGAAAGACAAACAGAAAGGCATGGGCTGGGGCATCACCAAACTGGGGATCCCTCACTTATTCGGTTTCATTTCTTATTACAACCACCCACCCCCCTTTTTCCTGTTGTGGTTCCTCCAGTCCCTTTTACTGATGATCAGGGTCACCATGGCTATACCCTTCCTGTGGCTAGGAAAGTGAGAGAGCAGCTGCCTTCTCAGTCGATGTCAGTTTTCCTCCATTATTAACAGATCAATGATAACAGTCACGGTGACTGTAGAACAATCAGGCAATTAAAGGAAAACTGTTGTTTTCCTAAACTCCTCACCCCCAAAGCCTTGCAACCTGATTAGGATTTTCACGATGACAGACAACTTTTTAAAACGGTGTTACTTTATTTTAATTCTGTAAAGACTGCAGTCAGGGAACACGGCACGTGTGGCGTGATGCCATCTCAGGGTATCTTGCCGCTCTGCACTGCTCGCTTGTGTGCTTTTCAATACAAGCGAGTGGTGCAGAGCCACACTGTAACCGGAGATGGCACCATGCTAAATTAAGGAATGTGTCATTGAAAACATTGCTAGCCTTTGCAAAGAATTTGTTAAACGTTGTTACCTGAGTAAATAAAATATACACCGGATCCGTAATAAACCATCCATCAGTTTTAAGGATTGCAGGTTGAGTACTACCACCAGTATTCCCCTGAAGATTCTCAGTGTTAGCCTAGACTTTTTTATGTTTTTTGAGGCAACATGTAACTGAGTAGCATAATAGTTACTTTCAGATTGTACAATAGTTGGAGTACATTTTATTCCTAAGTTACCTGAATTTTTGATAATCAGTTGAGTCTTCAGTAAATCTTGCTTTTTCCAGGCTGATTTTTTACTCTTTCGCAAACTACCAATATTTTTAAAAAAACAAGAAAATGACAAGAATCAAATTCCTTTCTTAATGCAAGGAGCAATAGAGTCAATTACACCATTTATTTATTTATTTATTTCAGTTTAGGATTAATACCTTTGAGCCGAGAGCTCATTTACAAAGGTTCCAAGTCATAGTAAAACAGTACAAAGCAGGGCATAACGGTGCATACAGGTGAACATAAAATAATCAGCAAGTTAACAAGTGCTTTTACAGCAAATGTAGTATTATAGGATTACAGTTTCTGTGCGTAAGAATACAGGCTAGCCAGAGCGATATCTCAATCTAACACAGTAGGAGAGAGAGAGGGCCCAAAGCGTTGAGGAGTACTAGGGCGGCCAGGCTGAGGGAACTAGGCAGCATGTTAGAGTCAGAAGGGTAAAAAGAAGGATCAGGAAGTAAGGTAGGAGCAGCCAGTGATAGCCTTGTCCAATTGAGAGGTGGAGGGTGGGGAAGTATTGGGAGTCTACACAAGAAGAAGGGAAGAAGAGAAAGCGGTAGAAGCTGCCAGAGATAGCCTTATCCAGTTGCAAAATTATGGTGGAGGGGCAGGGGAGAAAGGAGCAGAGCATGGGGAGAGGGGAACGATAGAGGGAGGAGAGAAAGGGAGTGGACCCATAGGGCAGGGGTGTGGGGGTGAAAAGGATTGGGGAGGGGAGGGAAGGTGTGGGTAGTTAAAGTTGGGCAGGACCAGATACTGAAGTAGCGTCTCAGGTTAGGTAGCACAGTGTTATAGGTAATTGTTGGCTAGGTGTGTACGTAATCCTGATTTGAACTGACTGAGCTCATTATATTCAAGTAGGACTGGAGGCAGATCATTGTGTAGGTCAATTACACTGTGAAGAGTAGCCTTAAACAATTTCAAAACCAATAAAACACGAGGGCAGGCATAAATTAGTGACCAGCTGGTTTCAGCAGGATCTCTCAAAATGTCCTGGTAATAGCACTTTTTAAAGTTACAAGAACAAACCTGACGGGCAACAGAAGTCACCCTAGTGTGTTGCTGTATACAGGCCATGTAGCAGTGATCACTTAACATCTCCACAGAACATCAAGGAGATGTATTTATGAAGAGTTGTGGTAAAAATAACAATAAGCAAGGTGTGCTTATGCTTAATATGATCAATGCGATTTGATCTGGTGAGCAAGCTTACATTTTGTGTTAAATTCAATGTGCCAAACTCATTAGTCAGGGTCAATGAGGGATCAAACATATTCCAATTGAGATCACCCTAATAAAAGTAATTCAGAATGGGTAAAAATGTGTCATCAAAGAACACTGATTGGTTAATGTTTCTGATGGTGCTTATGGGATCTATAGCCAGCTGCTATATGGAAATTAAACTTGTTTTCACATATAACTTGTATTACCAAAATATCTAACTGGTTAGGGATGGATTTAGATTATTTCAAATGACCTGTCAGCATTTCTTTTAAATAAATTGCACCCCTCCCCAACCCCATCTCTGGAAGATTTATCCTGCCTAAACATACCGTAGTTTGGGATGGCCACCATGCTATCCGGGACCTTTCTGTTGAGTCATGTTCTGAATACGATCAATACATCTGTTTCAGTTGTGTTCACCCACAACTTTAAAGGTGACCTGCAAATAAAATGCTGCGGCCCACTCCCATCCCACATACCTTTCTATGTTGCGATGTTGCGGCAGAAGTACGTGGCTGTGAGGAGGAGGATCATTTTTAGAATAAAGCCTAGATTTCAAATCACTGCTGAAACTTTTGGCTGAGCACGAAGTGCAGCATGGGTCTCGATTGAGGGACGTGAGGTTTCTTTGTATTGTACCATTTAGTGATGTTAGAATATTCACTGCTATTATCGTATTAGCAGTAGTTGGTGATTAATATTCTTATTTTATTGCTTCCTCAGAGGTCTTGAGGTTTAAAATAATACTGACAGCAACACCTGGACAGAACATTACTGTCAGTAATTTTTAAGCCTCAAGACCCCCGTGGAAACAATAAAATAAGAATATTAATCACCAGCTACTGCTGATACATTAATAGCAGTGGTGTTTGCAATGTCACTAAATGGGCAGAATACCCATGAAAACTTGTGTCCACTTGATCAGGACTTGCATGGCAGTGATTTAAAATATAGACTTTATTCTAAAAATGATCCTCCTAGCTGCCACGTACTCCCGCCGCAACGTAGAAAGGTATGTGGGTTGGGAGCGGGCTGCAGCATTTTATGTGCAGGTCACCTTTAAATGGTCTAATTTGGAAACTAAACTCCTGACATTTATAATTCAGAATCTCCGTGCTGGTGCAGTCACAAAACTCCTCCAGAGTGAAGTTAGTGTTACATGAGGGGCCTGCATTCACCTTAACATCGCCAGAGGATATTATCGCAGGAGGTTAACGGAATCAAAAGCCTTAGTGAGGTTGATAAAGATGGCTGAAGTGACAAGGCCCTGATCCATTCCTACGTAGGTGGAGTCAGTGACACTAAGAAGAAAGGAAACAGTAGAGTGGTATTTCCAGAAGCCAGACTTACTGAGAGAGGTGACCAGAAAAATCAAGGAAGGAAGAGAGCCGGGAGAAAACAAAGTGTCCCTGTAACTTTGCAAGGGTAGGAAGAAGGGAGATGAGGTGAAAGTTATTTGGTAAGGCTGGATAACCACCCTTCTGTAATCGTCCCAGTCCCTCCCTCCTTGGGAGCCATGCTTCTCACCTCCGCCTTGCTCTTGGCCCCTGGCCAGCCTCAGCGTGGGTTTCCATAGTTCGCATGTGAATCCTCGTCTCCCAGCAGCTGTTGGATTTTCATCTGGGGTGCAGGCATGGCGCAGCTTCAGCAGAGGAACCCAGGGAGACATCTGTTACAAATATTAGAAAACTTTTTTGTATAATGATTCTTTTGGACTAAATATCCCCAAAAAGATTTGCACTGAATTCCTTGCATACTTGTTTATTTTATTTAAGTATCTTTTTTACCCTGAAAATCCCAATAAGACAAAGGCCCCCTATTCGGAGCAGATCTGGAAAAGAGGCAGCCGCAGCTCCTGTGCAAGGCCAAGCATCCATAAAAACATAGCATTTTACTCAACTTAGCAATCCGTTTTAAATGTCTTTTAATTAATTTATTTTTGTGTTGACCAAGAAAGGAAGGCTAGGTAATTCTGCTAATTTTCAGCTTCATCCTGGGGGTGAGGGAGATACAGATGGCAACTGATTGAAACTGAACCAGCTTTAGCTGGTGGCGGTATTTTTAGTGAATGGGGGTAATTTGGCCAGGACCAAGGGGTCCTAGTCACTAATATCCAGTAAACATTAGATAGATCAATGGCAAATATCAGTTTTAATTGTATTAATCTTGTCTTTGTTTGCCATTCCTTTTTATCTCTTTCACCCCCGGGTGCTCCTCTGCTTCAAGTCCTCCATGTTGTTGCTTCATCTGCCCATGGATGCTGCCTGCCATCCAATCCTTGGTTGTCCCCAACTCCAATTCAGGGTCTATCCCTCGTTAGTGGACCACCATTGTCTCCCCACCTCCTCTCCCACGTGAATGAGAACATGTGCAGTTGGCCTGGGGAAGACCTGGTGGCATGTGATGATCACACTGCCAGTGGCACCTTCGCCACACCATCCCCTGGGATCCGCTGGTTTAACGATCCTTCCCAAGGAGGAATGCATGCACAGATGCTCTACACCCTCCCTCCCTGCCTGGGTCTGCTCCTAATTTCCTGGGCTCGAGACATGGCTCCAGGTTGCCAGCATGTCAGAGATGTCCCCACCACTCAACACAATGGAGCCGGCCCCAGTGTTGTCGTCTAAAGATTTAAAGAGATCAAAAAATCAGGTTTTATTACTATGACTAAACATGTAGAATAACCACAATTAGGTGGCAGGTGAACATTTTCCTTCCAGTCAGTGTGCAGAATGACACTGAGTTGTTCACTGACAAATGGCAGAGCCTGACTAACTGACATTCCACTTTGGAGAATTGCAGCCTTTTTATTTGAAGTGGTTTTGTGAATTTTGCCATAGAAAATCAGATTAATAACCTGTAGTAACCTGTAAGAGTTGTGATTCAATCTGCTACCATTCAAACTGCCAAAAAGTGCTGTTTTCCATGAAATAAATGCTTTTATTTCTGTGCTCTGCTTCATTTGCATAACCCTCCCCTTTTTGTTTTCTCAGTGCTACAACCCCCATGCGTGACATCATGCAAGGGAAACAAAGTTTATAAGCACTATGTTGAAACAGAGACCTCTGTTGGTCAGTCTTGGTATTGCAGACATTTACACTACCGACACAGGAGACTACATCTCTCAGTAAAGAAATCCTGTCAGCTAGATACTATATGCACAGTGCCTTGTTTGGAAAATAAACACATGAGAGCTTTTACTGTTGAAGCCACTACAGTTATTTGAGGCTGCACCTCACAGTAAGGGAATTGGAAAGCAATGTCTTATTGTACCCACAATGCCTTGCTATGGACATCTACTTATTAGGTGCAGTCACCACCACCAAAATAAGGGACTGCACTTCTGAGTAACTAACATTTACATCAACATGATAATTTACCCAGAATTCCTTGGTGCTGTATGTAAAACATTGACAGTTCCCTTGCATGACATCATTCTGGGAGTGTGACTGCACACAGAAAACTGGAGGGCGCAGTGCTGATAAAAGATAAATAAAAATTACTATGACAGCTTTGTTTTTATAAAACAAATTGCAGCTTCAGCATCTGAAGCATTGGGGGCAATGGCATACTATGTGAAAAAGGCATCTGTGAAAGCTCACATGATCACTTTAAATGCCATTACTCCCCAGATCAGTTTAGCACTTCTTTTCTCCCTATATTTATGCCCCCTTCTCTGATGGACCCCTTCTGCTCTCCACCCACACAGTCCCATCACCCCATAACTCTGGGGCTTACCTGGCTGTGGATCCAGGACCCAGTTGGTGGTGCGGGGCCTGTTGCAAGCGGGAGCATCATCTTGCTGGCAGGGCTCTTTTTCTGTGTCGTCCCCCTTTTGCAGCACCCACCTCCCTGATGCTGCGTGTCAGGTCTGTCCATTGTAGTGTACCCCTGTGGGAGAAGCAAACTCTCTGGGCTACCATAGGGGTCACTAGTGCAGTAGATCCTGAAGCTGCTCCCTGCTGGGAGCACTGTCACATTGGAGTGCCTACCCCAACCCTGTTACCGCACGAGCAGCATCCCAGGCTCGCTTCCGATGCTACGTCACCAGGATGGGCGCATGCAGCACTATCCATTAGGCCATCAGGCAGCCCTCAGTTTAGCATTTTTTTTTATAAAAGCTTTTTACCTTCTGAGCTGTGGTGCAGGCAGCTCTCAGACCCGTTCCTGCAGTCCCTGACCTGCAAGCCATTTACCCCAGACCTGCCATAATCTCCCATGAATTGCCCATGTGGCAGGGCAAGGAGGAGGAAATCCCCCCTCCAGAGATTCATATCCAGACAGTAGGGTCCAGGCAATGGTGCAAGTCGGAAACAGGCAGGCGGGGCTTGATTAAGCTGGCAGCCACTGCCTTTTCCCATTTTCTGTCTCCCACCTCCCCAGCGTTGGGCACAGCCCTGCAGGTCTCGGCACATCACTGGTGTCTCCTGTGGAGGAGTAAGCTCCCTGGCCCACCGCAGATGTTTCTAATGTGGAGGAACCCAATGCCATACCTCCCCAGGCTGGCAGCGCTGGCAAGTGGCAGTGCTTCTCCAGTGCCAAGGCCACCCAACTGGCTCCCTGAGCTCATTTCCAAACTCAGGTTGCCTACATGGGAGAGTGTCGTGCCACCCGTTGGGCCAATGGGCAACCCCAGTTTAGCATTTTTAACCATGCTACCTTTATTCCTCAGTAGTGGAGGTGGTTGGGTCAATGTTTTTGGTACTGACCCAATGTATGCCGACACCATTGCAGCTGTACAGCAGCAGAATTGTTCCTAGTTTTCAAAGCAAGAACCTTTGTAGCACCAAATACATATGTTCTGCAGAAAAATAATTGTCAGTCTTCACTTCCCACCTGTTCTCGGGTACCCAGGTATCCATTAGCCATCTAAAAAGTACCCACCTTGACCTTTCTCTCCAGAGTCAACTGCAGGTTCGAATCCTCCCAGCACTTGCCTCCCCTTGGAAGGGAAGAGTGGTGAGGGGGGACATAGGACTGCAATGTTTAACATTTTAAAAGCATATGATACGATAAAGGGTGTTTGGCTAGCTTGGGATAACAAGCTAAAGGGGCTATATGGAAGGAGGGTAAAAGGAAACGTCGGCTAAGAAGAGGGAGAGCACAAGGAAAGGTCAGCAAATAGTGTTTATAAACAGCAAAGATAGTTTTTCACAGCCTTTTATGTGCTATCAGGGGGGGTGGGTGGATATGTTTCAGAATGAATAAAATTCTTGACTAGTTTATCATGGAAGTGATAGTTCCTGTTGTCACTTGTGCCAGAAAGCATGTGGGGGTTGGGAAGGTTCTTCGAGCAGCAGTGGTTTTAAACAAGCCTGTAATGGTACATAATGGTACTTTTAACGTATGCAGGAGCTGCCAGAGCTGCTTGCAAAGTGTGTTACAGTCCCGGTAATATCTGACTGAAGTGATGGATAAGCAACATAGTCAGCTGTCTCTGAGTACAGGTAAGGACTGGGAATACAAAGTTTCATACTGTGCTATTCAAGACTGGCTGGTAATTACACTATGCTTTTGTATTTTCTACTGAGAAATAATACTGTATCCTTTTCTTCTTACTGTTCCCGTCTGCTCGACGGGCCAAGCGCTCCTTCAGCTTATTCACATGCTTCATGTCATGCTCCACTTGGAGTGACTGCGTTTGCCCCCAGCTGCCTGCTTCCTATCCCCAGCTCTGTTCTGGATTTCTGTTTTCAGACGGGGCCAGCAGGAACTTTCCTGGCTAGAGAGTGGGGAGAGCAGGACGCGTAGAAGTTCAGGCATTGCAACTGGGCTGGAAGATTATGGTGATGGCATCCATCCGAGTGCCACCAATGTTTACTCTTGGGTTTTTCCCTGTTGTCCCGCCTCTCCAGTGGGGTACGGATCAGGATGAGAGACCTTCAGGACAGTTAGAAATGGGCTGGGAGGAGGCCCAGTCACCAGTACTCTGACTGGCACTCACTGGCACAGGACTGAACACAACATTATTTTGCCATATGTCAATGTCTTGTGTTGCTCTGATGGCAGGATTTCCCCTCCCTATCTAGGACGGCATATTCCTGCTAACAGAACCTCCCTGCACAGCCATAGGCCACCAGGGTCATTTGTGTAGCCACACTGCTGCTGCTGCACAATATGTGGCTTCCCGGGTTGAAGGTGCAAACTTAGGTTGTCCGAACAGTGGATTTACAGAGGACAGGAAATTCATAAGGACCTCATTTTTAGAAATGATATTCATACTGCTAAATTATCCCTAGTTAACTTTACCTGAATAGAAAGTTACGTGAAAAACTGTATTTTTCAATGTTTTACTTTCATGGGCAGCATTTTTTTCTAGTTCTCTTCATGGAACCAGTTTTCTGGAGTTTTAACTATGTCACAATTTGTGTACAGAACTCTGAGCATGGTTCTGATAGTTCAGCAGTTCTTGCCTGGCATTCTGTAAACATATATTAACAATAAGTTGATGGTGGAGTTAGTTTACCACTGCTGGAGTGGGTAAATCCATGCCAGCCGTGGTAAACTCTCGATAACCCACACCCCTCAAGTATGGTTATATTATACAATGGTCCACTTTTTTTGGGAGGTGAGAAAAACAGAAAATGGGTTTTATTTAAATAAATAATTATTATTATATTTTATTAGCGCCACAAAAATAGTTCCTTGTTGGTAGGAAGACTACAACTACTGCTGTGGTCTAGTCATAAGTTAACAAAAAAAAATACAGTCGCGATGGATTAGACTGTACAGATGAGCAATTATCTGACAAAATGTTTTATTTTACATTTTCCCCACTTTTTTGGCCATTTTGAGATGCATACAGACCCGGTAGAGTGCAAAGTCTTTTTTCTTTTGTTAATGAAATACGAGGCAGGGCAGTGATGAGCTGGTAAGAGTGAAGTGCTCGTGACAGTGAGGGAGTGTGGACGATGTGAAACTGAGCTGCTATTCATTGCAGTTTTCAAGAGAGAGAGAGAGAGACCTTCTCTCCCCATAGGCAGAAAGTGAAAAAACTGACATTCAGATGAATGATTAAATGGAGACTGTGAGAAGCTGCAAAGGGCTGCCCCGTGCTTCCGGGTTTACTGTCACATCAGCGGTTCAGTTTACAGTGCCTATTGTGGTAGGAAGAAACTGTTTTATGCCTGGTGATTTTTGCGATTAGGACATTTGGGTAGGTGTACTGATTTTGACTGTTGTGATTGAGCTGATTTAAACTGCAGTGGTTGTTTGAATCTCCCGCTTTTGCATCACGCTTTAGCGGGAAACAAGATGGCGGTCGGAGTTCCGCGATTTTGCCGTCGGATGGCTTTTTTCCAAGATGTGGCTGGCTGGCACCTTTTGCGGTGATTATCAGAGGATTTACAACGGTGGTAAGGTGCCAGTCAGTCGTTTTCATTGGTTGTTGTGTAAGGTCCATGGTATAATATAGAATAATTAACCTCCCTTTACTGAGAATGAGCAGATTCGCAACACCAGATTTGTTCGGTAACATCAGGCACACGACAGCCAAGCTCAAGTGCCTTCCTGATGTCACCCAAGTAACGAGGCATTGAGAATCTAGCAAGTTCTCAATAAATGGGTGTTTTTGTTATTTCTTATACTTTGTTACTTATTTAAAATTTGGTCACTGGGAAAGGCACACTGAGCCAAGGCTCGTTTCTGTGTGCAACCTGGGGAAGGGAGAATAGGGATACAGACATAAAGTGCATTACAAACATCTGAAGTGCAATATATGAACTACATAGGCAGTCCAATCGAGGTGACTTAGTGAGAGGTCCCACATGAATTAACAACAGTGTGGAATCTTGCAATGAATAAAATAATCAGTACGTGGATTCTTACATAAATACAATGAACAAAGTGTGCTAGAGTGCATAATGCAGTGAAAGACTCTTTTTTTTTTTCAACATCGGCATTTAAACATTTATTATATTACACATTTGTGATAAAATAAAGTGCCTAGTGTTTTAACTGTTACTGTGCTTGTTGTAATGGGAATGCTTTAATCAGTTCCAAACTGCCAATTTTGAATTGGCACGTGATGATGTCTGCTATCCGTGACAGCTCAGCTAGCACTTTCATAACAGAACTGGCGATTGCTACTGTATCTGGCTTAGGGAGCAACCTTGTTCTTCACGTTCTGAAATTAAGGGTCTGCATTCCGAAACATGAAGAACAGTGTTTAGAAAATACCAGAAAAACAGGTGTTCAATGTATTGTATAGTTAAAAACTCCCAATTACAGGTTCCATGATGAGAACAATACAGAATGTTCTCCATAAAAAGACATTTATAGACTGAGAGAGCCCTCCTGACCAATCAGAGCTCTCCTTTCCTCTGCGCGGGAGACCCTCTTATTCTGTGAAGAGTGTCTCACATGAGAGACCACTGTTATAACTGTAAGAGTGGTCTTGACGGCAGTATGCATAATTGAAAACACAGTTTCTCATGTTAGTGTTTATTCAGGCACAGTTAAACGTGGATCCTTAGGAGGTGTGAATTTCATTTCTTTACATAGGAACATTACTAAATGATGTGAATTAGCACAAATCTCCTGTCTGTGGAAGCAGAACTGCCACTGGCTGGGGGGTTGTGCTACCTTTTACTGATGTCATTCATGATTGAGAGGCACCTCTAACCATCCTTCAGTTTTAATTTTGTCAGGTTTTATCCAGGGCCCATTAGGAGACCCCCCAAATCATATGCTGTCCTCTTGGTTAGAGATGTTAGCTACACACTTTATAATCAAGACAGGTGGCCAGTGGTAGTGTCTGTGGTGGCCAAACCCAGAGTCATTTCTGTCCTGACTGGAAATTAACTCACAGGAGCAAATTGGAAGATAGCTGGAAAAAACAGATGGGAGCTGTACTGGCAGTGTCAGACTGATTGACAAGCAAGTCGTAATTCATTCTTTGTAGATCAGAATGTGAGAGTTCATTCTTTGTACATCAGAATGTGAGAGGGTTGTTAAGAATGGTGTTGGGAAGCAGTGTGGTCTAGTGGTTCTAGCACAAGTTCAGACCTGCCTAATGCCGAACACTTGTGTGATGTTGGGCAAGTCATTTCAACCCCCGTTGCTCCAGTCCACCCAGCTGTGGAAATGGGTGGAAGCAGGACCTTGATTACTGTAGTGCACTTTACACGTGCCTACCCTGTAGCCAGATTTGAAGCCTGCAGGTCACCTTCTGAGTCCCTTAATCACTCCAGCACTGTGTGATCTGCTTTGGCTGCCAGTTAGACAAAGGATTGACTTGAATGTTATTAGTTTGACTTTTAAGGCCCTGAAATGATGGAGTTCCACCTACCTCTGTGCACTTCTGGATCCCTCTCATCTCCAGGTCCAGCCTCTCGATTCAGGGAGAAGGGGCTGCTTGTGGTCCCTTGTTTGAAAGTGAAGTCAGTGAGTGAACAGAGCATTTTAGGTAGCAGCTTGGTCTTATATAATTCCCTCCCACCGTTCATCTGTAATATTCAGGTGTTGGGCCATTTTTAAGCAGAAACAGTTTCAGTGGCTCAGTAGGTAGCACACTCACCTCTGAGGCCAGGAAATCAGAGGGCTGTGGGTTCAGTTCCTACATCTGGCACTTGGGTTAATATCCCAGTACTGACACTGTAGTGCAGCATGAGAGGGGTGCTCTACTTCTGAGGTGCCGTCTTTTGGATGAGATGTTAAATCGAGGTCCCATCTGCCTGGATTGGTGGTAGTTCAGGTGGATGTTAAAGATCCCATGGCGCTTATCGAAAAGAGTAGGAGAATTTCCCCGGTGTCCTGGCCAAATTTCCCTCATTCACTAAAAATACCACCAACAGCTTTGTCTGGTTCAAGGTCAGTTGGCATTCATCTGTATCCCCCTCCCCCGGGTCGTGCCTGAAAATAGGCAGGATTTGTCTAGTGCACTTACCCGGTCAACAAAAACTAAATAAATAAATAGAAGTCTGGAAGTGACTCTTTAACTCTTCCTACCATGGCCCTATTACCTAAAATCATTCTTTTATAGTTTGTGCTGCTTTTATGATCATATTTCACTTTTTAAGGAACGGGCGTTTGTGCTTGTTGATTGGGTTTGTTTAGTGTACCTGTTGTATTGCATAGAGCTCTGTGTGTGTGAAAGGTACTATAGAAATAGACATGCCAGCCTGTTCTCAGCAACATTGTGTTCGCCACATCCCTTCTGAATCTTCCTTCTCTCCACAGTATACTGCATGAAACTGCTAATCTTTCAGATTGGCAAGCTGTGTTACTAGCGGACTGTTTTTGTGGTTTTTGTGGATTGTGAGCTGAAGGTGGTGTTATTGCTATTGTGAAGTGCTTCTTTCTTTTCTGTAATTGTATTTTTTGCTCTGTTGGTAAAGAAGATTTGCATTTACTTACACCTGTGATTTTCTAATAATTTAAAACAGAAACAGTCATTCTAAATTATTCTCAGTGTAGCCTAGTAGTTCAGCCAGCGAGAACAGGTTTGAATCCCGCTAGTGCGACTGTGTGACTTTGAGCAAGTCACCTACTCTCCCTGGGCTTATCCACCTCTCTTTTTCTCTATACCTTTTTCTAAAAGCTTTTTCTTGCTGCCTGGTTCTGCCCAACAACAGCCCCTACCCAGCTCCATCACTAGCTTCTAATGGACTCAGTGGTTAGCTACCATTTACCCCGGGGACCACATAATGGTGAGTTACCTACTGTGTCAGTCATGCATTAGTCTACGAGGAGGGGAGTGCCTGTGTAAGGGTGGACTGAGGCTTTCCCTCCAACTTCAGTTTCCTCCCCAGGGCTTCGGGCATGCAGTGACGTGTGCACACGTGTGTTAGGCGTCTGATGGCTGCCCTTCCCTTTTTTTTTTTTTTTTTTTCTATATACATTTTGTGAGTTTTTATAGATTTTCTCCTGGCCCATTCCCATGCATCCCTGATGCAATGTGTGTGTGTGTGGAGGCACAAATGCGCACACCTTACAGGATGCCCCTCCTTTCTAGTTGCGCCATTGCCCACCTGCACCGGCCACCAGACCTCCATCTGGTAGTGGAGGGACTATGGGCAGATGACTCCCCCCCCCATCCTGGGAGAGGAGAGCCACCGCTCGATCCTGCTCCCACCCCCCACCTTGTGCTGGCATCCTGGCGACCCGAGGTTGTTCCCGAACCCAGGTTGACGGTGTAGCGTGAGGTAAGGCGTCCAGCACCTCAGTCCTTAGTGCCACCGGGCCAGCTTACCCTTCCACTTTCTGGTGCTGCCCATTTGTGCTCTGACATGTTCTACACCAGGTCCCAGTCATGCAGTGGAAGCAGTGCCCCCCCCCACCAAAGAAGGACAGCAGTCCTTGGGATGCTTAGTCCTTCCTCCCCCAGCTAGCCCAGACACTGATGACTTGCACTCATTTCCCAAAACATAGAAACACAGGGTGCTTTCCAGCTCTGCTCCCACCTGGTCTGCACTAGGTGCCAGTCATACAGTGGGATCTGTGCCCCACCAAAGAAGGAGAGCATTCCTTGGGATGCTTGTTCCTAACTCCTCTCTCCAGTACAGACCCGACGGCCTGCACTCATTTCGGAAACATAGAAATGTAAGATTTGTCAGGAGATACTTTTTCCCTGCCTGTACTGTCACCATAGACCCTACCTGCTGTCTGGCTACCCCCCACCCCACTTCCCTACCAAGATTCTCTTGTGCTTATCCCATATATGCTTGAATTCCACCACTGTTTTTGCCCCCACTGCCTCTGCTGGAAGACTGTTCCAGTCTTCCACCACTCTTTCAGTGAAGAATTAGTTCCTCAAATTTCTCCTAAATTTCTCCCCTTCCAGCTTCATTGCATGAATCCTTGTTCTCGTGTACCTTCTCCTCTGGAAAATACTTCCCTCCTGTACCTTATTCTTCCCCGTGAGGTACTTATAGGTCTCAATCATGCCCCTCCCCCCAGTCTTCCAGGGTGTACATACTGAGATCCCTCAGTCTTACCTTGTAAGTTTTATGATATAGCCCCTGTACCATTTTACTTGCCAACTTTTGGATAGCCTTTTCCATGTCGGGTCTGACCCTGAGTACTACACTAATGTTCTCCCATGCAATACGCTTGTCTAGGTGGCTATGAACCTTGATGTCTTTACTGTCCTCAGCTGTCTTATGGTTACCCTGATTGCTTTATTTTACATCCTTATTATGATCTATGCCTAAAATGTACCCTTATGTAACTATTACTGTGCTACCCAATGTATATCTTGTTTTGCTCCTGTACACCTATATTATGTCTGTGCATTTCTGCATATTGTAACCAGTGTCCTGAGCTCTCCCGGGTCGTGCCTGAAAATAGGCAGATCTGTTGCCTAGTGCACTTACCCGGTTACCAAAAGCTAATAAATAAATAAATAAATGTCGATGTCCTTCCTGAGATGTGGTCTCCAGACCTGGACACAATATTCCAAGTGGGGGTCTCACCAATGATCAATACAGTGATGACACCACCTCTCTCCTTTTGCTGGTGATACCCCTCCCTATGCACTTTAGCATCCCACTGGCCCCACCTACTGCTTTGTTGCAGTGCCTCGTCACCTTGAGGTTATCAGATATGATAATCTCAAGGTCCCTTTCCTGTTTGGTGACTGTCAATGCCTCCTCCCTCATTTATACACCACCCCAGGGTTTCTCTGCTCTAGGAGCATGATTTTGCACTTTTTCACATTAAAGTCCAGCTGCCTTACCCTCAACCACTCCTTGAGTTTTCGCAGGTCTCTACTGATTCTCTCCACTCTCCGGAGTGTCTACACTATTGCAGATTTTTGTAACATCTGCAAGGAGGCATACCTTCCCTTCTAGCTCTTCTGCAATGTTGCTTATAAAGACATTAAAGAGGACTGGTCCCATTACTGAGCACTGAGGTACTCTGCTGGTCATCCTTCCCTTATAAGAGTGAGTGCCGTTTATCACCAGCCTTTGTTGCCTGTCTACCAACCACTCCCTTACTCAGTTTACCACCTTGTGTCCCACACCAAAACTGCCAAGTTTCCATATAAGCCTCCTATGTGGTATGGTGTTGAAGGCCTTGTTGAAGTCTAAGCAGGTCACACACCACACCACCCTGATCTGTTTCTCTGGTCACCCAGCCAGAGAAATCAATCAGGTTCTTCTGACCTCCCCACCACCACCATGAATCCACCCTACCTCGGGTCTTGTAACCTGCTGGATTCAAGATACTCCACTAGCCTGTCTTTTTAAAGTGTCTTCATTAATTTCCACCACTGATGTTAGACAGAGAGACCTATAGTTGTCAGCCTCCTCCCTGCTACCAGTCTTATGAAGCGGGACTACATCTGCCCTCCAGTCCTCCAGAGCAACTTCTTCCAGACAGCTGTTGAATAGGGCTGTCAGAGATGCAGCCAGTACCTCACTGAGTTCCCTCAGCACCCTTGGGTGTACCATGTCTGGCTCTAATAGCCTTATTCATGTTCAGATTTGCAAGCCCTCTCAGGATTCATTCCTCTGTGAGGCTGTGAATGAACTTGTATCTACCTTCCACCCTTAAATTTTTCTGCTGCTTTTATGTTGTCCATCCCCCTCTCCCTCCAGTATGAAGACTGAGCAGAAGTATTTGTTCAGGATATCTGCTTTTTCCTAATCCTCCTCTGCACAGTCGACCCCTGCCCTTCTTAACCTCTCGGTCTCTCTCTCTCTCTCTGTCTTCCTCTTATCGCCTATGTATCCAAAAAAGGTCTTGCTCCTTTTAGTTACCCCATTGGCTGTCCTTTCATCTGTTTATACCTTTGCACCCCTCACCACCTTCTCTGCATCCATCTGCTTTTCCTGATACACCTCCCTATCATCTTCTGTCCATGTCTCCTTGTACCTCCTGAATGCCACCCTTGTAGACTTTACCTCCTCAGTCACCTCCTTCGACAGCAATAGTGGTCTCTTTTTCCTCCTGTTTTTGCTCACTTCTTACATGCAGAGGTTTGTTGCCCTCACTATGCCATCCCTTAATTTGGCCCACTGTTCGTCCACCCATCTGGGCAGTCCTCCCTTTCTTGTGATAACTAATGTGCTCCACCTGGTCTCCACCAGGTGGTAGGCATGCAATGGAAGCAATGCCCTCACCCCCACCCCTGAGGCCAGCCAGCCCCCAGTGGCCCTCATTTATTTCCGAATGCTGGTCACGTGCAGTAGCACTACCACTGCATGGATGGGGTAGCTCCTTTCCCTATACTCAACCCCCTGAGCTTTCCTCGCCTCCCTCAATCTCAATTAAAGTGAGTCAGTTACTCTTTGGAAAACGATGAAAACATAATATGTTGATACAGTTCAGCTTATCTTATATAGAGTTTCTGCATTTCTATTCATTTTTTCCCCAAACTCTTTTATTAAAAGTGTAGTATATTATGCGCCTGTGCAGAGAGACTCAGATACAGATGGTGTGTTCAGTGGCCATCTTTATTCTTCCCAAAGATAATGGACACGCACCACAGTCCACATAGACAAAGAAAAACCCACTGAGCATGTCAGGAACGCATACCTTAGCGTGGACTACAAATATCCATATGCATAAACTACAGCCCTAATGGCGTTCCATAGACTTCCTATATATATATATATATATATATATATATATATGTAACCCCTAGATGGCGCTATCCCAGGGGCTACTACCCCTGCCTGATTTGCCACTAACAGGTTGAGGGGCCTGGATCCAGTGGCGGGTGCCTCCACCCAGAGGTCAGGGTTTGCAATAGTTAAACTAACTTGGTCACAGCCCTCTGGGACACTGCAACCCCTTTCTTCCCACTAGTGGCCACACAATATATCAGAATTACCTTCACAGTATACACTTACCCCCAGGTCTGGTTCCGCACTGGGACCTCCTGTGAAATGAGATACAGTGCAACAATCACAGTACAGTACTTTAACATAGACAAATACCTCAGGCAGTATAACTTTGCTGAAACAAGCAGCTCTGATTTATTTAGGGGATATAACAAGGACAGGGGAAATCAGGTTAATTAGCTTATCACTCTAATAATCTACTTATGGCTCTGTGCACAGGCCTATCCCTATCAGTTACTGTCCCTGGGTACCCAAGCCCTAGTGGCTAGTCCAAACCGTGGCAGCTGGTAGGGGCCTTCACACAGAGAAGGAGAATTAAACAGTCAGCAGTACAGTAATTCCATTTGGATTTAATGTGGCAATTCAACAGGGAGCGACCCTGAATTAGTACTCACGACCTCCAAATAAGATAGGGTCCTTCAATGTCAGCAGGGCTCACTTGAGGTACACAAACCTCTTCACACATCCATATAAAAGAAAGCACTATACCAGGCAGGCTGCATCTGTATCCCGATCGCACTACTGCACAATACCCGGGAGAACACACAGCAGATTCAGTTCCTGACAGACAGAGTGCAATTTTCAGCAATTCCTCCAGTCTTCTACAGGGTGAGCCTGGTTTCTACTCTTCAGAGATCCTTTGATTCTTTTCACAGGACGGATTCAGTCCTAACAAGCTGTTACACAAGCTGCAGACCGGAACTCTGGGCCTTACACACGTTTTTTGACTAAAACTGCACACTGTAAAAGCACAGGGCTCCTTCCTTCTTCACTGCCAAAGCTCAACTGAAACTCCAACCGACAAAACTGGCACTTCCTTTGAGTTCCTCCCAGTTCTTGACTGGATTGGCTGTCACTCACAATAGACTGCTGCTGTTGGTCCAAAAGGCACTGAAGTCTAAACTACATCTCCCAGAGTCACTGCCCATACAATCCTCTCTGTGGCTGGCTCAGATTATGAGTCCAAGTTCTGATTCGTCCAAGGCACCATTTTAGAGCTAGCTTACCCCACACTGATTGGTCCAGTTCAGCAGTTCAAAACTAGAATGGGGAACTAGCAGACACAGTTCTGACTGCAAAGAAAGCAGGTTAGACAAACTGTAATTTCATTATTACTCTAAATAATTTCTGGCAAACAGTTACATCTTTCAGATAGGTTCCCTTTGCACCCTAGTGACTGCAAAAATTAAGTGAATTGGCAGCAGCTCGAGTGGTACTCAGAGAAGCACACAGTCCCCATACAACTAATTATGTCTGCAAGCAGACAGCTCTTAAAGAGACAGTACCAGAGGCTCTAAAAACACTCACTGATAAATGGCTTAAATGCCAAACACCATTCAGGCTTGGAGCATTCAAGCAAGCTCCTTGAAGTCTTTTGAACCCCATTTGCAGGGGTTACATATATATATATATATATATACACACACACATTTATATATATATATATATATATATATGTATAAACAGGTAGGAAAAATCTGTGACAATCCAATATCCTGATTGGCCAAAACATGTTACATGACTGTGCATTATTCCACAACGACCGCACACCTCCCAGCATGAGCGCATGCCTGTACTACGTTCAAGCCCCCTTCCAGTCCTCACAGCCTTCTCACCAGTAAAGAGATCACTCCACACATGGCACAGAAAGGCTGCCACACACACACACACCTAGCACAGCACTACACACACCCACATACCCCCCCCCCAGCATAGCGTAGGCAGGCTGCCACAAAGAGCCTGTCACCAACACCCATAGCAAATCAGTGCAGCTGACCCACACTGTTCTCATCAGGTGGATCCTACCATACATTTATCATGTTTTAAGCATCAACATTCTTTAGAAAACATATCTGGTTGTTCCTGCCATATTCACCATCTCTCCCATTTAAAAAAAAACTTTCACTTTCATCTGTGTCCCGTAGTGTGACTGAGTGGTGTTTATTCTGAGAATGTACGTGGTGGCAGAGTTTAAAATATGGTATCTGTTCCCTTAAAAACAAGTAGGCTTGTATTTTAAACTGAAGGTTCTGTAGTTTTTTCTCAGTGAAGACGCCAACTGTAGCAGGAGGGGAGTGAGCGAGTCACCGGCTTCAGAAGGGAAGACACAAGCGTGAGCTAGCGTTGCATAACAACGCTCACTCTTGCTTGCATTTTCCCTTCTCAAGCCACTGAGTCACTCGCTCCACTCCCGCTACAGTTGGCAGCTTCACTGAGAAGAAACTATAGAACCTTTAGTTTAAAATACAAGCCTACTTGTTTTTTAAGGAACAGATACCATATTTTAAACTGCCACCACGTACTCGTGCTTGCATCTTCCCTTCTCAAGCCACTGACTCACTCACTCCACTCCCACTACAGTCAGCGGCTTCACTGAGAAGAAACTACAGAACCTTTAGTTTAAAATATAAGCGTATTTTTTTTTAGAGAAGAGAAACCATATTTTAAACTCTGCCACCACATACATTCCCAGAATAAATACCACTTGGTCACGCTACAGGACACATGAAACTGAAAGTTTTTAAAAATTGATGAGACAGCAAAAATGGCAGGATCAACCAGATACATTAGACATAGCTATTTTCTAAGCAAACCAGGGCAGGATCAACCAGCTAGCTTCAAAACCTATCACAGTTATGGCACCATAACCAGATCACCTACTGTAAATTAAATATTTATTCCAGCAACCAGATCACCTGCTGCATATTAAATATTTGTACAGGAACTACTTTTACTCTCCCCAACATTTGTGGTAATTTTATAAGATAGATAATCCACTACAGGGTGTACAGTCGCGCTCTGATATATGCACACCTTGGGTGGTTGAACGCACTCGGCCGCATCACACTGCACACCAAGGCGTGCGTATATCAGAGCGTGACCGCATGCCCTGTAGTGGATTATTTATTACATATATATGTATGTATATACTACCATACATGTCCATGTATACACTGCACTCTTCCCCCTTAGATAGAAACTAGTGTACAATACTTCAACAGTAACATTTCTGAACTTTCAGGCCAAAGTACACTATTCAGTACCCAGAAACAAGTTCAGGGGATTATTCTGCCCCTTGGGTAGAACTTGTCACTAACTAATTAACAGTGCAAGTAAGAGTTCAGTTGCACAGAGGTACAGATTTAGTACATGACTTTAAAGGTCAAGTCTTTGTGGTGGTTTTCAGGTGCATTATGGGATATCTGTGGGCTGGAACTGCTGCTGCTGGTGAAACAGGTGCTTCATTATTATCTGGCAGTGGCCCTGGTGGAACTTCATGGGCAGGAACAAAGTCCTCTGGGTCACTGAACTCATCTGGAGTGACATCTTTTTGCTGGAACCTCAGAATGCAGCAGGTGATCCACATGTACGTGAACAAGTCGATGTCCCACGTGAGCTGCATAAGTCAAAGGTTCACGTGTTTCAATCATCACCCTAAGAATCCAAGAAATCTTGGGATGTCTACAATCCTGAACCATCACCCTCTCCCCAGGATGAAAAATGAGTACTGACTTGGCTGACTTGTTATGACCCTTTTGCTTTTGTAGTTAATGCTGTGCGACAGTATCAGCCAAGTCCAGCTTAAATAGGGACAAACGGGTATGAGGTTGATGTTTTAGGAACTCCTCCAAAACGCTAATATATGTGACTGCACCTGACCACTCCTATAAATATCCCTGCTCCTGCTGCTAACTCTTTCAAACCCGCTACGCGACAAACAGCCAGGTACAGACCTTTCTGCACCTGTTTCGGCTGGGCTTGACTGGGACCCTTCTACTTTTTTTGATCTACTCTGTATCTCATGTTTCTGAACTGTAATGTAATTCCTAGTTATCTACTAATCCTGTAATGCCACTTTATGTTTTTCTTTGGTATTCAAGTGCCTGTACTGTGCCCTGACGTTTGTATTGTACCTGATGTATGACGTGGAACCTTTGTAAATGAGTCTCTGACTCAAAGGTCTTTCTAAATATTTTCACAATAAACAACAACTGTTCTGCAGGTGTTTGCTCTGTGACCATGTGAGAACTGTTTCTGTATGCGAACAGGAAATGAACCAACCTTTGAGCTGTAGGTATTTGCTGTGAATGTAGTTCAGTCCGACAAAGTAAATGCGAGGTAGCAGGTGGGGATTTACAGCAGTTAAAAAAAATGCCTTTTTAAAAAAAGCATGTATTAGCTCGCGTAACATTTCTTGCACTCATCTGAGTCGTATTGCTTTCGTCCTTCATCACCAGTATAGTATATTATGTGCCTGGCAGGGAGACTCAGTTATAGCTTGTATATGTTCAGTGGCCATCTTTATTCTTCCCAAAGATAATGGACACACACCAGTGCACGTAGACAAAGAAAACCCCCACTGGGCATGTCAGGAACGCATACCTTAGCTAGGACTACAAATTTCCATATGCATGAACTACAGGCGTAATGGCATTCCGTTGACTTCCTCCCATGTATATCTCCATGTATACACTACCATACATATCCATGTATACACTACCATACATATCCATGTATACACTACCATATATAGCCATGTATACACTACCATATATATCCATGTATACACTACCATACATATCCATGTAAACACTACCATATATATCCATGTATATACTACCATACATATCCATGTATACACTACCATATATAGCCATGTATACACTACCATATATATATCCATGTATACACTACCATACATATCCATGTAAACACTTCCATGTATACACTACCATACATATCCATGTATACACTACCATACATATCTATGTATATACTACCTTACATATCCATGTATACACTACCATACATATCCATGTATACACTACCATTATATATCCATGTATATACTACCATACATATCCATGTGTACACTACCATACATATCCATGTATATACTACCATACATATCCATGTATACACTACCATGTATATATCCATGTATATACTACCATACATATCCATGTGTACACTACCATACATATCCATGTATATACTACCATACATATCCATGTATACACTACCATACATATCCATGTATACACTACCATGTATATATCCATGTATATACTACCATACATATCCATGTGTACACTACCATACATATCCATGTGTACACTACCACACATATCCATGTATACACTACCATACATATCCATGTATATACTACCATGTATATATCCATGTATATACTACCATACATATCCATGTGTACACTACCATACATATCCATGTATACACTACCATATATATCTATGTATACACTACCATACATATCCATGTACTGTATACACTACCATACATATCCATGTATTGTATACACTACCATACATATCCATGTATATACTACCATGTATATATCCATGTATATACTACCATACATATCCATGTGTACACTACCATACATATCCATGTATACACTACTAAACATTTTCATACTGTAACATAATAAGAACAATAAGTGCATTCTGTATACAGAAACATACTTTACTAATGCTCTAAAGTCAGCTTTTTAACCTTAGTACCATTATTCAATTTAAAAATACAAGAGATAAAATTCTTAAAATTAAAATCAAACTGTGTTTCAGCTACATTCCATTAGTTTTCTAATTTTCTTCAATGTGTATTATCATCAACCAGCCATGAAGCATTAGTTTAGGTACATTGTTTGCCCATAAGTTATTATTTGCTACAGGATTCCTCCTAAGAGTGCCATCCATGGGGACTTCAGTCCGTCCCATGTTTCCTTCTAAATGTACCATGCATTTTTTTTAATTGATAAGAAAGTTCATAAAGTCAAGCCAGATCTTTTCAGAGTCTCCGTAATGCCCCTGTGACCTATAGACCAATTTTTTTTCCATAATAGCAATTTTTGACCATACATTTCAACCACTCAGCAGCATTACTGGGGGTGTGAATGCTTTTCCAAGATCTTAAGATAATTAACTTGGCACACACAACTGCTAGATAAAGCAGTTTTCCTGCCCTGGCATTAGTTCCGGAAATTCATCTGAATCCCCCATAAGAATGGCTCTTGGTGAGAGCTGTAAATCAGGGTTAAATATGGATCACATTGTACGGATACTGTCTACCCAGTATATTGCTAAATTGGAACAGTCCCACAACATATGAGGTAATTGTGCATTACCTGCCCTGTATCACAGACATTTCCCATCAGATTTACATGCAAAGCTTTTTAGTTTCCTTGTAGTACAGTATACTTGTTGAAGGAGTGTTAAATGTTACTAGTTCAAATATGCTTTGAGTGGGGATTCTCACACCTGCCTCCCGAGTGTTATCCCACTGTTCATCGGTAATGTCACAGGGAAGACATTTTTGCCATCTGAGTTTTATTTTTGAGTTGGCTGGTCTACTGCTGTGCCCTAAAATTTCCAGTTCAATTTCAGTTTTATGCAGGGAGTCATCCATTGAGACTAGCTCATTTGCAATGGTGTTCCTGCAGATAATGCAGTTTTAGTTTTCATTAATACAGTAAGGATAAAATACAAACAGAATAGAATAGAACAGAACAGAATAGAATGAAACAGAAACAAAGTGTATTATTTATTTTATTTGGTGTTTGGTTACCAGGGAAGTGCTCTTGACACTAATATGCCTATTTTCAGTCATAACCCAGGAAAGTTCAGTTACGAGCATAATGGAGTCCAGTACGTGAGCAGTAGCTTTGAAATATAGTGCATGATCGAGGTAGCAAGGGGACACAGTACATTGTAACAAAAACAACAGGAGCATAAGATGGATTAGAAATAAGGTGCAGCAAGATGAAACAAATCTGGCAAACACTTTCTTAGCACAAATAACGTTAATTGTACATAGGGCAGCAGTGGTGGACCACCTAAAGATGAGAAGGAGGTGGAGATTAATGCCTAAATCTGGTCCCCTAGCATAAGTCAGGAGTTTGGGCCGTGAACAAAGATGTTTGCAATTTAAGATGGCTACCCAATAGATTCATAAGGTAACGTTGCAACTATATATTTAAAGCACTGAACCAGTGGTATAAGACATTTGGTTGTCAGTTGCTGGAAGAAAGTTAATACTGAGCCCTGCTCAAACAGATGTCCAACTAGGTGAATTCTGTGTTCCATCCATATTCCAAAGCCTTTCTCTTTTAAAAATTGAGTCCCTCAGACAGGTCCTATATCAGTGTCAGTGCAGTGGTGCCCCCTGCTTACTTACATAACCATGTACTTCATACCAAGCATTTAACAGGTGCTTGGTTATCTGGTTTTGCTTTGCAGGCTCATGCCGTCATTCTGAGTCAGTACCACATATGTTAGGGCTGACCTGCCTGTCCAGTTCTTTTAAATGAAGGTACTCATGTTAGTGGTGCCAGGATCAAACCAGTTTCACAAACTGACCAACAGGGCCACCTAGTAATATATTCCTAAGACTGGGACCGTTATTCCTCCCCTGTAACTCAGTGTCAGAGTTTTTGTATTTATTCTGGTAGCCCTGTTCTGCTATAGCCAGGATGTAAAAGTAGTTTTAATGTAGAGGAAACATTGTTAGGTATGTGGATTTGTAGAACCTGGAACATACATAGAAATTACGGCATAACTGCCATTTTCAAAATAAGCGTCAAATAAAAGGCTGCATAGGGAACAGAGAGTTCACGGATAAACTGTCGAAATCCACACAAGAAAAAAAATCAGGGCACTCTCCACCCATCTGAAGCAAGTACTAAACACCTTCTTGATGAGTGATAAATACTTTATTTAGTGCTGAAAAATTCACACATAAAAGTGCAGTTTGTGCAAAACAGGAACATGAAAATTAGATGACCCCTTTCAAATAATCCGCCTGTTGCGTTTCACGTTTGTATGATGCTTTTTTAAAAGGCATCTAGTGCTTGTTTCGGCAAGTGGTGAGTGCCTTGATTTTTTTCTTGTGTCCATTTTCAGAATATTAGCTCTTCTTAGGAGTGACTGAGGTAGTGTTTTCAACTGTCCAGTTAATTTTTTACATTCTGTAGCATTGGTGTATGGTTGACAGTGTATAGATTAGATAGCATGGGTGTGATATTAATCCCTAAGTATTTGAAGCCAGTTGTACTATAAACCATGTGAATGGTAGAGTGTCCCTTAGTTCCTTATTAATGAATGTGACGTATTGGCATAACTATTGATTTTCCCCAATTTATTTAATATCTAGATGCAGATCTGAATGAGTCAGTAACCTCTAGCAGTGCTGTGAGGGACTCCTCTGGTTTAGTGTCTTCACTAATAGGTCATCCGCATACATGGAGTTGACTGGGGTAGTTTCCCCTATTTGGATTCTGGGGATATGGGGATGTGCTTTAATGGCCAGCACCAATGGTTCAATCATTATTTCAGACAACAAGGGCAAGAGTGGGTGACCATGAGGGGTGCCCCTACTCAGAGGGAAGGGATCTGATATCCATCTGTTTGTATGGTTGCAGGGAGCTGTATGTAAGCCCCCCAATAATGTTGGGCTTATCATCTGGTCCCGTTTCCTCTATGGTGCCACCGATCAGAACGCCTGCTTGCCTGGTGGGTCAGCAGGCCGCACATGCGCGATTTGTGCACCAGTTTTTTGCTGCTGCGGCGGCGGTTACTGGAGTGGTCCTCCAATGCTGCAGACCGCTTTAGTCACCAGAATGGGGTCCGGACATCTAGAGGAAGAGTTAGAGGAGACCTAGTTGTTTTATTTCAAAAGTGCTGTTAGCACGAGTCTCTGGGGTTATGAAGAGTAATAAGCCTGCTCACTGCATGGGGGGAAGTTTGTTGGCAGCAACGATGGGTGGAGAAGTAACAACAAAGATTAAACCCTGCATGTGGGCAAGTGGTTGAGGGTGCTGCCACATATCTGTGGAGAAAATGTTTATCAACTCTAAGTTATGTGGCTGGAAAATGTATTTAAATGTGAGGACTTTGTGGGGACTAAACACCAGCAGCTATACTTGTGACCCATAACCCTTAAACCAGCCAGTAGGAAAGGCAGGATTCTACCAAAGGACTATGGGACTATACCAGAGATTCTTGGGACTAAAAACAAGGACATTTCTAGGCGCCAAATTCAGGGGACCAATGGGGCATCAAGGGAAATTAATGAATGTAAATTTTTTCAGACTGGCAAGTATGTGGACCAATCAGGAGCTGGAAAGAGCTCCCAAAACCTGAAAGACTTTCTGTTCAGGGAGCATTCCATTGGGACTCCTTTCTGTGGAAGGGGGCTCCAGTCCCAGCAGAGAGAAATGTTGTTTTTTTTTTAGCCTAAAGATGAATCCGCCCGAGGGCTGCCAGTTTCCTGTCTCTCGGGACCCTGAGGATTTGAAGTCTTCAGCTAAGAGAGAGCTCTGAGCCCATTTCTATCCAGCTGTAGAGAGCTGGTGATTGAGACCACAGTGGTGGCAGCACTGCAGGGAACTGTGGCCTTAGGGGCTAAGGTTTCTTCTGGAAAAAAGAAAAGTTTGAGAATTTTAAGGACTGTGCTTTTGCTCCTCGGTCTGTCGGCCATGAAGAAGGGCAAGCTACATTGAGCCTTTGTGAAGTTGTGCTAAAGTTGATTGGGGAGCTATGGCTCCGGAGAAATGTCTGCCCAATTACTGCTGTGTGAAGCAAACTTTGATTTTGCTCCAGAGAGGGAACCTGATGTTCAAGAAGAAAGGGTCTGGAGCTCATCTTTAGCTCAGAGGACCCTGCCATGGATATCACACCTGAGGGTGCTGGACTGTTGGCTCGAGATTCTACTGTTGGCCCGAAGATTCTACTACTGTCCTGTTGGCCCAAGACCCAGCCTGGAATCGGGGTCTGCATTGAACGGTTCCTGTTGGGACGACAGAGCTGTGGTTCATCTTTAGCCAAGAAGCTCCTGCTCAAGCTGCTGTTTGTCAAGTGCTCCAGTGTGATCCGAAGGCAAGGACACCTTACCCACTGGCACTGTGTCAGCTAAGTATAACTCTTCCACCAGGGGATTATGAATAGTTACTTCTGCTCCAAGTTACTTTGCCTTGTGTTATTTCTGCACCTAGGGCCCCAACCTGTGGCAATGCAGGCCTGCCACCGTAGTGGGGTACCCCAAGAAGAGATTCTGGGACAGGTCTGGTACCAGACGGGTTGGAGCGTGGGAGAAGTTACATTGTGCATTTGTAATGGTATTACTGATATAGCCACTGGTGTTGGAAAATGTTGTATAAATGCCTAACTTAACCTTATTTTCTTGCAGCCAGGTTGCCAGTCCATTTTCCTTCTTTCCTTCCCCCGAAAGTAAAACTTGTTTATGTTTATGGTAATTGCTGTCTCCATGACTGTTTTTGGGCACTGTACTCTGTTGGGGATTGCCTGAAGGGGGTGGGAGATGAAAGTATTGTTCCTGGGGAATGGGGCAAAGCCATTGTTAGGTTGCCCATGTCCTCAGGTGGAGGCACCACACGTTAAAAGTTATAGTGAGTTTCAGTCCTGTCTCTTAAAGGGAATCTGTACAATTCACTATAAAATTATAGTAATGGTTACTGTGAGGATCAAGTATTTAAACTTCTGGGTTATATTGAGAAAGTGTCTTCAGTAAGACAGAAAAATACTTTTAAAATTGTGATGAAGAGGAATCCATTTTGTGGACAAGAAAAGTGCTGTGGTAATGTCACTGCCTCACCAGCTCTAATAGTGTGCAATGAAGCAGATTAAAACAAGCTGCTCCTAAAGATAGGGATCCTGTTAAATCATGAAGAAGAGCGCTGGATACTTTTCTTACACTCTGCCAAGCATAAAATCCAGGGTATTCTTCAGAATACAATAGGATCCCTAACAGCACAGCAGAACTGTTCTCAGCTACTGCGCTGCACACTAATAACACTGGTGAGACAGTGACATCATCACAACACCCTTCCTGTTCACAAATGGATGCCTCCACATCCATATTTAAAAAGTATTTTTCAATGTTGTATTCAAGTCCTTTTCTAAATGTATCCTTTTCAAGCTATTTCTGCACAACTATGGTAACTGTTAAAATAATCATATAGGGGATCATACAGATTCCCATTAAGAACCCAGGCCAGCCCCCTCAAGTAACTGAGGGCCCCAGAGTCGGCACTCAGGACCGGCCGATGAGGCGACAGACCTGCCCTACATATATCCTTTATATATCCTTTACATGCGCCATACAAACGCCTGCACAAAACCCATTCACTCCATTGTCAACCACTGGTAGTCCCACTCAACATGATCAAATTATTTTTCCACATCAAGTCAGACAGCCACAAAATTGTCCTCCAGATGCTCCTGCCCACGCACCAGAATATGTGTCAGGGTTTTAAGACTGGCAGCCGCATTTCAGCCCCTCACAAATCCAGATTGCTTTGTGAAAACAAAACCCAGCAAAACTATTTCCATTCTAAGAACTATGATCTTGTAATAAACCTCAAAGTCAGCATTTAGGAGCAAAATATATCTGAGCACTGATCAGGTCTCTGGCTTTACTGGGCTTCAGGATGAGAAAGATCTTGGCAACTGAAAAAGATGGTGGGGGTGGGGGCTTTCTCTCTTCTGAGGACCTTATTTATTTGAAAAGTTTCACCAGGAAAGACATCATAGCTTCAAAGAGCTCGTTTCCAGAGGTGTCCTGGGGGAGGGGAGAGTGGGATACATTGTACATAGCAAGTACAGAATAACATGAATTGAAGTAAGGTAACAAAATTGCATGAGATACAGTTGAACAACAAAAGGGTATAACAAGGCAAGACAAATTTTATTTTTCAGGCGCCCAATCCCGGAGGCTTTGGACACCATACAGTAAAAGCACACTAACAATACAAGAATTTAAATTAATATAAATAAGCAATAAAATAGCAGCATACAAATATAATTAATAGACATCTACATTAAAACTGAAACTCAAAAAAAAAAGGAGCAAGGCTTCCAGGGAGGACTAATACATAAGGTCCGGGAAGGCCTGATTAAACAGGAAGGCCTTGAGGTGGGCCTTAAAAACATCAACCGAAGGGGTCTACCGAATAGGTGGAGGCAGTGAATTCTACAGGATGGGGCTGGCGACACTAAATGCTGTGTCACCGGCAGTTTTAAGCTTCATCCTGGGAATCACCAGGAGGCCCCTAGGGGAGAATTGGAGGGAGCAGACCAAGACAGCAGATGTAAGAAGGTCCGACAGATAGCCAGGACCTGGCCTTAAAGGTGAGCAAGTCCACCTTAAAGAGAATCCTCCACCTCACTGGCAGCCAATGCAGATTATGCAGAACTGGAGTAATATGACAGAATTTAGGCTGCCCAGTCAGCAGCCTGGTGGCTGCATTCTGCACTAGCTGCAGCTGGTGGAGGTTACCCCCTGTGACCCCGAGGTAGAGCGCAATACGGTAATC
The DNA here is from genome assembly GCA_016271365.2 of Neoceratodus forsteri. NCBI lineage: Eukaryota > Metazoa > Chordata > Ceratodontiformes > Ceratodontidae > Neoceratodus > Neoceratodus forsteri. The sequence continues at coordinate 448,946,400 of JADMNL010000024.1, forward strand.
AAGTCTGGACACCACGAAGGCATGCACTAATGTGAGGAGGTCCATAGATGGAACTAGGGGCTTAACCCTGGTGATATTTCTAAAATGGTAAAAGCTGATCCGGACAACGGATGACACCTGAAACTCAAATGACAATCTGCTGTCAAATGTCACGTCAAGGTTTCACATCCTGGAGGAGGCCTTCAATGGCACAGATCCCAGGAATAAACCAGTTTCGGTACCAGAGGTCATCCTGCTCTGTCTTCTGTTCAACTCCACCACCAGTACCTCCATCTTATTGGGGTTCATTCGCAACCAGCTGGAGGCCATCCAGTCATTGATCTCCACAAGGCAGCTGTTTAGTACTTCTACCACACTAGAAGCTGCAGGGGCAAAGGAAAAATACGGCTAGGTATCATCAGCATAGCAATGAAAACCCAAGCCGTATTTCCTAATGAGCTCACCCAGGGGCAGCAAGTACATGGCAAACAACATCCGTGACAAGACCGACCCTTAAGGTACTCCGCACAACAAGAGGCTAGAGCAGGATGAGGAGGAGAAATTCCCCATCACTACTCGATGCCTCCTGTTCATGAGGTATGACTCAAACCAGCAGATGACAGAGCCAGTGAGCCTGCAAAATTCCCTCAGGCGGTCAAACAACACACAATCGTCTACCATGTCAAAGGCTGAAGAGAGATCGAGGAGGATTAGAATTGTCCCCTTCCCCAATCTCTAGCCCTGAGAAGGTCATTGTGCACCTGAAGTAATGCGGTTTCTGTACTATGCCTAGCGCAGAAAGCAGACTGGAATGGCTCATAGAGATCGAAGGCCATGAGGTGCTCTTCAAGTTGCTGCGCCACAACCTGCTCAACAACTTTTCCCAGAAATGGAAGGTTGGAGACTGGACAGAGCTAACAATACTAAATATAAAGGAAATTATGCAATAAGCCAGAATGAACACAAAACATATCTGCTTACAAATATCCATCTAAAATATATATATATATATATACAGTATATCTATATGTGTGTGTGTGTGTGTATGTGAAGTACATACACAATTGCATATGTAATAAAGAAGACATTGCACACACATAAACATGTACAGCCACTTAAAACATTATTGGAGGGAGGGAGGGTAGGGGGAATTAAAAAATAAGGGAAGGAGGCAGGATATGTAAGAAAATTAGGAAGGAGAGCAAGAAAAAGGGATAAAGTATTGAAGGAAGTAAGGGGCGATGAGGATAGTGAAGGGGGAATGAAAATGTGGAAGGAGGCAGGATATGGAAGAGAAACAGAGTGGACAGCAAAAAAAAAGGATAAAGTACTGATGGAAGTAAGGGTCAGGAGAATTTTCAGGGAAGGGAAATATATTTGCGGAGAAGACAAGACAGTGAGCTAGTGGATGTGGCAAAGCAGATATCTAAGGGGAGTGAGTTCCAGAGATTAGGAAAATGATAGAAGGAAGCAGCCCTACCAGAAGAGGAATTACAGGCAGGGAGGGCTAAAGTCCTGTGGGTGGAGTTGCGGAGGGAATAGGAGATAGAAGAAGGAGTGGAAAGGAATGCATTTAGGTAGGACAGAAGGAAGCCTAGCCATAACTTAACCACCCAGTGAAGCACAATGAGCAAGGCGTCTGGTTTCGAGAGGTGGAAGTGAGAGAGCAGTGTAGAGGTTTCATTGGTGAGTACGAGGCAGACAATTAAGGGCAAAGTAGCAGAAGGAGTTGAAAAGGGTGTCCAGTCTGGCTAGGGTGGACTTAGGGGCGACACTGTAGACTGTGTTTCCAAAGTCCAAATCAGGAGAATCATCTTCTGGATGATTTCTCGATGGGCCTGAGTGGGGTACATCCACAGTGTCTGTAAAGAGCACCAAGTTTGGGATGAAGCTTTTTTTGACTAGCATCCGTGCGCCCAGAGAAGTCAAGGTTCCTATCAAGCCAGAGCCTGAGGTATTTAAAAGAGGAGACATCTTCCAATAGGGAACCATCAAGAGTGTGGAAAGTGGGGGTAGCTGTAAGCCTTGCAAGCCGTTGCCTGGTGCCAAAAGTCATAGAGACCATCTTTTTGGCGTTAAAGAACAGTTGGTTAGATTGAAACCAGTGTTGAACGTTATCAAAAGCCAGTTGAAGGCTGGACGCCACATCAGCAGGGGAGGTACCAGAGCAATACAAGACAGTATCATCCACGTACATATGGATATCTACAGTTGAGCAGGCAGTAGGTAAGTCATTCAGAAATATTGAGAAGATTATCAGGCCAAGTACCAAACCTTGAGGGACACCAGTGTTATTGGGGGGGATGGAATTACCAACCCTTATGGATTGGGATCTACCTATGAGGTAGGACCTGAACCAGCTAATAGCGGACTCATAGAGACCAGTTGCAGCCAGCTTGAAGAGAAGTAGGGTGTGGGCAACAGTGTCAAAGGCTTTGGCCAGATCAACAAATATAGTAGAGGTGATGTGGCCCTGATCCATTCCAGGGAGAATGGAGTCAACGAGCCGGAGCAGAGAGGTTGTGGTAGAGCGTGACTTGCAAAAACCATACTGGAAAGGGGTGAAGAAGGAGGAAGAATCAAGGAATGGAGAAAGTTGAGCCAGTATCAGGTGATCTTGGAGTTTTGCAAGAATTGGGAGTAGGGATATCGGTCGGTAATTACCTGGATTAGAAGAATCACCACCCTTAGGAAGAGGGTCAACAGTGGCAAGCTTCCAAATGGCAGGGACAGTACCCAGTGAAAAGGAGAGGTTCAGAAGGTAAGTAAGTAGAAGAGCAATGGCATGGGCAGAGCAGTGCAGAAGCTTGGGGTCTAGCCCATCAGGGCTTTTGCCTTTATGGAGGTTAAGGGCTAGCAGGGCCTGCAGGGTGTCATCAGTGGATACCGCTGAGAAGAAGAAACAGAGAGGAGGGGAGGGGAAGGAGAAGGAGTGGAAGGAGCTGACAGGGTAGTGATTGAGTCGGTAGTGAAGCAAGAAGGGTAGAAGCACAGGTGGTAAAGAAGGTGTTGAATTCCATAGCTACAGAAGTATGGTCAGAGATAGTGGTATCACCCGTCTTTAGGACAGGGGAGGGAATTGGGCAAGAGGGGAGAAAAGGGCATTAACTACCTTCCAGAATTTGGAGGGGTTATTAAGGTTCTCCTAGAAGGTTGAGTATTCTGACTTGGCAAGTCTGATGGTTCAAGTGCATGCATTCCAGAGAGAGAGTGATATTTTAGCAGATCGACAAGAATACGTGAGGCCTTGTAAGTCTGCCAAGCGTGTTCATGAGCACGCTGACAGGCCAGAAGTTTGGCTGATACCCATGGGAGGTGAGAACCTCGGACTCTGTTTTATCTTATTGGAGCGTGCTGATCCCAGACATACAAGAACTAGGTTTTAAAATAGGCCGAAGCTGAGTCAATAGAGGAGTCATTTGCAGTTGGAGCCCAGTCAATACCAAGTTCCTCGTTGGGGGGGTGACCTAAAAGAGCAAAGGTGGAGGATATCTGGTGGTGTTTTGGGGGGATGGATTTTGCACACACAGTAGACCATGTGGTAGTCACTACGTGCATCTGGCAGGATTCCTGATGTGACCCCGCCTGCTTCTATGCTACCTTTATTGATATCTTAGCACCCTTCCTTATCAGTCTTTTTAACCATCTTCGTTCTTCCAGACTCGCTGACACCTCGTTCACACAAGCTTGGATTACTTTAATTCTCAAACCAGGTAAACTGGAACTTCTCCCTGGAAGCTATTGTTCCATATCTTTATTGTATTCCAACATCAAAATCCTGGCCAAGGTTTTAGCGAATCACCTGCTGTTGACCTGGGAGGATCTTATCAGCCCGACCCAAGTGGGTTTCATGGCCGGATGGTCGTCATCTGACCATCTTCATAAGGTTCTATATCTAATTTCTGCGTCTAGGGAGGGCAGGGCCCCAGCAGTCCTGCTCTCCCTGGATGCGGAGAAGGCCTTTGATTGGGTGTCTTGGCCATTTTTGTTTGCTACTGTCCATCATTTTGGCTTCCCCTCCTCTTTTTGTGACTGGCTAAAGGTCTTTTATCATCACCCCTCAGCCACAATCTGGTGTAATGGCGTACTTTCATCCTCTTTCTCTCAACTGCGCCGAACATGGCAAGGTTGCCCGATTCAGCTTAACTTGGATGTTACGGGTATCCCGGTGGGAGGGGAAGGCTACAAAATCTCTGCATATGTGGATGATCTCCTTCTGCACATCATGGATCCACAAAGATCTATTCTTGCTGCCCTGCACGAAATTAATAGGTTTTTCCAGGTTGCAGGATGCAAGCTAAATCTAGATAAATCCAAGACCATGCTGTTAAATACCTCTGTAAACAGTGGATATTCAACCATGCCTCACCTGGGAACCTAAGACCATCACATATTGAGAGATCAAAATCTTCAGGTCCATCTCTGAACTGGTTAAGCTCAATCTTTCCCCTGTCTGCTGAGATATTAAACTGGACCTGCAGAGATGGAGCTCTCTTCCCCTTTCTCTATGGGGTCATGCGAATATACTAAAAATGAATGTCCTACCTAGGATCTTACATCCTCTAGGGATGGTTGGTCCGTACCTTCCTAAAGGAGGCAGTATAGCGCAGTGGTCTAAGGCTCTGGGCTGCAAATTTGGTGACATCCAGCAGACCAGACCTGGGTTTGAATCCCACAGCTTCCACTTGCATACTGTGTGACCCTGAGCAAGTCACTTAACCTCCTTGTGCTCCCAGGTCGCTCCTGTAAAAAAGCTTTCAGCTTAGTGTGCTATACCTGGTTAAACAACTAAAAAAAAATAAAAAACTTGGTTCATGTGTCTGCAGCATGACCTTTCTGATTTTCTCTGGAGTGGGAAAGCTGTCTGGAGGAGCTACTAACAGGTCACTATCTGGAAAGAGCTAGGGGGCTTGTATGCACTCAACTTCTTTTTATACTGTTGCACCATACACGGTAGTAAATTATTCCAATGGGGGCTCAGCCCTTCACACACACCCAGATCATTCCTACTACCCCTTATGGTTATCTCTAGAGCAGTAGCTCTACGGGCTACATGGTCCGTCGATGCATAGTTTATTATATATTAAACCGTTTGAACTTCCAGACCACTTTGGGCCTCCCTATGTTCTGGTCTCTCCGTCAGATCTATTCCCTTCTCAGATTCGATCCCTATAAAGACCTATCACAACTGCTTATGGGCAACCCACATTTCCGTACAGCGAGTCATCCTGTACCCTCTACCTCCTGCTCACAGTTTCAACAGGCCTCGGTGGCTCCCTTACTTCTTGACGGCAGGCTCCTCCCACTGGTGCCCTGCAAGATCATTTCTGTATTCCAACTTTCCATCTGTTCCAGTACTTCCAACTGGTCAGAGCACTTTCATCCTTTTTGGGGCCCCTACCATGGCATGGGGACACTAATACCCTGTTGCAAACCTTTATTGATACCATGACTCATCCCCACTATGTCTCTAAATTGTATGCTTTATTCCAGCAGTGGGACCTGAAAAGCCATAAGGGCCTTTTTACTATTGGCATCACGAGCTGGGACTTGATCTGGATGTGGAAGCATGGCAGCGGTTCTGGAGATGTCTATTCAGATACATTAAGCAAGATCGTCATTGTTTCTCGCAATTTTGGATTTTGCATAATCTATACTTTACCCCTTCCAGACTATATAGGATGGGTAGAAACATGTCCCCTACATGTACCCAGTGTGGCCTGTCTGAAGGGATCCTCAAACACACCCTATGGGACTGCTCATCGGTAGTTCCTCCTAGGTTTGGATTCCTGTTTCACCCCGCAAATATGTTTAGTGGATCATTTCCCAGGAGATATGATGGGACGTCACAAGGGTTTTATGTCTCTGCTCTTGAGTGTTGCCAAATGAATTATTGTTTGGCACTGGCTAGATAGCTCTACCCCCTCCCTCAGAGAATGGCACTCGGAAGTGCTTCAGGTTCTTGAAACAGAGAAACACATCACCCGCAGACAGGCGTGCAAGGAGGGCTTCCGAAGAAAATGGGGTCCCCTTATAGCTCTCCTCCCAATCATTCAAGTTTCCTAGAGGAAGCTAGCCAAAGGCAGAAGGGTGGACTACTTTTTCTTTCTGTTGGTCAGGACATGCTAGTGGTCTTCTGCTCTTCTTTTTCCCCTGGTTTCTGTCCCTGACATCTTCTTTCCCTCTTTTGATTATTGGGGTTTGCCTTTGTGGGTTTTATTGCTCCATATTGTGCTTTGGGAGGGGGGATTAGGGGAGGTTGGGAGGTCTCTTTCGGCGGGGGTGGCTGGTTGGCCTTTACTGATTACTTTGCACTGATCTAAGCAACTGTTGTGGGTACTTGTCTCAGATTTGCTGTCATCTGTATGGTATTAGTCAGGGATTGATGTTCTGCATGTCTGTATGTTTGATGTTTGCTGTTTGTTAAATTTAATAAAGTATATTAAATTAAAAAAAAGGATTCCTGATGTGACTACCTGATGGGGTGAGAAGATAGCACCCAGTCAATTAGGGAGTGCTTACCTGATTTGTGGTTTAACCAGATAGGGTCAGAGATCAACTGAGAGAGATTCAGGGAGGAGATGTGGTTACGGAGTTTGGATTAAGTGCCAAAAGCCAATTTATATTGAGATCTCCAAGGATGAGGAGTTCACCAGACAAAGAGTGGATAGTGAGATTAGTGATGTCTGAAATGGAGGAAGAAGGGATGCTAGGGCAGCAGTAGATACCCCTATAAAGATAGGAAGGGAGCTGGGGAAGGAAAGTCTTAGAAGCAGCAGCAGCTTGTAGGCAGATAGGGAGGAAATTTCTTTTTTATTTAGTTTTTGTTGACCGGGTAAGTGAACTAGATAAATCCTGCCTAGTTTCAGGCATGACCCAGGGGAAGGGGATACAGATGAATGCCAACTGACCATTGAACCAGATTAAGCTGTTGGTGGTATTTCTAGTGAATGAGGGAAATTTGGCAAGGACATCTGGGAAATTCCTGTACTCATCGTCAGTAGGGGGAGCTGCTGCTATGGAGGAAGGTGTGTCGCTTGTTCATTCTGCTGGTGTACCTGTGGGTGTGCAGGTCTCCCAACCCACGAGTCCAGCTCAGGAGACCTTTGCTGTGTCTGAAATTGTTCAGGAAATGGAAAACGATTATTGGATATTACAGTGGATTTAGCTAATCCACTGACTGGTCTTTTAGCCTTGGATGAAGCCTGGCTGTCCAATATTTTAAAAGAAAATGCTTCGATATGATGATTTGGGTTAGCAATTGTCTTTCCACATTACTGCTTTGGAAATTACTGCAGTACAGGATGAATCTCTGAATCATGAGGACTTGCGAGCGGCAGCGTGGTTTCTGCAAGGCCTGCCTAACCCTGATGTGGTGAATACTGCCCCAGCTGAAAGTCTTGAGAAGCTATCCAGTGATGTTGGCTCATCAAAGGAATTCCACTCGCCTGAGTCAGAGTGGGTGGAGCAGACTATGACAGCTACTGTGCGGCCTAACCTGCAGTTTGAAACACCACTGAACTGCACAGAGGCGGCTGAAACTGTGAGTAACCTCTCCTCCTTAAATCAAGTAACAGATTGTGCAGCTTTACCTAAACTTGGATTGCGCAAGGGTCGGCACAGTGAGTTAACTCCTCCTGCTTAAAGTAAAAATTCACTGACTTCATTAGAGCGCTCGCTAATGAGTGCGGGTTGGAAAAGAGGTGAAGCAGGTATTTGGGTTCCTGATCCTTCTCACAGGCTAATACCAGGACAACCCCAGGACGATGAACTTTCTGCTCTTTCTAAGTCTATGACTGATGATGTGACTGGTGTGCAGCATGCAGCCTGTTCTGATGATCTAAATGTGAACAATGTCTTTGCTATGCCTTCCTTCTCTGTGTCAGCGTCATCGGACTCTGAATGCTCTGAGCCTCCTACTATAGGGTGGGGTGACAAGCCAGCTTTTAATCATGATCTGCCTCACCAAAACTTCTTTGAACAATCTAAGAATTCTTGGGAACAGTTTCATATAAAGGACCCATTTTCTGCCCCCATTACAATGGTGAAACGCTGTTCGTATTGAATATTTAGGAGGTTTAGAATTGGCCCCAGATTGATTATATGTTGGTAAAACCTTGTTAAAAATGTCTTTAGGATTTATTTCAAATGAGATACATGCTTTAATTCATGTTTCAGGGTCAAAGGTATATGATATAAGTTTCAATACACCGCAAGGGTTGGATCGTTTTTGGTCCAAATATGATGCTTTAAAATTTACTGAGATTATGATTCCTTTCCGTGTCCTCCCCTTGACTAAACCATCTCTTAAAAATGTTACAATTCTTTTTAGGAATTAATCAGTATCGGTGCATGATATTACATATTGGTTAGAGAAAAAATGTGATGTGATTGATTCTCCTCTACCAATATTTGATACAGAACACTTGTGGAATGGGGGTTGGAAATACAAAGTGAGATAAAGGAACAATATTTGGGCCCAGTTCATTTACCAAACAGTGTGTTTTTAGGGAATGAAAGGGGTCATTGTTTTTATCCCGGGCAACCACGGACTTGTTTTAAATGTGGGGCTTCAACTCAACTGGGTTCTGCATGTGATAGGTTGAAATATAATCTTTGCCTGTCCTTTGGCCATCATAGTTCTGACTGTAAGGAGGAGATGAGGTGTAATTTGTGTGCAGACACTGGCCACACCCGTACGGATCGTGTTAGTCAGGATTCTACAATAAGGGAAGCTCAAAACAAAGAGTATGGCTCAACAAGGGGCCTCTAAACATCAGCCACATCCAGACCCCACTAGGCCCACTGCCCCTCCCCCCGATGATATTGAGGTGGATGTTGTGGTGGATAACATTGTTTCTGAGACAGTTGCTGCTCCTCCAATTACTGTTGTTCAGCCAGAAGATACTGGGATGGAGAAGGAGGGAGGTGGGACAGTTACTGAAATACCCCCCCTTTGTTGAAAGTGTGGCAAAGAAACAAGGCATTCCGCAGTCTAGGCCTCAGTCTAAGGTTGCTAAAGCCAATATTCCTGAAGATGAGGATTTGCTATCACAGAACCATTTTGAGGCCCTATCCAGTGGTAAGCCAGAATCAGAGAAAGGAGGTGACTCTGAAGCCTCTTCCTTGACACCTCATACTTCAGAATCCGAAAGAGATATGCTAGTTCAGGATTTTGAAAAAGATAGAAGGAAGAAAATTGGTGTCAGAGTTCGAAGGAGTTCTAGATTAAAGAAACCACCCTGAGTCAGCCCTCAGTTCCCCTTTTTAGCCAATCCCATTCACTGCTTAGCATTGCTACAGTGAATGTCAATAGTATTAAAAATGCAAAGCGGAGACTAAGCGGCAGCGGCTAGGTGGGACGGCAAAGTGGAGCGAGGAGTCCGACCGGAGTGTGGCAGGCTCTGTGGCTGGACTGTTCTATCCTTTGTTTGCTGTGAATCATAGTCCATCTGATTTATGAAGACATTGCTGCTGCCAGTGAGTGAACAACAATGTTACAGGTCTGTCTACATTCCCCCCTTTCTCCCAATTGTGTGATTGAGTTTTTCTGCTCATTCTGAAGTTGGTGTGTCTATATGCTGAACTGCTTGTGGACTGTACTGTGAGATGCAATATCTTTTTGGAACTGTGTCTAGTGCCTGCACCTAAAAGAAACTGCTGCATTTAGCTTAATATCATCAGAGCGCGGCAGTGCAAAGAACAAACTTGGTTACTAGGCAACAGTACACTGCCTTTAGCCGCTTGCTGCTTTATTTGTTACACCTGAAATTGATTTGCAGTTTCAACTCCACATTATTCCCGCTGGTGGCAGCTTCGGGAGGTGGAGGAGGGGCTACTTCAATACTTAAATGTCCACACTTCCATCCAGCGGCAGCATCTAAGTGGGCTGGCAAAGTGGAGTGAGGAGTCTGACCGGAGTCAGACCGTGGACCGACTGGGCCACAGAATACTACAGATTTGTTATTTGTGACATTTATGTTTGGTATTGTATTGTAGTGTTACCATGGCTAACAGAGGGATTTTACTGAGTGCAGTGTATATATTTTGTGTGATATGCACTGATGGTATATTTCATCAAATAACAAAAAATGATTTTAGAATTCAGGAAGATAAACAGGAAACTGTACTTGGGAATCAACAATTTGAGTTTGCATTTAATTGTAGCATGATGTTTGGGGTCAATGGTAAACATATGAGCTATAATTTGGGGTATACTATCAGCAACCAGAAAGCAAAAACATATGTTGTCTGTACTTATGTAAAGATCTGGTCTCATTGTTTACTTTTGTTAATTCGATCGGTTATGTTGAAACAAACCCTGGCCCTTTTGCAAACGACATGGCTGAGTGTGATTATTTTATGCAGTTTTCCCAAGGTTTCAAAATTATGTACTTTAATGCCCAAAGTCTACTGTCTAAATTCCATGAGGTTGAATCGTGGATTAGTATATATAACCCAGACGTTGTAGTACTGAGTGAAACTTGGTAAAATTCTACTGTTCTAAATTCTGAAATATGTATTTCTGCTTATAAAGTATTCAGAAAAGACCATACTAGTGGGGGGGTATGTTTTTTGTCAAGGATAATTTAGTGGTAAATGAGTATTGTATTTTAACTGACACTTCAGATTATTGTGAACACATTAGCATTCAGCTGATAATGGGTTCTATTAAGAAATTAACAATTTGTTGTGTGTATCTTCCACCCAATGGTAGTAAATTTGGCTTCTAGGAATTTGTAGGTAAATTGGATAATAGGGGTTTTGGAGAGCTTATAATATTAGGGCACTTTAATTTAAATTGGATTGGCCCTGAGACTTCTAAATTAAATACTGTTTTGTTCCATTCTGGCTTACAACAGTTTGTTACTTTGCCTACTTGACATAATAACAAAACTATTAATCACACATTGTTGGATTGGATATTATCTAATAAGCCCATTTATATGATGAAGTGTGGCTTGATTTCTGATGCCTTAAGTGATCATCATCCTATGTTTTGTGTATGGAACCATGGTGGATCAAAGAAACCTAAGCCAATTATAAAGACTTCAAAATCTTTTACTAGTTTTGATTTGCATACAGTTTACTTACAATCGGGTAATGTAGATTGGTCATATTTACATTCCATTCCTGATGTTAATTTTGCTTTAGATTTTTTTATTACTGAGTTTACATGTGTTTTGGATCAGTTTGCTCCTTTTGTTAAAAGAAGGGTTTGAGGGAAGAACTGTGGGTGGTTAACACCTTCTTTGATTAAACTTATGAGACAACGGGATAAGGCTTGGAAAATATACAAAAGTAGAAATTCTGTGTCTAGTTATCACATCTATAAGGCCCTACGGAATCAATGTAAGGCTCAGATAAAGAAATCTAAAATATAATTTATTCAACAAAAACAATTTGCAGGTCTGTCTAATGCTATAACTTTTTGGAATGCAATTAATACTCTGATGAAACCTAATGTTGATCAATTGAGTTCAATGAAACTGAATGGTGATCTGTTGACTTGTCCTATAAAAATAGCTAAAGAGTTTAATGCAAGATTTACTGCTCCGGTTAATTCCTGTAGTAACCAGTCTGATGTGATTCATCAAGGATCTATTGATGTTTCTACTGATAATCGTAAATTCTATCTAAGGATTACTACTCCTAAAGAGGTTGAGAAGTTATTACGACAAATTAAAAGGGATAGTTCAGCAGGCTCTGATGGTTTATGTCCTCGCTTATTGATAGATGCTGCTGCAGTTCTAGCATACCCAATTAGTATTATCTTTAACTTGTCTTTCTTAACAGGTACTGTACCTGATATTTGAAAACATTACTTGGTGACTCCCATTTTTAAATGTGGTTCACATCAGGAGTTTGGTAATTATAGACCGATTTCAATCTTATCTGTCCTGGCTAAAGTCCAAGAGAAGATAGTTTACAATCAATTGGTTGAATATCTGGATGCCTTGGGTTTGTTGTCTCAGAACCAGCATGGCTTTTGTAAAGGTAGAAGCACTGAGACTGCCTTGGTCGAGTTCATGAACACGGTACTGGATGGTATGGATAAAGGTTGTCTGACTGGTGCCATGTTCGTGGACTTGACCAAGGCATTAGATTCTGTAGACCATCAATTTTTAATTTCTAGACTATGGTCTTTGGGAGCAGGATAGTCTTTTTTGGTTTGGATAGGGGATTATCTAAGTGGTCGGTTTCAAAGGGTTAAATATGGAGGTGTCATTTCTGAATCTGCAATGGTAAAGTGTGGGGAAGCTCCATACTAGGACCACTTTTGTTTTCTTTGTTTTTTGATCAGCAAGTGAAAGTAATTAACAATGCTTTTTTAACTCTTTATGCAGATGACGCAGTAATATATATGCAGGGCTCTTCTGTTGGTGATCTAAGTGATTCCCTAACAAAAGAAATGTTCAGTTTTCAATTGACCCTTATTTCTAGTAGGATGGTTTTAAATAAACCAAAAACAAAGGTGGTGATTTTTGTAACCACGACGAGATTAAGAACTGTGGGCCAGTGTCTACAGGTCAAACCTCTTGATGGATCATTGTTTGATCAAGTGGATGCATTTCAGTATCTTGGGGTCTTATCAGATTCTAATTTAAGTTACGAACCTCATTTTATGAGGGTAACTTCGAGAATTCACTGTAGAATGGCCCCTTTATACAGAATTCATTCATTTCTTATTATGGAGTCTAGGTTAGCTATTTCCAATCATTGTTTAACTCCTATTGTAAATCATGCTGCCATTGTAACTGATACTGCTTCTACGACAATAATTTCTAGGAAATCTACTTTACTTCAATTGATTGGTAAATTTGCTTTAAATTATCCTAAATTGTCTCATCATTGTGAAACTTTGAAAGAGATAGGTTGGCTTCCAGTTTCATTGAACTTTCATTACTATGTAGTTAAATTTACACATAGAGTTATTAATTCTGGAGTCCCACAAAAATTGTTTAATCTGTTGAGGCCGTATAATGAGGGCTACTTTTCCAGACATAGGACAGATGGTTTGGTTCTCAAAATACCATTTATGAGAACTAAATGTGGACAGAGAGCCTTTGCTTATATTGTTCCATCTATCTGGAACGAAATTCCTTGTGATATAAGACAGTTGTGTTCTGTGAAAGTGTTTGCAGATGAATTAAGGATGTTTTTTGAATTACAATTTAATTGTAAATGTTTTTATGATTATTTTCTTTTGTAACAAAGACATTTTTGGTCTGCTATATTTGTATTGTATATGTACGTCTTTTGTATTGTATATGTATGTTTTTATGTGGGTCGCACCTGTAAAAGGAACTAGTTTTCCAGTGTGCTTACCCATTAAGTGAATAAATAAACAAACCATGGCCATTCTGAAAAACTTAAATTGTGACATCTGTTTACTACAGGACACCTGGCTAAATACTGATTTCCTGGTTAGGGCAACCCAGAAACTCTGGTGTTGGGGTCCTTCTTTTGGGACTGAAGTTTGTGATGGGGTAGGTGTTTTGTTCTGAGGTGATGGGTTTAAAATTTCCAAAATGGTAGAAATTTTTTTAGAGAGAGCCTTGCTTTTGGATTATTTTTTATAAAGAGAAAAGCTGGAGACTGATAAATATTTATGCACCTCTTAGGGAAAAAGATAGAATTGATCTTTTTAACAAAATAAAACCTTACTTGTTTACCACTAAACATATTCTGTGGGCAGGAGATTTTACTTGTGTGATTGAAAGACAGGATAGGGGTGGCTCTACCAATAAATTATTTTGCGACACAAATTGTTTGAGGAGTATATTAGGACAGTGTAATTTGCAAGATTCATTTCACCAGTTACATCCCCAGGGTGGGTCTATATACAGTATCATAGAGGAGTTTTGTCCACCAGAATTGATTTTTTGTTTATGCAGAAAAAGTCTCACGTACAGACAGCAGATACAATTCCATTAGAAACTTCTGACCATATGATACTTTATGCAGTTTTGGGAGTGGTATTAGGTCCCAAGGTAGGTTGCCATTATTGAAAATTGAATACGGCCTTACTGAAAGAAAACAAGGTGGTTATAGCTGTTACTGACCTTTTAATGCTAGGATATCGGGGGCAGTACTTTATGGGGATATCAGTTTTTGGTGGGAAGACACTAAACGAAAATTGCGAGTTTTGTTTCAGACTTACTCAACTCAGTATCATATTTCACAGTATCATACATACTTCAAATTATGTTTGCAGTTGTTTAAGCTGTATACTATAATAAATACACAACATATTTCATAGACAGCTCAAGTTGTGAATTTAAAAAATGAAATGGTGCAAATACAATATTCCAGGGCAAAAGCTATGTTAAATGAGCATAGAATTTGTTCCCCTGGTAAAACTAGTTTTGGTGATTTTTTTTTTTTATATTCTCTTTTTACACCCCCTTCTCACCCCGGTACTTCCTCATGTTCAAGAGTCTCCTATGGCCTTGTACATTCCTGCTCGTCTGTCAGCTTCGGGTGCAGTCATCCACCATGCTGCCTTGGTTTGACCCCCAGGCGGGTACAAGGCAGGGCTCCCCCTTCCTCTGCCCCACGCGTCTGTGTTTCATCAGGGATCCATCTCTCTTGCTGGCAGGGGCCCTGGGATCGGAGCCTGAAGCTCTGTCTACAGGGAGCACCGGGGGTATTTTCCTACTGTTTCACCCATCCCATAGGGTATCTGCATGCAAGGAGAGCCTAGGAACGATGCACATCACAACGTGCTAACGCTTCAGCTAGCGGCAGACGTCCTCCCTCCCTGCTACATGTGGTCTTCGCTGCACCTCCACCCGTGGTCACCCAGGTGGCGGTATTCGCAGCGGCCCACATCCTCACTCCCACCTGAGTGAGGAGAGCAGCCTCTGGGTGCTCAATCCTCCTCCCCAGCCGCCCCTCCAGCTGCCCGAGTCCGTTCCCGAACCCGGGTTGCTGGTGCTGCGAGCAGTAACCCTTCCGATGCGCCGGCGGGCTGGCTGGTGATGTTTTTAAAAGTTGTACACAAAGAGCATCAGACAGATTCATGGCAGCTGTGCAGACTGAGGAAGGAAACTTGATTTCTGATGATCCTAGTATTTTACATACAGTAACAACTTGTTTGATTAATATATATATAAGGCCCCTTTCGTTACTGATGGGAAATGAAGGACCTTCTTTCTTCTATTCAAATTCCCAAACTAAATGGAAGACTGTATTAAAGATCTCATCAAACCTCTCACTGTTCAAGAAATTGAATGTGTTATTAAACATTTAAAAAATCATACTGCTCCAGGCATAGATGGATTGCCTTCAGAATTTTATAAAATGTTTGTTGAACTATTAACAAATATTCTAATAGTTGTCTATAACTGGGTTTTAGGAAACTTATGAATTGATTTTCATTTTTGTGCTGCTGTTCAAATCTTGATTTTTAAACATGGAGACCGTACTGATTTTAAATAATTGGCGGTCCATTAGTTTATTAAATACCGACTATAAGATTTTAATGAAAATCCTTCATAACATGTTAGTTAATACAGCTTCAGTGCTTATTTCTGTGGCCCAAGCTTGTGCTGTTCCAAACAGATAATACAACATAATCTACTCTTAATACGGGAATTAGTAGAACAAGTAAAAGAAGGTGTACTGAGTGGTTATCTTATGTCCCTGGATCAGGAGAAAGCTTTTGACAAGGTATCCCATCGGTTTATTTCTAGTACCTTGGTTCATTACGGGATTCCCCTGACTTTTGTTTTATGGATTGATTTACTGTACAGTTCTGCTCGGGCAATTCCTTTAGTTAATGGGTCACTGGGTACATATGTCAATATTACACGTGGGGTTCAACAGGGCTGCCCACTTAGCCCCTTATTATATATATTTTGTTTAGATCCCTTATTACGGCACCTCCAGCAAGATTCACATATAAGGGGTATTACACCAGTAGGGGTATGTATGGGAGCTAAGGTACTTGCATATGCAGATGATGTGTGTGTTCTTATAACAGATCAGGAATCAGGGGTGAGAGCATTCAAAGTCATAGAGCAGTATTCAAGACCAACAGGGGCAAGGGTCAACAGGGGGAAGAGTGTTATATATGCCCTTAATGGTACAGTATCAAAGATGGAGTCATGGCAAGGGATAAAGGTGACAATGGGGCTTTTCATATTTTGGGGGGTCTGGTTTGGGAGGGATAATAATAGCTGTTATAACTGGAAAGCTAAATTCGATTTTGCTCAGACGAAAGTAGCAATTTGGAAAACCTGGCAACAATCAAAAAAGAAGACGTTTGCAGTGGTCAGAACCTTTCTTCGCCCCATGTTTTTATTTCTCAGTGCTATCTATCCACTACCACGAGTTTATGAGGTAACACTGCTTAATTTGGTTTTTCAGTTAATCTGGGGAAGCCGTTTAAATCCCATCAAAAAGGGCAATTTTGTACTTGCCAGTAGGGAAAGGGGTTTTGAACTTATTTGATCTAGTAGTTTTTGTTTACAGTATTTTTTTTCATACCAGTTTGATAGATCTTGCCAGACCTAATCAGGCTGTCTGGATTTTATACGCTGATCATTGGATTCGTCCAATATATCAGATATGGGAAGCACAGGGAATTCTTTCGGCCCAGGTTAAAACGAACTGTGTTTTTTTTCAACCTGCCCTTGCTAAGCTAAAAAAATGAGGGTTAAGAATGTGAATTGTGCAAATTTCCATGAGTAAATTACTTTATAATGAAATAAGTACCCAAAAAGGTATTTCTGATCTTGCCTTTAAAGATGTTGACCCCATGTATTACTCTCGTGTGTTGGAATCTTTGAAAGATAAATTAATTCCCCCAAGGATTTCGGATGTTACATGGTTATGTGTACATGGGAAATTATGTGTAAAAGGGAATGCAAAACACAGAAGCTTAGAAGAATGAATGTGCCCAAGATTAAGTTGCATTGCTCAAGAAGAGACTATGGTCCATTTTCTTATTATGTCCCTATGTACAGGAAGTCTGGAAGACAATGGCAAGTCTATGGGGGAATAAGTACTGGCAGTCTGTGACGTATGCTGAAGTTGTTGGTGGGTTTAGTTTGCAAACATTAGGAATAGACGAACGGTTGCTATGCCTGATATTTTCCTTTATTAAATTTATTTAATGGCAGATAAGATGTAAATATGTTCTGCAAAAGGTGTATCAGGATCCACAGTCAGTGATATTTGCAATTGAACATGAATTTTATAATCAATGTATGTTTGAACGTCAACATATGTCTCCCAGTGCATGGGCTCTCCGATGGAGGACTGATCCTTTTATGAAAGATAAAATAGGATGATTTATTTTCTTTTCCTTTTTAAAATGTCTTCTTTTGTTATATTTCTTGTTACAGTTCTTGTTTTTCTTTATGTATGAATTTTGTTAGTGATGATTTTGATTTATGTCTTATTACAATTGTATGTACTTGTCAGTTTCTCTAAATAGAATTTTCCCCTACTCTTTTTCGATAAGTTCCATGGGATCTTTAACATCCACCTGAACTACCACCAATCCAGGCAGATGGGACCTTGGTTTAACGTCTCATCTGAAAGACGGCACCTCAGAAGTGCAGCACCCCTCTCATGCTGCACTACAGTGTCAGTACTGGGATATTAACCCAAGTGCCAGATGTGGGAACTGAACCCACAGCCCTCTGATCTCCTGGCCTCAGAGGTGAGTGTGAAATAGAGAGGCAGAGGGAATATTGGATGGATGATGTGATGTTTATGGCTTTATGAGCTTGTGGAGGGTTCTTGAAGGGCTCCTGTTAATTTTCTCTATAGTCTTATTGGTAGACTGTCAGATCCAGATACTTTCCCAGATGTTAGTGACTCTATGTTGATTTTATATAGGGAGAATTAGTTCTGCTTTATCTTTGTTGGCCAGGCTGGGCAGTTCAGACAAAGGTGGCAAATCCAATTCCCCAGTTACCTTTCCTGTATTACAGTTTTTTGAAACTATACTAAGAAAGCAGCATAAATTGCCTTTGGTATGTCCGTTGACATGCCACTTGGTTGTGAATGGTAGTATTGCGTCTCGGAGTGTTTTCTTTTAAGCTGCATGGCCAGTAGTTTCTTGCATTTTTGTTGCTACCTTTATAATATCTTGCTTTTTGATGGGTTAAGGCTGTTTCTGTGACCTATAAGGTCATTTCATTATACCATATGAAGCTGTATCATATTTTTATAGACTTCAGCACCATTTGTTTGTTTTTGCAATTTATCTTGTTCTTTAAGCTTTGTTTCAGTCATTGCTAATCGAGCCCCCTTGTCTTTCTTTAACCTTGCAGAAAATGCTATTACTCTGCCTCGGATAAATGCCTTGAGGGAATTCCATAATACTGTATATCCATGGGCGCCACTGAGCCTGTATTAATTATCAAGTATTCTTTTATTTTCTTTTTAAGCTTGGTAATAAAAAGATCATTCTTATTCAGGAATGGGTTCATGGGCCAACTTGCTGCATTAGTGCGTTCTTGCTCCAATACCCAGGTGACCTTCAAGGGGGGGGCCCTTGATCTGAAATAAAGTAGGGAAATATTCCACCCCTGTAATTAGGTTATGACCATCAAGACAGCTTTAGTTGGGCGATAATGTCTGGTGAATGATTTGTCTATTATGGGACCCATAACTACGTTGAAGTCCCCTCTCCAGAAAATGTGCATCTTTAACTTGGCTGAGCTGTAATAGCAGGTCTTGGGGGAGAAGTGATGTCATCAAAATTGGGCATGTATGTATATAGGATGCTCACAGGAGTACCAAACTATGTCCCAGTACCAGGCTCCACTTCCCAGATCCTGGTTTGTTTCCATAATTTGGAACCAAAAACTTCTGTGGATGAGTAAAGCCACTCCTCTGGCATTGCTGGTGTATGAGGTAGGGGCCACCTGTCCACCCCCCGTGTCTTTTTTTATAAAAAAAAGGCAAAAGAAATCCCAGTCTTTTTTATTTTATTATAAACTTTAAAAAAAACATCCTTAACAAGAACATTCAACATGACGGAGGAAACAGAGTACAAACAATGAGAAATAGTCATCAGTTACAGACTGAACCAAGACTATTTTAATGTCATATGTTCCACTGTTGTTGAGTGAGTCTCCTGCAGTTTTCCTGGATTGAGCCCCCTTATGTTCCAAGAGATTCTGTTGAGGAGTTTATTCCTGGACTGAGCCCCCTTATGTTCCAAGAGATTCTGTTGTTGAGGAGTTTATTCCTGGACTGAGCCCCCTTATGTTCCAAGACATTCTGCTGTTGAGGAGTTTATTACTGGATTGAGGCCCTTGTGTTCCAAGAGAATCTGTTCTTCCTTACTAGGTTTATTTACATGTTAGCATGATCCTTGTTCCCCTACAGTGGCTGTATTCCTACTGGAGTCACAATCCTCCGTTCGTTACTTCAGAATCATTTCCACAGCAGCAAACTGTGATGTTGCAAGCAAAGGATTATGACTTGGTCATCAAAGTTTGTTCCTGGCATCAAACTAGGTACTCTCTGGCCTAAGGACTGTGCTAATGAATCATGTGGGCAACAAGCAGCTGAAAAACGACCTCACAAACACCACCTACTGCTTATGCCTTTGTAGATTGTAATGTATACGGGTCTGCCTGCACTGCTACTTCCAAATTGTTCCAGACACTGGCTGAGCCTTTCTGTGCTATCTTTGTTCTACAACATTCTCTGCAGATGGTATTGCACACCCCTGTGATAGCTTATATCTTCAAATGATTGTTGTTTCTGTGTTACCTGTACTGACTTGGGTCACCCTTGAAAATGAGAACTTGTTAGTCAAGGGACTTCCTGTACAAAACTAACTACATGCTCAAGTAAACCCCTGAACGCACCTAACGTCTGCTGCCACACTTGAAATTGATGGACACATTGACTTCCTGGGCTCTAGCCACAAAATGTCTGTCATTAGCATAGCAAGCGGCTAATGTTACAGTTAGCAAATCTGAAGGTCGTTTTAGGAGCCTTTGGTCCCATGGCTTCACATTGACTCACACAATGGAGCATTTTGCCATGTTAGGCCAGCTTCAGCAACTGAGAGAAGTCTAGGAGGCAGAGCTCGTCTGAGCACTTACAGTAGTATCGTGAGCAAAATATTTGTGGATTTGTGCAGAGGGGATGTAAGAGAGGGGAGTCAGAGATGTGAGGAAAATAATTAAAAATGGATGTTTTACTGCCTGAGTCCACTTAGGACAATATGTCTTAGCCTCAGATGAGTCACCAGTACAATATTGGTGATGGTGGTATACCTTATTTGTTAATTTCTGTTTGTTTTTTACAGAAAGATTAGAAACAAGCAAAACTGACATGCATTGTCCTATAGATTTTCTTGTGAAAGTGATAAAACGTTTAAACTGAAGTTTTTGTGTGTAAACAGGAAAAGTAGTTTATTCAAAAATTATTTTTTTTGTGTAAAGATCAGTTTTTCATGTGTTAAGATTGCTGTTTTTTTATGTGAAAGCAGTGCTTCTTTGAAACACCCAATTTATGCAGTTTCGCAAGTACCTGACATAGGCCACATCCTTCCAGTGGAGGAGACTCGAGACCTAAAGAACAGAGGAGCTTAGGTCATAAAAAGTAATTATTGGTCAAGTATGGTGGCCTAATTTAGTGAAAAAATAACATTTAGAGGAGCTTCAGTCCCCCGAGCAACCCCTTGCCTTCCAGTCCTCACAGTAAAACCCATCAGCAAAAACAGGATTACAGGATTTGCACATGAAAAAAATGTGTCCATCCCTGAAAATGTACTCGTATAGACACTGTAAGGCGTAATAATTTCAGGTGCCTCCCCATGCCCACCCAACTGCTACAGAAGGCTTTGTTTCATCACCCAGCATTTTCTCCAGACCCAGTGTTTTGGTTTCTAAATGTTACTAAAAGGTCTGTTTGGCAGTATGTGTTACCTCCAAGGGACCAGGGTTCTTGGTTCAAGCCCCAGAGTTCCATGGAAGGAGTTGGCTAGGGGGTCTGAAGTACTGCAGAGTTAAGACTGTCATGTCCCTGGGAGAGAGTGAGAGAGCACAGACCATCCAGCATTCATCCATCACCTACTGCCCTGTCATACAGCAGCATTAGGGTCAACTGTGAAAGCAGCTGCTCACCTGTCCTGCTGGCTGGCAGAAGGTTTGTGTCTTGGGTATGAGATGTCAGGAGTGGAAGCCAGCAGGGAGGGCTACGAGTTACTCTGCTCTACAACGTGTGAATCTCCTACCCATTGGATGATTAAGGGGCAGTTAGAGAGTGCCTTACACCACACCCTGTACTGCAGAGTGTCCAGTTAGTGCATTGTGCACCCTGGGACGGTCATGTAATGTTCTGCCAGACATCTGAGATCTTGGTATTGGGTTATGACCCCGGATCTACTGCATGATGATCACTACACTGCAGGGCAAACATTGGCATACCTGTTTTTTTTGTTTCCGTGCAGCTTTTCGGGCCCCAGCTGCCACCTCATGGCCTGCATCAGATTTCTTTGGTCTCCCAGTGCTGACTGCCAACCACTGTCATGCCAGTGGGGCTCCACATGAGATAAGATCTGAAAGGACTGGCGGCATCATATATGGTGGCCCTTGCACATAGACGTTGCCCTGGTTTTCTGCCCCTTACTGTGTCCACCACACAGCACCAGGCAGCACCCATGCAGGCCATGTCCACTTATAGTATACTCTTGCAGAGAAGTAAGCTCCCTGGTCCACCACAGGGTTGCTAGTAAGCGGAACCTGGCACCCTCCTCCCGGCTGGAATTGCTGCCACGTCACAGTGCCTCCACAGTCCCCCAGGCTGCCGGTCAGCTCCTGGGTCCGCTCCCGAACTCAGGATGCCAGCAATGGGAGAGTGACACGCCACACACTGATCCATTGGCCACCCTGGTCATATCTGCTTTTATGGTCTACCCACAGATCAGCCATCAGACTAATGGCTCTTCATTTCTATCTGTTTTTGTCTTAGCAGGCTACCAAAATAGTCTGCTGGGCAATGTGCAGAAATGCCAATAGTAGCCAAGTAATGTACCTGGCTACAGAATGTTCATTCCTTCTCATCAAAGTCCATGATGGTAGTGACCAGTGGTGACAGTGAGCCACTCCAGTGCAGTCCTCCGTATGGTACAGCCCCTAACCATGGCAACAGTAGCAACGCAAGCCAGCTCAGAAGTGTAAGGTCCCTTGGAACTTTCTCATGTACATAGTATACTCCACCTTTCTCTTGGGGGAGGGGGAGGAATACCATTAATGAATGGTGCCCGGATCCTGGTGCTTCGGGTGCTGTACTGAGGACCAACTGCTATTCCAATGGCAAATCATAAGCCAGCTAGGAGCACCTGGGAAATAAACTGTGCTTTACTGCTTGACATACTGAGCTGCAGGGCTGCCACCCTGGATTTTATAACAGTAGCCAGCCTAGAGACAATGTTAGCCAAATTGGGAGGGAAGGGAGTCCTCTGCTTTGGCTAATGATAAAAAAAAAAAAAGATTTGGTTCTGTAGCAATTTCAGTGTCTTCTTGTAAGTGACATGGGGTAAGATCCTTTCCCCATTAATCACTTGCAGCATAGTATGAAAAGGTTAATTTTGTTCCGCTGCAAGGCGTGTGATAGTAGTGATTAAATGGTACACCACAATTCCGCTTCAGTCAGCAGTATGGGAAGGGGGGGCTGGTGAGGAGGGGAGCTGGGAGGGTGGAGAGAGAACAGAAATTCCATTAGCAAGATATGATGGACAGCAGGACTTGCTCAAATAATACACTCAATTAAAAATTGATTTTTCAGTCTAGTCCTGATCATAATGTACTACACTCAAACCTTTCGACAAAGAGCCCCCCTTCATGCCCCCATCCTCAAACTGTAGACAGAGTGATATAATGACATCGAAGAAAAAAAACCCAGCCATCTTTCAAAATGTTTGAAATAATTACAGTCTGCTCTGAACTTTTTTTAAAATGAAAGTGTCAGCATGGCGAATCGTATTTTTATTTACAATGTCAGTGTATTTGGGCTTGATTTGAAAGCTGTGCTATTCAATTTTCCTTGACCCAGACAGTATTTCAAACCTATCATAAAATGGTATCTATGCAGCTTCTTACAGAGGCATATATTACAGAACATTGAACCAGGCAGGGACTTGCTGGCTTGCATAAGCAACTACGATTTCCTTACAGTTGAAGCCCATTTAAAAAAAAATTCAATTTAGATTCTCTAGGGTGGATGTTTTTCTTTTCCTTTCTTTTTTTTTCTTTCTCAGACAGCCTTTTCTTATTCAGCCTGATATTTCGCTCCTCAAAAAATAAGCTTCTTCCAAGTCAGCAACCCCCCCCCCCCAAACAGATTGAACCAATAAGGCTTCTTGGAAGAATGGCTGATGGAGGTAATTATTGGAGCTCTGCCCACTCATACTATAATGGAGTGCGTCACAGAGTAAGACTGTAGCTGGCAGGGAGGGAGTTGCACTTTTAGCTCTCCTAGTAGACCTCTTTTCTGTCTAGATCCTGAGGGCTCTGGTTAATGCCTCACTCTGCTGTTGTTTAGTTATAACAGTAGAGCGAGTGTTGACATGGTTGGGTTGGTAGCTTATCTGCCTTTTTTTTAATTCTTTGGTAACTGGGTAAGGCCCATTGTGCCACAAGACCTGTTTACACGGCAGCTCAGGAGCATTGAGGAGATTAAGTGACTTGCTTAGAGTAACACACAGTATTCTGCTAGAGGTTGTGGGAACTAAACCGAGGTCTGCTGGGTGTACCAAGCTCGTTCATAGCTCATTACTCTACCCTCTAGGCTATTCTGCCAGCCCCAGGCTTTTGAAGGCCTTAGGTCCGAGTTTTGGTGTCTAGTCATACATAGCTAGAGTTTTTTTTATTATCTTAGACCAGGGTACTGTGCCTGGCTATACTAAGGGCTTTTCATTGTCTTAAGTCAGGCTTTGGTACCTGATCGTACCAAGGCATTTACAGTGTCACATGGTTCATTGTCTAGGTGTACACATTGTCTTATGACAGGTATCAGTGCCCGGTTGTACTTGTCTTTTGTCATCTTATTTATTTAACTTTTTGTACCCCAGAATGCTTTTTAAAGGCCAGAGCCTTGTATACAAAAGATCCCTGGGCACAGCAGCATGATACGTTGGTTACAATATTAGTATAAATACAACAAGGAACACAGAATCTTAAGCCAGAATCAGCGCCCAGTCTTACCCAGCATTGCCTTAGGACAAGGTTAGTCCTTTGTGATTCTCAAGCATTTTTATTGCCGTAGGCCAGGATTTAATGCCCTTTTATAGTCAAGATTGCCTTAGGCCAGGGTTTAGTGTCCTGTTGTACAAAAGCTTTTTCATTGCCTTAGGCCAGGATTTAGTGTCCTGTTGTACTCAAGTTTTTCATTGCCTTAGGCCAGGGTTTAGTGCTCTGTTGTACGCAAGTCTTTTCATTGCATTATGCCAGGGTATAGTGCCCTGTTGTACTCAAGCCTTTTCATTGCCTTAGGCCAGGGTTTAGTGCTTTGTTGTACTCAAGCCTCTTCATTGCCTTAGGCCAGGGTTTAGTGCCCTGTTGTATTCAAGCCTCTTCATTTGCCTTAGGCCAGGGTTTAGTGCCCTGTTGTATTCAAGCCTTTTCATTGCATTATGCCAGAGTATAGTGCCCTGTTGTACTCAAGTCTCTTCATTGCCTTAGGCCAGGGTTTAGTGCCCTTTTGTACTCAAGCCTTTTCATTGCCTTAGGTCAGGGTTTAGTGTCCTATTGTACTCAAGCCTTTTCATTGCCTTAGGCCAGGGTTTAGTGCCCTGTTGTACGCAAGCCTTTTCATTGCATTATGCCAGGGTACAGTGCCCTGTTGTGCTCAAGCCTCTTCATTGCCTTAGGCCAGGGTTTAGTGCCCTGCTGTACTCAAGCCTTTTGATTGCCTTTGGCCATGGTTTAGTGCCATGCTGTTCTCAGGTCTTTTCATTGCCTTAGGCCAGGGTAAAATGCCTGGTCATACTCAGCATTGCCTTGGGCCAATAATCCGTTTGTGACTGGCCTTTACAGTGTCATAAGGTTCTGTGACCAAGAGTTGATGTTGCTTTAGGACATGGTTCAGTGCCCACCTGTGCCCAGGTCTTCATATTGCCTTAGGGTTGAATTCCAAATTGTACCCAGGTATTTCTATTGCCACAAGGTTTAGTGCCTAGTGGTACCAGGCCTTTAGTTTGCCTAAGGTCAGAGTTCAGTTCCCAGTACTACTCTGCCTATCCAGTGCCTTAGGTCAGAGGTCAATGCCTGTTAGTAAATAGGCTTTCCATTGCCATAGGCCAGAGTTCAGTGCTCTGTAGTACACAGGCCTTTCCATTGCATTAGGTCACAGTTAGTACTTAGACCTTTTCATTGTCTTAGGTCAGAGTATAGTGCCCCGTAGTACTCCGGTCATTCCATTGCCAAAGGACAGAGTTCAGTACTCGGTGGTACACAAGCCTTTCCATTGCCTTAGGTCAGAGTATAGTGCCCAGTAGTACTCCGGTCATTCCATTGCCACAGGACAGAGTTCAGTACTTGGTAGTACACAAGCCTTTCCATTGCCTTAGGTCAGAGCGTAGTGCCCCGTAGTACTCCGGTCATTCCATTGCCACAGGACAGAGTTCTGTACTCAGTAGTACACAAGCCTTTCCATTGCCTTAGGTCAGTGTATAAAGCCCAGTAGGACTCCGGTCTTTCCATTGCTTTAGGCCAGAGTTCAGTACCTGGTAGTATCTGGTCTTGAGATTGCCTTATGTCAGAGTTCAGTGCCTGGTATTACTCAGGCCTTTCCATTGCCTTAGGTCAGAGTTTGGAACTTGGTGGAACTTAGGCCTATCCATTGCCTTAGGTCAGAGTTTGGTACTTGGTAGAACTTAGGCCTTTCCATTGCCTTAGGTCAGAGTTTGGTGCTTGGTAGAACTTAGGCCTATCCATTGCCGTAGACCAGAGTTCATGCCCAGCATTACTCAGGCCTTTCCATTGCCTTAGGTCAGAGTTTGGAACTTGGTGGAACTTAGGCCTTTCCATTGCCTTAGGTCAGAGTTTGGTGCTTGGTAGAACTTAGGCCTATCCATTGTCAGAGACCAGAGTTCATGCCCAGTATTACTAGGCCTTTCCATTGCCTTAGGTCAGAGTTTGGAACTTGGTGGAACTTAGGCCTTTCCGTTGCCTTAGGTCAGAGTTTGGTGCTTGGTAGAACTTAGGCCTATCCATTGCGGTAGACCACAGTTCATGCCCAGCATTACTCAGGCCTTTCCATTGCCTTAGGTCAGAGTTTGGAACTTGGTGGAACTTAGGCCTTTCCATTGCCTTAGGTCAGAGTTTGGTGCTTGGTAGGACTTAGGCCTATCCATTGCCGTAGACCAGAGTTCATGCCCAGCATTACTCAGGCGTATCCATTGCCGTAGACCAGAGTTCATGCCCAGCATTACTCAGGCCTTTCCATTGCCTTAGGTCAGAGTTTGGAACTTGGTGGAACTTAGGCCTTTCCATTACCTTAGGTCAGAGTTTGGAACTTGGTGGAACTTAGGCCTTTCCATTGCCTTAGGTCAGAGTTTGGTACTTGGTAGAACTCAGGCCTATCCATTGCCGTAGACCAGAGTTCATGCCCAGCATTACTCAGGCCTTTCTATTGCTTTAGGTTAGAGGTCAGTGCCTGGCAGTAATCTGGCCTTTCCATTGCCTTAGGTCAGGGTTCAGAACTGGGTAGTTCTAAGACTTTTCCATTTCCTTAGGTCAGGATTCAGTGTCTACGGTTATATGCAGGCCTTGTCATTTACCTTTTGTCACTGTTTTATGCTTGGTTGGTTATATCCAGTGCTGCCTTGGACCAGGGTTCAGTGCCTGGTCATAACCAGGCCTTTTCATTATTTTTTTTACTGGGGGGAGAATCTCATTGAGGTGGGCAGCTTCTTTAACTACAGTGCCCTGAGAGAGGTGAGAATACTTAAGATTCAGACACACAATAAGCATTACACAGTAGTGGTTATATACATACACGTCTCTATGTTGCCTTAGGCAAGAGTTCAGTGCCGGGTCACTCCCGTGCCACATCAATACCTTTTGTCAGGGTTCAGTGCCTGGTCGTTCTTAGTCTCTCTATTGCCACAAGATTCAGTGGCAGACTTCATTAGTCACCCAGTCAATCTGTAACAGGGCCAGGCTGAGAGACCAGCCACAAGCAGATTAACCTAATTGCCTCACATCTCACTCACACACAGCCACCACCTGCCTGCCTTGCCTTTGAGTTATAGGGTCTTTTCACAGATGGGATTAATATGTATCTTAAATCAAAGTCCAGCGTCCCCCTTTCTCCATAAAGTGCTGCTCAAAAGGGGCCTACAGTTTATTCTAACCTTTTTTTCTTTTCCTATTTTTTACTTAAGATAGGGTAGTTGTCAGATTTCAGATGAAACATGCATAAGCTTGGCACCACTTTTAAGGTAATGTATTTGCAAAGGCCCACTGTAGCCTGAATTTTTTTATTGGTCCTAGTAAGTTGAAGTAATGTGCTTTTCTCTTCTGTTACCAATATAGCCCTCAAAACTTTCTATTCTTAAATTTGTATGCAATACCCCAACTAACAAGAATCACCTGTGCCACCAATCAGGTATGCTCAGATTCTACAGAATCTGTTCCTTTTGTAGAAACAGGATTTTCAGAAATTCCAACTGGCATCTACATAAATGTGGGTGGCCCACCTATCCTTAGTTCTTTTGCTACCATTGATCAGACTTGTCATCAGGAACGTCTCTGCTCAAAGTTGTCATTTTATTCTTCTTAAAGTGATCACTTTTATAGTGATTTTCGGTGACCTGTATGCCACCAAAGGAATCATATAAACTTTTGTGGTACTGCGAGTGCAGAGAGAAAATCTACAAGGATGACACCAACAATGTGAGTGTCTGCTGCCTAGGCCTCTCTCACAATGTGAAAGTCTATGAGATTTGCCAGGGGTTCAGCTCCACTACCAGTTGACATAGGAAGGGGGTTTTGGAAATATTCCTCCTCCAGAAGACCACTGAAGCAATGGAGAAGCAGCCTCAGGATAAATCTGTGTTGCCATCTGTGTCGACCGAATCACAGTCGTCAAAGTCCCAGAAAGAATCCTTATCGGGCCAGGGAGCTGCAAACATAAGCACCAGGACAAGGCCTGCCTGGCAAAATCCAGATCGCCCCTGTGGACTACAGGTACGACCTCTACTTCAACATCATCTGCTCCAGCAGTGGCGTCTAGCACCCTCCCAACTGTCAACCAGACACCAAGGCCGGGGCTTGGCATCGGCACTGCCACGCCCATTATGGCAGTACGTTGCTGCTGATGGAGAACCAGCCTCCAGTGTTGACAACTGCAGTCGCACCTACCACCCAAAGTACTGCTGTCCACAGGCAGTACTATCATTTTTAAACATGATACGACATTTACTGCCAGGCCTACCTGCTCCAGGGGGCCCATCAGTGGGACTCCTACAACTACCCCATCGATGTCACAAGCTAATACCTTGCAGAATAGACCTCCTCTGCCGCCACCGACATCACTGGCACAGTCATTCATTCCTGTCGGTGACAGAGTTGAAGATGAATATGAATGTAATCCTTACCTCATCATGGAGGAGGAGGAGGAGGAGGAGGAAGAGGAAGACTATGCCGAGAGTCATTATGGACATAGCACCAGCTCCACAGTCTCCTCCTGTTGTGAGGACTCTGTTGTGAATACACCAAGATCACCTCCAGAGGACCCCTCATTTTTTAACATGATGCAGCAAATGCAAGCTGCCATTGGCTTCACCTTAGTGGAGCAGGACTCTACCAAAAATAATATGCTGAAGTTTCTGAAGATGCCAGAATCTCCCTCTGCTGTGGTTCCTCCTGTTTCCAGACTTGGAAAATGCCACTTATGCAGCCTGGTATAGACCAAACAATATACCAGTTGTGCCCAGGAAGACAGACAAAATGTATTCTGCCACTTCTGGAAAGCCTTTTATGCTAACCAACCTGAGACTGATTCAGTGGTGATCACAGCTACCCATAATAGGTTTAGGGCACCTATGCACCTGAGCTCCCTTCCTCCTGCTACAGAATCCAGGAGGCTGGATGTCCTAGGCAGGCATACATATGCCTCTGCCTCTTTGGGCCTATGTATTGCTAATTACCAAGCCCGTATGACAAAATATCAGAACACCCTATGGAGGAAGGCTAAGGCTGCTGCACAGGCCTCACTTGAGGGCTCTGCCCTCAAGAAGAACTTTAAAAAACATAATATTTGTGCACAAAGCAGCTTACATTTCTAATTAGCTCTATATTTCTTATCCCCATTATTTATTATTGAGGTCATATGCTTGAAAACAGGACAGCTGTTCCCTGAGGGTTCATCATTTCCATTTGTATCTTCCCAACCTGATGTCATAATACTCTGCTTACGACATCAGAGTTATTCCCATGACAACAGACTGTGATGTCACAACAGAGCATTATGATTTCAAGTACGGAATAAGCTACAGAGGCAGATGAATTCTAAAGGATTAAGATCTTGTTTTTGTGAGCATTTCTTCAGTAATAAATAAAGGAGAAGACAAATTTGTAGAAGCTATAGGAAACACAAGTTGAATTGTGTCTAAATATTATGTTTTCCAAAGTTTTCCCAAAGGCGTCAGCTGCTGTTTAATAAAAACTCTTAATTCTGGTGCTGATGTGGGCAAATATTTAATCCGCACAGCATATGATATTATAGCAGCCTCTGGCATTTCTCTCAGGTGCTACTCTTGGCTCAGAGAAGTAGGTTTTGCCACTGATGTGCAGCAAACAGTTCTCAGTGCCCCATTTAGAAGTCAGAAACTGTTTGGCCATGATGTAGAAGAAGTTTTGAAAAATCTTCAAGACTCTGAAGTCATTGAAATCCCTTTACCATACCCAGAACAGGGATAACTTTTGCCAATCTGCTATCAGAAGACACCACCAGGCCTATGGAGAGCAGGGAAGAGGCAAAGGTGTGGGGGCCTTACCAGTCCCCACCACAACCCCAGGTGCCATACTAAAGCACCTAGATGTAGTGGAGCCAGTGGCTCTGCCCCCCCCCCCAAGCTCAGCATGACTCCTTATACACCCCCCAACCACCATGACCTCCAAGGGTGGTTGTAGAGGTTGCCTGTTCCTCCACTTGGATCAGTGAAGGGTAGTGACTACAGACAAATGGTTTCTGGAGATTATAGAGAAGGGTCGTGCTCTAGAACATCTAGGTAACCCTGCAGATCAGCCGCCAGTTGTGACAACATATCCACCAGGGTACATGTCCATGTTGCTAGAGGAAGAACAGACACTGCTTCAAAAACAGGCCGTAGAACCTGTACCTCCTGAACAGAGGCACAGAGGGTTTTTACTCCAGATACTTTCTCATCCTAAAGTGGGCAGGGGATGTTTGACCTATCCTGGATCTAAGGGATCTGAAATTCTTCACAGAATACAAGAAGTTTTGGATGGCCTCTCTTCAGGTCTCCTTCCCCTGTTGCAAATGGAGGATTGGATTTGCTCATTAGATATGAAGGATGCATACCTCCATTGCAAAATCTGGAAACCTCTCATAAAATATCTGAGGTTTGTGTTTCAAGGGGAGCATCACCAGTTCAGAGTGTTGCCCTTTGGCTTATCTTTTGCACCACGAGTCTTTAGCAAATGCTTGGCAGTGGTGGCTGCAGCCCCTCGCAGGGAAGGCCTTTATGTTTTTCTTTACCTGGATGACTGGCTATTAAAAGTCCACTCCAGAGACCAGCTCCTGCAGACCTTAGCTCGAACCAGACAAATGTTCGATGCTCAACATACCAAAGTATGTACTGGCACCCTGCCAATGACAGCAGTACATAGGGGAAGTTCTGGATATAGCCCAGGGTTCTGTGTTTCTGCCTCTGGAAAGGGCAGACCACCTGACTGCCCAAGCACAATTGGTACATGACAGCAGTTATGTCTCAGCAAGGATATTTCTACATCTCTCATGACAGCAGCCATTGTTACAGTGCCACTGGCCAGGCTGCACATGCGTATCCCACAGTGGACCCTGAGAGTCCAGTAGGACCAGCTGACAAATGATCTAGAACAGATGCTTCTAGTAACATCCCTTGCACAAAGCACTCCAGTGGTGGATGGAATGCAACAACCTGCTCAAGGGCGTCCCATTCTTGATTCCTACCCCCACATCAGATCCTCACCATGGATGCTTTGGGATCAGGATGGGGAGCCCACCTGGGACTTCTACAGACACAAGGCACGTGGAACCAGGTGGAGCACGCATTGCACATAAATGTTCTGGACATTAGAGTGATCCTGTATAGACTCCAAGCCTTCCAGAACCACTAGTCCCCAGGTGCTCTGTTAAAACAGATGGACAACATCAGTGTGATGCATTACATTAACAAACAAGTGGGAGGGACTCGTTCTCACCTGCTGCAGGGAAGCAATGAGAGTTTGGTATTGGGCTCTGGAACACAGTCTAGAACTATCAGCAGTACATGTTCCAGGTGCCCAAAACATCTTGGCAGACAAACTAAACAGGTCACAGTCCAGGATGCATGAATGGGAATTGCTGATCTTGGTGGTTCACCTATTTGAAAGATGGGATCGTCCCGAGTTAGACCTTTATGTGTCCCCACTGCTGCATTTCTGCTTGGTCGCTCCAGGGCCTGGAGTTTTTTGGTGAGATGCATTGTGCCTCTCTTGGAAAGGGAGGTTTCTGGATGCTTTTCCTCCCTTCCTGCTAATTCAGAGAGTTCTACTCAAGCTGAAGATGGGGGGATAACTCTAATACTCGTTGCTCCCCATGGACTTAGCAGATATGGTATCCTCTGCTGCAGTGTTGCAGTGGAACCCACAGTACCTCTGCCCCTGTGCAAGGGTCTGCTGTCACAGGAACAGGGAACCCTAGTCTGCCTGGACTTGAAGTCCCTATATTTGCATGCATGCTCCTGAAGATATGCCATCAGCCCAGATGTTCTGGTGGCTGCTAGAAAACCATCTACCAGATACGCTTATTCTGTGAAATGGAACCAGTTTGCTTTATGAGCTGCTTCACATAATCTGGATCCATTTATCAGCCCAGTCAATCAGGTTCTAGAATATCTGCTGTGCTTATCAGATTCAGGCCTGCAATATTCCTCACTCAAAGTGCATTTGGCTGCTATATGAACTTTCCATGTGCCTGTGGATTGCAATATGGTTGCTCAGCTGGGGGTAACCCACACGCTCCTCGGAGGCATTTTATATATACCTATTTGAAATCCAGTCCCGGCTTGGGATCTGAATTTTATTTTGGAAAAGATGACTTTGACTCCTTTCGAGCCAGCTGCGACTTGTGGCTTACATTTTCTTTCTTGGAAAGCATTATTTTTATTTGCAGTCACTTTAGCGCAAAGGATTTTAGAGCTGCAGGCCGTAAAGTGTGAGCCTCCGGATTTGATTTTCTAGTAAGACAGGGTGTTTTTGCATACTAATCCTAAGTTTGTACCAAAGGTAGTGTCAGAGTTTATTTTAAATCAAACCACTATCTGTGGTGCCCCCTTTCTCGGCTTTGGATGCCATCTGTTTCTTGGGCTGCATTTGCCCAGATGGTCCCACAGAAGGCAGTACCACCCCGACAGTCCTGGCAGCCACAGGACAAGTTGACTCAGCTGAGGTTTGTGAGGCCAAAGAGGTGTCCACCTTCAACAGCATGATGGCTGGAGTAGAGATCAAGGCTTCTGGGGTTTGGTCTATTGTGATTGTCTATGTTGGGGACATATCACAGTCCCAGGTTGTTAACAGAACACAAGGCCTCGGGGTGGCAGTAGTTGCTGCAGCAGATGCTGAATGCAGTTGGGCTTCCTGATGTTGTGGTTCCTGGGAGACGGGCTCCACGGATGCAACCCTTTGTAGCATTAGCCACCCCTCTAGATTGGTTAGATGGACCCCAGGTTTATTGTTTCTGAAGATCACTGCCCCTTCATCATCACTCACCAGTTGTTTTGGCCCAGGTGGGGGCAGTGGTAATGGCACAGGCTTCTACCTTGCAGGGAGCCACTTGCTCCAGTCCTCCAAATCCGGTACTTCAGAATCACCAATGAAACAGCACCGGACACTGTTGTATTTGGTAGTGTGGTCCCGGCAGGTACTCTGCACCCCTTACATAGGTGCAGTGTTTCGACATAGGGCTCCGGTGACTGCACATGTCACAGCAGTAATGTACCTTTGGGGTAGGGGCCATGTGGGTCTCTCGATTCAGCAGTCATTCTAATATACCTAGGGGTACTTTCACATCTTTTGGGTCTCCAGTTCTGGCCATTCCGACACCCTGCAAGCAGGATGCATAGATGAGGGTCCAGCTGTTTGCTCACAATACTCTGCCTTTACAACCCTGTACTGCATTGCTTTACATGGTGTGAGTTGCCAGTCAGGACTGCTGTTGCTGTTGATTGTGTATTGTGTATTTATTATTGTATATGCAACCTTTCCATTTGTATTTATGCCTTGTATTTGTTAATTTTAACAATAAATAGGAGGAATTTACTGAAAAACAAACTGCTATTTTTCTCTGTGTGGCACGCTGGGTGTGGTGCACACTAGTCTCTTGCACTTAACCTTGTTTCCTGTTGTCCCCCGTACCAAGCTGCCACTTCACCAGACACATTATTGCCAGCCCTATCCCTTATAGCCCTGACCATTCCATGAGTAGAAAAAGTAGTCATGGACAGTCCTCCACTGCAGGCACTGTTCAGTTTCACATGTCCTTCATGCTCATGGTACAGGGATCACCCTGAGAGATTCGTTGTACTGACACACAGCAGACGTTTGAGTAGAGATCGCCGTGTCATGCAGGTGGTGACTGTCCAGCTCCAGGATTTGGGTTCCTTTCACCTCTCTTCTCACACCCAAGATGTCTGCCTGACCACACAAGCCTGTTGGGTCTCCATGCATGCTCCACCGCCCTCTTTGGATCAGCAGTCCTATCACAGACTGGGACTTGGGGTAGGTGGTAACAGTTTCTGCATACTAATGTGGTAGGGCACATTCCCGGGCATGTTTCCTGCTTATACCCAGTTGCAGCCATTCCCTTTTTGGTTACTTCACATGGCAGTGCCCCTCTCCCTCACATATGGGGCAGTCACCTCGGGCTGTGGTGGGTCTGGCAGAACCACCATACTACCCTGGGCCAGGCTGCCATCACTGGACTGGCACCCGTGGCCATAGCCCTGTGTGATCTGCATCTCTATTTTCATGTCTGCAGCTCTGCATGCACATATGTGTGTATACATCAGCTAACCGCATGTTAGCTGTGGTGCAAATCACCTTTTATGGTGGGATCAGCGGGGGTGTCTGCCTCTGGTGCTACCTCCCATGCCCTGATCCACACACCCCCAGTACACCCCCGCACATCTCTTCATCCTCACTTGGGGCTGTTGCTGAATGCCATGTGTTCTGTGTATCTCCATGGGTGCACCACGCCGCACTCACTGTTATGCTCCATTCCGGCCTATGTGGCAGTGTTCATGTATAGGGCACTATATATTTATCTGTATATCTATATCTATATATGTAGCTATATCTGTATCCATATCTTTATCAATGAGATGTGCCATGCCCCCAGCAGAGATATCTGTGATATTTCTCCCAAGTGTAGTTTGACCTTATGACATCATGAGTGATGCCAATGGTCAAAGTACTCGAGGGGCATGGCATATTTCTTTTATGAAACTCTTTTTATTTATTTGGCAAGAAGTTGTTGCTGTGTCAGTTATTTGGATGAAAATGTAGTTTTTGGATGACTGAGCAGTGGTTCGGGATGACTAAGCAGTGTTTTTTCTGGTTTGACGCACATGATGCTTTTGTGTGTTACGTCACTGCAGCAGTGTGGTAATGCGTTTGTGCATTCATAATCAGGGCTGATAGGAAGATAGGCTATGCTATGGTGCTGAGTGTCCTGTGGTCACCCAGGTGACAGTATAGCAACAGACCCTGTGTCCCTGTCTCTCCCAAAGAGGAGAGTGTCTTCTGAGATGCTCGTTCCTCCTCCTCCTCCTCCTGCCAGTCCTTGACAATCCAAGTTTGTTCACAAACCTGGGTCTGCACTGATGATTTGGCCTTAGATTCCCTTTTTCGGTGTGTGTATATATAATCATTATCATTATTGTAGTGTATGGTTAGGGCTTATTATGAACGGAAATCGATGACTCTGAAAAAGTTGTTATGGATGGTTCAAAAGTTGTTATAGATGGTTCTAAAGTTGTTATGCATGTTCTCTCATTACTGGTTCAGCTGTGGAGTGCTGTGCACTGTCTTCCACCACTCTCTCACACTGTTCTCACCTGTCCATGCTGCACTTACCACAGAGGCATTCTCACTGTGACACCGCATCCCCAATTCACTAAAACACTCTCCACAAATTAAAAAAAAAAAGGCGGAGGCTGTGTTCTCAAAAGTAATGTCACAGAGAGAACAATTAATTTCAGACCAAGAGAACAACCAGACAGTGCAAAAAACAACATCTATGTCCTGAACCTGTTGTAGGAGCGTGTGTGTACCAGCACGTGAAGCCCGAGTCAGTTTCTGCAAGCGATGTCAACAAGACTCGGCATTCACTGTGCATCAGGGAATCAAAGAAAAGAAAAAAGGAATTTCTTCCTTATTGAATGCGGGGGCACAGCAGACAAACTGAAAGCAGCAGGAATGTACACAATTTGACTGCTTTTAATGTATTTACAGCAATTTCATTGAGTAAAATCATTACAAATTCAGTATTTCTCCTCTCTTTATTCTGATATTTTAATAAAAACATATACTGTAAAAAATAAAGTATGGGTGACCAATCACAACTCGCCTTGTGTTTCCATCTCAGGGTTGAGATAAGAGCATGGACATCTCGAGCTTCACTCTCGAGGTCCATACTCTGTTATCTCAACCACTCGATGGAAACACAGGCTTGTTATGTATGGTCACATATACGTTATTCTTTATATTTAAAACTTAAGAGTCAGCCTTGGCAGAAGTTGAACATGTTATCTAGCAATTTGTTTAAATGATTTAAAGAAGGAAGGTGTTCTAACAACATGAGTACAGTTCACTATCTACACTCTGGCAGTTCTGTTGAAAAGAGCTGCATCATCAGATGTCTTCAAGCTGAGCTTCTCCAACCAGGCAGGTTGTATATCTCTGGCTCTGCCCCCTGATGTCAGATCTTGCTTCCCGCAGAAAGAGACAGGTCTGCACTTTCACAGCTGTGCAACATGGAAGGATTTCAAGTTTTCAGAGTGCTTTTTCAGTTGAATCTTTGACTGTTTCAGTCTGTATCACAATTTAAAGGTGCTCTGCTGTCATCCGGCTCTGCTTCGCAATTGCAATCGATGATGCAGGGCAAGAAAACGGGTTTTAAATTCTGCACCTGGTGTAGGGAGACAATGCTGGCCACAGATCCGCATGACATGTGCTTGTACTGCCTGGGCAATCAACTCAACATTGAGAGATGCAGTTTGTGCTAGGCCATGCTGCCAGCATCCATCAATGACTGGAATGCTCGTTTGGCCTCTGGTTGACTGAAAGACCACAAAATGGCCTCAGCTGTGGCCGAGTCAGCTGCTCAGCTTGTGGTCATGGAAGAGGATGTGGCAGTGGCTGCAGTGAGTTCCTTGTCAGGCTTGATGTTAGTCCCGACAGGGGTCAGCATCGGTTGGTCATTCCCTGAGTTCAGGGAAATGTGTCTGGCCCTCCAGACTTTCGAAGAAAGCCTTTCTCACTGTAGCAGAAAACACTAGAAATGCCATCATCAGTCATGGGATCCAGAAAGCTGACTCTCTTCCCCTCTTTTGATTCTTCCAGCTGCTTGGCCTTGATTGAGCTCCCTACGGTTGAGGGTACAGTTAAATGTACAGTTGAATACTTCACGGTAACCCCATTAGGGCTTGTTGACCTTGTCTCCAGTCAAGCAGCAGGTCAGGATTTTTCTTGTGTCTGTCAACTGGCTGTCAGAGGAGAGCAACGAGACCCTGATTCTCCCAGTCCTCATCCAGTAGGATGAGGTCCAGTTGGTGACCCAAGCTGTCTTGCCTTAGGAGCAACCTCCAGTGGTGGTCATGCCTCTGAAGCCTCTAGTGCTTAGCCTGCTGATTCAAGTGGTTTACACGAACCCTTCCGAGGATTGCCATGAATGTCAACCTTCGGGTTGACGAGTCTGATCAAGGCCCAGCTTATGCTCGATCCCCTTGACTTGATATTCCCCATCCTCCTTAGCGAAAAATGCATTGCTGTTATGAGGAGCTCCTCTGGCAACATTGTGCCACGGCTGGGAAGGGTAAGGCTCTGCTCCCTGGACCTATAATATCATGGACAACACCTGTTATTCCCATGTCAGTCCATGCTTCTCAGCAGTCCACAGTGTCTGCTTCTCAACCTCTTAGATAGGAGCCCCTTCCAGTACAGCCCTTCTAAGGGGCCCCAACCAAGAAGTCCCACTCTGTGGCCTGCTCTCAGTAGAAATCACACAAACCAAAGATACCAGGGTGGTCCATGGCGGTAGAAATCACCCAGGCTGAAGATACCACAATTGTCGATGGTGGCAAATGATTGAGAGCCATTTTCAAGGAATCCTCTGACGACTCCAAAGGTGAGCCAACTATGACCTCGACCAAGACTCATATGTTCAACCAAGAATCGGTTGCAAGTCAATGAATGTTCCCTTTCGAAATGAGAGAAAACTGTTAGCTGGCAGACACTCTCAGCTGGGTTGGAGAGACTTTGCATGTGTGATCCCTACATCAGGAGGTGGTAAGACACCTGTTCTCCCAGCGAGGCACCACTCTGATGGATCTGTTTGTCTTGTGGGAGAACAGAAAACTGAGGCTGTTAGGTGCCCACCGCCACAGTCTGGGACAATGTTTGAAGATGCCTTCATGAGGCTCTGGACCCCAGGTCTCCGTTACAACTTCTCTTCCTTCCTCTTAGTCCACAAGGTTATAGTCAAGATCTGTAAGGACATGGCATGGATGATCCTGATAGCCCCAGACAGTTCTGGTATCCAATCTCCTCAGCCTCAGCAGCAGACCTCTGTGGAAAGTACCTCTCTATCCAGATCTGATGACCAGACAACAGGGGAAGATCCTGCACCTGGACCTTCAATCCTTGCA
This sequence comes from Neoceratodus forsteri, assembly GCA_016271365.2. NCBI lineage: Eukaryota > Metazoa > Chordata > Ceratodontiformes > Ceratodontidae > Neoceratodus > Neoceratodus forsteri. The sequence goes on from JADMNL010000024.1 coordinate 448,984,498, forward strand.
CTTCTCAGCCTGGCTCTTGAGTAGCTAGAGGTCCAGGCTCTGGGTCTTTCGGAAGATGCCCTTCCATGTGTGGAGGCATGCCATAAGGAGTCAACATGTAAATGCTGTGCATTTAAGTGGAAGAGGTTCTCAAGCTGGTGCCTGGGTAAGGAGCTGGATCCCTTTTACCTGCCTCATGGCAAGCATCCTTGACTACTTATGGTTCATCTCTCAGTCAGGATTCCAAGTGAAAACCCTTAAGGTACACCTGGCAGTGTTCGCTGCATACCAGTCTTGGGATAGTATGCCGATGGTGGCCCAGGAGAAGGTGGTCAGGAGCTTTTTTAAAGGCCTGGATCACTTGTCCATTCTGGTGCGTGAACCTCCACCTCACTGAGACCTACTGCTTGTGTTGTCAGTGCTCATGGGTAAGCCATTTTAGCCAATGCACAGGTGTGCGATGTCATATTGGTCATGAAAGACTGCTTTCTCGGTGGCCATCATGTCAGCCAGAAGGATCAGAGAGCTCCAGGCATTCTTGGTGGAATCTCCTTACCTGGTCTTTGTCCCAACCCAGAGTTCCTCCCAAAGGTTGTACCTGAGTTTCACCTTAACCAGGTGATTAACTTACAGGTATACTTTACCAATCCGACCTTGGAGGCCAATCCCGGGCTTCATACTTTGGAGCTATGAAGGGTGCTTTCTTATTATAAAGAGTGCACAGCTGGAGTTCAGGTGAGGTTCGCCAGCTGTTTATGACATATGCTGAAGCCGCGTCTGGCAGATGGGTAGGAAAGTGGACAGTTGCTAGGTGGATAACTTTCTGCATTGACCTCTGCTATAGGTTGGCTGATAGGGAGTCACTCAAGGGGCTTAAGGATCATTCCACCAGGCATATTGCTTCCAGTTACATCCCCATTGTGGAAGTATGCAGGGCTGCGACCTGGCGTAAAGCATGCACCTTCATCTCCTACTGCAGCATTGACATTATGAGTCATTGGGATGCTGCTTTTAGGGTCTTTGGTCCTCCTGTTGCTGTTCACCAAATAAGGGTGTGTGCCTTTCCCCCTCCTCATGGAGGACTGATAGGAGTGTGCTAGAGTGTGGATAATGAACTGTATCCACATTGTTAGAAATATAGGTTACTTACTTGTAACCACAGTTCTACTAGTGATTACAGTTCACATACACACAGCCCACCTGACCTCCCCTGGCAAGTGGCACCCGGACCCCTTCTTCCGGTGTGCAAAAGATATGATGTCACGGGGCAGAGCTGGAGGATATTCTGCCCAGGTGGTGGGAAGAGCTTTGTTTGAAGACTTCCAATGACTCAGCTGTCTCCAGCAGAACTGCCAGAGTGTGGATGTGAACTGTATACCATCAGTAGAACTACAGTTATAGGTGAGTAACCTATATTTCCTTGCCTAGTACTGTATGTAACATTCCTTTACTGGTAGCACAGGTGATTCTTCCTAACTGAGGGATACAAATGTAAGAAAGGAAATAATCAATATATATCCTACCAGAGGTCATTAGATAAAGCTCTCCTTTTTTTCAGTTCAGCTTTATTGATCAGAATAAGTGGTGGCAGTATACATTCTCAATCATCCACTGTTGAGATAATCAGATCAGCCTTATACGTGTGCAATTTATATAACTAAAACAGTTAATATTTATACCAAAGTTTGTATACATGTAACTTATATAAATAGTTAATATTTATAACAAATTTAAAAAAAAAACAGTTAAAAACAGATATAATGAATACAATCACTAGGGCACTGAGAGGATGAGGGTCAGACTCATGTGGCATTTGGGAGAAACAGTGCATTGACCACGAGCAATGGGGGAGTAAATCTCTCCTTTTGAATAAATCAGCTTTTATGGCCTTCTGTTCTCCCATAGGCAGAGTGTGTCTTGTTTGTCAGCTGAAGTAACCAATGCAAGCCAGAGCTGCTTTAGGAGGGAAGATGGCCTTTTTTTTTTATCAGTCTCAGTGGATGGGTATGTGTTTGCGTGTGTGTGTGGGGGGGGTGAATGAAGAAAGGTAGGGATTCTTCTTGAGATGTACCAGTCTCGATCAATGACCCAGAACTGCTTGAAGGTCGGAAGGGGTAGGGGTCAGTGCTTACCGCACATTGCATGGATTTAAAAAAATAATTGAGTCTGGAGCAAAAGGTAGTGAAGTATGACCCATTTCATCTACCTTTTAAAAGGGTCAGAAATAAATGTGTAAGTGGGGGGTCAATAGCAGCCCCAAGGCCTGCCGTGGAATGAACATTGAAGAAAAAAGTGAATTGAAGTATTGCAGCTGGAAGGAGGGAGGGACCGCAGGCTAAAAGGAGAACTAGGTTTGCCGTGCCCTCCCTTAAAGGCTAAGGAACTGTGTAGCAAGGTGTGACTTTGAGAAACGTAGGAAATGCTACTTGTAACAGACCAAGGGTCCATCGTTTTTGCCTCCCCGCATCCAGGCAGCTACAGCATTCAATATATGAACTAAAGTAGCTGTAGAGATTGCTTAAAGCAGTAGTGCAACAAAAATGTTTTTCCAAAACAGCTAGTTTTAGCCACAGTTACTAAAAATATTAGCATAACTGGCAATTCTGCTTTTCTAGGTACGTCCTATGCTTGTGCATCGTAAGTTTATTTTATGTTCGATCCTGACACTTGCCTCATTTATACTGGTATTTCTAAAGCAAATGCGGTGGCCATCTCTTTTCTTGAGAAAAAAATAAAACATTTATAAAATACTCAGATTTTGGTGGAACCGGAACATTTTACCACTAAATAAAACTGGATGATGTCTGAAATTTATTACAGTGGAAAAGAAAAGGTGGGTCAAATATTTTGCATATTTTTGTTGCACTGCTGCTTGAAAGGGAAGGGTCCAGCCACCAGTAAAAAAACAAACAAAAAAAAACAGTTTGCATCTACACCAGGAGATGAGGAATCTGTGTCACATATACACCCCCTGTGATGTAACAGTGGACAGCCAAACCCAGGAAAAGGATCTCTGGGTAATTTTATTTATTTATTTATTTATTTATTAGAGTCTATTATTAGGGTTTATTAGGGTAATTGTAACAGTAAGCGGAAGCCAGACTAACAATGCGCTGCCACAGTCATGAGAGCAAATGCACTGCTGGGATGCACATGTAGAGGGTTAAGGAGCAGGTCAAGTAAAGTGCCCCCCCCCATTCAAGGCCCTGGCTTGACCACACCTACAGCAGGATTTTCAAATGAACCTGGAAAATGTCCACAGGCAGCAAAAAGGGTTCACAAAGGAGGCTTTCCCTTTTGTAACCGGAAGTTCTGCTGCATCTGCACTAGTTTCGTGGGGAGCCGTTTCACAGCTATTGCTGCGATTCATGGCAGCTTGCACAGAGATTCCGTGTGCCACCACACCAACCTGCTACGCCTGCTATTACCAGGCATCACTTTCTTCTGCACTTGTTCCTGTCATGAAATTGTCCCCAGTGTGCACAGAATGCAGAAGGGCACATGGCTGCTGACAAAGGGCTTTTATCTTTGCACTAGTGAGCTGCGCGTAGGGACTTAGTCCCTTGTCCATGTCTGGCTGTTTGAAAATCAGGCCCGGATTCATGCAATGTTCCTAAGATGATAAAATCCACTCCTAATGATGGCTGACGCTTGAGCGTCAAGCAGCAATTCGTTGTCTAGGACCACGCCCAAATCCTTCATCTGTCTAGATGGAGTAAGGGGAACACCCCCCAACATAAGGCCAGGGGGTAACCCCTCACAACGCCCTCTGCCACGATGAACTGGATGCACAACAAGTACCTCTGTCTTGTCTGGGTTAAGTTTAAGCCAGTTTTGAGTCATCCAAGCCTGGATCTCATTGAGGCAACTGTTGAATACAGAGGCTGACACCTGGATATTGGGCGCATAGGACAGGTACAACTGGGTATCCTCTGCATAGCAGTGAAAACCCAGCCCGTACCACCTGATAATGTCCCCCAGTGGCAGCATGTACACCGCAAACAACAAGGGTGACAAGACCAAACCTCGTGGTACCCCACAGCACAAAGGCTTTGGGTTAGATGAGGCTTCTCCTTCCCTGTCTCTCACGTGGTTACCCTAACTTGGTTGCTGCTCTGCAACACCAACATCACCAACCAATAACAGTTTTATAGGCAGTGGTGTTGCAAAACTCTGCAGCCAGCTTTTTAAAGGTCTCCATGCTTTGTGTGCGCAGCCTTGCAGGCCTTTTCCATGGTGATCACCTTCACCTTATGGTCACAATATGTTTTGCAGTTGTCAGCTGTGCATTGCACAAGAGGATGGCAAAGTCACAAATGTTACAAAGTGGTCACTGTGGCCACTTGGCGAAATCCCCTTGCAATTGAGAATAGGGCCACCTATATCTAAGTTCCAAGGCAGACATACAGTATCCCTGAAACTGCAACTCACAGAAAGCACTTTCTTTTGCTTGGGATGGAACTGATAGTGTTACATTTGTGTGACCAGCATCAGAAATCAATGAATGAGGAAATGAAAATGTTGCGTGATTCTGAATATTAGAGCTGTTTCCAAGGATGTGTCTATATTCTTGAGAATCCCTTGTTTCATTTAAAGCAGCAGTACAACAAAAAATATTTTTTTCCAAAAAGCTAGTTCCAGTTACAATCAATAAAAGTACTTGCATACCTGTCAGATCCACCTTTCTAAGTATGTACTGTGCTGTGTAATGTGAGTTTTTGTTATTTTCTTGATCCTCTCCCTTGCCAGGTCTGCAGTGGTATTTCTATGCCAAATCTATGCCATTTTTTTTTTCTTGAGAAAAAAACTAAATTAAGACAATTATAAATGTAACCAGCCAGTCCCCTAGGAGTTACTAGAATCCCATCAGTGATAGGATAGGAAGGTAGTTGGGCAACTGGTAGGGAGTTTATTAGACGCTCCCTACAGATAGCTCATTGTTTACTTAGCTAGGCTAGGTAGATGAGGAGTGATGTCATTTAGAACTCTCGCAGACGCATGAGCCACATTTGACTCCGTTGCATGGGAACAGTTTTAGAATCTTGGGTTCAGTTGTTGAGTGAGTAGTGTAGTGTCCAGAGTGGAAAGTGGTGCTCTGAGTGTAGAGGTGCCTGCCAGCCTCCCCTTGGCTGGGTAAATGACCTCTGTTCATCTTTTCTCACCCTAGAGAGGGAGACAACAGCCTTTCTACAGGAAGTGGTGGAGACATGTGTCAATGGGACCCCAGTGGGTTCATTTCTGTGAAAGTAAAATGGGGCTGAGAAATCAGTAGGTCCAAGGGGCATTTCCCTGAAGGACTAGAAGATTGTCCAGCTGCCCAGAGCAGAAACTGAGAGTTTTGTGATAAAAAGCTATGAATTCAAGGGAAGAAAAGGTTTATCTTCATTAAAGCCTGATGTATGTAACTGAGGGACAAACAAACCATGAGTACAGTTACATGGGCATGCTTTGAATCCATCCACTGTCTTTTGGGAGATAACGTATGCTTGGAGTTCATTCCACCCTGTCACCACTCGTTCTGTGAAGAAGTGTCTCCTGACCTCCTTCTTGAACCTTCCCCCTGCCTGCTTACAGCAGTGACCCCTTGTGGACTTGTTTCCACTGAGACAAATGAGGTCCTCTGTATTCCACTTTGTTGGTACTTTTTAGGTACTTGAAGGTTTAAATCATGTCCCCTTCCTCCTTCACAGGGCTGCCAGTTGTGAAATCCAAGGGCAGTGGCCCCAAAGTAGCTCCTGAGCTAAAAAATCATTTCTGCCCTCAAGGGTTGTGTAATCCAGTCAAGTCGAGACAGTTGATGGCAAAGTATCAGTTCTATCAGGAACATGATTGCTCCTCCCATCAGTGGCAGGAACGGCTGTGCAGTGCAGAGTCACTGAAAATGAATGGCACAGGAAACACCAGAGAACTGCAGCTCCCATACCATCTATTCACTCTCCTGGTCCCTGATGGTAGGGAGCAGAGCTATCAGTCAGCCATTGTGTGCAGAAGTGACATCGTCGTGTTGTGAAACAAGGACTGTTGTATCACTGAAATCAGTGGGTACCAAAGGTGAAGCATGTAAAATATAGGAATACAAAATGGCAAATAATTGTGTATGCTGTGTACCAGTGTTGCAGCTGAGCAGCCACTAACCCAGCAGTAATCCATGGAGACATCCAGTTGCAGCGGTGCCTTAATTGCTTTCAAGTGGACAATATAGATTAGAATGTCTGGGGCTTGCATTTTCTAGTGCGGGGCTACTGACGTATAATGTCAAGATGCAAGCAACATCATCGCGCAGTGCATGCACCGCTTGCTGATGCCAGAACCAGCAAGCTGCTATAAAAGAGGGCCAGGAAAGCACTAGCTAGTATGGCTGCCGGCATGATGTCCTCTAGACGGTATATTATTCCCTCATAGAGGGGCGTTGATGCTTGAAACATAGAATCTTTTTGAGTAAGTAAGTAAACTAAATGAAACAATATTGAAACTTACTGATGTTAAAGGAGGAGGCAGTATAGCGCAGTGGTCTAAGGCTCTGAGCTGCAAATTTGGTGACATCCAGTAGACCAGACCTGGGTTTGAATCCCACAGCTTCCACTTGCATACTGTGTGGCCCTGAGCAAGTCACTTAACCTCCTTGTGCTCCCAGGTCGCTCCTGTAAAAAAGCTTCCAGCTTAGTGTGCTATACCTGGTTAAACAACTAAAAAAAAAAAAAAAAAAAAGCTGTTATGTAGCCATAAACAGTGATTGTTAAATGATACTAAAACAAAGTGTTACTCTCTTTGAACTTAGGACCACTCTTCTTGATAAAGCCCTGAGAATAATGGGGTGAAACGTTGAAGTTTAAGGTGGCTGGAGATGCTGAATGAATTTTAAAGGAACGTTATAATTTTACAAGCTCTTTCTGGAATCTCTTCTTTCTGTATGCTGATTTTCCTAGTCCTCAAACAGACTCAGAGCATGTGCAAGATTTATATGACTGAAAGTCTTGGTCTTGGTGAACATTCACAATATTTATTCAGCATACTATATATTTGAGCTAGGAAGCTTAAGACTGTGTTTTAAGCCTAACCCTGCTCTGAAGATATACTTGGTGCAAAACTTCAAGTCTATGAAAGTTGGAGCTCAACACTGGTTGAGGCTCTAATTAATTTTCTAAATGTACGATAGGCTAGAAATGCTGTTGACCTTTAGGAAGAAATCAGAGATACTTAGGAGGCATGGAATCAGCGACAGCAGCTAAATGCAGCAAGGAAACGTCCCCTTTACAACACAGTCAATTCTCCGCTGACAGCTTTTTTTTTTTCTTTTTTTTTTTAAAACAACTCTATTTAATTTCCTCTTTTTCTTTTTTTTCCTCCCAACTGCCCGTCCTTTGAGGTCAAAGCTAGGCAGTCAGCGAATAAAGCATTCTAATGAGTGGATGAATAATTTAGGATTGTTATCATGCTGCAATGGGCAATTTTACAATGAAACAGTCTTAAAACATAAAAAATTTATTCTGTTTTCTTCCATTAAAAATGTCACATGACCTCTCCCAAAGACACCGTGGACCAGACTCAGAATTATATGACTAAAAGAGATGAAAAAGAGAAAAAGGGAGAAAAAGACTCCTATCAGAGAAAGTGGCAAGGATACTAATGGAGATCTGAGCTAGAACAGGGTAAGCAGGCAAGTCCTGTAAATGAAGGGATCCTTTTACCATCCTTGAGGTGTAATTTGCAGACTCAAACTTTGCTTCCTTGAGAGTCCTGCTAGGTGATTTGTCTCATATCAGTACACTTATGCACAGCTTTCATCTGCCGGGCTTTGGTTTCCAGAAAGCTTATCCCAACTACAGTATTTAACTATGTTTCATACTGTTTTTGGTTGAGTCAGCTATTTTATTTTTTTGTATTTTACCCCGTGCTGGAGCTGATGAGTGTTCCGTAGGACCTCACAGACCATTGTCCTAAAATTCTTTTCACATACTAGCACCTCTCAGAAATAAAACAGTTACCCATCATTGAATCTTATAGGAAACGGGAATTGCCAGGTTATTTGGACATGTTTCCATGGCACTACAAAAACCTGGTAAGTGCTCTAAAATCCTGATTAATTAGCTAATTAATTAATTAGTAGTCTGTTTATTGAACATAGGTGCGCAGGACCTATCTGATCTGCGGCTGATTTAAAACTGTATCCTGCATTAACTGTATAACAAAACACAATAGTACAAGAACAGGGCAGGTGGCTTAATACAAAATCAGAAACAAATAAGTTTATACTTCTGATTACTATCCATAACATATAGAATAATGTATGGGGTGTTGTACATAGCAAGTTTTTTTTTTGTTAATTCACCCAAAGAATGTGATGCTACATAAACAATGAGAGGATTATATAGGTATTACACGCAGAGGGTGTGTAAAAAAGAAAAATGTTTGACACCCTATAGTTTATTTTGTAGAATTGCTGTTGCAGTATATCATGCTTTGTTACAGTCTTATGGACAATTGTCACAGTGGAGACAAAATGTTATTAGTTACTGTATCTGGTTTTAGTTTATGTCACTAGCTGATTAATTTATAAAGGATACTGTAAGTAGACTTGCAATCGAACAATGTTCAGAATTTTGTGGGTGAAACCAGGTTTTCATTACAGTGCTCAGTCTTCAGTCACAGCCAGTTTGGAACAGTTTAAAACAAACTGTAAGGAAATATACTTTTCTAGTATTAATTACTCTATACAAACATTTTAGCAACAAAAAATGTATGGCTTCTAGTTGTAACAAAGTTGTTGTGAGCGTGTGGTCTGAGGGAAAGTGTTTCACCAGTTTAATGTTACAAGTGCATAAGGAAAAAATAAAGCTGTTTATTAGGATAAGCTGGCATGCTTACAGTGGGATTGCTGTAATATACACCCACGTATGTATTATAGTGAAAGTCATGTACTGTGTTATGGCATTTGAAACCACTGCTAAACCATGCACAGTATTACAAAAGCTTACCAGTAATTAGAAACTGATAAGTCACATTATTATTATTGATATTAACTGTCTGTTATCAGGTGTTGAACTGCTCTAGAAATTAGATAGACCAGCTTAGCAGTGTGTATTGGCTGCCACCTTCTAGCCTTGGTGGTGGTGGTGGTGGTAGTGTGGGGGGTGCCTAGCCTTGGTTGGGGGTTAGCCTCAGAGTCCTTCACTGTGGTTGACTGGGGATTGGATGAGTCACACTCAGCACTGGAATTGGCTGTGAAGGCGTTCACTTGCCTGTACAACCAGCCGGAGGCAAGGTGCCACTGCAAGGGCACCAACTGTTGTTGTCACAAAGAGATGCCCCTTGGGGTAAGGGAAGAAATACAATTTGATAACAAAAGTGCCAACACCGAGAGGCAGAGATACAGAATTGAAACAGGGGTCACAAAGTGTTCTTATTTGATAACTAGTTCGGGGTCAGACTATGAAAAGATTTTCTGACTCTCGAAATACATTCATAGGTCCACCCTGATAATTAAAAAAAGTTTAAGAATATTGAAATTAAATGCAAGTGAAATTAAACTAGCGAGGTAAGCACACAATTTATTAAATGTTAGGGTTACTTACAAAATGAATTTCTCATGATCAGAACAGACCAAAATGTGTGTTCTTTTTATCAGCATTCAGATTGCAGTTCCTGTGGCTATCCCAGTCTCCACTGGTCTACAAGACTTTATTATTAGTGATCCAGGACAAATTCAATAGGATGCAAAGACGGAGCCAATGGAATTTGCAAGCCCTGAGGATGGAAGCCATGTTTTTTTCCCCAGCTCTACAGACATCACAACAGACCCAATATTTTTGTGTTGGGTGGGTAGAGACAGGGGAGTTGAGAAAGTGTCCCTCATAATAAGGGAGTACTGTGTTTCCTTTTTAAAGTCTACGTGTAACTGTATCAGACTTAGAGTGGTTGGACATGGTACATATTCAAAAGGTGTTTGACCCTTGTGCTTGGGAAAGGCTCCCAATCTTCTGTTGGACACATTTCATTATTACTTGTGCTGTAGGCTTCTGATGTACAGTACTTAGCCTCTTACTGAGGAAAATGTAACAAAAATATCATTATAACATGCATGTTGTTTGAGTTGGTGGGGGATTTCAGCCTATTTATATAAATAAAACAGGTTCCACTGCTGTAGAAATGTGTGTGTGTGTGTGTGTGTGTGTGTGTGTGTGTGTGCTACAAAGGTAGCAGCTGCCATACTCCCGGCACTACCAGTATTGTACTCATTGCTTTGCAGAGTGCTTTTGATACATTGTGTGTAAAAGGGGCTGTATAGACTTTACAGTGTATGGTGGAATGCTGTTCTGCATAGGAAACCATACCTAGAACAGCGTTGTTGTGCTGCAGTAGTGACATCAGGATGATGATGTGCTGCAGTACGGACGTCACTACTACACTACAAAAACATTGAACATTGATGCATGTCCTGCCATCACCGAAGGATGCCTGATTGAGATCGTCAGCTCTTACTGATTCAGATTGCCTGTAAATGGAGCAGGTGAAGTAGCTTGCTTTTAATAATAATCTACACTGCCTCAGACAGCATTCAAAAATGCCACCAATGACTTTGAAACACAGCGGAGCAAGTATAATGCTGCATAGCTGAGCTGAAAATGGGGACAGCGAGTTTGTAGCACACAGACTGCCAGCAACAAATGGGACTGCAGCTAAAAAGTAGGGAAACACCGTATTTTTAGTTTATGGTTGCCCATACACTATAAAAGATTGTGTGTGGGCAGCCATACACAGACAAGCCTGTGTCTGAGTCTCGAGGTATCCATGGCAACCAAGAGACCTCTCAAACTTCGCCCTTAAGGTTCATCATTGCCATGGATACCTTCTGATTCAGACACAGGTTTGCTGTGTATGGTTGTCCATACACAATCCTCAGTGCTGTGCTGTATTGTAACTGCACAGGTGGCAAGTGGCTGAGGTGTCACCTTATAATTTGTGTACAAAAATTCGATGTTGTGATTGGCTTACCTCCTTGCCATATATGATAGTTCATGCTGTACACCAGTGTTTCTGTTTCCATACTGTACCAAGCAGTGCTGACTTTTCTAATTCATTGACGGGCTACACATTTTACAGCGGTTGGGGTACAATACCATTGAGTCCAGGTTTCCAGGCTACTGCGTATCCTGCCCATGCCTCATTGGGGGCACCTGCAGCCTTTCACTTAAACAACCCCTCATGCTTCTTGGGGAGACTTAAAAAAATAATTTATATAAAAAATTCAGTTTATATGTCCTATATTTTTCTGTATTTAGCACCCTGTTGTTATTGCACCTGAAACATTAACATGGAATCCAGATCGCTGTACATTTCACTCTCTGCTCCGGCTGCTTGTTTACATCTGATATCATTTATGAGCCTCTGTTTGTTACATCATAATTGTTTCCAGAGCAACAGGCTGGGCTATATCTAGCAGAAGATTGTGATGCCAGGGGTATATATGCAGGGTGGGTGAAAACCTGAGTTTGAATATTTGACTGAATATTCATATTCTGGGCTCCCAATATATGGAAATTCAGTTTTTATTATTTGTGTACCTGTGAGGGGGGAGCAAAAAAACAGCCCCCACCCTTGTCCCCAGCCCAGTCATCTTAAATTATAACCCCCCATCCCCCCACGCTCTGCAACAGAGCCAAGCCCACCACCCATGTCCATAATTTAAAGAGCTAGTGGAACCAAAACCGGCAGACAGGGGAATGATGCAAATTTTAAGAAGCAATCAGTTGTAACTTTTCATTTGTGAAGTATTTTCCCGGTTTCTTTTGCTCATTAGAAACTTTTCTGTGTGATAATGTTGTGCTAGATTTGTGGAATAGCTCTCAGCCTGGCAGCTGACATATCTGTCTTTATCCCCCCCCCCCAAACATCATCAGCGTTTTGATGTCACTGACTGTCTGTGACATCACAGGTGACTGACCTGGCAGCTACTGAGTGGTTGTTCTTAAGCAGCAGTGATGTAACAGTCAGTGAGGTCACAATGCGTATGATGTAGTGGGGGGAATAGAGCTAGACATGTCAGCTGCCAGGCAGAGTGCTGTTCTACACATCACGCTTACTAACATCAGGTAACAATCTTCTAATTATGTAATGTGAAAAGAAAAAGTGATTCAGATATAAAAGGTAATGGTTGATTGCTTTTAAGAACTAATAGTTTTAGGCAGTACACTAGTGCTTTAATGTTTATAATGGTTTAATAAAAAACAGAGTCCCACGATGGGCAACTGGCACAACCCGCCCATCACCGCAGCTGGCCGCCATCTCCTAACACTTTTCTGTTGAATCAAAAATTATACTTCCATCTCCCACACTGGCAGCAGCCCCCAACTCCTACCTTCCTCCCCACAGCAATCAAATTTCATAATATAAAGCCCCCCCCCCCCGAATGGCAAAGGTGACCGGTAAAATTTGCATCCTCCATGGCTGTCTGCCTTTTCTGAATGAAAACGCTTCCCCGCTTTCTTGCATACGAAAACAGTTGATCACCTGATGATTGAGCTGGGGAGGAGGATTGGGGGAGACTAATTCTTTCTTTTTTTAAGTGTAGTACTTCCCAAATAGGAATAGGCATGAACAGTGTCACTGTTCATTGTTCGGATCTGAATAATGAATAGTGCCTTATTCGTTGTATTTAGGAAATACTGTTCGTTACTTGCACACCCCTAGTAGATGTGCAGCTAGAACAGATAAAGTTCAGCGGCAGTGATCTACTGTCATGTTTTGTTTTGTTTACTAAAATATTTATAAGCAGAATTATGATCTGTGTGAGTTCCTATTTATAGGCTCATCCTGTTTAAATAACACTGTTGCATAATGGTCTCAGTGTAGATGTGGAAATTACAGAACAATAAAAATATATCAATTTAGCATAATTCGTAATCAATATAGCATGATATAGAATTCATATAGCATAATATGGGATCCATGTCATATACATGTTTAAAGAAAGGTGTGCCTCCAAGTGTACATTTTTTCACATTAAGATTTTGTTTGATTTTATATAATAACCAGCACATTACAAAATGTAACAATAATAACAAACCATCATGACATTAAATTACCATTTTTCTAAAGGAGTCCAAAACAGCTTAAAAGTGCGTTTCTCATAAATACTGCCTGAAGTTTTCATAAAAATATATACATGAGACAGTTTTGCAAGAACCTGTGCACGTTGCGGAACCCATTCATAGTTCCAGTGCTGTGGGTTTCAGTAGGAAGTCTGTTCCAAGATCTAGCAGCAGCAGCAGTGACAAACATGAAAGATCTAGTAGCGCCAAAAAATAGCAGGCAGAGTATTTTAATAATTTTTTAAAATAGCCCCTTATTACTTTTTATTTCCAAAGCGTTGTTCTTTTTCTATGTACTCATTGTATGGCTTTCTACCTAATAGTATTGGGGTGTGATGTGATAAGACAAGGTTTATTTAAAACAGACATATTTGGTCCTGTTCCTCCCACGACATCACCAGTATGTGATCTCACTCATTATTACATCACAAGCCCTGCTGCATGACTAGTAATGTGTGTCACAGGTTACCGTTCACGCAGCAGGAGACTGGCTCTTCCTGGTTACTAGTGATGTCACATGGCTTTCTGATTAACGCATTTATAAAGAGAAGTAAGCTATTTGTCCCTTCTAAGAAAGCATGGTGGCCAGTTGAGTCCCTTTAGTACAGTGCAATGATTGGTTTCATATAGGTAGCCTAGACCAAATCAGGCAATTTTGTAATATTCTTGGTCACTTTATACCGGTCAGTTGCACTGGCTAATATATACGTAACATAAAAACTCAGAAACATACATAGTGATGACAGAAAAATACCAAAGGCCCATCTGGTCTGCTCTGAGTTCCCTATCTGCCCTGGGACCTATTGTCTGTACAGGGTTTTATCCTTCCCAGTCCACCCCCCTGCTCCCGCCCTACTGTTGACAACCTGAGCAACCACCAAACCCTTCACTCTACCCCAGCCATGCTTGAAACCATTTACATCTTGGCACCCACCACCTGCACTGGCAGACTGTTCCACAGATCCATCACCCTTTCCGTAAAATAGAACTTTCTCACATCCCTCTTAAGCCTTCCCCTCGGCCGTTTCCACTTATGACCTCGGGTTCTTGACTGTACTACAGCAAAATAGTTCCCCATGGTTCACGTTGTTAATGCCCTTCAGGAACTTGAAGGTCTCCATCATATCTCTTCTCTTGTGCCTGGTCTCCAGTGAGTGCATGTTCAGTAACTTAAGACGATCTTCATAAGATCTGTCCTATTAGCCCTGAATAATCTTGGTCACATAAGGCTGCCGTAGTTCAATAAGCAGAGGTGGCCTTATGTTTTTACTGGGGGGAGGGCCATACCCCATACCGAGATAGGTAGTTTAATACCATCGTGATGCCATACTAAAAGTTTCTGCCCAGTCAAGGGATGGCACGTGTGTGCTATTTTAACAGAGTATAGTAAGACGCATAAATTAGCTAAAAAAACATTTATAGAAACATTCAGAATGTGTCAGCAAAAAAGGACTGGTAGGCCCTGCTTATTACCACTACACCCTGGAACCAATTTGGTCACTGGTGTCCCTCCCTCCACCCTTTCCTCTACCTGTTATTCCCACATGCCTGAAGCTCCTCACTGGCTTCACTCCCACAACCTCTTCTGGCAGCTGTTCCAGGCATCCATCGCCTTTTTTTTTTTTTTAGTTGTTTAACCAGGAGTAGCACACTTAACTTAAAGCTTTTTTTTTTTTTTTTTACAGGAGCGACCTGGGAGCACAGGGAAGTTAAGTGACTTGCTTAGGATTGCACAGTATGCAAGTGGAAGCTGTGGGATTCAAACCCAGGTCTGGTCTGCTGGATGTCAGCAGATTTGCAGTTCAGAGCCTTAAACCACTGCACTATGCTGCCTCCCAATGAAGAAGCATTTCCTCACAGTCTCTTAACCCCCTCCCGCCAAGCTTCATAGCGTGCCCCTGTGCTGTGGTGCTCCTTCTCCTCTGAAAGAAACTCCCCTTCTGCACCCTGTTCACCCCCCCTCCCATAAGATACTTATAGGTCTCAATCATGTGCCCTATCAATCTAAAAGACTGATAAATATAACTGGGTCAGACCGGAGCCTCTATGAGGTAGAAGTCCGGGATTGGGGGGGCTCAGTCTTCCTCAGGAAATGGGATCTGCATGGCTGTCTATCATATGTCTGGTGATAAATCCAAGCCATGCTTGTGCCTAAGTGCCCCAAAGAAAATATATTGGAAGTGCTTACAGACACAAGCACAACTTGAGATAGTGCTCACAAAATAGTGAGTGGCATGTGGAACAGGTATATTTGAACAACAGCCAGAAAAGTAGCATTGTAAAGCACGGAGTTTGAATATACCCCTGTCTCAAGAGGAGAAAACGCAGCTCAAACAGCACTCACAAAGCAACCGCGTGACCACATTTACAAATGACCTGACAGGAGCCCCCCACTGTGAGCAACAACATACACATGATCTAAACACTCTGATCAACTCAGAGCAGCCCCCACCAATTGAAAGCATGCCTTGCAAAGAAAAACACCCCTGCTAGCAAAAGTGATGGATTGAAGTGGTACAAGAATGATTTAGAAAGCATGATCACCAGACAATGTAACAGCCACTCCAGTGAGCTCAGGTGCAAGGCACAAAATCGGCTTGTGACTAATGGGCTCAGGCCTAAACAGAAAATCCCCATATTGGGACCAAAATTTCAAATGAACCTACTCATCATGCAACTTGCAGACAGGGTTTTTACATCTAATTAACTGCAATTTACATGTGTTTTACATCAACTTAAGAGGGTGCCATGCATGGCACATTGAAAGAAGGCTGTGTGCTATCTTGGGAATTAGACAGAAAAATACTAGGATGTAAAGTGGAAGTAGTGCAGGTGTGTGGGAAAATGTGTGGCAGTGTTCAGGCCATCACTAGGCTAGTAGTAATTAGATTAGCCTGTCTGTGCATTGCTACCAATAACTTTGCAAAAGCAGCCACATTGCAAAGAATTGTGCATTCTGAGGTCAAGTGACCTGATTAAGGTGACACAGTGAGAGTTTGGTTACAGTACCTGTAGATGGGCATTTATTTGCCCAGTGTACCCTACCTGGTAAAAGAAAAACAGAAAAAGAAACAGTGGAGACTGCACCTGTTGTCTCCATTTCCACTAGTCCTCTACACTTCTGGAGAGTTCCATAGTAAGCCACGGTGTGTGTGTGTGTGTGTGCAGCACTCACAATACACATTCCTTGTACAGTATAGGGCAGATTGTGCATGCAAGAGTGTTGCAGCCAGTTGTGATGGTTTACAGCATACTTTCAGCACTCTTCATGTTAGGGAGTGTAAGCAGGTAGTTTGTGAGTACATGTTTGCTTCCAGTAGTGCTCTGTGGCTTGAGTACATTATTCCACTTCTCATTTGCATCCACTCCGGCCCTAACTTTGCGAGTAGGTACATACAGGGTTTTACTCACAAAGACAGGCTTCTAGTAGTGCCATTACCTCTCAAACTGCCGACTTAGCCCTTACAAACCCAGTTTGCGAGCAAGGCACAAACACACTTTATGCCTCATAAAATGTTCCAATATGCTGCCCAGAGCCTGCTAGTTAATTTACTTTGAAGGTTGCCTATATGGTGGCTGAATTTCAGGCAGCAGCCTCCACAAACTTCCTAGGCATTTACATTTTTCAACCTGCTCTTATGCAGTTTCCATGTATAGCACAAATCTTGCACTCTTGGATTATATGTGTTTAGTTTTGAGGAGTTCCCAAGTAACAATGAATTTATATTTTTTTATATTCATAATAACTAGTGTTGCAGATTCTTCAGATTCAGCTATAGTGGTTGTTCAGGTTCATTGGGACATTTGGCAGTAGTTAATATGAATCGTCGGAGTATAATTTCACATTAGAGTCTCTAAATGTATTAATGTGTTACTGCATATAGTTAACCTTATTAACATAACAGGTAAGCCCAACACAGAAATGATATAAAAATGATCTAAGCCGAAATGTGTCTAAAGATTTTATTTATTTATTTAGTTTTTGCCAACTGAGAAAGAAGGGCTTGGCCGTTCTGCCTATTTTCAGCCTTGTCCCCGGAGAGGGGTATAGATAGAAATTAAGTGCAATTGAACCAGATTAAGCTGTTGGTGGTATCTTACTCTTTTATAGGAGCACGGTGAGGGTTATGTTTTCTTGTTTTAAATTGCATATTTGGAAAAGCAGGTGTCATTTTTCTCTGCAGCAAAAATGGTTCTCTTTACATGAACTTCTGGTAAAGGTGACTTAATACCTGCAGGAACTGTATAATTTGGAATAGGGTCTGTTACATGCGGCGCATACTGTAGCCGCATGTTCCTGGGGAAGTTTTACACATTCTGTGGCAACATGTGCCATGGCTCACTGATTCAGACAAAGTTGTGACATAAGCTAGGGGCTTGCAAGTGTTTGATGCTGGTGATCTGTTTTTACTTTCTTTATTTTGTGGTTTCCATTTTCTTTCCCAGTTTCCTTTAATTGACTCTGTGTGTTTTCTTCTTTTTCCTCTTACTCGTTATTATTTGTTCTGTTGTTTTCCTCAGTTTGTACCTTGAGTTGTTCATGTGGTTGATTATTTTTGTACTGTATTTTGTTTGTAAGGTTTTTACTTTTATCAATGAATACCCCTGCTCTATTCGAGAAGTGCCATGGGGTCTTTAACATCCACCTTAATGTAACCCCCCTGCAAATGGGGGTTCCCAAAAGACTTCCAGGAGCTTGCTTGAATGCTCCAAGCCTGAATGGTGTTTGGCATTTAAGCCATTTATCAGTGAGTGTTTTAGAGCCTCTGGTACTGTCTCTTTAAGAGCTGTCTGCTTGCAGACATAATTAGTTGTATGGGGGACTGTGTGCTTCTCTGAGACCACTTGAGCTGCTGCCAATTCACTTCATTTTGCAGTCACTAGGGTGCAAAGGGAACCTATCTGAAAGATGTAACTGTTTGCCAGAAATTATTTAGAGTAATAATGAAATTACAGTTTGTCTAACCTGCTTTCTTTGCAGTCAGAACTGTGTCTGCTAGTTCCCCATTCTAGTTTTGAACTGCTGAACTGGACCAATCAGTGTGGGGTAAGCTAGCTCTAAAATGGTGCCTTGGACGAATCAGAACTTGACTCATAATCTGAGCCAGCCACAAGAGGATTGTATGGGCAGTGACTTGGGAGATGTAGTTTAGACTTCAGTGCCTTTTGGACCACAGCAGCAGTCTATTGTGAGTGACAGCCAATCCAGTCAAGAACTGGGAGGAACTCAAAGGAAGTGCCCAGTTTTGTCGGTTGGAGCTTCAGTTGAGCTTTGGCAGTGAAGAAGGAAGGAGCCCTGTGCTTTTCAGTGTGCAGTTTTAGTCAAAAAACGTGTGTAAGGCCCAGAGTTCCGTCTGCAGCTTGTTAGGACTGAATCCGTCCTGTGAAAAGAATCAAAGGATCTCTGAAGAGTAGAAACCAGGCTCACCCTAGAAGACTGGAAGAATTGCTGAAAATTGCACTCGGTCTGTCAGGAACTGAATCTGCTGTGTGTTCTCCGGGTATTGTGCAGTAATTGCGATCGGATACAGATGCAGCCTGCCTGGTATAGTGCTTTCTTTTTATATAAATGTGTGAAGAGGTTTGTGTACCTCAAGTGAGCCCTGTTGACATTGAAGGACCCTATCTTATTTGAGGTCGTGAGTACTAATTCAGGGTCGCCTGTTGAATTGCCACATTAAATCCAAATGGAATTACTGTACTGCTGACTGTTTAATTTTCCTTTTCTCGTGTGAAAGGGCCCTACCAGCTGCCACGGTTTGGACTAGCCACTAGGGCTTGGGTACCCAGGGACAGTAACTGATAGGGATAGGCCTGTGCACAGAGCCATAGGTAGATTATTAGGTGATAAGCTAATTAACCTGATTTCCCTGTCCTTGTTATATCCCCCAATAAATCAGAGCTGCTTGTTTCAGCAAAAGTTATACTGCCTGAGGTATTTGTCTATGTTAAAGTACTGTACTGTGATTTGTTGCACTGTATCTCATTTCACAGGAGGTCCCAGTGCCGGAACCAGTCCTGGGGGTAAGTGTATACTGTGAAGGTAATTCTGATATATTGTGTGGGCCACTAGTGGGAAGAAAGGGGGGTTGCAGTGTCCCAGAGGGCTGTGACCAAGTTAGTTTAACTATTGCAAACCCTGACCTCTGGGTGGAGGCACCCGCCATTGGATCCAGGCCCCTCAACCTGTTAGTGGCAAATCAGGCAGGGGTAGTAGCCCCTGGGATAGCGCCATCTAGGGGTTACATCTTGGAGGCTCACCGCTGGGATTGTGTGTCCTCTAGTGGCCATATTTACGAACCACTGTTAAGAAAAAAATGGGTACCCCGACAGAAGTGGCTGTGCACCGGCTGGTGGAGTGGTGTACTGGGGAGGAGATCGACCCCCAAAATGCTATGCTTATCCTGGACATCCCCCTGGGTATCAATCACGGACACTGTGCAGGAGTACTTTCCAAGGTGGAAGGTTTACAAAACCCTGTGGTGGTGGGTCGGCATGCTAATCTGCTCACCCACACTTTCCTGGCCCTAGTAGAGTTTAAGGATCCCATAGATAGCTCCAAAGTGCCACAGACCATTACCCCAGAGGAGCCCTCACTGCTTGGAGAGTGATAACTAAGGACAGTAAAGACCTGGGGGAATCAGCCCCACCACTATCTGAAACTTTTGAGGAAAATTTGCTGAATGGTTACTGGGAGAGGGAAAACTGTGGAGGACTTGAAGAAACTATTCTTGCCACCTGGGGTGTTCCTCCCCAACACCCTCTCCTGCTCCAGTGCCCGTAATGGTGGCTGAACCAATGCAGACTCCTATTTCTGCACCTGCCATTAGTCCACTCTTACCGAAGGTTGAGGATCTTCTCTGGCACCCTCCCACTCCCCCAAGGGAGGATGACTGGGAGACCTGGATAGACTATGTTGGCCCCCAAGTGCTAGAATGGCAATGCTCGAAGGAGGCGGCGAAGAGGGTTAGTGAGGCCTCCGAGGTCCTGCTCTGGCTACCATCCGTGCTAAACGGGCCAGTAACCCTGAAGCGACTGCACAGGCCTATCTTGAGGCCTTGGAGAATGTGTATGGGAGCCCAGATTCTGATGAGGACCTATGGTGGAGAGTAAGAAATGCACAACAGTACCAAGGGAGTTGTTGTCTGTATGTCTCTGGCTGGAAAAATTGTTGCAAGAATGCCTCAGAAAGGGTAGTTTGCCAGCGATTGAACTGGACCGAACCAGACTGACAGAATCCTTAAGTCTGCCCCTTCTCAGAACTGCTGTTGCTTCAGTACGCCTGGCAAATCGACTGGAATCCCACCCTCCTATGATGAGTTAATGAGAGAAATTCGAGGAGTTGAGAAAAGGCGACTCCGGGAGGTACCTGCACCAACAGCTGTGGCTACGACCGAGTGACTGAGGGTGACCCATCAAGTGAAGTTCAGGGGCAGAGGTTGACAGTCAATGAGTGCTCTGACAAGGAAAAAGATATGCCACAATGGGCGAACTGTTGAGAGATCCGGGAATTCAAAAAACAGTCCCTTTATGAAAGTCACGCCTGCAATCACAGCCCTGACCTATATCCGACCATCTGCTATGGGGTGAGGTACCACCCATGTATCCTGCTGATAACAGCTCCAAACTCAATTCCTTGACCATGGAAGTGGAGAAACTGACGAGATGTCTCAAATGCTTATCACGCTAGAGACAGAGATGGCACCCAGGTTTCCAGTTAGTAATACCCGCCCTGGCTCCCAGTGTGGCGCCTCAGCCAGCTCAAACTCCAGAAAGTATGTTTGCTTTATAATTGTGGGAAAGATGGGCACATGAAAAGGGAATGCCAGTCCCCAAAGACACTGACAAAGTTGCATATAGGCTACAAGGAGAGCTTCGGAGAAGAAATCAGTGGTTAAGAGGTGCACGACATGATCCCAGTGAGGCACCAAAATGCTAATTCACGCCCTTTGTGGCAAGGTCAGTTGCCCAGGCCCCTACCGCCTCTCCAGACTGGTCCAGAATAGTGGGTCCCTCCATGGAGACCACTGTAAAGGTGAATGGAGTGTCTACAAGAGCTGATAGACAGTGGCTCCCAAGTGACAATTATGTTCCAGGATTGGTATCAGAAGCATTTATCAGACGTACCATACAACCATTAGAAGGACTGCATGTATGGGGGTTAAGTGAGAGGCCTACCCCTATTCCGGGTATATCGAATTTGGCTGTCTTTCCCCCACCTCCGTGGCTGGAGTGGCGAACAAGTAGAGACCCTGGCCTTAGTGTGTACCCCTCTTGGACTGTATGATGGTGTCCCTTTGTTGATTGGAACAAATGCTCATATGTTCGGAAAGGCTGGCACAGTTGTGTTATGAAAATAGGGTCAAAGACTAGTAGAGCTTTAAGAGTTCGGCTTTAATTAAGAAGGCCTATGAGGCACAGAGAGATGCTGAAAAACAGAACCAGAGGAACCGGTCGGATTGTATGGAAGAAGGATCCTGAGTCTCTGATCCTGCGCCAAATGCCCAGTGTACCTTACAGGAAGGTCCGTATCAGAAAGGATGTTAAGAATAAAATATTAATGTTGGATGCACCAGGATGATGGAAGGTGCCAGAGGGACTGCTGGTCAAGCCTAGTATTTTGCCCGCTAGAGCCCATGCTTATGCCAGAAGGGTAATGGTCCAAGTTCATAATGTCTGAAAGAGACATTCGAGTAAACAGAGGTTGCATCCTGGCTAATGTGCATTGTGCAGACACTGCAGTGCTACCCAGCAGCAAGAGTTCAAGGAAGAATGACAGAGTAACGCCTGACTTGTTTGATTTCCGCAACTCCCGCTGCCAGCTGAATGGAAAGTGAGGATCAGTGAGAAGCTTGCCCAGAGAGACCAGGTGTTTTTCTTTAAAGGAATGGGATGTGGGATGCGTGCAGGCTGAGCACAATATCCGGCTGCATGGCGAAGACCATTTCGTGAGAGGTCTCGATGCCTGGGACCTGCTGACATAGATGATGTGAGACGGCATCTGCAAGAGATGTTAGCTGCTGGTGTAATACAAGAATCCAGAAGCCCTTATGCTTCCCCATTGTGGTAGTGAGGAAAAGAATGGAACAGTAAGGATGTGTGTGGATTATCGCACCTTAAACCGTCGGACTATCCCTGATCAGTACACAATGCCCGCATTCAGGATGCTTTGGACTGCCTAAGCGGAGCAAGTGGTTCTTTGTGCTGGATCTCCGCAGTGGTACTACTAGACTCCCGATGGCTCCAGAGGACCGTGGGGAGAAGACTGCCTTTATCTGTCCGCTGGTTCTATGAATTACGTGAGGATGCCTCAAGGGATTTCAGGTGCCCCAGCCACTTTTCAGCGATTGATGGGCGTGCAGTGGGGACATGAACTTACTAGAGTGCCTGGTATACCTAGATGATGTTATTGTGTTTGGCAGCTCACTGGAGGAACATGAAAGCAGATTATTTAAGGTATTGGACCGACTGGAGGACTTTGTTTTAAACTGTCCATTGATAAGTGTCAATTCTTTCAAACATCAGTAGCATGTGGGACACATATCCAACTGAGGAATAGAGACCTGACCTAAGTAAAGTTGAGGCTCTTGACCACCTGGCCACAGCCCAAAAATCTAAAAAGAACTGCAAAGATTCGGGATTCCCGTGGTTATTATCACGCCCATCAAGGACTATTCAAGTGATCCCGCCTTTACTTAACCTTACTCAAGGGTATCCCCAACCCACAAAAATACCAAAAGTCAGCGTCCCTCAAGACTGAAAGAGTGTATTTTCATCCAGAGAAGTATTTGGGGCCCAGCTGGACTCCTGATTGTGAGACTGCTTTCATGAGATCATATATCAACTTACCCATGCTCAGTGCTGCTGGCCTATGCGAATCCAAGAAAACCTTACGTCCTGCACACTGATGCTAGCTTGCAAGGGTTGGGGCTAGTGTTGTACCAAGAGCACGAGAATGGCCTGAGACCAGTGGCCTTTGCCAGTAGAAGCCTGACCCCATCCGAAAAGAACTATCCTGTACATAAGTTAGAGTTCTAGCTTTGAAGTGGGCTATTGTTGACCAATTCCATGAGTACTTGTATGGGGCTAAAATACTAGTAAAACTGACAATAATCCTTTGACCTATGTGCAGACCTCAGCTAAGTTGGATGCCACTGGCCATAGGTGGCTTTCTGCATTATCTACATATGACTATGCTCTCGAATACAAGCAGGTCTGAACCACATAGATGCTGATGCTCTCTCCGAGGCCTGTTCCCAGAATGATTGGGTCCGATTGGCAGAACCTGACATTCGGCACTCTGCCGGAAGTTTGACAGGGAGGAACAATGTCCTCACGGACGCAGTGGACTGCATGGTGGATTGCTTGGGAGCCTCTGAGAATTGCATACCTGCTGCTTATTCCACTTTTCTGCAATAGACATTGGTGCACTGCCTCAGCTGGACAATGACAGTATTCGCGGGCTCAATCCCATGATCCCATGATCAAAGCAGCTTTAGAAGCCCTCCTATGCAGGAAAAGATGTGTCCAAATTACGCTCCACTGATTTGAGAACTGCACTGTTATACAAAGAAGTCTAAGTTGAAACTGATCAATAAACTGTTATACAGAGAAACAGTAGACAGAGGGGACAAGTAGACAAACAACAACTAGTGCTGCCCACTGCCTTTCGAGACTCAGTACTGAGGTCCTTGCACAACCACATGGGGCACCTTGGTATAGACAGAACACTTGACTTGGTGAGATCCAGATTCTATTGGCCTAAGATGGGGGCTGATGTGGAGCAACACATTCGAACTTGTGTCAGCTGCTTACAGAGGAAAGCTTTGCCCCAGAGGGCTGCCCCTTGTAACATCACCACCAGTGCACCCATGGAGCTGGTCTGTATTGATTTTCTGAGTTTGGAGTCAGATCAAAGAAATATCAGTAATGTGCTGGTGGTCACTGACCATTTCACGAGATATGCCCAAGCTTTCCCCACCAAAGACCAGAAAGCATCCACTGTGGCCAAAGTACTTAGAAAACTTTTTGTTCACTATGGGGCTCCACAAAGAATCCATTCTGATCAAGGAGAGACTTTGAGAGTCGTCTGATCAAAGAGATGCTTTCTCTGTGGGGAGTGCGAAAGTCCAGAACCACTCCTTACCACCCCAGGGACCCACAGCCTGAGCGTTTCAACGCACTTGCTAGATATGCTAGGCACCCTGCACCCAAAGGACAAGCCTAGATGGAGCCAACAAATTAGCACCCTGGTACATGCTTATAACTGCACAAAGTGATGCCACTGGATTCTCCCCACCGCCTGATGTTTGGAAGAGAAGCTCGACTACCAGTAGATGTGTGTTTTGGGGTCTCCTGATGGGGTTCAAGCTGACAACTATTTACAGTATGTGCAAAGTTAAGGCCCAGCTAACTCATGCGTACCAACTGGCTCAAACCATGGCTGCCAAAAGAAATCTGGCCAACAAAGAAAGGTATGATAAAAGGTGAAAGCACAGGAACTCCAGGAGGAGATGGTATGCTGAGAAATCTGGGACTGCATGGCAAGCACAAGATTGCTGACAGATGGCACCATCTCCCTCACATTGTAGTGGGCAAACTAGATGATCTGCCAGTGTACAAAGTAAGGCCTGAGAATAATTCAAAGATGTAAAACAATGCATAGAAATCATTTTACTGCCCATTGGACAAATCCTGATTGAGTCTGAGCCCCAGAAGATGCCCCTCTGGACCAGTGACTAGAGCTGCTGCTAAGAAAGATCAAGAAAGTCTGCACTACAGAAGCAAAGTTAAAGTGTTCCCCTCCACAAGTCCCAGTTGAGCATGACTGTCAGTCCATATCAGAAGAAAGTGAGAGTGACTTGAATACTATCCTTCTACTTAACTGAGTCAATTGTTTCGGGCAATCCCTAGTCAATACTGGAACAAAGCTGGGCCTTCTGGACTGTCTAAGCCCCCAGCTTCATCCCTGGAGCCAATGCTCCCAGAAAGTGAAGTGCAAAGCATCAGATCAGATGAAATGGAATCATTGTGCATGGTTGAACTGTTTGAGCTTTCAGGAGGAAAATGATAGATTGGGGCAGACTGGTGATACACCGAACAAGAAGAGTATTTTGAGTGCCCTGACAGTCCACTGCCAGTGTCCGAAAGCTCCATGCGAGCCAAATGTTGTGGACTCAGAAACTGTAACTCCTGGAGCTGAAAGTGCCCCAAGTTCTAGCCTCTCTACCCCATGGAGACTCCCTGACAAGTGAGGACAATGCTGAAAATGAGGCTCAGAGTGCAGAGACTATAACAGTTCCCCTAGAAAGACTGGTCGAGCTGTAAGCCTGTGGTGCACCCAGTTATGATTCACTTGGGAGGCCTGTGGACTTGCCTTCAATGTTGTCCATAAAGGAGTGTATGTGTCCCGAGCTCATTGCCCAAACTGAGCATCAGTGCTAACTCAAGTTACTTGTGTTGCTCTCAGTATGGTGCCCTTGCCCATCCAGCCCCAAGGTAACTGATAGGAAGGGCCCCTCTCTTCAGGTTTCATGTACAAGAGGTAATAACTTGAGTTATGGTACAATGTATGTAATACTGTGTAAAGAGTGACGTACTGCAATGTTTCAGAAATGTTCTTGGTAAAATGATATATTGACTGATGATTACATGTGCAAACCTAATGCAAATGTATATGGTTGCAGTTGAAACTTTGGGGTACTTGCCAGACGCGACGCTAGCTTTCCCAGGCCAGGAAGGGTGTAACCCCTGCAAATGGGGGGTCTCTAAAAGACTTCCAGGAGCTTGCTTGAATGCTCCAAGCCTGAATGGTGTTTGGCATTTAAGCCATTTATCAGTGAGTGTTTTAGAGCCTCTGGTACTGTCTCTTTAAGAGCTGTCTGCTTGCAACATAATTAGTTTTGTATGGGGGGACTGTGTGCTTCTCTGAGTACCACTTGAGCTACTGCCAATTCACTTCATTTTGCAGTCACTAGGGTGCAAAGGGAACCTATCTGAAAGATGTAACTGTTTGCCAGAAATTATTTAGAGTAATAATGAAATTACAGTTTGTCTAACCTGCTTTCTTTGCAGTCAGAACTGTGTCTGCTAGTTCCCCATTCTAGTTTTGAACTGCTGAACTGGACCAATCAGTGTGGGGTAAGCTAGCTCTAAAATGGTGCCTTGACGATCAGAACTGGACTCATAATCTGAGCCAGCCACAAGAGGATTGTATGGGCAGTGACTCTGGGAGATGTAGTTTAGACTTCAGTGCCTTTTTGGACCAACAGCAGCAGTCTATTGTGAGTGACAGCCAATCCAGTCAAGAACTGGGAGGAACTCAAAGGAAGTGCCCAGTTTTGTCGGTTGGAGCTTCAGTTGAGCTTTGGCAGTGAAGAAGGAAGGAGCCCTGTGCTTTTTCAGTGTGCAGTTTTAGTCAAAAACGTGTAAGGCCCAGAGTTCCGGTCTGCAGCTTGTTAGGACTGAACTGTCCCTGTGAAAAGAATCAAAGGATCTCTGAAGAGTAGAAACCAGGCTCACCCCTGTAGAAGACTGGAAGAATTGCTGAAAATTCACTCGTCTGTCAGGAACTGAATCTGCTGTGTGTTCTCCCGGGTATTGTGCAGTAGTGCGATCGGGATACAGATGCAGCCTGCCTGGTATAGTGCTTCTTTTTATAAATGTGTGAAGAGGTTTGTGTACCTCAAGTGAGCCCTGCTGACATTGAAGGACCCTATCTTATTTGGAGGTCGTGAGTACTAATTCAGGTCGCTCCTGTTGAATTGCCACATTAAATCCAAATGGAATTACTGTACTGCTGACTGTTTAATTTTCCTTTTCTCTGTGTGAAAGGGCCCTACCAGCTGCCACTGGTTTGGACTAGCCACTAGGGCTTGGGTACCCAGGGACAGTACTGATAGGGATAGGCCTGTGCACAGAGCCATAGGTAGATTATTAGAGTGATAAGCTAATTAACCTGATTTCCCTGTCCCTGTTATATCCCCCTAAATAAATCAGAGCTGCTTGTTTCAGCAAAGTTATACTGCCTGAGTATTTGTCTATGTTAAAGTACTGTACTTGGATTGTTGCACTGTATCTCATTTCACAGGAGGTCCCAGTGCCGGAACCAGTCCTGGGGGTAAGTGTATACTGTGAAGGTAATTCTGATATATTGTGTGGGCCACTAGTGGGAAGAAAGGGGTTGCAGTGTCCCAGAGGGCTGTGACCAAGTTAGTTTAACTATTGCAAACCCTGACCTCTGGGTGGAGGCACCCGCCATTGGATCCAGGCCCCTCAACCTGTTAGTGGCAAATCAGGCAGGGGTAGTAGCCCCTGGGATAGCGCCATCTAGGGGTTACATTAACAATCACCAGAGCAGGCAGATGGGACCTCAGTTTAACATCTCATCCGGAAGATGGCACCTCAGCAGTACAGCATCCCCCTACACACTGCACTACAGTGTAAATATTGGGTTTTACCCCACCTTCCTTGTGTGAGTCTAGAACCCACAACTTTCCTATCTTTTGGCCTCAGAGGTGAGTATGCAATCTGCTGAGTCATTACCGCAGCAAATAAGACTTGAGGGGCATATGGATTTTAGCCAGCCTGTTTGTGTCACCGTGACTGTGGTTCAGTAGCAAGCCTGAGTCACTGGGGAGGGGGGGGCGGAGGAAGACCGAGCATCCCAGAGGACGTTGTCTTCTCCAGCGATAGAGGGTTGTTGCCTTGACTACACCGCTGCCACCTGGTGACCATTGGCGGTAGTGTAGCAGTGGTCTAGATGGAGAGGGGGGGACATTGGTTGGGCTCCACTGTAGCATGCATGGTGTGTTTAGTCATGGAGACCCTACTGAGGGGTGATGTCCAAGGAGCCAGGACACCAAACACAAGAAAAAATCCCTGTGGTTTTGCAGAATTATTCCAGGCATGCGCAGGCCGAAATTCCTATTATTGTCCTCTCCCTCCACACCCAAGGAACTTCTGTCTTGCACTCAGGAGGAGGTGGGAGGTGTGTGTGTGTGTGTGTGTGTCCAACTTGATCGGCCCCTGCTCCGGGTATGTGTGTGTGTGTGGGGGGGGGGTGAGTAAGCCCTTGGGGTTGAAAGTGGAAGGAGGCCATGGCCCACCAGTACTGCAGTAGTGATGACACTTGTGACACCAGCAGCCTGACTTTGGGAACGAGCTTAGGTCTTCGTGGGGCCGGCCAGGGGGAAGAGGATCAAGTGTCCCAGAGAACACTCTCTACCCCTAGGGGAGGGAGGGCATTCAGCACTGGTGCTCTGTTGTCACCTGGGTGACCACAGCTACTATGAATGTTTGCTATAAAATATTAGCGTAGAATGTGGAACAGCATCCCCTCACCGCAGGAAACAGGGCTTCAGTGAGGTAACATCAGGGACTTCACTTGTAATATGGGGCAGTTGAGAGGAAAGTCCCTGCTCTGACCCCAGTTTTAGAGCTGGGAAGGAAGGAAGCACTGAGAGGTCAAGCGGCTTGCTGAAGGTCAAACAGTGAGCCAGTGGCTGTAGTGGGCTTCAAACCAGAGAGTCTGTTTATTCACAGTTCTGTGCTCTAACAAGAGCCCCCACGCTGTCTTGCTTGTTGAACTGGGTTGGTGCTGCAGCTGGCTCTGCACTGCCTATTCCCATTGGATACCACAACACTGAAGCGACTGCATTAATTGCAGGGCGGTTTAGAGGGGGTGGGAAGGAATGGGTTACCATAGAAGACCAGTATTTTCAATTCCAATTCAAAATCATGTTGGAAGGGATTTTTTTTTTGAGGGGAGGGGTTATTGGAATTTTTTTATATATTTTTACCTTACTGTTTACAAAGTTGTTTTTTTTTGCTTAACATTTGAGTAAAAGAATAGAGCAATGAAGCTGTCAGAGATGGTTTGCAGCAGCCCAGAATCAGCCGAGTGGTCGTTTGCAGGAAACGGTATTTTTTTCTCACTAAATTACTTGGAAAGAAAATGGTACCCAGGATTCTGCTGAGGTGGCAGAGTGCAGGAAGGCCAGATCAACTGAAGCAGCAAGCAAAAGTAATTCATTAATGAAAGAAATTTGCTAAGGGAGGGGTGGAGGGGTGCGTGTAAACTCTTACAGATTTTCAGCCGTTTTTGAATGGAGTAGGAATGTCATGCCAGGACTGGGAATAAGCTTTGGTTGGTTGCCTTAGTGAAGTGATCGGAGGCAGAGAGATTAGTTTGCAAAACATCAGTCTAGTTCTGCCTGGTGGTTAGATTGCAGAGCTGTGAACCTGGAGACATGGGTTTGAATCTGACAACTGCCACTTACTCACTGCGTGACCCTGAGCAAGTCACTTAACCTCCCTGCCTAAAACTTCTCTGTAATTTCTCCTTTATCTAGCCCTGTGCTCTTCAAATCTCCTTGTGTGCTTTATTGGCCGCAACATTCTCTCCTCTCCATGTCTTGGGTTGTAAAGTGCTTTAGTATGAAGTCTGTATGAAAGGCATGCCTCTCAACTGTCCCTGATTTTGTCTCAAAATTTTCCTCTGTCCCACCTGAACGTGATGTTTCCATCACTGAACAGTTGGAATTGTAAGCACAAAATAATATCAAACATTAGAGTTACAAAATTATCTTTCAGAAAATGCAGTTTCCACAAATTCCCTTATTCTAACCATCTCTTGAGTGGATGTCACAAATTTTTAAGATGTGTCCCTTATTGTGGTCCTTTGTCCCTGCTTTTTTAAGCCCTGTCATGAGGGATGATGAAAGATGTTATATAAAACCCAATTCTTTTCCTTTCTAATATACAACAGATCCTCCAAATAAAATACCTGCCTCAGGCCTGGCTCCTTGGACAGCATCGTGCACTCAACAGCACCTGGCTGCAGCAGCAGGGGACCCAGAGAGGGAACTTCCCCATACCATAGCATTTCTGTTCTGGCTAATAGTTTAGTCACACAACAGCTTATTTGTCAGCTATCACTGTACCCCCACCATCTTCTCCTCAGACAGCTGTCATCCTAGACAACCCCCATTTTCTGGGCACACTGCAGTTCTTAAGGATGTCCGCCTTGTTGGGAATGTGCTTTCGCTTCTGACAGACTGTCAGTTGGCTGCACAGAGACTTACAAAATGTATGTGATAATCCTGCATTCTGATTGCTTAAACATGTTCCTTCCAAGGACCCATATGTTAATTACGGCAGGATGCACAGGGATTTAAGCAATAATACATGACAGCATGTGGTATATCGTAGGATATTGTCACACCTCAGGTGCATGGAGAAGCACGAGGAGAAGCTAAATGCTTTAAATCACCTAAGAAGAGACATTATCCCATGATATACCACATACTGGAGAATGATATTGCGATTATAAAATGGTCCACAATGTGATGGCATATTGCTGATTTTGATAATTAGTTCAGAACTGTGATGATATACTGAGACATTACCATAGTTTAGATGTTGCTTCAGCCAGTCAGCCTTTGGGATTTGTTCTACCCATTTTATAGCATGGGATGGAATAGAACAATTTAAAACTTGCTTTGTTTCAAAGATGGTTGTGGGCAGCCGGCCCGGTGGCACTGAGGGTTGAGGTGCTGGACGCCACACCTCGTGCTATGCTGGTGACCCAAGTTTGGGGGTCGGCAGGGGAGGGAAGAGATTGAGCGTCTTGAGGACTGCTTTCTCTTCCCAGGGTGGGCTCTAGGGAATGCGTCGCACAGGGGCGACCTCTGGTGGAGGACCGGGGGAATGCCGAGTTGCGTTGCTATGCATCACTAGGGGAGGTGCTGCGGCGGGCATTGGCATTCATGCCACCGACGCCATTGCACGACTGAGCATCAGGGGAAACAGAAAATGGAAAAGAACCCTTCCAGAGGATAGGCAAAGGCACTGCCACTGGCACCACACTCCCAAAGCTGGCCTTCTCACTCTCCCTTGCCTCGCATTCCGACTCCAGGCTCACTATACTGTAAGATAGAGTGCCCTCTGAGGATAGGGCAGCCCTTCCCCATGGGGGCTTAGATCCGGGGGTGTAGTCGGGTCGCAGTGAGGGAGTAGTTGCGGTAGCCACAGCAGGGAGGTAGAGAGTTGGGAGAGTAGATGCTGGAGAGAGTTCCTTTGGCTAGGGGCAAAGAAATAAAAGTATAAAAAAAAGATGGTTGTGGGGATAAAAACACTCTGAGACCATTGAGTCTGCCCTGATGTTTCTGTGTTGTGTTACTTGACTCTGAGAGTGTTCTATAGTTCCAAATTCTGATAGAAAATTAGAAGTTCTGATTGTAGTAGCAGTGTAGTGATTGGTACTTCAAAATCATCTAAATCGTCTAAGAGCAACACATTAAAACACAAAAAATTGTATACAATTATAATGAATAATGATTCTTAAAAAAATATATTTTAATAGATATGGTACCCAGATTTTATTAAAAATTGCAAATTTATCTAATAAGAGATGGCTAATTATTTTGTTTGAGGTTGTTAAGCCCATAAGCTACAGTTACCAATGCTGGCATTTGTCTGGCTGTTAATAATAAGGGATAGCCCCCCCACAGTGAGATTTGACAGCGTTTGAACAAATGAGCCAGTATCTATTTTGTGTCCTTTAATTTTTCTGTATACCTTATATTGCATATATAACTGTCAGAAATGTAATTCCTTGTGAAAAATACCCTATGCCTTGTATACCTGTATGTGTATCACTGCCTCTTTTTTATTAATATCTTTATTAAAAAAAAAAATACAGACTCAACAGAACATCTGGGCGTGAGCACATCATTGCCTTTTATAACATAATGTGCTGTCCTACCCAGAATCTCCTTGTAAATGAGCTTGCTCAACGGAGCCTTTTCCTGGTGAAATGAATAGAATAGAATAGAATAGAACAGAACAGAACAGAAACAGAACAGAACAGAGTAGAATAGAATAGAATATTTATCCACCATTCTCTGCAATTTCTTACTTGTAACCTCTGGTCTGTACAGTATTAAAAATGTCAGCACACAGGCTGAGGTCTGTGGGTCTATGACACCCATATTGTGTGTGTCGGCATTATCTGCCTGCCTCTCAACCCCTAAACATTTTCATGTCAGGCCAAAACATGTTGGACATGTTACCAGGAGTATGGTCTAGTCGCCATTAACTTGATATTGATTTGGCACAGCTCAGTGCGGTGACGCTTACGCTCCATGTTATCCAAGTGGACACTCTGTGGGACCTAAGAGTGGAAGAGGCTGAAGAATAGTAACTCACCCTTCGGCCAGCATGTCACTGCCCCATACTGTACTTTAGAATCAACCCCCACACACACACCGTTCCCCAAAAATTGACTTCAGTAAGTCTGAGGTTGCACACAGACAGCTCTCTGGGTTTTTGGGGCATTTACAGAGTCAAAAGATTGAAAAGCTGTTTGTTGATAATTAACCAGAAGACCACAGCTATTGGCGATCTCAGAATTCTGATTGGCTCACTGACAGTCTGAGGATGACATCTCACTGTGGCAGGGGGCTTTCAATGCCAAAGGAACTCTGGCTGTCAAGTGCAAAAGGCTATCAGTCTGGTTGTGGCTTGCAGTAACTGTCACAATTAAACTGCCATACAGTTGGAGAAGGGGCAGAGAGTTATGCAACTATCTAGCACTGGAAAGAAGCCAGTAGGAGGATTTTGGAGTCAGTGTTGGGAGGTACTTGGCTTCGGCCTCTGTCTTGTTTGCCCAGTCCAGAAATTACTCTGCTGGAGTCAGCTAATTTGTTCAGGCATGCTGCACTGTGTTAGTTATCTAGAAATGTGTTGGAGAGTGGATGGATTAATATGCATTTGGCTTTTCTTCCTAAAATGAATACGTCAACGCATGATAAATGACCCAGAGTGGCCCATGGGTTTGCAGTGAAAGGGATTAAAATGATGAGTTTGCCTTCTTGCTTTCCAGAGTACCAAAATGGCTTCTACTATACTATCTAAGAAGTGGACATTTAAAGAGCCGGTGACATATCAGGAAAAACTCCCCAAAAACTCAATATTTACATAGAATGCTTCTGTTTCACGTGTTCTGGGTGTTTGTTGCCCTCTTTTTTATCACTAAGAACGGGTACTTGACAATGGAATCTTTGGTCCATCAGACTTAATGTGCTCCTGCTGCCTTCCTACGCATGATGCCGTCATCCTGTTTACGAAGCACAGCTTGGATGCCATGGAGATGGCTGAGGGAGGAGGTTGCAATATTATGTTTGTACCAGCAGCAGGAACAGATGAAGTCCAAAGGACACAGATCCTGTTTCCCTACAGATTTGCTTACTGATTAGAGAATCGTGGACAATGAAAACAGGAACTGTGAGAAACACAACTAAAATTAAGTATAACGGTCAGCCCGCTGGCACAGCGGTACAGCTACTATTCGTGACGCCGGTGATTCGCATTCAGAAACGAGCATGGGTTGTTGGAGGCCAGCCATGGGGGGGGGGGAGGACTGAGTATCCCAGGGACAGCGCTCCTGCCTTGGGAGGTGGGGGATGGCCCTGCTTCTTTATTCATGGCTGCGGTAGCAATGGCAAAAACAGCAGAAATGGCAGGGCTGTTGGTGGACACTGGCACGCAGGTGCAGCAACAAAGTTTTGCATGCATGTCGTCACACGCTGATGCAGTTGGGAGGAAAACACTGAAGGAAAATGCCCTCTCCTGATCTGCACCACCTCCACAGGCATCTCACAATCAATGTGAAAGTTCACCAACCACCATGTGACACCCTGGGAAAGAGGTATTTGACCAGTTAGTCCACTAGCAGGTCAGTTACGGGGCTTGGGGGGGGCACAGGGACCAAGGGATTTGGGAGCATGAAACAAATAGTGGAATAAAATGATGCACAGTTTTTCAGGTTTTCCCAGAGGCACCCTAAACTCTTTAAATAAAAATCAGAATCAAAGGGAGAAGTCATTTGCAATGGGAAGGGCTACTATTGTTTCAGTGGGGCTAGAAATATACTGTAGTTTTGAAGTTTGTGTTTCAAATGGGATACCAAAATGTTAAGCATCGAATGCATGAAGTGTGGCGCATAGACTTGTTTACGACTATTAGATGTTTAATGGCGGGCTCATAAAGGCCCTGTGACATTCACCAAACCATTCTCCTGATGGACATGTGCCCCCCTCTAGCCTTTTCATGCATTCCTAGCCTTATTACAGAGCTACACATTTGGCTTCGTCAGAGGGGAGGGGCATGTTGAGGATGCAGCCAAGATCTGGGCACTCATACCACATCATGTGAATGTGTCAGGAGTGGTGGTTGCTGATCCTACACTGGGGGGACCCTGCTGAAGGTTGTTATGCACCCCATGCTGCAGAAGTAAAACAAAATAATGTTTGCCTGGGGGATACAACAGTCCTGTCAGCAGTCTGCCAGATGCCATACTCCCTAGCTGCCACTGAGGAGGTTATCCTTCTGCGGCCAGGATGGGGCTTCCGGATTGGAAGTTCAGTGTGCAGCACAGCTCATGCCCTCTGCCCACCCCAACTTTGCAGTGCTATGCACAGACTTATGGGAATGAGGGTATCAGCCAGACACCCAGACACTTATGTAACCCCTAGGTGGCGCTATCCCAAGGGCTACTACCCCTGCCTGTGCGGCTAGTAACAGGTTAAGGGGCCTGAGTTCTGAAACGGTGCCTCCACCCGGAGGTCAGGGTTGGTAGTGGTCAAACTAACCTGGGCACAACCCTCCGGGACACTGTAACCCTCCTCTTTCCCTTCTAGTGGCCTGAGCAATCTATGATAATCACTTTCACAGTACCCCTTGTACACCATACCAGTACCCACACTGTTTGCACTTACCACCAGGGCTGGTTCCTCTGGCTCAACCCTAGGGACCCCTGTAAAACAAGGTTATGCACAGTAAATAGCAACAGTACAGTACTCTTGGCACAAACTGGAACCACAGTCAGGTTAAATGCAGCAAAAAAGTCAGATCTGATTTATTCGGGGGACTTGAACAAGGAAGGGGCATAATCAGGTTGATTAGCTTAAAGGCTAGATTAATCAAACAGTTATGCATGCACTTTAAGTCCCCACACAGTCACACACTCTGAGTACCCAGGTAGGAAAATGGTGGGCTAGCCATGAACGTTGCAGCTGGTTGGGGCCCTGTGATGGAAGAAAGCAACATGCACAACACACACTACTTGTAATCCGGAGCCGAAGGGCTCAGTTCGTGAAAGAAAAAGCAACAAGACAATCAGATGCCAACACTTTAGATTGAGCTGTTGTTGCAGGGAGCTACCCTGATGTTTACTCATGATACCCAATACTGGACACAGGCAGGACGAAATTGAGACTGCAGGTTGTTGAGCTGAGTGCCCGGAGAAGCGGGGCCCACACAAGTGTTGAGCAGGGGGCTGATCCCCAGGCAGGTCTCTCGTCGATGGCTTTCTCTGTGCAGCAGGTAGTCGGGACGGGCCAGTGTGGCAAGGCCTAGGCCAAATGAAGATGATTTTGGATTTAGTCTGTGGGGCTGGATGCAGCTTCCAGAAGGCAGAATACAGTTCAAACCGCAGTTGGGAACCAAATCGTGACCCACAAGCAGCACACAGCACATTTACACGTAAGGAAATTCTAATGCAGCTTCCAGCAAGCAGAATACAATTCAAACCACAGTGGGGAACCAAATCATGACCCACTATAAGCACACAACACATTCACATGTAAGGAAATTCCACTGTACCAGGCAAAAGGCTCTCCAGTCGCAATTACAGAGTCTCTGCACAATCCGGGAATTCAGAGGTGGCTGGAAGTCCAGACAGGCCGATCGCATTCAGCAAATCTTTGGTCTTCTTCAGGTAGGAGCCTGGTCACAATTCAGTGGCTTACTTCACTCTCCAAGTTCGGATTCAGTCCGAAAAAGGCGCAAGTTCCCTCTCAGGGACAGCATGCAGGCCAAATCACAGGCCTTTCCTAGTTCTCCCATACGAATCCACTATGGATTGCTGTTCGAAGTACCTCGAGTTGTTACTTCTTCACTTCCCAACTTAGATCTAACTGAAACTGCAAGCAGTTTTGGACTTTCCCCAAAAT
The DNA here is from genome assembly GCA_016271365.2 of Neoceratodus forsteri. NCBI lineage: Eukaryota > Metazoa > Chordata > Ceratodontiformes > Ceratodontidae > Neoceratodus > Neoceratodus forsteri. The sequence goes on from JADMNL010000024.1 coordinate 449,020,580, forward strand.
CCAAAAGGTTCGGTTGACTGATCTGTCTGTAAGTCACAACAAGGGTTCCCCCTCCAGGTTATTTTAGGCGCAAAAAGCCCCAAACTACAATTCCTACAAGTTTTGACCCAACCAAGCCCCTGTAGGCAGGCTCCATTTTACAGTCCCAAATGTACTGATTGGCCCATTTCAGCAGTCCAGGACCAAGATGATGGAAACATACAGAACTGTCCATGCTGCAAAGAAGGCAGGTTAGAACAAAGTGCAATATTATTACTACTCTAACAAATGATTAGCAAACAAGTACATCTTCTAACAGAACTCCTTCTCAGATTACTTATGACTGCAATCCAGGCAGCTCTTAAAGAGACAGTACACAGAAGCTATATAGGCACTCTCTGGCAATCACATTTAAACTGCAAAAACGCAGGACACCAGCCTGGCAGTGAGCATTTAGTCAAGCTCAAGGAAGATTTTTTGGGAACCACCATTTGTAGGGGGCTTACACTTAGTTGCCTTAGGGGTCAGCCTGAAGAAGTGGTGTTGGAGGTAAATGGCTGTGGGGTATAAAGTATGAATTGAAAACAAAATTCAAACAGTTGATTGTCATTTTAAGTTTTTAGCTCACTACTTTTTTTTTTTTTTTTTTTGTTACAGTGTTTGGCCAGGAAAGACACACTAAGCCAGGGCTTGTTTCCAGGTGCATCCCGGGAGCATAGGGAAGTTTAAGTGACTTGCTCATGGTCACAACAGTATGCAGGTGGTGGCTATGAGATTCAAACCCAGTTCTTCAGATTTGCAGCTCAGTGCTCTTAACCACTCCACTGTCCCGCTTCCCATATATATTTTATACGTTTGTAGTGATAGTCATAATGTCTGTTATTGATATGACAGTCTTCTCATACATTCTTAGGGTATGGGATTTACAGACTGAAGTAGTTTGGGCAGTTTAAGAACATAACTTGAGACACTCTTATATCCATAAGATGCATCCCAGTTGTCCCTTTAAACTTACTACGAATCATCAGACATACAATATGTTTAAAGGGGATGTGTCAGTGCTAATAGCCCCACACCCAAGTGTGAGGCTGGTCCCAATTAGCACTTTGTGTGCAAAAAGATTTCTGTTTTACTTATTGTTCACTGCAGTAGAGTAGATTGTATCAGACTGTTTCTGTTGACTTCAAGCTGATATTTCTGTAACTACATGTAACCCCTAGGTGGCGCTATCCCAAGGGCTACTACCTCTGCTTGCGTGACTAGTTGCAGGTTAAGGGGCCTGGGTACTGAAAATGGGTGCCTCCACCCCGGAGGACAGGGTTATTGGTAGCGTAGCTGACCTGGGTACAGTCCTCCGGGACACTGTAACCCCCCCCCAACACACTTTTTCCCCTCTAGTGGTCTAAACAATGAACAGCACACACAGTTACAATAACCCCTAATCAGCATACAAATCCCCACTCGGTTTGCACGTACCACCAGGGCTGGTTCCACTAGTTCGACCCTGGAGACCCCCCTGCAAAATAAGGTTAGACCCAGCAGGTAACAACAGTACAGTTCTTCTGGTACAAAATGGAACCACAGTCAGATTAAATGCAAAAAGAATTAGATCTGATTTATTCAGGGGGGAATGAACAAAGGAGGGACGTAATTTGGCTGATTAGTTCTGTAACTGATTCAATCCAGCAATCATGCATGCACTATAGAGTCCCTTCACAGTCACACACTCTGGGTACCCAGTTGAAACAAAGGTGGGCTAGCCTAATTCGTTGCCCGGGGTAGGCTGGTGTTGCAGCTGGTCGGGGCCCTGTGATGGAGAGAAGAAACATGCACAACCACACACAATTTGTAATCCGGAGCCTGGAGACCCAGTTCGTGACAAGAAAACAATTGAATCAGATGACAACACTTTTGACTTAGCTGATGTTGCAGGGAGCTACCCTGGGGTTTATTCACGCTACCCAATACGAGACACAGGAGGGACGGGATGGAGACTGCAGGTTGACAAGCTGGTATGCCAGGAGAAGCTGGGACCATGAATCATGTCATTCCTGTTCGAGATGGTTGAGCAGGGGGCTGATCCCCATGCGAGTCTCTCATCGATGGTGATCTCTGCACCTGGAGAAGCTGGCTGTGGCAAGGTGGCAGGGCCCAGGCTGGGTGAACAGTTCGGATTCAGTCCAGTAAACGCTGGATGCAGCTTCCAGCAGGCGTGATACACTTAAGTAGTGGGGAACCAAATCACGACCCACTGACAGCATACAGCACATTTTTAGTAAAGCACAACACAATACCACAGGTCGGATGACAGTCCGGTTGCAGTTTCAGCTTTCCTGAGCAAAACCGTGATCTCTGTGGTGATTTCAGATGTCCTGACAGGCCGATCGCATAGAGCAAATATTCGGTCTTCTTCAGGCAAAGGTACAGTCACAGTTCAGTGGCTTTTGTCACAATTGGTTCAGATAAAGTCCGGTTATTTAAGCACTCTCTAAGAATCCCTGTCGAGGGACAGCAGGCAGACAGGCCAAACTCAGCCTTTCCACCAGTTTCCCGCGTGACTACGCAGGAGCAGCTGCTCGATTGTCTCGAGCTGTTCACTCTCTCATCTCCAGTCTCGGACTGACTCCTGCTGCAGGCAGCTCGGGACTTTCCCTCTAATCCAAAAGGTTCAATTCATTGATTCATCTGTCTGTCACAGCAAGGGCTTCCCCTCCAGGTCCATTAAGGCGCCAAAGTGGAAAAACTACAATTCCTACAGAACTTCACTCCCACAAGACCCCTGGGGCAGGCTCCATTTTAGGGCCCCAAAGGTACTGATTGGTCCAAACTGGCAGTCCAGAACCAAGATGGTGGTGATAAACAGAACTGTCCATGCTGCAAAGAAGGCTGATTAGACAAACTACGATATCATCATTATTATTATAATTATTTATAATAGATAATCAGCAAATAAGTACAGCTTCTAACAGAGCTCCCTCTGCACAGTTAGCGATGGCAGAATGGAGCAGTTATCTGGCAGCCCAGGTGGGACTCAAGCTTAGAAACACTCAGCCCCCACCCCATTAATTATACACTGCGATATAAGCAGCTCTTAAAGAGACAGAACACAGAGGCAATAAAGGCACTCACATGCAGTAGCTTTCAAACGATTAAGACACAGGACACCGGCCTGGCAGTGGGCATTTAGGCACACCCAAGGAACATTTTCGGGAACCCCCATTTGTGGGGGTTACATACAGTACATATCCCAGAATCCCCTTCAGCTGGTGTCAGAGGAGGGCTGCAGCAGTAGGAGATTCAACAGCCTGCAGTGCATGTTAGAGTTTTTATAAATTCCGATCAGATGTTTGCCATGCACTGTAGGCTTTTGAATCTTCTACTGCTACAGCCCTGCTCTGATATCAGCTGCAAGGGATTCTGGGATTTGTAGTTGCAGAAAACATCAGCCTGATGCAGTCTACTATACTGCAGTAAACTGTAAGTAAAAAAAATGTTTCTGCATACAGACTGCAAATTGTCACAAGTCCTACACTTGGGTGTGGGGCTGTTAGTCCTGACAGTTCCCTTTAAAGTTAAAAAAGATAGATTTTTTTCTTTAATTCTAAAGATAGACGTCCCCATTTGAAACATGGAACTTTCTCCGTGATTAAATGCTGCGCATGAGGCATTGTTATGGTAATAGGCGGTCCTTACATGCAGGAAAACTCCTCAGTGCTGATTAGTGAACAAGCGCTGAGGATTTCTCATTTATAAAAGATAACTTTAGGTGACTGTCTGGGAGTGGAAATAATAGTGATATGGATCCTGATCCCTTAAATGATGTCACCTGAGTTGTGTGCATTGGAGAGATGGGAAAAATGGACACAGTGAGAGCACATCACATTGGCACAGCCTCATGGTAAATCTGAGCAGTGGTGTATCTAATAAAAAAACTCATACAAATACTGTACATGTATGTGTCACTAGCAATAACAAAGCCAGCTAGATACCAGTAATTGCACCCGGCTATAGGCCTAGTTCCATAAGTCCTGTAGTAAGACAGCTAAGGTGCTGGGATGTTTCAGAAGGGGAACTGACAGCATAAGAAAAGAGGTATTGCTGCCTCTTTATAGATGGCTGGTGAGGCCGCACCTCTGCCCATTTTTGGAGTCTTCACCTCAAGGAAGGCAAGGATAGGTTAGAAACAGTGTAACAAAAGATGACCAGGATTGACTCAGGGACAGCAGGGCAGATCTCATGAGGATTGTCTCAAGGCACCAAACATGTGCTCACTGGAGACCAGACGAGAGAGAAGTGATGTGATACTTACTTTCACGTTCCTGAAAGGAATAAACAAGGTGAACTATGAGGAGCTATTTAGCATGAGTTACAGTTTGAGATTATGAGGGCACAAGTAGTAACTGATGAGTGGGAGATTCAAGAGGGATATGAGAAATATTTTTTTACAGAAAAGGTGATGGAACAGTGGAACAGTCTACGAACTGAGGCAGTGGGCACCAAAATCATAGCTTCAAGCATGGTTGAGACAGAGTGAAGGGTAGAGTGACTACTCAGAGCAGTTGTAGCAAGGAGGGGGAACGGGATGGATAGTGAGGGCTAGTACCCTGTATGGACATTAGGTCCTGGGGTTGATTGGGAACTAAGGGCAGATTGGATGAACCACTGGTCTTTTTCTGCTGTCATTGTCTGTGTTTCTGTAATGCTGTACCCTGCCCTCGATCTGTAAGCAACATGACCAGATGCCTTCTAACAGCCAAAAATCTTGTTTTCATTGCAAATGTTCTTAGTAATAAAGAACAAGGGATGAGGACTACAGAAACCAGATGAAATAAAACTTAACTGTACAAATACGTGCTGCAGGGTTTTCCCTCAGGCGTCATTAAGTCATGTATGATAAGGTTTGACTTTTCTGTGTGTCTTTTTTTTTTTGTTAAATATAATTCTCAGCATCGTATTGAGCTGACAAATAGTGCTGCCAACTCGTGTGGGTTAGTTTCTGCTCATACCTCAAAGCCCACTTCATTTGTTTCTGCCCTTTGAGGCTGCGTCAGAAACAAATAACCTGTAGCACCCCACAGAGCTCTCAAATAGCGATGCCGCCTGCATCCCAGTAGGCTTTGTGTGGCCAAAAAATATTGACAATCCAGCTGCAGAGAGCAGGGCATTTAATTAAAATTGATGATTGTTGTAAATTATTTTCGTCGGCTTTCCTATTCCGTTTTTAGTATTGGCAGTTTTTTTTTCCCAAGACATAATAACGCTTAATAACCTGTCCCATTTAGTAAATGAACAGCATGGATCATTAATATGGATAATATCCCTTAACCAAAATGCGGGGAACAGAGAGCAAAAGGCTTATTCCCAGACAGTTAATTAACCATTTGAGGCCGATAGAGCAGGACGTTATCAGAGAGATCTTTGAGATGGAGAGACCTAGAGATAGCCAGTTATTAACAAAGTGGGCTCATCAACTTGTTCCTGATGAGACAGACTGCTCCCATTTACTGACTGCTAATTTAGGCACTAAAACCCTTATTAAAACATACTCAAGGGCTTTCCCTCACCGGTGACAAACTAGATGTCTACTGTCAAGGCACGTCCGGCCCTGTAGACTGAGTTTGGATCTCAGCTCCTCTAGTCCAGTTGGGGATTTGAACTCCACAGGAGGTTGCTTCAGCATTGCATTTTGAGGACAGGGGTTTGAATACCATCACTGCTGGCCAGTTTCGTGATCTAAACACCATGTTCTGTTACACTAAAATGTCATCTCAAGGTTAGGAGTTTGAATCCCAGTTCCCCTAGTCTGGTTGTGATCTGATCGTGTTGCCCAGTTTCATCCACCTACGTCTTGAGATTGTGGGTGATCCACAGTGACTAAGTGATGAGTTGCTGTTAGAATGGTGACTGCGTGTGTGTCTGTCTGTATATACAGTATGTGTTAACCTGCAATGCTGACTTTAAAGTCATTATGATAACATGGCATCCTGTGGAAACAGGGTGATTACAGTACATCAGTGCCAATCTATCTGTGGTTGTCCATGAATGGGGGCTTTGAGACTTGGAGAGAGAAAATGTGGTGGTTCAGTCCTTTATCAAGGAACAAAACACAAATTCTGTAAAAAGGCAGGAGGGTACTTTCTTAGACTGGAAAGATTCTGTGTCTATGTTTTTGGCAACTGGGCTGTGCAGTGGCCAACGCAACAGCACTACAAGTACAGAATCAGCAGTCCAAACATGAACAAAACGTGCTGCAAGCATGGAAACTGTACTGCAGGCACAGACACAGCGCTGCAAGCATGGAAACTGTCCTGCAGGCACAGACACAGCACTGCAAGCATGGAAACTGTACTGCAGGCACAGGCATAGTGCTGCAAGCATGGAAACTGTCCTGCAGGCACAGACACAGCACTGCAAGCATGGAAACTGTACTGCAGGCACAGACACAGCGCTGCAAGCATGGAAACTGTACTGCAGGTACAGACACAGCGCTGCAAGCATGGAAACTGTACTGCAGGCACAGACACAGCGCTGCAAGCATGGAAACTGTACTGCAGGCACAGACACAGCGCTGCAAGCATGGAAACTGTACTGCAGGCACAGACACAGCGCTGCAAGCATGGAAACTGTCCTGCAGGCACAGACACAGTGCTGCAAGCATGGAAACTGTCCTGCAGGCACAGACACAGCACTGCAAGCATGGAAACTGTACTGCAGGCACAGACACAGCGCTGCAAGCATGGAAACTGCAATGCAGGCATGGAAACAGCACTGCAAGCACAGAAATAACATTACAGGGGCATAAACCACACTGCAAGCATGGAATCAGCAAGCACTGCAAGCAAGGAATCTGTACTGCAGGCATGGAAACCATACTACAAACTCTGAAAACAGCAAGCACAGAAACAGCACTGCAGGCACTGAACCCACACTGCAAGAACAGAAACCACACTGCAAGCACAGAGACTGTACTGCTATAGAAACCACAGTAAAGTACAGAAACCACACTGCAAGCAAGGAAGCCTGTAACTGACCCCTCCTGGCATCCTTACCTCCATTAGTCTTCTTGCTCAGTTAATGTAGCATTTTGCACTCTGTTACTCCTCCACTTGGACTCCGTAGGCTTATTTTATTGCTGAAGTTATCGCTTGCTGTTATGTTTATATGTGATGTACCTTGTCTTTGTATTTCTGTCACATTGTTTTGTCATTAACTGCTGTATATTTAGTGCTGCTGTTTTAAGCACAATATTCTATTCTTTGCTGTATTGATTCATCACAACATTGTACCTTGCCCCAGTCCCCCTTCATCAGGGACACATCTGGAAATGAGCTGTTACCAGCTCAGTATGCTTCCCATGGTAAAAGAATAAACAAACAGCACTAAAGGCACAGAAATTGCACTACAAGCATGGAGTGAGCACTGAAAGCATTCAGTCAGCACGTGCAAGCCAGGACTCAGCACTGCAGGCATAGGGACCACAATATAAGTACACAAACCATACTGCAAGCACAGCAAGCACAGAAACCACACAACAAGCATGAAATCAGCACTGCAAACAATGACACTGCACCGTAAGCACAGAAACAGCACTGCAAGCACAGAAAAGACACTGAAGATACATATACCAAACTGAAACCACCGCCACACTGCAAACATGGAATCCGCGCACTGCAAGCACAGAAACCTCACTGAAGGTTCAAATTGCAAACCACACTGCATGCATGGAATCTGCACTGTGTGTACAGAAACTGTTCTGCAAGCATAAACTGCACTGCAAGCATGAATTCAGCACTGCAAACAGAGAAACGACACTGCAAGCACAGAAACCTCACTGAAGTTTCAGATACCAAACGTCAACCACAGAAACCACACTACACGTATGGAATCATCACTGCAGGCACAGCACCTGTACTGTAAACACAAACTGCACTGCAACCATGAAATCAGAGCTGCAAGCACGGAAACAGCAATGCAAGCACAGAAACCACACTGACGGTTCAGATACCAAACCTTTACCACAGAAATCATGCTGCAGGCATGGAATGAGCACCTCAGGCACATAAACTGTACTGCAAGCACAGAAACCACACTGAAGGTACAGATAGTAAACTGCAACCATAAACCACACTGTCAGCATTGAATCAGCACAGCAGGCATATACGTTGCACTGCAGGTACAGAAACCACATTGCAAGCACATTATCAGCACATCCAGCACAGAGACAGCACAACAAGTACAGAAATATCACTGCAGGCACAAAAACAGCTTGCACCCAGCTTTGAACTGTCCTGCCTAGCTGCAAAGTGCTCATAATATTTCAGTCTTTTGTCAATACGGGTACTTGGTCATATCCAAGCTATTCTCACCTTCATAGTTATTTCTTGTTAAACGGCAGACACTTCTTTTCTGCTCTCAGAGCACACTGCCTTGGGATGGCAGTAGGATAAGGTTTGATGATGAGATAGGATGGGTTACTGGCATGCACAGTGCTTTGTGACTGAGGTCCAGTGCAAGGTAGTGACTAACTGTTAGAGAGGTTATTATACAATGCTGGGGTTTGTGGCTGAGGTATAAGAAAATGACTGAGTGTTAGAGTGAGGTTACTGCACATTGCTGTGGTTTGTGACAGGTTGGGTATAAGACAATGAATGAGTCTTAGTGAAATTTCTGCACAGTGCTGAGGTTTGTGACTGAGGTATAAGAGAATGACTGAGTGTTAGTGAGGATCGCTCTGCGAATTTTACACGATTTGTAGAGTGCAGATCGATCTGCCTAGTTTTGCCACGAAGTGTAGAATTTTGCGGGCGAAATTCTGCACTTTGTAGCAAAACTTCACAATTTGGGCATAGCTGAAATTGTTGAAGCCAGGGGAAAACTTTGCACAACTCCACACATGTGAATTTCAGCCACTTCCCGGCAACTTCAGCGGCGAATTAAAATGTTGGCACATCTCTAGGAATGCGAGAATGAGCATTAGTGAGGTTACTGCACAGTGCTGTGAGTTTGTGAGTGAGGTGGGTAATCAGAAAATCACTAAATTTACATGTGGCAAATTTTCCAGTACCTTACCTGAATCGGGTTATTTAGTAATTGGGTTTTTAAAAACTGGTGACTGTTTACATGACATTGTGCTCAATTTTCTGAAAACAGTGCCAGTGTTTACATGTGAGAGACTAATCCGATTACTTTAAATCCCCGAGCATGCGCCCTCAGTCAGTGAGAAACACGTGAGCATTGACACGAAGATTGAAATTCCGATTCAGAAACCCAAAAACTCAAAAGTCCTTATTGAATCAGATAACTTGCCACATGTAAACACGGTAAATGACTAAGTGTTAGTAAGCTTACTGCACAGCACTGGGTTTATGACAGAGGTCGAGTATGAGAGAATGACTGAGTGTTAGTGAGGTTACTGCACAGCGCTGGGGTTTGTGATGGAGGTCGGGTATGAGAGAATGATTGTTAGTGGGTTTACTGCACAGCGTTGGGGTTCGTGACGGAGGCTGGGCATGAGAGAATGACTGTTAGTGGGGTTACTGGACAATGCTGGGGTTTGTGACAGAAGTCGGGTACGAGAGAATGACTGTTAGTGAGGTTACTGCACAGTGCTGAGGTTGTGACTGAGGTCAGGTATAGGAGAATGGCTGAGTTTTAGTGAGGTTACTGCACAGCTCTGGGGTTTGTGATGGAAAATACATGGGAGTGATGGTGTTTCCTTGTGAAGTTACTTCCCAGTGCAGTATACTAGGTTTTGAACACAAGTGGGAAGGCTACAGTATCCTCTTCTTTTATTTATTTGTGAAATGTACCAGTTTGATGTGCGTTTGTTATTGCTTTTCTTCCCCCAACTCCAGGAGCCACACTGTCTCCTGGGAAGAATTGTGCTATCAGTTTTGTTACAGAACAGGTTTTCCTCTTGTTAAAAAAATGCAAATTGGAGCACTTGGTATATGAAAAATGAATTCTTTGACTATAAGTTCACATCTCATTACTTTTTTTAAGAGGATAACGTTTCATAGGGTAGAGGTAATTAGAGCCTAATGACTAACATGACATCATGAGATTGTTGTGAGCCTGGGAGATCAGGAATGAGGCAGTAATTAAAAACAGCCCATTTGACACAAACCTGTGATGTATGAACATTTAAAAAAAAATCTTTAAATATATTTTTTCAAGATTTCTCTGCTGATTAACAAGAAACAGAAGAACAAAAAGCGAGCTGACATGAAGTTTTGATTTCCTCAGTTAGCCGTACCAATTTTTTCCCCCAGTTCGTGCAGCCAGAATTTATATTTGTATTTATTTTTTTTACAAGGAAAAGGCTTTGTTAAGCAGTGCTCACTTACAAGGAGGTCCTAGTTAGGACAGTCAGGAGAAGAGAATCAAAGTTACAGAATATAGAGACAATAATAGTTGTAATATACAGAGGTTGAGATACAACAAGATTCCAAGGCATAGATAAGATTATTTAAAAAATAGCCTAGCTGAGATGCAGCATCTCATTTTCAGTAAGGTCCTGCCTTTTCCCCACTTTTATAGCTGGCTAGGCTGAAGCATGGGAGGTTAAGCGACTTGCTCAGGGTCCTAAAGTGAGTAAGCAATGCTGCTGGCATTCAGACCTTGCTCTCCTGGTTCACGAGCCTGTGTTGTAGCCACTAGACCACAGTTCTTCTTAAAGTTTTATGATATTTTATGTATGTTATTCATTTTATGGCCATCTAGAACATATTGTGACACTAGAGAAACTGAGATTGAGTGGTACCCTAATAATGGGCCCTATGCGCGAAGGTGCAGAGCGTCTCCACACCGCATATATGTGGCGAAACACTGTGCACCCATTACGCCCCCAGCGCGATGCACTATAAAAGTAGCCCCATGCACTAACCCCCACCTGCAGACCGCAACGAGCAGGGGAGGGAGGTGCCAACCCCACGCCGCATGCACAAAGCTGCATAGAGCTGCACCCGGCGCTGTGAGGAGGGTAGTCACTGCAGCAGGGTACATCCTGCAATAAGTCACCTACGTGCCTTGCCCCCGCGCACACCAGATGAGGGAACGGCCCCACGGCAGGTAGGTATGCCCCACAAAGTGAGCCAGCTCCATCCCCATACCCCAGAGGCTGCCCCCCCACATATATGGTGCCGCCCCATCCCTGAGGCTGCACACCCACCCCAGGGCAGCACCACCATACCCTTGCTGCCCACAGCCCAACACTGCACCGGCAAGGCACACACCCCCATCTTGGCTTCACCCGTCCCCTGATTGCACCCCCCCATGTGGGCACCTGCCCCTGGTGATACACCCCATCCACACACACACACATGGACACAGGGGTGCCCTGTGTCCCCGTCCCACACACTGCTGTCCAGCAATAACCCCCACACACCTGCGGTACCGACCTCCCCCTCGCATGGTCCATCAGTGCTGTGTGTTGGGATGACCGGCGTCACTGCCCACCACACACTGCCATGGTCATTGGCTATCTGATATCCACAGGGGTGCTCAGCTACCATGCGCCCTGCCACATAAGGGATCTACTGTTGGACCTAGGATGGGCATCTGATTGGATGCCTGCCCAGGTCTGTGGCTCTGCCCCTGTCTGCCCTGTATGACCCTACATGCCGGGGGGGGCCACGGACGGATGGTATTCATGATTGCTGCCAGGTGCACACCCATCCGCAGGTGCGGAGCTGCGCGGGTGGGATACACGCCTCAGGCACGTAATTCCTGCCTGTTAGAGCATAGGCCCCATTTAAAGTGCAACATAAACATTATATATCCATTTCCAGTGATCTTTATTATTATTACTTAAAGTGATTTAGTATACTTTGTGACCTCAGGTACCCAGTCTGCGACAGTCCTTCTGTGTAATTTTTACTATTTTATTTTCAGCCTTTCTTTAGTGGTAAGGGCTCGTAGTTTGGCTCCAACAGTGTGGTCAGTCGATCCCTTCCACTTCCTGATTTGGCTATACCCCGTGCTCAGGATCATGGTGACATGAAGCAGAGAGCATGGGGCACCTTTGAAATGAGTGGACTGATTTTTCCTTACTTTTTAATACATTATGATGGCGGCGTTTCAAGATTAATGATGGCCTTGTTAGTCGAGAGGTGGCCTTCATTAATCTCTAAGTCGCCATCATAGTGTATTGAAAAGTAAGGAAAAATCAGTCCCGTTCATTTCAAAGGGGCGTGCCCCACACTTTCCCTTGCTTCATGTCACGACGTGTCTAAGCTCAGGGGCCTGTAGCTGAATCACGAAATGGAAGGGATCAGCTGGTCACCTTGCCGAGGCCAAATTATGATCAAGGCCACTGATTTTCCATTTTTACCGGAAAACCCAGTAAAATTCCTGAATTAGAGCTGCCTGAACACCGGTAAAAACAAAGATTTCATGGAATCTGGCATTTTATATCAGATCAGTAAATCTGTAAAACGTGTATTTTTCTTATAATTGCTTCCTGTACTATTTTCAGTTTGCTTTATTTAATGCTCTGTATATTAAGCCTTCTTTCATTCTGATTATTTATGCACATACTAAAAGAATAACAGCAGAATCCCGGTAAATTCCAGAAATTAGAGTAACAATCACCGGTGCAATTCCGGAATCTGAAGTCTTGAAAATGGAATTTCATTGTTTTAATCACCGTAAATCAGTGGCCCTGATTATGATCCCTTACCACTAACAAAAAGCAGCGAAAATAAAATATTAAAAATTACACAAAAGGGCTATTGCAGACCTAAGCTGCCACTTATGGTACCTCAGATCCACAAAATTACTTTAATGTTCTCTATTTTGTTTCCTTTGTTCTCGCACCATGAGCACCACAGTGACACCTCACCTCTGACCAGAAAGAGGGGGAGTGAAGTAGCTTCCTCTGCAGCCAACATAAATGCCACTCTGTGGTCTGCTGGCTCTGGCAGGGGTGTGTGCTAGTGCCCCCCCAAGTCATGCACCTCAACACTGCAAGATGCTTATTTTACTTATTTATTTTTGTACAATTTATTTACCAAGGGTAGCCAAGCTGACATGCAGCATCTCATTTTCAATCGGGTCCTGTTTCTACCCATTTCCCCAGCTGGGTGGACTGGAGCACTGGGAGGTTAAGTGACTTGCCCAACATCAGACAGTTAGTATTTGGCTCTAGGAGGGTTTGAACATGCGACCTCCTGATTCCCAGTCCCGTGCTCTAACCACTAGACCATACTGCCTCCTGTAACATGCTTGCCCCCCCCCCCAGCCAGTCCCATTGTGGGATTCTGGGACTTGCTTGGGAATTCCAATCTCCCAGGCAATTAGTGCAATGTGCCTTACTGCTAGCCATTGTGTTTGGGGGACACCGTGCAGTTTGAGGTGCCGTCTTTCAGATGAGGCGTTAAGCGGACATCTTGTCTGCCTGTTCTGGTAGTTGTTGATATGGACATTAAAGATCTTAAGGCACTTCTTGAAAAGGATAGGGAAATTTCCCCCGTTTACTGGCCAAATTTCCTCAAACAATAATCCACCAACAGCTTAACCTGATTCAATATCAGTTGGGTTTGCCTCTGTATCCCCCCTCACCCCTCAGGACGAGGTGGAAAACAGGAAGTGCTTCCTAGCCATCCTTTCTTGGTCAACAAAAGTTAATAAATAAAAGAAAAATAAATATGCACTTTAAAAGGAATATAAACTTTGGTGTTTACATTTTTTTAAATAATTGTTCATTTGGACATGGGTGATGTCTGTTTAATGAACTCCAATGTATTCATTTGTGTGTTTGTTTTAAAATCATCTATTTTGTTCTTTTTGAGGGTCCCTCTGCAATGCAGCCTTTTTCTTGCTCAATATTATATGTTAATACATCCCCTGCAGCCACTCGTTGCTGTATAAGAGTGGTTTCACGCACCTTCGGCTGGATTGAGAACAGTGAAGCGAAGCTAAACTATTCTGGCTCAGGCTGAAGGCTAGTGAAACCACTCTAATACAGGAACGAGTGGTGATGGGGGACGTATTAATATATTATTGATCGAGAACGATCAATAATATATATTTTTTAAAAACTGTTCCTGGAATGTGTCTGTTTCCAAGGCATCTGTGCATGAGATGCTCTTCACAGAATAAGAATGTCTGACGTGCAGGGGAAAGGAGTGCTCTGATTGCTTGGGAGTGCTCCCTCGATCTATAATCATTTTTAAGCAGCAAATGATAGCTACTGCTTAATGTCGTTATGCGGACTCTTTTATGCAGATTTTAAAGAATATTGTTATATTTAGTGAGTTAGTTGGCTGTGGTGAGGCCTGAGAAGTGATCTGTCAAATAAAATGTAGCACCAGTTGACTACATTTTTAGTCAGTGCCATTTGCATACCTGTGATGCTTTCTAACGGGTTTGAGGCTTTTGACTGCATGTGTGTTTACAGATACAACACAAATTGGAAAATATCTGTCTTGTATTATTTGTGCTTCCTGCAGTACATATTCTGCTTCTTCTTCTTCTTCTTGTTTATCAGCACTTAAATTATTTCACCTCTTTCCACTCACTACAACATTAAAAAAATGAATTTTAAATGTATCTGCTTTCAAGCAGCCAGAACATTGGTAACTTCCCACCCTTATGTGACTCACCTTGTTGCAAAAAGAAATGGCCAGCAAGTGGGGAGTTGTTTTTCATAAGTCTGACCTTGGGTTCCCAGATTTTGGCTGTAGTTGGGGGGCTGCTTTTACCATTACCAGATTTCACCCCTTTCTTGAAGATGATGTCCTGGTACAACTTAGGGCTAGCAGTATAGCCTGGAGGTTAAAGTAACAGAGTCATGAATGAACTTGGCATATCCAGCAGATCTGGGTTTGAATCCCACAACCTCTACCTGCATACTGTGTGACTCTGAGCAAGTAACTTAACCTCCCAGTGCTCCCAAGTCACCTTTGAAAACAGGCCTTGGGCCTATAGGCCTTACCCGGTTACCGAAGAATTAAAAAAAAAAGACAAAAAAGGTGTGAATTTAAAGCAGCTGTGCAATGAAACTGGGCAAACAAAAAATAATCTTGCCTTTTTCTCATTACAAAAGATTTCAGACATTTTTTTCAATTTTATTTGGTGGTAAACTCTTCTAGTTCTATCAAAATATGAGCATTTTATAAATGCTTTAATTTTTTTCTCAAGAAAAAAGATGTCTTCCACATTTGTCATAGAAATAGCATTGCAAACCTGGCAAAGGTTAGGATCGAGAAAATAAAATAAAACTCATGGTGCAGAGCATAGAGGGTACGTTAGAAAAGAAGATTTGACAGCCATGCTAATATTTGTATTAATTTTACCTGAAACTAGATGTTTTGGAAAAACATTTTTCATTGCACTGATGCTTTAACTGATTTTACCTTTTTTTTGTGTGTATGGTCCAGCTTTGTGCGATCTGCATAGTGGTGCAGAAAAGGCCTCTCTTCAAATGGCATTTAACTAGCAATACTGATCAGTCAAGATTAGCTGCTGTCATACAATCGTATACTAATTCATTTAAAGTTTTTTTAACTATGTGAAGTCTTGTTTGACTTTACATGTAATGTAATGTAATTATAATGTGTATACTTATTAACTATGTTGCTCTGCTGAAATCTCCATGTTCCAATCGCTGAATAAATGAAAGTTTTAAGAAGGATTAGTACAGTCAAGAGAAGGACACAAGTTTTAAGATGCATATGGGTCATCTTTCTCCCTAACGGTTAAGTTAGCCTGGTATAGCCTAGAGGTTAGAGGAACGAGGTTGATACATCCAACAGACCAGATCTGAGTTTGATTCTCACAACCTCCACTTGCATACTGTGCGACTCTGAGCAAGTCACTTAACCGCCCAGTGCTCCCAGGTCGCCCCTGAAAACAGGCACTTGTGCCTAGTGGGCCTTGCCTGGTTACTAAAGAAAAAAAAAAAGTGTCGGGATTACTGGCTTCAGATTTATTGTGGGGGATGTAGGTAACCAGGCCTGTGCCCCACAATGGCCAGTTTACATTCTAGGAAATAACTACGTGTGCCTTTTCAGAAATGAGCTGTCGGGTCTCTCAAATGCCCTTTTAGACATTTTATATGTATAATTGATTTAATACTTGAATAAATATTGTCTGTATATGCTTTTTCTCCTGTATTTTACTTTTATTGTATTGCACAGTACCAAATTGTGTCAAGACCAAAGTGGGAGCAATAAACGTCTTTGTTGCACAGCGCCACACTCCTTGGCACATATCTATACTGTTGGTACTTTCATTAACAGCTGGTAGTGCCTGGAGTGAAAAACAATATATCGTTTACAGTTATTCAGTACTGTTCATGCACTGCATCCCAAAGCATATTACACGCCATTTATTATTTACACGGGACAGCACCGATGAGATGATGCATCTCATTTTCAGCATACTCCTCCATCTGCAAAGGACAGCTTGACGCCTCTCAGTAACGTGTGTGCTTT
The DNA here is from genome assembly GCA_016271365.2 of Neoceratodus forsteri. Classification (NCBI taxonomy): domain Eukaryota; kingdom Metazoa; phylum Chordata; order Ceratodontiformes; family Ceratodontidae; genus Neoceratodus; species Neoceratodus forsteri. The sequence goes on from JADMNL010000024.1 coordinate 449,036,995, forward strand.
AATTTAATTAGTTAGCAGTTCAGAACCCAGTGACATCATTTGAGCTGAAGCCTGCAATTAAGCTTTCTATGCAGGGCTTCTACTCGGCTGATGTCACCGAGTCCCAAAAAGGCTGCATTACAAAAGGCCCTAAATAAGAAAACAAAAAACTATTTCAAAACAAATAAAACAGTACATTGGGGTTACTAAACTGACTTTGCACATGCCTACATTTACAAGTATGCAAAAAATGTAAACAGCAGTGTTTATGTTCCCTTTAAGACAGCTCAGCAGGCGTGCCTGGGCTGTGCAGACTGTGACATGTGAACGTCCAGACAGCTTGAAACCTCGATGATAAAGTCCTTGTCATCAAGACAGGACACAACCAGGGCTTCACTCTTGGAAGCGACTCCTTTAAAGTGATTAGCGAATCTCATGTACAGTAATGTCCCTGTCAAGTGGATTTACGAAACAGTGCTCGGCAGTGTTCCAGGGCTGATTAGCAGGTGCAGTAACTGTTTTCCCCAGTAATTCCCTCTCTTTATCCAAGTATGGGATTCTCTTCAGTCCGACTGCTGCTCCTAGTGTGGAGAAAGTCATAAACTGGTGATTTTAAACCCAGTCCAATATACAGTCATCTGAACAGATGCCATCTATCAAGATTCCCCTGTATTCTGCTGCCTCTGTTTATTTTATTAACATTTTGGCCCTTTGCCATGGAGCTGCTGCCATGTACCTTCACAGCAGGGAGGGTGGGATAGATCTCTGCCACCTCAGCCAACACTGGTAGCACACACTGGTTGTGTGTCAGGAGATGCTTACGGCCCAGGTCATCATCCCACCAGGAAATGTGTCTCCCATCTCACATTACACTCACACACTAATGTACTGTAGTACATCATATATTATACAGTGTATTACAGATTCAGTCTCCCTTACACACAGACATCATTTTTTTCCTTTCCTTCCCTTCCTCTGTCCTGGGTCTGCCCCTTTCTCATGTTTTCTAAATGATCTCCCCAAATCCTATGTCTCTTCAAACATATGTGCACGCATGGATAATGCAGTGCTAATGCATGCAGCTCCTGAAACTTAACAGTATGTATATGGGTGACAGAACACTAATGCCTGTGGTTGCTCAAACATACATACTGTGCATACAATGAGGACACAGTGTTAATGCCTGCGGCTGTTCATATGTACTCTACATACACAAACAACACCATGCTAATGCCAGCAGCTCCTTTAACATACATACTGTACTTACACAGAGGACACCGTGCTAATGCCACCATCTCCTCAAACATACATACTGCATGTACACAGAGGACATTATACTAATGCCACCATTTCCTCAAACATACATGCTGTATGTGCACAGTGGACACCGTGCTAAACTGGTGTCTCCTCAGACATACATACGGTACATACACAGAAGGCACTGTGCTAATGCCTGCGGCTCTTTGTCCCCTGAGTTAGCAGTGCAGCTCCAGAATGACTGTGACAACATCCAGTGCTGATTCTGTGCTAACCAGCTCTCCCTATGCTAACAAATTGTCCCTCAGATATACAGTATAGAAACTGATGCTAGATAAAGGCTCAAAAACCTGTCCTACCTGGCTACACTGCTCTTCCAAGAATCAGTCTTCTCCACTAATTCCCACTTATGGGTCTCAGCTGGAGGCACTAGCACCCCATGGGAGCAGAGTTTTGGCCAGGGGGCTGGCAACGACTACTTGACATGGTGCCTGGTACTGCCATGTGGTGTCACATGCTAGTCAATAACCATTGCCGGCTCCCTCACCAACCTTGATTCTGTTTTTCCCACCATTGAGAGCACACTGCGGGAGCACTCCTCATTAATTATGGTGCTGTCTTTATTTACCTTCTTTCTGCACAGTGCCTAAATCTAAATCTGAATGGGCCACGTTGAAGAAGAAAGTCCTGAGGCCTCCTATCGTATCAGTGCCCCTGAGAGAACAAGACCACTTCTATGGACTGGCATCAGACCTGTGCAGCCTGCCTTGGACCAGATCTTAACATGGATGCTTGCAACACCTGCTTCTCTATGATCTGCCACACCCTGGAAAACCACATGTTGAAGTGGGGTCATCCAGTCCATGCCTTCGGAGGCAGGTGTCACATGCATGCATCTCCTGAAACATAGCCTTCTCTTATTCTTCCCCACGTTGTTGTGTCTCAGCCTGCACCAGTCATGACCCAGCACCTCTGCCATCGGGACTCCTAGGATTTCCCAATATTGACACTGTGATTATCTCTTCTTGACCAAGAAACAGGAAGGAGGCATCCAGGGCCTTGTGAAGGTGTCCCTCTGCCACTCCAACCATCCCTAGGGACCTCTTCTTGCAGTATCACGCACCCACTGTGTCTGCAGGTGAAGTACCTCACTCCACTTTGGGGGTTTAGGTGCTGCAGGCCCCCTAGAAGCCACAGAGCTTCATATGTAACCACCCTTCAGGTGCTGATTCTGCTCTTACAAACACTCTGGGTAGGACGATTTTTATCTCTGCACGCACCCTTCTGTGTGTGTTGGCACAACAGGACAATATGGCAACCTATAACTGTTACCTATGGCTGCAGCTACACAAGGTGCTGTCTGCATTGCCAGTGAGCGAGAAGTCTGGCAAGCCATCAACCTTTCCACCTGGGGTCTGGCAGTACCATGGTACCAAGCGAGGGCATCTTATGATACCAGTGAGGTGGCCTCCAGACTGGTGGGAACAGCAGTCTGCATTTGGCAGAGTGGGTTTGCCGGTCCCAACTGGTACCTTTGGCCTGGCATAAGCTGCTTAACTCACATTTCCATGGGGCTTACTTCTTCTCCCCTAGTGAAACCCTCCTGCTCCAGTACCACAGGAGCCACCAACCTGGCACTGATCAGTCTCAGGTGTTGACAGACCTGTAAGGAGCCCCTGCCATCAGGTGTTCTCTCCCACACTTAGTACTGAGAATATCTCTTTACCCTCAGGGTAGGCCAGATCCTCTTAAGAAAATGGAGGTTTGGCACGCTAACTCATAGGTCAGAATCAATGGAGAAGACTGATTTTTGGAAGATATGAAAGTTACGTACTTACCATAATTGGAGGGCTTTAAGCTAGAGGTTCGATGGGAGGAGCAACAACATCACTCCCCCATCGAGAATAAAAGGTTACACATCCTGGGCTTCACCAGGATTCTTTTTTTGTTGCAGCCGGAGGCGCTGCTCTCCTTCTGTCTATCTGGCTTCCTACATCCTTTGCTTTGGCCTTGCTTTGGTGGCCTCCAGCTGCACGTTAGTTTCTGGTCCCCCCGCCTGTCCTCCAGTTATCCAAACTGTGCCATTTCCTATTCCTTGTGTTTTGGACAAGTTACATCTTCTGCTAGCATCTCCTCTTTTATGCTGTCATCTCCGGCCACTTGCCTACTCTCTGCATCACTTGCTTGCACTGCCGTTCCTGCATTTTCTCCCTCCTTCTGCCGCTCCGCCACTCGCTATTTTCCCCTTTCGTTTGCTTCTGCTTCGGTCCCTCCCCGCCACTTCACTGCTCCTGCCTCATCATGTTTTCTGTCTCTGTGCTGTCCCTCCCAGCTTCGGACCCTCTCTCTCCTTCTTGTGCTTCTACCTCCTTTCTAGGAGCCTCCTTCGTGGCCTGGCTCTGGCACTTTGGTGTGTGTCTACCACCAGGCTTCAATTGTATGTGTCTCCTAGTATGGAGGGGTATCATGTCCAGCTCTGCATCATTCTTTTGGGTGCATTTCTGGGGTAGCCATCACTCACCAGACCTGGTTTGTAACATTCCTTTGTTTTACTACCATGTCCTGTTTCGGATCGTATTTCAGCACCTTGTCTGTTTTCTACCCGGCTTTCTTGTGGGATGCAGGCCCGCTGGGAGTGGGACCCAACGGCCGGGTCTGTACTGCGAATTTAACATCTACCAAACAACCTATCTCCAGCTTCGTTAGATTTCTACGACCATAGACTTGGGTATGACTACAAAATGTTAGATCTGTACCTATAGTTGTTCACCCACTGCAAACGTTCACATTTCTAGGACTCTACATTTCACAGATCAAAAGTGTATTTCTGAATGTTGTACCTAAATCATTACTTAACCTCCTGTCTCCATTTTATCAGTTTCTATGGTCCTTCAAGGCAGATCAGGCTTCCTTATTTGCAGGTAATTAGCTCTACATGTGGCTTGTATTGGTCTTCAAAATGTATTCTTTTTCAGCTTTTGTCTTTTCTACTGTAGCATTCGAAAGTACCTCATCTTAGCATCATGCATCATCCAGTTTTGCTCCTCGATCGCTCAACTTGAGTTGCTTACCTTGCTTGGTCTCGCTGTCCTTGGGTTCTATGCTGCCCCTCGATCTCCCTCTAGTTCCCATACACTCTGGTTCCAGACTTGCTTTCTTGGCTTCTGAGTATGTCTCCTTTTCGAGGAGCCTCATTGCTTGCATCACACAATTGAATCCTGTGCTACCTCATCGACCTCACCATCAGGGTCTAATTCCCATCGTGGTATGCATTCGATAATTCTTTTTGAGCATTCCTATCATGGCTCCTATGCTGTCTCATCTCCATGCTATCTCAAATCGCTTCGATATCTAGTCAAGGACGTGAGGGTCCCCGATACCTTACCTCGATCTGCTTATCTATCTCAACTGCTCAATCAGTATGCTTTGGATGTCTCCATCTGGCCTGCAATCGATATTTCTTTGGGCTACCTCCCATTAGGTCTCATGCTACCTAATCTACCTACTGTGCTCCTGCAGCGATCATCATCGTCTGTATTCATCTTCCTCAGTCACCTTGATTCAGCTCTATCTCCGCTCCTGGCCATGCCTTCTTGTCTGTCACCCTTTGCTATGGGCCAGCTGGCTGCTCTCCATCATCATTCAAGTTCAATTTCAAGTTCATTTACAGTCTCTTTTCCCCCAATCTGCTCCTGCTGAACCGCTGCACGCCTGCGGCAATCATCATTATCGTTTGAATCATTCCTGTCTCCTCCTCTTCCAATTCAGTACCAGCCATCCAGGATTCACTCCACTCGTGGCCTGCTATCGATAATTCTTTTTGGGCATACCTATCATGACTCCTATGCAACCTTATCAACCCGAGACCATCCTGCGACATGTATCGAGTTCATAACTCCAGTCATCATTCACTCAGCATCACCTCAAGGTTTATCTATTTACATCGCTTACTCGAACATTCTTATAATTGAATCCTATGATACCTCATCGACTACAACCTCAGGGTCTAATCGTTCAGGGTCTAAGCGTGCACATCGCATAATCAAGCATGCCTCTTCAACTTCAGTGTCTGCTTACTCACATCACTCAATCAAGCCAGTCTGCATTATCCTTGGTCTCCTCATCAGCACATCTGGATTCTCCTTGTGAGCACATCTGGATACGCCTTGCTCCTCTGACTTCTACATGGATTTACTCCCTCCCATTGACTACTCGAGCATACCTTTCTCAGGTCCCTGCTGCTGCATGTTCCTTCTTTAATCTGTGCTTCTTTGGAGTTTTCCCTATCTCATCATCATCCTCCTTACTCATATCCTTCGTTAATGAACCATTCTTTTTACAGACATACGTCCTCAAATCAAACGTCGTCAGCCTGGAGGGAAGGCGACCTAAGCCTTGGATCCCCAGAGGTTTCCTCCTCAAAGGGGGCTTTTCCTCTCCTCTGTGCCAATGGTCATAATATTAGTTAGAGTTGGTGTTTTCTTCAGTTAGTTAAGTTCCGCTGTTGGATGGAGGTGGATGGTGGCCCGGCTTTCCCCTCTCTCCTTAGGAAGTTAACCCTTCTCTTCACAGAATTCATTCATCACCCTCGCCTCTTCGTAGCTTGACATCCTTGGGTATTCTTTTGGGGCTTCTTCCTAACCTACCTTTAGCAGACGCATTCATTCCCGCAGCACCTGTAAGGGGGGGCCCCTTCTCTCGGGTTCCTTGTGTCGTACCCCTACAGGGTGGTATATCCCATGGATAGAGGAGGGAAAGCCACAAATCAAATCAAGTTACACAAGCATCATCTCATATGATCTCATCCAGTTGCGTAAGCACATTGAGATGGGGGCTTTAAGCCCAGGTTCGATGGTGAACAGCAGTCCTCCCCATCGAGTTAAAAGGTCACACATCTGGGCTTCAACAGAATTCTTTTTTCATTGCCCAGCATCCACCCCTCCTGCTCCAGCGGCTCATCTCTCTCTTCCTTCTTCCTAACCTACCTTTAGCCGATGCATTCATTCCCGTGGCACCTGTGGGGTGGAACCCTCCTCTAGGGTTCGTTGCATCATACCCCTACAGGGTGGTATATCCCATGGATAGAGAGGTGGAAAGCCACAAATCAAATCAAGTTACACAAGCATCATCTCATATTATCTCATCCAGTTGTGTAAGCACATTGAACTGTTGATCTTCCAGAATATCTACTCCACTCATTACCACACCCACCCACCATACCCCACTCTAACAAAGCTAGGGCCTCTGGGCAGCTCATCCTGTTTCTGGCAACACATTGCTGCTGCTGCTGCTGCTGTATGCCTTTACACAGTTGCTCCCTTCCCTGTAGGGGGAGCCTGTTTTTTTCCAAAAGAAAATGGTCTGGGATCTACTCCAGGGTTCCCATTCTACCAAATAAACCCCCCAAAACAGGGGTGAGAGCCCTCTACCAGGACCCCATGCCAAAAGAAAAGAAAAAGAAAACCAAAAGGGGGTGATTCCTCTTTTTCCTTTTTCTCTTTCACTATCTTCCCTTTTCTATCTGGAGTATATCCCCTTCTACTTGGGTATATCCCTATCAGTTACTAAATGCATTACTAAATGCAGCCTGTACCTTCTCGGGTCTATCCAAATCTAACTTCACTTGATAGTATCCCTGGCTAGGGGTGTGTGATGAGCACTGGATTGGATCAAGCTGAACTGACACAAGCTACATCCTGATGCATGCAGGAAGAGGCTGGTCAATGTTTCCCTGTGGTTTTCTTCCAGCTGTGTCAGGGAAGTTTTTTTCTTACTTGCTTGGTTGGCATGTTTTTTCTCCCTTTGCCAGGTTTGGTTGTCATATGCAGCAGACTCAGGGATAGCTGGAGAGATGGATGCATCTTGATGCCTTAGGGTGGGGTAGCCCTGCAATGCCACAGGCACCAGGGTTTTTTCCTTGCACCATTCCCCTCTGGGGAAGGCATAGCCTACTGTTAAAAAAATAAATAAAAATAAGTTCCCTTACTGGTGGCATGCTAATTGCTTTTGAGGAGTCCTTTTGCAAATCTCTGCTACTTGGCACACTTGTACCATCTCAGTTTCAGGGGGTTCCATTTCCTGCATACCCCTTTTTACTTGACTGCCAGAGCCACATGCTTCGGTTCCGCTAACCCTTTTTCTCTGTCTGGCTAATGGTATCTTCAGGCTCTGGCTCCATACCCAGCTACCTATCTGTGCCAGCTCGGTGTGCCATTTCTTCTGTGTCTAGAAGTCAGTTGTTGGGCTTTATTTCTTTATAGTATATGATTACCCTTTGTTACGTATAACAATCAGCCTGCTCAAAATCCTTGTTAAGCACATTCTAAACCGTTATGTGCATTCTAAAGTGTTGTTATGCGCATTCCGAACAGTTGTTATGCACAGTTCAAAGGTCATACAATTTTAAATTTCTCATTTATTCTACACTTAGCTACTTACTAATTACCCGGTGCCCAAAGGCAACCTTTTACCTTTCAAAAGTCTAGAAATTTGATTTTGATATGTGAATCGAACAAAGAAATGGTAAGATTTTTTTGTTTTCATTTTAGTGGGGATCTGTCTCTCTAGTGTAAAAGACCATATACTATAAAAAATTAAATATGGTCAACCACACACAACTCGGCATGTGTTTCCATCTCGGGGTGGAAATGACAGCATGGACCTCTCGAGATTCGCTCTCGAGGTTCATATGCTGTCATCTCAGCCCCTCGATGGATACACAGCCTTGTTGTGTATGGTTGCCCATTCATTATTCTCTATATTTTTCCTATATCCTTTTCCCTATCTCTTTGGGCTAGGGAGCTTCTCAAGCCCTCTCTTATTTTTTAACCACTTTATTGTGTCTGTTCTAATGAACAGAACTGACGTTGATGAAGGAGCCTGCAGAGGTCATTGGCTAGTGTGCAGCACCATGTGGTGGTGCACCGGCACCATGCCCAGTAGCCATTGCCGGCCCGCTGTCCAAAGCTGTGCTGCTGTGGGACCCTAGTGCCTCCATCCCAGATGATAAGTGGTAATCAGTGGAGAAAATATACTGAAAGATCAACAGTTATGGTAAATATGTAACGTTCAGTCTTCCAGGAATCAATCTTCACCATTCATTCACACGAACAGGTCTTAGCCAAAGGCAGTCGGACCCTGTGGGAGCAAAGTCTTTGCAGCTTGGGGGGGACCATCGTCAGTGCTGGTGCTGCCCGTGAGGCTGACATAGTGACATCATGCATGTGAGGCAGCCAGTAACAGATGCTGGCCCCCCTCTGTTCTGTTTTTCCCCATCGTCGAACGTGCACCATGGGAGCAGCTGGAGTAAATTTCTATCTGTGCCATCATCGCTAATCTCCTCAGTTTGACGCCGCTGTTTTTCAATGCCAGACAGCTTCTGGCACCCTTAACGGCACCATTGTTTTTTCTTACGGTACCAATTTTTTCTCTAATTCGGTGCTGAATCTCTTTTCTTCTCATTTTTATTATTGTGGTCTTTGGAATGCTGCAGTCAAAGGGGCAAAAGATGAAGAAGAAGAAGAAGAAGGTCTGCAGCCCCGCAATGTATTGGTGCCCCATGGGGGCCCATGGCAGCAGCAGACGGGCATCAGAAGTGCCACATCTGCCTTGGCTCTGGCCATGGTATGGATCGGTGTGATGCCTTCTTCTCCGTGGACAGGAGTGTCCTTGAGTTCCCCATGATGAAGTGGGGTCATTTACCCCCACTTTTGGAGGCAGGCATCATGCCCACAATGGCAAGGTAAGCTCTCTGGGCCTTTCCCCTACGCTCCTTCCCAGTACCTCTGGTACTGAGGAAGACCAGGATCCTCCCTGTGCTCACCTCGCTGAGATGTCAGAGGTCCTGGGGGAGGTGGGGGGCATCTGGTGGACAGTTGACTTTCTCTGGGAGGGCAACCGAGCCCCCCCTTCTGTCCATCAGCCCTTCTGGGTAGCGGACATCCTAGGAGGTGAGGCTGAAGCTATACGCTTGGTCTAGATGAGTGGGAACCTTGCTGTTGCTGCCTGGTGCTGCCCCAGCTCCTAGTACCACATCCCAGTGCTGATGAGCGGGGCAGTGCTGACTGCAAGACCGGGTCCTGTTCTGGTACCATTCATGATACCAGAAGAGGGGTCAGTTCTGGATTTGACCCTGACTCCGAGTCTGAGGTGGTGGGCATCTCCTCCCCTGAGCATTCTTGTGTGCTGGGGAGGATGAGGATGCTGTCCTTAAACTTGGGGAGAGAGTAATGATGATGGAATTGACCCAAGACCTGGTTCTGAGCCCGGTACCAATGACGGTGTCACCTCTAACACTGTCCCTAGGTCTGGTGCAGCAATCAGTTCTGGTGCCAACCACAGCACTGGTTCTGGTCCCAGTACCACTCATGGTGCTGAGTCTGATCCCAGTGCTGCTAACAGTGCCAGGTACGGCGGTGATTCTGGGGATGATTCTGGTTCTGGCACAAGGCTTGGCTCAGAGGGCAGTGCCAGTCCTGGTGAGGGAAAGGGACTTTACGCTGGGCCTGCAGCTAACTCTGTATCTGGTGCTATAGGCAGCACTAGCCAGGGCTCTAGCGCTAGCCTGCTGGCTTATTTCTCCCTGCAACCACCTGACACTGTCACTAGAGGGGATGGGGGCTGCCCTATGGGATGTGAATGACTGTGCTCTCCCCACCTGGGAGTCTCCCCCCAAGGGCACTGTCTGGTTCAGACCTCTGAGATTGGCCGGCTCCGCTCGGGTGAATTTATTTTTTTATTTTATTTTTTAATTTTTATTTTATTTTAACATCAGTTTGACAACCTTTGAGCCAGAGGCTCATTTACAAAGGTACCTCGTCATAAGAAGGACAACGAACATACATACATGAGACAAGTTGCAGGTCAGCAGTACAGATCAACAATACGGTACAGTCAGATTACAGGTATAGAGGAGCGTAACATTGTATTAACAACAAATTCAGATAATCAAATTCAGAATAGACAGCTAAGGGTAGTAGAGTTGAATAGAGGTCCTGCGGTGGGGGGGGAGAGGGCTGAGGAGAAGGGGGGTGCAGCTCAGAGAGCATTGTCAGTAGGTGGGGAGGCGGAGGTCAGGGGCAGTGGCAGGAGTGTGAGTAGAACAAGTGACTTCTGAGGCTGTGTTTAAAACACGCTAATGAGGGAGCCTCAGTGATGCTGGCAGGGAGGGAGCTGTATGCAGTGGGTGCTCTATAGGGGAAAGCCCTTTGGCCCTGGGAGGTCCTAGCCCTTGGAACGACCAGTGCAGTTTTGCAGGAGCTGCGTCTGCACACTGTGGGATTAGCTCGGCGAACAGAGTTAGCTAGGCCAGGAGGGGAGAGACCATGGAGGGCTTTGAAGGTAAGTTGGCAGGTTTGGAACATGAGGCGTTCATCGAGGTTGAGTGTGGTGGCCATGGAGTACAGTAGACAGGTGTGGGTGAGGCGATGGGCACTGGTGATAAGTCAGCATGCTTTGTTGAGCATAAGGCGTACCTTACGGAGGGCAGTCGGGTCTGCTGCACCATAGACCGGAAGGCCATAGTCAATTATGGATAGAACCGAGGAAGTGACTGCTAGGTGAAGAGCGTCATTGGGGAGGCAGTTTTTGTGTCGGTAGAGGATACCCAACTGCGCACTAGAGGCACTGATTAGGGCAGAGATATGGTCATGAAAGGAGAGGGCAGAGTCAAAGGTTATACCAAGGTATTTATAGGAGTGTACAAGTTCTACCGGCGAGATTATGGGTGGAGTGGACAGTGAGTGGAAAGTTGCTAGACTTATTTTGGGGGTGAGTAAAGAGCATGGTTTTGGTTTTCTTAAGGTTGATCACGAGACAGTGCTCAGAGAACCATGTCTCTCTAGAGTTGAAGGCAGTTTGAAGGGAGTTCTGGAGTGCGACAGGGTTACTGTCAGAGGCAAAGAGTACTGCGTCATCGGCGTAGAGTAGGACATTTCCTGCACACGCGTTGGGCAGGGAGTTGAAATAGAGGGAGAAGAGTAAAGGACCGAGGATGGAGCCCTGGGGGACCCCTGAGTGGATTGGGCAGGTGCTGGAAAGAGTGGCACCCACCTTCACACGTTGGGAGTGGTTGGACAAGTAGCTGGCGCACCAGGAGACTGGACCAGGGGTAAAGCCCACGCAGGCCAGGGTAGCTAATAGAAGAGGATGCGAGACAGTATCAAAGGCTTTTGATAAGTCGATAAACACTGCACCTGCGAGGGAGCCTGCATCCAATGCAGTGTGAAGGAAGTTAGCAAATTCCTGGAGTGCAGTATTGGTGCTATGACCGGCTCTGAATCCATGCTGCTCAGGGCAAAGGACATCGTACTTAGAGAGGTAATCTGAGATTTGGGCAGCTACAATTTTCTCTAAGGCCTTAGAGAGGGGAGAGAGGATAGAAATAGGCCAGAAGTTACCTGCAAGTGTCCTGTCACCACCCTTGAGAATAGGGGTAACAGTGGCGACCCTCCAGACAGAGGGGAATTGCCCAAGGCAGAGGGACTTATTAAAGAGGCAGGTGATAGGCGAGATGACCTGATCCAAGACCTGACGTAGGAGACAGGGGTCAAGTGAGTCATTACCAATAGTATTGCACTTTAGAGCTTTAAGCAGGTAAGGCCTGACTTCATGAGTGATGACACAGTGAAGGTGGAAAGGAGGGCGAGAGATGGGAGGGGCAGACAAAGGAGGAGGGGGATTGAAGAAATTGTCTGGGAGCACAGAGCTGAGGTCTGTAAAGGAATTATTGAGGTGTGTAGCAATGAGGGCAGGGTCCGAGGAGATAGTCCCATTGATGTCAAGGAGCGATGGTGGAGGGGAGCGTGCACCACCAGTTAGCTGCTTCACATTGTCCCAGAAGGACCTGGGGTTCCCCCATGAGGAGGTAAGGGAGGCTTGGTAATAATTGGCCTTAGCTTTGCGGATGGCCCAGGTACACTTATTTCGGGCAGCTGCGTAGGCTTGTCTGTCTGCAGGGCAGCCAGTTTCAACAGCGATGTGCCATAAGTTATCCCACTGCCTAAGAAGAGTGCGTAAGGCAGGGATGACCCAGGGGGTGTGTCTTACTTTGGACCTCAGGGTGGTTAAGGGTGCAAAGATGTCACAGGCAGAGTTAAAGGTTCGGACAAAGAAGGCAAGCGCCTTGTCAATGTCGGGGGAGTTTAATAGCGGGGACCAATCAGTGCAGCCTAGGTAGAGTTTTAGGCCTTTCAGCCCACAGGTCTTGAGCGTCGACGAGCAGTGGTATGAACAGGGACTTAGGCAGGAGGTAATCCAGTCGAAGAGAACCGGAGAGTGGTCACTAAGGCAGTCTGGGAGGATTTGAAGGTTGTGGACGCGGGATGGCCTGTTGGTGAGGACCACGTCCAGAAGAGTGCTGGTTCCACTGCTAGGATTTATTCTAGTAGGCTGGGAGACTAGTTGGGTAAGATCAATAGCTGCAAAAGTCTCACGGGAGGCGGAGGATGTGGGACTAAGCTAGTTGACGTTCAGATCACCCACCAGAATTTGATCAGATGAGCAGGGTAGGGAGGAGAGATAGTCAATTAGAGGGCCCAGTGCCAGCGCTTGGATTTTTGGGGGTATGTAGGCGGCAGTCAGGTAGATTGGACCCCTGGTGGGGTCAGGTGATAATTTTACAGTTAGGGCCTGGGCGTTATGGTGAAGGATAGGGGGAGGAAGGGTTAGTCCAGTGATGGTGTCTTTAACATAGATGGCACAACCACCACCCCTCCTACCGATCCAGTCCAGCCGGTGTAGGGAGTAGCCCGGAAGGGAGACCTGGGCATTGGAGGTGGACTTAGTCAGCCAAGTTTCAACCAAGGCTATCACGTCTGGTTTCTGAACAGTCACCCAGCATTGTAGGGAGTCCAGTTTTTTGAGGAGGCTGCATACATTCATGGATGCTATACGAAGTCCAGTGGGTTTCAGAGGGGAACCATTGAAGACAAGCCCTGGGTTTGGATGGATATTGCCAGACAGGAGCAGAAGGAGGAGAGCTGCCCTAGGGAGCAGGTGGCGGAGGGAAGGGAGGACCCTCAGCACTCTCACAGCCCTGGCAGAGAACGTGGAGCCACTGGCTTCTATATCCCTCTCGGCCCTCTGCCTTCCCTCCCTGAACTCCCAGCTATTGTGGGTCCTCTTGGGCCCATGACCTGGCATCAGAATGGATGCACAGCCAGTGTCTTCCATAGTACCACTTTCAGTGTGACTGGGCCCAGTTCAGGCTCATGGCCCCAGCATCACCGTTCTTGGAGTCCTGTTTCTCCTCTTCGACTTCCTCCTCTGAGGAAGAGGACTTTTCCATTCACATGTCTGTGGATGCTGAGTACACCGCATACCAGTGGTTTCTCATGGAAATGCTGAAGGAGCTGAACGTGGGGTGTTTTGTTGGTCACAATCCTGGTACCCTCTTTCTGCGACTCCTTGGGGATTTCAGCAATGACTCTTTTATCATCCCTCCTTGGGCTCAAGCTTTTGAGGAGGCTTCCAGAAATATATGGCTCCATCCTTTCACCCCCTTTTCCAGCCCCTAAAGATGTCCAGTGCAGGTACTGCACTCCTGCGGAGTCTGCAGGAGCTGTACCTCACCCCACTTCAGGGATTTTTGTACTGCTGACCTCCAGTGGGCCTAAACTGTAAGTGCCTGACCAGCCTCCTGAGGCTGACTCTACTGAGATGGATGTCTGGGGGAGGAGGGGTTTTACCATGGGATGTACCATGACGTGCATTGCTGCACATCAGGAGCTTACAGTAAGTGCATCTGTTTAAAGCTAGACCAGGTCAAAGCTTCACTGCATGTCCACGAGATAACCAGGCAAGCCATTTGCCTTTCTGCCCACAGCCTGGAGCTGGCGAGGCACCAGTCAAGGGCATTTCACAATGCCAGTGAGGTAGTTTACAGGTTGGAACAGGAGTCTGCATTCAGTGGATGACATGCATTCACCTTTCCTGGTTGGCTCCCTTGTACTGGCGTGGGGTGTTTAACTCACATTTCCAGAGGACTGATTTCTTTTCCTGCAGGGTCAGGCATAAGTTGTTGGGGCATCTTCCTGCTCCCAGGCCATAGGAGCTTCTGTCTGCCCCTGACCAGTCTCGGGTTCCACCAGACCATAAGGAGTCACTGCCCTAAGGTGGTTCTCCCCCACGCAAAGGGCTGAGGGATCTCTTCCCTCAGGGTGAGCCAACTTCTCCCCTATTGTAAGGAAAACCTTGTACTCTGACCCATTAGTGTGAATGAATAGTAAAGCTTGATTCCTGGAAGATACGAAAAGTATGTACTCAGCATAATTTTTGATCTTTCAGAATATCTTCCTCACTCATTCACATATCTGCCCACCATCCCTGCTTAGGTAAGCGCCAGCCAGTCTGTAGCCCTCTCTTTTGTCTCTCCCACTTGTTTCCTTTCTACTGACAAACAGAATTAAGGGGGGCTGGCACTTGTTACTGGCTGGCTCATGTGCGCAGTGTCATTACATCAACCTCATGGGCGGCATCAGCACCAACGTCGATCCCCTTCCTAAACTGCAAAAGATTTTGCACTCCTGGAATCCTAGCACCTCTGGCTAAGTCTCATTGATGTGAATGAATGGTGAAGATATTCTGCAAGATCAACAGTTACGGTGAGTGTGTAATTTTCATTTTTTGGCCCTAGTTGGCATCTCGTCCTCTTGTCTTTGCCTCCCCTTACTAAGACCATGTGCCTGTCCCACCCCAGTTTCAACCTCCATAATTGGCCCTTACCACCTTCTCTGGTAGTTTGTTCCACTTCGCTAACACTTTTTTGTGTTTTTTTAGTAAGATTTTTGTGTTTTTTTTCCCTCTGTTTTTGCATCAACCCGGGACCCTGGCAGACACATGCGTGCATGCATGTGGAGGTGCACACGCACACTGGGTGCCTAGCAGCCCCTCATCACACCCTGGCATCTGCGGCCATCCCCTTAGGCCTACGCATCCCATTGGACCTCCACCCAATGGGAGTGGAACTACAGGAAGGGCGGACAATCACCCCAGAAGGGGAGAGCTGCCTTTTGACTGCTCGATCCCGCTCCCCCCATGCTGGGTCCCCGACAACCCAAGGTCGTTCCCAAACCTGGGTCGCTGGTGTGGCGCGATTTAAGGCGTCCAGCGCTTCAGCCCTCTGTGCTATGGGGCCGGTCTTTCTTTAACACTCTTATAGTGAAAAATGGTTTGTGGTCTTCCTTCCTGACTCTCCTGTCTGCCAGTTTCAGTGAGTTTCCTCTCATCCCTGTATTTGAGCTCAAGGAAATATGGCCTTGTAGTCTACTCTGTTTACTCTGTACAGGTACTTGTAAGTTTCTCCAGAACACTAGCTTTTGAAACCAAAAGCAAACCCGACTGCACATACACCCGTCAGTTGACCAAATGAATCAAAAGAGGCACGGCTTACCATATCTTCATATTTTATTCTAGTCACACACTGTTTCAAAAAGCAGCAAACATTAAAGTGCGGCGGCGACTACTCGATAAATACTTAAAATTCTTTCACCATCTTAGTGTAAACATATTCCTGACCGGGTCAGCCGAGCAGAAACCAGCCCACATGCGTAATGGCGCTGGGAATCAGCTGATGTTTTGTTAACACCTTCCTCAGAGCTGATAGGTCAAGAATTCAATTAATCTTTTATGGTGAAAAATACATATGTAAATATTCACAGATAGTGAATTTGAGCTCCTCAGTTATTTGGTTGTTTCACTTGTAAGTTTCTATCATGTCACCTTTTTCCCTTCTTGCCTCAAGGGTGTGCATATCAAGGCCTTGTAGCCTCTCCTCATAAGTCATGTCTCCCAGACCCTGGTTTAGCTTGGTTGACCTGTGCTGTGCTGCCTCCACCATTTCTTCATGACCTTTGGCACAAGGCAACTACTGGCCAAACTCCACTGGTCTTCAAGACCATGTATGGGTCCCCCTTGGAGTCTGTCCTTCCTTGAAATCCCCGGGTATCTGGCAGGAAAGTCAGCTTGACTTCTACCACATCACTTTCATCCATAGGAAGCTCCATCTGAAACTCAGAGCACTATACCAGAATAAATTATATCTTCCCCTTCCTCTATGCTGAGAGATTATTGTGAAGTTGATCCTACCAGCATTTGACTATGGGGAAGTGGTACATAGTGCTACCTGCAAACCCACCATGGCCAGACTTTAAAGGCAAACTCCCCTCAACCTGTTTTTTGTGTACCTGTGTAGTACGTAGGCATGAACAATGATTCCATCTCTTGATACCCCCTAATTTCATCCTAACCTAAATTTAAATGAAGTTGTTTCACTCTGTTACATACAGACATACATGTAGATGTTGATGGCAGATTAGTGCCTACGGCCCGCCTAGTCTGCCCATGTGTGCATGTACTTTGCTTCTGTTCTGCCCTGATGTGAAAACCTGTTTCACTCCATTGCAGAGTTCATGACCCCACTCATGCAAGGCGTCATGGGAGTTGATGATGCATACATGCACAAGCCAGAAGTGCTACCTTCAGTGAGTTCTGTTGTGTCTTCTGAAGTCCCTGTATTCTTGTCTTGTGCTAGCCATCAAACTTTTCAAGGAAAGTTCCCTAATGCTCTCTGTTGTTTAAAGTGTGCCTGAGTTGGAAAAATGCAGTTGGAAGCATGCAGGTGCTTGTGACATTTTGTTATTAAACTTATTCATTCTTCCGTGCTAGGAGCCCTTTGTTTACTCCCAGTCTCTTTGATGTGCAAATATGCATTATTAGCTCCCATCTTTCCTTTTATGAGTGGGGTCATGACCTTTGCAATCGAGTGAAACAGGTTTTCACATCAGGGCGGAACAGAGTGAAGACACTTCATATAAATTTAAATTAGGATGAAATTAGTGGGGTGTAAGAGAGGGGATCATTGTTCATGTCTACAAACTACACAGGCACACAGAAAAAAAGGTTGGGGGGACTTTCCCTTTAAATCTTTGTTTGTTTTGCCCTAAACTGCCCTCCCCATCCTTATTGCTGTTCCCTCCACTCCAACCTCTCCCTTTCCTCCCTGAGAACAGATGCCTCTCTCCGTGTGCCTCCCTCCTTTTCAAGTTTCAGCTTTGCTTTCCTCCTGCTACATCAGTTCTCTCTTATAAGGGGAACGGTCAGCACTAAGAGCCCCACACCTAATGGTACCCCCCCCCTTTAAGTACCCCATCTTCTTCTTCTTTCCACCCTCTAAAGAAACTGACTCGTACTCTTTCATTTTTCTACCTCAAGACCTTTGCTAGGCTGGTTATTTTCCCTTGAGTCTGGTCAAACCTCTCATCCTTCTACCATTCCCCCACTTAGTACAGCACTGAAACTTCTCTGTGAGCACTTATGTGTGCACCTTCATCTAACACCCCTGTCCCAGACTCTTGCCCCTTCCCTATTATCTTTCTTTTCTCTCTTTCCCCAGATTACCTCCCCCACCTCCTTTGTTACTGAACCTCCCAAGCTTCTCCTCTCCCTCCCACCCATCCCCTTTTTCCTCCCCTGTATCCATGTGTTTGTTCTCCATTCAAGGTGGCCTCTGTGTATCTTCTGTATCTCCTGTGTGTACCCCATTCAAGGTGACCTCCGAGTAATGCTTGTGTTCAGAAGTGATATGCTATACTACTGTCATGCCTTCCACAAGTAAGACAGGAATGTATTTTCACTTTTGTATATGTACCCTATTTATTGTTTTATTTTGCACATATGGAATAGTGGATGGGTGACTATCCACAACAAGGCTGTGTTTCCATCAAGGTAGTTGATGACATCATAGAGAGGTCTCGCTGATGTCATCAACTACCGAGATGGGAAAACAGCCTTGTTGTGGATGGTCACCCATCCACTGTTTCATATAGAATATGGTTAGGGCTTATTGACTTTTTCGCTTCCCCCCCACCCCATTGTTAATTACCTCCACTTTAGCTGCCGCTGCTCCCGCTCCTGCCTTCTTCTCCCCGTCTCCAGTACTTGCTCCAGCTTCTCTGTGCTCCCACTCGCTCTGGCTGCCATTTTCATTTTTCAGGTTTCGGCACTGCATTTTTTTAAAATTAGAAACAAAAAAACTTTAACGTTTGTGACACGGAGCCATGCGTGGCTCTTTGTGTCAGAACTAGGAAGGTCCATTGATCAACTGTCGCTCAATCACACCACCATTTTTCAAATTTTTTCCCATTTGAGCCAGTCGAGTTAGTCAATCAAAAATGGCAGTTCAGGGCTGAAAAGTTGTTGTACTATCGATGTGACGTCAGAATGATAGTACAACAACTTTTCTGACCTTTGAACTGTCGTACAACAAGGTTCTAGCAGCTGCTGATTTCCATCCACAACAAGCACTAACCTTATATTATATGCCTAGTATGCATTCCTTGTTCAAAAGACTTGCACTCACTGGTTGTACCACGATTAAACAAAACTTGACTACGGCCAACAGGCTTGCTTTGAAAATGGTAGTACAATAAAAGCAGGAGAACTTGATTATTTCGATACCTGTGCAAGAGAGTAACAGGCATAGAAGATCAGACCCCCACTACATCCATACTGTACGTACAGCAGAATAAGCCAGGATGTAGCACAGTAAAACACAGCTCACAAATTCCTGTATGATAAAAGGGCATAACTTCCATTGAACTGCATTATTTCTTGCAGCATACTGCAGCACTCTGCAGAGATACTGCGCTGCCTCGCAACTGAATCTGCTATACACACTGCATCAAAGAAGACACATGAACTCTGTGCAGCCAGATGTGGATTCAGAGACACACACACAGACTCCAGGGTAGATACACATGTGCACAGGGACCCTCTGACACACACACACACACACACACACACACATATGCCAACAACAGGACACATATCACCCATGCTAAACAAGCATACATGCAAATCCTTTTACACACATAGAATTACTACAAACAAGCACACACATCAGACAAAAACATGACAGTGACACACATGGACCCTCGTAAAGACAAACATGAACCCCTAGAGTCAGACAGTCACAAACATGGCCCACTGGACAGACATACTCATGGACCCCGGACATGCACACATAGAAGCTGCACAGTCACAGACAGACATACCACTGACCAAATATTGCATAGCAATACCAGGACCAGAGGAGACTGAGGGCCTCACTCACCCAGCATCCCCCTGGATCACATTGCCATGCATCTAGAACCAGGCAACATAAATCCCTGCCTCTCCCAATTAGCTTTGGCAAGTGTCTCCTAACCCACCCAAACTTGCTGGGAGCCATCTCTTTAACTCATTGAGGACCCCCCCCCCACCCGCACAGGATTCCAAAAATTCAGCACCATTATAATAAAGAAGGGTGTATGGATAGCAAAACTACCTAAAAGGAACAAAGCTACCTCAGATCTTCTGAAAAATGTAAAAATCCTTCCCTTACACAAGTCCACAGTTAAGTTTGCTAACCCACCCTCGACGCTCACTAAATCCATGTGTTCCAGAAAAGTATAGCTTGGTCTCTAAAAGAACCCAGGCACCTGATTCTCGGACCTAAGGAATCTGCTGGTTCAATTTCAGTACTGTCAAGGGGGGCACTCTCAGGTTCAGGAACTATAGGTCAGGCCCACGAGACAAGGAAAAAGGCATGAGGTACCAAGTGGCCATGGAACCTAGTCCTTCCTCTTCAGAACTGACACAGTTACAGAGCCACTGTCAACAGACATGTGGCAGTGTGGTCTAGGGGATGAGCAGAGGCTTTATAACCAACAGACCCAGATTTAACCCCTGCACCCCCCACCACCAGAGCCACTTATGTGCTGTGTGACCTTGAGCAAATCATTTCATTTCTCAGCGCTCCAGTCCACCCAACTGCAGAAAGCAGCACCCCTCTAAAAAGGAGATTGCACACACGGTACACACTCTGAAACACAAACATGTTACACGCACATAGACACGGACACAGAAGCATGCAACATACACACAGTGTACACCTAGACACTGACACAGAAGCATGTAAAATACACACAGTATACACATAGACACTGCCACAGAAGCATGTAACATACACACAGTATGCACGTAGGCACTGATGCAGAAGCATATATCATACACACAGTGTACACATAGACACTGACACAAGCATGTAACATACACACAGTATATGCACAGACACTGACACTCAAGCATGTAACGTACAGTATGCATAGACACTGAAACACAAGCATGTAGCATACACACACTGCCACAGAAGCATGTAACATACACACAGTATACACACAGACACTGACACAGAAGCATGTAACATACACATAGACACTGACACAAGCATGTAACATTTATTTTTATTTTTTTATTTTATTTAGCTTTTGTTGACCGGGTAAGTGCACTAGACAAATCCTGCCTATTTTCAGGCACGACCCGGGGGAGGGGGATACAGATGAATGCCAACTGACCTTGAACCAGATTAAGCTGTTGGTGATATTTTTAGTGAATGAGGGAAATTTTAACCAGGACACCGGGGAAATTCCCCTACTCTTTTCGATAAGTGCCATGGGATCTTTAACATCCACCTGAACTACCACCAATCCAGGCAGATGGGACCTCGGTTTAACGTCTCATCCGAAAGACGGCACCTCAGGAGTGCAGCACCCCTCTCATGCTGCACTACAGTGTCAGTACTGGGATATTAACCCAAGTGCCAGACATACACATACAACTTACACATACACATACAACATACACACATTATGCACGTAGGTACTGACACAGAAGCATGTAACACACACAGTATACACACAGACACTGACACAGAGGCATGTAACAAACACACAGTATATACATAGACATTGACACACAAGCATGTAACATACACACAGTATACACACAATGTCACAAAAGCATGTAACATACACACAGTATACACATAGACACTGACACACAGGTTTGAAAAAAAAAAACTGGTTTTATGTTTCCATTTTGTTTCATCTCAAAAGATAGTTTTAATAAGCTAGTAAGTCCTTGAGGGTTCCATTGGGTTTGCATAGGGAACGGGAGAACAAGGTGCACTCCTCTTCTCCCTTCTCCCGCCAACTGTTGGAACTCATCATATCTCTTTCTTTTTATTTCCATTAAATCATTAAATGAGACACCCTAAAATAGAGAAGCACACAGCAGATGTATTTCATTTTCATTCCCAGCATGAGCGGCCGTTCCACAGAAACAAAGAGCGAAAGGAATGGGAGGGGGTCGTATACCTCACACATGGATATCTACTCCAGACAGGGATCACCCTGTCACCCCCCTGCACAAGAGGGCAACAGTCCTTACTGTTGGCAGTCACCCCACCAGAACCCTGGAAGGGTTGGCGCTTTCGTCAATTTAGTCAATTTAATGTCTCTTGATCTGACTGACAATGGGTTAATGGCTTGGATTGCTCGCAGGGTATCCATCCACTTCTCATCCTGCCATTGTCGATCGTCTTCCTGTTGTCATTGACCCTGCACTCATTCCCGCTCCATCTCCAGCAGCTCCATACAAAGGCATCGTAGGAGGTAGCTGGGATCCTCCGGGGCTCTCTCCTCGGCCTGTCCCTCTGTCTCGCTCTCCAGCTCATCCTTTGCCTTTCTACTGACTCCAAGATCTAACCTAGGTCCGGGTTTCTCTCCAGTCTTCTCCACCGTGGCACAAGTCAATGGATATGTTTTTGCCTCAGCACCCTGACCCTTTTGCATCTGTCTGGGTAGTGGTTCAATACCCACTGATAACGTCTCCCAGGCAGTCTAGATGTACCAGAAATCCCACTCTGAAATAAAAAAATAAAAATAATAAACATACAGAAAGCAAAAGGTTATTCAATGTCCAGTATCCAGCAAACTTTCTAATTTTGAAAATTCCTGAGGCTTAGCTTCAGCTCCTGCAAAAAGAACAGTGCGGAAACAAGCAAACACTTCTGAGTTCCTCCTCACTTGGTAGTCAGTATTCAACTGATTCCTCTAGCTATCTTAGTTACTCCAAGTGGTGGGTTTTTATACCTTTCATGGATGACATCACCATAAGGTGATCCAGCCCTTTTTGCTAAAACCAGTATAAACCTCTTATTCTCAGGAGTTCCGTGTCAACAGTAAAGACATACATGTTCATACATGTTAATTTTTCTAGCCTAGACTCAACTCCTCTTTTCTTGGTTAAGGGGGTTTTATGTTTCCATTTTGTTTCGTCTCAAAAGATAGTTTTAATAAGCTAGTAAGTCCATTAGGGTTCCACTGGGTTTTGCAAGGGGAACGGGAGAACAAGGGCACGCTCCTCTTCTCCATTCTCCTGCCAAACCTTGGAACTCCTATATCTCTTTCTTTTTATTTCCATTAAATGTGACACCATAAAACAGACAAGCATACAGCAAATGTATTTTATTTTCATTCCCAGTGCGAGCGCCTGTCCAAGAGAAACAAAGAGTGAAAGGAATGGGGGGGGGGGATGGATACCTCACACGTGGGTATCTACCCCAGACAGGGCCTCACTCTGTAACAATACACTGTGTATGAAAGACTTCTTATAACACCATAGTTTGTTATATTCTACTCTGTCTGTCTAACTTTATCCAGTTAACAAAGAATAAAATAAATCTATTTATCTATCTACCTACCTACATACTTATCTATCTGTCTGCCTGTCTATCTACCTACCTACGTACATACCTATCTTATGTATGTCTGTCTGTCTGTCTGTCTATCTATCTATCTATCTATCTAAGAAATTAATAACTGGGAGAGGCACACTGAGCCAAGACTTGTTTCCAGGTGTGATACCCCCCCCCCCGGCCCCAGAAAAGGGGGGGCAAAGTGAGTAAGAATGTAAAACAACAATATGGATGTAAATCAGTAGTGGGAACACCAGATTGCATTTGGGGAAGTGCAACTAAAATTACAAGATGGCAGTAGCAAAAAAGCCCTGCTTTCCTCTATCTTCATAAATAACATCTCCACCAACCTCCATAGGACAGCCTCCCTGCTATATGTGGACGACATTGTTCTGTATGCTGGCACTAAAAGCATTGATGACATAACCAATCT
The DNA here is from genome assembly GCA_016271365.2 of Neoceratodus forsteri. Classification (NCBI taxonomy): domain Eukaryota; kingdom Metazoa; phylum Chordata; order Ceratodontiformes; family Ceratodontidae; genus Neoceratodus; species Neoceratodus forsteri. The sequence goes on from JADMNL010000024.1 coordinate 449,060,238, forward strand.
ACTCTCTCTCTTGACTTTCAGCTAATACAACAGTGGCTATCAATTCACAAACTTGTACCAAATGAGTCCAAAACCCAAGCTATGCTCTTTGGATCAAATGTCAAACTCAAACACGCCCATCCTAATTTCAAAGTCTCCTCCTTAAGTAGTTCAACAGCTGGGGTAGTAAATGCATTTAAATATCTGGGCGTCACACTTGATCCATCACTAAACTTTGAACTACACATCCAACAGACCAGTAAGCTGGTCAACTTCAAACCTGGAATAGCCTACTGAACCAGCTATGTGCTCACTCCTTCAGCAAGGCTTGCTATTGCTCATGGCATACTCCTACCATCACTTACACCTCTGCGTGCCAATCAAGTCTTCGGAAGAGGGATGTCACATATAACAACATCTGTCGCTATGCATCCTTCCTCCCACCATCTGAAACACCACTATCTCCTCTATTCTGACCTGGGATGGCGTCCTCCTCCTGAGCTAAGGCTTCATGCTTATGGCTCAGTCATTGACAATATTGTCCGATCACAAATTCCCAAACCTCTGGCAGGTCTCTTCCAAAATCTGACACCTTGCTACGGGTTGCGGTCTGCTGACCAAGCTCCCGTCTTCATCCCCAAACATAACACTTCTAAAGGAGCTAGTGCTTTCACCTGCTATGCTCCCAAATACTGGAACTCCCTTCCACTAGCCTTGCGCCAATCACCATCCCACGCATCATTTAAGAAAGGATTGTGTAATTATCTTGATACTTCCCTCAAGTGCTCCTGTTTCAAACCCCACCCAGCTCATACTTCCTTCCTTCCTAACCTCGTCTCTCCTTGCCACTTCTGATCTACCCTTCTAAACGCAAAACACTTCTCCTCTACCTGTCTGCCCCACCTCCCACCTTGCCTCATCCTCAACCCTTTTCTGGCCTCCTACTCCTATCACTTACTACTATCCCTCCCCAGAACTGCCTATTTTCAGTCCCGTATTAGCACTACAATATTTACAATCTTTGTGTTTTTCCTCAAAACAAATGGTGATGTAGTTTTGGTTATTGAACTGTTTCTGTATACTTTTCTACAATGTTATTGCAGCTACCTTGTCTGTAGCTACTTTTTTTTCTACTTGCTCTGTATTCTATTGTCAGCTATGTTTGTACTTGTACTAGAATGTTGCCTGATCGTGTATTGTCAGCTATGTTTGAACTTGTACTAGAATGTTGCCTGATCGTGTATTGTCAGCTATGTTTGAACTTGTACTAGAATGTTGCCTGATCGTGTATTGTCAGCTATGTTTGAACTTGTGCTAGAATGTTGCCTTATCGTGTATTGTCAGCTATGTTTGAACTTGTACTAGAATGTTGCCTGATCGTGTATTGTCAGCTATGTTTGAACTTGTACTAGAATGTTGCCTGATCGTGTATTGTCAGCTATGTTTGTACTTGTACTAGAATGTTGCCTGATCGTGTATTGTCAGCTATGTTTGAACTTGTACTGGAATGTTGCCTGATCGTATTGTCACAGCTATGTTTGTACTTGTACTGGAATGTTGCCTGATCGTGTATTGTCAGCTATGTTTGTACTTGTACTGGAATGTTGCCTGATCGTGTATTGTCAGCTATGTTTGTACTTGTACTGGAATGTTGCCTGATCGTGTATTGTCAGCTATGTTTGTACTTGTACTGGAATGTTGCCTGATCGTGTATTGTCAGCTATGTTTGAACTTGTACTGGAATGTTGCCTGATCGTGTATTGCCAGCTATGTTTCAACTTGTACTAGAATGTTGCCTGATCGTGTATTGTCAGCTATGTTTGAACTTGTACTAGAATGTTGCCTGATCGTGTATTGTCAGCTATGTTTGAACTTGTACTGGAATGTTGCTTGTATTGTTGTACTGTACCATCCCGGGGTTGTGCCTAAAAATAGTCATTGCTATGGCTAGTGCACTTACCCGGTAAACAAAAACTAAATAAATAAATAAAATAAATGCAGTTGTGACTGAACTGTGGAATAGAAAAACCTGAGGGACAGAAAACACTATTGGGTAATCAAGATTCTTCATGTTTAGTTTCTAAACAACCTGGGTGGATAACATACCTTTCAGCTGTCCCTGATTCTTTTCTCAAAATGTACTTCTGTCCCTCATAAATATGGTGTTTCCATCACTGAATAGCAGGGTTTGTAAGCACAGAATAATGTCAAACATTAGAGTTACAGGTTTGTTCTTCTTCTGAAAATGTATTTTAGACTAATTCCTTTATTCCACTAGTTTCCTGGGTGGATACCACCAGTTTTTATTTTAAACTTCAGTTTTACTGAGGCAACATGAAATTCATACATCATTCCCTCTCCATTCACACACGTTAGCATGAAGAGGGGAGAGATGCTGTAACAGTTAAATGTTCTGATACATCAGTTAACCAACGTAAAGAAAACAGAACATTTGCACCTTATAGTCCATATCACTGAATAGTACTGTAACTAGTCATGATATACCCTTTTCCAGATGCTCCCCATACGTTAGGTGGGTATAGGAATTCCCTACACCATTTCATTAGTATACATCCTATGTAATACAGTCTAGTGTCTTCAAGTTCTAGGCACTATAGTCCTTTTGCCGATCAGATGGAGGATGTGCTGTCTGACCTGGAGCTTTCTTTCAAGAGTTTTCCTGAGAGATAGTGGTGCCAAGGACCCCAAATATCAAGGCATTTTTGTCTGTTCAGTTGGAGATCTGCAGTTTTCCCTTAAAGTCGTCTTTTGGATGAGACGTTAACCTGAGGTCCCATCTGCCTGTTCTGCTGGTTGTTCAGGTGGACACTAAAGATCCCATGGCACTTACTGAACAGAGTACAGGTGTTTTTATTCAAAATATATGTGCATACAGAAAGCAAAAATCATAATATTGTTTTTTACATTTCATAACAGTTTGAAAAGAAAACTTTCATTACAAAACCATCTTAAAAAATAAGAAAAAACAAATGCAGAAAAACTTGAAGATGAATCCATACACAAAAGTTTAAAGACTTAATCAAGTTCATGAAATTCCATTTTAGACATCTGAGCTTTAGGTAAAAGATAAAAGGGAAGGAAAATTCCCTTATGTAAACCATTCAAAAATAATGTCCCCGAAAGGTTTATTGCCTGGTTTCTTCTCTTATATTCCTTTTCCAAGTAGTTACTTTAACCAAGTGACATGTTTCCACCTTTCTAAGTGGTGGGTTTTGGAACCTTGACATCTTTCCTTTTGCTTTAGAAAGTTTTCAGAAACGGACCACACAACTTGGGTAGGAGTCCAAATGATTTGTTGCAGAGTCAGTTTACATCTTACCTGCCATAGTTCATACTTAATACAGGTTAGAATGAATCCGAGTGAGCTAGTATTAAAATGGGAACAATTGTCTGGAAAAATACCTAAATATAAGGTGTCAGGGGATACGAGTTCTCTGGGGAATTGTATCCATGTATGAGTCAATATTTCCCAAAATGTTTGTGCAAAAGGGCACTGGAAAAAAGATGATCCAGTGTTTCAGACTGTACAAAGCAGGAAGTCTGGGCATTTCCTGGTGTTCTGGCCAAATGTCTCTTATTCACTAAAAACATCGCCAACAGCTTAATCTGGTTCTTTATGTCAGTCCCCCTTGGGACGAGGCTAAAGATAGACAGAATTGCCTAGTCTACCTTTCCCAGTTAACAAAAACTAAATAAAACAAATAAAATGTTAGTCCTTTGTCACTGATTTCTGTAAACCTTGTCCTGATTTATCAGACTGGGGGTTGAGAGGTATTGAGGGTGGTGTGTGGGAGGGGCTTAGGTGGGGCTGGAGCCAGATGAGGTTAGAAGTAGTAGCTGCCAGAGCGAAATGAGCTCTGAGGAGCTGTTTCATAGAGGGGTAGGAGGAAAAGAAAGAGTGACAGATGCAGGAGGTAGTTCCAGAGGGAGGTCAATTGTACAAAAAGGGCTGAGTAGAGAGAGATCTTGGCATATGGGGTTATCCAGAAAGAAAAGTAAAAACAAATATTATTGGAACCCCTGATAAAAAAAGATGGAAAACAGAAGGGGCAGTGACTCAAACAGACCAGCTAAGATGAGGAAAATAGTACAGAGAGAAAATCCAACAGAATTAAATATCATACTGCTCCCCATCCCAACCCCCATTCCCCACCAGCACTAAACCTCTGTACACAGGTGAGTGGAACTCCATTCCCCATCCTGTCATAAGGCCGAGGATTGATCACTGTGAATATCCCTGCGTTAGTGGCACAGACGCAGAGAGTTATAGATCTGCGAGTCTGCAGTGGTGGATGGTGTCAACCAGAGGCAGCAAGAAAACAGGGCAACCTAATGGTCCCTGAATGGAGTAATATTCCAAACGACAAGCCGTCAGACGGCTCTAATTAATAAAAGATATTAAAACCGGCTGTCGGGGACAAAATGGATTAGACAGGATAGAATTATAAAACTACTCAGGTGTGGAGATTGGAGTATGTTAGGAGAGCTGCTGAGAATTTTTTTTTTTTATTTTAGCCAAATGCATCTCCATTTTCCTCAGTGCTGTGTAATTCTATGCTTCCATTTTGGCTTTTTTTTACTCTGTTCTGGGGTTAGAAACGTCAACACTGATAGCAGAAAATGACCCATGACCCATGCAGTCTGCCCAGGTTGCTTATTTAGCCGGGGACCTGCTGTCCCTCCAGGGTCCTTGCCCTCCCCAATTCCCCCCCCCCCCCGAAGTCACTCTCTGTGCATGTGGTGGCTGTGGGATTCAAACCGAGGTCTGCTCAGTCTTCTGTTTAACAACTCAATGATCTAACCTTTAGTCTATGTTGCCCATACTGTAGGTCCAATCTCTATGGAGCACTCTTGGCAGCAGGGAAGTGGGACTCCATGCTACTCCCAATCCAACTCTATTTTGCACATATGTGTACAATTTTCAGTTTACAGAGCACCACCCACTCTATCTGCCTCAGCCCTGCTAAGCCATACTCTGATCCCTGTTACACAGAAACATAGAATTTGATGGCAGATAAGGACTGATAGGCTCATCCAGCCTGCCCTGTTTCCCTACCTACTAGAAGTGCTGCATATCTTCCTTTATCTCTGGCTAACACTTCTTTCTTTGAACCTCTAGGGTCCCCCTGTGCCTATCCCAAGCAGTTTTAAAACTCTCCTAATGTCTTTGCCCCCGGCACCTCTGCTGGGAGGCTGTTCCATGCCTCTACTACCCTTTCAGTGAAAAAATATTTTCTCGCGTTGCCCCTTAGTCTGTCCCCTTCCAGTCTCATGTCACGCCCTCTTGTTCTACAGCATCGTTTCTTCTGAAAGACGCTGCCCTCCTGTACGTTATTTATTCCCTTTAGGTACTTGAAGGTCTCTGTCATATCCCTCCTCTCTCTTCTCTCCTCCAGTGTATACATATTGAGTTCCTCCAGTCTCTCCTCGTATGACCTTTGGTGTAAGCCCTGCACCATTTTTGTTGCCCTTCTCTGAACTGTCTCTACGTTGTCTATGTCCTTTCGGAGATGCGGCCTCCAGAACTGGACACAGTACTCCAAATGAGGCCTCACCAGTGACTTGTACAGTGGCATCACCACCTCTTTTCTTCTGCTAGTGTTGCCCCTCCCTGTGCACCCCAGCACCCCACTGGCTCTCCCCGCTGCCTTGACACACTGTTTGGCTGACTTTAGGTCATCAGATATGATCATCCCTAAATCTCTTTCCTGTTTTGTGGTCACAAATAACTCTACCCCATCATGTAATCCTCCCCAGGGTTTCTGCGTCCCAAGTGCATGATTTTGCACTTCTTTGCACTAAATCTTAGCTGCCACACTCTTGACCAGTCCTCCAATTTAGCTAGGTCCCTCCTCTTTTTCTCCACCCCTCCCTGACTGTCTACCCTATTGCAGATCTTTGTGTCATCTGCAAAGAGGCATACCTTCCTCTCCAGCCCCTCCTCAATGTCACTGATGTAGAGATTAAACACTACTGGCCCAAGAACTAATCCCTGTGGCACCCTGCTTATCTGTGCCTCATGTCCCAATTTAAAATCTTTGCCACCCTAATCTTTGCAGCATTCCTGCCAGTTTGTACCCCATGTTCTGATGTGGAATCATCTCTATTTTAAAGCAGCAGTGAATGACAGCGGTGAAGATGTTGACCTATACATTTTTATTCTAGGTTAGATTGCTCCTTATCTACTGACGTGTACGCTACCCTTCTTTCCCCGTTCTGAGACTGCTTTATTACTTTTTTCACATTTGAAATAATAAAAGGAGTTCTCATTTTAATACAGCTCAAACCAGGTTTATCATCAGTATTCTCAGCTGTTTTTGTACACTTGTTGTCCCATAAGGTCATGGAGCAGTGTCTGGCTCATGCTAGTTCATTATAGTCACAACACAAGGGATCTTAAACAATAGGGCCTGGATATTCAAACTGCGCCATTCTGAGGCGCAAGCCCTGTGCTGCTCAAAATAGTTGCGCGGGGGTGTGGCCGGGGTGATATTCAAAGGAGTTGCGTATTGTGCAACTCGCTGAATCCTCCCAACCACAACACTTGCGCGTAAGCGCCAGTGGAACTTGTGCCACCGCAAGTTGCCAGAGATGAGCATTAAACTTGCCGTGGCGCAAGTACCATTGTGCCATGCATAAATGTCCGATATTCAAAAGGTGGCATGCAAATGGGGCCATAATTTATGCAAAGCGCAGGGGCCATTTTCATCTATTATGGCTAATTTGCATACCATTTGCATGTAGATGCACCGATCCCGAGGACTTGCGCCTGGCCACCTGCCAGGCAGCAACCGTCGAGGACCGACGCTAATGCAGCCAGATGCGCGGGCAGTACAGGTACATATAACACCCCCACACACATATTCTGAAGCCCGATCGCGGGCAGTACAGGTACAAAACACCCCCACACACGCACACACACCGTACCCGGTCGCGGGCATAGCGTGTATGAACCCCCAGTGCCCGATCGCGGGCGAATGTAACAACCCGAATATCTCCCTGGTGGTCCAGTGGACGTAAAGCCCGATCGCGGGCAGAATGTCATCACAACCCCCAAACATCTCCCTGGTGTCTAGTGTTCCCCCACCCGAAGCCCTCCACCCGCTCCCCCGCAGCGGTGGCGACAGCATCCACCCGCCCGCCCGACTGACTGTCGGTGGGCTGCACACCATTGGTGCAGAGCTACAGCCAATGGGCGTGCAGCCCATACCGTACTGACAGTCCAGATTTGTGAATGATGTTCCTGTACCTGTACTGCCGCGATCGGGCTTGGGATATGTGGGGAGGGGGTTACATATTTCCCTGTATACTACCCGCGATCGGGCTATGGGAGATAAGTGGGGGTTAGTGTTACTACTATGCCTTGATCGGGCTGGTGGGGCACAGGGACGAGTTGGGGGCCAGCCAGGGGTGGCAGCTGCTGTGTTGCGCCCTGCAATGCAGCAGCTCACTTGTGGGTGGCCCTCAACTTAAGCCTTTTTTTGGCTCCAAGGTTGTGCAGGCGCGAGGTTGGGGTTGCGCATGCACAACTCTGCACAACCCGACTGAATATCGGGTTGCGCAGGTTATGCATGGATCCTCCCCCTCCTGTTGAGCATGCATTCATTTGCATTGCTCTCTTGCGCAACCTGGTGCCAGTGGCGTAACTGCCTCCTGCTGAATATCGCAGAATGGCGCATTTTGGACTTGAGCATGCGCAACCCTGTTGCACATGGTGCAACCCTTTTGAATATCCAGGCCTAGGTGTTTAAAAACAATAGCGAATATTGATAAAAACCTGGTCTGAGCCATGGTAAAAGGAGAGCTGCTTTTATTTTTTCAAATGTAAAAAAAGAGGTGAAGACTAAAAATGTAAAAAAGAGTAATTCAGGAGATAGCTGGAAGCCTAAAAAAATAAAGAAGTATAGGTTAAAATTATCACGCCATCATGCCCTGCTGCTTTAAGTCCTTCCTCAGCCATGCTTATCTATGCCTCGTGCTCCAACAGAGAATCATAGACACCCTAACTCCTGCAGCTTTCTGCCCTTGTTCAGTGTAGAATTACTACCACCCTAATGCCTGCCACAGTCCAGCTCTGCATATTAGTACCCTTTTTTCATTTACCACTGCCTACGTCTTGTCGGCACATGCTTTCTGATGCAAAATTATGGCTATGCTTACTCTCTCAACTCTGCCAATTCATTCTGAACTGTATACAGGAATGGCTTTTAAATGTGCAGATCACCGATCATTAGGTACCGTGCTGAGCACACCAAATCACTACCTGCAAGGTACTGGGATAAGTCTTGCAAGCCAAAAATTCTGATTGTATGTTTTTTTTTTTCTTCAATTGTTTAACTAGGAGTGGCATACTAAGCTGAAAGCTTGTTTACTTACAGGTGCGACCTGGGAGCACAGGGAAGTTAAGTGACTTGCTCAGGGTCACACGGTATGCATGTGGGGGCCATGGGATTCAAACCCAGGTCTCCAGATTTGCAGCTCAGAGCCTTAAACCATTGCACTATACTGCCTCCCTAATTATGTGTGCATAATATGTTGATTCATGAAGGCACTCAACTCACATTTTTAAATATTTTGTCTGTATACTTAATATAATAAATTTTGTACTTGAATGTTTTGTATTATTCTATTTATCTATGCTTTGTAGTTCTGCATTCTGGTCGACCATGTAAATGGGCTTGCAAGCCCATTGACTAACTAGAGTTTAAACAAATAAATAATTAAAATAAAATAAAACCACTACATACAAGGTACTGAGCAGAACTCACCAAACCTCTACCCAGGAGATACTGATCTCAGCCCACCACATGACTACCCACAAGGTACTGAGCTGAGTCCACTAAAACAACTACCCATGAGGTACTGAGCTCAGCCCAACACACGACTACCCACAAGGCACTGAGCTGAGTCCACAAAAACAACTACCCACAAGGTACTGAGCTCAGCCCACCACACAACTACACACAAGGTACTGAGCTGAGTCCACAAAAACAACTACCCACAAGGTACTGATCACAGCTCACCAAACCACTACCCAGAAGGCACTAAGCTGAGCTTACTAAACCACTACCCATAACTGATTCCAGCCCACCAAACTACTGCTAATGAGGTACTATGCTAAGCCCATCAAGCCACTACCCACAAGGCACTGAGCTGAGCTCACCAAACCAATACCCCATAAATAATCCCAGCCCACCAAAACACTGTTAATGAGGTACTGAGCTGAGCGCACCAACCCACTACCCGTGAGGTACTGAGCTTGAGCTCACCAAACCACACCTCAGAAGGTACTGAACTGAGCCCGCCAAACCACAACCCACATTACTGAGCTGAGCCCACCAAACCACAACCCACAAGGTAATGAGCATCACTACCCATGAGGTACTGAGCTGAGCCCACCAAACCACCACCCATGAGGTACTGAGTTGAGTCCACTAAACCAATACCCACAAGTTACTGAGCTGAACCCACCAATCCATTATCCACAAAGTTCTGAACTGAGCCCACCAGACCACTGCCTGTGAGGTACTGAGCTGAGCCCACTAATTGGCTACCCATGAGCTACTGAGCCCAGCTCACTAAACCACTGCCCATGAGGTACTAAGCAGAGGTAATCAAACCACTACCCATTTGTACCAAGCTGAGCCCAACAAACCACTACTCATGAGGTACTGAGCTCAGCGCACCAAACCACTACCCACAAGGTACTGAGCTGAGCCCAATACACCATTACCCATGAGGTACTGAGCTGAGCCCAATAAACCACTACCCATGAGGTACTGAGTCTAGCCCACCTAACCACTACCCACAAGGTACTGAGCTGAGCCCAATAAACTATTAGTCACAAAGTACTGAGCCTAGCCCACCAAACAACTGCCCATGAGGTACTGAGCTCAGCCCACCAAACCACTACCCATTTGTACCAAGCTGAGCCAAACAAACCACTACCCATAAGGTACTGAGCTCAGCCCACCAAACCACTACCCACAAGGTATTGAGCTGAACCTACCAAACCATTATCCACAAAGTTCTGAACTTAGCCCACCAAACCACTGCCTATGAGGTACTGAGCTGAGCCCAATAAACTACTACCCACAAGATACTGAGCTGAGCCCAATGAACCACTGCCTATGAGGCACTGAGCTCAGCTCACCAAACCACTACTCACAAGGTATTGAGCTGAACTCACCAAACTTTACCCACAAGGTACTGAGCCGAGCCTGCCAAACCACTACCCATGAGGTACTGAAGTGAGCTCAGAAAACCACTACCCACCATGAGCTACTGAACTCAGCTCATCAAACCACTACCTGTACCCATGAGGTACTAAGTTGAAGCCACTGAACTCTCTTCACTTGGGGTGACCCAAAGCACTCATGGGAAGTACTGTATTTACTGTTGCAAGACTATTAACCTTTTGAGGTTTATGGTAGCTATAGAAAGATGACAGTCCCCTTCAACTAGTGGAACAAAACAGCTTGGCAGAGGCAAGAGACAGAGTTGGACAGGGAATCCATCACAAAAAAGGGTTAGTCCCCTACTTGGTTTATGTGTTTTTACTTTAGCCGTGTTGTATTAGTACATTCCCTGGGGGCACTCAGCATTCTACTCCACAGCTCTGCCGTACATACATTTACCACTTTCTGCTCCATTATAGAGCTGCCTTCTCTCTTGCACGCTCTCTCTCTCTCTCTCTCCTGCTTTTTTTCATTTGGATAATGGAGCATTTCCCTAATTGAGAGGACAGACTCATGTGTTTGCCAACATGTCACTAACTGCCTCGCTCATTGTTTCCAGTACATTTATAGACAGGCAGCTCCGTGTGCAGTTGTTAAAGCAGTTTTCACTATGCCTCCAATATGGCACTCTTGTTCTCACCACTAGTTCTGCCTATTCAGAAGAAGCTGGTGCAAAGAATGCAATTTTGTTTACTTCATTTTTTTTTTATCTCACAGAGGCCCCAGAATACAGCCGTAAGCAACGACTGCAATTTTGTGGTATTCCTGCAAGGCATGAAATCTTTGCATTCCTGCATCTCATCCCTAGGGAAATGGGGAAATTAGTCAAATTTTTAAAATAGCAGCAGCAAAGGGTTACTGAGCATGAAAACTTGGCTATAATTGTTAAATCTAGCCTTTAGTTCAAAATTAAATTTCAGAAGCAATTGCATATCTATCTGAGACTAAATACAGTGAGGACTATAGAAGGAGAAATACTGAAGCATGTTCACTCAGAAATAAAGGGTTTAAAGAGCTAGTGTAGTCAGCCATCACTTCTTATATCTGAAGTACGGTTTTCTTTTCTGTTTTGCAAATCAGAAGATTTTCTTCCTGATGTGTGGAGCACTCTGGACGCTGACATAGTCAGTTCTGTCCCTCCCTGTAAATCATCAGCATTGCTAGAATGCTGGAAGTTGCAGAGTGGCTGTGTCCGTGTCTGTGAGGAGCTCCCACAGCTAAGTGAAAAATTTCCATCTTTTTCCTAATTTTAAATATTTTTTCTTGCATACTCTTGGCAGATTGAGAAAGAAGGAATTGTTGTCTACATAAAGGTGTGGGATTTGTGTGTTTGATGTTAGTTGGGAGCAGCATAGTAGTCATGTTTGTTCTGTTGTCACCACATTCGCTCTGTGGTGAATCACTTGTAACCCCCCTACAAATGGGGGTTCCCGAAAAGTCTTCCTCGAACTTGCCTAAATGCTCACTGCCAGGCTAGTGTCCTGCATTTTAGCAGTTTAAATGTGATTGCCAGAGAGTGCCTGTATAACCTCTGTGTACTGTCTCTTTAAGAGCTGCCTGGATGGCAGTCATAAGTAATCTGAGAGGGATCTCTGTTGAAAGATGTAACTATTTGCTAAAAATCATTTAGCGTGATAATGACAATGTAGTTTGTCTAACCTGCCTTCTTTGCAGCAAGGACTGTTTTGTTTATCTCCACTATCTTGGTCCTGGACTGCGAATTGGACCAATCAGTACTGGTGGGACCTAAAATGGAGCAGGACTACAGGAGCTGTCTGTAGTAAAAATCTGTAGGAATTGTAGTTTTGGGCTTTTTGCGCCTTTTTGCACCTGAAGGGGGAACCTTTGTTGTGACTGACAGGAGGATCAGCCAACCACACCTTTTGGATCTTGGGGAATTTCCTAGGCTACTGCAGCTAGTTTCAGTTTTTGAACTAAGAAGTGAAGAAGTAACAGCTCAAGTGATTTTTGAGCAGCAGTTCTGTGTAGGTTTGCATGGGAGAACTGTGAAAGGGCTGAGTTTTGGCCTGCCTGTCTGCCTGCTGTCACTGAGAGGGAAAATAGAGTTTATTCGGACTGAATCTGAGTTGTGAGGACTATTTAAGCCACTGGACTGTGACCAGGCTTTAACCTGAAGAAGACTGAAGATTTGCTGAATGTGATCAGCCTGTCAGGATTTCCAGCTGCTTCTGAATCCCCGGTTTGTGCAGAGACTTTGCGATCGTGACCAGAGAGCGGTTTGCCTGGTACAGTAGAATTTCCTTACATGTAAATGTGCTCTGTATTGAAAGTGGGTCGTGATTTTGGTTCCCCACTATGTGAACTGTGTTCTGCTTGCTGGTACTGTAGAATCCTTTACATGTAAATGTGCTGTGTATTGAAAGTAAGTCATGATTTGGTTCCCCACTGTGTGAACTGTGTTCTGCTTGCTGGTACTGTAGAATCCTTTACATGTAAATGTGCTGTGTATTGAAAGTGGGTCGTGATTTGGTTCCCCACTGTGTGAACTGTGTTCTGCTTGCTGGAAGCTTTATCCAGCCTAATCGGACTGAATCCATGTTCATCTCCATTCGGCCTGGGCCATGCCATGCTGGATCAGCCCCCTGCTCCACGCTTGAACAGGAATGATGCCTTGGTGAATCGTGTGGGCCCTGCTTCTCCTGGCACTCCAGATTAACCACCTGCTGTCTCGACTTTCATCCAGCCTGTGTCCAGTCTTGGGTATCGTGAGTAATCATCAGGGTAGCTCCCTGCAGCAACAGCCTAATCTAAAAGTGTGTTATCTGATTGTCTTGTTGTTTTCTTTTCATAAACTGAGCCCTCCAGCTCCAGATTACGAATAGTGTTTTGTGCATGTTGTTTTCATCTATCACAGGGCCCAGCCAGCTGCAACTTTCCTGGCTAGCCCACCATTCTCCATCTGGGTACCCAGAGTGTGTGACTGTTTATGGACCCAGAAGTGCATTCATAACTGTTTGATTGATAGAGCCTTTAAGCAAATTAACCTGATTATGCCCCTCCCTTGTTGAGGCCCCTTAAATAAACCAGATCTAACTCTTTTTTGCATTTACTCTGACTGTGGTTCCAGTTTGTGCAAGAGTACTGTACTGCTGTTATTTGCTGTGTATAACCTTGTTTTACAGGGGGTCCCCATGGGCCGGGCCAGAGGAAAGCCCTGGTGGTAAGTGCAAACAGTGTGGGTACTTGTGTGGGGTATCAGGGGTATTGTGAAAGTGATTATTGTGTATTGTTCCGACCACTAGTAAGGAAAGAGGGGGCTTACAGTGTCCTGGAGGGCTGTGCCCAGGTTGAGCAGCCACTACCAACCCTGACCTCCAGGTGGAGGCACCCATTTCAGAACTCAGGCCCCTTAACCTGCTACTAGCCAAGCAGGCAGGGGTAGTAGGCCTTGGGATAGTGCCACCTAGGGGTTACACACTTGTAGTGTAACTTTAATTTTATTTGTATATGTTGGCAGTCTGCGTGTGACTTTAGTGGAGTTGTCTTTGTGATTATTAGTTGCTGGCTTGTTGTGGTGGCCTGTTAATTAAGTGGCACTGTGATTTTATTTTTCACTGTTTAGTGGACGTTCTGGGCAGCTGAGTTCTTGTTGTTTTAAAATTAAGCGTTTTCAAAGGTATTGTTTAGCTGGAATCTGACTGTTGCTTAAAAATAGTTTTCCTGGCATAGTGTTCTGGTTCTAATAGGAGATCTGAAGTAGCAGCCCACTGAATTCTAGAATATTGAGATTCGTTGTTGACATGTTCATAATAGTAAGAAATGATACAAGTGAAATGGATATTTTTATATGTATTATATTTATGTAAGGTTAAGGGAGTAACAGAGGTGTAGAAAGTACTCCATATATGTTGGTTCTAGTCTGAGGGTGCTGGGCAGATAGAGGAAAGTAAGAGAATAGAAGTTGAGACTGCTGAGAGAGGTGCGGTGCAGTGGCTGTGGGGTGTCAGTTTTCTGAGAGACCTTCTGGAGACTGTGATGCTGCCCCATATGTACGCACCTCTCTGGGTTGAGTGAGGAGGTCGCTATACTCCAGACCAAGTTGGTTAGGATTCAGAGGACCTCTTCCCCCTGCCAGGGTCCACCAAGCCTGCCACAGTTACCCCAGAGGATGCAAAGGAGGAAGAATGGCTGGACTGTGGTGGTCTCCGGAAGGGCGGGGGTGGGTAGGACAGAGGCACATTCCTCAACCGGTACCACTACATAATTCCTGTACTGCTCTGGTGGGGTAGGACTACCTAGAGGAGGCACCTGTGGCAGTGACCAGGGAGGATGTGGAGGCCCTCAGTAGTGGAGACCCCAAGGAGAGTGGCAGAGGATCCCAGAAGACGGGGGGAGCAACATCTGGTGGGGTCTTGATTGTGAGGGAGATAGATTTGGGAATAGGAAAGGAGGAAAGAGGCAGGTTAAGCGCCTAGCCAATACCATGGCCCAGTGGATCTCTAGGGCAGTAGAACGGGAGGGAAAGGTGGATGTTATTGTCCACCTGGGGACTAAAGAACTGCTAGGGATGCGGCTGGGATAGAACAGGGGAGTTTGGGGAGCTGGGGAGGGGTCTTGGACAGGCAGCTCACTCAGTGGTTTTCACTGAGGTGCTGCCTGTCTACGACAGGGGAAAGGAGAGGGATTTTTGCACCAGAAGCTTCAACTCATGGCTGAAGGAATGGTGCAGAGAGGAAGAGTTCAGCTACATTGTAGACTGGGGACCAACCTGGGAATATAAGGGCCTATACAGGGGTGATGGCTCGCGTCTATCCAGGAGGGAAACCGCAGTCCTCAGTGGATAGTTTAAATGTTACTTTGATGAACATTTAAGCTAGCCAAGGGGATGATGAAAGTAATTGGGGAGGCAGAAACTGCCCCCCTCCCACCACACAGGCTGAAGCAGAAAATAACGAGAACCCGAGGGGCGAGGAATCCTCCAGGGTGTAAATTAATAAAGGAAGCAAGGTGATAGAGAAAAGGGGGAAGGGAACAGGGACATTAAAAAGAGAGGGGGGAAACAAAGTATATTCAATTTAAAAAAATAAAAAAGGGGGAAGGAGGAAGGGCAAAAAGGAAAAAGGAGGGCAACAAGCAGAGTGGAAACAAAATCTGGAAGGCCATGTGTGCGGATGCTAGAAGTCTAGGAAATAAGATTCCGGCCATAGAGGCCAATCTGGCTATTGTGGCCATTACTGAGTCATGGTATTCTGAAAACCATTACTGGGACATGGCCATGCCAGCATATATTCTGTTCAGGAAGGACCAAGTGGGAAGGAAAGGAGGGGGGTGTGGTGCTTTAAGTGACGGAAAGCATAAAAACAATGGAGATACAGGGAACACAGGAAGAGGCAGAGGTTCTGTGTGTCACCCTGGAGATGGAGAATGTAGCCACTACTCACATTGGCAGGATCTACAGACCTCCAGCATGGGGAGGAATTAGATAAGGTAATGGTGGAAACCACTGGCAAGATGGCAGAAAAGAAAGAGGTGTTGCTGGTAGGAGATTTTAACCTGCCAAATGTAGATTGGAGCCTCCCAGCAGCAACTTTGGCTAGAAGCAGGGACACCCTGGTGTCTCTGCTGGGGGGGGGGTGTTGTTCCTCAGGCAACTAGTCAGCAAACCCACTCATGATGGTGCAATACTGAACCTGGTACTCATTAACAGGGATAGTATTGCAGACATCAAGGTGGGAGGCCACCTGGGGACCAGTGATCACCGTACAGAGTGATTCAATATAAGGACGGCTATGGAATTGAACCACACAAGGGTGAAGTTCCTGGACTTCAGAAGGGCAGATTTTCTAAAGATGGTTGAATGCCTCAGGGATGACCTGACGGAGAGAATAGCCTGGGTGGGGTGGAGGAATGTTGGGTGAAGCTAAAAGGGAGCATAGTAGAGGCAATAAACCTCTGCATCAAATAAGTGAACAAAAGGATGAGGAAAAAGGGACCACTATGGCTCTCGGAAGAGGTGGCTGAAAAGGTAAAGACTAAGAGGGTAGAATTCAGCAGGTATAAGGAAATGCAAAGGGAGAAGGATAGGGAGGTGCATCATGGGAAACAGAGGGAAGCAGGGGAAGCAGTAAGGTGCAAAGGTGCAAACTGAAGAGAGAATAACCCAGGAGGTAATGAAAGGGGATAAAACATTTTGGGGGCATGTAATTAAAAAGAGGAAGACCAGAGGTGGGATTGTAAGGTTAAAGGGGGAAGGTGGGGACTGTACAGAGGGAGACCAGATAAAGGCAAACATCCTGAACAAATACTTTTGTTCAGTGTTCACAGAGGAAAGAGAAACGGAGGGGTGACAATAAAGTAGCAGAAGCTTTGGAGGGAGGGAAGGGGACACTTGTCCTTTTTTGGAGAAGACAGCCCTGAAGGGACTTGCTAATCAGAAGGGGAAGAGAACAATGGGGCCAGTAGATGAGGTGCATCCAAGGGTATCGAGGGAGCTCAGGGAAATATTGGCAGCTCTTCTGACAGTCCTATTTCACAGCTCACTGGAAACAGGAGTGGTTCCAGAGAACTGGAGAAGGGTGGATGTAGTCCCACTATACAAAAGTGGTAGCGGGGAGGAGGCTGGCAGTTATAGTCCAGTCAGCCTGATATCGGTGGGGGGAAGTTCACTGAATCACTGATAAAGGAAAGGACTGTGGAATAACTTGAATCCAGTGGGTTACAAGACCCTTGGCAGCATGGGTACACATGGGGAGGTCATGTCAAATGAATCTGGTAGATTTATTTGACTGGGTGACAAAGGATTTAGATCAGGTTCAAGCAGTGGACGTGGCCTACCTAGATTTCATTAAGGTTTTTGACACCTTTCCACATAGGAGACTAGTAAGCAAGCGGTGTAACTTAGGAATGGGTCCAAAGGTGGTAAACTAGATAAGAAATTGGTTAGGGAATAAGCAACAGAGGGTGATGGTAAAAGGAGTTCACTGCAAGAAAATGAGGGTGACCAGCGGCATTCCACAGGGATCAGTGTTGGGACCGGCGGGGGTGCCTCAGGGATCAGTGCTGGGACCAGCGGCATGCCACAGGAATCAGTGTTGGGACCGGTGGGGGTGCCTCAGGGATCAGTGCTGGGACCGGTCTTCTTTAATATCTTTATAAGAGACATTGCAGAGGCGCTGGAAGGGAAGGTCTGCCTCTTTGTGGATGGCACCAAAATCTGCAATGGGGTGGATGGGGGGGGGTTGGAAAGGATGAGCAGAGACCTGAGAAAACTAGAGGAGTGGTCAAAGGGTATGGCAGCTGGGTTTCAGTGTGAAAAAGTGCAAAATAATTTAGTTGGGGCACAGAGACCCAGGTGCAGAGTACAAAATAGGTGAAGTGCTATCATTGACCCCCAGGAAGGAAAGAAACCTAGGGGTAGTCATATCGGATGACCTAAAGGTGTGGCAGTGTGGCAAGACATTTGGGAGGGCTAGTGGGATGCTGGGGTGCATAGAGAGGGGCATCACCAGCAGAAAGAGGGAGGTGG
Source organism: Neoceratodus forsteri (assembly GCA_016271365.2). NCBI lineage: Eukaryota > Metazoa > Chordata > Ceratodontiformes > Ceratodontidae > Neoceratodus > Neoceratodus forsteri. The sequence goes on from JADMNL010000024.1 coordinate 449,077,962, forward strand.
TGTTGCCTCTGTATAGATCTCTGGTAAGACCGCATCTAGAGTACTGCGCCCAGTTCTGGAGACCACATCTTTGGAAGGACATAGAGTGGAGGCAGTCCAGAGGAAGGCAACCAAAACAGTGCAGAGACTGCGTCAAAAGCCCTATGAGGAGATACTAAAGGACCCTTATTATGTTAACCCTGGAGCAGAGGAGGGTGAGGGAAGATATGATAGAGATCCCTAAATACCTCACAGAGGTAAATAAGGTACAGGAGGGAAGTATTTTTCAGAAGAACAGGTGCTCAAGAATAAGGGGACATGCCATGAAGCTGGAGAGGGTAGATTCAAGAGAGACGTGAGGAAGTACTTCTTCACAGAAGGCATGGTGTATTCCTTGAACACCTTCCAGTGGCGTTAGTAGGGCAAAAACAGTGGTGGGGCTCAAGAATGCAAGAGAAAAACATAAGGGAATCATAGTGGAAAAGAAGGGAGAAACAGCAGTAGATCAGGCATGATCTGCAGTAATAGTGTTGGTAGTGAGAAATGGGCAGACTGGATGGGCCAAGTGGTCCTAACCTGTGGTCAGGTTCTGTTTCTATTGCAACCTCACTGACTGTAAAATCACTAGTAACCAAGAAGAGCCAATCTCTTGCTGTTTGACTGGCAACTTGTGACACATTACCAATCAGGCAACGGGGCTTGTGATGTAAATATGAGTGAGGTCACATGCTGATGACGTAGTGGGAAGAACAGAACTACTGTAGAACTTCAAGAATCAATCTCCATCATTGATTCTCTCTTATGAACCTGGGCAGGAGGCAGTAGGACCCGTGGGAGCAAAGCTTTGGCCAGCAGGCTTACAGCGGCTACTGGGCATGGCACCTGTGCACCCCCACTTAAAGTTGTGACCTAGCCAATACCCATTGCCGGCTCCCTCACCAACCTCCGTTCTATTCTTCCCACCATCGACAGCACAATGTGGGAGTGCTTCTCAGTTTGCCTTGTCACTGTCAAAGTACTTATCATTGCATTACTGTGTTTTTCCACTATTTATGGTGCCATCTTCATTTGTTTTCTTTACCACATGAGGTTAAAACCAGAGGAAAAAGGGTCCATGTCAAAAAAGAAAGCTCCACTAGACACCCATCATGCATCAGTGCCCTGTGTTCACAAAATGGCTATGACAGACTGGTATCAAACCTGTGCTTTCTGTCTTGGACCTCAGTACAACATGGATGTCTGTGATACCTGCTACTCTATGGACCATTGTACACTGGAGAACCCCACATGAAAGTTGTGTTGCCCGATCCCCACATTCGGAGGGAAGTGTTGCATGTGTGCGTCCAAGGTAAGGTCCTTAGGCCTTTCCCTTGAGCCTTTTTCTGGGATCTCTATTTCCATGGAAATACAAGTTCTCCTCAACCTCACCACCCTGAAGCATCTGAGACTCCAGTTAATGATCTGTTGGACAACCGACTCCATCTGGGCATTCGGCTGCTAACCCTCCACAGTCTGCCTGCACTGTGCAGCAGATGTCCCTAGTGGTGATACAAAAGCTATATGCTTAGTGTACACTGGTGGACACCCTGATGTCGTCTTCTGGTGTCACCTGCAATATTTTCACCATTCATGGTGCTGACATGGCTGGCGACTCAAAGGATGATACTGGCCCTTTCTTCAACACTGTTCACAGTGTCAGAGGAGGGACCAGCATCAAGGCTGTTGGTTGCTCTGATTCAGAGACCATCCCTATCCATGGTGTTACCAGCAACACTGAGATGGAGATGGCTGTGGACACGGTGACAGGGATGACGATGGTCATGGTGCTGACCATAGGCCTGACTCCAACTGAGGTGTTGACAATTTTGTCTTGGAGGTAATCCCTGACTCTGGCGTCACCTGCAAGGGAGGTGTCAAGGATGAAGTCAACCGTGTTGACAGGGAGAGGCCTGCGTCCAAGGAAGCTGCTGACCCTGAGGATGGCGCTGGAGGTGGCACTGACTTGGAGTTGGACAATGAGTTAGAGATAACTTTTTCCAAAGAGACAATGAATGACACAGTCACCGATGAGGACCAGGGTTGCTCCATGAACCTGTTTGGCTCCATTCTACTCATCTGGGGGCACCGAGTGGATCACTCCTTGGATGTAGTAAGACACCATTCAGGTGACTCTGCAAGGGCCTTCCCTCAGGCGAGGCCTCATATGCAGTTCCACAGTCCAGGCCAATGCCCTAGAGACCTAGAGTCTCAACCCCTCCTAGAAGGGCTTTCCCACTTCCTTCAGAGAATGCCCTAATTAATAGGCCCAGTGGGTCTGCTAATGTGCGAGCAACACTGGGTGTGGGTTGGTGCATTGGAGGAATGGCACAGGCGGTCAGGTATTGTTCAATTCAGGCCCTTATCTCCAGTGCCGACCCTGTCTGGAGGTGGCATCTCATCTCCATCAACATCCTCCTCAGAGGACAATGAATCATCTGTCCACCTTCGTTCTGCTGCTGAGTATGCCCTGTGCCAGTCATTACTGGTAGAGATGATCCAGGTTCTTGACCTTGAGGCCTATGCAAACCACGATCCAGCATCCCTACTGTTGGGACTCCTTGGCGTTACAATGTCAACACTATAGTCTTTCCTCCTTGGCCTAAGACTATGGAGGAAGCATCCAGGGCAGTGTGGAGGCATCCCCTCTCCAATCCAGCCATTCCCAGGGACTGTCTCATGCTGTATCACACACCTACAAGGTCTGCAGGCGAGGTACTTCACCCCACTTCAGGGCTTCAAGTACTGCAGACCCCATCAGGGCCAGAGAACCTCACACATGAATGACCTACAGATGCTGATTCTGCTCACACAGATGCTCTTGGAAGGAAGGCTTTTACCTCGTCACGTGCTCTTATGTGCATCTCTGCACATCAGGCACATATGGTGACCTATAACCATTGCCTATGGTTGCAGCGGCATGGTCTGTTAGCTGCACTGCAACAAAGTAAGACAGTCAGGCAGGCAATTGACTTTTCCACCTGGGGACTGGAGGTTACATGGCATCAGTTGAGGGCATCTTATGATACCAGTGAGGTGGCTAACAGACTGGTTGGGAAAAGCAGTTTATCCAACAGACAGCAAGGCTTTGCCTTTTCAGACTGGAACCTTTCGCTCAGTGTAAGGTGCTCAACTTGCATTTCCAGGGGGCTTATTTCTTCTTCCCAGGATCAGATGGAACTGTTGGGGAACCCTCCTGCTCCTGTGCCACAGAAACCCTAGTCTGGCCCTCATTGGTCTCCAGTCTCATTAGACCTGTAAGAAGCCCCTGACCTCAGGTGTTTTCTCCCATGCAAAGGGCTGAGGGTATCTCTTACCCTCAGGGTGAGCCAGCTCCTTCCTAAAACGAGAAGTCTGGTATTCTGACCCAAAAGTGAGAATCAGTGGTGAAGATTAATTTGTGAAAGATATGACAGCTATGTACGTACTGTAACTGATACCCTAAGAGATACCCTCAGCCCTTTGCATGGGAGAAAACACCTGAGGTCAGGGGCTTCTTACAGGTTGTTAGTCATGCTACTACTCCTGTCAGGGAACATTCATCCAAACCCTGGCCCGGTTCCCAGGAGCTCCCCGACTCGCAGCACAGGCCTATGCATGGTCTCCATGAATATCTGTAGCCTCCTAAAAAAGTTTGACTCACTACAGTGCCTGGTCACATCAATTAACCCTGATGTCATTGCTCTGGTTGAGACTTGGCTGTCGAAATCCTCCCCTGACTCCCTAGTCTCCCTTCCTGGTTTCACCCTCTTCCGGTCCGACCGTGTTGGGAGGCAGGCGGCGGCTGCATGTATGTCAAGGAATCTCTCCCGTACTAGCCCTGCCCACTCCCATCCTTGACTCCAGAGGCCCAGGCGCTTACACTGAAACAACCCCTGACCCTTTAAAGGGACCCCTTTATCTGACTACTGCATCGTACCCCCAGGGACCAAATGCAGGCCATTGCCTCTCTTACAGAATACCTTACCTCACTACCTCCTTCTGCTGATCAAATTCTGGTGGGTGACTTAAATGTCAACTGGCTCAGCCCCTCCTCCTCCTCTACCGAGACTCCTTTTCTGCAATAGACCCTACGCAACTAGTTACCCACCCTACCAGGACTAACCCCAAGAGGCTCCAGTACCCTGCTTGATGTGGTACTCTGACCAACGCCCTAATCGGATCCCCAATGTACAAGTCCTCCCAGACTCTCTCAGTGATCACTCCCCATTCTATTCCACTGGTCATCCTCAGTCCCCAAACCCATAGCACAGTCCACATGCTGGCGTCTAATACCTGGTGGACTGATAAAACTAAGGAACTTCTGTCCCATATTGACTGGTCTCCTATACAGGCAACTCCTGACATTGACACAGCTCTCTCCTTCTTTACCCAAACTTTTAATAATGCCTGTGATATCTTTGCCCCAATGTTGACCGCGTTCTAAAGGCAGAATGCCCCTAGGTAACCCCAGCTTTGATCCACCAACTCAAACATAAGGACAACCTATGGCACCGTGCCATTGAGACTGGCCGACCCAATGACAAGCGGTTATATGCCGCCCGAAACAAGCGCCTTTCGGGCCATCAGAAAGGCCAAGTCTGAGCACTATCGGTCCTCCTCACTGCCTCATGGGGAACCCCAGAACCTTCTGGGATAACATTAAACAGTTAAATGGAGTGCACACTCCCCACCCACCCCGATCAACATTAATGGTGTGATCTCCTCAGACCCAGCCCTCATAGCCAACCACCTCAACACCTCATTCACTGACCTTAGCCCTATCCTCCCTACAATTTTTTGACCCTCCTCCCCAGCACCTGCCGTAAATCTTTCTTGCCCTTATTTTCTCCTCCCCGTGTTTCTGTCCAGAACTTGACGCGCATCCATCACTGCCCTCAAGAGTAATAGTACAGGCAGTGACACCCTGGATCCGTGTATCCTCAGCTGGTCTTAGACACAGTCCTTACCCGATCACATGCCTCATCAACCACTCTCTGCCTGGGAAGGTTCCAACTGCCTGGAAAGTCACCACTGTCACCCCTATCTTTAAAGGTGGTGATAGGACTGTGGCTGGAAACTATCGACCAATCTCCATTCTCTCTCTCTCTCCAAGGCCTTGGAAAAGTGGTGGCCTCTCAAATCTCTGACTACCTCTCCACCTACAATGTCCTATGTCCTGAGCAGCATGGCTTCTGGGCGGGCCCCAGTACCAACACAGCCCTCCTAGAGTTCTCCAACTTTCTCCACTCCTCCTTAGACACTGGTTCTCTGGCTGGTGCGGTCTTCATTGACCTCTCTAAAGCTTTCGACACTGTCTCCCACCCCCTCCTTCTTGATGCCCTTAGTCTCTCTGGTTTTGCTGCTGGGTCTATCTCCTGGTGCACCAGTTATCTGTCTGACTGCTCACAGCGTGTAAAAATTAATGGGACCTACTCAGACATCTGTCCCATCTTTTCTGGGGTTCCCCAGGGCTCCATTCTGGGCCCCTACTATTCTCCTTTACCTTAACACCCTTCCACGCTCTTGCTCGGGAACATTCTATTATGCGCTGATGATGCAGTCATCTTTGCCTCAAGTCGTAACCCTATTGCCCTCAGGACTCGCTGCAGAAGTCCTTGCTGAAGCCGAGGGCTGGTTCAAGAACATAGATTGGTGATAAATCTTAAAAAAACAAAAACCATGTTTTCCATTCATCCTCAAAACAAGTCCTGCAACTTCAAACTCCTCATTCACTCTGGGTCCTCTTTCCCACTCGAACAAGTTTGCTCCTATAAATACCTAGGGATCCATTTTGACCCCTCCCTCTCCTTCCATGGACACATCGCTGCCCTAGCCACTACCACTAATATCCGATTGGGCATCTTACATCGGTATAAACACTGCCTCCCCCCGGAGGCTCTTCGACTCACAGTCACCTCCTCTATCCTGTCCCTAGTGGACTATGGACTGCCGGTGTATGGTGCTGCTGATCAGACCGCACTCCATAAAATTCGCACTACTCTGAATAAGGTCTGCAGGTTAATTACTGGGGCACCTAGGCTGACACACACCTGTCTACTGTACACTAAAGCGCTGGTACTTGATCTTGACAAGCGCCTCAAATATCTGACCTGTACCCTTACAAAAAGACCCTCCTTGGGCTATCCCACCAGGATTGACCACCACCATCGCCGCTCTGTCCCACTAGTTCATACTCGGACCTCTGGGAAAACTTCTCTTGTTATCCCTAGAGCTAGGACCTCTCACGGCCAAAGAGCCTTCAGCTTTAGGGCCCCCTCCTGGTTCAACACACTGCCCCCCTCCATCTCCGAAGCTCCAACTATATCGTGCTTCAAAACTTCCTTACGTAACCACCTTATTAACACCCGATGCTGTAATTGCCATTAGTCAAAGCCGTACTCAATACTTATGACAAAGCTTACTACTAAGCTGCTAAGGACAACATAACTCTGGTATTGTTTGCATCAATTCTACCTGTACCAGCTTGTTTGTATCTATGTCTTAAGTTACTGTTATACTTATGTGTTGTACTGCTATACTGTGTATTTTCGTTTGTCTTACTGTGACAAGGTACCTTTGTAAATGAGCCTATGGCTCAAAGGTTTTCCAAACTGCTGTTTAAATAAAATAAAAAATAAATAAAACTGTTGATCTTCCAGAATATCTTTACCAATGAGTACCACACCTGCCCACCATCCCCTGCCAACACAGATTCCCGGAGCCTGTGGGCAGCTCACCCTGTTAATGCAGTCTGGCACCTCTAGTGCTGTACCTCTCCCCAGTCGCTTCCCTCCCTGTAGGGCAGCCTGTTGTTTTGGGGGGGGAGAGGTCTAGAACCCTCTTTAGGGTGCCCATCCCACACACAAAAAAGTATATATATATATATATATATATATATATATATATATATTATAGTGGCTGGTAATGCAGTTAGGTTGCGTAGCCATTTCTATGTTAAACCCCAAAGTTTCTACTTTAATAACTTTGCAACTGTTTGTCCGATTTGCCTGAAATATGGAATGGAGGAAGATTCTTGGTAGATCTCTGGAGCTGGAAATTTTCGTGTCGCCCAGATGTACGGTTGTGGAATCGTAGCACGCTCAAAAAGTGAAAAATTCCCAACATTCCGTTTTCTTTAGACGTGCACTTTGGACTGAAGAATGCACGTGAGTGGCTTCACATTGGGTGGACTACATGGGTCCTGGGTTGCAGATGTGCCTTTTGAATATTTTGTGTAAAAATCTTGTTCCGTTCAAAAGTTATAGTATTTTTAGTGTCCCATTATATCCTATGGGAAAATGTATATGTGCAACTTGACAATTGTCGCGATGGAATTTTTTAGTGTTGAGCTCGGCAAAAATAGTGTCATGCTACTGCCATCTTTTTTTCAGTTAGCGAGAGAGAAAAAACAATATAACTCAAAAAATACTGCACTTTTCGACACACCAGCCATTGAGTTGACCTATACAGGGCCTGAGGAACAGGAATCTGGCATTAGGTTTTCACCAGCTGGTCTGGAAATGTGGTTTTCAGATTTTTCCCACCATTTTGCCATTTTTTGATTGCAACACTATAACAAATTGCCATGGCAATAAGCACGACTATAAAAAAAAAAAAATACAACCGCGACACTATATTTTACATTTGCGGTTGTATTCCCATTATAAAGATAGGAGTGTCGTGATCATTTCTTAAATGACCACGGTAACACTGCAGAGTCGCACTTTCTGAAATGCTGTTTTCTTTGTCACTTGATTGTGGCCAGCTGGATTGTGATATTGGCCTGAAATTTTCAGGGTGGCAAGCCCTGCTGCTGCAGTTGTGCCTTTCAGTGGTTTGCTTTGAAAATGTTCACCACGTCCCTAGTTATAGCATCCCAAAGTTATGAATTTCCCATAGGATAACATTGTGGTAGTAGTTTTCTTTGTCACTTCTTTGTGGCTTTGTGCATTGTGGTATTGACCTGAAATGTTTAGGGTGCAAAGCCCTACCCCTGCAGGTGTGCCTTTTGCTGGTTTGGTATGAAACCATTGAACATGGCCATAGTTATAGCATTGTGAAGTTTGGAAATTTCCCCATAGGATAACATTGCAGTGCTGATTTTTCTTTGTCCCCTCGTGGATTGCAGTATTGCCCTGAACGTTTCAGAGTGGAAAGGCCTAGTCCCACAGGTGTGCCTTTTGGTGGTTTGGTATGAAAACATTCAACAGGGCCATAGTTACAGCATTTCCAAAGTTCAGAAATTTTCCCATAGGATAACACTGTGGCGCCTGTGGCGCCTTTCGGGGCTCGTATCTCGAAAATAGTTCGAGATACAGACTTTTCGTCGCTAAAGTTCTTAGTCCCCCACTGGCGGACTAAGTACAGAACTAGATTAGAAAGCCATGAAACCCCTGGAATTTTAATTTTTTTCCTAGCATCTACGGTTCCTGAGATATTTGCGAATTACTGTTCTAGTTGGTGATTTTCATGCGTGTGGGCCACTATTATGTCCTCAGAGTTAGCACTCACATTGCGTTTCAGTGCCCATATCTTGGAAATGATGCAAGATACGGGTTCGGTCATTTATTGTCATGAGAACTACACACTCTCATGATTACAATGACACTTGAATTTGTCTTCTATCTGCTACAGTTCACGAGATATGGACAAATAACTGTTGCAAGACTGCCTTGCCTTATAGGGCTGCTGTATGGCTCCATGCTTATCTGTAAGTGGAAGCACAGGGACCAGAGGGCCCACGCTCCCACCCACACATACCATTATGCACAAATAGGCGGCTTGGACCCACGCTCCCACCAAGTCGTCCATTTCTATTATTGTTTACATTACACTTTTAAAAAAAGAAAGGAAATTCTTTGCAAAAACTTCGTTAATGCATCAGTTAGGGTTGTTTCCACACCGACAAAAATGTGGAAATTCAACATTAGGGTTACCCACCCTAGCACCCCACCAGCAAGCCCCCACCCTCCACACACCACTAGGCATTGGGGTGAGCGTTGGGGTGGTCGTGCCTAACTCTCAGCCCATTCTCCTATACTGCACCACCACAGCTTCTTTACACATGGAATGAGGTGAGAGTTAGGCTGACCACCCCAATGCACACAATGCCTAATGTGTGTGAAGTGTAGAAACATAATAATGGAGTGGTAGGTAGGTAACTTAACGCTGAATTTCACACTTTTTCAGTGTGAAACAACCCTAACTGATGCATTAACAAGTTTTTGCAAAGAATATATATATATATATATTCTTTGCAAAAACATTAATGCATTAGTTAGGGTTAAGGATAAAGCAACAAAATTAGGAAAATATGATATTAGGATTTCCAAGCCTAAAACTCCTGTCCCACCCCAAGTGAATGAGGATTGGAGTCTACCTTGGGGTTGTCAACCCTAACGCTTACCCTTTTGTATGCACTCATGAAACATACACACCTGTCTGCATCACATCTTAGCTTTTCTGTTACTGCAGTGGGATGAGCATTAGGGTTGACAACCCCAAGGGAGACTCCAACCCTCATTCGCTTCTGGGGTGGGGCAGGGGGTTTAGGGTTGGAAACCCTAACATCATATTTCTCTACATTTGTCGCTTTAGCCTCAACCCTAACTAATGCATTGACGCAGTTTTTTGCAAAGAATTTCTTTACTTTTTGAGATAGTGTAATCGTATCCTTATTTGCTTACCCACCTATAGTTTTAGAGACAGAGTAATCGTATCGTTATTTGCCCCGTAGATGCGTATATGTATGCTACTGAGGAAGAGCCCTGCGCTTCCATTTACAGGACAACAGTGAAAAAATGGTCAGCATAGCCATCTTAATACCCCACCTCATGTACCCCATACAGAAAATTTTTAAATCCCTGCCAAAACGTAATTCCACTCAACTCCAATGCCATTCCACGCCACGGGTGCGAAAACACATTTTGACTAGGATTTTAAAAATGACAGCTATGACATACATGAGGTAGGGTAAAAAGAATTCTTATGTTGAAAATTTGGGGTCAAAATATTTAAAATTTATAAAGTTATGAGCGTGTGTAGAAAAATTGCAAACAAATGGGTGAAACTTTGGCATTTTTACATATTTTGACCCACAATTTTCAACATAGCCTTCTTATGACCCCACCTCATGAAGAAGGGCAGGAGATTTTTTAAATCAAACCCGAAAGGTAAAATTGCTAATCGACTGCAAAATCACCTCTTGGACAGGAGTTTCATAATGACAGTCATATTGTTCATTAGGTGGGGTCCCCAAAAGGTCATGTTGAAAATGTGTCAAAATTAAAAAAAATGGCTAAATTATGCATAAAAGTTAAAACACCACATTGAAATACATTGAACCGCATTTACCTTGGTTTCTCATATTGCAGTCGCTGGTTCCAGCAGCAAGATGTGTCTGCCATTGGAGAGTGGATCTCAAACTAGGGACCTGTTCAGGTGAGTGAGGGTGTGTGGTGGTGTACTGAGGGTGGGTGCTGAGTGGGAGGTGGGGTAGGTGGGAGGTGGTTAATCGGCGAGGGACCTTTTTTTTTTTTTTTTGCAGGGGGAAAAAAAACTCTGAGGGATGTTTTTTCTTTATTACGGGGACAACACTGATGTGGGGGACTGGGTGCCACTAAACACCAGGGACATAAATGGCAGCATGGAGATGGTGACTGGAAAATGGGGGAAGGAAGAGGGACCACTGAACTACTAATGAAAGATTGCTTAACAGGGGACGATGATCAGAGAATGGGGGAGGGATCACTGGACTACCAGGGAAATTTTGGGGGGAATACAATGACAGCGTTCAGACATTGGGGGAGAGACCACTGGACTACCAGGGAAATTTTTTTCACTATGGGGTGGCGATCGGACATCAGAGGAGGGGGGAGGGACCACTGAACTACCAGGGCATATTTAATATAAAGGGACAGAGATGGTGATTGGACAACTGGGGAAAGACCACTGGACTACCAGGAATTTTTTTTAATACGGGCAGGGCAATTGGAGAACGGGCTTAACAACAAACAGAATGCCACGCTGCAGAGCTGGGGCAGGGTGCAGGTGAGGGCTGCGAGCCCTAGAAAATGTATAAACAACAAAAGACACCTGTACTCCAGAGCCAGGAGGTTATTTAGACCTCCAGTGAAGATACTGAAGAAACTGTAAATAATACTAGGCTCCCGTGTTGCTAAAGTGCAAAAAATCAGTTTATTTTGCCAAAGACTACAGGAAAATCTTCAGTATACATATGTAGTCACATCAACAGACACCCTGACGCTTTGCCACTCAAGGCTTCGTCAGAGGGATAATCATTATAGTGTATGGTGGAACGCTGTTCCGCATGGAAATCCATGCCTGGAACAGCGTTGTTGTCCTTCACTTGGTGCGTCACGATCTTGTTGTGCTGCACCCAGTGCGTCACCGGTGCAGCACAACAAGATCCAGACACATTCGCGCATGCATAATAAATGATGCATGCGGCAACACGGAAGGCGGTACTTTGGCGGCAGACACAAAGTAAGCTTTCCCCGAGTGTTCACGAGTGGTATTTATAGTTGCCATACACTATAAAAGATTGTGTATGAGCAACCATACACAAACAAGGCAGTTTGCGATCTTGAGGTTTCCGTGGTAGCGGACCTCTGAAACTACGCTCTCGAGGTTCAGGTTACCACGGAAACCTCTCGATCGCAACTGCCTTGTTGTGTATGCTTGCGCATACACAATCCTCTATATTGCAACTAGTTCTTCCTTTTATACCATTAGCAATTCAAATTTAGTGACATCACCCTTTAGGATCCAATCATTTTACATTAATCAAAAAAGTGACATTTAATACATTAGTTAATAACATTTAGAAAAACTAAACACATTCTTATGACCCATAATATATCAGCAACAACATCAGTTGAAAATTTTTATGATTTTCAAAATTTTTTTGTAAGAGCCAATCAGATCCACCGATTCAAGAATCTCTGTTTCCAAAGAAAAGGGGGGCAAAATCAGAAAACTAGACCAATTAATATTTAAAGGAACATCTTTATAACATTATAAGATGAAAAAATTATAAAATGTAACAACTTTTATGTCACAGCCAATCAGATCATCTGATTTTGAAATTCCATTTTTATGCAGAAAAAAGTCAGAATCAAAAAGCAAAATAGTGTACTATGACCAAGCACACATTAGTAATTAAATAAAAGTGTAAAATTATAAGATTTCCATACTTTTTATGATAGCCAATCAGAATGTCCGAATTCAAATTTTCTAAAAGTTGAAAATTTTCAGTTTATTTCAGGTTCCTCAATTATTTACAATTCTTTTTAAGTAAAGTCAACTGTTTTTGTCATCCCTTAAACCAATTTTTGCTTCCATTATGGGTCCAAATACAACTGTTATAAAGCTAGAAAAAAGTCACACACAAACTGAGATTCAAATCATTGACTTGAAAGAGATACATTTTTTAGAATATAAATAAATTTTCGTATCTTACAAATCATGAATACTCTTTGTGTTACATCTCTGTTGTTTAACTGGAAAATAGAGAGAGAGAGGGATCAGGAGCTGAATCCACTGGTCCATGCTGTATAATTAGCAAGGTCGTACAGGGAAAGCAGGCAAAACTGTGCTCACCAATCACCTATTGGAGAGGATACAAGAGAGAAATGTTTTTTATTATTATTAATTTGATATTATCACCATCATTCTTTTAGTACTTATTATTAACCACCTCATGTTAAAGTGGAGGGGGAGAGGAAACGTTTTGGAAAAAAGGAGGGGTTGGTTGGGGGGGTTTAGGTGGAATTAGGGAAGGTTTTGGGGGAGGAAAAAGAGAAAAAGAAACATTCATGAATATGGCTTGGGATTCCAATCTCTATTTAAACCATCAGGGTTTAGAGCTTTTAAAACATAAATCCAGAACATTTATCTTTGTTCTAGTCTGTTCAGCTGGTCCCCTCCTCTTATTCCAACTTTCACTTGTTCCAAACCAGTAAATCTTAAACCAGAAGGATCACTATTATGTGAATCAAAGAAATGGACAGCTGCTGGACTTGTCACATCTATATTCCCAATATCTCTGATATGTTCCTGTATCCTGGTTTTTAACGGTCTTATGGTTCTGCCAATATATAATTTTTCACAGGGACACCACAGGGCATGCACTACAAATGTGGTAACACAAGATATGAATTGTCTTATGTATACTAATGTCCTCATTTTTTTTTTTTTTTGAGGACAAAGGAAAGTGACAGTAATTCAGTATACTTTGTCACTGACCACAGTTCAAGAGCAGGTGAGATAGGCAGTATTGTAACCAAATATTGGCCTATCCTATTGAATGATGCCCTATTAGTGGACAACATTGGAAGTAAACCAAGAATTACTTTTTCAAAAGGAAAACGTTTGAAGGATGAGTTAGTGCATAGCCAATTCCAGCTGAAAGGAATAAAAAATCAAACATGGCTACCTACTAAACCTCCTGGTATGTTTAAATGTGGAAACTGTAATGTTTGTGGTAACTGCCAACAAGGGAACATTTTTAAAGCACCAACAAATCAGAGATTAGTATGCATAAAACACAATTCATATACTAACATACTAACATACTATTTGCCAGCAGATTAGGCCTTACGGTCTATCGAGTCTGCTCGAACCTAGATCCTTAGTTGGATGCCGAGACCCTCCCATCCCTTGATCTCCAGAAACCCCTATCATCCATCCCCACCCCCCCCCCGGGACAGGCCATCATCTGATACATCCACTTTCTGTGTCTGTCCCACCCTCTCTTGAAGCCCTCCACTGTGGATCTCTGAACCAGCTCACCAGGCAGTGCATTCCAAGGGTCCACCACCCTCTCGGTGAAAAACCTCCTCCTCTTTTCCCCCTCACCCTTCCACCTTCCAACTTCAAACCATGCCCTCTGGTGATACCTCCCTGCTTTAGTCTAAGATCCCTCCATGTTTACCCTATTTATTCCTTGAGTGACTTGAAGACCTCAATCATGTCCCCCTGTCTCTCCTCTCCTCCAATGAAAACAGGCAGAGCTCCTCAAGTCTGTCCTCATAAGTCAGATCCCTAGCCTCGTATCATCTTTGTTGCCCTCCTCTGTACCCTCTCCAGGAGCTGTATGTCCCTCTTCAAGTGTGGTCTCCAGTACTGTACACAGTACTCAAGGTGTGGTCTAACCAGTCCATTGTACAGCGGCAGAATCACTTCCTTGCTCCTAGAGGTGATCCCCCTCCGATGCATCCCAACATCCTGTTTGCCTTGCTAGCTGCTCTCCTGCACTGCTCAGAGTTATTCATACATGTATCCACCATGACCCCTAGGTCTTTTCCCTATTGAGGCCTCCAGCGCCTCCCTCCCAGGGTGTACCTGTGTTTAGGGTTTCCCGACCAAGATGCAACACCTTGCACTTGGTGATATTGAAATTTAATTTCCATGTGTGAGCCCAGCTTTCCAGGGTGTCCAGGTCCCTTGCAGGGCCACCTCCCTCTTCTCCCTCAACTACTGCTCCCATCTTGGAGTCATCCATGAAGAGACTCATTTCACACCTATACCTCCCTGATGTCCGATATGTATGCATTAAACAGGATCGGACCCAGGACCGAAACCCTGTGGTGCCCACTACCAACCTCTCTAGGGTTCGAGAGCTCCCCACAGACCACTACTCTCTGAGTGCGTCCAGCTAGCCAGTTTTCAACCATCTGACCATCAAAGGGCCTACTCCTAACCCCATCAGTTTCTCCACCAGATCATTGTGGGACAGAGTCAAACGCCTTGCTGAAGTCCAAGAATAATACATCCACAGGCTTACCCCTGTCCAGTTCTGATGTTACCCATTCATAGAACTCCACAAGGTTGGTTTGACATGATCTACCTAGCACAAACCCATGTTGCCGACTGTCCAGACCTCCCACCTCCTCCAAGTACACCCCAACCGTTCCTTTAGTATACTCTCATTAATTTTCCCACCACGAGGTCAAACTGATGGATCTATAGTTACCTGGTACTTCCTCGACCCCTTTATGGATTGGTACCATGTGCCTCTCGCCAATCCCTAGGTACCCTCCCTGTCTCAAGTGACCTGCTGAAAAGCTCCGCCTAGGTGCAGCCAGTATGTCCGCCAGTTCCCATAGTACTCTCAGATGAATGCCATCCGCCCAGGAGATTTGTTTTTTTAGGGGCTTAGGGCTAACCACACCCTTTTGGTGGAGATGGCATCATCCGCCCCTCCCCTTACTGGTCTTTTATCCTTATCCAGATGTGACACCCCTGGGTACTCTCCCTCCCTCTTGCTCCATTTCTGTTGCTCCCTGATCCCTCCCTTCGCTTCTATCCCTTCATGCCTTGCTTTGTAGATATCCCATCCCTCCTAGTGAACACAGAGGCAAAGTACTCGTTAAATACCTCTGCCTGGTCCCTCGCCTCTTCCACCCACCCTCCTTCTGATCTCAATCTGCTGAGATGGCCCTTAGTTTTTCTCCACTCCCCAATGTAGCGGAAGAACCCTTTTTCCCCTCCATGTATCCCCTGTGCCAGCCGCTGCTCTTTACTGGACTTTGCTCCCCTCACCATACGGGTGACTTTTCTAGATGCAAGCTGGTACATTTCCTTATCCCTATCCCCTCTTGTTGTTTTATATTTTTTGTAGGCCGCCTTCTTTTCTCTGACTGCCACTTGTACCTCACTGGACCACCAGCATGGTTTACGTGACCTTGCTCCCTTACGTTTCAACTTAGCGCAGATCCTGACTGCCTCATGAAGTCCCCGTTTTATGACCTCCCATCTCCTTTTCACACTTGTCGTTGAGGTAATCCCCTTCAAGTGATCCTTGAGAATATTTCACATACCCACAAAGTCTGCCCCCCTGAAGTCCACTGCCAGTGTCCTAGATCTCACCCCCACTCCCCCCATGCGTATTTGAAACCAGACAGCATTGTGGTCACTCCCAGTCAGGGGGTCCTGTACAACTATGTCCCTTACCAGATCCCCATCTGCCAGAACCACATCAGGACATGCCCCTCCCTTGTGGGCTCCGTCACATGCTGTGTTAAGAACACATCCTGGAAGCCATCCAGCAGCCTCTGCTCCTTGGCCACCATGAGGACATGGTTCTCCAGTTTGTACCTGGCATATTAAGGTCCCCATCAACACCACTCCTTCCCCTTTGGACCACACTGGGCAATGATGTTGTCCAGCAAACCATCCTCTAGAACATCACTCATCCCGGGGGCCTATACTACTTCAGCTTGACCTTATCTCCTGCTGGGGATCGTGGGTGACCCATAAGGCCTCCACGTTTCCCTCTGCCTCTTCTACCATAGCAATTTCTATCATCTCTAATGAACATAGCCACTCCACCCCTCTGACCTCCTTTCTATCCTTCCTAAGCATAGTGTACCCTGTACATTTAGGTCCCAGTCATGGTTTT
The DNA here is from genome assembly GCA_016271365.2 of Neoceratodus forsteri. Taxonomy (NCBI): domain Eukaryota; kingdom Metazoa; phylum Chordata; order Ceratodontiformes; family Ceratodontidae; genus Neoceratodus; species Neoceratodus forsteri. The sequence goes on from JADMNL010000024.1 coordinate 449,094,382, forward strand.
GTTGCTACGTTTCTGTGACCGCCGCCACATCCACCCCCTCGAACAGCATGGCCTGGAACTCCGCAACTTGTTTCAAGCCCTGGCATTTACTAACACCAACCCCACCCCTTATCCCTGATCCTCTTTGTCGAACCCACCCAGATTCCTTATACTTCCATCCTCCTCTGCTCCTCCTGAAACCTCCACCTCCAGTCTGTTTCCCCTCCCCTCTTGGGCTTGGCGGCTTCTCCCTCATCTGGAGGGAGGGCTTCTGGTCAGCCCCTCCCTCATCCCTTCCCCCCTTACAAGTTTAAACCCCACCTTTCTTGTATGTAGTCAGCCATCCCCTGTTTAAGGACTTCCTTCCCTAATGGGGCAAGATGAAACCTGTCCTTGGCATATAGTCCCTTATCCTCCCAAACTCCATTCCAGTTCCCTAACACCCCCAATCCATTCTCTTCACCCCACTTCCTGAGCCAGTCATTAACCTCTGTAAGCTTCTTTTTTTTCTCCACTGAGGCCTTTGGTACTGGCAATATCTCCGAAAAGGAAATGTTGCATCCATTATCCCGACAGACTCTGGCAAGTTCTTGGAACCTTGCTTGGATTTCCAAAATGCTATTTTCCTCTAGATCATTAGTTCCCAAATGCAGGAAATCGGTTCCTCCACAATCCTAACCATTTCATCACCATGAACTTTGCTCTGTACTGTCAGCCCAGAGATACTCACTACCTTCACCTGGCTATGGCATCCACCCCTGTCCCTCCCAATGGATACCCTAATCATCGAGTCTCCCAGTAACAGAACCTTAACACCGCCATCATCCTTATGGTTACCTCCACTATGCCCCTCAGCCCTCCTTCCCCCTTTATTCATGATCTCAATTTCATGGAGTCTTCCTGCCTTATTAGAGACCCCTTGTCACCCTCCTTTCTGCCTCCCTTGCTATTTTTGCCCACTTAACTCAAACCCCTCTGAATAGGTGTCCCCTTTAACCCTCTCTTATCTGAACCATTTATCCTGGCCCTGATGGTTTCCCTTCCCACACCACCATCCTCCCCTTGTATTAGTACCCTGCCTCCAGAGGCTCTCTGTGGGTCCCTTAGCCAGGGCCCCATCCTTGGTACTGACCTCCTGCAGAGGGCTCCTCTCCCACCTCCTTGTCTCCCAGTTTCTCTCAATCATGCTCTCCTCCCTCATGTCTGGAATATGTTGCATCTCCCCATTTGCTTAACATATATGTTTCCCCTTCTCCTCTGGGACTATGTCTGTCCTTTCCATAGCTGGTCTCGATGCCCTATGGGTATCGACTCCCTCCCCGGCCTCTGTATAAGTTTCCTCATTTCCACCAACCCCTTCCTCCCCTCTAGGTTGCTTAGTAGCTCAAATTTATTGTGACACTCTATGTCAGCCTCCATCAAGTAACCGAGTTTCCCCTGACTGCATCTCTAAACTGGCCTCTTCTTCCTCTCTTTCATTCACCTTAGGAGCTCCCTTCCCACAGTCTGTGTTTTAGGCTCCACTTTAGCCCTCCTGACTCTTCTCCTCAGTCTCTTTGTATTCAGAATGTTCACCCCGTACGCTTTCCCCTTAGCATCAACTTCCCTATCTAAGGGTCCTCTGTCCCTAATATCCCCCCTCCTGCTTGCTGTAACATAACGTCCTGTAATTTCAGAGCGTTGCCCCAGCCTCCCCTCAGCCCCACCCTTCTGCTGCCCATATCCACACCCCTTATCCTTGGACACCCCCCAGCTCCCACAGCTTACTCCTTAACCAATATACCTCACTCCTGATACAAGATAGCTGTCTACAGAGTGGGCAGCCTCCCTCTCTCCAGGCCCAATTTAGAATTATTGCCATCCCACAGCCTGTGCAGCCTACAACCCTTCCGAAGATGCCTGCCATGGTGGAATATGGCCACCCTGATTATCCCCCTCTGTTTATAATAGCACACCCCCTTTTCTCAGTCCCTTTCCCCTGGAGTACAGTTTCTCTCTATACTGACTGTAGTTATTTACAAACCCAATTTCAACTCCACCAATAACGTTCCCAAGTCTCACAAACACATACAGTCCAGTGTGTTCGGTCCCACTAACAGTGTGTGTAAGCAGACATCAGGTACCATATGATGTCACAGGCCCATCAGCTCCTGTTGCTTCGAATTTCAGTCCCAAACAGAAATAGCCCTTCAATCCCAACCCCCAGTGGCTTTTCAGTATTTAAGAAGGCATACAAAACAGGGTGGGTGGGAGGACTCTTACCAAACACCAGGCAAACAACACATTTAAATTTCCCTCTAAGTATCCCTGCCAAACAACTATCCCCAAGCCACCAAAGTTACAATGTAACAGTTCTAATTCAAGGTAATAATTTTTAACACATAAAACTAATTTCACTTACAAACTATTCAAATATTTCAGTTAAAACAGAATATAACCCCAGCCCTCTTACCTACCTGCCTGCTGCTTAAGCTCCCAAGTGAACATCTTGTGTTACCACATTTATAGTGTATGCCCTGTGGTGTCCCTGTGAAAAATTATATATTGGCAGAACCATAAAACCGTTAAAAACCAGGATACAGGAACATATCAGAGATATTGGGAATATAGATGTGACAAGTCCAGTTGCTGTCCATTTCTTTGATTCACATCATAGTGATCCTTCTGGTTTAAGATTTACTGGTTTGGAACAAGTGAAAGTTGGAATAAGAGGAGGGACCAGCTGAACAGACTAGAACAAAGAGAAATGTTCTGGATTTATGTTTTAAAAGCTCTAAACCCTGATGGTTTAAATAGAGGTTGGAATCTTAAGTCGTATTCATGAATGTTTCTTTTTCTCTTTTTCCTCCCCCAAAACCTTCCCTAATTCCACCCAAACCCCCCAACCAACCCCCTTTTCCAAAATGTTTCCTCTCCCCCTCCACTTTAACATGAGGTAGTTAATAATAAGTACTAAAAGAATGATGGTGATAGTATCAAATTAATAATAATAAAACAAATTTCTCTCTTGTATCCTCTCCAATAGGTGATTGGTGAGCACAGTTTTGCCTGCTTTCCCTGTACGACCTTGCTAATTATATGGCATGGACCAGTGGATTCAGCTCCTGATCCCTCTCTCTCTCTCTATTTTCCAGTTAAACAACAGAGACGTAACACAAACAGTATTCATGATTTGTAAGATACGAACATTTATTTATATTCTAAAAAATGGATCTCTTTCAAGTCAATGATTTGAATCTCAGTTTGTGTGTGACTTTTTTCTAGCTTTATAACAGTTGTATTTGGACCCATAATGAAAGCAACAATTGGTTTAAGGGATGACAAAAACAGTTGACTTTACTTAAAAAGAACTGTAAATAATTGAGGAACCTGAAATAAACTGAAAATTTTCAACTTTTAGAAAATTTGAATTCACACATTCTGATTGGCTATCATAAAAGGTATGGGAATCTTATAATTTACACTTTTATTTAGTTACTAATGTGTGCTTGGTCATAGTACACTATTTTGCTTTCTGATTCTGATTTTTTTTGCATAAAAATGGAATTTCAAAATCGGATGATCTGATTGGCTGTGACATAAAAGTTGTTAAATTTTAGAATTTTTTCATCTTATAATGTTATACAGATGTTCCTTTAAATATTACTCAGTCTAGTTTTCTGATTTTGCCCCCCTTTTCTTTGGAAACAGAGATTCTTGAATCGGTGGCTCTGATTGGCTGTTACAAAAAAGTTTTGAAAATCATAAAAATTTTCAACTGATGTTGTTACTGCTGATATATTATGGGTCATAAGAATGTGTTTAGTTTTTCTAAATGTTATTAACTAATGTATTAAATGTCACTTTTTTGATTAATGTAAAATGATTGGATCCTAAAGGGTGATGTCACTAAATTTGAATTGCTAATGGTATAAAAGGAAGAACTAGTTGCAATAATGATTATCCCTCTGATGAAGCCTTAAGTGGCGAAGCGCCGGGGAGTCTATTGATGTGACTACATGTGTATACTGAAGATTTTCCTATAGTATTTGGCAAAATAAACCAGATTTATTTTTTGCACTTTAGCAACACAGGAGCCTGGTATTATTTACAGTTTCTTCAGTATCTTCACTGGAGGTCTAAATAACCTCCTGGCTCTGGAGTGCAGGTGCCTTTTGTTTATACAATTGGAGAATGGGGGAGGGATTACTGGATTACCAGGGAATATATAATATTTTATTCAGGGGATGGAAATCGGTGGGTAGGGGATGCCACTAGACACCAAGGAGCGATGACAGTTCGAACTGTCAGGGACCTTTACTATTCAGTCTTTTTGGCTCAAACAGTAAAGTTTGAACTGTAGAGAGCTGCGAATGGTTATTTTTCGATTGAGTGATCCTTAACTAAGTGAGTGACAGGTGATATGATTCTCGGACCCAAAAGACATACTTACCTTCAAAATTTTTAAATAATAATACAATAAAGGAACTAAGCATGTGACTGAGACCCAAATACAGGTCTTGGTCACGCCTTAGCAAGTAGCGTGTCTTTAGAAATCAGTTTGTAAAACAGAAAAAAAAAAATTAGATGGCGGACAGCACAAACAGTATTTTTCTGAGCACGAACAGTAAATCCTTAACAAGTAGCACTTCAAACTGTTTTCATTTACGTACCTGTCTAGCTGATATCACAACTGCTGACATTTAAAAATGGTGAGACATCTTTTCACCAAACTATCCAAAGGCACACCCTTGGCATCATCCATGTAAATGTCAGAAAAAAATTATTCCATCCGGGCTATAGAAGAGAGCAAAACATCCCATGTTAAGTATAGGACAAAAAGTGTCAACTTTTCACTCTTTTACCACTCCATATCTCACAAACCACACAAGATGCCATTATGGAACTTTTCACATTTTGAGACACTGCCAGTATGCCCCTTCGTGCCATATTTTGAGCTATTTCATCAAAGAATGCCAAAGTTATTAAGGTGCAGAAATTGGAGTTTAATATAGAAGTCCTGGTACAACCCTAACTATGGGGGAGCTACCGCACCCCTATAATATAAAAACTGGGTGAGCACACTCTTTAAGGCATCATGCCAACCAAAAAAAAAAGAGGAGGTAATGCCTTTCTTTCTTTCTTTTTTTCTGTCCTCCCTTTTTCCTGCTCGGTGTATGTCCTCTCTTTCTTGGTTACATCCCTATTAATTACTAAATGGAACCTGAACCCACTGTAACCCACCACTCTAACCCAGTCCAACACCACTTGATAGTAGCCCTGCTAGTGGATGTGTGCTGAGCAGCAGATTGAATCAAGCTAAACTAACCTCTACACAGGATACACCCTTGTTGTTGCAGGACTGGCAGGTCAGTTATCACCAGTAGTTTTCTTCTGGCTATGCCAGGCAGGTTTTCTTATTGCTGGTCGGCGTGGCTTTTCTCTATGTGCAAGGTTTGCTGTTTATTAGCTCAACAGGCTCGGGGATAGCTACGGAGATGGATACATCTCAACTCCTTGGGGTTAAGTAGTCCTGCAATTGCACATGAACCAGGTTTTTGTTCCCCTACCCTCTCTCACCTGGGGCATAGTGTCCTTTAAAAAAAAAAGTTCCCTGTCTGGTGCAATGCTGCTTGCTTATTAGGAATTATTTGTAGCTTTTTTTGGTATTTGGCACATTTATGCCATCTCATTTACAAGGAGGTCCCAACCTTATTGCATACCCCTCTTGACTGCCACAGCCACAGCCACATGTCTACACTACCGCTGCCCTAGTATCACTACCCCTCTGCTTTCTGGCTAGTGTCCCTAAGGGTTTAGTACCATATATAACAATCTCTCTTTGACACTTAGTGTGCCATTTCCTCTCTGTCTAGAGGTTGGTAGTCAGGTTTTATTGTGTTGTTTCTTTATTTTTCCTATATCTTTTTTCCTGTCCCTTTGGGCTAGGGAATTTCTTGACCTGTCTCACTTTCCCCCACTTTGTTTCTCTCTCCTGGCAAACAGAACTGAGGTTGGTGAGGGAGCCAGCAATGGTTAGTGGCTAGCATGCGGCATCACATGGGGGTGCACAGTAGCCATTGTCAGACCCCTTGGCCAACATTTTGTTCCCACAGGGTCTTAGTGCCTCCAGCGCAGACCCAAAAGTGGCAATCAATGGTGAAGATATTCTGGAAGATCAACAGTTACGGTAAGTATGTAACTTCCATGTATGTCTGCTTCTAGGTAAAGCACAGCTTTTCACATCACACCCAATACTATTAAACAGAAAAACATCTAATAAGCACAAAGAAAAAGATATACACTTCAGAAATTAATAGTAATAAAGGAGTGTTTTAAAAATGACTAACCTAACATGTTCTGCCTGCTGTTTTGTTGGCACTACAAACCCTTTAAAATTAACCTAAGGGTTGTTCATTGGTCTGTGCTAGTGCAGCGACTTAGGTGTGGGTGACCCAGGTTCAGGACTAAGCTTCGGACGCTGGCTACTGTGTGTATGACAGTCTGGTAGAGCAACTGGTGGCAGCCCTTCCTGAACCTGTTGTGGTCACTTTGCGTGGCCAGGGCAACTCTTGTGGCTTGCCAAGTAAAGTTAACTCTTGTAATGCAGGAAGAAACTGTGGCTTCCAGTGCCACCAGCTGGGCAGGGTGTGTCATGAAGGAGGTCAGAGGGGCCAGGGAGAAAAGCAGAAAACCACAGCACTCTCAAACCCAGCACACTGAAAACCACAGCACTCTCAAACCCAGCACACTGAAAACCACAGCACTCTCAAACCCAGCACACTGAAAACCACAGCACTCTCAAACCCAGCACACTAAGCTGGTTTGCCACTGGAGGCAGGGGTTGTCAAGGCTGGGAAGTTGTCAGACACTCAAGGACTAGGGCAGCAGCGAGGGGGGGAGAATATGATTGATTAGAAAACAAAAAAATTTAAAAATAACAGCCAACTTTTTATTTATAGTCAGATCATCTTTTATAATTATATATTTTTTGTTTAAATTATTTATATATTTATTTAAAATCCCATCCCCAAGATAAACCCCTTGGGACTTAAAAATCTTGTTTGCAAGGGGGTCTCTGGATGATAGTAACACATTCAATTGCACATTCCCAAAAAATCTTTCATTATTATACATGCAATTAAAACACATTCCATTTCACATTCTTCTTACCTGCTACTACCCCAGTCACAGACACCACCTGCATTCCCACTGCTCAGCCCCAACACCAACCCTGAACCCCAGACTCCCTTACGTGCCCTATGGGATCTCCCCCGGGGGTGGTACTTTCCTCTAGAACTCTGGGTTCAGTGGTAGTGGCTCTTCCTGCTGAGGCCCAGGAGGCATGAGGCCCTAGCATGCCACTGCTTCATCCTTCTGGGCCCCCAAGGGATTTCCTACTGTGCACTCGCTCCGCTCCTGATTCACTAACTTAGAACGTGCGGTACACCACGCAGTAAGTGTGCAGATCACAAAGCCCTTGCAATTCCCCTCCCATTGCCATCCTCAGCTTAGTTGCACCACCTGTGATCCCCCAAGTTGTGCTCTTTCAGTAGGAAGCAGACATTATACAATGGTGTATGAAAATCCTGTAACCTCATTGGTCAAAACATTTCACATGACTGTGGGTAAATCCTGCATAACCCACGGCTGAGGAATGGCATTTATAAAAAACATAATTAAACACATTTTAAATTTATTTTACACATGGGTCCATTGTATAATTGCAATAAGGCACTCCAGGGTCTGAGTTATTGGGTGATTTATTCACTTCTTGTGTGGTAAAGTCACTCGGCTGCACCTCGTGGCACACCACACAAGGCATGGGTAAATTCCCAATAACCCACACCCTGTTGTGCCTTATTGCTTAAGTCACCCACCCCAGTGAGGTGACTGTCCTATGGGATGCTCAAACCTCCATGCTCCCAGCAGCCCTACAGCATCCCGGACTGGTTCCTGAACCTAGGTTGCTGGTATGTCAAGCAACAACTCTGCCGTAGTGCCGACGGGCCAGCCATCTTTTGAGTTTTTTGTTTCCAACCCCAGACTCCAGAAAATGCAGTAGCATACAGTTTGTATTTATAATATTTTTATAAAAGAAAATCACTAGCAGCAGAAAATGTATGCAGTTCACCCATGGCTGATAGCAAAACTTAGAGAACACTCAAAGAGCTCAAGGAGATGGGTCCTACTATCCTGACAGCTGCCACACCTCCAATTATGCACTTGGATGGCTTTTTTCATACACAAAGTACACAGCAGCAAGGAGATGAATACTAGTATTGCATTTGCAGGGTACACCATTATGTGGACGACTCATATTGAGCAACTCACTTTTTTTTTTAAATATAGCTTTTTATTTTATTTTGAGATAGAATATCACATACATAATCACATTTTATGCAACATGTTAGTTGTTGAGGTTCCTTGTTACAGCATATACATGCAATTAATTTACAGACACTTAATTTATGCACGTAGGACTGTTTAACATATCCCTGTAGTAGCATCCTACTATCTTTCTCTGTTTGGTAAATAGACCAGAATAAGATCTCATAGACTGTAGTCTTAAATAAATATTGTTCCCTCACTTCCCCCTCCCATGTTTTCCAGATCAACGTCCCTCTCGGTCTGGGTCTTTTCTCCTTATCAGCAAAGACTCCAAGATAATATACTATCCCAACTATGATTAACTTGAAAATCATAAGATATTCATCTTTTTGTTTCATGGTACAAAATCTGGATAGGTCTCTAATTGATATGCAACCCATAGTCCCCATCTAGTATTAAAGGTGTTTATCCTGCTGTTTATCTTATGAGAGACGTTCCAAGTTATATACTTCATAGGTGAGGCTTCTCCAAAAGGCTTTATCAGAGGCCGTTATTGTGAGCCATAATCTGGTAATAACTTTTTTAGCGATTAAAATTAAAAGTGTGACAATTTTATATTGAGACCAGTTGATCTGTATATTCTGTGGTGGCGTTGCTGTCAGGATAAATCCTGGGGTGAATAGATATGGAGTGCCAAAAATGTTAAGTTCCACTATGATATCCCTTCAATAATCAGATAGGAGGGGACAGGCCCATAATATATGTTCTTGGCCTGCAGGAGAATATCCACATCCTCTCCAGCAAAGACTTCCGTCTGGTGCTCCCAATTTTACCTGGATATCTGGAGTTCTCAAGAATCTAACTCTGGTCTTCCAGGCAAATTCCCTCCAATAAGACATTGATGAATTCTTAGACTAAAAGTAGGTGGATTGTACCCATCTATCTGGGTCTAGTTCTAATTTGTTCCCTTACCCATCTAGCTCTCACTTGGCCATGTTCCTGCGTGGTCATAGGGTGCATTGCCTGATATATATTACTAATAATGTGTTCTTGTGATCTACCTTCTATGGCCTGGATAGTCAATTGTACCTTTTTAGACAGGGCTTTTGCTATTCCAGTTAAAGAGTCGACCATCTCAAGTAAAGCAGCATGTAGTGCCCCATAAGTTGGGAGCTCTCTCTAGGGTAATCCATATGAGGATTGTAAATAAGTGAATGGATGAATTCCCGAAGGCCCCACCAGTTGGAATACATATCTGATGGAGTAATGCTCCCATCTTAGCAGATCTGTCTCCAGCGAGGAAGGGAAAAGATCTTTATTAGAAGATAAGGCATTTCAAAATTATTTCTCCTGAGAGGTTAACCTAGCTTGTAGCCTCGATAAAGCAATGTTCCAATTGAGAAAGATGAGTCTCTTGAAGCATAATCACATCCGGCTTACTTTGTTTAAAATAACGTAGTAATCTTCTACGTTTTACCGGATTGTGAATTCCATTTACATTAAGGACATAATAACAGCAGAGTTAGCCATAATTACTTATAAGAAAGTAATCTTTTTCTGAACAGGAACTCCCCCTCTTGGTCTCTCCAGCCCTAACAGGGATCCACAATCCTGACTATTCTGATGTGTATAGGGCCTAGATCTAAATCTCCCAGAAGTTGTTTTTTATCACTTCAATTGGCCCCTAGCAATTTCTTTCTGAGCAGGATAGAAATATTAGGCCTCTTGCTTGACACCTTAATAAGCTGTGTTGCATATTGTCGAATCTTAAGCCATAACTCGCATGCCAACAGGGCATGATTAAACATTAAGAACCTCATTAACCCTAAAAAAAATTTTATTATGGTCAGTATTATTAGGGCTTTCACAGACTGATCAAAAGCAGTTATCTCTTTTACCATGTTTCTTACAAATAATATAAAAATAAAAAATGTATAAGCTTCCAAGGTAGGGGAAACTATTACCCGTTTCCCTTTAAGTACTGGGTGTGTATTGGTGCAATAAGACTTAAACCCAGCGGGAGGGTTAAGAGCGGAGCATATTTTGCCTCAGGCCCTCCGTGAGCTGTTAAGGCCCACAAATAAAAAGAGGGGAAAAAATATGTAATAACAAATTAAAAAAAAGGTAAACACTGTGTCTCAATTTATAAAAGTAAATTGATGGTCGTCCCATAATAATACTGTACAAAGTCCAACTCTCAAACACCAATCCCCTTACTGCATGGATTGTCCCTAAAGAAAATCGATGTACTTCGGGTCTTCATATTCTAGTCCCAGTCTATAACAGTACTCCTAGTCTGTTTTCAAGCATTCTTTTGCCCAGGACAGTTAGTCGATATGTCCGATAAGTATGCATAGCTATGGGTCTAATTCAGCCATATGTGCTCCTCACAGGAAGAGAGGCAGGATTCGGCCAGTTCCAGGTGGTAGCCTTAATTTGTGCCTCCTTTTGAATCTGCTTGGTATCAATTTTTGCAGAGAGTTCGTCAGGAAATATGGAATGCCCGCTTCGGGGCTCAATTATGTTGTTTCCCAGGGTCCGTTGGGGAGGGGCGGGCTAAGGGAAAAGCATTGCAGCAGGAACCAAGGCCGTCTGCATATCCCTGACAAGTGTCCAAATGTCGCCAAGATTTTAGAGGGCTAAACACTAGGAGCTAGAGTCAAGGGCGGAAACCAGACCTAGTTCGGAGGTATCTGAATCAGTTCCTCACCACTTCCGTCTCACCTCCAGCCCCCTCCTCCCCGGGCCACTTGCGACTAAACGTGAATGATGTCACCAAAAGGTACTCTCAAAAAATTTCAGGCTTCTTTCTCAGGAATAGTAGTGGTGTCCCGAACAGACTTTGCCAACTGCTGTTTAGGGTCTCTTATATTTATCTGGTTTTGCGATGGCTGTGTGGAGCAGGATACACCAGGTTGCGGCCTTTCCGGGAACATCAGACCCTTCGCCGTTAGTAGCTCATGGGCCTCCTCAGCATTGGAGAACTCCATCTTTCCCTCAGGCATGTAGACAACGAGCTTCGCCGGATAAGGGGTCTGAAACTTAATACCCTGGTTTTTCATCGTAGGGAGCAACGGGAGGTAGGCCCTTCGTTGTTTCATTGTCCGAGGTGCATAATCATGATCCACATAGAATCTGGTTTGTCCAAAGAAGATCTTTTGCTTGCACCAAGCTGTCAGCAATATATATTCTTTCATTTATTGAATCTGGCAATTATGGATCTGGGTGCAGCAGTCAACGAGGAGGGTTTTGGAGCCAAAGCTCTGTGTACTCTCTCAAAATCAAATTGATAGTCCTCAGGGAGGTCTAAAGCTGAGTGGAGTAGGCCAGATATGAATTCTTTTATTTTAGAGCCCTCACTTCCCTCCGGGATACAATAAAGATGAATATTTTTACGGCATGCTCTATTCTCAGCATCTTCTTGGCATGCTTCTAAGAGGCCTTGTTGTTCTTGTATTTGTTGCATTGCATTTTCCAAGTCATCTACTCGATTCTCTGTTGCTGTAATTTGGCGCTCCGTAATCATCTGCTCGCTGTTCCAATTGCTGCATATCTCTGCGTATTTCTGAGTACAGCTGTTTAATGTCCACCCTGAATGCACATAGTTCGTGGTATATCATATCTAGTTTAATTTTTTTTTTCTGTTTTTTGGTGTGCGATACTCTAGCTAGTTAGCCCTAGCAGGTGATGGCTCGTTTTGCTGCTGAATCGATTCGGACTCTGAGATCTCGGACTCCGATCTGGGATCATCTTCCACAACTTCATGCATCTTCTTTAATTTTATAGATGTAGGACCTTTGTTCCCCCTCCTGTGCATGTTGTATTTGTATTATTTTGAGGATTCTGGATGTAAGAGGGAGGATTTTCTCAGAAGGGGGATTGTAGCAGTTGTCTTAGTCTACCATCACCATCGGGGGCGGAACCGGAAGTCGAATGACTCACTTTTGAGCGACTCTGTTTGAGCGCTCCGTGATTTTAGTGAGCGTGGAAGGCTAGCAAGGAGCAGATATAGTGAGGGTACAAGGGAAAAACAGCGAGCCATCAGGACAGCAACTGGAAGAGGGAGGTAAAGGAAACCTGCATTTGGGATGTTGTTTGACTGGGCCAAGCCGAGCTGGCTGTGTGGTCTGGTGGTGAGGGTGGGTGCCTGTAGTGTGAGAGGTGCTGGGTAGGGATGGTATTCTGTTTTTGTATGTGGTTGTTGGACATTGTATTCCCCCATGGTTTTGTGAGCAGAGCCCCCCAATAGCCCCCTTCTGAGCTTTCTCCATTATCCCAGTGTCGGGCCCACCCCCCCCGAGTTGATTATAATTAGACAGGGGGCTGCGGGGGGTGAAGCCACCTCACTTAAAAAGTTTTGCATTTTGTTGCACCCATACAGATTTGCAGACTCTCACCCATTGTGGGTCCGCTTTTGTGCACAGTCACCGGTTTTATTTTTGGTGATGTGCACTCGCTGAATTCCATGTTGCGGTGATATTTTCACCATTATGATATGGAACCCACGGACAATATCTATACAGGCACTGCGTTAGATACTGATAGTTTAGGGAGTATGTAGACAGACACAGAGTTAGAGACTGGTAGTTTAGGGACTGTATGCAGATACAGAGTTAGATACTGGTAGTTTAGGGACTGTATGCAGATAAAGAGTTAGAGACTGGTGGTTTATGAATTGTATGTAGATAAAGAGTTAGAGACTGGTAGTTTAGGGACTGTATGCAGATACAAAGTTAGATACTGGTAGTTTAAGGACTGTATGCAGATGGACATGGAGTAAGTTGCTGGTAGTTCAGGGACTTATGCAGACAGACACGGAGTTAGATACTGGTAGTTTAAGGACTGTATGCAGACAGACACAGAGTTAGAGATTGGTAGTTTAAGGACTGTATGCAGATGGACACGGAGTTAGATACTGATAGTTCAGAACTTATGCAGACAGTCACAGAGTTAGATTCTGGTAGTTAAGAGACTTATGCAGACAGACACAGAGTTGATACTGGTAGTTTAAGAACTATATGCAGACAGAGATGGCATTAGATACTAGTAGTTTAATGACTGTATGCAGACAGACACAGAGTTAGATACTGGATATGTAGGAACTTATACAGAAAGACATGGAGTTAGATACTGGTAGTTTAGGGACTTATGCAGACAGTCACAGAGTTAGATACTGGTAGTTTAGGGACTTATGCAGACAGACACAGATTTAGATAGTGGATGTGTAGGGATAGTGTACAGACAGACACGGAACTAGATACTATGTGTAAGGATTGTACCCAGACAGACACGGCATTAGATACTGGATGTGTAGGGACTGTAAGACTGTATGCAGACAGACACGGCATTAGATACTGGATGTGTAGGGACTGTAAGACTGTATGCAGACAGACATTGAGTTAGATACAAGAAGTGCAGGGACTCTATGCAGGCAGTCACAGAGTTAGATACTAGATGTATAGGGATTCTATGCAGATAGACAGACATGGAGTTAGATACTGGATGTATAGGGACATTATGCAGACAGACACAGAGTTAGATACTGGATTTATAGGGACTGTATTCAGACAGACATGAAGTTAGATACTGGATGTATAGGGACAGTATGCAGACAGACACAGAGTTAGATACTGGATTTATAGGGACTGTATTCAGACAGACATGAAGTTAGATACTGGATGTGTAGGGACTATAAACAGACACAGAGTTAGATATTGGATGTGTAAGGACTTATGCAGACAGATACAAAGTTAGACACTGGTTGTGTAAGGAATATATGCAGATAGACATGAAGTTAGACACTGAATGTGTAGTGACTGTATGCAGACATACACGGAGTTAGACATGGGATGTATAGAGACTGTATACAGACAGACACGGAGTTAGATACTGGATGTGTAAGGATTGTATGCAGACAGACATGGAGTTACAGTAAGACAATGGATGTGTAGAAACTGTATAGACAGACACAGAGTTAGATACTGGATGTGTAGGGACATATACAAAGAGATATGGCGTTAGACACTGGATGTGTAAGGAATGTATGCAGACAGACATGAAGTTAGGCACTGGATGTGAAGGGACTGTATGCAGACAGACACAGAGTTAGATACTGGATATGTAAGGATTGTATGCAGACAAACATGGAGTTAGATACTGGATAAGTAGGGATTGTATGCAGATGGACACGGAGTTAGATACTGATAGTTCAGAACTTATGCAGACAGTCACAGAGTTAGATTCTGGTAGTTAAGAGACTTATGCAGACAGACACAGAGTTGATACCGGTAGTTTAAGAACTGTATGCAGACAGAGGTGGCATTAGATACTAGTAGTTTAATGACTGTATGCAGACAGACACAGAGTTAGATACTGGATGTGTAGGAACTTATACAGAAAGACATGGAGTTAGATACTGGTAGTTTAGGGACTTATGCAGACAGTCACAGAGTTAGATACTGGTAGTTTAGGGACTTATGCAGACAGACACAGAGTTAGGTAGTGGATGTGTAGGGATAGTGTACAGACAGACACGGAACTAGATACTGTCTGTGTGTAAGGATTGTACCCAGACAGACACGGCATTAGATACTGGATGTGTAGGGACTGTAAGACTGTATGCAGACAGACACGGCATTAGATACTGGATGTGTAGGGACTGTAAGACTGTATGCAGACAGACATTGAGTTAGATACAAGAAGTGCAGGGACTCTATGCAGGCAGTCACGCAGCTAGATACTAGATGTATAGGGATTCTATGCAGACAGACAGACATGGAGTTAGATACTGGATGTATAGGGACAGTATGCAGACAGACACAGAGTTAGATACTGGATTTATAGGGACTGTATTCAGACAGACATGAAGTTAGATACTGGATGTATAGGGACAGTATGCAGACAGACACAGAGTTAGATACTGGATTTATAGGGACTGTATTCAGACAGACATGAAGTTAGATACTGGATGTGTAGGGACTATAAACAGACAGACACAGAGTTAGATATTGGATGTGTGAGGACTTATGCAGACAGATACAAAGTTAGACACTGGTTGTGTAAGGAATATATGCAGATAGACATGAAGTTAGACACTGAATGTGTAGTGACTGTATGCAGACATACACAGAGTTAGACATGGGATGTATAGAGACTGTATACAGACAGACACGGAGTTAGATACTGGATGTGTAAGGATTGTATGCAGACAGACATGGAGTTACAGTAAGACAATGGATGTGTAGGAACTGTATAGACAGACACAGTGTTAGATACTGGATGTGTAGGGACATATACAAACAGATATGGTGTTAGACACTGGATGTGTAAGGAATGTATGCAGACAGACATGAAGTTAGACACTGGATGTGAAGGGACTGTATGCAGACAGACACAGAGTTAGATACTGGATAAGTAGGGATTGTATGCAGACAGACTTGGAGTTAGCTACTCAGTGTTAAGGACTGTTTGCAGACAAACATGGAGTTAGATACTGGATAAGTAGGGATTGTATGCAGACAGACATGGAGTTAGCTACTCAGTGTGTAAGGACTGTTTGCAGACAAACATGGAGTTAGATACTGGATATGTAGGGATTGTATGCAGACAGACATGGAGTTAGCTACTCAGTGTGTAAGGACTGTTTGCAGACAAACATGGAGTTAGATACTTGATAAGTAGGGATTGTATGCAGACAGACATGGAGTTAGCTACTCAGTGTGTAAGGACTGTATGCAGATAGACACGGAGTTAGATACTGGATATGTAGGAATGGTATGCAGACAGACACAGAGTTAGCTGCTAGATGTATTTGTATGCAGGCAAACATGGAGTTTGAAATTGATAGTGAAGGGACTGTATGTAAATTAAGCACATAGCAGACTTCTTTGTGCTGTGATGATATGAGTGTTGGAGAAACGTGAGGGGGTGGCAGCACTGGCAACCAAAGCCCTCGGCATCTCCATAGGTTATGTGCAATGCAGGTTTCCTCACACTGTGCGAACTAACTGCTGGGGAATGGTGAGGAAGTAGCAGCACTGGAGTCTGAAGCCTTTATTACCACAAAAAGGAAGGGAGTGGCACTACAGGAGTCTGAAGCTCTTGGTATAGTCACAGGATATGTGAATTTCAGTGCAGGCTTTCCATATTGTGATAAACTGAGTGCTGGGAAAAGGTGAGGAAGTGACAACACTGGAGTCTGAAGTCCTTGGCATCTCCAAAAGCTACATGTGGTGCAGCCTTTCCCACATTGCAATGAACTTAGTGTTGGTTAAAGGAGAGGGCGTGACAGCACTAGAGTCTGAAACCTTTGGTATTGCCTCAGAAAGGTGGGGGAGGGACAGTACTGGAGTCTGAAGCTCTTAGCATCTCTCAGAAAGGTGAGGGTGTGACCACTGGAGTCTGAAGCTTCAGCATTTCCACAGGCTGTGTGTAGTACAGGATTTCCTACACAGTACCTCGTTCACACTGCGAGAATTTAATGTCGGTGCCGCGTGGATCGTTGTGGCCATGCTTGCAGCATTCAGATGACGTGGCCCTGGAGCGCTGTGGATTCCCCAGACAAGTTCCAGCATTTTCCAGGAGGGTTGTGGGGGGTTGAGTTATGGTGACAGTGCCATAGATCGAGGATAATAGGTTTTCCAACCTGAGTTCAGCTAAATGTTGTTTTTGGTAGTGGAAAGACATCTGAACCCGGGGAAGTGCTTTTTTTTGTAAACCAAGGTTTTCCTACACAGTGATGACTGGAGTGTTGGAGAAAGGTTAGGGTGTGACGGCACTGTCGCCTGAAGCCCTTGGCATCTCCATAGGCTACATATGTAGTACAGGTTTTCCTACACCATGATAACATGAGTGTTGTGGAAAGGTGGGGGAGGGATGGCGTGGAGTATGAAGCCCTCTGTGTATGTTGTTTAATGTTGTTAGACATGGTGCCATGGCACGATATTGGCCAAACCCTCTGGTTAAGAAATGTGCAGGAAACCCTTCTTCGCCCCCTTTGCCAGCAAGGGAGATTGTGTACTTAAATTAACATTCCCAAGAAAAAGACTGTGCTAGAAAAATAACAAGTCAGCTCAGCCCCTCTGTGGTAGCTAACAGCAAGAGAGCTTACTTGAAGTCAAATATGGAGACCTGTGTGCTTTTCCTGCCAGAGTTATAGTCTAGAAACCCTATTGACTGACAGCTGACAGAATAGGACAGGGATGCCTTGACATGAAGAGGTGCCTAGAATCTAATCCTCCCCCCCCCACCCAACTTGACAGTCTGTGGAGGAAAGGGGGGAGTGTTTTGTGAGAAGCATGTAATTTAAATCAAAGGGTATCATCAAAAATTTATCAGTTAATTGATCTCTCCCTCTGCCTTTCTCCTGTGATTGCCAGGTCGGCAATTTTGATCCCCTGCCTTTCCTGCTCTGGAGTTATGTCCCAGTGTATAAAGTGCTCCTGGTACTTTGACTTAAGGATGGCTGTATGCTCACTCTCTCTCCATCTCCGCTGCTTCTGCCTTTTGTTTGTTAAGCTGACACTGTAAAGAACTCCCATTTACTCCCCCCCCATTATCTCTCTGTCTTTCTCATTCTCTGTCTCCCTCTCTCATCCTCTCTTTCACTCACTCGCTCACACATTACACAATCTTTTTGTGAATCTACATTAAAAGTGATAAAGAGTTTTCCCACTCACTACCTTGTTCCTCGTTTATATGTTCTTGAAGGTATATATTTATTTAGAAGTGTTGCACACTAGCAGCAGGACAGTGTCATTTAGGTATAACACCTATTTTCCAAGAGGGTCCTGGGAAGTGGGGGAGAACAGTTACAGCAGCAGAATTGTGTACCCCTTAACAGCAAAACCATGCAAGGTACTAACAACAAATCCATTTACAATGTATACTGTATATATACACTCACATATTATATACACACACATAATATACAATGCAGATACAGCACAATAAACAACACATGATATACAGTTGAGTTATCAATTTTTATCCATACTGGGATAGATAAAGAATGTGTGGGACAGAGTATAGCTAGCAGAGGAAAAGAGTAGAAAGGTTGGTGTCTATATCTATGTATGTATTTTGGTGAGTGGAGTTTGAATTAGTAGCACAGATTTCTTTCACAATGTGGAAAACTGAGAGGCACACCCGTAAGTCCCAATTCATCAGCACAGAGGTGATTTTAAAATTCAGACATTTATCCTGTAATCCAGTATCCTCACAAGTCACCACAACTGCCACACTCCCCGAGATTTTCAGAAAGAAATTTTCTGTTTAGTCACTCCAAGTCTTAAACAATTTATTAGAGGAACTTCAAATAGTGTTAGAACAGCAATAGCAGTTAGCACGAGCTGCATCTCTTCAGACACCACCGAATGAATCAGATACGTAGCCACGGGATTCCAGACAGGAGGCACACAAGAGCTATGGAAAATCTACACTCTGGGAAAAATGGTACACTAAATACAGTACTCTCCCATACCACTACACTACAATATGGAAAAACCTACACTACGGAAAAACACTAAAACTACTTACTCAAAAACCACAAAATATGGAAACTATTGCTGCTGCTTAAAAAATGTCCAACCTCATGTAATATATAAAATAAATGCTGGGTAAGTTCTGCATGGGCAGAAATACCCATCTTGGGGGCTTTAGCCTTCTCAATGGCTATATTTCCCCATACACCAACTTACCCATCTTTTATTCTCTGTATTCTGTATACATGCACTATCAATACCTGTTACAGTCTCTGTAATAGCAGGTTACATGGTTTACTATTTCCTGCACTTTCTGTACTCAAACCAGGACAAGCCAGCTGAAAATAGGATAAGTTTCCTAGCCCTCTTTTCCTGGTCATCAAAACTTAATTAATAAATTCATGTTTATAGGTAACACATGGTTGCCAGTGTGGGACACCTTCTGAATCTTCCTGGCAGGAACACCATGTGTGACAGAGTAACTTTAGCTGTTTTTTTTATTCCATTTTTTTCTGTTTCCTGCAGGGTAATCAGGACGCCACAGCCCCTCCAGAAGCAATGGCACAGCCCTACCCCCCAGCCCAGTACCCGCCACCACCACAGAATGGAATTCCAGCAGAGTATGCCCCACCACACCCTCATGCTACACAGGACTACTCGGGGCAAACCACAGTACCAGAGCATGCAATGACGATTTACACACCTACACAGACGCATTCGGAGCAGCCAGGCACAGACGCTGGCACACAGTCCATCTCTGGCACATCAACAGTACCGGTAAGTATTCTGCACCTTATGCATCTTGCAAACTACAGTAGCAGAAACCTTAACTCTCCCCCACCCTTTACCCCTGTATCCCCCCCCCATCTTCACTGCCCACAACAGTTAGGGCCACAGCAGCTTGAGGATGACTGGCTTCCTTCACAGCTAACACCAATGCTGCTCTTTGGTTAGCTAGTTTTAGGCTTTTGAATGGTGGGAGGCCCACAACCCTCCCTCCCTAGGAGTCCAATGCCTCACCTTCATGAGGCAACCAGCCCATAACCAGTCCCCTGACTGTGATTCTGGAGCTCACTTGCAAACATTGGTCTCCCAGGCGTTTGATGCCCTATTTATCCCAGGTCATGGGACACCTGATTGGCAGAGTACAGTGGCACCCACTGGTGGCAGCAGAGCTATGACACCAGTGCTTCCTTAGAAACCTGGCAGTGCAGCAGCATCCTGCCAAAGCTGGTCAGGAGGCAGCACTGTTCTGGGAGGAGGAAGAAGAAAGACATGATGGGCAAAGCTGCCATTCAAACTCACGTTGAATTCCCTGCGTTCTCATGCATGCATGCACCCCTGCCTCTTTTTAATGACCTCCCCACAGGTAGTCAGAGTGGGGCTCGCAGCAATTCTTGGGCAGGCTGTGTTGCAAGACAGTGAGTCCTAACATCTCAGTGTTTGCCACCAGATGGGACATAAATGCACAGACATGTACGGACTCCAACAACAGTAGTGGTCATGGGTTGGGTTACTGCCTGTTACATTCCTGTTGGCACAGAAAGCTTGTAGCACCCGGGGTGGAGGGTGGGGGGTACTTGTACTAAAAAGACAGAGTTCGTCCCTCTAAGTAAACATTTTCAAGAAGAGATTTTCTATCAGTTATGATACATTGTGACTACTGTATGAAACTGCCTAGTTAGCTTAATGCTGCTCTTTCTTTTTTGCTACTGGCCCAGAGGCCAATAAAACATAATTTTTCTCTGCTTTCTGTCCTGACATTTATAAATCCCAGCTGTTCATGGAGGGTGTGATGCAACCAGCAGTGTCCATCTGGCCCAGAAGCAGACTCGCTCACTCCCAGGTGTGTTTCCCTGCCAGACAGTGCCCACAGGGGCAGTTGAGTGCCTGAGGGGCTTATTGAATTTAAAATGCCATCATTGATGTCCTTTGAAAGCCTGTGCTAGATGGAATTATTGAGATTATAGACTGTGAAGAGACTTACAGCCCAGTCCACAGACCCAACCCACTGCTATGCAGTGGTGTACTTCATACCCTGCACCAGAGGACTCTCCACATATGCAGAGGCCACCACTGTGTGTACAGCTCTCCCTCCTTCCTGATTCACCATCCTCCAACCCATTCCACCACCCTGGCAAACTAGTACAGGTGATTCCATTGCTGTGTGGGTGTGTAGTTCATACTCTGCACCGGAGAGGACTCTCTTCACCCATACAGAGGCATCCACGGGCATGCACAACCATCCCACCTTCCTGACTCACCTTCCTCTGACCCATCCCACTTCACTGGCAGACCAACATGGGCAATTCCATTGCTGTGGGGGTGCATAGTTCATATTCTGCACTGCAGAGGACTCACTCCACACATGCAGAGTCCTAAGCTGCATGCACAACCCTCCCTCCTGACTCACCTTCCTCTGACCCATCCTACTCCACTGGCAGGCCTCCATGGGCGATTGGGTCAGAAGGCAAGTTGGGAGGGAGCATTAGGGCTTTGCTCTGTAGCACCTCTGAAGCCAGGTGTGCTTGACTTTCACCTCAAGTAAGGCACAGATGACACCAGTGGGTAGATCTCTGTTGTAAACCCTCCATGTCCCTGCCTTTAGACCTCTCACAGCATCTGGGTCCAATTGGGTCTCCCAAAGTGTTTCCCAGTCCTTAGCCCTCAACAGCTGCATGGAGGACTGTTAGTATCAATGGGAAAACCTATTTATTTATTAAAAAATAAATATTTGCTGCAGCTTGCTACACTAGTGACCCAGGTTTGGGAATGAGCCTGGGGCATTGAGGGTCTGGTGGGAGGTGGAGGGTCGAGTGTCCTACAGAATGCACTCCTCCTCCCCTGTGGAGGGAGGGCAGCAGACCCCACTCCTGTGACCACAGGTGGCAGTTCAGTTGCAGCTGTTTGTGGATGGACGGATGCTGACTGACACCAGAATGCAAGCATACCTTGCTTGTGAGTTTCACAGCATGCTAGCTGGCTTGGGAGAAATCACCCCCCCCTCCTATATATATACATTTTAGCCAGACCTGCAGGGGACAGCTGCCTCAACTCCTAAAGGAGTCTACCACAGAGCAGGAGCTGCCCTGTGACACCCCCCCCCCGGCCGGAAGGTGAGGTAAGTGCCGGAGAGGAGACTGGGAGCTGGATGAGTGGAGGAAGGGCAGCTCCAATGTCAGTGTGCTAGACAGAATATTAAAACAAAATATTTGCTACACTGAAAGTGGATATAGCAGTCTGAAGCATGAGTGGGGGAATCCACTTGCCTTTACCTTCCCCGGTGCTCCTCTATCCCTGCAGGGAGCTCTGCTGTGACAGATGGCAGCAGAGGTCTGTGAATGCTGCCACACATTTAGCTCACTGATCAGCATTGGGGCAGAACTGCATGGGCCAGTGAAGCATGATCTGCATGTATGCCATCCCTATCTGTGAATTGGGCCATAAGGAAAAGCCTCGATAGGTTACAGAAAAGAAGAAAAACCAAAATCTAATTCAACCCATTAATGTTCTAACTCCACAAGCACAAGCTGCTAAAGAAGCGTTTTGATTAACTGATACCAGTCAGAGTTAATGGTTTTGTTCCTGGTTCTGTATTACTGCCCTGCAAAGTACGGAGTCCCTGATGTCTTGATGGGAAACTTTGAAAATTATAATACA
This sequence comes from Neoceratodus forsteri, assembly GCA_016271365.2. Classification (NCBI taxonomy): domain Eukaryota; kingdom Metazoa; phylum Chordata; order Ceratodontiformes; family Ceratodontidae; genus Neoceratodus; species Neoceratodus forsteri. The sequence goes on from JADMNL010000024.1 coordinate 449,116,812, forward strand.
GGGTTTTAAATAGCTGGTATAGCAGAGCAAAACCCTAAGCAAAACAGGGGGTAATGCTAACCATTTTCAGAAATGCGTAGCAGTAGACTGCTAACTAGCCATTGTTCGAGTTAGTCCATGACACAGTACACAACATTAATAAAACCATACAATTTTTTAAAACTTTGCTAATCAATCTGTACCAAGTGCTGTGTATTTTCGCAACTGATTAGCACTTTCATGCATCAAACTGCTCATCAGTTTTTTCAGCTTATTTAAAACCCTGATAATATTTAGACACATTTAATATTTCATACAGTTTATGTGTTTAATGTCCTTTTTTCCTTTATACTTTCCCCATGGACATTAATATAACAACAGGATCACTGCCCCACAGACTTAATCCGCTCTGGCTCATGTCTACACTTACATCACAGTCCTGTTTGTGAAATCATAAGCATTTCCACAGCTGCAGATTGTGATGTCTCAAGCAGAGGAGTATCAGGTGAACAACTGAGCATACGAACATATGAGTGAGCCAGCAGGAAAAGCCCTTGTGGTATATCATGTCTGCTCGAGTGTGCAGGCCCGTCAGTATCTACTGAGGGATCTGCTCCCCTCCCCGTTATCCATTCCTCCCTTCCCATCGATCTTCCTCCTCCCCCCATGACCCCCCCTCCATGCAACCCTTCCTCTTACTCTGTCCCATCCTCTCTTGAAGCTGTCCACAGTCTTCAGGGAGGCAACTTCCTCCGCAACTTGTTCCATTTTCCCACCAGCCTCTCAGTCATTGTCACTGAAGCTTTTATTGTTCAACAGATGCCATTAGAAGATGACCCTCTCAGTGACAACGTGTTTCATCATTTCCTTCTTGAATCTAACCCCCACCAGCTTAAGGCAGTACCCCCTTGTGGTCATGTGAGTGTTAGCATGGCTCAGTTGGTAGCACAGCCGCCACTGGGCCAGAACGTTGTGGTTTCTCATCCCACTCTGGGATTGGGCTTGTACCATAAATGCTGGCATCCAAGTACAGTACTAGGGGGGTTGCTGTACTGTCGGGGTGTGCCATCCTTCGGATGAGACGTTAAACCAAAGTTCCTTCTACCCATCTCTGGTGCTGTCCTGGTGGGTGCCCAGATGGAAGTAGAAGAACCCAAGACACTTTTTGAAAGAGTAGGGGGTTTTCCCTGGTGTTCTGGTCAATATTTCCTTCCCATAGAACTGGATGAAGCAGTTATCCAGGGCTGTGTGTGGGGGGGTTGATGTGCAAAATGGCTGCCACTACATGTTCAGTCACTCCGCTACCACTCTCACTGCTTATAAAGTACTTTATCAATCAATCAATCAAAGTCTTTATTTAACCAGGCAATCACCATTGAGCAAGCTCATTTTCAAGGAGGACCTGGGTTTGTTAACAAGGAAGAAGGGACAATATACATGGGATGCAACACACAAGAAAATAGTAATAATACAAATAAAGTGAGATACAATAATACAGTATATACAAAGTATCAGCAGGTAGCATTGACAGCAGTATATGTTTGGAACAGAAGATACAGCTAGTTTTGGGTAGGACATAATTTTTCATAAAAGTAAAGAAATATACATATCAGGTGAACTGAACACAAATAAAACCTAATATAAAAAGATATATAGTGTTACGGTATGGAGAATTTAGAGCTGGAACCAGGGTCAAAGGAATGTGGAAGGGACGGATATGGGGGTAGAAAAAGGGGAAAGGGAAGAGTCGATTATAGATGGGATCAGTCTTTTAACAGTAGTGATTAGAGTGTGCTTGGACTTATAGGAGTCACTATTTAGGGTAGACAGGCACAGGACTCCTTATTATGATGTAGATATAGAGATTTAAAAGCTGCTAGGCTGATGGGGTGAGTTAATTTCAAAGTTTTTTGCAGCTTGTTCCACAGTTGAGGGAGCACAAAGCTGATGGCTGCTCTGCCAATGCGAGAGTTTGCTTTGTAAACATAAAGGTAGATATATGAGGTGCTTCTCAGGGCATACTTCCCCAGAGTGCACAAAGGTAAACGGAGATATACTGGGGCAGTTTATTTGAGATAGCTTTGTATGTCCAAATTGCATCATTTCTTTGCCGCCTGTAAGCAAGGGATGACCATCCCACTGCCATGTACAATGCACAGTGGTGGGTTGAGTATGGAAGACCCGTAATAAATCTTATGGCTCTGTGATAAAGTGCATCGAGTTTGGCTAGGGTACCTGCAGGTCCCTGACTATATAGAAAGTCTGCATAATCCAATAGGGAAAGAAAGGTAGTTTGAACCAGTTTCAGTTTAGCGTCTCTTGTGAGGAGATTATTAATCCTAACGAACAGACCAAGTCTTTGTCTAAGTTTCTTTGCCAGTTCTTCTAAGTGATCTGTGAAAGTAAGTCTATGGTCTAACCAGACCCCCAGATACTTGAACTTTGGTACGTAGTCCAACTGCTCACCTAGAATGGTAGAGATCTGTGGGAGTGTCCCAGCAATTGCAGGATTTATTGCATTTTGAAGGGGCGAGAGGAACATTGCTTTGGTTTTTGCATTTAAGAGCAATTTCTGGTTTATAAGCTGATGTTGCAGCAGATTAAATTCATTTTGAAGGGCTTTACAGGCCGCTTCAGGTGTGGGGCTACTAGCATAGAGTACCGTATCATCCGCGAATAGGTGTATTTGTGCTTCTTTGATGGGGGCATCTACGTTGTTAGTATAAATGGTGAAGAGCAAGGGACCAAGAATGGAACCTTGCGGTATCCCCCTCACTAGGGGTTTTGGTGGAGAAACTTCCCTTTTTGCCTTTACTTGTTGAAGTCGTCCTGAGAGGTAGTTGGAGAACCATTTAAGGGATAGGGAATCCAAACCAATGTTCCGGAGGGACGACAGAAGCAGTCTGTGATCAACGGTATCGAACGCCTTGCTTAGGTCCAAGAAAACTGCACAAAGTGTTTTTTGTCTAATTCAAGCTGCCAGTCGTTTGTCACCTTGGCTAGAGCAGAGATTGTACTGTGCTGTGCTCTAAAACTGGATTGTAATGGGTTGAGCAATTTTTCTGATTCCAGGTACTTCTGAAGCTGGGAATTCACTATTTTCTCCAGGATCTTTGACAGGATTGGAAGTAGGGAGATTGGCCTGTAGTTATTGAGGTCACTAGGATCTCCTGACTTAAACAAAGGGACCACAAGTGCATTTTTCCAAATGGGCAGTAGGTCACCCTGGGACAAGGATCAGTTAAAAAGATGAGTAAGTGGGACTGCGAGGACACGGTAGCCAACCTTTAAGAAATATGGGTCAATGAGGTCGGCCCCAGCACTTTTCCTAGTGTCCAGCTGAAGGAGGTAGGCTGCAGAGAGAGAAGGATGGACTGGGGATGGGTTTTTCTTGTGTATCCAATCTAAGTTGTTGTCGGAGGATTTTCGTGGGAGAGGAGTCAAAGGCTTGCCCCGCAGTGGCAAAATGATTATTGAGAGCATCAAGGATAGAAGGTCTGTCGGAGATGACAGTATTGTCGATCAATAATTTAGTAGGTAGGGAATTTACAGTGGTGTGACCTTCAATGTCTTTGATAGTCTTCCAGAGTTTGGAGGCATTTCTTGAGGAGCTCTCCAGCTGAGAGCGGTAGAAATTAGCTTTGGCTTCTCTGACCATTTTGGTGCAGAGGTTCCTCGCCCTCCGGAAAGAATTCCAGTCATTTATTAAATTAGTTTTCCTAGCAGTTCTCCAGAGTACATCCCTACTCTGCAAAGCATCTTTCAGGTCTTCTGTAAACCACCGACAGGATTTGTTTCTGGCGCGAACTTTTACTATGGGAGCATACTTGTTGAGAGCCCCTAGCACAATTTCTGAGAAAATATCATAAGCCGTAGTCAGGGACTTGGCTAGATAGAAGTCCTGCCGTTGCATGGAGTCTCTTAGGTCTGATATATACCCATGGAGATCAAAGTTGCGTATGCACCTTTTAAAGGAGAATTTTGGTACAGTTGTGGATTTAAGAGTGGATCTTACACATGCGATGAAGCAATGGTCGCTAATATCAGAGAAAAAGATGCCAGCATGGGAGAATAAATGGGGTTTGTTAACTAAAATGATATCCAAGAGAGTACTGTTATTAGGGTTGAGCTTGTTAGGATGAGTAGATTCGTTTATTAGCTGTGACAAACCAAGGGAATCACAGAACATTTTAAGTGGGGTGGATGCACTGGAGAGCCAGTCTAAGTTGAAATCCCCTAGTATGATACACTCTGAAGGTGCCAAACCCAGGATGTTTTCGAGATGTTTTAACAACTGTAGTCCAGCTGATGGGGGTCTGTAGCATCCTATTATACATAATGAGACACCAGTGGCAATTTCAGTCTTTAATGACAAGCTTTTGAATTCTTTTGGGACAGAGGTTGAGTCAATTATGGAGGCAGGGAATGTATCCTTGATGTAAATAGCTACCCCACCACCTCTGGTTTGCCTGTCGGCTCTGAACAAAGAGTAGGGGGGGATGTTAACTTCGTTGTTACTGGTCGCTGGTCGAAGCCAGGACTCCGTAATCCCCAGAACATCTGGAGCAGTATGACATACCCAGGCCTGAACAGAAGTGATTTTTTTTAATAGGCTACATACATTAACATGCAAGAATATAAGCCCCTTGAGGCTTTGTAGCTCTGTTGGGGATTCCATGGGTGCCAGAGGACCTGGATTAAGCTCAACATTTCCTGAGCATAGTAAAAGCAGGAACAAGAGTTTCCTGCAGAGCCCTAGGAGACGTGTGGGTGGCTGGGTCTTCTTTCGGTTACGTGATTTGTCTGCGGCAGTATAGGGAGTTCTGAGGCTAGTTCCCAGTTTTCCTGATGCTGCATACAATAATACCCTGACCGAGAGAGTCAATGGGAGTAGGGGGGAGTATGCAGAAGGTGGTGTAGCCCTAGGTGCAATGTGTATGAAAAGCGCCATATAAATGCTGATTCTTCTTCTGCTCCCACTAAGATTGAATAGACCCTCAGAGCTGACTTGGTGAAACCTATAAGGTATTTAAAGGTTTCAGTCATGTCACCCCTCTCCCTTCTATTCTCCAGGGAGCACATGTTTAGATTTCTGAGTCTGTCCTCATATGTTCTGTCTTGCTGTCCCTGTATCATCTTGGTCGCCCTTCTCCAGACTGTCTCCAGCAGGTTGATGTCTTTCTTTAGGTAAGGGCACCAAAACTGCACACTGCACTCAAGACGTGGCCGAACTAGAGATCTGCACAGTGGCAGAATGACCTCCACAGGCCATCGGCCAGACCAGATAAGGAGCTGAATTTTCCAAAATGATGACGCAGATGCATTTCCCAGTTTTGGGCTGCACCTGTGTAATCTGAAATGCGCCAATATGTTTTATCTGCATTATGACACAAAAGTGACAAATGCATCATTGTTTTAAAAACCCAGCCCAGAGTTGGGTGAGGGCACACAGTGATCCTCGTTTCATGTTAATGTGCAGAATTATAAAGGAAATGCGGGAAGGTAAATGTAGACAACAGATGAACTAGAAGCGGAAATGTGATACTGTTTCAAAGTGTCCCTTGACATGTCAGGGCCTCTTTAACTGAAACTTTGCTTTTCAGGAATAATTAATGAGAAGTTCTCCACAACAAAACAAAGTGTGTGTGTGTGTGTGTGTGTGTGTGTGTGTGGCGGGGGGGCTAGTTCTTTGTTGTTTTCCGTTCATGGGTTAAGAGGCTAGAACGAGCAATAACCCAGGGCACTGCTCTATGTGGCATGGTCAGAGGTTCTGAGGGAATGTGGAGATAATCAAAGGGTGAAAATACAAAGCAGTGTTTTACTAAACAGTAGCATCAAAATGGTTCTCATTCTCTCTATCATTTAAGGGATGGAAAAGCCTTATCTTGTGTTCATCAGCACTGGCCGTCTCAGAGATACTGATAGTGTTTGGCTGCCTGTGAAGCAGTTTAAGCTGTGGGATGATTCCAGTTGTTGTATATTTATTTTTTCTAAACACATATTGTGATGAATACCTTGAAGCGGGCACTAGCCAGTCAGAGCACAGTACAAGCTGGCTGTTGAAGGGCACTAGGCAATCGGAGTGCAGTACAAGCTGGCTGTGGAGGGTTACTAGCCAATCAGAGCACAGTATAAGCTGGCTGTGAGGGTCACTAGCCAGTCAGAGTACAGTAAAAGCTGGCTGTGGAGAGGCACTAGCCAGTCAGAGTGAAGTACAAGCTGCCTTGTGGAGGAGCACTAGCCAGTCAGAGCACAGTATACGCAGGCTGTGGAGGGGTGCTAGCCAATCAGAGCACAGTACAAGCTGACTGTGGAGGGGTGCTAGCCAATCAGAGCACAGTACAAGCTGGCTGTGGAGAGGCACTAGTCAGTCAGAGCACAGTTTAAGTTGGCTGTGGAGGGGCACTAGCCAATTAGAGTGCAGTACAAGCTGGCTGTGGAGGGGCACTAGCCAATCAGAGTGCAGTACAAGCTGGCTGTGGAGGGGCATTAGCCAATCAGAGTGCAGCACAAGCTGCCTTGTGGAGGAGCACTAACCAGTCAGAGCACAGTATACGCAGGCTGTGGAGGGGCACTAGCCAATCAGAGCACAGTACAAGCTAGCTGTGGAAGGGCATTAGGCAGAGTGCAGTACAAGCTGGCTGTGGAGAGGCACTAGCCAATCAAGCATAGATACACAGTATACGCTGACTGTGGATGGGGCACTAGCCAATCAGAGCACAGCACAATCTGACTATGGAGGGGCACTAGCCAGTTAGAGCACAGTACAAACTGGCTGTGGAGGGGTGCTAGCCAATCAGAGCAGAGTACAAGCTAACTGTTGAGGGGCACTAGCCAGTCAGAGCAGAGTACAAGCTAACTGTTGAGGGGCACTAGCCAGTCAGAGCACTGTGCAAGCTGGCTGTGGATGAGCACTAGCCAGTCAGAGCACAGCACACGTAAGCTGTGTAGGGACACTAGCCAGTCAGAACATGGTACAGGCAGATTGAGGAGGGGCACTAGCCAGTCAGAGCACAGTACAAGCTGGCTGTGAAGGGGCACTAGCCACTCAGAGCACAGTACAAGCAGGCTGTGGAGGTGCACTAGCCAATCAGAGCACAGTACAAGCTGGCTGTGGAGGGGCACTAGCCAATCAGAGCACAGTACAAGTTGGCTGCGGAGGAACACTAGCCAATTAGAGCACAGTACAAGCTGGCTGTGGAGGGGCACGAGCCAATCAGAACACAGTACAAGTTGGCTATTGATGGGCTCTAGCCAGTCAGAGCAGAGTACAAGCTGGCTGTGGAGGGGCACTAGCCAGTCACAGCACAATACAAGTTGGCTGTGGAGAAGCACTAGCCATTCTGAGCACAGCCTGCACAGGCTGTGGAGGGGAACTAGCCAGTCAGAGTATAGTACAAGCAGGCTGTGAAGGTGCACTAGCCAATTAGAGCACAGTACAAGCTGGCTATGGAGGGGCACTAAGTTCAGCGAGTGCTGTGGTTCAGCCCAGGTGTTCTGGGATTGTACCGTCATCAGGCCAGCATCTGAAGTAATTAATACTACTGTCGTACGTCCCACTTGTCTGATTTACACTTACTCACCAAAGATCAGCTTTTAGCTCCAGCCAGTCATAGAGCAGCCTAGCCAAGTAGAACAGGACATCTAAAACTTCTGGATGCAGGTTAACTGTCTCTTAAAAGGGCATTCAGGAGCCCCTATTCATGCTAGTACTGCAGAAGGTAGAGTTTTCTCTGACACATACTCATCAACTAATATGTTCAACAAATTATTTACAGACCTGGACAAATGTATGGCTCCCCTCAGTGGAGTATAGACTAGTCTCCCTAACTTGTACCTGTCCCCAGACTCAGTTTGGGCTGGCAGTATAGCCTAGAGGTTAGAGTAACGAGCTGTGAATGAGCTTGGTACATCCAGTAGGCAGACCTTGGTTTGATTCCTACAAGCTTCACTTCACTTCACTTTCTGCTAGTTACTAAGAAGGAGGTTCTCACCCAGCTGAGGTGGATTAGAAGTGATGTTACCCCAGGCGATGACAAACTTGGGCCAAAGTTCCTAAACACTGCTGCTTCTGTTACTGCTGCTGCCTTCAGAAACCTATTAAACAAATAATTTCTCCAGTGTACCATCCCAAAAAGATGGAAAATTGCCACAGTTGTTCCCATACACAAAGGTGGGTCTCAAGATCTAAGTGTGAACTATTGGTCCATCTTTCTCCTTTGCTGCCTTGCGAAGATACAAGAGAGATCGGTTTGTAACCAGCTCCTTGACTACTTAGAAATCCATCACACCCTAGCTGATGTCCAACAAGTTTTCAGAAAGAACCATGACACAGATACTGCTCTGGTCTGAGTGACCTCTGACATACTTGGGACAGTGGATCAAGGGTTATCTATGTCAGCCATTTTCACAGACCTTAGTAAGGCATTTGACCATGAAAACCATGACCTTCTGTTGGATAGGCTTAGACAGGTAGGTTTTAACAGTCTTACCAGTAGCTGTTTTAAGCACTATCAATCTAATAGGAACAACAGGTTAAGTGGCAAGGTGGCCTATCTGGACTAATGACATATCTGATGGCATGACCCAAGGATCCATTCGTGGTCCCCTGCTCTTCTCGTTATATATTAATATCTGCCTGCTGGTAGCTATGGTGGTGGTGGTGGTGGGGAGCTGCAGTCATATGCCGGTGATCACACCCGCCAAACGCTACCGTCTCTCACTCCCACCCTCCTGTTCCACAACTGCCCACTTCCCTCTCCCACCACCTACTACCTCCCCTTGACAAAGCCTCACCTTGGCTGCTAAAACATGCATTTCTGCAGACTGGGAGCACCCCGTCTGAACTGTAACATGATTGTTAAACACTGTACTGCACTTAATTAGTGCTGCATTAATATGTTTCTCTGGAAGTGTGGTCCTGTTTCTCCTTACTTCTTGTACCCTGCTTAATGTTGCAACTGTGCACTAATACCACTTGTTAGTTGATGTCTTTCTGTTCTGCAGTGTTTCATCACCTGTAAATGTCTTCTATCCCTTGTTGACTTGGAGCCTTTGTAAAAGAGCCCCCGGCTCAAAGGTATTAATCCGAATTTGAAATAAATAAATAAATAAATAAATCCTGTTCTATACAGAAGCTCTTCTGACCTAAATCAGACAAACTTTGACCTAGATAGTGATTTCAAACACCCTGAAACTTGGCTATTAAAAATAAATTTCTCCTAAATGCCCCAAAAATAAAAGCTCTGCTGTTTGGCCCCACAGACCTAGGTAATGAAAGACAGGAGCTGCTCAAATTGTCCACCTTCTTTGATATACAGCTGGAAGTAGCTGACTCAGTGAAATACTTGGAGGTTCATCTAGATGAAGATCTAACTCTGAGACCTCATGTAGATGCAGTTATGAGGTCTTTTTGCCAGAAGATTGGTCTGCGCTATAGATTTAATGCCTACCTCACAAGGAAGCAAGGTTAGTCATTGCCACCAGCACACTGCTGCCTGCGCCAATGTATGGAGCTCCTCTGCTTCACTCACTACGAGAAACAGCTGAGTAGACGGAAGGTACTGTATAAATGAGTCACATGATTTGGAGTTGGTGCCCACCCCAGGGACCAGTACTGCACAGTTCTCTCTGCCCTGAACTGGTCCAACCTTGAGACAAGATAAGCCTGTTCGCTCCTCTGCCTCACCTTCAGACTCACTCTAGACACAACCCCTCCCAGTCTTAAAGGGTTCCTCAAATTTGAACCCCAATGACGGCTGTCCTTTGCTTGATGTTCCTAGAGTTAGGACAGGCCCAGGTATGAAGTTGTTTGCTATCTCAGCCACATGCCAGTGGAACAAGCTTCCACAAGAGGTTCAAACTGGACTGGTATTTTCCCAAAAATGAGGTTTTCAGAAACCTATATACCTGGTAATTCTAGCAGTAAACAGCTGATTCTTTGCCCCTATTGCCTCCCAAAAGTTCTTAATAACCAGGGAGCCCCAAAATATATGGAAATTAATACAACCCCCACACACACACACACACACACACTTTCTCCAACAGGAATCCTCCTTACCTGAATTACATAGCTTAGTTTTGGTCAGTGTAAGGAAGCTGCATGTTATAACCTTCCACCAATATTCCCTCTAATTGATAGAAGCAGAGGTACAGTGACGCTCTTCCCATACGAGGAGCTATTCCTTCTATCTCAAAGTAGTGTTGGCCTCTGTCTCTCATGTAACCTGTATTGAATATATGTATTTATGCACTTTCAGGACTTGTCCTGGAGCAACTCATATAAACTGGAGACATGTCTTTAAGTTACTAGGTGTCATACTTAAGTTGTCAGGGGTCAGGTGTAAGGTACCACACGCTGACAAATAGGGGAGTTATCTGATGTCTTTTGGTCATTGTCTGCCCCGGGTAATTTAAATTTAAATAATTTAAAAATGGTATTAGACCCTCTGCTTGTTGCATACTGTATTTTATCATGATGCTTTTGACTAGTATGCACCAATTTGTTTAGGACCCAATTCACCTTAGTAGCCAGAATTTTTGTGAAAATGTTCTTATCTATGTTCAATAAGGCAGTTGGTCTATAAGATTCACACAGTTAGAACTCCTTACCCGCTTTTGGTATTACAGAGACATGAACTTACTGCCAAAAATTTGGACCTCCCCCTCCCGGTTCCAGGGATTTTCCTGTAGCCAATTCCTTAATTGCCATGTAGGTCTCCTCTCTATCAATAGATCATTTAGTTGTTTTTCTTCCTCCCTTGGTCAAGGCAGGTAAAGCAGGGGGTGTCCAGGTACTCTTAATCTGTGCATTTTTCATCTCGTCATCCTCTGATTTACACAGTAATTAATAGTATTCTTGAAACCATCCCGTTATAGCCTGTGGGGAGAGACATGCACCTGTGGGTTAATAGGAGATACCACTTTTAACATATTCTGCTTGTGCTTTTCTTAACCTATACGGTGGTAATATACTCACCCTATTTTTGTGTTCAGAACATAATTGGTTACAGTATCTTCAGTTACCCTCCGTTTTTCCTAAGATATCTCGCAATTGCTGACAGACCTTCTATAACTCATGTTCCAATGCCGTGGACAAACAAGCCTTATGTTCAGCTTGCAATTTTGCCAATTTAGCTTCCAGCTGCATTTGAATTCGTTCTGCTTGTTTCTTTTCTGCTGACGAATAGGAATTATACAGTGGCAACCAAGGAATAAGATTTGCGATTGGCTAACTGGGTCTTTCTAGCGTGAATAAAATCCTGCACAACTCGTGCAAAAAGACCCAGTTAGCCTGTTCACAAATCTAAACAAACACTGAAATCAGTAAACATTTTGACCGCCATCTTGATTTTTGCTAACTTACTCCTGCTCACTCACTTACAAGCAGCCTCCCAAAACAACTCTTATATAAAAAAAACCTTTAAAATCAGTTTGCTCGCTCACTTCTCACTCCCACCTCCCAGCTCCATCCTGATTGCACCTCTTCCACCAGAAAACAAACCAAGCCAGTACTGCCGCTTGCTCTCCATGATCACTCAAAGCAGAGGTGTTCCTCCTGAGCCTCACTCACAGCATGGCTAGCCTGAGCAGGCACCCACAGCTCGCACCATGCTGTCTCCATAGCTCGCACCATGCTGTCTCCACAGCTCACACCACGCTGTCTCCACAGTTCGCACCGTGCTGTCTCCACAGCTCACATCATGCTGTCTCCATAGCTCACACCACACTCTCACCCACAGCTTGCACCGTGCTGTCTCCACAGCTCACACCATGCTGTCTCCACAGCTTGCACCATGCTGTCTCCACAGCTCACACCACACTCTCACACCACACTGTCACCCACAGCTCGCACAATGCTGTCTCCACAGCTCGCACCATGCTGTCTCCACAGCTCACACCACACTCACACACCACACTGTCACCCACAGCTCGCACCATGCTGTATCCACAGCTTGCACCACACTCACACACCACACTGTCACCCACAGCTCGCACCATGCTGTCTCCACAGCTTGCACCATGCTGTCTCCACAGCTTGCACCACACTCTCACACCACACTCTCACCCACAGCTTGCACCATGCTGTCTTCACAGCTCGCACCACACTCTCACCCACAGCTTGCACCATGCTGTCTCCACAGCTCGCACCATGCTGTCTCCACAGCTTGCACCATGCTGTCTCCACAGCTCACACCGTGCTGTCTCCACAGCTCGCACCGTGCTGTCTCCACAGCTCACACCATGCTGCCTCCACAGCTCACACCGTGCTGTCTCCACAGCTCGCACCACACCTCACACCACACCTCACCCACAGCTTGCACCATGCTGTCTCCACAGCTCACACCACACTCTCGCCGACTGCTTGTACCATGCTGTCTCCACCTCTCACAACACACTCTCACCCACAGCTTGCACCATGCTGTCTCCACAGCTCACACCATGCTGTCTCCACAGCTCACACCGTGCTGTCTCCACAGCTCACACCGTGCTGTCTCCACAGCTCACACCATGCTGTCTTCTCAGCTCACACCACACTCTCACCTATAGCTTGCACCATGCTGTCTCCACAGCTCGCACCACACTCTCACCCACAGCTCGCACCGTGCTGTCTCCACAGCTTGCACCACACTCTCACACCACACTCTCACCCATAGCTTGCACCATGCTGTCTCCACAGCTCGCACCACACTCTACCACACTCTCACCCACAGCTCGCACCATGCTGTCTCCACAGCTCGCACCACACTCTCACACCACACTCTCACCGACAGCTTGTACCATGCTGTCTCCACCTCTCACACCACACTCACCCACAGCTCGCACCGTGCTGTCTCCACAGCTCACACCGTGCTGTCTCCATAGCTCACACCGTGCTGTCTAAACAGATCCCACCATACTGTCTCCACAGCTCGCACCATGCTGTCTCCACAGCTCACACCATGCTGTCTCCACAGCTTGCACCACACTCTTACCCATAGCTTGCACCATGCTGTCTCCACAGCTCGCACCACAGTCTCACTCACAGCTTGCACCATGCTGTCTCCACAGCTCGCACCACACTCTCACACCACACTCTCACCCATAGCTTGCACCATACTCTCACACCACACTCTCACCCACAGCTTGTACCATGCTGTCTCCACAGCTCACACCGTGCTGTCTCCACAGCTCGCACCACACTCTCACACCACACTCTCACCCATAGCTTGAACCATGCTGTCTCCACAGCTCGCACTACACTCTCACACCACACTCTCACCCACAGCTTGCACCATGCTGTCTCCACAGCTCACACCACACTCTCACCCACAGCTCACACCGTCCTGTCTCCACAGCTCGCACCACACTCTCACTCACAGCTTGCACCATGCTGTCTCCACAGCTCACACCACACTCTCAACCACAGCTCACACCATGCTGTCTCCACAGCTCGCACCATGCTGCCTCCACAGCTCACACCATGCTGTCTCCACAGCTCACACCACACTCTCACCCACAGCTTGCAACATGCTGTCTCCACAGCTCACACCACACTCTCACCCACAGCTTGCACCATGCTGTCTCCACAGCTCGCACCACATACTCACACCACACTCTCACCCATAGATTGCACCATGCTGTCTCCACAGCTCGCACCACACTCTCACACCACACTCTCACCCACAGCTTGCACCATGCTGTCTACACAGCTTGCACCACACTCTCACACCACACTCTCACCCTCAGCTCACACCATGCTGTCTCCACAGCTCGCACCGTGCTGTCTCCACAGCTCACACCATGCTGTCTCCACAGCTCACACCATGCTGTCTCCACAGCTCACACCGTTCTGTCTCCACAGCTCACACTGTGCTGTCTCCACAGCTCACACCGTGCTGTCGCCACAGCTCACACCATGCTGTCTCCACAGCTCGCACCGTGCTGTCTCCACAGCTCGCACCATGCTGTCTCCACAGCTCGCACCACACTCTCACCCACAGCTTGCACCATGCTGTCTCTGCAGCTCACACCACACTTTGACCCACAGCTTGCAGCATGCTGTCTCCACAGCTCGCACCACGCACTATCACCCATAGCTTGCACCATGCTGTCTCCACAGCTCACACCACACTCTCACCCATAGCTTGCACCATGCTGTCTCCACAGCTCGCACCACACTCTCACCCACAGCTTGTACCATGCTGTCTCCACAGCTCACACCGTGCTGTCTCCACAGCTCGCACCACACTCTCACACCACACTCTCACCATGCTGTCTCCACAGCTCACACCGTGCTGTCTCCACAGCTCGCACCACACTCTCACCCACAGCTCACACTGTGCTGTCTCCACAGCTCGCACCACACTCTCACCCACAGCTCGCACCATGCTGTCTCCACAGCTCACACCATGCTGTCTCCACAGCTCACACCACACTCTCACCCACAGCTTGCACCATGCTGTCTCCATAGCTCACACCACACTCTCACCCACAGCTTGCACCCCACACTCTCACCCATAGCTTGCACCATGCTGTCTCCACAGCTTGCACCACACTCTCACACCACTCTCACCCACAGCTTGCACCATGCTGTCTCCACAGCTCGCACCACACTCTCACACACAGCTTTCACCATGCTGTCTCCACAACTCGCACCACACTCTCTCACACACAGCTTGTACCATGCTGTCTCCACAGCTCGCACCACACTCTCACCCACAGCTTGTACCATGCTGTCTAAACCTCTCGCACCATGCTGTCTCCACAGCTCACACCATGCTGGTTCCACAGCTCGCACCACACTCTCACCCACAGCTCGCACCATGCTGTCTCCACAACTCGCACCACACTCTCACACCACACTCTCACCCACACCTCGCACCATGCTGTCTCCACAGCTCACACCATGCTGTCTCCACAGCTCACACCACACTCTCACCATGCTGTCTCCACAGCTCGCACCACACTCACACCACACTCTCACCTTGCTGTCTCCACAATTCACACCACACTCTCACAACACACTATCACCCACAGCTCGCACCATGCTGTCTCCACAACTCGCACCACACTCACACCACACTCTCACCCACAGCTCGCACCGTACTTCTCCACAGCTCAGACCACACACTCAGACCACACTCTCACCCACAGCTCACACCACACCACACACTCAGACCATACTCTCTTTATTAAAAAAAAATGACAAGGGGCGCTGCTGAGCAGCTAGCATGGCAGACATCGTTTCATAAAGCTCAGATCTCCACCAGATAATTTTCTACACTTCACAAATTTAAACTACCTGAGCCTCCAACCTGTTTACATTATCGGAGGCAGCTGGAAGCCATAACTGGCCATGAGGCCGAAACGGGACCCAAAGCAATCAGCTTTAGGAATGCAGCCTACCTTTCAGCATCAGTTTCCACAAATGGTCCAGTGCCTGCAGAACCCAGCAGTGTTTGCATCAGCAACCCCCCCCCCACCCCCACCATGTAAATTATGGCAATGCTGAGCAAGTTACAGGCAACGGGAGATGAAACAAATAAAAGACTTGGTAATGTGGAAGCTAAGCTTGCTGACTACAAGATTCGGATTACTGAAAACTCAGCATGCTATAAGATAGAGCCAGAGTGCAAGTGACAGAGAGAGTTCAGCGCCACGTGGTGAAAGATATACAGTGCAAAGAGAAAGGTAGGGCAGCTAAGGGAGACCATGCCTGGAGCTCACTAGTACAGAACAGTCAAAATGTAGTAGAAAAAGTGGCTAACAGGCACTAGTGAGTCTCCAATTGAACAAACCCATAGCTTGGTTTGTAGTTTAAAAACAGGTTGTTTATTCCAATAAAAACACACACAAAAATCCAGGAACCACTCCACCAGCTATAAGATATACAGCATCTGAAAGCAAAGCCAGAGACGTTGGGAAATACCTCCAGCCAATCAAATGTGTGCATTGTAGGCTGCACTCCAGGTCTGCTGGCAAAACTGAACTTTTACCAGCTGCTGAAAGACTTATCATTACTGACCTGTGCCTCTTACCTCTGGACTCTGGGATTAAGGTCCTGAAAGCTTTTGTGATCCCCAAGAGACAGAGACAGCATGGGGAGTTGGGGAGGCTGAGTGCAGCAGCTGTGTATGACCATCTTCATTCTCTGTAATCCAGTCTAGTATCCCACTCTTGCAAGCGGCTCGGCCCACGGGAGACATAGTGTGGGAAGGCAGCAGAATCATGCTTTTCTGTGACATCTCTTCCTGCACCCATTCAAAGAAAAAAGAACTATGACAAGTAAAGAAATCACTGCTGCTGCAGCACGGGATTGGGGCTCAGCTACTATTCCCTGCCAGACTGCAGATCTGCTTCCAGAGCACAGCACACATATTTACAGACCCTACAGCAGCAACAGCTTTTGCAGAAAATTTTGGTAATGGACCAGGAACATATAGAAGATACTTTCAAACTGGACTGGGGGGTATTGTATAATATCTCCTTCTTTTCCCAGCATATGAGCTGCCTGAGAGTTTTGGGAAATATATCATAAGGTTTATACTGGTTCAGAAATGCATTGTGTCAAGACAGGAGAGAGGGGGGACATGATTGGGACCTTCAGGTACCTGAAAGGGATAAATAAGGTTGATAAGGAGAGTCTCTTTAAGCTGAGTGGCACCCATAACACAAGGGGGCACAGTCTTAAGCTGGAGGGTGGGAAGTTTAGAAGAGATGTCAGGAAGCACTTTTTCATAGAGAGGGTGGTGGATACTTGGAATGCGCTGCCAGAAGCGGTAATCTCGTTGAAGACAGTGGGCAGCTTTAAGAGAGGCTGGGACACGTACAGGGGGAGGGTAAGGGTCATGGGTAGGGAGGATGGGAGGATTGGGGAGAGGGGCAGGGACCTGTGGACCCTGCAACATGAGCAGACATGATAGACCAACTGGCCTTCTTCTGCTGGCTTCTTTGTATGTTCGTATGTTATGCCACTGTTAGTTACTTTAACAGAGAAGGTGGAATGGATTCTGTGTTAAATCTGCCACGTTCTGGTCTGTTCACTACTATATACCAGTGTTTCTCTCGTAGATTTTAGTCGGCGACATGAATATGATTTGGTGCAAAAAGGTACCACTCAGCATGTGAACTTTATAATTGCTCTTTGTTTCCATGTCTGTACCCTCATTGTGCAGGGTATGTGCAGGGTATGGCGGGGTGCTGTGTAATGTAATTGAGCCCAGGACTTTGGTACAACCATTGGGCCTTCTCTCTGAACTTTTTCAGTCCTCCCAATGATTCGTTATCTTTTCTGCGAAGAGTATGGAGCACATCAAAAGGACATCAAGGTTTCAAAGTAGGTGAGAGTGGAACAGGACTATGTGCTAACTATACTGAACTTTATTTTTTCACTATTAGTAGTAGTCCCTTGCACGGACCTATAGTCTGCACATCATTTTATTTACTATGTGTAAGTTCTGTACCTCCAACTTGGCTGCGTCCTTTTCTATTATGCTTGTATGATGTATGAGGTATATGATATAATTGATAAATAATTATTTTTTTAAAAGGACTAAATACAATATGTGTTGTGGGAGGGGGGCTCCTATATTCTACTTAACAACAGGGCAGTATTTGACAAGGAGGAAGGACAATAGTATAAAACTCAATGAAAATAAAACAAATCTTTTGATATTTTTTTCCTTCCTACCAACTACATAATCACAATTATCCACTCCAGGATGTGAGTTATGCTGGGATTTACCCGCTTTTATTGTGGATTCCATCACTTGGCCTGAAGCCTCGTGACCGAACCACACCAGGCCTGAATAGGTCCCAGAATAACCCACACCCTCTCATGGATTATTGTTTAAATAATTTCCTCTCTTAACACTACCTTTAACATATCCCAAACCAGCTTTTGTTTCATATTAGCTTGGTCATGTATGCTAAGATAACTCTCTGTTTCCTCCTGCATCAACTTAAAGGTTTCATCATTCAAAAGGGAGTTTGTTTTCCAAGCTGTATATGTCCCCCACCTCTCCAAGCACAACTCCAGGGTCCCAGGGGTATGATCTGAATGTAAAACTGGAGGAGTTTTACAGTTCTGCATCTTGTATAGTTAGGACTTATTAGCAAGGAAAAAATCAATTCCTGAATATATTTGTTGTGTGTTGGAGCAGAACATACAGTACATTCTATGGCAAATTTAAGGTATTCCCTCCAGACAGCTACCGTATCTGTTTCGGCCACATAACCCCGTGATTTCTTTGTCATTTGCTTATTTGTGTTTATATTCTCAGAGGACCTGTCAACTTGGAGATTCAAAACAAAACTGAAATTGCCACCCCCCAACTAGTATCATTCCTTCTGACCATGCCACCACCTTGTTAAACACCTTCATGAAAAATTCTGGGAATCCTGACAGGGTGCAGCAGTGTTTACTGAATGAGTTTTCTCCTCAGTGCCTCCTCTGTTACACAGACCATTCTCCCATTTGTCTGATACCTCTGTTGCTAGAACTTTGAGGGAATATATATATATATATATATATATATATTATGGTAGCACGGTAGTGCTACCATAGTTAGGGTTAAGTAGCCCTTTTAAGGTTAAAGGGTCAGACTTTGCACTGTAATAACTTTGCCACCGTTCAATGGATTTGCCTGAAATTTGGAATGCTCAATCATACATCTTGGGATCTGCCAACTTTCGTAGTGGTTGGATATACAGAGTTTTTAAGTGAGATCTGCGCACGAGTTTACATTTTTTGGTGAATTCTTTGCTCGCGCCTACAGGTCGCATAGTTTGCGCGACCAGTCCGAAAACTTCAGGAAACGTGCGGCCAGGGTCCCCGATGTGCCTTTTGAAGATTTCATGAAAAAATATTAAATAGTTCAAAAGTTATTCAAAAAACAAGTTCCCATTATAAGTCAATGGGAAAAGTTAAAAAGTTCGACAGTGTTGCAAATGGCTCTAGTTGTGTCGCAAATCCACCATTTTGTTTTCAGTTGGTGATCAGAAAAATGCTTGACATTTAAAATTGGGACCCTCTATGAACACACTTATGTTTGTGTTCACCTATTTGGACCCTCAGGATGCTAGCCATGCCTTTATTTTGGGGTTAAACACCCCAGAAATATGTTTTTCAAATTTCTGGAAAAAGCAGTGTCGCAAAGTAGTGTCACACTCACGACTTTTGTGATTTCATTTGTGAAAGTGTTGTAATTTGCAACACTATTTTGCGACACTATGTCCAAAATAACAGGAATTCTTTGCCACCCTGCTGCAAAAGAACAGTTTGGTTTATTGAGCTGAAATTTGGAGAGAAGACAGCCAACATGCCACAGATGTGCCTTTTGGTGGTTTGGTGAAAAAATATTGGAGAGCTGCAAAGTTACAGCACTCCAAAGTTAACGCTTTTTCACATAGGACAACATTACGGCATCCGTCGCGCCTTTTGGGGCCTGTATCTCGGAAACAGTGCGAGATACGGACTTTTCATCAGAAAAACAGTTAGCCCTCCAACTGGGGGCTAAGTACAAAACTAGCCAGGAATGTCATAATTCATATGACATTTTTCATTTTTTTTCTACATCGTATGGTTCCTGAGATATAAGTAATTTAGTATTCCAAGTCCTCCTTTTCTGCTCCGAGGCCCATTATTATGCATACATTCTTCATATTCACTGTCTTTTTCAAGGCAGTTTTTGGGGAAAAGAAGGGTGTGCCCTTTTGTTACTGTGCCAGTTAGCATTTCCAGTTGTATTTCCATTACTGTTCGCGTCACTGTTCCCATGTTCGCCACCGTGTGTGTAGCGGTTTGCATTTTCATTTGCACTTCTGTTTGCGTTACTGTTACCATTTGCGTTTCCATTACTGTTTATGTTTTCTTTTTTTTCTATTAGCCTGTGCATTGCCATTTGCGTTTGCAGTCGACCTTCCGTTTGCATGTGTCTTTTCTTTTGCATCATCATCACTGTTACTGTTGGTGTTTCTAATCGCGTTACCATGACCATGCGCGATACGGTTTGCGTTTCCGTACGCGCTTGCGTTTGCATTTCCATTTCTGTTTCCTTTGGCAATACTGTTGCTGTTACCATTACCATTTACATTTCCAATTGCAGTACCGTGACTGTGTGTGTAATGGTTTGCATTTACGCGCACGCTTGCATTCGCATTTCCGTTTCTGTTCCCTTTGGCGTTCTTTTTGCTGTAACACTTAACATTTGCATTTCAAATACCGGCACCGTCACTGTGCACGTTACCAGTTGCATTTTCGTATGCGCTTGCATGTCCCTTTGCGTCACTGTCCACTTCAGCACCACTTTGCGCTTGCGTTTCTAGTAACGTTTGCTTTGCCATTTATGTTTGCGTTACCATGTGCGTAACTGTTGCCACTTGCATTTGCGTTGCTGCTCCTCTTACTATGTGACAAGACATCACATGGTGGGAAAAGGGCCCCATGCTCCCGCCACCGTATTACATTCACTATTTATCATCCTCATTCTCAAAAAGAAGAGAAATTAGAGGCATAAAACTCTGTTTAATGCATCAGTTAGGGTTGTTCCACTGCAAAAAAAGCAAGGAAATTCGGTGTTAGGGTTAGAAAGCCCTCTTGGACCCGCCAGACCTCCCCAAACCGACTTGGGGTGCCCGTTGGAGTTGTTGGTCTGACTCCACCCATTCTCCTATACCTCAGCTTCTTTACACATGTGATGAGGTGAGATTGAATGACGACCCCAACGTGCACCCCATGCCGGTTGGGGTGGGCTGGGGGTCCAAGGGGGTCCAACCCTAACACCAAATTTCCTCACTTTTGTTGCTGTGGAACAACCCTAACTGATGCATTAAACAGAGTTTTTTGCCATATATATATGTATATATATATATGTATATATATATATATATAATCGGGAGTGCAGTAGCACCCCTATATTTAGGGTTGAGCAGGGCTTTCTGTGTTAAACCTGAAATTGTGCACTTTAATATCTTCACAGCCGTTCAATGGATGTGCACAAAATTTTGAATGTGCAGTCTTGTGATATAGATCTCTTGACGTGCCACGTTTCACTCCAGTTGGATGTGTGGATTCCGAGATCCAGACAGCAAAACAACTCTTAAAATGTGCCTTTTTTTCAATTATTTCTCATCACTCTGCGCCCACACAGTTTGGAATTTTGGTCTGAAATTCTCAGGGTAGAAAGGGCTTGGCCCACAGAAGTGTCTTTTGCTGGTTTGGTGAAAAATATTCATCTGTTCAAAAGTTTTTAAATTTTATAGTTCCCATTTTAGTCAATGGGAAAACAGTCTCCTGGATAGCTTCCTGGAACGAAAAAAGAATTTGGTCAAATGAAAAAGGATCCTTTTTCATGTGGGAAAATTCCTTTTTCATTTTCCGCCATCTTGTTTTCATTTAAAAAAAATAAATGTTAAAACACCCAAAAATGACATCTTGACATCTTGCAGACACACCAAAACATGTATGTTGTTCATGAGGACTCCATTATATGGATTCTGCACATTTCTGCTTGAAAAATGACCCCGGAATCTGTTTTGTAAATTTATTTTAAATCCTTGTCATTCGCTAAGATCCTTTTTCATGAGTCCTTTTTCGTTCAAATGCAAAAGGATTGCTGTATCTTTTATTCCTGGTGTGTAGTGGTGCCCCCCAACCTCCCATCATTGTTCCCTACTTATTTCAATTTTCCTTGGTGTCTAGTGGTGCCCCCACAGCCTCCGAAAGCTATCCCCATACTTATTTCAATTAACCCTGGAGTCTAGTGGTACCCCCCACCCTCCTGTCACCGTCCCCCTAATTTTTCCTCTTTTTCCCTGGTGTCTAGTGGCGCTTCTACCCTCTGATCACTGCCCACATACTTATTTATTTATCCCTGGTGTCTAGTGATGCCCCCCCACGCTCCAGTCACGTATGCCGTTATAATTTTTTTATCCCTGGTGTCCAGTGGCACCCCCCACTCTCTGATTGCCATGCCCATACTTATCTTATTTATCCCTGGTGTCTAGTGGTATCCCCATCTTCCGATCGCCTTCCCCATACTTATGTTCATTCTCCCTGGTGTCTAGTCGTGCCCCCACCCTGCAATCGCTGTTCCCGCTATGGCATTTTGTTCCCTGGTGTCTAGTGGAGCCCCCCACCCTCTGATCGTTGTCCCCATAACTATCAGCTGTTTCCCCTGGTGTCTAGCATAGGCGGAGAAGTGGTTCAAAATGTGAAGGGTCAGAACAAATTATATCACGATATGACAGTTTCATAGTCTCGGACGTCATGCTATCAATACTGTGGGAAGGTGATACTACCATCATTGGTTCATGGTATACCACAGTTTTCTGGTCTTTTAACCAGTTCAAAGAGGTGTCTTTTCATCGGTGCCTTTTCTCCCTAAATATAGTACTGTAATAAGAAGTATGTACCGTTATTTGCCAGACTTGTAACTTTTATGTATGAGCTCAGCAGCCGTAGAGTGCTGCAGCTGCAGCTGCAGCCGTAGCCCCTGAAATACAGGGGCCGAACTTTACATTATATTACTGGCCCGGGGCATAGTGCAAATTGATTTGGGCCAGTGCAATGCCCCCCCCCCCCGACTTTCCTGGCTTGGCTAGTGCAATCTAGCCCATTTTGTAAACCTTGCCCTTTAAGAGAATTGCCCCATAAAAAAAAAAACAAAGCAGTTCCGTTTTTTTCCCATCCGAATAGCCTAGCAAATGCCATGGGAATCCCTCCGATTGGATGAATGTTTGGCACCTGTCTGCAGCCCATCCCCACCTTCTGAGCCGCCAATGTTTATCTCCACACATGCCCTCGCAAAACATGTAAGCAGACACTGAGAAGGTGCAACCAAGTAGTGACTGCTGCTGACAGACCCACCAGGACGGAGAGGAGCATACTGCCCGACTGCCCCAAACACGGTAAGCCAGCACAGAAATTAAGATCAAGTTCATGTCTGAACTAGCACTTGACTGCAGTGTTTTAAAAATGGGAAAAAGGCCAGAGTGCGACTGTCATCTGGGCTACTGTTCTCCTGGGGATTCGTGGTCCACAGCTTGAGTTCCTACAGTCTGATTTTTGATGAAGCCACTCAGCTTCGGGGTGGAGGTCCGACAGGGGTCCGTCGCGGTTCTGACACTTAGTACTGTCCTAATTGTAAACTTAATCCCGACTCCTAAAGTGCTGTGTCAGAACTGAATTCCCATTAACTGTGAAGGCCCCATACTTGTACATGCGTCAAGGTCACGATCAAAGTTGAGGGAATTCATTTCTGACTAAACACTTAATATGATTTGGATACTAGTTTGCAGTTAGGACAGTACTAAAATCAAGAACTACAATGAACTCTGCCGAACACCCTCGAAGAATAAGCGTGTCAAATATTTGGAGAAACCAGGCCGTTGGTTTCTTTCGTGGTGAGAGCAGCCAGAGTAAGCGGTCACTGTTTAGGATGTGTGCCGCCTGATTCATCGAGAAAGCCAGGTAAATTCAGACTAGTGCTTGCTTCGATGTGTGCTGCAGGTGGGGGTTCCCATACTGTTGAGGCCAGAAAACTGAGGATCAGAACTGTTTCATGCTGACTGGTTGCCTTCCTTCTTCAGGTGTCAGCGTGGCTCAGTTGGTAGCACATCTGCCTCTGGACAGGAAGGTCATGGGTTCTCGTCCCACACTGGGATTGGACTTGTACCTAAAATGCTGGCATCCAAGTACAGTATTAGGGGGTGCTGTGCTGCTGGGGTGTGCTGTCCTTCAGATGAGACGTTAAACCGAGGTCCCTTCTACCCATCCTGGTGCTGTCCTGGTGGTTGTCCAGGTGGAAGTAAAAGAACCCAGGGCACTCTTCGAAAAAGAGTAGGGGACATTCCCAGTGTCCTGGTCAACATTCCCCTTCCCATAAACTGGTTCATGCAATTGTCCAGGCTGTGTGTGGGTGTTGATATGTGTTGATGTGTGATATGGCTGCCACTACACATTCAGTCACTTCACTACCAGTCTACCATTGCTTGTAAAGCACTTTGGGCTACACTGTGTATGAAAAGCACTATATAAATGCTGATTATTCTCCTTCTTCTCCCTGCCTGGGGTGTATCCCATTCTTGTGGAATATCTCTATTAGTTGCTAAATGTATTCTGTGCCTCTGGGCACTATCCAAGCTGACTTCCTTTGGTAGTTGGCCACGTGGGTATGTGCAGGCACTGTGCCCAAGCCGTGGCTGGCCCTCTGGGAAAAGATTTGCTCCTGTGGGGTCATAGTGCCTCTGTCCTGGATCCATAAGTGGTATCAGTTGTGAAGATATTCTGGAAGATCAACAGTTACATTAAGTACGTAACTTTCATTTCCCATCCATGCTCTCCTCAACTTAAGGTGCTCCTTGCTTCTTCCTGGATAGATAAGACTCCTGCAAGAACCCAATATCAGAATATATTTTTTTCAGTTTGGACGTCCTTTTCACCACTGAATTAAGTCCCTTTACATTAAATGCGGTTATTACTAAGGTACCCATGTTCCATTCTGTGTATACTCCATTTCCTGGGTCGTGCCTGAAAAATAGTCATTTTATGGCTAGTGCACTTACCCGGTTAACAAAAGCTAAATAAAATAAATAAATAAAATGTTGTGAACAACTGCTGTTTAACCACATACTGCTTCCTCCATAATCTCCTCATAGCTATATTATCCTCTTAAAAATGATGTCAAGTAAAGAACTAGAACACATACCAAACTTGCAACTTAGATTAACTATGAACTGTTTCATTATCTTACTTTTCCTCCCCTTCCTAGGTGCTTCAGGCTTCCTGGTGCGCAGCAGACAGACATTGACCCATAAGGTATCTGTGCTTGCGGTCGTGTACAAGCAGGACATGCTCAATAGGTAGTGTCAGAAGTCATCGAATGTGATGTAAAGGCCATAAAAACAAAGCTCTGTACTCTTAACTCTGAAAATAAAGTCAATGCCCAATACAGTAATATCTTGCAAAAATGAGTTTATTAAATTTATCAGTATTAACACACCTCAGACTTCATTCAAGGTACGTCCGTCATCTTCCAGTTACTCTTGAAGTCTTGATTTTAACCCATACAAGTTTTTGGTCGTGATTTGAAGCACTGCTAAAGTTTGCTGCCCTTTGTTTAATTGTGGTATGTGCACATTGTTTATTCTGTTATCGCAGCAGATTGCTCACCTGTCTGTGCAGATGTTACTTTGCTATTGCATACTGCCATTTTGCTCCATCTCCCCCTTCCCCGGGTCACACCCAGAAATGAGCCCTGGCTCAGTGTGCCTTTCCCAGTTACCAAATTTTAAGTAAATAAGTGCACACAGAAATAGATAAATAAGAGTGCTGTTTTGTAAAGTGCAAACAAAGTACAGCAGATTTGCACACAAGGTGCAAACTGTATAAAAAAAAATTAAACTCCTTGCTTGACCCGAGCAGCAGTTACCCCAGTGCTTCAGTGCTTCAGTGAGCCCTTGTCTGGGAATGAAGACTGCTGTACCCATAAAACCAGTTATTGCATATCGATCAGCTACGTTATTGCAGATTAATTGCAGGCTGTCTCCTGGCTTTTGTACAAGTATTTTAGTTCCAAAATGGTTAAAGCGCATAAAATGTATCCCCATAACATTACATTAACAGTTTAGTGAGTAAACCTAAAACAGCCACATAAAAGCAATGCATTTATAAATCCAAATGCAGAACAAAGTTCAGAGAAAAAGACAGAGATTCATACCTGAAGGAGCAAGGGAGAGCCTCACCAGGAAGCGAGCATGCTTAAGATTTAAAAAAAGGACATGGTACTTTCAGACGATCTTGACAGTGGACACATTAGAGGAGAGGCCACTGCATACAAAAACTGCACTACTCTAAAAATTCAGCAGCCTTACTTTATTGTGCAAACAGCCAAGTGCATGGTAGAGTGCTGACAGCAAACATAAGCAGCTACCCTATTGTGACTCAACGTTTTGCATCATGAATGTGACACTTCCTCAGGAGTTCCAAGCGTTCACCCTAATTCCTTAATACTCCAGTGCTGCTTGGAATTAAATGAAGTACTGGCCCCTTAAATCACACCACTGCCGGTAAACCAAAAAAAAAACAAAACAACCTAGCGGGTGTAGTAAATGTCTTCTTTTGTGCCCCCCCATCTGAATTGTCCCAAAAAGAAAAAAGTACCCTTAAGCCAATTAATCCCTGTACCATAACTGCAGCAAGTTTTTCTGTGGATGTCACAGCATGAAGAGTGACTGGACCTCCACTACACACACATGCCAGCCGGCACTATCCACTTCCAACCTCCCCTAAAAGGGAATTATGGCTTCTATCCATCTCCTGGGCTGCCCCTAATCTGGCTGTCACTGATCCAATGACATCACTACTTTGCCAATCTCCTCTTGCTAAGGTGGCCTTGCTTCACAGACTGGCCCTGTACTTTTTTTTTTTTACTTCAGTCCCCACCCTCCCACTGCCCACCCCAGGCCTTGACTGAAACCTCCTTCCATTGATGTTCCCATTCTGCTTTCTTGGAGGCTGCCCATGAACCCCCCCCATGTTAAAGGGGACCAGGACAGGAATGATAGCCCAGGCCAGTGCTCTTAATTCGGCTATCATTGATAAGAGGGCAGAGATTGCTGAACTAAGGCAGCTATCTACGGTTGTCCCTGGTGGGCATAAAGAAGGGCGGGATTTCATCTGATCAACCGACCCCTTGAAAGTGTTCTGCTCCCTTTCCATCCCCTGGGCACTAATGCATGGTTGTCTGATGGGTTGAGCTATATACCCTGGGACTAGGGTAACAAAATAAATGTGTTTTAGATATTTCAAAGAACCACTGTACTAATTCTTCAAATAAATGATTTTATCATTACCCAAGTTTATTCCTCTAACATTTCTATAATGTATAATTTATTTATATAGGTATATTGTTTCCTTTATTACTGTTTTAAATACTGTAACTTTTTAATTTATATATGCAGATATGTAACCCTAAGGAGAGCCATTGTAAATGCACTATTGATCACTTATCCATAACCTTTAATAAATGGATGTTTTTCCTACTACATGTCAAACGGTCCAGGAAGAATGAAAGGTGGAAAAAGTGCCTTGCATTAGTCATTTTACTTTCACAACTCCCTGAACCCTGGGCCACCAAGGGATGTTCCTGCAGTGAGCTCCCTTCCCAAGACAGGGGATGTTCAGAGCAGATCCCCACCTTCCCTATGCTGCCTGATGTTCGGCAGTATATAGTATGTAGTCACACTTGCCACTGGGTATCAGCAGCCTGTCTAAGAGGATGGCTTAACAGCTGACTACACCTTCTTCGGATCTGATCCACATTACTCTCTTAGAAATGTTTTTTTTTTTTTTAACTTAGCCTGGTGCTCCCATTGTACCCCTCCCACCTTATGGCACCAGATGAGACATGGTATTTTGTATTTTTCTCCCTATTCCCAGCACCCAGTCGCTGCGCATGCATGTGAGTGCATGCATCCCGCTGCCCAGTGACGACCTCATCCTCCCTTCTGGCCTAGCGCCTAGGTTCTCCGTGGCCTGGCATTGCCACCTGGCTTCCACCTGGTGGCAGCCAAGAGTCGGGGAAACCTCTCGGCCCTCCCCAGAGAGGCGAGGAGAGGAGAGCTGCCTGATGGATGCTCAATCCTGACGCCTCGCCCTTCCCCTCCCTGGCTGACCCCTGGTGGCCTGAGCTCACTCCCAAACCCGGGTCACCGGCATGGCGTGAGGTGTGGCGTCCAGCACCTCAACCCTCTGTGCCACCGGGCTGGTTCCTAGAAATGTATTTTAAATCAAGTTTCTCACAGATTTTGATAATGTATTACTAGTGCCTCAGTTTAATTATTGATGGCCTGTAGGAGCGGAAGGGGAAGGGGGAAATTGTTTAACCAGGAAAGGTACACTAAACCAGATCTTGTTTCCAGGTGCGACCTGGAAACACAAGGAAGTTAAGTGACTTGCTCTGGGTCACATGGTATGCAAGTGGGCGCTGATGGGATTCCAACCAAGGTCTCCCAGTTTGCAGCTCAATGCTCTTAACCACTACGCTACACTGCTTCCAGTGCCTCATTCTTTGGGCTACTTATGTAGTAGTTCATAAGCCACATGTAAACAGGCCACTGTGTTAGCGCAGATGATGTGCCAGTGCATCTTGCCAGTTTAATGGCCAGTTTGACAGCTGTTAAAGTAGAAGTGAGAGTGGATGTAGTGCAGGGGCATGAAAGTGTTAAAGTAGTGCTGCACACGTATTGTCAGTGGAGGAGGGTGAATGGACTGTGCAAGTGGCAAGGTCACATCTACAGACTTCTTAAAGGGAAACAAGTGACATCTAATGCTACAACATCACATCCTATGAAACTCCACTCTTTTCTTTCTTTTTTTTTTCCCTGCTGTATAAATATTTAAAATTTACCTTTAAGAAGTATGGGAGCCTGATTATATTTTCAGTATCTATTCATCATTATTATTTACGCATGAATAATACATTAGTTCCAATTGCATTACACGGGTTATTCCTCACAAATTCTTCATTACTTACTTACCCTTTGATCTCATAGTGCCGGGTAACTCATAAAGCAATCTACTCACACCAGACACCGCTGTTCTCCACCAGAGAAACACAAGCAGACTGCACACCAGTGTAAAGAAGCATTTGTCAGTGCTGAATGTTTGCTTGCATGCTGCCATACTGAGTCCTGATTGTACACATTTGTATTATATATTTACCCAGGACAGACCAGATCAGATGCAATATGTCATTTGCAATGGGGATCTGATTTTATAGTTTTATACTGCATTTAACCAGGAGGTAGCAGAGGTGAGATGTGATATCGCGTGTTTAGTGTGGTCCTGCTTTTATAATGTATTTTTCCAGGACAGATCATCTTAGATGCAACATCTCTGTTTCAGTGGGGTTCTGCTGTAGGGTCCTGTTTTTAAACAGTTTTGCAATGTATTTACCCAGGATAACCCAGCTAAGATAGCTAGCACAGCTCAGATGTGATCTTGTTATCAGTGGGAGCCTGCTTTTCCCAGTTTTTACACTGCATTTACCCAGGATAGCACAGCCGAGATACAATATATTTCGTTTTTGATGGTGCCCTGCTTGTATTCATTTTTATAATGTTTTTACCTAGGAGAGGCCAGCTGAAAGGCAAGTTACATCTTTAGTGGGATCCAGCTTTACAATGTATTTTCCCAGGATAGAGCAGCATAGATGCACAGTTCAGTGGGGATCTCTGCTGTACTGGGTCCTGCTTGTACGCATTTTTACTATATACAATACTCTCTCGCCATAAAGAGCCCCTCTATAACCAACTCTCTCTTATAATGAACACCTTTTATTGCTCCCATTGTTCACTAAGTAGGTATATTAGCACCTTTCTATAGTGAACACCTAGCTATAGTGAACACCTCAGCTGGTTCCAATGGTGTGAGGTATTTACTGAGGGTAGACCAGATGAGATGCAGTACCTCATTTTCAATGGTGTCCTGCTTTTACACATTTTTAGATTGTATTTACCCACAATAGGCTAGCTGAGAGGCAGTATTCTAATTTTTAGTGTGCTCCCACATATTGACCCCACATTTCCAACATAGTCTTTTTTTATGACCTGACATTATGATCAAGACAGGTGGAATTTTTAAAATCCCATCCTTAAGGTGATTTTGCAGTGTGACTGCGAAAATGTGTTTCAGAAGGAATTTGAAAATTGACACCTGCCATGTTCATGAAGTGGAGTAACACTAGGAATATGCAGAACATTAGTTGCCAAAATCTAAAAAGACAAAGTTATGAGTAATGTTGGAAGAAGTCATCATTTAATTGTTTTTTCACATTTTGACCCCAAATTTTCAACAGTCTTTTTTTCTGACCCCACATTAAGATCAAGATAGATGGATTTATTTAAATACTGTATGAAAGGGTGTTTTGTAGCGGGACTGAGAAAAATGTTTCAAATGGGGATTTGACAAATGATACCTGTCATATTCATCAGGTGGGGTAACTATAAATCTGCAAAAAATAGCAAAGTTATGAGTAAATGTTGAAAAAAATCAATGTTTCCTCATTATTTTGTTGTTTTTTGACCTCACATTTTCAACACTGTACTTTTATTACTCCACATTATGATTACGGCAGGTGGAATTTTTTTTAAATCCCATTCGAAAGGTGACTTCGTGGAGCAAATGCAGAAACATGTTTCATTAGAGATTTTAAAAAGTAACACCTGTCATGTTCATGAGGTGGTGTAACAAGAGGGCTACATTGACAAATGTGGGGGGGGCCGGAATCTGCACACATTGCAATGTTATGAGTAAACACTGAACAAATGCAACATTTCTTCATAACTTCATTTTGTGATATTTTGACCACAAAATTTCAACTATATTTTTATGACCCCTCTTACTGAACATTACAGGTGTAATTTATAAAATATTGGCTGCAACGTCATTTCATGCCACAAATGTGAAAACACATTATTATTTATTTTTTATTTTATTTATGTATTCCACATAAAACCCTTTAGGCAGGGCCTCTTTTCAAAGGGTTTAGAGTCAGACACAACAGAAGACAAGAAGTACAATGGTATTTGCAAGTATATGTACAGTAAGATTACGGTAGAACTACAGTTATACACTTAAAAGCACAGGTAAGAGACTGTCATCCAGTTGGTGCTACCACAGTAATTAATCTGTACGTGGGTATCATGTTAGCATAATGCAGCAAGTGAAGTGGCGCTTGCATGGATACATAGTGAAACTCAAGATAGTCAGTAGTGTTGCAAGACCCAGGTAGGGTGAGTGAGAAGGAAAAGCTGTACTTAAACAGATTTATAGTGCAATTAGTTTTTAATATGAGGGGGCAGGTCATTCCATAGCTTAGACTCTAAGCCTTAGAGAAATGGTATGAAAAACAATTTGGTGACCGGGTAAGCGAGCTGATCCAGAGGACTGTTTTTAGCCACGACCCAGGCCACAAGCATGGCACACCTCTGTAAGAGGTCAGTACATGGTATTGACAGTGACATCAGTACATACAATAGTACTCCAACAGGAGTACCGAGTGTTACAAGGTCAGACATATTATCGTTAGATGCAGACAAGCAAACAGTCACAGAAAGTATACAATATATGATACAGTAATAGCAATAGTACATTAGATTGACAAAGGCCACAGGCTATGTCACCCTATAGGCTAAGCTAACATACGTGTTCTCTAATACAAAACTAACAGTATAAGTAAGGACTGACATTCAATAGACTTGAAATAGGAGATCAGATCAAGGAGATCAGGTGACGACAAGAAGAGTAACATTACTAAGGGGTGAGGGCATGGGGAACGTCAGAGATGTGGACATAAGCGAGGGTGGGAGGCAGGAAGCCTCCTGAGCAGCACTAGGATGGCTTACGGTCACTGGTGTTTTCTGTAGGACAGTTACAGGTGTGCTCCATCAGGAACCAGGCTCTTAGGGTTGTTTTGAAAGATTGGTGAGAGGAAGAGAGCGACTAGCCAGTGGGAGTCTGTTCCACAGGTGGGGGCAGAGACAGAGAAGACTTTGCTACCCATTACAGAAGATATACGAGGAACTTCCAAAGGCGGAGTAGAGGAAACCCTGAGGTTCTGAGAAACCACCCTATCTGTGAGCATTGCGGAGTAGGGGGATTGTCGGTGATTCCTGAGTGAGTTGTCTATTAGGCAGCCCGTGGCATAGTTAAAGCACCCCTGTAGTGTGAGCCACCCTAGGGACTGGTAGAGCTTGCAGTGGTAGGTGGAGAAAGGGTCTTGAAGAACAATGTGACAGATGGAATTATGTGTAGTAGCAAGATGACAGAGTAGTGAAGAGGACGCGGAGGAATAGACAGGAGAGGAATAGTCTAAAAGCGGCAGTAAGTTTCCTTGTGCGATAGCTAGGCAAGCCTCGGGGGACAGGTATTGACTTGAGGCGATAGGCTGCACCTAGCTTTTGATGAATTTTCTTTACAGTAATGTTTATGTGCTCACTGAAAGTGAGGGAGGGGTCGAGTGTCACACCTAGATACTTGAAGAAGGAGACAGTTTCTAGAGGGGGGCTACCTGTAGTGCTAACAAGGAGGGAGGCGTCTGATTTGGATATCTTTGCAAGGAATGGCTTAGAGCCAAAGAGCATGGTTTTTGTCATCTTTTCATTTATGAGAGGTTTTCTGGAGTGAAACCATTTTTGCACAGCATCCTAGTTTAGTGAGAGGGTGGAGGAGATATAATCCAGAGACTTTTCACTAAGGTAGATGACAAGGTTATCCGCCTAGAGAAGTGCCTTACAGTTGATGCTTTTTGCAGGGAGAGCATTTGTGAACAAGGAGAAAAGTAGTGGTCCAAGTATGGAGTCTTGGGGTACTCCAGTGTGGATAGGTAGGGAAGGAGGCTGATGGGACATTGCTTATCACAATGGACTGGGACCTGTTGGAGAGATAGCTACAGAGCCATGCAGCGGTATCCGAGGAGCAGCCACAGTTCATCAGGGTTGAGTGGAGAAGGTGGTGGCCTAGGAGGTCTAAGGCCTTCGATAGATCCACAAATACAGCAACTGTGGCTTTGCCCACGTCCATATTTCTAAGGACATGGTTGGAGAAGAGGGCCAAGGTGGAGGAGGTGCTATGGTGTTTGCGGAAACCGTGTTGGAGGGGACACAGGAGGTTATATTTTTCTAGATGTTCATACAGTTGGTAGTGGACTATTTTTTCAAGTAATTTACTCAAATGCGGGAGGAGGGAGATGGGTCTGTAGTTTTGGGGGTTGAGGGGGTCACCAGATTTAAAAATAGGTATCACAACAGCATGCTTCCAAGAGTTGGGCACAGTGGATGTTGAGAGGGCAAAGTTGAAAATGTAAGTTAGGGGTTTAACAATAACAGGGGAAAGTAGTTTCAGGAAGGTAGGATACAGTCCATCGCTGGCCAAGGGAGGTTTTTACAGCTATGGGTGGAGCCTACAGCCGTTTTGTCTTCGGTAGCTTGAAAATCTGGAGTGAAAATATTAAACATTCTTGAAGTTACGAGTGTGTGTGAAAACTGTGCATCGCATGCTCGTAACACTGTCATTTAGTGGAATTATTTCACCAAATTTTTAACATAGCCATTTTGGGACCTCTGCTCATGAACAGTGGCACTACAATTATCTTAATCTGCCCCAAACGTTGATTTCCCACGGCGACCGCATGACTGTACGCCACATGTGCGAAACTACATTGCGGGCAGGATGTGACAAATGACAGCTGTACTGTTCATAAGAAGGTGTGCAAAAATGACAATGTTGAAAATCTGGAGTGAAAATATTACAAATTCTCGAAGTTACGACTGCGCATGGACACTGCGCAACGCACGCTTGTAACAGTCATTTTATGGAATTTTTTCACCAAATTTTCAACATAGGCATTTTGGGACCTCTGCTCATGAACAGTGTTACTGTGCTTTTCTTACTCTGTTCTGAACATTGTTTTTCTACAGCGACTGCACCACTGCGTGCCGGCTGTGCAAAAACACAGTTCGGGTAGGATGTGGAAAATGAAAGCTGTACTGTTCATAAGGAGGAGTGAAAAAATGACAGTGGTGAAAATCTGGAGTAAAAATATAAAACATTATTGAAGTTACGAGCGTGCGAGGCAACTGCACAACGCACGCTTGAAACACAGGCATTTTTTTGATTTATTTCACCAAATTTGCAACATAGGGTTTTTGAGAACCCACTTCATGAACAGTGGCACTGTCGTTTCGTTAATCGGTCCCAAAAGGTAATTTCACGCAGTGACCGCGAAATCACCTTTCAGGACTGAATAACGCCATGACAGTAACTGAATTCATGAGGAGGGGTCCCAATAACCCCATGTTGAAAATTTGGTGCCACAGTTCCCCAAATTGCCCGAGATATGCACCAAAGTTAAAAAAAAAAACCACATTTATGCCATTATATAGGTTACCGGCATTTCTTTAGTTCACGGTCAGCTTTGAAGAGTGCAGACGTGTTCCCGGTCCACCGAAGATCATCACGCTGGGCTCCGGAGGTAAGTATGGGGTGTGGGGAGGTGGGGGCACGCAGTGGTGGGCGTGGGTTGGGGAGGGGCCGCAGACAGCAAGGGACCGTTTTCTACTTTACAGGGTAAAAAAAATAATAAACATCGCGGGAAGGTTTTTCTTTTAACAGGTACTTTTGGCACACTGGGTGAGCTCTCAGCATGCCACCTGCATGTTTTGGGGTGAGGGGGACTGGAGCTGATGGGGATTGGACACCGTCCAGCAAATAAAGAGTTGGGGAGATGATGCTGAGGGGGATTGGGCTCCCCGTCGGAAAATGAATTCAGGATTGGGGCATGATGATGATGACGACAGGGGGATTGAGCACCCTCGATGTCGGCTTTTCTGGGGACTGTGCGAGGTGGATGGCACAGCCGCCGCCATGTCTCATTGAAATGTTGCACCAGGAAAGGCACGCCCTGCAGTGAGGTGGAGCTTCCTCATTGCATCGGCTAAAATGTTTTAAGTTGGTGGCATGCTTTTGCACTGCTGTCATAGACAGCATGCAGTCTAATTTGTGCCACGGAGCCCAGCCCCAAAAAGCAGTGGCGCCACTGGCTACAACACGACCGCGCCTCCAAAACCTGCTATTCTAAAGTTACCGCAACATGTTTCTTACTTTTACAAGACAACATAAAAAGACTATGAGGGACAGTTTTCTGTATTTCAGATACCGGCACTGGGGATTAGGCACTCGGGTGTTGATTTTATATTTACAGGGGTACAGGAAGTGACAGGGAGATGGGAGGGATACTTAGCAGAGGATGGGATCTGTTGGAAAGAGGCATGAGGTACAGGAATTAACAGGGAGGTGGGAGGAATACTTAGCAGAGGGTGGATCTGTTGGAAAGAGGCATGGGGTACAGGAAGTGACTGGGAGGTGGGAGGGATACTTGGCAGAGGGTGAGATCTGTTGGAAAGAAGCATGGGGTACAGGAATTGATAGGGAGTTGGGAGAGATACTTGTCAAAGGTTGGGATCTATTGGAAAGAGGTATGGGGTACAGAAAGTGACAGGGAGGTGGGAGAAATACTTGTCAGAGGTTGTGATCTATTTGAAAGGGCACAGGAAGAGAAGGGGAAATGGGGCGTACTTAGCAGAGAGTGGATCTGTTGAAAAGAGGCATGGGGTACAGGAAGTGACAGGGAGGTGGGAGGGATATTTGGCAGAGGGTGGGATTTGTTGGAAAGAGGCATGAGGTACAGGAATTGATAGGGAGGTGGGAGGAATACTTGGCAGAGGGTGGGATCTGTTGAAAAGAGGCATGGGGTACGGGAATTGACTGGGAGGTGAGAGGAATACTTGGCAGAGGGAAGGATCTGTTGGAAAGAGGCATGGGATACAGGAATTGACAGGGAGGTGGGAGGAATACTTGGCAGAGGGTGGGATCTGTTGGAAAGAGGCATGGGGTACAGGAAGTGACAGGGAGGTGGGAGGAATACTTGGCAGAGGGTGGGATCTGTTGGAAAGGGGCATGGGGTATAGGAAGTGACAGAGAGGTGGGAGGAATACTTGGCAGAGGGTGGGATCTATTGGAAAGAGGCATGGGGTACAGGAAGTGACAGGGAAGTGGGAGGGATACTTGGCAGAGGGTGGGATCTGTTGGAAAGAGGCATGAGGTACAGGAAGTGACAGGGAGGTGGGAGGAATACTTGGCAGAGGGTGGGATCTGTTGGAAAGAGGCATGGGGTACAGGAAGTGACAGGGAGGTGGGAGGGATATTTGGCAGAGGGTGGGATTTGTTGGAAAGAGGCTTGAGGTACAGGAATTGATAGGGAGGTGGGAGGAATACTTGGCAGAGGGTGGGATCTGTTGGAAAGAGGCATGGGGTACAGGAAGTGACAGGGAGGTGGGAGGGATACTTGGCAGAGGGTGGGTTTGGTGGAAGGAGGTATGGGGTACAGGGAGTGACAGGGAGGTGAGAAGGATACTTGGCAGAGGGTGGGATCTGTTGAAAAGACTCATGGGATACAGGAATTGACAGGGAGGTGGGAGGAATACTTGGCAGAGGGTGGGATCTGTTGGAAAAAGGCATGGTGTACAGAAAGTGACAGGGGAAGTGGGAGGGATACTTGTCAGAGGTTGGGGTCTATTTGAAAGGGGCACAGGGCACGGGAAGTGAAGGGGAGATGGGAGGGGCACTTGGCAGAGGGTGGCTTTGTTTTTAGGTTGAATGAGGAAGATGACCAGCAGGCTGGTCATGACGCCGCTAAGCTGGTTGCTCGGTGGCATCACGAAGGTGAAAGGATAGAACTGGTCTCTACTGGAGTGGCGCTTTCCTTTTAACTATGGGAAGTTTCCGCCCAGCAAGCCAAGAACTGTGTCGTGATCTGCCCAGTTGACCACTGGTCTGTCACTGTCATGTGCACTGCAGCCTGAGCTGTATTGGACCTGACAGTGACACACCTCCTAACAAGATTTTACTTTGCGCCTGCACAGCAAGCAAACATAAAAAGACAAATGGCCAAATGGCCAAAAAGGTAAGTGCTTATGAAAAACTCACAGTTTATTCACTGGCAAACATACATCAAAGAGTGTGGTACTAGGAAACCCCAGCGTTTTGGGTCAAACATGTGAAGGGTCATGTATGTCTGCCGACTCATGAACTGAGAGTTTAACGTTATCATTTGCCTTATTGGGCATTTACCTTTTTTATTCTGGAGGGCAGTCTCCTTATGTGTTTTTGCTGTCCCCATGATTGTTTTTCGGCAAACACCCCATGCCACTTGGTTTGTGCACATGGTACCTGTATTTTCACTGTTCTCCACCAGGCCTGCAGTCCCACTCCTAGAAGTACACCTTAGCCATACGTCCATCTCACCCTACCATACATTTCCCAGATTAGGCCTTGTATGTCCCTCTTACATGGCTGACTAGAGATGGGCTAACTAATCACTGCTCAAGTCTCCCTAGAGCCCAATTCCTGACTCTGGCTTCACTACATCATTAGCACCAAGAAAAGCAGGCGGGCGCACTCAGTGGCGCCGAGCAATGGGGTATCACTCTAGCACGCTGGTGATCAGGGTTTGCGCCTGAGCCTGGGTGTCAGGAGCAGAGGTCGGTAGGGAGGGAGGGATTCAAAGCATCCTCTAGATGTGTCCCTCCCGGGGGGAGGGGTTGCCATGTGCTGCTCTGACAGGCTTCTGGTCGTGGCTTTGCAGAGGCATTCTTGGCAGCATAGGTGACCACACGCTGCTGAACGCCCCACCCCAGGATGTTGTGAGTGACTGCACACATGTGTGGGAGGTGGGTGGGGCCCCAACATGGAAAATGGAAAAATGCTTGCCTGGCTGGCGGGATGATGGCCATCAAAGTTACCCCCTTGCCACAAAGCCCTTCTGTGTACCACTCTACCCCCCAGCCCTTGCACTCTTGGAGGCAGTGGAATGTTTCTCCCTGGGTCTATGGGATAACGGCGATCGTGGAAAGGTGATTGCCATTAGGGCAAATGTACATCGGTGAAAATCCATTTTGCCAATGTACACTCCCGGCGCACAGCAAAAGGGCACCAGGGACTTGTTATTTTTTATTTATGTGGTTGTGCCCCCACTAAAGCATTCTCAACTCTGGGTGCAAAACCAGGGAAAAATATTTTGGTTAGGCGCAACAAATGAACATGTGTCCGAACCAACCCAGCACCGCAACACTAGCCTGCCACCCACCCACCATGCCACAGGGCCAGCTCGACAACCCACTGCCACACTACACCACAAACCCTCCTCCCTTCCGCCCATCACATGGCGTGTTTCCGCCTCGCACGCATGTACATATAGCAACAGGATATCACTATATCCTAGACTACCCCCTCATCCAGTAACCCTGTGAACAGGCACTGCTACTGAGTCGCCCTTTTTGTAAGTGCTCAATAGCGGACACCCTTATCACAGGATTCCTTCTCCCCTCCTTTTCTGGCCTCCGCTGTGGAGGGGGCCCCGGCAGGGATATGCTGGACTCCCAAGGTGCAGACAAAGCCTTGGGATGGAGGACATGGCAGTGGGTACAGGCTGGTGGGCGACGGGGCCAACAATGTGCAGCCCAAAGGAGAGACCGGTCCAGGGACAGGGGAAGGAGCAAAAAAAAAAAAACAGGCAGAAATTGTTTATTATTTTAAAAGTAGTTAGTCGTTACTTTATTTTTTTAAGTATGTTTCTGTTTTCCTTTGCTCATTAGAGGGTTTTCTACCTAATAGTTTAGGTGGGATATGAAGAACAGTACTTTACCTGATGACTGTCATATCTGGTACTGTTCCTCCTCACACCTCATGAGCATCGTGACTTCACTTATTGTGACATTGTAGGTGACAAATCTGGCAAAAGATGACTGGCTCTTCATGGGCAATTGTGATGTCAGTCAGCGAGATCACATGGCAGATGATGTATGAGGAGGAATAGAACTTAAGCAATAATGACCGAAAAGACAGTCATTTCCTGGAGATTAACGACCAGCTGGGGGGGAAGGGTGGCCTGAGGTGCAGCCGAGGGCCAACCCCACCCAGCCAGTTGTTAATTGACAGGAAATTACTAGCTCTGAGGTCATTATTGCGATGATACGTCTAATCGCAATAATACATTTTTGGGAGTTTCCCCCCTTTTGTATTGTTTTTCTTTCACTGTGGTACTGTTGTGTCGTGAAGGCGGCCGCATGGTCTGTTTTCCTTATCTTCAGTGATCGAGGAGGTCATTTTATTGTTTAAATGTTATCTGCTTAAGTCTGTTATTTGTTTACTTTTCCCTTACAAATTCTTATGCTGTAATACTTCGGCGGTAAGTGAAATGTTGGCCGCATTAATATATGTGACTGCCATGCCGGGCATTTCTTAGAGATTTCAGCCCAGCACGGCAGCCAACGAATGAGCTCCTTTAGCTCATGAATAATTAATTAGACATAATAGCTATGTCGGCCTCCAGGTAGAGGAATGCTCCACACATCACACTAAATATTAACAAGTTTCAAAATGTTGTACCTAACAAACCAAAAGAAAAAGTACTTTAGATAAAGCAAATAATAGTTCACTACTTTTTAAAGTTAATCATTTCTGGCAGCACAGTAGTGCTTTAAGCAATCAAGGGTCAAGTTAAGAGCCAAGCAAGTGCATATCAGCAGAAGAATTTTTCAGGCTCAGCCCAAGAAGTGCACTGGTGGCCACATATCTGGAACCCATCAGGGAGAGGTATTCTTGTCAGCTTATGCCCAGGTAGTACAGTGGTGGACACTTGTAATTGATGAGGGACGAGCATGTGTACTCATGTCAGCCTGAGCTCAGGTAGTACAGTGGTGGATACCTGTAACTGGTGAGGGACAGGCATGAGTATTCTTGTCAGCTTGTGCCAAGGTAGCACAATGGTGCAAACTTGTAACTGGTGAGGGACAGGTATGTGTACTGTTGTCAGCCTGAGCCCAGGTAGTACAGTGGTGGGCACCTGTATCTGGTGAGGGACAGGCAAGTGTACTCTTGTCAGCCTGAGTCCATGTAGTACAGTGGTGGGCACCTGTAAAAGGTGAGGGACAGATAAAGGTACACTTGTCAGTATGAGGCTAGCTAGCACAGTGGTGGACTGATGAGGGACAGGCATGTGTAAACTTGTCAGACTTAGCCCAGTTAGTACAGTGTTGGACACTGTAACTGGTGAGGGACAGATATGTTTGCTCTTGTCAGTCTTAGCCCAGGTAGTACAGTGGTGGGCACCTGTAACTGGTGTGGGACAGCCTTTTTTACACTTTTCAGCCTGAGGCCAGGTACTGTGACTAGTGAGGGACTGCTATGTGCATTCTTGGCTTGGCTCTTGTTTTGGTTTGTGCATTCAAGGCAGGCTTTCACTCAGCTTTGGTTTGTCTCTGTTTCTAACTTAACTGGTTAGCCGTTCCCCACTGGCACAGTAGCCTTTGACCCAGTTTGGGAAGAAGCCCAGAATGTCGTAGTGCCATTGAGTGGAGGAGGAGGACATCTAGGATGCTGTACTTCATGGAGGGCGGGTTGCTGGTTCTGCTGTGGTACCGCCACCTGTGTGAACCGCAGTGGTACTGCAGTTAGAGCAGCATGAGAGGGTGGAAGGATATCGGCTGGCCATATGCACATGAATTCCCTTTGGTGCCGGAGCAATACTGAAGGAAAAAATTCCGCTCTGACATGTAGGATGAAGGCCCCAACACTCCTGGGACCTGTGCCCACACTGGTAGCACTGGAGTCACTTCTTGTGGGGGGCAGTACCTGAAGGCCTCCCCGCGAGGGGCAAGTCATGGGGTTTATTGAGTTTGAGGTTATCAGGCCTGAGAGGTGCCAAGGGGTAGACCTGAGTAAGGGAAGTCAAAGAAGGAGAAAAAACAGAATAGTAGAACAAAAAATTTACCTGGTTTGCCATCTCATAGATAGACAGAATCTGAATACAGAAAAAGACCCAATGGCCTGTCAGTCTTCCTGTTTGTCTACCTGAAACCATGATTGTCCTACAATACATCAGAGTTATTAGTCAATAACTCTTGTGGTTTTTCCAACACCCCTTTCATGGAATACCCCTGTCTTTGTTTCCCTCTGTGGATGACCCTTAATTACCTTCACTGAATCTGTATTTTAGGTGAGTTAAGGGACTATATAATACATTTTAGAGAAGACTAAGTACAAAAAATTGTCCAGAAGTATTTGTTTTTTTAGGTAATGACTAAACATAGAAACAGAAATTGTCGGGAGATAAGGACCACCAGGCCCATCCAGTCTGCCCTAACCCTACACTAGTTTGTGCCCTTTGACTCTAAGTGGTCTGTATGTGGAACAAGCTGCCAGAAGTGCATTAGTTTAGAGACTTTTACAGGTACTGTTAGTTTGGATCTGTTCTTTAAAAGTGATAGGAAATAATTATTACACAGTTAACTGCCCTCCCATTTGCTGCTCTGGGCCCATTATGTATTCTGATGTGCTCTGACCAATTTTTGATCACTAAATAGTTGTGCTTTGGGGTGCCCTCAGCTCTACATCCACTCTCCTCACTAGTCACTGCTCTTTCTTTTCATATTTCCAAATAGTTGCACTACATCAGTTACACCATTCCACATCGTTCCTCTGAATGGCCTGGGATGGTGTTACTGATGTCATAAAATGTTCAGGCAGTGTGACGAGAGAGCAGCCACTGCTGAGGAGAAAGGGATTTAGGGCAGTTACAAAGGCAAAAACATTAGATTGTTAATCTAACAACAAAGGTCAAAATGTACCAGAATGTTAGACACACACTGAAAGGAAAACACAAGGGCATCTAAAGGTGTAAAAACGGTTTCCTTTCACCTTTAACAGGATTTTCCAACATCCAGGTAAACTGTTTGAACTATAATACATGACACAACACAGATTATATTTTATGTACTGTATATTTATTTATTTTATTCATTTATTTATTGAGTCTTGGATTACAACACCTTTAAGCAATACAACTCATTTACAAAGGTTCCACGTCAGTAGTACAAAAACAAAACAAGGTAAACAATAGATAAGTAAATAGCAGATATCAAGAATATACTTAAAAAAATTAATACATCAAAAGCAATCAAAATAGCACTGAATGTTGCTCAACATAACAGTAGAGTGGGCTAGAAGAGAGGGCAGCCCGGGAGGCCTTATCAAAATCTAGGAGAGAAAGTAATGGGGTGTAAGGTGGGGGATGGGAGAAACAAGAGGGAGAAGGAGATGAGTTACACAGGAGGTGGAGAGGGAAGGAGCGGAGTTGCACAGGAGGTGGAGAGGGAAGGAGCGGAGTTGCAAAGGAGGTAATGGAGATAGAGAGATGAGAGGATGGGGAGGTGGAAGGAGGGAAATGGGGTGAGTGCAGAGAGAAGGGGAGAGTGCTGGTGAAATAAGGGGAGGAGGAAAAATTAATAGTATAAGGAGAAGAGGTGGTGTTTAGTCAGGAGAGGGGGCAGCCTAGCAGGCCTTGTCGAAAACCTGAGAGAGAGAGTAATATGGGTGGGAGAGAGGTAAGAAAGAGAAACGTAGGGAGAAGGAGGGGAAGAAGTTGCAAAAGAGGTGGCATGAGATAAGAGAATGGGAGGAGGATGGAAGAAAGAAGGTGAGGAGGAGCAAGGGAAGAACTTGAAGATGTGTGAGCAGAGAAGAAGCAGGGGTGAGGGGTGGAGAGGAAAAGGTTCGAGGGTAGGATCGAAATGAAGTGAAAAGTGCCGAAAGGTATAATCAAAATGATAAAATAAGCAGAAGGCTACTAAGGGCGGCAGTCACATATACTGTTTGCTAATAGATGATGTCGGAGTTTGTGTTTGAAAAGGCCGAGTTTTGACTCAGCAGAGATGTCCCTACCCAGGGAGTTGAGCCAGAGCGGGGCTCTGTAAGCAAAAGACCTCTGACCTAAGGTGGTGCAGCATCTGGGAACAGTAAAAACCTGAGTTACCAAGCTACGAGTATGTTGGGTACTGTGACAAGGACTAAGGAGCTGTTGGACCCCATGGGGTAACAAACCAAGGTGTGCCTTCTTGGCAAGTAAGCAGGTTTGATATTGGATCCGGCTGAATAATTGAAGCCACCCAGTCTGAGCATATAGGTCACATGTGTGTGTGAGGCGGGCAGCCCCAGTAAGGAGTCTACATGCTTCGTTAAGAGCAACAGTGATCCTGTGAAGGGATGTAGCAGAGGCAGAACCATAAACAACCAGCCCATAATCAATTATGCTAATGACCGAACTGAAAATTGCTATTCTTACTGCCTCGTGAGTGAGACTATGCTTGTGCCTGTGGAGTAGGCCAATCCTTATGTTGACAGTTTGAGCTACGTTATCAATATGTTGCAAGCAGGTGAGTGAGCTATCAACAGTGATCCCTAGATATTTGAAGGAGTGGATCTGTTCAAGTGGGGTGCCAATGCAGTTTGTGATGAACAAGGGTTTGGACTTGTATATCTTATGGGCATTGTTGAAAAGCATCACTTTGGTCTTTTTATAGTTTAGCACCAGTTTTTGAGTGCTGAACCACTTTTCACTTCTGAGAAACTGTGTTGAAGGTTATCCTGGAGGCTGTTAGGGTCAAGGTTACTAGAGTAGATCACGGCATAATCCGCGTAAAGCAGAGTCTGTTCATGACAGGCTAGTGGGAGGTTGTTCAAGTAGATACTGAAGAGAAGGGGGCCCCAGTATAGATCTCTGAGGCACTCCAGAACGGACAGGCTTCCTTTCGGAGAGGACATTGGTTATCTTGACCTGCTGTGAATGGTCTTCTAAGTAACTTTCGAACCAGATGACAGCATCATTCGACACCCTAGCGAGCGATAATTGCCTGAGTAGCAGTGAGTGGTTCACAGTATCAAAGGCCTTCGTCAGGTCGATAAAGGCAGCCCCAACCAGATGGCCTTGGTCGAGTGCATTATGTATGAAACCAGTGAATTCTAACATTATCTATTATTGAGGACATTTGCTTGAAATCACGATCTTTTTCCCTGAAATTTCATCTCATTTTCCTTCTTTTCCCTCATAACCCTGTTTGTGAAATCTCAGTCTGTTGCAGCAGAAATCATTGTGATGCCACAAACAGGGGATTAGGAAGGAAAAGTAGTTGGAGGAAATGAT
This sequence comes from Neoceratodus forsteri, assembly GCA_016271365.2. Taxonomy (NCBI): domain Eukaryota; kingdom Metazoa; phylum Chordata; order Ceratodontiformes; family Ceratodontidae; genus Neoceratodus; species Neoceratodus forsteri. The sequence continues at coordinate 449,160,371 of JADMNL010000024.1, forward strand.
GTTTGGGGGGACAACGATCCTGCTTAAGTGCACATATCCTAAGCAGTGCACAGTAAGGGAAGATAAATGCAGGAAATAAAATAAATGAAAGTTTAATAATTATGACAAAAATTTTCTATTTTGAAATGTTTATCTTGGATATTGGAACATCACTTTTAAGAAGATCACTACAGGTTATTAGAGCTGAGCAAACTAAGACAATGGCAGCTTTATCAACACAGTGAACAGTTACATAGAATGTCTGTGAGGAAATGGCCTATTCACAGGGCCCTGGGACACCAGAGGTTTCCGCTGCACATGGATTTGAAACCCACAACTGCCACTTGCATACTGTGATCCTGAGCAATAAACGTAACCTCCCAGTGCCCGAGGGATGCACCTAGAAATGAACTTTGGCTCTCTATGCCTTTTCTGGCAAAAAAATTAAAAAATGAAAAAAATCTAAAATACACACACACAAACAAAAAGCAGAGCCGGCCCAGTGGCGTAGAGGGTTGAGGTGTTGGATGCCTTACCTAACAGCACACCGGTGACCCAAGTTTGGGAGCAAGTTGGGCCAGTGGGGGTCGGCCGGGGTGGGACAGGATGGATCATCTGGAGGACTGCTCTCCTCTCCCGAGGATGAAGGACATAATGTGTCCCTCCTAGACTGCCACCACATGGAGGCATGGTGGCCGGGCTGCCAGCTTGTCTCAGGGGGTCATCCCATGGCTGGCGCATGGCCCATGCACGCCCCTACATGAATGCACAACTGTGTCATTGTCCGCCACCGGATGTGGGGGAAACAGAAAAAATGAAAAAGCCTGGTTCTGGCGAAAGAAGCCAAGCCCTCAACCTGACCTGTACTGTCGCCTGGGACAACCAAGACTGGATTGTGCTCTGGGAATGGGGAGGGAGGAAGGAAGGAAGGACCCTCCTCTCTTGGCTCCGCCGTGGGAGGGGAAATACATGGGGCTACTAAGGTAAGCCACAGGAGAGGCATTTGCTGGTGCAATGGGGATTGGGGCTGATAGCCCTGCCAGAGCCAGGGCCATAGAAACAGCATAATTAAAAAAATGTATGACCAGAACATCACATGACAGGTACTTCAGCCAACATCATGGGGGAGAACTAGAGGTATCGCTTGGCGCAGCAGCGTTGTTGTTTTAGTACTATTACCCTAGCACTGAGGAGAGGAAATGCCACTTCTGGCAGAAACCACTGTAAACCCAGGGCTCGGTGGATCTGCTGGTTCCTTCCACAAAAACTGCATTATTGATTATTGTGTTGATAAAAACTACACTCTTCTTTTTTTAATTTTGTAATTATTATTTTTGCTCCTGCATGTCTCTTGCTTTCATCTGAACTGTTCACAGGTGACCTCCTTGCCCCACCAACCCCTGTCTCAAACCCTGGGCAATACCAGGTCTTTCCCTCTCCTGCGATGGGGCTGACACGGGTGAGGGACTGCTCTGGCAGAATCTGGTTGCTATCACCCAGGCAGGTAGGGGCCTCAGAGTTCCAAAGTCCATCATCACACACACACCGAGAGTTTCTTTTCTTCTACATTATTATGTCCCCAGGTTGCATGCATTGAAGGGCACATGTACAACATGGGAAGGGGGGGGCAGAGTTGTGCCCGGCTGACTGTTCTTTGGAGAACTGTTCCAAGATACCCACTCCTCTCCTGCATAGGTGCCAGAACAGGGAGGACACTAGGGCCATGGCCCTACCACTTTCATAAGTGGCCCTATCACTTTTTGCTGTCATGGTAATATATTTAATAGGGGAAAATTTACCACTTACGTTCTTGGCCCTACCACTTTTGAAACCATTCCGGCACCACTGCTCTCCTGAAGAGATGTATGATTGTTTACTGAGAACACCTAGGATGCAGAAAGAGCCAAAATGCAAGCAAAAATAGAAAGTTGAACCCCTCTTGTCTTTTTCAAGAGAAGTTTTTTTTTATTGTTTCTCACCAACTGGATGAGAGAGAGAGATGTCATTTTGTGGCAAATGCCACTTTGTTTGGGCTGAGGTGGTGTGAAGATAAAATAATATGTAACCCCCCCGTGGGAGCTTACCTTATTGCCTGTTTCTCCCGTCTATCCATTCCTCCTGTGGTGCCCCCGTCATCTCCCCCGATATTCACTGCCACAGCCCGAGTCCTTCTAAGTCCCCTGTTCCCCCGAGCAGCCTTCATGTTTGTTTTGCCCACAGCTGGGTCGGAGGAGATTGGTCGCTAGCCACTGTGGTTCCGTTTTGCTCCCTTGAGCAACCGGCAGCTCGTGCATGTGCAAAAGCATATTCTGTTTACCGACCACTGTTGCAGTCAAACTCAAACTATTCCAGCAGTCTTGGTGAGGCCATTTACCTGATTGGAGACCAGTGACCAGAATGAGGCAGGTGAGAAGCCTCTTGGGATTGTAAAACTCGAGTTTGAATAGGGACATGTTTCGGGCTCATGAATATTAATGAGTCTTACCAAATATTAATGAGGAAGCCTGCCTGCCACCTAGGGAGACTGTATTTTGGTGGCAGTGACAGGCTGGGGAGAGAACATAAATGTTAAATGGGGGCAGTGTTTGTGGGGACACTAAGGGGGCTGCTGTACTGTAGGATTTTGATTTAATAAAAGTAGTTTCCCTGGCTGCACTAGAACTTTATTCTTGTGAACTCTTGTGGACTGCTTGGGAAACTGTGTACTGGCAGCCATGTTGAGATACTTTGACCCCTCAAAGACAGCTAATCAAATAACTAGGCACCTAAAACTGTTTGAAAGGAGTGATGGGAGAAGGTGTGTACTATTTTCAGGCACCAAGAGACTTTAAAAAATGTAGAAAAAGACTGCGCTAAGGAACAAGCAGTGCCTGGTTTCAGAGACAGTTCTGAATGAAGTTTCAAAGCAATATAAACCGGCACCTGCTTAAAGCAAGTATAGCAGCAAACCACTCTAATACAGCTCGTGTCATAAACAAAGCCGAGAATGCTGATATCATTCAAAAAACTTTTTAATATTTAAAACTCACTCAGAATATGTCATCAAACAACCAGGATTTCATGTGGAAACAGCAATTCCATATTGCATAAAAGTCCAAAATATTCTTCTTAAATCCACCAGACGCCACAAGAGTTCATGCATAAACGGCTGTGAAAGTCCCAACAGGTGTGAGCAAAAGCAGAGGGTCGCTTCCAACAGACGTCACCTGACGCGTTTCGCTGTTAGCTTTCTCAAAGGTTAACATCCACAGGTATGCACCTGTATTTAAACACAGTCCTTAAAGGAAACATACCCCTATTATAAAACATATAAGCAAGTCAAACAAACAGTCATTATCAAAAGTTTAAGTAACACCACTAAACAGCACCAATAAATGGTTGCATAAACAAACAATCTATTCTTTTAACACTAAATATAATATTAAATTCATTATTGAAAACAAAAAATAGTACCTAACTTTGCTTTATTTTTATATTTAAGAAATGGACTAATCTCAATTCTTTCATTTAAACCAGGTTCATACATAGCCCTCATTGCAAAAATCCAGTATTGTTCCTCACGAGAAGGAGATTATCCAGATCCCTCTTTAGTAAGCATAGGTTTTTTTATTGCTGTAAATGTAAATTTATGTAAACTTTTATCACTTACTTTCAATACATGTAAAGCTAAAGCATTCTTTTCATCACCATTCAAAATAGCCCTTACATGTTCACCTATACGTGTTTTAAAAGAACGTTTAGTTTTGCCAATGTAAAAACAATTACAGCAACATTCTGCAATATATATAACACCAGAGGTGCTGCAAGTAACAAAACCTTTTATTTTAACATCAACCCCTGTTGCATGGTTTTTAAAGGTTTTTGTTGTTTTAACCCACAAACAATATTTACAGTTACCACATCTGTTACAACCCTCCACTGTTTTATTTAACCAATTTTTTGATTTTTCAACATTTGGTTGTACAGAATGTACTACAGTATCTTTAATATTTTTGCCTCTTCTAAACACAATTTTAGGTTTACCAACATTCTTTTGTTTTAAATTAATATCTAAATCAACCAAATGCCAGTGTTTCCTTATAATTTTAGCTATTTCCCCAGATTGTGGACTATAGGTGGTAACAAATGTGGTCTGTGGATCATGATTATTAACCCTTTGTTTACCAACTAATAGATCTTGCCTTATCAATCCATCAACATCATATTTCGCTTTTTTCAATAACTCATAACTATACTCACGATCTTGTAACTTAATAGTCATTTCATTTGCCCTTTTATTATATCCATCTGGATCACTACAATTTCTTTTAGTACGAATAAATTGACCTTTAGGTATAGCATTAATTACATGCCTGGGGTGACAACTACTAGCCAATAAAATAGTATTACGATCAGATTGTTTAGTGTAAAGGTCAGTTTTAACACCACCCACTCCATCCTTGTAAATCCTTAGATCCAAAAAGTTAATTTCAGTGTAGCTGGAATTAACAGTAAACCTTAGATGTTCATTACTGTTTTCCAAACATTCCACAAATTCTACTAGTTCTTCCTGATTCCCTTTCCACACCATAATGATATCATCAATAAAGCGTCTCCACAAATCAGTTTTGTGTAGATAAGGGTTATTGGAGTTCCTAATTATATCCAGTTCCCATCTTGCCATGTATAGGTTGGCATAATTAGGTGCCATGCTTGCACCCATAGCCGTACCCATTTTCTGTAAATAGAACTCATTCTTATAGAAAAAAGTGTTATATTCTAATATAAATTTCGTTAACTGGACTAACACCTCCGTTGGTGGCTCTTTAATTGTCCTAGTCTCCAAATAAAACTCTAAAGCTTCTAATCCCTGTTTATGTGGAATATTTGAATAAAGCGATGTGACATCCAGTGTAACTAGAATACTAGTTTCTTCTATTGCCAAATCCTCCAGTACCTGTAAAATATCACTTGTATCTTTTATATAAGCTGGTACCTGTTCTTGAACAATTTTAACTGAAAAAGAATCCACATATTTTGCCAATGGCTCCGTCAGGCTATTATTACCCGACACGATCGGCCTACCTGGTGGATTCATTAAATCTTTGTGAATTTTAGGCAACACATAAAAAGTAGCTCTAGTAGGATGTTCAACAGTCAAAAACCTATAAACACTCTCAGAAATTAGATTTTTATCTCTGATTTGTTTCAAATAAGTGTCTATACTATTTTTAAAAATTACAGTTTTATCTGATTTTAATTTCTCATAATAAGTCACATCCGAAAGTTGTCTCAAGACCTCCTGATCATATTTAAGGGTATCCATAACTACAATTGCCCCTCCTTTATCTGCAGATTTAATTGTAATGTCTGTGTTCTTTCCCAAATTCACTAAGGCTTCTTGTTCAACTTTACTAATATTGTGATAATAATGTAAATCCAAATTTTCATTCAGAAGCCATAAATCTACCTCACAGCATTTCAAAAACATCTGCAGAGCAGGAGAAAGTGGGGGACAAAAATCAGAAACCGGTTTAAATATTTTACCTGTATCATAAGATAAACAGGTATCCATCATACCCATATTCCGATCCACCCGGTCCTGCCCCCCCCCGAAAAAAAGGCTTTGAGTCCCAAATTACGTACCAGTCTCTGAAGGTCCAATACCGTTTCAAAATGGTTAAATCTCTGAGTTGGAGTAAAGGAAAGACCTCTATTTAAGGCAGCAGTCTCAGTTTCGTTTAACTCATAACTTGAAATATTAATTACTGAAACCTGCCCTGTCGACGTCTCCCTCTCCATCCTCTCCGTGGTACTCCTCTTCGACCTCCTCTTTCTACCTCCTCTTCTGGTGTGTTTGGTAGTAGATCCTGTCTTCTTATTCGTTGACTCCGCCACGGGGCTGAAGGTGGTGGGACCCCCACTGTAGCACATGGTTCCTCTTCCTCCCCTTAAAAACGATCCTGGTCTTGTTCCTCTATTGCAGCAGCAACACAATTCAACTGCTCTCCAGCTTGTAACAAATTCTGATTCTCAGTATTGGTGGTTTGCACAGACCAATTAAATACTCTATCACTTAAATAATCTTTTTCATCTCTTTCAAACTTGGCTTTTTTGATGTTCTTGATTTTCTCATCATACTTATATATATTTTCTGTAAAAGTATCCAGTTGTTGAGAAAATAATGCAGCACTGCTAAAAGAATATAATTCTTCTTCTTGTTTTTTTAATTCAATCTCGATCTCAGACTGGATTATTGCATTTTCTCTTAAAATCAATTCAATATATTCACGACTTGCTCTTTCACTTATTTGGCGCCACTTTTCTAATAAGCCATCCCTTTTCTGTCCACAAGTCGGATTTTTTAAAATTCTTAAGCCTCTTGGAATCCGATTGACTTCTAAATACGCCTTTAATGATATTTCTTCCCATTGTAGCCGCTTAAGTTTACATGCGTTTTTTTCAAACGCTACAAAGGCTTGGCGGCTATTGATTGGTCCTATTTGCGCCGTAGTACTATTCAATAACTTTGTAAAATTTGTAGTCTTAGCTGTGTTTCTTAAAATTAAATCAGATAAGGAACGCGATCCCTCTGCACGCTGGCCCTGCCGTGTCTCAGACATCAGTATATATACGTAAAACAGGAGCGTGAAACTAAAGCTCACAACAATTCAACGAGCTTGCTTTTTTTATTTCAGTAACCCGTGCCAGTCCTCGTAAGCATTAAGCATAAAATATAAAAAATGTAGAAAAAGACTGCACTAAGGAACAAGCAGTGCCTGGTTTCAGAGACAGTTCTGAATGAAGTTTCAAAGCAATATAAACCGGCACCTGCTTAAAGCAAGTATAGCAGCAAACCACTCTAATACAGCTCGTGTCATAAACAAAGCCGAGAATGCTGACATCATTCAAAAAACTTTTTAATATTTAAAACTCACTCAGAATATGTCATCAAACAGCAGGTTTCATGTGAAACAGCAATTCCATATTGCATAAAGTCCAAAATATTCTTCTTAAATCCACCAGACGCCACAAGAGTTCATGCATAAACGGCTGTGAAAGTCCCAACAGGTGTGAGCAAAAACGGAGAATTAGCTTCAACAGACGTCACCTGATGCGTTTCGCTGTTAGCTTTCTCAAAGGTTAACATCCACAGGTATGCACCTGTATTTAAACACAGTCCTTAAAGGGAAACATACCCCTATTATAAAACATATAAGCAAGTCAAACAAACAGTCATTATCAAAAGTTTAAGTAACACCACTAAACAGAACTGCAATGAGGGCTATGTATGAACCTGGTTTAAATGAAAGAATTGAGATTCGTCCATTTCTTAAATATAAAAAATAAAGCAAAGTTAGGTACTATTTTTTTGTTTTCAATAATGAATTTAATATTATATTTAGTGTTAAAAGAATAGATTGTTTGTTTATGCAACCATTTATTGGTGCTGTTTAGTGGTGTTACTTAAACTTTTGATAATGACTGTTTGTTTGACTTGCTTATATGTTTTATAAATAGGGTATGTTTCCCTTAAAGGACTGTGTTTAAATACAGGTGCATACCTGTGGATGTTAACCTTGAGAAAGCTAACAATGACAGCGTCAGGTGACATCTGTGTTGAAGCGACCTCTGCTTTTGCTCACACCTGTTGGGACTTTCACAGCCGTTTATGCATGAACTCTTGTATGCCTGTGGATTTAAGAAGAATATTTTGGACTTTTATGCAATATGGAATTGCTGTTTCCACATGAAATCCTGGTTGTTTGATGCCATATTCTGAGTGAGTTTTAAATATTAAAAAGGTTTTTGAATGATATCAGCATTCTCGGCTTTGTTTATGACACGAGCTGTATTAGAGTGGTTTGCTGCTATACTTGCTTTAAGCAGGTGCCGGTTTATATTGCTTTGAAACCAAGAGACTTTACCAATAAATAATCGAAGAGGGCTTTGAACTATGATTGATGACTGGAACTAGCCAGTCAGAGAGCAGGATTCTTGGGAGAAATCCCAGGGACATTGGGCAGGTGATGCAGTCTGTGCTGGGCTCTCATCGAGTCAAGAAGGCTCAGTGCTGTGTGAGAATCCATCTAAGGATTTTCACAGGGCTTAAAGTGAAGTTTATTCTGAAGAATTAAGGAGGAGTGCTCTTGTTGTCCAGAGGAGCTGTGCATCTGAGCTGATCGTTTCAGACATCTGTTTGGAGTTTGCTGTTTTACAGGAGACTTCTGCTGCAGCCTTTCTGCACCAGTTTTGGGACTGAGAGAAAAAACATTGTGCTGGGAAAGAGACTTTCTAGGCAGAGAAAAGGTGGATGGCATTGTGAGTCTCAGAGACTGTAAGAGGGAAAAGGTGTGCAGGTGCCCTAAGCTTCAAGGATCTGTGGCTGCTGTTGAAATCCAGCAGAGGAAAGGCACGGCTGTTGTGGAACTGGTGGAATTGGCATTTGGAATTTGTTGCCCCAAGGCACTGGAAAGTGAATAAGCAGGAATGTTGGAAAAACTATTCTGGCTGCACAGCGGAGCTGCTTTTTGTTGAGAGGAAAGAGAAACCAGGAGATTACTAGCTTAATTCAGAGCCAAGTGGGGAACTTGCTAACCCCTACCGAGTGGGGTCTGCTGGCTACAGGGGGCCACACGTGCATGCTGTGGGAGCTGGGGCACCCGTGACCCGTGAGAGAGCCGGGCTGTGGAGCCACTCCTAGGTCTGGGTCTTCTGTGGTTTGGTGGGCCTTGCGTCGGAGCTCTGCAACGGGCCTGAACAGGCTGAAGGGGACAAGCTGCAAGATCTCCAGTCAAGGGGACAAGTGGCCAGACCTTTAATCAAGCTCAAGTATTCAGAATACTTACTGCTGCCCATTTGTTCTGCCCTTCCTGAACTGAACTCTCCAGAGATCGAACCAGTGAAAGCCTTCTGCTCCAGGGACACCTTAGATCTTCAGGACCGTGAGTACCTAGGGCTTGCCCTGGTAATCAAGGGGAGTGAAGGTTTAACTGTTAATTTGCAGTTTACATTGTTCCTAGGGCCCAACACTGGCCAATCTGTGGCACCGAGCAGACCTGCAGAAACCTGGGTACCCAGTTAGGACAAAGGGACATTCACTGGTACCTGTGGGGTGGGCTTTGCAGTGGTCTGGAATATGGACATTGTTGTTATTAATTGTTATTAATCATTTACCATTTCTGTCTTTCCTTCCACAGCTATTCCTTTTCCAGGTACCCCGCACCTAGCCCTTCCCCATAATAAAGCTATGCTTTGTTGTTTGAAATTGCTGTGTGAAGGGTGCTTTGTGAAAATCAACTGTAAAGTGTATGTGGTATTGGGAAACTGACATCCAGGGTGTGTGTTGGTTGGAAGGGGAGGTGGGCATATACAGCATCCCAGGGATTGTATCAGTCATACACCTGGCCCACTGCAATTTACTCTGGGTGGAGGCACCGCGCTATTTTATTTATCTGGGATAGGACCCCCCGAATACCACCATAGCAGGACCCAGGCCCCTTAACCTGTGTGAAGGTCAACAGGCAGGGGTAGTAGCCCACTGGCATATGGCATCTGGGCTACAAATACATACATGAATCATTAGGCACAATATCATAAGCCTGAAAAATGGACCACTAGTTCCAGTGGCCTACTCGGTTACCAACGTTCAATAAATAAATTCAATAAATGAAGCCAGGCACCATTATTGCCTGTATACCATGCACATGTGGAACACTATAGTGTTAAGATCAACATAAGCACAATGTATAGATGCTTCTATATAAAGCACTTCACACAGTAGTGAGCACTCAGCTGCACCACCACCTGTGGTCACCTGGGAAATGGTAACGCAGGGAGACTTGGGACCCCCCAGAAGGAAAGCATGCTCTGGAACCCTTGCTCCTCCCCCTACCAGCCCCAATGAACGCTAGGCTCGGAGCATGAACCGGGGTCATGGCGCCACAAGCAGCAACAGCGCACCAGCAAAAACGTTAATCTTTTAGTTTCTTCAGCTTTCATTAGCTATAGGGTTTTACGGAATTAATCTAAACTAGCTTAAAACGTTTCTATACCACTGGATCTCATAGGACTCTGGCACTTTGTTGCACAAATTAGTTACAGTACTCTACGAGTAAAATAAAATGTTCCCTGAAATGTTTCCACATATGATTCTGCATACATTGTCTAACTATGCTGTGACCACTGCTTCTCTGTTTGGTCTGTTTTTTTGTACATACTGTGCAGCCCTCTTAAATGCACACCCCTTTGGCACAGAAAAAAAATGTGCATATAAGCAGGCTGTGCACTTATCCAGACTACATGTTTTCAATGGGGAAGACTGAGCTTGAGATCCCGTTTTCATTTTCTTTATTTAAGGAGGCAGTATAGTGTAGTGGATTAGGGCTCTGAGCTCCAAACCTGGAGACTTGGGTTTGAATCCCACAACTCCCACTTGCATACTGTGTAACCCTGAGCAAGTCCCTTAACTTCTTTGTGCTCCCAGGTCGCACTTGGAAACAAGCTTCAGGTTAGTGTGCCTTTCCTGGTTAAACAGTTTCCCCTCGCCCCCATTTCTGTACTTTGAAAAGCATAAAAGCAAATATAATATTAAATAACATACATTAATGTATGGGGCTTCGGGGGTATAGAAAAAATAGGGCAGACTAGATGGGCCGGTGTGGTCCTTTTCTGCCGTCAAGCCTCTATGATTCTATGATTAATGTGATTAAACACCATTTTGTTAGTGTATTTCTTTATTTAGTCACTTTAATTCACTGTGTTAAAAAGGCATTTGAGGCAGGATGCTCATCAAAATATTGTTTTCACACCAGCTGAAAACAGGCTGTGCACTTAGCAGGTGCTAATTACATGTTAACAGATGCCTCAGTGAACTGTGAAAATGTGCATTAAATGCGCACTTAACCAGAAAATGTAACCAGAGATAGGAAAAAAAAATCAGGAAATAGAACAAGTGTGCACTTATTCAGAATGTACACTTATTCAATGTGCACTCAGGTGGGCTCCACTGTATTGTCGTTGTGATACTTGGACTCATGTAACCAAGTTGTAGCCCTTATTGGGCAATGATGCACATCCTGTTACTTTACTAGTACTGTTCAATTGTCGTTGCGCTTGATCTCGTCTCCTGAATGTTGCTCTTGTAATCGGTGCTGCTCAGTGGTATATTCTTCTACTATACTCTCTCATGTCGTAGCTGAATATGGGCATTCATTTGACTAGTGGCATTTGACAGGACACAGTATAGTGCTGTGATTTAGGACACTAAGCTGTGAACCCAGAGACCTGAGTTTGAATCCCCATCCCCCACTTGAATAGTGTGTGACCCTGAGCAAGTCACTTAACGTCCTTGTGCTCCCAGGTTCCACCTGGAAACAAGATTCGGCTTAGGGTGCCTTTTTTGGTTAAACAATTTCCCCTTTCCCTTTCCTTTAGAGTGGCTATGGAGGTAAACAGAAAAACAATAAATAAAATAAGTATTTACTCATATTAACATTGGACTGTGCACATGAGAAGGGAACAGCCATCCAGAGCACCTTCATGTCTGATCAGAGGTGGGAAATGGTATAGCTTATACCTTGCTGCTCCTGCAACTTATTTATTTATTTGCTTTTGTTAACCAGGTAAGCACGCTAGACAACCAAGTGCCTATTTTCAGGTGCGACCCGAGGGAGTTACAGAGCATCCAGGTAACAAAATACAAGTCAAGCAAAATAGAATACAAAGTGAAGATTACAGTCAGGAGCTGCAGGCTCTACATAGGTGAGAGATACAGGTCAGGCTCAAGCAAGGCTAGGCAAGCAGACAAGTTATAGTATACAACACAACGTAGGGAGTCAATGTATTCTACTATGTCTATAGACCGAACACAGCTCAACAGCAGTACATGATAATACATAGACTGGAAAAAATGATAATATGTAATAAGCTCACAACAAGGGGGGGTAGTAAGTACTATACTGGTGGAGGGTACGGATAGTTGTATAGCAGCTCCCCTCCCCCCGAGGGCAGGAGGGATAGGGGGTATGTCGGGCCTAGGCGGAGGATAGGCAGGCCACAGTAGTCTTGAGAAAGCACCAGAGGGATGCTTTAAAGCAGTGGTGGGAGGGCAAGGTACGCACTTGTGCGGGAAGGGAGTTCCACATTTTAGGCGCGTGGACTGAGAAGGCCCGGTCACCAGTGAGGGTACGTGTCCTTGGGACAAGTCGGGCCTGAGAAGCACAGGATCTGAGATGGTAGGCTGGGGGTGGGGATTTGGGGAGAACAAGTACAGAGGGGTGGCAGTCCAGACTATATTGTCAACAAAGTTGCTTAGGACAAAGGTACAGTGTTTTTTTTAGGGGGGGGCCAATCCAGACGTGAGTAGAGCTCACATCGATGCATTAGGCGGGGGGGCAGCGAGAGCGAAGTGGCATATGTTGTTGTATGCAGTGTCCCATTTTGTGAGATGAGCTTTGGAGACCGGGGCAAAGGCGATGAGCCCATAGCATAGTGTGGGGAGGAGTATCCCCCTAGCTATGGCTAGCCGGGTGGCAGGGGTGAGGCAGTCTTTGACTCTGTAGGCAAGGCCGAGCTTGCCATTAGAGGCATTACACACGTTCCTGATGTGTGTGGTGAGATCGAGAAATCAGACTTTTGGTCATCTTCCCCCCCTTCCCCAGTACAGTTCTGCACTTTGCCGTGCATGGAACCCCTGGTCCTCTGGATCAGCTTCAGCTCGCTGTCTGTTTCTCCTACCACTTTTCCTATATAGCTCCCTCATAAGGTGATGATAACAGCATAAGTTAAATATGACTAATTTAACAAATATACTGTATTTATTTATCTATAATTTGAAAATTGGAAACCAGGAAATGCACACTGAGCCAAGGCTCCTTTTCATGTGTGATCTGAGGAAAAGGGAAAGGGATTACAATAAATTACATACAGTAGTAAAGAAGCATTCCAAAATTAGCATTATAAAATGGCAAGAAAAATCCCTGGCCACTGATTGGTCAGTTCAGGGCTAGACCTGTGATGTTATCCCAGCACAACATCATGGATCTAATCCCAAAACACACACATAACCGCATCAAATATTGAAGAACTCAGTCTACAGCCCGTGTTCATGTTGTCTACACTTGGCATGGCTGCTAGGGCTTTTGCCAGTACTTTAAAACATAAACCCCTCCCTTCCACTGTCATAAAAGAACCCTAACCCTAACCCTATCCCTAATTTTCATTATACAGCAGGCACATTGGTTTTCTGTTTGTTTTGTTTTGTGACATTTGAATTAAAAAGTTAAAATGAAGCTGTCATCAAGATCGGTTTCAGTACACTATTTTCTCGCTCCCGGATGAACAAAGTGAAACCATTCTCTCCCACTGTCAGCTTCTATGCTGATCACAGATCCTAGTGATGTTACTGAAATATTGCTTTTAAAAGTCAGAAGAAAGCCATCGTCAGAATTGTCTCAGAACAGTCCATTCCTCTCTCCTGGCCCGAACAGACTTGGCACGTGCACATGCACTCGGCACTTCACTTATAACGCTGTAATTGCAGTCAGCTTTATAATACTACACTCCCTGCTCCTGACCCGAACAGACTTGTGTTTATTTTTTTATTGTTCCAATTGCCTGTGTCCTGCCCTCTTCCCCCCACCAATACAGGCACCACCAGTTGTATTACTTTCGGTCCGACAACTCTTGTTCCTACCTCCCAATACCAGCAGCACCGGATCTTACTGCTTTGCCCATACCGTCCACTCTATGGGCCTTCAGCAGCACCAGTTCTTACCTTGCCACTTTCAAGCACCTCTTCCTGTACCCCCCCCCGTAGTGCCAGTTCCTACCATCATTTAAACACAGAGACAAGTTGGTGTGACGAGAACAGAGGCACACCAAGAGCACATCAGCTCCACCTAGTGGACAAAACAAGAAATCAGCACTATTTTTTTATGTAAGTATACCTACCCATTAAAATGGCACAAAATCTAGTTTTAATAAACTTAAAAAAAAATTTTTTTTGGTACAACCGAGCCATTTCATAATCACAGTAATGCACTCCAGGGTGTGTGTTGTGCTGGGATAATGTCACACCTTGGTGTTGGCCACACATGGCCTGCGATCTCATTCTCAACCATGCGAGGAGTGATGTTATCCCAGCACAACACACACCCTGTCATGCATTATTGCTTAAATAAAGAAATACCCCTAAAAAAACGCAGCAGCAACAGTGGCCAGTCCAACGTGATTCAACATGGTACAGCACAAATAGCAATAAAGGTGAACAGAAATTGGTTCTATGATCACACCGATGCCCAAGTAAATTGACAGAAAAGCAGATTGAAGCAATTCAGTGCAGCAGTTGTAGTGACATGAACTGACTTCGGGGAGGACATATGTAACCCCCCTGCAAATGGGGGTTCCCAAAAGACTTCCAGGAGCTTGCTTGAATGCTCCAAGCCTGAATGGTGTTTGGCATTTAAGCCATTTATCAGTGAGTGTTTTTAGAACCTTTGGTACTGTCTCTTTAAGAGCTGTCTTCTTGCAGACATAATTAGTTTGTATGGGGGACTGTGTGCTTCTCTGAGTACCACTCGAGCTGCTGCCAATTCACTTCATTTTGCAGTCACTAGGATGCAAAGGAACCTATCTGAAAGATGTAACTGTTTGCCAGAAATTATTTAGAGTAATAATGAAATTACAGTTTGTCTAACCTGCTTTCTTTGCAGTCAGAACTGTGTCTGCTAGTTCCCATTCTAGTTTTGAACTTCTGAACTGGACCAATCAGTGTGGGGTAAGCTAGCTCTAAAATGGTGCCTTGGACGAATCAGAACTTGGACTCATAATCTGAGCCAGCCACAAGAGGATTGTATGGGCAGTGACTCTGGGAGATGTAGTTTAGACTTCAGTGCCTTTTGGACCAACAGCAGCAGTCTATTGTGAGTGACAGCCAATCCAGTCAAGAACTGGGAGGAACTCAAAGGAAGTGCCGGTTTTGTCGGTTGGAGTTTCAGTTGAGCTTTGGCAGTGAAGAAGGAAGGAGCCCTGTGCTTTTTCAGTGTGCAGTTTTAGTCAAAAAACGTGTGTAAGGCCCAGAGTTCCGGTCTGCAGCTTGTTAGGACTGAATCCGTCCTGTGAAAAAGAATCAAAGGATCTCTGAAGAGTAGAAACCAGGCTCACCCTGTAGAAGACTGGAGGAATTGCTGAAAATTACACTCGGTCTGTCAGGAACTGAATCTGCTGTGTGTTCTCCCGGGTATTGTGCAGTAATTGCGATCGGGATACAGATGCAGCCTGCCTGGTATAGTGCTTTCTTTATATGGATGTGTGAAGAGGTTTGTGCACCTCAAGTGAGCCCTGCTGACATTGAAGGACCCTATCTTATTTGGAGGTCGTGAGTACTAATTCAGGGTCGCTCCTGTTGAATTGCCACATTAAATCCAAATGGAATTACTGTACTGCTGACTGTTTAATTCTCCTTTTCTCTGTGTGAAAGGGCCCCTACCAGCTGCCACGGTTTGGACTAGCCACTAGGGCTTGGGTACCCAGGGACAGTAACTGATAGGGATAGGCCTGTGCACAGAGCCATAGGTAGATTATTAAAGTGATAAGCTAATTAACCTGATTTCCCCCTGTCCTTGTTATATCCCCCTAAATAAATCAGAGCTGCTTGTTTCAGCAAAGTTATACTGCCTGAGGTATTTGTCTATGTTAAAGTACTGTACTGTGATTGTTGCACTGTATCTCATTTAACAGGAGGTCCCAGTGCCGGAACCAGACCTGGGGGTAAGTGTATACTGTGAAGGTAATTCTGATATATTGTGTGGGCCACTAGTGGGAAGAAAGGGGGGTTGCAGTGTCCCAGAGGGCTGTGACCAAGTTAGTTTAACTATTGCAAACCCTGACCTCTGGGTGAGGCACCCGGCCATTGGATCCAGGCCCCCAACCTGTTAGTGGCAAATCAGGCAGGGGTAGTAGCCTGGGATAAGCGCCATCTAGGGGTTACATCTTGGAGGCTCACCGCTGGGATTGTGTGTCCTCTAGTGGCCATATTTACAAACCACTGTTAAGAAAAATGGGTACCCGACAGAAGTGGCTGTGCACGGCTGGTGGAGTGGTGTACTGGGAGGAGATCGAATTTCAAAATGCTATGCTTATCCTGGACATCCCCCTGGGTATCAATACGGACACTGTGCAGGGAGTACTTTCCAAGGTGGAAGGTTTACAAAACCCTGTGGTGGTGGGTCGGCATGCTAATCTGCTCACCCACACTTTCCTGGCCCTAGTAGAGTTTAAGGATCCCATAGATAGCTCCAAAGTGCCACAGACCATTAACCCAGAGGGAGCCCTCACTGCTTGGAGAGTGATAACTAAGGACAGTAAAGACCCGGGGGGGAATCAGCCCCCACCACTATCTGAAACTTTTGAGGAGAAATTTGCTGAATGGTTGCTGGGAGAGGGGAAAACTGTGGAGGACTTGAAGAAACTATTCTTGCCACCTGGGGGTGTTCCTCCCCCAACACCCTCTCCTGCTCCAGTGCCCGTAATGGTGGCTGAACCAATGCAGACTCCTATTTCTGCACCTGCCATTAGTCACGACTCTTACGAGAGGTTGAGGATCTTCTCTGGCACCCTCCCCACCCCAAGGGAGGATGACTGGGAGACCTGGATAGACTATGTTGCCCCAAGTGCTAGAATGGCAATGCTCGGAAGGCGAAGCGAAAGAGGGTTAGTGAGAGCCTCCGAGGTCCTGCCCTGGCTACCATCCGTGCTAAACGGGCCAGTAACCCTGAAGCGACTGCACAGGCCTATCTTGAGGCCTTGGAGAATGTGTGGAGCCCAGATTCTGATGAGGACCTATGGTGGAGAGTAAGAAATGCACAACAGTACCAAGGGAGTTGTTGTCTGTGTATGTCTCTCGGCTGGAAAAATTGTTGCAAGAATGCCTCAGAAAGGGTAGTTTGCCAGCGATTGAACTGGACCCGAACCAGACTGGACAGAATCCTAAGTCTGCCCCTTCTCAGAACTGCTGTTGCTTCAGTTACGCCTGGCAAATCGACTGGAATCCCCACCTCCTATGATGAGTTAATGAGAGAAATTCGAGGAGTTGAGAAAAGGCGACCTCGGGAGGTACCTGCACCAACAGCTGTGGCTACGACCCGAGTGACTGAGGGTGACCCATCAAGTGAAGTTCAGGGGCAGAGGTTGACAGTCAATGAGTGCTCTGACAAGGAAAAAGATATGCCACAATGGGGCGAACTGTTGAGAGAGATCCGGGAATTCAAAAACAGTCCCTTTATGAAGGCCACGCCTGCAAGTACGGGCCCTGACCTATATCCGACTGCATCTGCTATGGGGGTGGGGGTACCCACCCATGTATCTCCTGCTGATAACAGCTCCAAACTCAACTCCTTGACCATGGAAGTGGAGAAACTGACGAGATGTCTCCAAATGCTTATCACGCCGCAGACAGAGATGGCACCAGGTTTCCAGTTAGTAATACCCCGCCTCTGGCTCCCAGTGTGGCGCCTCGGCCAGCTCAAACTCCAGAAAGTATGTTTTGCTATAATTGTGGGAAAGATGGGCACATGAAGGAATGCCAGTCCCCAAAAGACACTGACAAAGTTGCATATAGGCTACAAGGAGAGCTTGGAGAAGAAATCAGTGGTTAATAGGTGCACGACATGATCCCAGTGAGGGCACCAAAATGCTAATTCACGTCCTTGTGGCAAGGTCAGTTGCCCAGGCCTCACTACAGCCTCCTCAGACTGGTCCAGAATAGTGGGTCCTCCATGGAGACCACTGTAAGGTGAATGGAGTGTCTACAAGAGCTGTATTAGACAGTGGCTCCCAAGTGACAATTATGTTCCAGGATTGGTATCAGAAACATTTGTCAGACGTACCCTTACAACCATTAGAAGGACTGCGTGTATGGGGGTTAAGTGAGAAGGCCTACCCCTATTCCGGTATATCCGAATTTGCTGTCTTTCCCCACCTCCGTGGCTGGAGTGGCCGAACAAGTAGAGACCCTAGCCTTAGTGTGTCCCCCACTGGACTGTATATGATGGTGTCCCTTTGTTGATTGGAACAAATGCTCATATGTTGGAAGCTGGCACAGTTGTGTTATGAAAAACAGGGGTCAAAGACTAGTAGAGCTTTAAGAGTTCCGAGCTTTAATTAAGAAGGCCTATGAGGCACAGAGAGATGCTGAAAAACAGAACCAGAGGAACCGGTCGAATTGTATGGAAGAAGGATCCTGAGTCTCTGATCCTGGCGCCAAATGCCCAGTGTACCTTACAGGAGAGGTCCGTATCAGAAAGGATGTTAAGAATAAAATATTAATGTTGGATGCACCAGGCGATGGAAAATTGCCAGAGGGACTGCTGGTCAAGCCTAGTATTTTGCCGCTAGAGCCCATGCTTATGCCAGAAGGGTAATGGTCCAAGTTCATAATGTGTCTGAAAGAGACATTCGAGTAAACAGAGGTTGCATCCTGGCTAATGTGCATTGTGCAGACACTGCAGTGCTACCCAGCAGCAAGAGTTCAAGGAAGAATGACAGAGTAACGCCTGACTTGTTTGATTTCAGCACCCCGTGCCAGCTGAATGGAAAGTGAGGATCGGTGAGAAGCTTGCCCAGAGAGACCAGGTGTTTCTTTAAAGGAATGGGATGTAGGATGCGTGCAAGGAGCTGAGCACAATATCCGCTGCATGACGAAAAGACCATTTCGTGAGAGGTCCGCCTGGCACCTGCTGACATAGATGATGTGAGACGGCATCTGCAAGAGATGTTAGCTGCTGGTGTAATACAAGAACTAGAAGCCCTTATGCTTCCCCATTGTGGTAGTGAGGAAAAGAATGGAACAGTAAGGATGTGTGTGGATTATCGCACCTTAAACCGGGCGGACTATCCCTGATCAGTACACAATGCCCGCATTCAGGATGCTTTGGACTGCCCAAGTAAACGGGAGCAGGTGGTTCTCTGTGCTGGATCTCCGCAGTGGGTACTACCAGATCCCGATGGCCCCAGAGGACCGTGAGAAGACGGCCTTTATCTGTCCGCTTGATTTCTATGAATTCATGAGGATGCCTCAAGGATTTGTGTGCCCCAGCCACTTTCAACGATTGATGGAGCGTGCAGTGGGGACATGAACTTACTAGAGTGCCTGGTATACCTAGATGATGTTATTGTGTTTGGCAGCTCACTGGAGGAACATGAGCAGATTATTTAAGGTATTGGACCGACTGGAGGACTTTGGCCTTAAACTGTCCATTGATAAGTGTCAATTTTTCAAACATCAGTAAAGTATGTGGGACACATAGTATCCACGAGGGAATAGAGACCGACCAAGTAAAGTTGAGGCCTTGACCACCTGGCCACAGCCCAAAAATCTAAAAGAACTGCAAAGATTCCTGGATTCTGTGGTTATTATCGGCGCTCATCAAGGACTATTCAAGAGTGATCCGCCCTTTACTTAACCTTACTATGGTATCCCCAACCCACAAAAATACCAAAAGTCAGTCCTCAAGACTGAAAGAGTGTATTTTCATCCGAGTGAAGTATTTGGGCCCGCTGGACTCTTGATTGTGAGACTGCTTTTCATGAGATCATATATCAACTTACCCATGCTCCAGTGCTGGCCTATGCCGATCCAAGAAAACCTTCGTCCTGCACACTGATGCTAGCTTGCAAGGGTTGGGGGCTCTTGTACCAAGAGCACGAGAATGGCCTGAGACCAGTGGCCTTTGCCAGTAGAAGCCTGACCCCATCCGAAAAGAACTATCCTGTACATAAGTTAGAGTTCCTAGCTTTGAAGTGGGCTATTGTTGACCAATTCCATGAGTACTTGTATGGGGCTAAAATACTAGTAAAACTGACAATAATCCTTTGACCTATGTGCAGACCTCAGCTAAGTTGGATGCCACTGGCCATAGGTGGCTTTCTGCATTATCTACATATGACTATGCTCTCGAATACCGAGCAGGTCTGAACCACATAGATGCTGATGCTCTCTCCGGAGGCCTGTTCCCCAGAATGATTGGGTCCAATTGGCAGAACCTGACATTGGGCACTCTGCCGGAAGTTTGACAGGGAGGAACAAATGTCCACGGACGAGTGGACTGCATGGTGGATTGCTTGGGAGCCTCTGAGAATTGCATACCTGTTGCTTATTGCCACTTTTCTGCAATAGACATTGGTGCACTGCCTCAGCTGGACAATGACAGTATTCAAGCGGCTCAATCCCGCGATCCCATGATCAAAGCAGCTTTAGAAGCCCTCTATGCAGGAAAAGATGTGTCCAAATTACGCTCCACTGATTTGAGAACTGCACTGTTATACAAAGAAGGTCCTAAGTTGAAACTGATCAATAAACTGTTATACAGAGAAACAGTAGACAGAGGGGACAAGTAGACAAACAACAACTAGTGCTGCCCACTGCCTTTCGAGACTCAGTACTGAGGTCCTTGCACAACCACATGGGGCACCTTTGGTATAGACAGAACACTTGACTTGGTGAGATCCAGATTCTATTGGCCTAAGATGGGGGCTGATGTGGAGCAACACATTCAACTTGTAGTCGCTGCTTACAGAGGAAAGCTTTTCCTCAGAGGGCTGCCCCTTGTTAACATCACCACCAGTGCACCCATGGAGCTGGTCTGTATTGATTTTCTGAGTTTGAGTCAGATCAAAGAAATATCAGTAATGTGCTGGTGGTCACTGACCATTTCACTGAGATATGCCCAAGCTTTCCCCACCAAAGACCAGAAAGCATCCACTGTGGCCAAAGTACCTGTAGAAAACTTTTTGTTCACTATGGGCCCACAAAGAATCCATTCTGATCAAGGGAGAGACTTTGAGAGTCGTCTGATCAAAGAGATGCTTTTCTCTGAGTGCGAAAGTCCAGAACCACTCTTACCACCCCAGGGGACCCACAGCCTGAACGTTTCAACCGCACTTTGCTAGATATGCTAGGCACCCTGCACCCAAAGGACAAGCCTAGATGGAGCTCAACAAATTAGCACCCTGGTACATGCTTATAACTGCACCAAAAGTGATGCCACTGGATTCTCCCCTACCGCCTGATGTTTGGAAGAGAAGCTCGACTACCAGTAGATGTGTGTTTGGGGTCTCTCCTGATGGGGTTCAAGCTGACAACTATTTACAGTATGTGCAAAAGTTAAAGGCCCAGCTAACTCATGCGTATCAACTGGCTCAAACCATGGCTGCCAAAAGAAATCTGGCCAACAAAGAAAGGTATGATAAAAGGTGAAAGCACAGGAACTCCAGGAGGGAGATCGGTATTGCTAAGAAATCTGGGACTGCATGGCAAGCACAAGATTGCTGACAGATGGCACCATCTCCTCACATTGTAGTGGGCAAACTAGATGATCTGCCAGTGTACAAAGTAAGGCCTGAGAATAATTCAAAAGATGTAAAACAATGCATAGAAATCATTTACTGCCCATTGGACAAATCTTAATTGAGTCTGAGCCCCTAGAAGATGCCCCTCTGGACCAGTGACTAGAGCTGCTGCTAAGAAAAGATCAAGAAAGTCTGCACCTACAGAAGCAAAGTTAAAGTGTTCCCTCCACAAGTCCCAGTTGAGCATGACTGTCAGTCCATATCGGAAGAAAGTGAGAGTGACTTTGAATACTATCCTTCTTACGAACTGAGTCAATTGTTTCGGGCAATCCCTAGTCAATACTGGAGATGAAGCTGGCCTTCTGGACTGTCTAGCCCCAGCTTCATCCCTGGAGCCAATGCTCCCAGAAAGTGAAGTGCAAAGCATCAGATCAGATGAAATGGAATCATTGTGTATGGTTGAACTGTTTGAGCTTTCAGGGAGGAAAATGATAGATTGGGGCAGACTGGTGATACACCGAACAAGAAGAGTATTTTGAGTGCCCTGACAGTCCACTGCCAGTGTCCCAAAGCTCTCCATGCGAGCCAAATGTTGTGGACTCAGAAACTGTAACTCCTGGAGCTGAAAGTGCCCCAAGTTCTAGCCTCTCTACCCCCATGGAGACTCCCTGACAAGTGAGGACAATGCTGAAAATGAGGCTCAGAGGCAGAGACTATAACAGTTCCCCTAGAAAGACTGGTCGAGCTGTAAAGCCTGTGGTGCACCTCAGTTATGATTCACTTGGGAGGCCTGTGGACTTGCCTCTCAATGTTGTCCATAAAGGAGTGTATGTGTCCCCGAGCTCATTGCCCAAACTGAGCATCAGTGCTAACTCCGTTACTTGTGTTGCCTCTTTCAGCATGGTGCCCTTGCCCCATCCAGCCCCAAGGTAACTGATAGGAAGGGCCCCTCTTCAGGTTTCATGTACAAGAGGTAATAACTTGAGTTATGGTACAATGTGTATGTAATACTGTGTAAAGAGTGACGATCTGCAATGTTTCAGAAATGTGTTCTTGGTAAAATGATATATTGACTGATGATTACATGTGCGAGCCTAATGCAAATGTATATGGTTGCAGTTGAAACTTATGGGTACTTGCTTGACGCGGACGCCAAGCTTTCCCAGGCTAGGAAGGGTGTAACCCCTGCAAATGGGGTTCCCAAAGACTTCCAGGAGCTTGCTTGAATGCTCCAAGCCTGAATGGTGTTTGGCATTTAAGCCATTTATCAGTGAGTGTTTTAGAACCTTTGGTACTGTCTCTTTAAGAGCTGTCTGCTTGCAGACATAATTAGTTTGTATGGGGACTGTGTTGCTTCTGAGTACCACTCGAGCTGCTGCTAATTCACTTCATTTTGCAGTCACTAGGAGTGCAAAGGGAACCTATCTGAAAGATGTAACTGTTTGCCAGAAATTATTTAGAGTAATAATGAAATTACAGTTTGTCTAAGCTGCTTTTGCAGTCAGAACTGTGTCTGCTAGTTCCCCATTCTAGTTTTGAACTGCTGAACTGGACCAATCAGTGTGGGGTAAGCTAGCTCTTAAAATGGTGCCTGACCAATCAGAACTTGACTCATAATCTGAGCCAGCCACAAGAGGATTGTATGGGCAGTGACTCTGGGAGATGTAGTTTAGACTTCGTGCCTTTTGGACCAACAGCAGCAGTCTATTGTGAGTGACAGCCAATCCAGTCAAGAACTGGGAGGAACTCAAAGGAAGTGCCGATTTTGTCGGTTGGAGTTTCAGTTGAGCTTTGGCAGTGAAGAAGGAAGGAGCCCTGTGCTTTTCAGTGTGCAGTTTTAGTCAAAAACGGTGTAAGGCCCAGAGTTCCGGTCTGCAGCTTGTTAGGACTGAACCGGCCTGTGAAAAGAATCAAAGGATCTCTGAAGAGTAGAAACCAGGCTCACCCTGTAGAAGACTGGAGGAATTGCTGAAAATTACACTCGGTCTGTCAGGAACTGAATCTGCTGTGTGTTCTCCCGGGTATTGGGCAGTAATTGCGATTGGATACAGATGCAGCCTGCCTGGTATAGTGCTTTCTTTTATATGGATGTGTGAAGAGGTTTGTGCACCTCAAGTGAGCCCTGCTGACATTGAAGGACCCTATCTTATTTGGAGGTCGTGAGTACTAATTCAGGGTCGCTCCTGTTGAATTGCCACATTAAATCCAAATGGAATTACTGTACTGCTGACTGTTTAATTCTCCTTTTCTCTGTGTGAAAGGGCCCCACCAGCTGCCACGGTTTGGACTAGCCACTAGGGCTTGGGTACCCAGGGACAGTAATGATAGGGATAGGCCTGTGCACAGAGCCATAGGTAGATTATTAAAGTGAGAAGCTAATTAACCTGATTTCCGTCCTTGTTATATCCCACTAAATAAATCAGAGCTGCTTGTTTCAGCAAAGTTATACTGCCTGAGGTATTTGTCTATGTTAAAGTACTGTACTGTGATTGTTGCACTGTATCTCATTTAACAGGAGGTCCCAGTGCCGGAACCAGACCTGGGGTAAGTGTATACTGTGAAGGTAATTCTGATATATTGTGTGGGCCACTAGTGGGAAGAAAGGGGGGTTGCAGTGTCCCAGAGGGCTGTGACCAAGTTAGTTTAACTATTGCAAACCCTGACCTCTGGGTGGAGGCACCCGCCATTGGATCCAGGCCCCTCAACCTGTTAGTGGCAAATCAGGCAGGGGTAGTAGCCCCTGGGATAGCGCCATCTAGGGGTTACACATAGTATAGGTGGAAAGGACACCATGGGTAGGTCAGGTAGACAGCTGACAGGAGCGGTTGGGGGGAAACTTTAGCTGGTGCCTAAGGGAAATGGGGTGGGTGGCAATAGGAGAAGGTTGACTTGCCCAGCAGAGGAATGAAGGTTGGGGGGGGGGGGAAGGTGCAAGCATCCCTAGAGTGGAGAGAGTGTGACACAGAGGTAACGGGTGAGAAGTGTGCAGCTAGGTAAGATGGTAGGGACCTAGACCAGCATCTGGAGATGAAGTAGGCACAGTGGGACTGGTGATGTGTGGGTGGGAGGATATATAGGGAGGAGTGCAGGGAGCAGTGGTGAGTACAGGGGTGGGAGTTGGTAACAAAACGACATTGTCAAAATTGTCAAACATGAAAGCTGTGGTTAAATGTTGTTCAGTAAGTGCTGATTTGTTTTAAAACATGAGGACTATTTTAAAGTACTGCATCCGTGATTTGGTCCATCATGGAGGGGCTTGTTCACTGAAGTGTAGGGACTGCTAGATTTCTTTTTTTGTTACTTACAATTTATGCCCCCAACATTACTCCCAGCCTGATCTTTCCCTCAAGATCCCCAGAGCCACATTCTGAGCCATAACACACCTTGCCAGCTGATGCCTTGCCCTCCACTGAGCCATGGCTTTCCCAGCCCAAGGGCAGGAGTAGCTGGGGATTTACTTCCAATCCATGAGTGTCATTCATGGGGAGATGACCATGTCAGCATGGGGGGGACTGGGCACTCTCATTTGCCATCTTACTGCCTGCCCCAGGACATTGGCATTCCATTGGTCTCAAGCAGCAGCCAGCTCAGCTGACATCCACACATCCATTCAGCCTGCCACTTGTGCTGCCACCAATGGTTACCCAGGGGAAGAACTGCAGTGGAGTCACTGACCCTCCCTCCCCAGAGGAAAGAGAGCATCCTCTGTTAAGCGTAATCCTCCTACCCCTGGCCACCCACCCGACAGCCCAGGGTCATCGCCAGTGTTGTATCCGAGCCTGACCAGCTGAGCACCCGCTCCTGCTCTTGCGCATGAACTTGGGTTGGGTAGCACATTGCGCTTCCATTGGGACATAAGGCAGCCCCAACATGTGCTTATTGTATGAGAAAGAGTGGTTTGAAATTCCATTTTATGTTGGGTTGTTTTGTAATTGGGATCTGCTGATACTCTGGTAACCAGGGACTCTCCTTAAGCAACAGCAGCATCATCTCCCACGTACCACTCAGTACCCTTCACCACCTTATCTGGTCTTAGTGGTTCCTACCTCTGCATACTCACCTACCACTAGCTGCCCAGCCTTAACATTGCACTGTACTATATATCATGTTTGCACTGACGTACCGCACCTTCCAACAGTTGGAACCCCAGTCTACGTCACAGTATGTAGAATGCACATTGGGGTGCAAGCAGCCTCCCCCACTGTGTCAAGACATCTTGTGGCTATACACAAAACTCTGGATTAGGTATCAAGGGGAGAAGTTCCCCTGCACCATAGTTGGAATGCAAATGAGGGTGGCCAGATGTTGGTACATGCAGTCAGAGATTGCACTAACACCTGTTGTGTGACACCTACCAGGTCTATGTATGGCACAGTACCATTGGTCTGGTGCTGTGACAGACAAGGAGCAAGTGGGCACTAGCATTACAACCTCTTGTCATTTCCTGTCCTGCCCAACCTGTACCTTTCAGGCCAGTTGATAGGCAGGCACCATTTCAACTTTCTGTGGGATTGTCAGTGGTCCCCTTCCTGCACACCTGTCCTTTTAACTTCCTGGCAACCAGTGGATCCTTTCCATAAACCAGTTTCCCTGTGCGGCTCCTCTAGTCCTGCATCCCTCACTGATCTACATCTCCCCCCCACTCCACTGAGGTCAAGCACAGATTATCAACCCCCCTACCACCAGCTCTTATTAGTTCTAAGAGCGGGGGCAGTAAATTCTGCCCCTGCAAGAGTTGCCATGCTTTGTGAATGACTTGGGCCACCTGCACGGCAACCCCAACCCCACTCCATGCATATTTGCAGGGTGATTTGTGAATATGCAGGACAGGTCTGTAACCCCATTTGAACATAGCTCAGGGAGCTTCAGGCTGGGGATTGTTGCAAAAGTGTCCTGCGTGCACTTTTGTATCAGTTCTTGTCGACTGAGAATCTCGCCCACTTCTTTAGGAAATCACTGGCAAGGGACTGATGCCAGGGAGCCTGCATGCCCTCTTGTGACAGTCCCTTGCTATTAAGAATCGAGACCTTGTGTTCGTATATTTGTAACCCCTAGATGGCGCTATCCCAGGGGCTACTACCCCTGCCTGATTTGCCACTAACAGGTTGAGGGGCCTGGATCCAATGGCGGGTGCCTCCACCCAGAGGTCAGGGTTTGCAATAGTTAAACTAACTTGGTCACAGCCCTCTGGGACACTGCAACCCCCCTTTCTTCCCACTAGTGGCCCACACAATATATCAGAATTACCTTCACAGTATACACTTACCCCCAGGTCTGGTTCCGCACTGGGACCTCCTGTGAAATGAGATACAGTGCAACAATCACAGTACAGTACTTTAACATAGACAAATACCTCAGGCAGTATAACTTTGCTGAAACAAGCAGCTCTGATTTATTTAGGGGATATAACAAGGACAGGGGAAATCAGGTTAATTAGCTTATCACTCTAATTACCATTTATGGCTGTGCACAGGCCTATCCTCTTCAGTTACTGTCCCTGGGTACCTAGCCCTAGTGGCTAGTCCAAACCGTGGGTAGCTGGTAGGGGCCCTTCACACAGAGAAAGGAGAATTAAACAGTCAGCAGTACAGTAATTCCATTTGGATTTAATGTGGCAATTCAACAGGGAGCGACCCTGAATTAGTACTCACGACCTCCAAATAAGATAGGGTCCTTCAGTATCAGCAGGGCTACTCTTGAGCTCCAAGAGACTCTTCACACATTTATATGGTAAAAAAAAGAGAGTACTATACCAGGCAGGCTGCTTCTCTATCCCGATCGCAATTACTGCACAATACCCGGGAGAACACACAGCAGATTCAGTTCCTGACAGACCGAGTGCAATTCAATAATTTCTCCAGTCTTCTACAGGGTGAGCCTGGTTTCTACTCTTCAGAGATCCTTTGATTCTTTTCACAGGACGGATTCAGTCCTAACAAGCTGTTACACAAACTGCAGACCGGACTCTGGTCTTACACACGTTTTGACTAAAACTGCACACTGAAAAGCACAGGGCTCCTTCCTTCTTCACTGCCAAAGCTCAACTGAAACTCCAACCGACAAGACTGGCACTTCCTTTGAGTTCCTCCCAGTTCTTGACTGGATTGGCTGTCACTCACAATAGACTGCTGCTGTTGGTCCAAAAAGGCACTGAAGTCTAAACTACATCTCCCAGAGTCACTGCCCATACAATCCTCTTGTGGCTGGCTCAGATTATGAGTCCAAGTTCTGATTCGTCCAAGGCACCATTTTAGAGCTAGCTTACCCCACACTGATTGGTCCAGTTCAGCAGTTCAAAACTAGAATGGGAACTAGCAGACACAGTTCTGACTGCAAAGAAAGCAGGTTAGACAAACTGTAATTTCATTATTACCTAAATAATTTCTGGCAAACAGTTACATCTTTCAGATAGGTTCCCTTTGCACCCTAGTGACTGCAAAATGAAGTGAATTGGCAGCAGCTCGAGTGGTACTCAGAGAAGAAACACACAGTCCCCCATACAAACTAATTATGTCTGCAAGCAGACAGCTCTTAAAGAGACAGTACCAGAGGTTCTAAAAACACTCACTGATAAATGGCTTAAACGCCAAACACCATTCAGGCTTGGAGCATTCAAGCAAGCTCCTGGAAGTCTTTTGGGAACCCCCATTTGCAGGGGGGTTACATATTAACTTTGCACTTCTGTCTCTCTTTTTCTTTAGTCAGTTTAATTTCATGTCTGCTTCATTTTTCTCTTTTTCCAGTTCTATTTATCTTCCACTGGCCCTCAGAATGAGACTCTTGGATATATGCCTGACCCTCTGAGTCCTACCCATCCCTCAGAGCTCTTCCACATACTTTCTTCCTGGGACCCTGGGGTGTCATTACCCAGGCCACTACTGCGCGGCCCCCTCCACTTATTTCTCTCTCTCTCTCTCTCTCACAGAAGGTTGTTTCCACTAAATCCTGCCACCCACAATGGAGGTACCTGAGGTCATCCTGGAGGCTGAGGAGAGGGACCAAGGATCCCGTAGGGGGTGGATGTAGCATCACCTGCCAAATCAGTGGCCAGAACTTCTAAATAAATGAATTGCCCAAAGGTGGGGCACAAGACCTCTAAATGGTGGAGAAAAGGTACAAAATGTGGGACAAAGAAGGAAATCTTTGAGACACCAACTTAGCACACTGTGGAAATTAATGTTTTAGAGTTAAGGAATTTAACATTTGTGACCCACTCACCCCCTGTACTTTTTTTAGAAGAAAAGATACATCAGTACTGCCTCTGTTCAGAATGCCCAGATCAGGACATTTCATAGGAACACTGCAGTTTTTTTTCTGCCAGACAGTTTGTTCATTTTCCCACTCCAACAGGTGTGTCTTAAGACAGTCAAAACTAAGATTCTTTGTTTTGTATTTTTTTTTGTTCTACAATTAATTTTATTCAATAACTGTCAATAGGCTGGTGGTTAACTAGGATCTGCGGCTTATCCTGTAGGTAGGGAAAAGGGCAGACTAGGTGGGCCAAGCGGTCCTTATCTGCCGTCAAAGTCTCTGTTTCTCTTTAGTGCTTTGATGTTATAAAAGTTTCCTGTTAACTGATTGTCATGGATTGCCATGGATTTTTGCGTTAAAGTCTTAGTTTAAAATGCCATGAATGCACCTTTCCCATATGGAATAGAGGGGTTCTGACAGATAAAATGCAGGACACACCCCTTCTAGTCAGGGACATCTGAGATTGAGAGTTATATTTACCCTAGCCCTATTTTTCCATTGCCTCATCAAATCCACGTCTCTAGACAGGAAAGGGTTACTGCCGGCAGCCTCTTACAAAGGTTTGCCTAGTCCTTCTCAAGTTAAGGGCTCCTATCTTTCTAATCGCTTGTAATCGACCTGCTTGGCAAGTCTCCAATCAGATTGCTTCAATTATGTGGTTGTAATGCAGCTCCGAGGGGAAATGTGCTGAGGAGAGCAGTTCAGAGCGATTTCCCGATAACAAAGAAAAAGCGTGTTAAAGTCTCTGAGCAGTACAGATTGAACAAGGGGGGCCTCATTATCTGCAAGGGTGTACTGCCTCCAGATAATGAGTTGTCTTCTGCTGCATGCTGTGCTGGACAGGAATCTCGGGCCTTCTATAGTGCTATTACAAGCCTTTTTCTTGTCAGCCAGGCAGCACCTGACGCACTTATTCAGTCAGGCTGGGAATTTTAAGGGAGTTAACATTTGTGACACCCCACCCCATCTTTTTTAGAGAAAGGATACACCAGTACTGCCACAATTCAAGAAGCCCGAATCTAAAATATCTTTCAGATGAGATGTGAAACCAAGGCCCTGTCTGCCTAGTTTAGTGCTTGTTTAGGTGGATGCTAACAACCCCATAGAATGTCTGGAAAAGAATAGGGTAATTTCACAGTGTCCTAGCCAGATCCCCCTCTTTACTGAAAAAATACCCACAACTTAACCTGGTTCAGTGTCATTGAGAACGTCCTGTACCCCCCCCCCACAGCTGAAAACAGGAAGATATTTCCTAATCCTCCTTTCTTTGTCAACAAAAACAAATAATAAGAAATCAAGACATTACATAGCAGGACTGTATTTCATCTGCAAGACTGTTCGTACCTTTTCCCACTCCAACAGGTGAAAACGGAGGCTCTTTATGTGTTTATTTATTTGACATTTGATGACCAGAAGAACTCAGTGGGGAACAAAAAAACCTTTTTACATAAGCTGCCAGGGACCAAAAAAAATGCTGTACTACAGAATAGGAACTATGTGTGTAGCTGAGGGCATCAAAGAGTGCAGACTTCGTAACACAAAGCATGAACATTTTATTTATTTATTTAAAAATTGGTTACGGAGAGAGGCACCCTGAGCCAAGCCCATTTCCAGGTGTGACCAGGGGAAGGGGAAGGGGAGGACACAATTACAAAGATTACAGCAAGTCAGATGATGTCAGTAGCAATGACAGTAGAGCTCAATAGCATGCAGAACAAACAAGAAAGCAACATCGTTGCATATAACAGAGGACAAAAAAATTATCATACCAGTCAGCTGTGCAATTGGACGTAATCAAAAAGTGCATAGTGCCTAAATGAGTGGAAACAGACCTAGTTTTGAGGGGAACAGTGAAACAGGCTGATTAAATGACACACAAAATAGCCCAAACCATGTAGCTGTGGGGAGGGAAAGGTAAGGGCAGGACAGAATCACAGGGGAAAGGTTAGGAATGGTTCAGGTAGGAGATTGGCAGGAACAGAGGGGAGGGAGCAGGGCGAGTTTGGCACCTGACAGAGGCAAGGGTGGTGGAGAGACAGATGGAGGAAGGTAGCTGGTTCCAGAGGGAGGGGAGGTGATAGAGGAATACACATTACCCAGCTGAGCAGGGAGCATGAGGGGAGGGAGAAGGTGCGAGGGTCCCCGGAGCATAGGGAGTAGAAGGAAGAGGGGATGGAGGAAAGGAGTGAGGATAGTTAAGAGGAGAGGGACCAAAACCAGTATTCAGAGATGATGGAAGCACAGTGGGACTGGCAACATGAGGGGGAAAGGAGGATGGCTAAGGAGGAGTATGGGAAATAGTGGTGGGTACGGGATAGTGAGTTGGTTGCAAAGTGGCAGAAGGCATTGCAGAGGGTGTCCAGTCTCGCAAGGGAAGCGGAAGGGGCGGTGCCATAAACCACATCTGCATAGTCAAAAAACAGGAGAACCATTTGGTGACCAGTTTCTGTCAGACCGGGGTAGAAAGGCAGCCCTTATTCCAGTACAGAGTACTGAGTTTGGCATGAATGGAGTCAGTGTGGGCAGAGAAGTCAAGCCTGCTATCAAGCCACACATTAAGGTACTTGAAAGCTGGGATTACTTAGGGAGGTGCCATCCAGTGTGGAGAAATCATTGATACTGTTTTTTCAGTGATGGCCCGAAGTTGGTTAGACTGGAACCAGCACAAAACATTGTGAGAGTCTTGCTGGAGCAACAGGTCCACAGATGCAGTCGAGGGACCAGAAGTGCAGAAAACTGTCTGTATACAGGTGAATATGCAAGTTGGCATATAGAAACATAGAAACATAGACTTTGACGGCAGATAAGGACCGCTAGGCCCATCTAGTCTGCCCATTTCCCTACCTACAGGATAGGCCGCAGATCCTAGTTAACCAACAGCCTTTATCTTCCTGCCCCCCACAAGAATTGCCTTATGTCTGTCCCATGCATTCTTGAATTCTCCACAGTTTTAGACCTAACTTCCTCAGGAAGGCTGTTCCATGCATCCACTACCTCTCTGTGAAATAATACTTCCTCACATTGCCCCTGAACCTCCTCCTTCTATCTTTAAATTGTGTCCCTTGTTCTTGCAAGTCTCTTTTCTGAAAGATACTACCTCTTGGACTTTGTTGATTCCTTGAGGGTACTTGAAAGTTTTCTATCATGTCCCCCCCTCTCCTTCTTTCCTCAGGGTATACATATTAAGCTCCTTTAGTCTCTCCTCATACAGCTCTCTTGCAGACCCTGCACCATTTTAGTTGCCCTCCTCTGGACTGCCTCTATCCTGTCTATGTCCTTGCGGAGATGGGGTCTCCAGAACTGGACAAAGTATTCCAGATGGGGTCTCACCAACTGTCTGTACAGAGGATAACAACTTCCTGTTTTCTGCTGCTGATGCCTCTCCTATACATCCCAGTATACCCCGGCCCTCCCTACTGCCTTCTCACATTGCTTGCTAACCTTAAGGTCATCTGATATGATTACCCCAGGTCCTTTCCTGTTTTGTTGTTGTTACTAGCTCCCCACCCATTGTGTATTCTTCCTGGGTTCTTGTTTCCCAGGTGCATTATTTGCACTTTTTGCATTGAATCCTAGCTGCCATCGTCTGACCATTCCTCCAACCTTGCTAAGTCCCTTTTCATCCTTTCCACGCCTCCTTGTGTATCAACCCTGTTGCAGATCTTTGTGTCATCTGCAAAAAGGCATACTTTTCCTTCCAGTCCCTCTGCAATGTCACTGATGAAGACATTAAAAAGGACTGGACCCAATACTGAACCCTGCAGTACCCCACTAGTAACCGCCCTTTCTTCAGAGTGGACTCCATTTACAATTACCTTCTGTGTCCTGTTGTCCAGCCAATGTTTTACCCAGGCTACCACCCTGGGACCCACTCCCAGGCTGGTTAATTTGACTATCAATCTTTTGTGTGGGACTGTGTCAAATGCCTTGCTAAAGTCTAGGTAGGCCATGTCCACAGCCCCTCCCTGGTCTACTACTTTGGTCACCCAGTCAAAGAAATCTATTAGATTCATCTGACATGACCTTCCTGCAGAGGGGAGGTCATTTAGGAAGATGGAAAATAGGATTAGACCCAGGATGGAACCCTGTGGGACCCTGTCTTGAATAAGGAGGGGGTGACAGGGCACGTCCTACCTGTACCGACTGTTGATGGCCTGAGAAATAAGAACAGAACCAGACAACAACTGGGCTGAGAGGCCGGCAGAGCTCAGCTTATCCAGGAGGAGTGAATGGGACACTGAGTTAAAGGGTTTAGCCAGACTGATGAAAATAGGTCGGATACTGATGAGCCATTAACCATGAGGACCAGGGGAGAAGACTGGGCTTGGGGGGTCAAAAATGGAGTGAATTACCTTCCAAAATAAGGCAGGGGAATTAAGATTATTCCGGAGGGTGGCCTTGAAATAGAGGGACTTGGAGGTATGAATGGCCTTTGAGCAAGACATCCTATGCACCCTATAAGAGAGGAGGTCCAACAGGGAGTGGGATAATTTGTACCTGGTCCATGAGTGATCACAGGACTTGCAGATGTCTGTGAGCTCATAGGAGACCTGGAGTGGTGAGAAGATTTAACCCTGGATTTCCTGATGGGGGCATGCTTGTCCCAGGCAGTGGTAAAGGTAGAATGGAAAAGGGAGAGGGCCATATCATTGTCTAGGGTAGAGAGCATGGGAGACCAGTCAGTTGCAGCCAGGTCATTCAGTAGAGTTTCTTTGTTCAGCAACCAGTGGGACCAGTCCCAGATGTACTTGGGAGAGATGGGAGGAAGCCAGACTTTCCTTACACAAAATGTTATGAAGTGGTTGCTGAAGGCGTACAGCAGTATACCTTCTACAACAGTGCGGTGGGGGTGTGAGGTGAGAACCCAGTCCAGGAGGATATGGTTTAATCAATGAGAACTGAAACAAGTGGGTTCAGTGATGAATTGTGAGAGATTAAGGGACTCAATCCTATGGGAGGTCAGTCTGGAAGTTGGGAAAAGCCAGTTAGAGTCCCCCAGGAAGATGAGCTTGCCAGTGTGACAGGGTTGAATAAGACCCTGTTCCATTTGTCATGCAGAAAGAGTTAAAAGCAAGGATCTGTTCTATCCTCGCCTTTTCTGTCTCACTGACTCCTCCTCTCCGGGGCAGCTGAACCCAGCTATCATACTGCACCTGTCAATAATGCTAAAGAATACCCTGGAATAAGTAATATTACTTAAGTGAGTAGTATTTTCTTCCTTCTCGGAAGAGAAACAAAGGGTTCTATTCCAGATACTTCCTGGTCCAAAAATGGAGTGGGGAGCTGCATCCTGTGTTGGATCTCAGGGATCTCAATTTTTACATCAAATATAAAACGTTTCGAATGGTATCCCTGCAAGCTCTGATTCCCTTTCTGCTAAAAAGGGGACTGGCTTTATTCTCTAGACATGAAGGATGCATACCTTCATGTCAAGATCAGGAAATCCCACTCACAATACTTCCACTTTGTGTTGGAGGGAGAACATTACCAGTTCAGAGTACTGCCCTTTGGCTTGTCTTCTGTACTTCTGTACTGTACCAAATGCTTGGCAGTAGCCCTTCACAGGGAAGGCCTGCATTGTTCCCTTATCTGGATGACTGGCTCTTGAAAGACAGTTCCAGGAAAACTCTACTATGTACTCTGTCATGGACCAAGTTGGAGGCCAAGCTGCGTATAAATGTCCTGGAAATGAGAGCTGTCCTGTACAGCCTCCAGGCATTTCAGGAGCATCTTTGGCCTGGTCTGCTGTTAAGCCAAACAGGCAATGCTAGTGTGATGCATTACATCCCCTTCCCTATGCAGGGAAGCAATGAGTGTATGATACTGGACTCTGTCCCACAGCCTGCAACTATCAACCGTGCATCTCCCAGGTCTCCAAAATGTCTTGGTAGGCAGGCTAAGCAGGTTACAGTCAAGGATTCAAAAATGGAAACTGCTGATCTATGTGGCAAATGACCTCTTTGCAAGATGGGGTCATCCAGAGTTGGACCTTTTTGTATCCGCACACAATGCAAAACTGCTGCTTTTCTGCTCACTTGCTCAGGGGCCTGGAGTTTTTTGGTGAGATATGCTGTCCCTTTCTTGGAAAGGGAAATTCCTGTATGCATTTCCCCCAATTCCTCTGATATAAAGGGTGCTGCTCGAGCTGCGGATGGAGGGTGCCATTCTCATCCTCTTTGCTCCATTATGACTTTACCAGATATGATTTCTGTTTATACAACAGGTGGCAGTGGAAATTCCTGTCTCTCTACCTTTGTGTTATGGCCTGTGGTTACTGGACCTGAAATCCCTACATCTGCATGCATGACTCCTGAAGACCTAGCCATAGTTTTGGGGTATCCCCTAAGAAACATAGAACATAGAAGCTGATAGCAGATAAGGGCCGTGTAGCCCACCCAGTCTGCCCATTTCGACTACCTATTGCAGACCACAGATCCTAGTTGATCTGCAGCTCACTCTTTCTTTCCTGTCCCTGGGGTACCCTTGTGTCTATCCCATGCATTATTGAATTCCCTAACTGTTTTTGCCCCCACCACCTCCTTTTGGGAGGCCATTCCAAGCATCCACTATTCTTTTAGTGAAAAGTACTTCCTCATGTTATCCTTGAACCTCCTCCCCAACATAATTTCGTGCCCCCTTGTACTTGTACGTCCTCTTTTTTTGAAAGATGTTACCCTCCTGCACCTTGTTTATACACCTGAGGTACTTGAACGTTTCTATCATGCCCCCCCTCTCTCTCTCCTCTCCTCCAGGGAATACATATTGAGTTCCCTTAGCCTCTCCTCATAGGGCTTTTCATGCAGACCATGCACCATCTTTGTTGCCCTCCTCTGGACCACCTCCAGTCTGTCTATGTCCTTCTGGAGATGTGGTCTCCAGAACTGAACACAGTACTCCAGCTGAGGTCTCACCAGCGATCTGTACAGTGGCATAATCACCTCCTTCATTCAGCTGGGGATACCTCTCCGTATGCCCCTCAGCATCCCAATTGCTTTCCACACAGCCTTCTCACATTGTTTGGTTGCCCTTAGGTCATCTGATATGAGTACCCCCAAGTACCGTTCCTGCTTGGTGGCTGCCAGTACCCCGCCCATCTTGTACAACTTCCTTGGATTTCTGCTCCCCAAGTGCATGACTTTGCACTTTTTTGCATTGAATCTTAGCTGCCACACTTCTGCCACACTTTCAATCTGCTTAGGTCTTTTCCCAATTTTTCTATCCCTTCCGAAGTGTCAACCCTGTTGCAGATCTTAGTGTCATCTGCAAAAAGATGTACTTTCCCCTCCAGCCCTCTGTAATGTCACTTATGAAGACATTGAAGGGGACTGGTCCCAGGACTGATCCCTGTGGCATGCCGCTGGTCACCTCCCTCTCATTTGATTGAACACCATTCACCAGCACCCTCTGTGTCCTGACCCTCAACCAATTTCTGACCTAGTTTACCACCTTGTGGCCCACTCCCATGCTGTCTAACTTGTTTGCCAACCTTGTGTGTGGGATGGTATCAAAGGCTTTGCTGAAATCCGAGTAGGCCACATCCACCGGCCTTTCCTGATCTACCTCCCTGGTCACCCAGTCAAAGAAATCTATTAGATTTGTTTGACAAGGTTGCTGATGTACTGATTGTGGCTAGAAAGCCTTCTACCAGACATACTTACTCCCTGAAATGGAAGTGGTTCATTCTGTTGGTTGCTTCCAGAAATTTGAACCCATTTACATGTCCTGTAAATGCTGTCTTACAATACTTGCTGTCCTTGTCAGGCCCTGGCCTACAGTATTCCTCACTTACGGTGCATTTGGCTGTTATATCAGCTTTTCTTGCCCTTATTGATGGTTATATGGTTGCCCAATTAGAGGTGTTCTGTACGTTTCTGAGAGGTATTCTCCACATAAAACCTCCTATCCATAATCTAGTCCCGTCTGGGGACTTAAACTGATATTGGCTCCTTTTGAGATGGTCGCATGTTTTTGCTTGCATTTCTTATCATGGAAAACATTACTTTTAATTGCAATCACTTCTGCTGAAAGGATTTCTGAGCTTCAGACTAATGTATGAGCCTCCTTATTTGATTTTTCAGAGTCTTTTTGTGTACAAATCCTAACTTTCTGCTGAAGGCGGTATCTGAATGTATGCTAAATCAGAGGATACACCTTCCTGTTTATTACCCTGAGCATGCTAATCAGGGTGAGGCATTGCTCCGTACTTTGGATGTACATAGAATACTCAGATACTGTGTTACCTGCACCAAGGACTGCAGGAAGTCCTCTCAGCTTGTTTCATTTGCCCCTGAGAAAGAGAGTGCCCTTGTGTTTAAACAGTGCCTGGCACGTTGTATTATGTTTTGTTACAGGAAGTACAGTAAGGAACTTCCTGGTACAGTTTGTGGTCACTCCGCAATGGGTATGGTCACTTCCATTGCCTGTTACAAAACTGTTTCTGTTGCTGACATTTGTGCTGCAGTCAAATGAAGCACTGTCCACACTTTCACTAAACATTACAGTCTGGACATAGTATGCCATAGACGTGCTGGCTTTGGACTTGCTGTACTGCAAGGCCTCCTGTACTGAATATATGTCAGACTGTACCATCAACCTAGTTTTATTAAAGACTGCTTTGGAATCATCCCATAGGTGTGGCCTAATGGAGGAGATATCCTCGAAGAAGGTAGAACAGTTATGCAAGAACTTACCATAAGGGTAGATCTTTGAGAGAAGCTCCTCCATTAGGTCATGCCGTCCCTCCCTCCTACTCCCTTCTGCTTCAGTGAGGGATACATCAGATGTTGTGCCTAAAACCTACTCCATGCATCTTATATCTTCCAACTCCATGCCTCTCATTGTATTGCGTGGTGCTGGTTTTATCTTCTGGTTCTCCACAGTTGGAGGTCCTCAGATGTTACTCTGTGGTGAGGAAGTGAACCAGGATGGGGCCACCCATGGTTATATAGATGCAAACATGGGACATCATCATGAGTGGCCCCTGGCTAGCAAAAGTTTCTGTGTGTTCCTAGTGTTGCTTGATGGCTTTAGTTCCAAAGGTGTGGCCTAATGGAAGAGATTCTCTCGAAGATCTACTGTTATGGTAAGTTCTTACCTAGCTGTTCTTTCATCAAGTATCTAGCAAATTCAAGCCGGATAGAGCATGGGAGTGTTCCATTTGTAGGCTTTGGCCCAAGCAATCATTGCACTGTTTCAGCAATGTTCATGTCTCTGGGATGCTTAATTTCTGTCCGAACCTACTCTGTAAAAATCCGTTGAAGTCACCCTGTTCACAGTCTTCAGGAAACCCAAATATTCCAATGTTTTTCCTTCTACCCCGTGCCTCTGTATCTTCTGCTTGGTAAGCCAGTTCCCTTTCCCTTTGACACAGATACAATACCGTGCGGCCCAGACTCCATGCTTCATTTTGCAAGTCATTTAGGCCTTCCTCCACATCCATCGTTCATCGCTCCAGACATTTCATTTATTGTTTGATATTGGCCACATTGGAGTCAACTGTCTGCAACATCCTCATCATGTTGGAATGGGGTAGCTTTCCTGGCTGTCGAGCTGCTACAGAAGTTCTTACATTGTCATTGCCTGCTAAGCGCACTGTACACTCTGAGGTCCAGGAGGGTGGGAAGCTGTCACTCCAATTTCTTGCTGTTGCTCCCTGCGACTTTGCTTTTTACTCCCTCTTCCTCCCAGTTTGCGAGGAGGACTCATTTTGCTGCTGATGTTTATTAGTTTTGCCCACAAGAGTAGGTTATATTGCTGGAGGGATTTCAGTTTTGATTGCTGGTGAGACTGGAGGCTAAGATTAAGCTTCCATCTTGTTTGGTGATGTCACTGGAAATCTTCAACCATGTTTTTTAATTCAGTGCCATCCATGAATGAGACAGACAAATTTCCAAAACCTTGCTTGTTTGTTTTCTTCCCCCACTTGGTTTTATCCCCCTACTCTTGCCTGCCTTCATCTGGATTCCCCCTCCCCAACCTAGTCACCCACCATCCCTTGGGCATATGCAGTTCCCCCATGACTTGCCTCTGATAGCAGGATCAGAGGGACCTACCCTCTCCACTCTGAGGCAGGATTCCAATGGTGCCCCATCAGGCCAGTGGGAGGGTCTTCATTACTGTGCTTTGGAAGAGATTTTCCCTCCATTTTCTCACTCCATAGGATGCCAACATGCAAAAATGCAGTGCATCTTGTTGACATCTCACGCCCTTCTGTACTCTCCATCTGCCTAGACACCCAACCTCTGCTTGGTGTCAGGCATATCAGAGGAGGCATGACTCCCCATCTCTGGAAAGCAGACCTCTGGACCCCCCGCTGACCCCAGCATCTCGAGTCTGTTCTCGAACCTGGGTTACTGTTGTGGTAGGCGGTAGCGCTTCTGCCAGGCCAGCGACACAGAACCTCATTTAACCTGGACTTGATACCAAACAGCACGGGACTGGTCATTTTTATATTTAGCAAAAGTTTGTTTGATAACACCATAACTGAAAGGTTTGTAAAGTCAAACTCCAAGTTTTTCTCCAGGCTTGAAATGCCCTTTGAGCTAGTATATGCAACTGTGTCCTCTGCAGCATAAAACAGGATATTTAACTTTGTACAGCAGCTTGGAATTTGGTTGCTAAACAGGGAAAATAATAGATGGCCCAGAAGCGAGCTCTGGGGAACCCCATATTTAACCTGAAAAGGAGAAGAAACAACACCATGTATTCTATCTGGGTATGGTTATCCAGATAATTACTAAATCATCATGTATGCAGTATAGCATATTGGTTAAGGGCACTGAACTGCAAACCTGGAGACCTGAAGACCTGGGTTTGACTCTCATCAACCCCCACTTGTATATGGTAAGGCCACACCTGGAGTACGGAGTCCAGTTCTGGAGACCACACCTACATAAGGACATAGACAGGATAGAGAGAGTTCAGAAAAGGGCAACCGGGATGGTGCAAGGTATGCAAGGGAAGCCATACGAGCAGAGTTGTAAGGACTTGGATCTGTACACAGTTGGAGACTAGAAGGGAGAGAGGGGACATGATTGAAACTTTTAAGTGTGTGAAGGGGATCAACAAAGTAAAGGAGGGGTGTTTACTTAAAAGGAAAGAGGGAGTGAAAACTAGAGGGCATAGCCTAAGACTGCAGGGAGGAAGATACAGAGGCAATGTGAGAGGGTGATTCTTCACGGAGAGGGTGGTGGAAGCCTGGAATAGACTACCAGAGGAGGTGGCGGGGGCTGAAATGGTGGATGGATTCAAGAGGGCATGGGGCAGATATATGGAGCTGAGTAGCGGGGGAGGGGCAGTGGGGGGGATAAGAGGGGTAAGGGGCAGACTAGATGGGCCGGTAGTGTCCTTTTCTGCCGCCAAGTTTCTATGATTCTGTGATTTAGTTAAGAGCAGAAACACGTGTGCCCTGCACCGTCAAGTTGGTTACTGGTTACTCATGATCCACCAAGTTGAATGCCTTGGTCATGTCCACGGACACCACACATGTCAGCAGTCCAGCTTTCGTGGCCTGGTAAAGGTCATTTGGGAACCTGACCAAGGCAATCATGGTACTGGGATGCTTCCTGAATCTGTGTTGGGCATTTGGGAAAATGTTTTATCACTATATTTAATCAACTGCTTGTAGATGAACCTTTCCTGTATTTTGTAACGCTAGATGGATCTAAAATATGTTTACATTAATTTTCATTCAATAACTCACATAGCCATATTTCATTTGCGTTATATAAGTTCACTCGCTGTTCTTTTATTCTGTATGGTCACACTTGGCTGTCTGTCCCATTTTAGTGTTCCCCCCAGCCCCAACACCTTCCTTCTTTGGGGCTTAACGACCTCCTGAGAACCCCCATGGATGATCCCCCATGGCAGGGCTAATGGGGTTGCCACATACCATCCAGAGATTGAATCCAGCCTGGAGGCATCCCTTCATTGGGTGTTGGGCCTACGGGGGCACAGTTCATCCTGCCAGTGGCTCTTTTTCCTGTTGCTCCCTTACCCTGGGATGGTATTGCAACATATCTGTAGCACATACACAGCGGGCATACTAACCACTCATTCCCCTCCCCTTGCCATGATGCATGACACCGGGCCCCCTATGGTCACTAGGAGGCCAATGTGCAGTGCACCACACTCCACCCTCCCCAGAGGAGGCACGCGTCCACTGGGATGCTTAAGCCCTCTCTCCTTACCAATCCTGTGACTGTCATGGGCTCATTCCCAAAACCAGGTGGCCAGCATCACAAACAGCAGCACTGTCACTGAACTGAAAGGCCAGCCTCTCTCTCTCTCTCTTTTTTCCCTCTGTCTGTTTATGCCCCTTCAATCTCTGGCACCCAGTCCTCCACACAATGCCACTTACCTCAATTTCCTCGTCTTGGACTGACATGTTGCCATGGATAGCCCCGGATGGGGTCAGGAGCAGGGTCAGCACTCGACAGGATTTCTTTGCAGTCTTCCATGAGGTTGCTGGATCGAGGCTGCAGGGCCGGATATACCAGGGCTGCTCACCCCTGGTGCCAGGGCCTGTGTTCCGTTTTTCCATCCCCATGGTCCTGAGGCAGCACGTGGGAGTGATGCCATGCTGTGCACACGCTGAGCATGTCGGTACATCGGCATCTGCCTTCACCTCCTCCCAAATCTATTCTGCACTACCACCTTTGATCACCCAGGTAACAGTGTTGTGGTGGAGGAGACAACTCACCTTCTCTGGAGGAGGAGGAGGAGGAGGAGACCATCCTCTGGGATACTCAGTCCTCCTACCCCTGGTCAGCCCTGAAAACCCAAGATTGCTTCCAATCCTGGGTCGCTGGATTCATGAGCAGTAGTGCTACTACTGCGCTAATGCACTGACCTAGCCCCTCTCTCTCTCTCTTTGTAATGTAAGAAGCTTTTTCTGGTCATAGATCGGGGCCACTTCCATTTTTCCCTGTTTTGTAAGGCTGCAGTACAGCAGAGCAGGACTGTCCTGTTTGAAGGCAGCCCTAATTACAAAGGCACCTCCAGCCTTGAGATCTCTCGATGGCTTTAGGTTAGAACTGGTTTCATTTTGCAGATTGTTAAGGTGAGTAACCAATCACGTCGAGAACAAGGGTTGATCAGATAGTGCAAATTAACAATAAAAAAAAAAGTATGTAAGACTGTATGTTACATTGTTACTGTTTTTGGAACATGCTGGTGAGGGGCCACATCCAGGACTCCAGAAAGGCTCTAGTCAAAGTGACACTGCATACACATATTGGGCGCTGTGTATGAAGTGGGCAGGGGTACGCGGAAATGTCACGTACCCTGCCTGCGACCCTGCACCCCGTGAACAGGTGCACCCTTACTGGCATTCACCAATGCCAGCCACCTGTCCACAGCTCCCCTCCCCCCCAGTGCACAAGACTCCACAGGGCAGCCAGGAGAGGAGTCGAAGTCCTGGGCGGGCATCCAATGGGATGCCCCCCCCCCGAGCCCTCCAGTGGATCCCTTGCATAGGGAGGCACGGGCCCAGGCTGTGCATGCCATTTACAGGCAACTGGACCCATGCAACACCATCCCGTCCTGGTGCCGCCACTCCTGCCCAGTGATGGGCACTCGCCCCTGCAGCTGCCCCTGCCATCACCTGCTGCCCAGTGGTCAGGGGCAGCATGGAGAGCCCTGTCCCGGTCTGTCCGTGGGGGCACGCAGTGAGTTATGGCAGGGTCCCCCCACCATAACCTGTGCACCGCTCCGCACCTATGCGGCCAGCACTACATGGGATTGTGCATACCGCGTAGTGCTGGCATGCCCACAGCCCACCCCGGTGTGGTGTGGTCCACGTACTCGGGAGGATCGATGTGTCAGTCCTGTGCATGCCCCTTAGTGCATCCCACATGGGGGGCATATAGGGTGCGGAGTGGCTGTGCACCCCAGATACATGCGTAGCCACTCCACTCCAATATTGCATAGGGCCCAATATAAGAATAGATACAATTGGGCAGTGTTTATCACCCTGAGGGCAATGAAAAACCCAAATTCACTGTTTTCATCACAGCCCTCATTGAAGGAAGAATGAAGGATTATTCTATGCACACAAGCCCACATATTCAGATGAGATGCACGGCGCATCCCTGCACTTGCACAGGTCGCGGATGTGGCCATATTCAAAGACCACCAATGCACCGCGTACCCCTAACTGCACCACCGCACACAATATTGTGATGCGCCAATGCAAATGAGGGGTCCCTCATGCATGTGTCGCATATCACAATATTGAAACCCCCCCCAACCACAAAAATGGCCAGCTGTGTGGGCACACAGTTACGCTTTTGGAACCCTGCTTTAACTATTCTTGGGGCAGGTTGGTGCCCTGCACACAGTCTAGACCAGGGTACACAGTCCCCCCCCTCAAGCCTTGATCACTAAAAAATTAAATAACCCCCGATCCCTACTTCCATAGTGTAGTTTCCCCTCCCAGCCCTGATCACTGTAATAAGCTTAAAAAAAAGTTTCCATAGTGTAGTGCCTCCCTCCCCAGCCCCGATCACTGTAATAACTAAACAACCCGATCCCAGTTTCCATGGTGTGTGACCCCCCTCCCAGCCCCAATCACTGTAATAACTGAAAAAAAACCCCAAAGATCCCATTTCCATAGTGTAGTGTTCCCCCCGCCCCAATCACAGGCACAACTATGACAACCTGATCCCCGCTCCCTGGTGGCTAGTGGTCCCCCCACCCCAGTAGGCAGTAACCCACCACCCCGCACTCCCCATCCTGACCCGTGCCGGCGACTGGCAGAGCCCTCCTCACCCTGACATGGCCAGCCACTGACTGATCAGTACTGAAGAACATACAGCACATAGTACATGCTGTTTGGTTGCCTTGACAACCAATGAGTGCATACTGTTTACTGTACATGTTCCGGTACTGATCAGTACTGGAGTGCATACAGCAAATAGTACATGCTGTTTGGTTGCCTCGACAACCAATGAGTGCATACTGTTTACTGTACGTGTTCCAGTACTGATCAGTTGGTTGCTGACTGTGGCAGGGTGAGGAAGGCTGTGCCAATCACCAGCATGGGTTGGAATGGGGGTGTGTGGGGTGGTGGGTTACTGCCTACTGGGGTGGGGGCACCACTAGCCACCAGGGACTGGGGATTGTGGTTACCATTGTTGTGCCAGTGATTGGGGTTGGGGGGGACACCACACTATGGAAACGAGGATCAGAATTTATTTTATTTATCACAGTGATCAGGACTGGGGAGGGGGGTCACTACACTATGGAAATGGGGATCAGGGGTTATTTCATGTTTTATAGTGATTGTGGCTTGGGGGGAGCTGGCCTGGCACATTCCGTCAGGCGTAGCCATGCACATGAGCCCATAATGGGCATGTAAATAGTCCCTTTGTGCCGTGCATGTCCAATGGGCTCATTTGCATATGTGGACTGAATATAGCCATGGGAGCTGTGGTGCATACAGGTATGTGCCACGCATTCCCGTATGGGCAGCCTTCAGCCCCACACCCTGGATGTGCCGTGCCATAAAGGGCGGACGCTTGCTGTACACTGCGCATCCAGGGTCCAATA
This sequence comes from Neoceratodus forsteri, assembly GCA_016271365.2. Classification (NCBI taxonomy): domain Eukaryota; kingdom Metazoa; phylum Chordata; order Ceratodontiformes; family Ceratodontidae; genus Neoceratodus; species Neoceratodus forsteri. The sequence goes on from JADMNL010000024.1 coordinate 449,204,477, forward strand.
TCCACACAGATTGTACAATTGCACCCAACTAAGGATCTAAGGTTCGAGCAGACTCGATAGACCGTAAGGCCTAATCTGCTGGCAAATAGTATGTTAGTATGTTAGTATGATTGCACCATCTGTTTGAATATGGCTCCAGAGCCAACCAGTGCATTTTATTCACGCGGCAGATCTGTCTGCATGCGCATCTGGCCAGCTCTGAATATAGGGGCCACAGTGTTTAGCACTTTAAATCTTTTGCTGATAGGAGTACATCCAAGAAATATTGTGCTGAATGTATTGTTACGGGGACAGGGTGAACCTTATGTTCAGATTAGAACCTGAACAAGTTCTAAAGCTTCTCGTTTTTTAACCTTTCAGTGAACTCAATGATTTGCATATTATTGATATGCTAATCACCTGATATTGCATATTTCACTTTTGAAACCACTAGACCGGGGTCCACGTTTTACGGGGATCAAGTTTCAAAGGGCTTGTTGTGGCGCAGGCCTCTTCCCAATACTATTTTCAGCATTTATCTCGCACAGGTGGCCTATTCCACTTTCTGTGCAGATGTTACGCCTAGTAATACTAAAATGTGGAAAAGATCACAAAAAGGTAACCTTTTTGAAAATTGCATGCATGGGACAGAAATTGCAGCTGGGGATGGCCAGCTGGCAGAGTGGTAGTGCTGCCACTTACGGCACTGACGACCAGGCTTAGGAACGAGCTTGGGTCGTCAGAGGGCAAGGGGAGTATGGCTGAGTTTCCCATTGATGCTTACATCCTCAAGGGTGGAAGGGAATATGGTCTCCGCTGCAACACCACCACCTGAGTGACCACAGGTGGAGAGGCAGCCAGAGCCATGGATTGAGGGAGGTGGACATTGGCAGGATGATGCTACGTGTCAGATAAGGCCTTTCTGACATCAGGGGGAGGGACAGAAAATGAAAAAAGCCCCGACCAAATGCAAGATGCCATTCACTATCTGCCACAGTTCCCACACCACCGAGTGGGTTCTCCGCCTCACAGACTGACAATTTGTGCTGGGGGAGTAAGTCCCTAGTCTCTGGTAGCCCTTCCCATGGGAGGTTATCCATAGGGGTACTGCAAGGTGGAGGTAAGTCTCAGAGGTGGCAGGTGACGGGGCTGGGTGGGATGGCTGGACTGATGGGGACCAGTCGTGATGTCGGGGAACAAAGCACAGTAAGCTAAAAAGAGAAGACATTACAGTTGGGCAGTGGCACTCTTCCTTGTGACACATTTTTGCCGTAGATTTGCAGCGTTCCATTTTTAAAATCTGGCACCTGATTTTTAAAGGGAGGCTCCTTTTGGTTTCAAAGTTTGGAACTGATTAAGTTCTAGGAGGTTATGTAATAGAATTGGGTCTGCCTGTTCTTAATTGAAATGTCTGAAAATGTGTTATCCTCTCCATTATCTAGTATTGCAGTATAATTGCGAATACTAAGTATTCCAAATAAACATTCCAGTCACATTAAAGAGCAGCTGACACCTTTTGGAAAACTTTGGAAAAGACAATATTTAGACACAATTCGGCTTATATTTCATATATGTTCTACAAATTTCTCCTCACCATTATTTATTACTGAAAAAATTTTCATAAAAACAAGATTTCTATCCCTTAGAGTTCATCTGCCTCTTCAGCTTATTCCCTACTTGAAATAACACTCTGTTGGGACATCACAGTTTGTTGCCATGGGAATAACTTTGATGTCACAAGCAGAGCATTATACACCAGGCTGGAAATAAGCATTAAGTGTTAATGAACGCTCAAGAAGCAGTTATCCTGTTTTCATCCATATGACCTCAGCAGTAAATAAAGGGGTAAGAAATACAGAATTAATGAGAAATATAAGCTCTTTTGCATCCAAATATTATGTTTTTTAAAGTTCTTCTCAAGGCATCAATGGCTCTTTAACATGAGTATTTCCAATGTGGGTTGGTAAGTAGGTAAATTTTTTTATATGGTGCCTCTCCTCAAAGCTTAAAGGCTTTCCAAAATTACATTACAAAACCAAATCAGAAATTAATACACATCATTAGGTGCTGCTGGTGGGGGACTTTAATATGACGGATATAGGTTGGAGCATCCCAACTGCAGCTTTGGCTAGGAGCAGGGACATCCTGGACTCCTTGCAGGGGGAAGTCCTTAAGCAACTAGTAGGAGACCCTACTCATGGGGGAGCAATATTGGACCTTATACTTACCAATGGGGACAGTGTTCAGGATGTCATGGTGGGTGGCTACTTGCAGACCTGTGATCACCGTGTAGTGTGGTTCAATATAAGAAATGTGGCCGAATCAAACCACACAAAGGCAAGGGTTCTAGACTTCAAGAGGGCCGACTTTACAAAGATGGGAGAATGCCTCAGAATGCCCTAGAAGGGGGGGAGGATTTGTGTGGAGTGGAGGAACAGTGGGCAAAAATAAAAAGGGCCATCGTGAAGGCAACCAGCCTGTTCTTCTGACAAATTAGCAAAAGTAAGAGGAAAAAGAGACCACTATGGTTCTTAAAAGAGGTGGCTGGAAAGGTAAGGGCAAAAACAGTGCTGGGTAAGTTATTTTTTCTATTACTTTCTATTATGTTTGGAAACTTGTTCCAGGAAGCTCTATGCAGTCACGAGTAAGGATGGAGAAGTACTAGAAAAAGTAATACTCCTTACAATTATAGTTACTTATTTCTTGTTATACAAAAACAATACAAACATAATGAATAACTATTATAGATTACATTTTTTGAAAGTAATCGGTTAGTACTAGTTACTTTCAAATAAATGTAATCAGTTACAGTTACGTATTACTTCTGTATAAAAAAACATAAGTAATTGTAACTGTAAGGTGCATTACATTTTCCAGTACTTCTACATCCTTGCTAGTGACTACACAAAGCTTTCTGGAACAAGTTTCCAAGAGTAATAGAAAAAGTAACGTACCCTACACTGGGCAAAAAAGTTAGCATTCAGGAGATATAAGGAGTCACAGAGGGAGGAGTATAGGGAGGTGTATTAGAAGAAGCAGAAGGAAGCAGGGAAAGCAGTCAGGTGTGCAAAAGCGCAAACAGAGGAGAAAATAGCCTGTGCAGTTAAAAGAGGGGACAAGAAGTTTTTTTAGGTATGTAAGCGAAAGGAGAAAGACCTGGGGAGGGACGTGTGTGGAAGAGAACCAAGAAAAAGCAGACACCCTGAACAAATGCTTTTGCTAAGTGATCACAGTGGGAGGGGAAGGTAAGGGAGCACAGATTGGAGGCAGGAGCATCGAGAGAAGGGAAGTGGACACAAGTCCATTTATAGTGGACAGAGTCATGAAGGAACTTGCAAATCTGGAAGTGGACAAGGCAATGGGGCCAGATGGGATACATCCCAGGATATTGAAGGCGCTCAGGGAGGTGCTAACTGCTCCTTTGACTGTACTGTTCAACCATTCACTGGAGACGGAAGTGGTTCTGGAGGCCTGGAGGAGGGCAGATGTTGTCCCACTTCACAAAAGTGGTAGCTGGGAGGAGATAGGAAATTACAGGCCAGTGAGCCTGACTTTGGTGGTGGGAAAATTATTGGAATCACTACTGAAGGAAAGAACTGTGGAATATCTTGAAACCAGGGGCTTACAGGATCCGAGGCAACATGGATTCACAACAGGGAAGTCATGTCAAACAAATTTTCATAGATTTCTTTGACTGGTGGCTAGGGAGGTAGATCAGGGTGGAGCTGAGGTTGGGGCCTACCTAGATTTCAGTAAGCCCTTCAACACAGTTCCACATAGGAGACTTGTAAGCAAGCTGGGCAACCTGGGAGTGGGTCCAAAGGTGGTAGACTGGGTAAGAAAGTGGTCGGGGGATAGGAGACAGAGGGTGGTTGTAAACAGAGTTCACTCCGAGGGAGGGAGAGCGACCAGCAGGGTGCCACAGGGATCAGTGCTGGGTCCGTTCCTCTTTTTTTTTTTTTTTTTTTTTGTATTATTTGTTTATGCCGCCTTCTCCAGACCAGCCTCCCACTCCTTCAGGCGGCCAAGCCCCACCACACCACTCCTCCTGACTACCGTCTGCTGCCCCTCATCATACCACCCCCGGCTGACCCAGCGTATCTCTTTGCCAGGGAAACCCCCCACCCATGGAGGGGCCAGGAGGGGAGACCTCTCCAGTGCCCACCAGCACATTCCTTCAGTCCTCACTGGGGAAGAGCCGGCCCAATGGTGCTGAGCGTTGAGGCGCTGGATGCCACACCTTGTGCCATGTGGCAACCCGAGTTTGGGAATGAGCTCGGGCACCAGTGGTCAACAGGGGAGGGAGAGGATTGAGCATCTGATGGACTGCTGTCCTCTCCCTGGGGAGGGTTCCAGGGCATCTTCAGCACAGTAGAGACCTGGTGGAGACTGGAGGAACGGCTAGAGCGGAACATCTAAGGAGAAGAGCACGGCAGACGTCTACAGCTCTGCCGTGCAGACGTCATTGCACGCTCGTGCTCCTGGGGGAAAACAACAAGAAATAACCCCGTGCCTGGGTAGGCGACAGCTCCCCACTGGACCGCATTGCCACATGCTCAATACTGGGCCCTTGTCTTCGCCCCTTCTGTCCTTCCACCACTTCGGCCGGCAAATTAGATTGTAGATAGAGTGCTAGAGTGGAGGCGGCCCTACCTCAGGGGGCTTAGAGCTGGGGGGTCTGCCGGCAGGAGGCTGGTGAAGGGAGGCTACCCTCTGAGGAGGCAAGGCATCAGGTGGGCAGTAGAGCGGGTCTGATGAGCAGGGGCAGCCCGAGGGAGTTCCAGATGCGGCGCATAAATAGAGTCAACAACAACAAAAAAATCCTTGCTGGGGGCTGCGAGGGTGCAGCATGCGGCAATCCCAGGCTTTGCGGTGACAGGAGGGTGGGCTGCAGTCATCCGGGTGGCTGGGTGGTCATTTTCCTTGTTCTGGTTTCCCCAACCCCTGGAACACACACCACGGTGTCCTGACGTGATTGCACATGCGACCTGTGGTCACCCATGCCACAAAGCGCAATGCCAATACTGGCTGCCAGGAGCCACCAAAGGGGGGGCATTCTTGGCCCTCCCCCCTCCCGGGAAGAGATCTTCCAAGACACACTCAGGAGCCCTCCTTGCCAGCCTCTGCTCCTGTTGTCCCAGGCTCGGGAGCAAAGCTGGGTCACCAGCGCCGGGTCTGGTCCTCTTTAATGTCTTTATTTGTGGCATTGCAGAGTGGTTAGAAGGGAAGGTATGCCTTTTTGCAGATGACACAAAGATCTGCAGTAGGGTAGACACTGGGAGAATGAATGAACAGAGATCTAAAAAAGCTTAAGAAGTGGTCTAAATTGTGGCAACTGATATTCCTAAAAAGTGCAAGGTCATACACTTAGGGCACAGAAACCCAAGGGTGGAGTACAAAATAGGGGGAGTGGTACTGACAACCACCAAGAAGGTAAGGGACCGGGGGGAGGGTAATCATTTCTGATGACCTAAGTGGGCAAACAGTGTGACAAGGCAGTGGGGAGAGCTACAGTAGTGGGATGGTAGGGTGCATAAGGAGGGGTATCACTAGCAAAAAAAGGGAGGTAGTCATTCCGCTGTATAAAACATTGGTAAGTCTTCACCCGGAGTACTGTGTTCAGTTCTATATAAACCACATCTCTGAAAGGACAAAGACAGAATAGTGCCAGAGTAGAGGGGGCTCAGAGCTGGGGGGTTTGCCGGCAGGAGGTTGGTGGAGGGAGACTACCCACTGAGGAGACAAGGCATCAGGTGGGCGGTAGAGCGGTGCTGGTGAGCAGGGGCAGCCCGAGAGAGTTCCAGGTGTGGCGCATAAATAGAGTCAACAACAAAAAAAAATCCTTGCTGGGGGCAGTGAGAGTGCAGCATGTGGCAGTCCCGGGCTTTGTGGTGACAGGAGGGCGGGCTGCCATCATTCAGGCGGATGGGTGGTCATTTTCTTTGTTTTGGTTTCCCCACCTCCTGGAACACACGCCACGGTGTCCTGGTGTGATCGCACATGCGACGTGTGGTCACCCATGCCTCAAAGTGCAATGCCAATACTGGCTGCCAGAAGCCGCCAAAGGGGGTGCGTTCTTGGCCCCCCCGGGAGGAGAGCACCCAAGAGACACTCTGGAGCCCTCCCAGTCAGCCTCTGCTCCTGTTGTCCCAGGCTCGGGAGCAAACCTGGGTCACCAGCGTGGGGTCCGGTTCTCTTTAATGTCTTTATTAATGGCATTGCAGAGGGGCTAGAAGGGAAGGTATACCTTTTTGCAGATGACACAAAGATCTGCAATAGGGTAGACACTCAGGGGGGTGGAATGAATGAACAGAGATCTAAAAAAGCTTGAGAAGTGGTCTAAATTGTCACAACTGATATTCATACGAAGAAGTGCAAGGTCATGCACTTAGGGCACAGAAACCCAAGGGTGGAGTACAAGATAGGGGGAGTGGTACTGACAACCACCAAGCAGGAAAGGGACCGGGGGGTAATCATTTCTGATGATCTAAAGATGGGCAAACAGTGTGACAAGGCAGTGGGGAGAGCTACAGTAGTGGGATGGTAGGGTGCCTAGGGAGTGATATCACTAGCAGAAAAAGGGAGATAGTCATTCCGCTGTATGAAACATTGGTAATTCCTCACCCGGAGTACTGTGTTCAGTTCTAGAGACCACATCTCTGAAAGGACACAGACAGAATAGAGGCAGTCCAGAGGGGTTTACCTATGCCGAATCGACAACACTGTTGTCGAGGTTCGACATAGCGACATCCCCAATGGCAACAGGCGAGTTTTCGCCTATCCAACATTGATGTGCCCCCCCGAACCCCCCTACTAAAGATTATCAACTCCAAGTTGGAGTTGATTTGGAGGTGGGGTAAAACACGGTGAAAGGGTGAATTTCCGCCCTCGGATCCTTCACAGCAACAATCTTGAAACCTGTCGAGATTGTCGCCGTGAAGGATTTTGCTATTGGGGTTTCAATGTGTGGTCAGTACACCATCCAGTAGAGAGCAAATAAAATGGTGCTGGGCCTGCATCAAAAGCCCTAGGAGGAGAGGCTAAAGGACCTCAATGTATATATACTCTGGAGAAAAGGAAGGAAAGAGGGGATATAATACAGACTTTAAGATAGCAAAAACTGTGATGGGATTCAAGAATGCATGGGATAGACATAAGGGAATCTTATTAGTGGAATGGGGGCCGGGTGTAAAGCCGGAGACGAAGTAGGGTCTGTGCTCTTACAGTAGGTAGGGAAAATGGGCAGACTAGGTGGGCCAAGCAGTCCTTATCTGCCAACAATTTTTATGTAATCTATGTAATTCTAAAACATAAGGACAAATAAAGAAACTTGAACAAGGTTAGGAAAACAAGCTCTACAGTAATTAAGGAATTTGATGGCAGTATTCGGATTATCTTAGCTGGGATATTTCAGTAGCATTCTGAATACTAGCAGAACACTGGACCATACAAACACAGTATTTTCAGCATTGGAACAATCCCTTTAGAAAGGCCTCCTGTCTTTCTCAAAACAGTGTACTGAACATACACAAAGTTAGGCTTATTTGGAACACTGAGTTACATGTCAACGCAGAATACTAACTGCAGTATATATTTCATTTCATAGAACCGCAGTAGTCCAGATATGTTATCCGAATATTCAGTTATTCAGAATACTGCAGTATTCAAAGGTAAACATCTGGACTCAGCAGGTTCCTACCACAGCTGTGGCTAAGCTTTAAAAAAAAAACTTAACAGACATAAAAAAGGGGCCAACATAACAGTACTGTTTAGTAAGCACTGAATGGGGGCCGGGAGCACCCTGAGAGCCCCAAGGTATTATGTCACACAGTACCATGCAGGTGACCCATATTTGTGGTGTACCTGTGTCCCTGCATGTCAGAAGAGGCAGGGAGCAGAGACTCTGCTGAGTGCTGTACCTTCTGCTCCAGGCTGGGTGTGTGTGTGTATATTGATGAGCATCTCCTACTGCAACACCTGTGAATGTCTGAGAGAGAGGTTTGGCACATGCTTCACCCCCAGCAACAGTGGAATCTGTGGGTGTTAGGGTGGAGGACTACAGTGATGGTCTGGGCAGGCAGAGTGGTATCAGAGCTGTTACCAAATGCTCAGTTCCAGTTGCCTGCACACTGAATTACTCTGTTGTACATGGAAAAGGTGTTCCTCCACACAGAGATGGTGCTGCTCCACACAGAGCTGGTGCTGCCCCACACAGAGATGATGCTGCCTCACACAGTGATGGTGCTGCCCCACACAGAGATGGTGCTGCCCCACACAGAAGTGGTGCTGCCCCACACAGAGATGGTGCTGCCTCACATAGAGATGGTACTCTTCCACAAAGAGATGGTGCTCCTCCACACAGAGCTGGTGCTCTTCCACACAGAGCTGGTGCTGCCCCACACAGAGATGGTGCTGCCCCACATAGAGATGGTACTCTTCCACATAGAGATGGTGCTGCCTCACACAATGATGGTGCTGCCCCACACAGAGATGGTGCCCCTCCACAGAGATGGTGCTGCCCCACACAGAGATGGTTCTCCTCCACACAGAGATGGTGCTGCCTCACATAGAGATGGGACTCCTTCACACAGAGATGGTGCTGCCTCACACGATGATGGTGCTCCTCTACACAGAGATGGTGCTCCTCCACACAGAAATGGTGCTGCCTCACATAGAGACAGAGATTGGGCTCCTCCACACAGAGATGGTGCTCCTCCACACAGAGATGGTACTGCCTCACACAGAGATGGTGCTGCCTCACACAGAGATGGTGCTGCCTCACACAGACATGGTGCTGCCTCACACAGAGATGGTGCTTTTCCACACAGAGATGGTGTTGTCTCACACAATGATGATGCTGCCTCACACAGAGATGGTGCTGCCTCACACAGACATGGTGCTGCCTCACACAGAGATGGTGCTCTTCCACACAGAGATGGTGCTGCCCCACACGGAGATGGTGCTCTTCCACACAGAGATGGGGCTTGGTGCTGCCTCACACACAGATGGTGCTGCCTCACACAGAGATGGTGCTCCTTCACACAGGGATGGTGCTAACCCTCACAAAGAAGGTGCTACCCCCCCCCCACAGAAGGTGCCGCCCTACACAGAAGAGGTGCTGCCCCACAAAGAGAGATGGTGCTGACTCCCACACACAGAATACTGCTTCACACAGACATGCCGGTTCCCCACCCAAAGAACATGCTGACTGACACAGAGATAGTGCTGCCGTCCACAGAGATGGTGCTGCCCCACACAGGGAGGGTGCTGCCCCACACAGAGATGGCGCTGCCCCACACAGAGGGGTGCTGCCCTACTCAGAGGGGGTGCTGCCCCACACAGAGGGTGCTGACCGACACAGAGAAGGTGGTGCCCCACACAGAGATGAGGCTGCCCCACACAGAGATGGTGCTGCCCGACACAGGGAGGGTGCTGCCCCACAAAGAGATGGTGCTACCCCACACAAGAAGGTGCTGCCCTATACAGAGAAGGTGGTGCCCCACACACAGATAGGGCTGCCCCACACAGAGAGGATGCTGACCCCCACAGAGAGGGTGCTGACCCCCACAGAGATGGTACTGCCCCTCACAGAAAGGGAACTGCCCCACACAGAAAAGGAGCTGCCCTACACACAGGTGGTGCTGCCCTACAAAAAGATGGTGCTGCCCCCCCCACACACAGAGGATGCTGCCCCATGCAGATATGGTGGTTCCCCACCCAGAGAACATGCTACCTGACACAGAGAGGGTGCTGACCCACACAGACATGGTGCTGACCCACACAGAGCGGGTGCTGCCCCACACAGAGATGGTGCTGACCCACATAGATTAGGTGCTGCCCCACACAGAGATGGTGCTGCTTCACACAGAGAGAGTGCTGCCCCACACAGAGAAGGTGCTGCCCCACACAGAGAAGGTGCTGCCCCACACAGAGAAGGTGCTGCCCCACACAGAGTTGGTGCTGACCCACACAGAAGAGGTGCTGCCCTACAAAAAGATGGTGCTGCTTCCCACACACAGAGGATGCTGCCCCATGCAGATATGGTGGTTCCCCACCCAGAGAACATGCTACCTGACACAGAGAGGGTGCTGACCCACACAGAGATGGTGCTGCCCCACAAAGAGATGGTGCTGACCCACACAGAGTTGGTGCTCCTCCACACAGAGATGGTATTGCCTCACACAGAGATGGTGCTGTCCCACACAGAAAAGGAGCTGCCCTACACAGAGGTGGTGCTGTCTCACAGAGAGAGAGTGCTGCCCACACAGAGGTGAGGCTGCCTCACACAGAGGTGGTGCTGCCCTACACAGAGCAGGTAGTTCCCCACACACAGAGGGCGCTGCACCACACAGACTATACTGCCCCACCCAGAGAAGGTGCTGCCACACACACACACAGCGGGTACTGCCCCACAAAGAGAAGGTGCTGCCCTACAAAGAGATGGTGCTGCCCCCCACACACAGAGGATGCTGCCCCATGCAGATATGGTGGTTCCTCACCCAGAGAACAGCCCCACACAGAGAGGGTGCTACACCACATAGAGATGGTGCTGACCCACACAGAGAAGGTGATGCCCCAGACAGAGATGGTGCTGCCCACACAGAGAGGGTGCTGCCCCACACAGAGAATGTGCTGACACACAGAGTTGGTGCTGCCCCACACAGAGGTGGTGCTGCCCCATGCAGAGGTGGTGCTGCCCCATGCAGAGAAGGTGCTGCCCCACACAGAGAGGGTGCTGCCCCACACAGAGAATGTGCTGACACACAGAGTTGGTGCTGCCCCACACAGAGAAGGTGCTACCCCACACAGAGAGGGTGCTGCACCACACAGAGAGGGTGCTGCCCCACACAGAAATGGTGCCGACACACACAGAGATGGTGCTTCCCCACGCAGAGAAGGTGGGGCCCCACACAGTGAGGGTGCTGCACCACACAGTGTGCAGCCCCACGCAGAGAGGGTGCTACCCCACACAGATGGTGCTCCACACAGAGAAGGTACTGTCCGACATAGAGATGGGGTTGTCCCCCACAGAGAGTGTGCTGCCCCATACAAAGAGGGTTCTGCCTCACACAGAGGAGGTGCTGCCTCACACAGAGATGGTGCTGCCCCACACAGACAGGGTGCTGCCCCACACAGAGAGCATGCTGCCCCATAAAGACAAGGTTCTGTCCCACACAGAGATGGTGCTGTCCTACACAGAGAGGGTGCCTGACCCACACAGAATTGGTGCTGCCCCACACAGAGAAGGTGCTGCCCCACTCAGAGAGGGGGGCTGTCCCACACACAGATGGTGCTGCCCCACACAGAAAGTGTGCTGTCCCAAACAGAGAGGGTGATGCCCCAAACAGAGAGGTTGTGACCCCGTACAGAGAAGGTGCTGCCCCACAAAGACAGCGTGCTGCCCCACTCAGAGAAGGTGCTTTCGCACAAAGAGAGGGTACTGCTCCACACAAAGATGGTGCTTCCCCACACAGAGAAGGTACTGTCTCACACACAGAGATGATGCTGCCCCACACATAGAAAGGGCTTCCCAACTTCCGGTGACGTCACCGTACCGAATGGAAGCTTAAGTCAGAGCTCCGTGGTAGTGGTGGGAATTAATTTAAAAATCCGGTGCTTTTTACGGTGGGTTGAGGTGCAAACTGACAATCACTGAAAAGAAAATGAGCCAGTCAGCAAAATCATGAGGCAGAAGTAAAACTAAGCCACTCAGTAGGCACAGATCCATCCAAGAACGTAGCCCAAGTAATACTCCTTCTAGGGCCTCGGAATCAGCAGAAGGCTCGGGCGGGGAAGAGGAAGAAACTACATCTCGAGGTAGCTCCCTTGATGGCCGGGCGACAGCCCATATCGTTAAAATGCTGCATCGCATTGACTAATGTGAAGGATATCAAGCAGGAGTTGAAGCGTCTTGAGCGGAGGACCGACGAATTGGAAATGGGCCTGGATGGGCTCAGGAATGACTCCATGCGACTCAGTAGAGTGGTACTCTTTCTGGCCAGGAGAGAACAGGAACTCACCATGAGGGCCGAGGATGCGGAATCAAGAGGACGAAGAAAAACTATCCGAAGTTTCAGGTTTCCGGAGGGAGCAGAACAGGACAATCCAGTGGAATTCGTTAAAACCTGGCTTCACCAGGAGCTGGACATCCCCAGCGCTGAGCCCTTAGAGTTGAAGCGGGTACATCGGGCGCTTGGCCCAAAGCCTAAGAAAGAGGCCCCCCCCCGTGCTCGATCCTTGTCAAATTCCATAGATATCCAGTCAAAGACATGATTCTCCATAAGGCCTGGGCGAAGAGGGACTTAAGTTTGGATGGAAAAAGGGTATATGTTGACCACGACTTCCCCAAGCGACTATGCAAAAAAGAAAACGGGTTCTGGCAGTAATTAAGCAGCTTAAAGAGCAACAAATAAAAGCCCAGCTTAGATACTCAGCTAAGCTACTTGTTCACTGGTCTTCAGGCAGTAAGCTATATGACTCGCTATTGCACGCCAGCAAGCCCTTGCAGAAAGCAGGTATTAACCTCCCAGATCTTCAATCGGAACTGTCGGAGCAGACCTTACTACAACTACACTGGGAAACGGCGGGAAAAGGGTCTGCAAGAGGCGCTACAGCTAGAGGAACTGGCCCGGACGAGTCCCTTTACGAGGATTTAATTCTTTTGGGAAAAGGGCTACAAGATAATCAATCAACCTGAGATGGCGAAAGGGTCGAAGATTTTTCTGAAACTGCCCCTGGGCCTGCGTCCTTGGTTGGGGCACAGGCAGTTGATCACTCTGCTATCACTCTAAACTAATAGCAGGAGAATAAACTGTGCACATACTGAACATATTTTTTCTTTTCTGGGGTTGGGAGCCTGTGATCCTCCTGGAGGGAAGTGGGGGGAACCCTTCACTTCTCAAGGAAAGAAGAAAAAGGAAAGAAAAGAAAACTTTTTTTTTTTTAAATTGGAGGTTGACGTTATGTTTGGGGGAAAAGGGATGACTCTTGTTGATACACTTTCTCTACTTTACCCCAACTGCTGTTGGCCATGTTTATTAATGTTAGAGTGTTTATTAATGTTAGAGGCCGCTCGGGTGTCGGGTTCATTGAAAAAAAGGGAAGGTGCTAGAATATTCTACCATCCCTCTTCCATCCCTCTTGAATACTAGGGTGAGAGCTACCTTTGAGACTGGTTAAGTTTGCCTGAAGATGAAATAAGTGCACAATTAATACCCATCTGAGTTTCAACGAGGGCCTGAGCCCCTTGTTTTTTTTTTTCATATTAATCGAATACATTGCAAAAAAGAATGGACAGGGTTTAGAGGAGGGGTAATCCACCACTCACCTCGAACCCTGATTAATCGCACTCTTCGGAAGAAATTTCAGGGGATAGGTCGCCCATCTGAGGTTAAACAGTAGTTTTACAGCACTGTCCCCCATTAGGGAATCACTTTCCTTCCTTCTGAAGGTTCGCCCCGGGGAACTGCCGATCTTGTCACTCCCTTTGGAGAGTGGAAGGCATGGGGCCAAGTAGTAGGCCTAAGTTCCTGGGTGGAAGGAGCGTCCTTCCATGGTAGGACCTCAGTGGTTTGTCTGTACATAGTTCAGTGTGGAAAATGTGTTGTATGTTTCTTTCTTTTCTTCTTTTTCTTATTGTAAGTTTGTTGGTAGTAGATAATAACTTGGGGATACGGGGAGGATTTTTGTTTTGGGAACTACGGGGATGGGGGGGGTAATGCAGCAAGGTACTCTAGATCATGCAAGGTGTCTCAGGCAAGCCTTTTCTGTGCTTAATAGAGATCGAGACGGAGGTAAAATGTTTAAGTGGACTCCGCATAAGAACTGGAACAGGGGCCGATTGCAAGAAGTCAGAAGTCTGGTTTTCCGATGGGGACCTTAAAATTGGTTTCTTTCAATGTAAAGGGGTTGGGCTTTCTGACCAAACGGCATAAGATATTAAAGGATCTAGCCAGGACGAGATGTGATATCGCCCTTTTGCAAGAAACCCACCTTTTTGAATTGGAGCATAAGAAATTATGCAGGTTGTGGGTGGGAGAGGTGTTTGCCTCATCGCACCAGAATCCAAAAAAGGCAGGGGTGGCCATCTTGGTGCGGAAGGGCCTAGGTTTCACAAAGACGGGTTCCTTCACAAATGGGAAGGGTAGACTGGTGATTCTCTCGGGCAAAATTGCAGATAGGGTGCTGCACGTAGTGAATGTCTATGCCCCGACACCTACTGACCCTGATTTTTTCAGATACGTCTTTGAAGTTATAACTTCATTACCCTCAGGTCAGGTGGTGATGGGGGGACTGAAACTGTGTTGTGGACCCTCTGGTAGATAAATCTGGGAGGCAGGGGAGGGTGGCAGCTGGTCTGGGGGATAAAACCCTTTCTCACCTATGCACAGAAGCGGGTATGGTATACTCATGGAGAGACAAACATCCATCTAGCAAAGATTACACCTTTTACTTCCATCCGCAGGACTCCTACTCTCGCCTGGATAGGTTTTATGTACACAGGGTGTGGGTTGGGTCCATTGTGGACCAACAGATCTATCCCATATGCCTGTCGGATCATGCAAAGATCAGTCTGACTCTCAGTCTAGGACCGAGGCACAGTCAGTCCTTATGGTGCTTGAATGCTGGGCTCCTTAAAGATGAGGGGTTCATAACTAAAATTAAGGAGGTAATTGATAATTACATTAAAGAAAATACAGGGTCAGTGTCAAGGATAAAGTTTTTATGGGACGGACTAAAGGCGGTAGTAAGAGGGGAAGTAATCGCATATGCATCTCAGCAAAAGAGAGCGAGGCAGCAGCAACAAGACAAACTTGAACAAAAAATTTAAGAATTAGAGGACTTAAATAAAAATGAAGGCCCTTGCTCCTTGTTAGGGGACCTTAAGACAGCAAGAGAACAACTGCAAAAACTTCTCTCGGTGAAAACAGAGAACGCCCTCAGATTCACAGCAGAAAGGTGCTATGGTAGGGGGTAATAGGGCAGGTAGGCTTTTAGCCTTTAGGTTACGAAAACAAGAGGTGGATAGGTTCATTGCAGGGGTAAAGGACCCCAGAAAGCCCAGTGGGCTGGTCACAGACTCAGTCCAAATTGCAGACTGTTTTAAAAAGTTCTACGAAGACTTATACACGTTGGAGTCTGCAGCTAATCAATCGGGCAAAATCAAAAAATTTCTGGAGGAGCTTAACCTGCCCAGGTTATCGGCGGAGCTCGAGAGGGAGCTTGACCTTCCCTTCTCTCAACTTGAACTGGTGGAGGTTATTAAAAACCTCAAACACAATAAGGCCCCCAGTTCAGACGGCTTTATCACTGAATTTTATCAGAAGTTTCAGGATAAGTTAGCCCCCCTGCTGTTACAAATATGTAATGTGGCCCACAACCCCTCAGAGGCTCCAGATACTTGGACACAGGCCTTGGTAACTGTTATTCCCAAACCAGAGAAGGACACCACCCTTTGTGGTAGCTACTGCCCCATGTCGCTTCTGAATCTTGATGTTAAGATCTTTGCTAGGATGGTGGCGGATCGACTACAGGGGGTGGTGACTCAAATGGTGCATCCAGATCAGGTAGGATTCATGCCGGGTAGGCACTTACATGACAACGTAAGAAGATTACTTACGGTGATGTCACACTGTAAAAATAATGGGGGGGGGGACCTGGCTGTAATTATCACACTCGATGCCGAAAAGGCCGTCGACCGCCTAGAATGGGATTATTTAGGTGAAATACTTTGGGCTGCTCTTTATAGTAATCCATCAGCTAGAGTATGACTGAACTGGGTATTCTCTGGCTCGTTCCCCATTATGAGGGGGACTAGACAGGGCTGCCCCCTTCCCCCCTTCTATTCTTGCTAAGTTTGGAGCCCCTGGCAGAAGCATTTCAGATGCACAGGGATATAGTGGGGATTAAGGTGGGTGAGGTGGATAACTGCATCTCGCTTTATGCAGATGACACCCTACTATACCTAAAGGATCCTAAGGTGTCTATACCGGCAGCTGTCTCTCCTTGGGGAATTCGGTGGCATCTCCGGTTTTAAAATAAACAAATCCAAGTCTAAGATAGTTTCTGTCGGAGCCCCCATTCCCCTGGGGGTAAGAGGTTTAACTAAGTTAAAATGGAACACTAATGGTTTTAGATATCTGGGGATCCATGTACCGAAGGACCTTACTAAGCTATATCCAACCAACCATTGCAGGTTACTGGAGACAGTACAGAAGGACTGTGCTAGGTGGCCTGCCCTACCTCTTACAATCTCCGGCAGGGTAGAATCGGTGAGAATGTGAGAATGAATATCCTCCAGAGAATGCTCTTCCTATTTCATACAATCCCCTTATGCCCCCCTAGGAAGTTCTGGTCAGATATCCAAAAGCTTCTTAGTAAGCTTATTTGGGCAGGGAAGAGACCTAGGCTTAGTTCGGCTCTGCTGAAATTACCAAAAGGGAAGGGTGGTTTAGGTGTCCCTGACTTTAAGGTTGATTTTAGAGCGGCTCAATTGCAGCATTTGACAGCATATATTCTACAGGGAGAAAAACGAAGCCAGGTTAAAATGGATACTCAGACTCTCAAGTCATGTACCCTAGCGTCAATTCTATTTAATAAGAGCAATCACAGGGTGTTACAGGGACTGCCAAACCCGTGGCTTAAGACAACGATTACAGTCTGGTCTCAGGTTATAAAAGAGAGGAACCTACAAAGTAGGGTTCTCCGTCATGGTAAGACCCTGGACAGTGCCGATTTTCAGCCAGGTAGGGAGAACCAGATGTTTAAACGATGGGCAAACTTAGGCCTTAGATATTTCGCACAGGTGTACACAGGTGATATTATAAAAAACTTCTCCCAGATCCAACAAGAGTTCAGAGTCCCGGCTTCTGACTTCTATGGTTACTTACAAATCAGACACTATCTTCAGTCAGTGGTGGGTGGTGGTGACCGGTCACTCGGGAATGCAAACCCACTCCTGGATACTCTTTTGAAGTTGGCTACCGAGCCTGCTCAAAATACTCATCTGAGATCTCTATTATACTCAGTGGGTGGTGTGGAGGTATCAGATGTCAGAATTAAAATTCAGACCCTTTGGGAAAAAGAGTTTGGTATGGGGGAGGCAATCATAACGTGGGACCAGATTTGGAGGTTGGCACACAGAACCACAGCTTCCTCTGCATGGAGGGAATTCCGGTGGCAAATACTCACAAGATTTTTTAGAACGCCTGTGATAACCAAACATTTTGGGCAAAATTATTCAAATAAATGCTGGAGGGGTTGCGGGATGGTGGGGTTCCACGAACATATTTTGTGGAGTTATAATAAACTCAAGGATTAGTGGAACCTCGTCAGTAACCGAATCAGTGAGATTTTACAAGTACAAATCCCTAAGCATCCACGATACTTTATACTGGGGGAAACTCCACAAGGGTTAAAAGGTGTTAAAGCCAATTATTTATTTCCAATCCTGATAGCCGTGGCCCAGAAGGCTATTATGCGGTTGTGGCTCTCTGAGATACCCCCAGGAGAGGAGCATTGGCTACTGTGTTGCCACCAAATTAAAACAATGGAGAGACTTACAGCCAACCTAAATCTGAGACTTGACTCCTATAAAACACGCTGGTTCCCTTTCTTTGAATTTCTTGGCACTAAAGAAGGTATCTGTACTTTAGAGATTTTAGCAAGAGAAGACTTGAATGGTTAAATAATGAACTCTCTGAGAACAGTTTCAGCTAGTATCTATTAAACCTGCTCTGGGTGGGGTGGGGGGGGAGGTAAGCTGTTTGGTTTAATATTTAGTATGTTTAAATATTATTTCATATGTATGTTTTGTTAGACTCCCTTTGTGGAAATTGCATATGAAATGTTGATACAATTAGGTCCTGGGTCTTGACCTTTGACTCAGGTTTATGCAACCTTTTTAAATAGTATACAGTTTGTTTAAAGGCCTGTCATAAGGTTGACGTGCAGGTTTATTAGTTCTAAATGTATACGCACATTAATTCCATTTGTAATTGCATTATTTCACGTAGCATTTATTGGTTTGGATGCTATAGTGTTGTGTGTTTCTTTTTAAGATGTGTCTGTTGGAAAGGAGAAAATAATAAACTACAATTAAAAAAAAAAGAAAAAAGAAAGGGCTTCCCCACAAAGAGGTGGCACTGCCTCTCACAGAAAGAGTGCCACCCCACACAGAGATGGTGCTGCCCCACACAGAGATGGTGCTGCCCCACACAGAGATGATGCTGCCCCACACAGAGTTGGTGCTGCCTCTCACAGAAAGAGTGCTACCCCAGACAGAGATGGTGCTGCCCCAGACAGAGATGGTGCTGCCCCACACAGAAATGATGATGCCCCACACAGAGAGATGATGCTGCCTCACACAGAGATGGTGCTGCCCCACACAGCGATGGTGCTGCCTCACACAGAAAGAGTGCTACCCCACACAGAGATGGTGCTGCCCCACACAGAGATGGTGCTGCCCCACACAGAAATGATGATGCCCCACACAGAGAGATGATGCTGCCTCACACAGAGATGGTGCTGCCCCACACAGTGATGGTGCTGCCTCACACAGAAAGAGTGCTACCCCACACAGAGATAGCACTGCTTCGCACAGAAAGAGTGCTACCCGACACAGAGATGATGCTGCCCCACACAGAGATGGTGCTGCCTCACACAGAAAGAGTGCTACCCGACACAGAGATGATGCTGCCCCACACAGAGATGGCGGTGCCATACATCAAGATGGTGCTGCCCACACAGAGGTAGCTCGACCCTACACACAGAGAGTGTGCTGTCCCACACAGAGAAAGTGCAGCCCCACACAGAAAAGGTGCTGCCCACACTGAGAGGTGGTGCATCTCCACACGGGAGGAGAATGCTGCTATCTGACACTGTTAACTCAGACATTCGTAGTCGAGTTATCTTTGATTCAGTCAACGATGAACTTCACATCTCTAAAGGCACTAGTCTGCGGTGGTCTGAGTTTGCATTTCCATGTTTGATCATGTATCCCACATTTTAAGGGCCAGGGACCCCTATTTTGCCACATTTTGATAGCCACTTTACCACATTTTCCTACATTTTGAGAGCTGATGCCCCACATTTTCCCACATTTTGAGGATCTGCATCCCACAGTTTCCCACATTTTAGGGCCAGTGAGACACATTTTCCCACATTTTTTTTTTGGGGGGGGTGACAGGGAGCTCCGGTCCCTCCCTCAGAGGGACTTGTTCTCCGACCCGATAGTTGGGTCATCATGGACCCAGTCAGCTCCCGATTTTTTTGTGCTGCTTTGTCCCTGGGCCCACGACCACGCAATGGGCAGACTGGCTGTCTCCGCCTCTTCAGAGGTAGCCTACCGCCATGGAAGTGGGCCCTTCACCGTTCTTGGCAGTGCACCTGTGCTGACAGCCAGCCAGCCACCGCTGGATGTCAGTCTATGGCACATTGTGCGATGTCCCCCCCTTCCCAGGGAAGGAGAGCTTTCTAG
Source organism: Neoceratodus forsteri (assembly GCA_016271365.2). Taxonomy (NCBI): domain Eukaryota; kingdom Metazoa; phylum Chordata; order Ceratodontiformes; family Ceratodontidae; genus Neoceratodus; species Neoceratodus forsteri. The sequence continues at coordinate 449,223,933 of JADMNL010000024.1, forward strand.
GGCTCAATCCTTCCTCGTCCCGTCGACCCCCAAACAACCCGAGTCCATTCCTGAACTCAGGTCACCGATGTGGCATCCAGCACCTCAACCCTCAGCGCCACCGAGCCGGCTCATCTTCCCTTATTTTGAGGGCTAGTGTCCCACACTTTTTTTCTTATTTTGAGTGCTGATGGTGACATTTTGAGGGCCAGTATCCCATGTTTTGTCACATTTTCAAGCCCAGTGCCCCCCATTTGCATACATTTTGATTGCATGTCCCACATTTTCCCATAATGTGAGGACCAGTGTCCCACATTTTAGGGCCAGTGTCCCACATTTCCTATTTTGTGTGCTGATGCCCACATTTTGAAGGCCAGTGTCCCATGTTTTCCCACATTTTCAGGGCCATTGTCCCCCCTTTTCACGTTTTGAGTGCCACTGTCCCGCAGTTTGAGTGTTAGCTGCTTCCAGTCCTGACAGTTCTGTTTTTGCTGCTCTGTTCTCCCTTTGCTCATGCTGCTGCTTCCCAAAAGTGCCTCAGACACCATCTCACCAACAGGTGAATTGCACTGCTGGGCTACAAGACTAATGGTATTCACTCCCGTGACTCCTCCCAGTTTTAACACTACTTAAAAAAAATATTGCTGGCTCATCAGTGCAGCTGAATGGTTACTGCTCACAATGTCAGCAACTCGTGTTCAGGAACAAGCCTTGGTCATTGTGTCCAACTGAGGGGGGAGGATTGCAGATATCAAAGGATGCTCTGTAGGGAGGGAGGGTTGCTGCCTACTGCTGCCTCTTGGTAAGCACAGGTAGCAGTGCAATGATAGGCAAGTGGACAGGGTGACCAACGGCTGGGGACATGTATGATGCGCCACCGTGCGTGTTCCCCTGCTGCTTCTACAGCACACTGATAACATTGTGAAGAAAAGCAGGAAAATGGTCCCCACAGCAAAAGATCTGGAACTGTCTGGGCCCCGCATGTCCACCGGTCCTCTGCCTGACAAGACTCCGGAGATTCAGGGTGCATTCCTCCAACCCTGCCCCACCCAGGGGGCAAACCATGGCTTTGTGAAGGAGGCAGGAGACAGTGTAGAGAGAGATGCTGGTGAGTCAGGCAATGTGCCTCGTGGCTCTGGAATGAGTGGGGGTCAATGATGAAAGGGGACATAAAGTACAAGTTAAAAAAATGTTTTTGAAATTTCTTTAGGCAGGATAGACCAACAGAGCTGCAGCATCTCATTTACAGTGGGGTCCAGCTTCTAGCCCATGTTATAGCAGTGAGCTCTAAAGCACATTGGAGAGCAGGCGAGTTATCCAGTGTCACATAGCCAGTCACCTAAGTGACTTAGCCAGTGTCATGTAGCCAGTCACCAGACTAAGCTAGGATTTAAGCTGCAATATCAAGAACAGAGACCGGTCGAGCTGGGAAGGTGGTGAATTGCTTTTCTTCATTTATACTAATAAATGTAGTCATTGTGAAATGATTGCAGTTGGTCTGGAGTCACAGTTACTTGAGGTGGTGAGTGAAGTTGCAGTATCACACTGCCCACAGGACTTTGCTTGAACCACTAGACCGTAAATGCATGTCATGCTCTCAATAGTCAAGGTGCTGTAGAACAGCTGGTGTGTAAGTGAAACTTTGTTAATAACAGAATGCCTTGTAAGCCATTACATTAATGCTTCTTACTGGCATGTAGGCCAGTAAAAAAAAAAAGGTGTCCCTTCTATGTACTGCTGTTTACTGAAATTGTGTCTAATTATCTGTTGGTGACGAGTGTTATTCCCCCAGTGGCTAAATTCTCTTTTCTAATTGTCAGCAGCTTGGCGGTTCTGTCCCAGGAGAGTGAGGGTTAATCTTTGTCAGTCTCGTTACTTAAGCTCGAATTGTCTTTAAGGAGAGAATAAGGAGCTGTGCAGAATGACTGTGACACTTCGAGGGATCGTTATGCCAGTTCTAGGCATAAGCGCAGTCCTCCACTAAATGCTTCAGAGGCATGTTGGCGGCAGCAGTAGCAGTGGTGATTCGGGAGACATGCACAGAGCACTTTTACAGCCAGCAATTTCCCAGGAAGAAGAATGAAGGGGGGGGGGGGGTCCACCGTAGAGATTGAACTGCTTCATGTCTACTCCAAGGCTAATGTGCTTGGAGGGCTGTCGAGACTCTGCTGGGGACAGCTGAGCTTATTTAAAGCTCTTTCGGAGGAGATAGTGGATGGCTTTGCTGCTCTTGAGAACTAGAAGCAAAGATTATTAAAAAAACATGACACTCCATGATAAATGATATAAAGCATGTACTCTCAACTCGCTCCCCCCCCTCCTTGCAATTTCACTTGTTGTGCTCTTGTATGTCTTGCAGCTCAGCCTGGAATTATACACTCACTGAACCCATTCATCTGTTGCTGCTGTCCGCTACAGGGAAAAGATGGCAAGATACACAGGGCTGACAGAGTTCTGCTTTCCTGGAGTACAGTCACAGGCAGTAGCAACCATCCTATCAAAAAGTGGCAAAGAACATGGTTTGAGCAGTGGGAGATGGACTGTTAGCTGTAGCTGCCAGGAGGGGGGCATCTTGGACTTTGGAGGGGGAGTGGCATCGTAATTGATAAAAGCTGTACCTCTTGGCCTCCATCAGACATGCAAGGATACCCTCTCAGACATGTTAGAAGGTGTTAGTCATGATGATGGGTCACCCTTTAAGAGACTGTGGACAGTTATTTTAAATTTGGAACAACCCTCCAAAACAGGTGGTTAACTAAAGCCAAGGGTCCCTCAAAAAAATCAGAGATGGTTAAATCAAGGGTGCCTCTTTTTTTGTAGTTAGTGATTTTTTCTCCCTTGGCCCCATGCTACCTTCCAGATCACTTCAGTCCCTCTCTCCTGATTTTCCTCCAGGACTTACCTTCGTACCTTTGTGCCAGTGCTACATGGCCTGGGTATTCATCAGGAAGTAGGGCTATTGGCTGGCTGGGGTCAGCAGGAGCTTGGGAAATGATATTCCCATTTTTCTCCCTGGGGAGACACATGGCTCCATGCACCCTTCTATGCATGGCATGTCTGCAGCCGCCACTCCCCCCACCCTACACTGATAGTCCCTGACTTGACTTGTTCCCAGCCAACACTGGGGGCCAAGTGAGCGCCGAGCGCTGAAACCCTCCCTCCCCGGGACAGGACAGCAGTCCTCCAGGTGTTCTTTCTTCTGTCCTTGGTTGACCCCCAGTAACTTGAGCCCACTCCCAAACTTGGATCACCATTGTGACGGGAGGTGTGCGGTCCAGTGCATCAAACCTCAGCGCCACTGGACTGGCTAAACTGAGGATGTCTCTAAAAAAAAATAACAAAGCTATTTCAACAAAACTAGGAACACCAAGCCAGCTTCATGATGACTGGTGGCACAGGGTTGCTTGACATGCTGGTTAGCTGGGTTTGCACAACAAGCCCATGATGGTGGGAAAGACTGGCAGGAAAGAGCTCCAAGTGTCCATAAGTGGCACACTCCCCACCCCCAAACTGGGTTCAGTGCACTGCTCCAAGAGCAACACCTAAGAAGGCTTGTCAGCAGTCCTGTGAGTGGGGTGGGTAACTATTCATTGCCCGAATCTCTCGCCCAGGAAGCACCATGAGCATGCCCTATCAGAAATGAGGTGGGGAGCAACAAAAAAAAAGCTTCAAGGTGATGGCCTCCAGTCAAGCACCTGGGTCCCCGCCTCCATTCACTGGATCTGGCATCTCTTAAGTTCACCGGGCCAGGCTGGAAAGACAATCTACTTTGGGGTGGAGCAATCTGAGGTATGCACTATAGAGGGCAGTAACTATGGACTTTTAGGATGCCAAATACTGGTCACACGTCCTGGGGTGGACAGTTGGTGAGCAGCAGAGACCAGATGGAGATACATGTGAGGGGACCAAAAGTGAAGCAACAGAGTACAACCAGAAATATACCTAGCAAAAAACATGTTTTCTTTCCTTTAAAACAGAATCTGACAGCAGATAAGGGCCGACTGGCCCACCCAGTCTGCCTATTTTTTTACCTTTATTTTTGCGACAGACACTACTTTATCTGTCGCACTTTCTCCTCATCTCCTTTTTTTTTTTTTTTTGTGGACTTTATTTCTGCACCCTCCCCTAGAGGAACTCTCTCCAGCTACCTACCTGCCCAATCTCTACCTCTCGCTGTGCCACTGTATCTGCTTCCCTCACCCTGATCCGGCGAAACCCCCAGATCTGAACCCTCACGGGGAAGGGATGCCCTATCCTCCCAGGGTGCTCTATGTTGAGTGTAGAGTGCTGGGCTGGAGTGGCGGGGGATAGAGAGGGTAGAACGCCCAGTGTTGGGAGTGTGGATTAGGAGGCGGTGCCTTCGCTTATCCTCCAGAGAAGGGGGGGTTACTTACTTTTCCCACTATTGGCTGGGAACTGCAGTGCACTCCAGTGCACTGCGTGCTCACTCCCAAGCATGCTCACAGATGTGCCTCCGAGCTAATCCCTGATCATCTGGCTCCCGACTGCTGTGAGCCCCTGAAACCACCCAAGGCCACTAGATGGCAGGAGCAGGAAACCCCCCTCCCCAGGGAGGGAGAGCTGTCCTCCGGGTGCTCAATCCCTTCCTTCCCCTGCCAACTCCTGACAGCCAGGGCTTGTTCCCGAACCCGGGTCGCTGGTGTGGCATGAGGTGTGGCGTCCCTCAGCACCACCAGGCTGGCTCTCATCTCCCTTCTTTACCGCTACAATTCTTTTGTGCCCATGCCAGGCATTTTTTAACCCCATCACTATTTTTCCCCCACTACTTCTGCTGGAAGGCTGTTCTGGGAATCCACCACTCTCTGTGAAGACGTAGTTCCTCACATCTCTCCTGAATCTATCCCCCTCTAGCTTCATAGCATGTTCCCTTGTTCTTAAGCGTTGTTTTTTTTGGTTTTTATGAAAAACACTCCCCTACTGTACCTTATTTACATCACGAGGTATTTAAAGGTCTCTATCATATCCCTCCTCTCCCTCCTCTCTTCCAGGGTGTACACATTGCACTCCTTCAGCCTCTCCTTGTAGGGCGGCTGTTGCAGACCCTGCATCATTTTGGTTGCTGTCTTCTGGACCGCCTCCACTCTGTCTATGTCCTTCCTGAGATGCGGTTTCTAGAACTGGACACAGTACTCAAGGTGGGGTCTTACCAGTGATCTATACAGGGGCAACATCACCTCCCACTTTCTACTGGTGATTCCCCTTCCTATGCACTTCAGCATCCCACTAGCCCTCCCGACTGCCTTATCACACTGCCTGGCCACCTTTAGGCCATCCGATATGATTGCCCCCAGGTGTCTTTCCTGCTTGGTTATTGTCAGTAACACTCCACCCATTATGTACTCTGCCACCGAGTTTCTATGGCCCAAGTGTATTGTTTGCACTTTTTTTGCATTAAAACCCAGCTGCCATGCCCCTGACCACTCCTTCAGTTTTTTCAGATCTCTGCCCATCCTTCCCCCCCCCCAAAGTGTCCACCCTGTTGCAGATCTTGGTGTCATCTGCAAAGAGGCAGACCTCCCCTTCCAGGTCCTCTGCCATGTCACTTATAAAGACATTAAAGAGGACTGGTCCCAGCACTGAAGCCTGAAGTACCCTGCTGGTCACCCTCCCTTCCTTGGAGCGAACCCTGTTTACCACTGCCCTCTGTCTCCTATCTTCTAACCAGTTTCTTGCCCAGGTTACTGCCTTGATGCCCACCCCAAACTACTCAGCTTGCTTATCAGTCTCCTATGTGGAATGGTGTTGAAAGCCTTGCTGAAATCCAGGTAGGCCACGTCCACTGCTCCTCCCTGATCTAACTCCTTGGTCACCCAATCAAAGATATCTACCAGATCTATTTGGCAAGATCTCCCCACTGTGAATCCATGCTGCCTTGGATCCTATAACCCATTGGATTCAAGATATTCCACGATCCTTTCCTTTCGCAGTGTTTTCATTAAATTATCCAGCACTGATGTTGGGCTGACAGGCCTATAATTGCCCGCCTCTTACTTGCTACCTCTTTTGTGAAGTGGGGCTACATATGTCCTTCACCAGTCCTCTGGGACTACTCCGGTCTCCAGTGATCTATTAAATAGGTCTGTCAGAGGTACAGCTAGTACCTCACTGAGCCCCCTCAGCACCCTTGGATGCACCCCATCTGGCCCCATTCAGGGCTCTTGAGAAGATGGGGGAGCTGGGGATAATTCCTGGGGCCCGGCACCAAAGAAGGGCCCCAGGTTGCCTGGCATGCTACTGTATGCAGCTGTATAGGGGCTCCAGAGTCTGAACTTTTCCCGAGGTCCAGAATTCCTCTCAAGGGGCCTGGCCCCATAGCTTTCTTCACCTTCAGGTGAGCGAGAGCTTTTAGGACCCTCTCCTCCAAAAAAGGACTAGTGCCCACTTCCCTCCCATCAAAGCTCCTGATGCTTTTTCACAGTCCCTCCCCTTCCCCTTCCACTGTGAACACTGAGCAGAAGTATTTGTTCAAGATGTCTGCCTTTTCCTGGTCCTCCTTCGTACAGTCCCCCCCCAACCTTACAATTCCTCCCTTTGTCTTCTTTGTTTCATTTACATACCTAGAAAATGTGTTGTCCCTTTCTGATACTGCCTTAGCTTTGCACTTTTGCACTCCTTACAGCTTTCTCTGCTTCCCTCTGTGTCCCCTGACACACCTCCCTATCCTATTCCCTCTGGGTCTCCTTATACCTTCTGAATGCAGTCCTTTTGGCCTTTTTCTTTTCTGCCACCTCTTTCGAGAACCACAGTGGTCTCCTCTTCCTTTTGCTTTTGTTCACTTGCTTGACATAGTTTTGTTGCCATCACTATTATTATTTTGGCCCACTGTTCCTCTACCACCCAGGTCACCTCCCTCTGCCAGGTCATTCCTGAGGCCTTCACTCATCTTTATGAAATCTGCTCTTCCAAAGTTCAGGACTCACTCCATTGTGTGGTTTGATTCTGCAGTTGTTCTTATGTTGAACCACACTGTTCGGTGATCACTGGTCCCCAGATGGTTTTCCTCCTTGATATCTACAACACAGATCCGGTTACTGAGCACCAGGTTCAGTATTGCCCCATCATGAGTGGGTTCACTTAGTAGTTGCCAGAGTAATGCCCCATGCAGGGAGTTCAGGATATCTCTGCTTCTAGCTGAAGCCACAGCTGGGAAGCTCAAATCTACATCCGGCAGCTTGAAGTCCCCCACCTGCAACACCTCCCCCTTTTCAGCCATTTTGCTAATTCCTTCTAACATTTCCTTATCAAACTCCTCGCCTTGTGTCAGAGGCTTATTCATCACATTTGTGCGAATAGTGGCTCCATTTCCTGACTCAAGGGTGACCCACAGCAGCTGTGCCCCCCCCCCCGAATTCCCTGTATCTCTGTCGCTTTTATGGTTTCCTTCACATAAAGCACCACAACCCCACCTTTCATTTCCACCCTGTCCTTTCTGAATAGCATATGGCCTGCTATGGCCATGTCCCAATCACAGTAGTTAGTACACCATGACTCAGTAATGGCCACAATGTACAGGCTTGTCTTTGCCATGATGGCCTCTAGGGCTGGGATCTTATTTTCCCAGACTTCTAGCATTAGCACACATGGCCGTACAAATTTTGTTAGCTCTTTGCTTGTTGTTCCTCCCTCTTTCTTTTAGCTCTCCCTCCTTCCCCCTTCCCTCTTGAATGCTTCTTCCCCCCTCCCTCCTTTGCTATCTCCCTGCTTCTTTGATTAACTTGCGTACTGGGGGGACACTCTCCCCTTGGGATCTCCCTATTCTCCATCTCAGCCTGGGGGGGGCAGTTTCTGCCTTCCCTACTACTTCCACCACCTCCTCGGCTAGTTTAAATATTCATTGAAGTAACAATCAAACCATCCACTGAGGACTGATGTTCCCCTCCTGAACAGATGCAGGCCATCACCTCTGCATAGTCTATTATCCGCCCAGGTGGGCCCCCAGTCCCCCTGTAGCTGTACCCCTTTTCTCAGCACCATTCCTTCAACCATGAGTTGAAGACTGTGGTGCGGAAATCCCTCTCTTTCCTCATGTTGTAAATACATAGCACCTCCGCAAAGCTACTGAGCATGCTACCTGTCTAAGATCACTCCCCAATTCCATAAACTCCCCCTGCACTATCTCAACCCTGTCCTTAGCCAGGTCATTTGTCCCCAGGTGGACAATAACCTCCAGCCCCCCACTTCCTCCCTGCTGTCCTTGCGATGCTTAGGATATGGTTCCCATCCCTCTAGGCCGTGGTGCCACGGAGGCACCTGACCTCCCTCTCTGTCCTTTTTCCTATTCCCAACTCTATCCCCCTGACAGTTGAGTCCCTCACTAGAAGTTGTTTCTTCCACCTCCTCTGGGTTTCTCTGGCCCTCTCCTTGGGGTCCCCAATATGGAGGGCCCTCACATCCTCCCTGGTCACTACGATGGGTGCCTTGCCAACCCAGTGGAGCTGAGGGTTGAGGCACTGGATGCCACACACATTGTACTATGCCAGCAACCTGGGATCGGGAGCGAGCTCAGGTCGCCGGGGCAGAAAGGACTGAGCATCCAGAGGACTGCTTTCCTCTCTTGGGGAGGGTGGGTCTTGGCATCCCTGCTATCAGTGAGTCCCGGTGGAGACTGGGTGTGCTACAGCAGGGGCCACCATAGAAAGGGTGGGGCGACGGCGGACATCTGCGGGAGGCCATGAAGACCTGCTCTGTGCTGGACGCCATTACATGTTCGCTACCTGGTTAGAAAACAAGTAAGAAAAATCCCATCACCTGAGAGGTAGACGCTCAGCTGCCTCCATGTCCAATGCCAGATCCTGCCCTCCAGGGACCTGCCAACCCATGATCTTCACCTCCGCCTAGGGGCCTGATTAGGCAGTTACGCCTGTGGAGCGGAAGGTGACCTGTCCCGAGGGGTCATACTGGGCACCCCGATGGTGTGCTGGTGGTGATCATCAGGGAGCAGATGTACTGGCAGGAGGGTCTCATGGATGGGAGATGGCAGTCTGACTGAAGGGGCCCCAGGTGGTGGTGGTGACTGGAGGGAAAAAGAGTAAACAAAAAAAAAACTACCATGGGTGCCTCCTCCTAGTGGTCTCACCTGCCAGATTGGTGTAGGGATTTTGTAGTGGTACCAGCTGAGAACTGTGTCTATGACCCACCATCCAGCCTTCCAGATCCCACTATCTCCACCCTTCTTGAGCCCACCATAGTCCAGCTGCTCCTCCTATCTGGCATCTTTTGAGGAAATGGTGTCAAACTTGGTTGTCCCTGGGTGGGGGAGAAGGTCCCCTCACTCCTAGCTATCTTGGCCTCAAATCTAGCAACCCTCTCCGTCAACCCAGAGAGACACACACAGATGGGGCAGCACCACAGTGTGCAGGAGGTCTCCCTGTAGAGTGCCGCCCCACAGCCACTGCACTGAACCATTCCCCACATTCCCTAGTCCTGCTCTCCATACGTTTCCTGGACTGCTCCTCAGAACCCAGTACAGGCAAATCTGTACGAGTTACTAGAGCATAAAAGCAATCCTGTAATTAAAACTACCCAATTTATGACATACATACTGGTGTGTGTTGTCGAAATACAGGTCAGGAAGCATAAGATGACTAGGAGCAGTTGTAAAATTCACAATGAGTGTTTTATTTTTCTTAATAACAGCAAAACAAAAAATAAAAATTTGTTCAGTATAACTATTTACAAATGCAGAATAAACACAGAAAACTAAGGCAAGGCAAGACAATTTTATTTATAGGGTGCCCATTCCCTGAGGCTCAGGGCGCCTAACACACTTAAAAAACAGATCTTAAAATAATAAAATCAGAATAAAATTCAAAAGCGAGTGTAGGTCACCGGTGTCAGGAGCTCTGACAGGTAGCCAGGACCCAGTCCGTATAGGATCTTATAGGTGAGCAAGCCCACCTTGAAAAGGACCCTCCACCTGACCAGCAGCCAGTGCAGAGCATGCAGGACTGGAGTTACATGACTGGATCTCAAAAGGCCTATCAGCAACCAGGCCACTGCAATCTGCACTAGCTGCAGTCTGCGGAGGGTGCCTTCCATCACCCCAAAGTACAGAGAGTTGCAGTAGTCAAGTCTAGAGTCCTAAGTTTGATCAAGGTCTTACCTTTGCCACCCACATTGATAACACAGCGAAAACGGTGAACCAGCGCATTGGCATCCTGTTCCGAAACCGGCAATTCCTTACCCAAGCTGCGCTGAGGATTACTATCCAAAGCTCGGTCATCTCAATCATAGACTATGGCTTAATTATCTATGGCTCTGCCACTACCACCGCACAAGGGCGCATCACAACCGCCTAAAATAAGGTTTGTCGGCGCTCACTGGAGCGCAAAGACGCACTTACATGTGAGCCGCCACACTGATACAGGATGGTTGCAACTCTCAAATTGCATAAGGACCTCACATGCCTGATGGCAAAAATCCATCTTGGGCGCACTCCGCTGTGTATCCAAGACCTACTTTGCCGAATACCAGCATCTGTCCTGAAGATCGGAACACCAGCCTCTCCAGGTCCCCAGATGCTGGACCACACAGGGCCAAAGATCTTTTGCCTATCGTGCCCCCAGCTGGTACAATGCCCTGAGCTCACTCATTACATCCTCCACGTCACTAGAAGCTTTCAAATCTATACTTTACTCTCACCTCTCAGCCTCTAGCTCCTGTGACTGCCTTGACTAATGATTCTTCCCTCATGGCTGTTTTTACTGTTTTTCATTCTCCTCCTCCTCTGCTCCTTTCTTGACAAAGGCATCTGCGTACCTCTAACTACTCTAAGTCTGCTCCCCTCCCCATATCTCCTCCTACCCTTCCCACCTTGACCGTTCCTCCAGTGTTTTGTTTGTTCCTGTGATGTACTGTATTATACTGGCTTATTGAAACCTTTATAATTTGCTGACCATTCTATGTAACATCTTGTTTGTTTGTACATTGATGACGTGGAACCTTTGTAAAAGAGCCATTGGCTCAAAGGTAATAATTCCTAGAACAATAAACTAAACTAAACTAAACTAAAAGTCCTTCTTCTGAGGGTATCTCTTAATTCCAAGTTTCAGTATCTCATTCTCCTTGTCTCTTTAGGAAAGGCATTACTGCTCTTTTTATAAGTCTTTGTCTGGGAATTCGTTCAGAGAGTCTGCTTCTCACAGAATATTCTTGTAAGTTTACATAATGTTCTTGACAGTTTCGTTCCTTACAGGTGCAGCAAAACAGTACATGGTGTCCCAGAACTGACCTCTTTTTTTTTTTTTTTTTTATGTATTATTTCTCCTCCAGAGCTCCGGCTACGACCCCCGCCATCCGTTGTTCCCCCAGCGCCATCCCTGAACATCAGACCCCCTCCCTTGTGCACCCCGCGACTTACCCTTCGCGGCAGGGTGGTGGGGAGCAACTCAACCCACCCCAACGGATCCATGCCAGGGAGGTGCCCTTCCAGGAATGGCGCCGCGGGGAACAACTTCATACTGCCGGGCTCTTTCACTGTTTTCCTCCCGGCGGGTCCATGGCGTCTATGGCGCAGTGACTGGCGCACGCACGCTCCCGTGGTGTGTCTCCAACGTTCCTGCCACGTCCCGCCCCATAGCTTGCAGCTACGTGTTGCCGACCCCCAGCCTCCGCTTAGGGGTCAGGCAAGCCCGCCGCCCAAATCCCTCCCCAGAGATGGAGAGCAGTCCCTTGGACGCTCAATCCATCTCCTCCCTGCCGACCCCACGGCAACCCATGCCCGTTCTCGAACACGGGTCGCCAGCGTGGCGCGAGGTATGACGTCCAGCGCCTCAACCCTCAGCGCCACCGGGCCGGCACTGACCTCTTATTGACAACTCTGCACAGGGCTTAAAAACTGCATCTCAGGTTAACCCCTTGAGTTCCAAATAGCTTTTTCCAATCATTTCAACAGTATAACTATATATATATATATATATATATATAAAATAGTGGCACGGTAATGCCGCTATAGTTAGGGTTGAGGAGCCATTTACATGTTAAACCCAAAATTTTGCACCTTAATAACTTTGCAACCGTTTGACAGAGTTGCCTAAAATTTGGAATACATGATCAAGATCCATACGCCTTGGGATCTGCCAAGTTTCATACCAGTCGCATATACAGCTGCGGAGTTATTAAGCGTGATCTGCGTGCGCATTTACGCTTTTTTGGAATTTTACTGTCGCACGTACAGGTCGCACGGTTTGCACGACCAGTCCAAAATCTTCAGGGAACGTGTGGCCAGGGTCCCTGATGTGCCTTTTGAAGATTTCATGAAAAAATATTAAACAGTTCAAAAGCTATTCAGAAAACAAGTTCCCATTATAAGTCAATGGGAAGAGTTAACAAAAAGTTTGATTGTCACAAATGCAGTTTTTACTTTCGCAAATGGCCCTTTTACTGTCGCAAATCCACCATTTTATTTGCAGTTAGTGATCAGAAAAATGCTTGACATTTAAAATTGGGACCCTCTAGCAACCTAATTATTTTTGTATTCACCTAGTCGGACCCCGAGGATGCTAGCCATGTCTTTATTTTGGAGGTACAACAACCCAGAAATATGTTTTTCAAATTTCTGCAAAAAGTACTTTCGCAAAGCACTGTCACACTTGCGACACTGTCGAATGAATTTGCGAAAGCTTTCACAAACTTTGACAGTACTTTTCTAGGCTGTGGGAAAATGACAGCAATTCTTTGGCATCCTGCTGCAAAAGAACGGTTTGGTGTTTTGGCATGAAATTTGGGGGGAACGCAGCTGACATCTCACAGATGTGCCTTTCAATGTTTTGTTGAAAAAATATTACATGGCGGCAAAGTTACGGCACTCCAAATTGATGCTTTTTCCCATAGGATAACATTACGGTGTCTGACGCAATACAGCAATCCTTTGGCGCCCTGCTGCAAAATAACGGTTTGGTCTTTTGGGCTAAAATTTGGAAGGAACACAGGCAACTTCCCAAGGATTTGCCTTTTTGTGGTTTGGTGAAAAAATATTACAGGGACCCAAAGTTATGGCACTCCGAACTTCTCTTTTTTCCCCATAGGATAACATTACGGCGTTCGACACGCTTTTCAGGGCCCGTATCTCAGAAACGGTGCGAGATATGGACTTTCTGTCAGAAAAATGCTTAGCCCCCTAATGGAGGCTAAGCATAAAACTAGCCAGGAAAGTCATAAATCATATGACTTTTAAATTTTTTTTCTAAGTCGTACAGTTCCTGAGATATAAGCAATTTAGTATTCCAACTCCTAATTTTCTGCTTCGAGAACCATTAGTATGCATACATTCTTTGTACTCACTGACTTTCATTATGCAGCTTTTGGGGAAAACCAGCCTGTGCGGTTACATTACTGTTACCGTTGCCGTTTTCGCTTGCGGTTCCATTCCCGTTTCACTTACCGTTCACGTCTACGCCACCATGTGCGTTACCCTTTGCGTTTTCATTTGCGCTTGCTTTTGCATTGTTTTTAACATTTCTGTCTACACTACTGTTTCTCTTTCTGTTTCACTTTGTGTCACCATGCGCATTACTATTTGCGTTTGCGGGCACAATGTTACTATGTGACAAGACATCATGAGGCGGGCCCGTGCTCCCGCTGCTAATTCACTATTTCTGTTATCATTCTCAAAAGAAGAAATTACCAGCAAAACTCCATTTAATGCATTAGTTAGGGTTGTTCCACCCGACAAAAGTGAGAAATTCGGTGTTAGGTTGAGCTCCCCCTTGGCCCCCTGCCCACACCCCAACCGGCATCGAGTGCGCATGAGGGTTATCGGTCCTAACTGTCACCCCATTCTCCTACACCTCTGCTTCTTTATACATGGATGGGGTGAGAGTTATGGCCAACAACCGTATGCGAGCCCGATGCGGTGGGGTGTGGGCAGAGGGGCCAAGGGTGCTTCAACCCTAACACTGAATTTCCTCGCTTTTGTCGGTGGAAAACCTAACTAACGTATAATGGAGTTTTTGCCTCAATATATATATATATATATGTGAGGCAAAACTCGTTTAATGCATTAATAGGGTTGTTCCACAGACAAGTGGAGAATTTGTGTTAGGTTGAAAACCCCTGGACCTCAGCCCACCCCAACCGGCATTGGGGTGCGCATTGGGGTCGTCTAGCCTAACTCTCACCCATCACATGTGTAAAGCAGCAGAAGTCTAGGAGAATGGGGTGAGAGATAGGATCGACGTCCCAATGTGCACCCCAATGCCGGTTGGGGGTGGGCTGGGGGTCCAAGGAGGTTTTCAACCCTAACACCGAATTTCCTCATTTTTGTCACTGTGGAACAACCCTAACTAATGCATTAAACAGAGTTTTTGCCTCTAATTTCTTCTTTTGAGAATGATAACGAGAAATAGTGAATGTAATGCAGGGTGGACGGTCTGCCATGCAATGCCTTGTGGCATAGTAACAGGATCAGCAACGCAGACAGAAGTGCTAACAGTGGCGCACATGGTAACGCAAGCACGAATGAGAACAGAAAGGGTAACGCACACGGCGGCGTAGACGGGAAAGGTCTGCCACGTGATGTGTTGTCACATAGTAACATGGTGCCTGCAAACGGAAATGTCAATGGGCATGGTGACGCAAAGTGAAACAGAAAGAGAAACAGTAATGTGGGCACAAATGGCAAAAAATAACAGAAACGCAAGCGCAAAGGAAAACGCAAAGGATAACACACATGGTGGCGTAGACGTCAATGGTAAGTGAAACGGGTACGGATGCAAGCGGAAAGGGCAACAGTAACAGTAATGTAAGCGCACAGGCTGGTTTTCCCCAAAAGCTGCATAGAGAAAGACAGTGAGTACAAAGAATGTGGCGTAATAATGGGTATCGGAGCAGAAAATGAGGACTTGGAATACTAAATAGGTTATATCTCAGGAACCGTGCGACGTAGAAAAAAAATTTAAAAGTCATATGATTTACGACTGTCCCATTCTCCTATACCTCTGCTTCTTTACACATGTGATGGGGTGAGAGTTAGGGCCAACGACCCCAGCACGCACCCCGACGCCGATTGGAGGGGTGGGCTGGGGGGTCCAAGGGGGGTTTTCAATCCTAACACCGAATTTCCTCACTTTTGTTGCTGTGGAACAACCCTAACTGATGCATTAAATGGAGTGTTTTGCCTCTAATATATGCACCGTGCACTTCAATAGAAATGCAGTGACGTGCACGGTGTGGCGCCACACCTTTACAGTTAATGGCTCCACCTAAGCATGTGCCATATTTTCGGGTAGCGGACTTTTCAGAATTAAAATAAACTACTTGGCGGCACGAGGAAAACGCCGATTTTCTCAGTAAAGCTAAACCGGAGGATAAGGTTTGCAGGGGTGGGAGCCCCTGCAAAGGACAGCTTTTCTTTAAGGTAAACTGGGAAGGCAGTAGCTCACCACTTTGTGCCACCAGGTGTATTGTCTGTGTGTAGACCAAGGTAAATTGGAAAGGAGGCAACTCACCACTGTGGGCCACCAGGTTTATTGTCTACATGTAGGCTAAAGTAAATTGGGAATGAGGTAACTCACCACTGTGAGCTGCCAGGTGCATTGTCCTCATGTAGGCTAAGCTAAACTGAGAAAGAGCAGCTCACAGCTGTGGTCTTCCAGGTGTATTGGCTGTGTGTAGGCTAAGGTAAATTGGGAAAGAGGCAGCACACCACCGTGGGCTACCAGGTGTGTTGTGTATGTGTATGCTAAGGTAAATTGCAAGAGAGGTAGGTCACCACTGGGGACCAGCGGGTGTATTGTCTACATGGAGGCTACGGTAAATTGGAAGGAGGTTGCTCACCACTGTGGGCCATCAGGTTTATCTTTATTTTTATGTAATGCATTTTACCAGGAAAGTGGACTGGATCAAAGATCTGTTTTCAGCCTGCCTGGGGAAGAGGATATGCAATAGGTTAACAGTACACTGACAGAACAAAACATAAAATAAAACCATCACGAGTCTCATATAATACAATATGTACAAACTATTTCATACATTTCAAATTGCTGTATAACTTAATTTCATAATAACAAGATTCTTCAGGGTTCATCAAAACAGTTGCAAGCTGAGAGTGCCTTCATAAATTCCTCTTAAAATTACTAGGTTTAATGTTAAAATCCAATCCCTTTTCACTGAAACTATTTACCAATATTGGTCCAAAATATAAAAAGAAACTCCCAGTTATCTTTAATTTAGTTCAGATTTCACTGTATTGCTTTGCTGATGTCTTCTTTTGCACTTTCACAAATGTATTATTTAGTTCCATCAGTATGCCTGTGTTCATAGTCTATGTATGAAAGTTAATGTTGAATTTACAATTCTACTGTATGCCTTGGGGGAAAAAAATTCCAAATCCCCATACAAGTCACAGTGAAGTTTCTTTTTTCCTGTCTCCGTAGCAAATATGATTGTATTATTAAAAGTAACTTTATATTTCTGAAAACTTGCTTTAGGTAGATTATGCAAAAGAAGGGAATTATATTGTAATGCAGGAGGAGGACTTGTTTTGCGATGGTTCTTTTGTTTATTTATTGATTGATTTATTTAAGCGTTTAACCAGGAAGGCATACTGAGCAGGCTACTCCTCGATTCCAGATGTGTCCTTTTGACATAATATGTCAAACTATTATTATTTCTATACAGAAATCCAAGTTTGTTATTCACTTTTTTCATAACTTTTGCTATGTGGTCACTGTAGGAAATAGTTTGATCTAGCATTACTCCCAAATAGTTAAAACATGCTACTTCCTCTAATTCATAATCAATTTATTTTTTTCAATTCAACTTTACTTATATAGCGCAATTCTCATTGAGACTCATTGCGCTTTACATCATATTAAAAACATTTAAAATACAGTACGTACACAAACTACATATAAAATCCTTTTAACATAATAAATACTAAACATAGTCTGGGAATACTTGTCTGAATAAATGGGATTTAAGCTCCCATTTAAACTGATCCACAGTCAAACAGTCTCTGATATAATGAGGTAGAGAGTTCCAGAGGGTTGGGGCTGCATGAGCAAGCGAGCGGACACCAGATGCTTGTAGGTGGACCCTCATAACCTCCAGCAATCCCTCGTTGGTGGAGCAGAGCAGGTGGGAGGGATGGTAGGGACACAGGAGGTCTTGCAGGTAGCCCGGCCCTGCCCGTGTAGAGCTGTGTAGGTCAGCAAACTGACCTTGAAAGAGATCCACCACCTAACTGGCAGTCAGTGTAGATAGCAGAGCACAGGTGTAATATAACAAGACCTAGACAGGCCAGTCAACAATGGTACCCTGTGAATATAGCACTTCAAAAACAGCGCAGGAAGAACCACACTGTGTGAAGCACGAATGCAGTTACAGCGACAGGGGTATAAGAGCGGAAAGCAAGTACTGCTGCCTCTGTCGCTGATGTCCACATTCAGGAAGGAGTCAAGACGCCTGTGCTGCTGTGTCCGGCTGAGCCACATGGTACGACTCCCCCGATCCCTCGCCACCAGGAGATCATTCATCACCCGAATCAGGGCAGGTTGAGTGGCTAAAGCACCAGGACAGAGCAACGATGGAGACCTGGGACTGTGGTTTGGTTCCACACCAGGTCTCCTGGTGTTGCAGGTTTTTTTTTAACATTAAAAAACTATTTTCCTCTCCTGAGTTTCTCCCCAAAGTTCACCCCCGAGTTGATTTATTTAAAGTCTGGGGTGTGGCTGGGGGAAGCCCCCTGCATAAAAGAAAATCCCCATTGTTTTCAATGGGATATGCACCTTTCTTGTGTTGCCACTGTTGTGTCCGACGTTATGTCGGAGCACAACATTTTGTCTGTGGCATTGTTTGCTGCACTGTTTTTGGTTACGGTGACATGACCCCGTGCCGTCAACAACCTGGTGCCACAATCTTCACTAGCTGCAGGTGGCAGAGATCTACCCCCCGACACCCTAGGTATAGGGCATTACAGTAATCAAGGCGACAGGTCACGAAAGCATGGATTAGCGCTGGCAGATCACCGGGGGGATCAGATGTTTGATCATGGCGATGTTCCTCAGATGGTAAAATGAGGTTTGGACCATGGCTGACATCTGCCATTTAAGCATCATCCCATCATCCAAAACAATGTCAAGATTTTTTTTACTTGACCCAAGGTGAGCAACTGGGAGTCTCTGAGCCATAGCCTGGAGACCTGACCAGACTGCCCCCTCATCCCCTGGTGACCAGGTTCCAGCACCAGTACTTCAGTCTTGTCTGGATTCAAGTTCAACCAGTTGGCCCTCATCCAGTCTTGAATCTCAGCAAGGTAGCTATTAAACACCGAAACTGACTCCTGCTGTTCATGCACAAAAGACTGATGTAGCCGAGTATCATCTACATAACAGTGAAAACTCACCCATACAGTCTTATAATGTCCCCTTGCAGTAGCATGTACACCGTGAACAACATGGGGAACAAGATCAAGCCCTGCGGTACCCCACATGGCAGGGACAGGGGTGCCGAGGAAAAAATCCCTGACACCACCCTCTGCGGCCTGCCAGTGAGGAAACATTTAAACCAGTTGAGGACTGTACTTACCAGTTCACAACAGACCCACAGGCGCTCAATCAGAGCCCTGTGGTCCATGGTGTTAAATGCTGCCAAGAGATCAAGGAGAATCAAGATGGTACGACTCCCCCAATCCCTCGCCACCAGGAGATCATTCATCACCCGAACCAGGGCAGTCTCAGTGCTATGCCTCTTTCTGAAATCAGACTGGAGAGGATTGTAGATGTTGTGAGCTGTTAAATGGGCCTCCAGTTGAGTGACCACCACCTTCTCAGTAACCTTACCCACAAAGGGTAGGTTAGAGACAGATCTGTAGTTTGCCAGGCAGTCCATGTCCAGTGAAGATTTTGTTTAGGAGCGGTCTTACAACCAGCTCCTTCAGGGGTTCCAGAAAGACCCCTGTCACTAGGGAAACCTGGACTATCCTGGCTGAAACGGGCCAATGACATCAACGTACCCCACTAGGAGGCATGTTGGTCCCGGATCCAATCTACTGCAGGTTGGTTATAACCCCTGGACAACCCTCACAACATCCGCGACAGCCAGACTGTCAAAGTCGGACCAGACAGATCGGCCACCTGCGATCTTAAGCCCGTCACTGCAAAGCCCATTAGAGGGCACTGACTGGATTTCCAACCTGATCGAGGCAATCTTATTGGCAAAAAACAGAGCAAACTCATCACATCTAGATTGTGAAATGGCTCCTCCGGACTGAAGACAGGCTGGATTGCACAACCTATCAACAGTGCAGAAGAGCTGAGCTGGTCTGTTAGTTGCCGCAGCAATCTCCTTGGACAGAAACTCTGCTTTTTTACAGGAGATTGCTGATTGATAGTTCCTATAATGGGCCATCAATCTAAGTTTGTCCCCATCCTGACTGGTCCTCCACCAGCATAACTCTAAACTTTGACTCCCTCTTCCTCATCTCCCTGATAGTCCCATCAAACCATGGGGACTTCTGGTGCGAGGTAAGGGGTCAAACACAGACAGGTGCGATAGAGTTGAGGGCCTCGGTGACAACCCTATTATAGGTCAGCACCAATTCTCCCGGCTCCTTGCACGCACTCATCAAGTCTTATAGGTCAAGCACCGCCATTAGACCTTGTGGGGTCAGACCCCTTAAAGGGTGGTACTGGACCATCTCCATAGGGGGAGATCTATTGGGGGGCCTCGAACAAGAACCTCACAGTAAGGTGGTCATTAATTTTTTGGTTATTTCCTATACTCCCTAATTTTTGTCAGGTACCAAAAACTATTATTGTAGTTTTCTTTTTATTTGATAATAGTTTATGTAAAAAACATATTTGCAATATACAGGGGTTGTAAGTTCTCCTCTAGGTCCACTCCTGTTTTGCCTGCATAGTAGAGAACTATGTTACCTCCTTGGGCTACCTGGTATATTGCCTATATGTAGACTAACATTAATTGGAAAGGAGGCATCTCACTACTGTGGGACACCAGGTGTACTGTCTATGTGTAGGCTAATGTCAACTGGGAAGGAGGCAGCTCACAACTGTGGGCCGCGAGGTGTATTGTCTATGTGTAGGCTAAGGTAAATTGGAAAGCAGGCAGCTTACCACCATGGGCTGCCAGGTGCATTGTCTACATGAAGGCTAAAATAGATTGCAATGAGGTAGCTCACACTGTGAGCCGTCAGGTGTATTGTCTTCATGTAGGCTAAACTAAATTGGGAAAAAGCTCACAACTGTGGGCTGCCAGGTGTATTGGCTGCATGTAGGCTAAGGTAAACTGAGAAAGAGGCAGCTCACCCCCGTGGGCTGCCAGGTGGATTGTCTTTGTGTAGGCTGAGGTAACTTGGGAAGGCGGTAGATCATCACCATGGGCCAGCAGGTGTATTGTCTATGTGGAGGCTACGGTAAATTGGGAAGGAGGTTGCTCACCATTCTGGGCCACCAGGTGTATTGTTTATGTGTAGGCTAAGGCAAACTGGGAATGAGATAACTCACCGCTGTGAGCCGCCAGGTGTATTGCCTGTGTGTAGGCTAAGGTAAACTGGGAAAGAGGTAGATCACCACTGTGGGCTGCTAGGTGTATTGTCTATGTGCAGATTAAGGTCAACTTTGAAGGAGGTAGGACACCACTGTGGTCTGCCAGGTGTATTGTTTATAAGTATGGTAAGGTAAATTGGGAAGGAAACAGCCCACCTCTGTGGGCCACCCAGTGTATTGTCTACATGTAAGCTAAGGTAAATTGGGAAGGAGGCAACTCACCACTGTGGGTCGCCAGGAGTATTGTCTACCTTTAGGTTAAGGTAAACTGGGAAGGAGGGAGCTCACCACTGTGGGCCACCAGGTATATTATCTATGTGTGGGCTAAGGTAAATTTGGAAGATGGTAGCTCACCACCATTGGCCACCAGGCGTAATGACCATGTGTACGCTAAGGTAAATTGGGAAGGCAGTAGCTCACCAGCTTATGCCTCCAGGTGTATTGTCTGTGTATAGGCTAAAGCACATTGGAATGGAGGCAGCTCACCACTGTGGGCCACCAGGTGTACTGTCTACATGTAGACTGTTGTCAGTAGGGAAGGAGGAGGCAGCTCACAACCACGGGTCGCCAGGTGTACAGTCTATGTGTAGGCTGCGGTAAATTGGGAATGAGGTAGCTCACCACTGTGAGCCACCAGGTATATTACCTTCATGTAGACTAAGCTAAAGTGGGAAAAAGCAGCTCACAACTGTGGGCTGTGAGGTGTATTGTCTACATGCAGGCTAACATAAATTGAAAAGGGAGGCAGCTCACCACCGTGGGCCACCAGGTGTATTGTCTACTTGTAGGCTAAAGTAAATTGAGAATGAGTCAGCTCACCACTGTGAGTCACCAGGTGTATTGCCTTCATGTAGGCTGCTAAATTGGGAAAAAGCAGTTCACCACTGTGGGCCACCAGGTATCTTGGCAGCATTTAGGCGAAGATAAATTGGGAAGGAGGCAGCTCACTGCCATATGCTGCCAGGTGTATTGTCTATGTGTAGGTTAAGGTAAATGGGATAGGAGGTAGATCACCACTTTGGGCCACCAGGTGTATTGTCTATGGGTAGGCCAAGGTAAACTAGGAAGGAGTTACAGTAACTCACCACCTTGGGCCACCAGGTGTATTATCTACATTGTAGTCTAAGGTAAATTGGGAAGGAGTAAGTCACCACCATGAACTGCCAGATGTATTGTCTACGTTTAGGCTGAGGTACATTGGGAAGGAGGCAGCTCACCACCATACGCAGCTATGTGTATTTTCTATGTTTAGGCTAAGGTAAATTGGGACAGGCGCAGATCACCACTGTTAGCTGCTAGGTGCGGACCAGCACTTGAAAGAGACAGTAGTCCACAACACAGTATGTAACTGTCTAACTGTTGAAGCCACACCGTCTACATAAAGCCCTACTTTGTTTTTTTAGCAGTATAATACACACTTTAATTTTTGCAGTAGTAATAAAACAAATGTCTACATAGTCAGTCACAGGGTCTGAGAACCAATGGGTTTGGTGGGCTGAAGTAAGAACTTGTAGAGCCCACAGCTGACTCAAAAGCTGCATTCTTACACCAGACAAAGCTGAAAATATCTTAAGGAGACAGCATGTCTTTATGTTAGTAAAGTTACCTTGGACTCCCAGTAAGAAAAAGTTGATCGGGGTCATCAGTCAGACCACAGGATTTCATCCACCAGCTGTTGGTCAGGAATCGGTCAGAGTAACAGCAGCAAAGAGGTACTGTAAGTTTTAAAAAACAAATGAGCCAAAATAAATGTCAGAATAAGACAGACAATAAAACATTTAAGTTCACTAGTTTTTAGACTAAAAAGTAAAAATGCTGCTAATAAAAGTAAAATTAGCAGAGGAGTAAATGTTGTGAGCAAATGAAGTAGGAGCTATCTTGACAACCAACATTGTGCAACTGATGTTTATTTATTTGTAATTTTTGACCAGGAAAGGCACACTAAGCTGTGACAACTTGTTTCCGTGTGCATCCTTGGGGGTGGGTTACATGAACCTGTTTTATTGATGGGGAAATGTTGGCCATGACACCAAGAAAACGTCCCTACTCTTCATCGATCTGCGTCGGGGGACGGGCCCAACAGAGTTAGTTGTCGCTTGGCAGTGTACCTCAGCTGAGCATGCGTGACCGTGGGCTCCGATGCCACAGTGATGGCTGGGCCAGAGAGTTTGCCTCTTGCTGTAGGGATGCAATGATGTTGCTGTCTATGGTGGTATGCCCACATTACTGGGGTGAAGGGTGGGAGATGGGTGAAAAAATGGGGAAGAAGACACTCTTAGCCATCTCCATGAAGGCTTATAGAGCCTAAACAGGTTATATCCCTGATTACAGGGTACATTCCTAAATGGACATCTTGGGGGGGGTGTTGAACAACAGATTGGAAAAAAAACCCTCCGATATGTATAACTGACACTTCTCTTCTTGATGTCAGTGGCACAGCTCATTAAATAACAGAAGGCTGAAACTTTTCAGTAGGGCAGACTGATTCTCTTACTACTGACAAGCCCTTTCTTGGGGTTGTGGGGTTAGGAATATGAAACCCACTCACCACATACTGTTTTAGAAAAATTTTTTTGTTTTATTATACCATGTACCTCAGTGATCAGTCACTTTCACATATTACTGCTTATTTTACTCAACATTTTGTGGTCAAATCCTCTTTTTCAGGGCATAAGCAGGGATACTATAACAACACATTATCTAATATAAGTGTAGTTTTATATTGTAGTTTCCTATAATACTGCTCAGATATGCTGTAATACCAGTGAGTATGAATACCATCTACTAGAACATAATAATAATTATAATGTGTATAGTAAAGTGTTGTTCTATATAAAATTGCATCCCTTTCAAAATGTTGTTTTACCATAGTTCAAAAGTCATGGAATGTGATTGTACCCTTCTGTGGTACAACATCATTCTAAAACCTCTAGCGACTGCACAAATTAGTTTAGTTCTGAAAGCAAAAGGACTGATGTGCACATATTTCACACAATACTATACACTATAAAAAATACAGGATGTACAACTTTATGCACAACCCCTGTTCTACCACTTCAGGGTTCTGATTCCTACAGTCCTCTTGAGCTTTGCTGTCAAGGTCAGAGGGAATCAGAACCCCTCTATGACAGAACACACTGGTTGTGTATAGTTGCGCATCCAGTATTCTTTATGTAGTTTTTGAAACATTTAGTCCTTAACTACAGTTGTTAATAAATACTTGTTAGCATTCAGACTCTCTCTATTTTCAATATTTTGTTTTTGATGAATAATAAAAGAAATAAAAAACTAGAGAAAATGGCAAATTATGTACCTTTCTGTGCAAGCCGAAATGTTTCACTACTCTTTCTTTGATTCATTTTTCAAGTTGCAGGTAAAAATTTAAATTTAAAAAAAATTCCAAGTGTTAAAATTATAAAGAAAATAACCTTTAATAGGCATTGAAGGTTGTATTCATAAGTTACAACTTTTTAGTAAATTAAAGCGTTGATATATTATGCGCTTATGTAATATAATCTATAACTCAAAGTGAAACTTCCCAAAGACTTTTTATACTGCCCCTTTAGTTTGGGAGCATAATTATGAGTAGGGAAGGGCCCCCCCCCCCCAAGCCTGGAGGATGCAGTGAGCTTTGCAACATTGTGGAGTCCTTTGTGGCATTCAGGAGGCATCCTTATTTGCACTGTGTCTGTTTTGTTTGTAGGTCTGGTCTGTTGTATTTTGCAGAAAATAGTAATGGCGCACATAGGGGCCAAACTGAATGATAAAATGTATGCTGAGTGACTTTTCTGTGAGAACAGCAAATGGACAGACTGACAGAAAAGCCTTTTGCATCAGTCTATCTGTTTGCTGTTCTCACAGTAAAGCCACTTTGCAAATTTGTTATTGTTCAGTTTGGTCCTTGTGCACCGTTACTGTTTTCTGTCTCAGTGTTTTTGTGGTGCTGCATGCTACTGAGTGCCTTGCAGGTTTACTTTGTTGCCGTTATATTTTCCACAAGGTATGTTGTATTTGTTAAATAAGTAACTTTGCCAGTAAATAAGTTTCCTCGTGTGTACTCGTTTTTGCAAGGTGTTCAATCATTCCTCGAATGTTCACCAGTCCCAGCAGTTCATTCTTCACTTGAAGTTACAGTCATCTGTTGTGACATCGCAAATTTGTTGCTATGGGAATGACAGTTATGTAGCAAGCAGATTATTATGACCTCAGGTGGGGGAAAAGCAAATGAAACAGATACTCTTACGGTACAAAGATCCTGTTTTCCTGCAGACTACCTCAGTAGAAAGCATTGTGGAGAAGCAATGCAGAACTAATGTGAAATACAAGCGGCATTGTATAGAAATATTGTTTCTAGGGGCATGGATATAGTTCACTTATGCACACTTTGGCAGGTCCACTGTAAGGCAATGATTGGCTGAATGTCTTTAAGCTAAGCGCCTCCCACCACCTGGGCTGATATATTCCCTGACTCTGCCCCATGATGTCAGATTGTTCTTTCTGCTGGTAGAACAGGTCACCTCTTTCATGGTCTGCATAGGATTTTCTCTGTGCCATAGGTGAACCCTTGCTTTCAAACTTTTTGAAGATATTTTAGTGTTGTTTCATGGTTCTTTTGACTCTGTCTCCAGACTAACAATGGCTTACAAGAAACATGGTTTAAATTCTGCATTTGATGCAACCAGAAGATGTCAGTCACCGATCCGCACAACACAACACATGCGTGTACTGCCTGGGTGGCCAATACAATGTAGCTGAGTGTGGCCTTTGCCTTTCCATGCTTCCTGAAGCTCAGACTCGCTCTGGGTCAGCGTTTGGAAGGGATCTGAAGGATCACCCTAAGGGTTCGGTGGCAGCCAGGTCTGCAGCACAGCTTCCGTCCCTTGAGACAGAAACGGCAGCTGCCATGGCATGCACCTCCTCCGCCTTGGCGCTGTTCCCACCTGGGGCCAGTTTCAAAGAGACCTTAACGGACCAGTTCTGTGATGTGTGCAGGTCCCCATTAGACCATGGGGGAGGGCCCTGCCCACTGTGATTCTAGGTCCAAGACCAAAACCAAGAAATCTTCTCACCACAATCACCAGTTGTGGAACGGGAACAGATCGCAATTTTTTCTCAGATCTAAAAAATTCAGTATCAGCCTTGTTAAGAATCATTGAATCCTTGTCTTCCTTTGCTGGTTACCAGCTAAATCAACAACAATCTATGATTCTATCACTATCTAAAGGAAAGGAGGAACAGGATTATTTTCTTTTGCAAAATTTTAATAACGTTCAGAAACTGACTTATCTTGGAGTAATTCTATCAAAACAACTTTGAAGATACAGTGAAGATTAACTGCCCGAAGGCTAGAGAGAAAATCCTGGGGAAATGACAGCATTGAATAGCTTATTGTTATCACTATGGGGCAGAATACAGACCCTCAAAATGATGGCGCTTCATTATCTAATTTTTGTTTTACAATCAGTAATCGGGATCCCTAATGTAAAATGGGTTGAAGATATCAGAAGAGTTTTTTCAAAATGTTTATGGCATGGGGGAAAACACAGAATCACATGGTCAATGCCAATATTGCATATTAAGGAGGGAGGCTTTGGATGTCCAGACCACTATAGTTATCTATTTGCACAAGTTTTCGCCTTATTATGGGGTTGGTCTTTTTCACCACAGGAGGATGTGATAATTACACAGGAGATAATTAGAAGGAAAATTCCCAATTTTAGAGTCCAAGATTTACTATTTCTCCATAATTATAAAATCTTAAAAGGCTATGATTCGATTTACCTTATGGTAACACTGATATTAATTGCAAAGAAAAAATAAATTCTCAGTTTTTACCATGGTTACATTCATCTTGTATTATACTTACAATAAATTCTGAACATAACCTATTTAAAATAGGTAATATATTACAAAACGAAAGAAAGAATCAGTGGAGTCACTTTATTGAGAATGGAAAATTCATTATATATAGTAAATATAAAGACTCAATCACAGATCACAAAATCCAAAATTATTCAACATATATTTCAATGTATTCACACTTAAAAAAATAAGATTGACAAAGATAAACTTGATAATAAATTGGAAAAAAATCGCCATAGCTAAAAATAAAAGACTTTCACTTTTTTATAATTTAATTATTAAACCACAGAAATTTAAAAAAACAAAACAATACAAGATGTGGGAGAAAGAATTAGGAGTTAACTTGCACATTAATTAATGTGGAGCAATCAGAATGAGGTGAACATAAAAATAATTTATGCAGAAAACAGAAGTATACAACATAAAATCATAAATAGGCCTTACATAACTGCAAAGTTTAACCAACAGTACCCCAAGAACTGCTGGCATGGTTGTGTGACAGATGGAACTCACTTCCATGATCTATGGGACTGCCCAACCATTAAAACTTGGTGGTCTGACTCAGCCAAGGATCTAACGATTATTTTGGGGAGGAATATTCCTTGCTCTTCTATAGTTCTCCTCTTGAACTTATATCACACACTAAATCTCTCCCAATCACAAGAGAAAGTCATTAGTCTAGGCTCACTTATGTTAAACAGGGTGATTTTAAAAAACTGGAATGTACAAAGCCTACCACCTTCTATAGAAGTGAAAAAAGAATAGTGTTACACATTTAGAGATGCAAGAAATTAAATTACATTATAGAAGACTGAGACAATTTTGATGTTGATGCTAGCTTATAGAAAGATCTAGAGGACTTACTTCCACATTTGATGATATTGTAAAGGCCTTTATTGTTTAGTTAATTATTTAGTTTTGTTAGGATTTAATGAAATTAAGAACTAAGTTGTATGTTTACGAGCCATTATATTACAACCAAAATCATTTTTATGGATGTGTTTACCTGTAGTAGAGGGGCTAGACCCCTTGAAGAACACTGTTTTATCATACTGCTTGTAATTATTCAACTACTTAGAAACAAAAACTAATAAAAAAAATATATTATAAAAATAAAAGGGAAGAGATCATGGTCCTCCTGGTCCCCTGATTTGCCTGACCACTCGGCAACTGTTGAACACCCCTCAGCCGAAGGGCTGGTCAGGCAGGGTGAAGGCTTTTTGGCTCCACTATTAAGCTAGACGACTTCGACTTTGGTTGACCAAACCATTGAGATTTTTCTCTACCCAGTCGAATCGACGAGGCTGAGGAGTCAGCCTTGCAGACTCCAGTGCCCTCAGTCCTCACTCAGGAGGACGTGGATCAATCAGTGACGCTGATCAACCCTGCCAGGGACAAGCTTTCACCGGGGGTCGGGTCTTTGACGTCCTTGCTGCTTAATGTGGGTAGGCACAATATCTACAGCCAGCCTCAGGAAGGCCCCACTCTCTGTCGACTGATGGTCGAGGTTGCACTCGAGGCATTCACACTCTCGATCCTGCTTGACTGTGGGGTACCACCATCGACACTCCTTGTCCTCTTCCTTGGGTGAGGATTGGCATTGACAAAAGATGTGCATGTGCTACGAGGAGTTCCTCTGGCAACAATGGGCCAAGGCAGGGCAGGGATGGACTCTACCCCAAGGACCTTCGGTCCTCTTGCAGCCGCCAGAGTTTGCCTTGCTGGTCTGGGTTCCACAGATGCTCCCCAAACATGTCTTTCTGCCAATTATGATGAAGCCTCCACCACAATAGCTGCCATTTGGCGCTCTGACTGATAAGGTCAGTTGTTTGGCTCCTGGCTTGCCAGGATGGTTTTCAGTAAGGATTACATTAGGTGACAAATCCTGGGATATCTGTGGTGAACAATGGCCAAGGGCTGTCTTTGAAGAGTCATCAAGTGACTCGGATCAAGAGTCCATGGCCTCCTCTGGAGCTCCGCTCTTCGACTGCAGCTCAGTCGAGGAGCCTTCCACTGACCAGGGGTTAGTGTCCTTCGGCATGCTCCTCTGGGTGATTGTGGAGTCCATCTCCACTTCCATTCCATTGAAGCCAGTCCAGAAGAGAGCCAAGTACCCTCTTGCAGACATTTTTGGACCAGGATGAATCCCTGTGGGTTGGCTTCCTGGTGGCCAGGGCCATCCTGGGATTAGCACTGGAGCTCTGGCAGCATCCAGCATCCTGCCCTACATCCTTGGCCCGCATAGCCCACAATTATGTGGTCCCTATGTGCTTCCTTTCTGGGTTTCCTGACCACCCTTCTGCCAAAGTTCAGGTCATGAATTTGGTGTTCTGTAAGTCTGGACATCAGGGGAATATGGACAAGCCTCTAGACAAGAAGTCCTGTAAGACTGACCACACTGCAAAAATGGTGTATGCTGTGGCTCCCCTAGGTCGCCATCAGGCTAGCTGTGCTATTATAATGCCAAATTATGGGCATTCAATAAACATAGAAACATAGAGGTCGACGGCAGATAAGGACCGCAAGGCCCTTTCAGTCTGCCCATTTCTTTTTCTACCTTATAAATGTGCCATCAGCCTTTGCTCTGACAGTGGCATATCTATTCATACTCATCTGTATTGCTCCCTTATGCCTATCCCATGCCTGTTTGAAGCCCTGCACTGTATTCATAGCCACCATTTCCTGAGGTAGGCTGTTCCATGCATCCACCACTCTTTCTGTGAAAAAGAATTTCCTCACATTCCCCCTTAATTGGCCTCCCTCTAATCTCATGCTGTGTCTTCTTGTCCTGCTATTTTTCTTATATTTAAACATGTTAGACTCTTTCACCTTGTTAATGCCCTTAAGGTATTTGAATGTTTTCAATCATATCACCTCTCTCCCTCCTTTGCGCAAGGGTATACATATTGAGCTCCGTTAATCGGTCCTCTTGTGTCTTCTGATGCAGTCCCAGCACCATTTTGGTTGCCCTTCTCTGGACTGCCTCAATTTGGTTAATGTCCTTGTGAGGGTGTGACCTCCAGTACTGCACACAGTACTCCAGATGGGGCCTAACCAGTGTCTTGTAAAGAGGGATCATTACCTCCCTCTTACGACTTGTGATACCCCTACTAATACACCCTAACATCCCCTAGTCTTACCTACTGCTTTAGAGGTCTGCTTGATGATTTCAGGTCACGTGATGATGATGCCCAAGTCTCTTTCTTCCTTTGTGACTGCCAGCAACTCCCTCCCAGCCTATAGGTGGCTTCAGGTTTCTCTTCCCTATGTGCATGATCTTGCACTCTTTGCATTAAATCCCAGTTGCCACGCTCTGACCATTTTGCTAGTTTATCCAGATCTCTTCATTCTGCCCATCCCATCTGGATCATCTACTCTGTTGCAGATCTTGATGTCATGTGCAAACAGACAAGCCTTACCCTCTAGTCCATCTGCAATGTCACTAATGAAGATATTGAAGAGGACTGGCCCAAGGACTGATCCCTGAGGTACCCCACTTGTGACTTGCATCTCTTCTGACTGTATACCATTTACCACCACTCTCTGTTTTCTGCCCGTCAATCAGTTTGCCACCCAGTTGACCAACTTCTGACCCACCCTGAGCCTACCCAGCTTATTTATCAATCTTCTATGTGGAACAGTGTCGAAAGCTTTGCTGAAGTCAAGGTAGGTGACATCAACTGCTCCCTCTTGGTCCACTACTCTGGCTACCCAGTCAAAGAAATCTATGAGATTAGTTTGACAGGACCTTCCTTTTGTAAACCCATGCTGTCTTGGATCCTGTACCCCTATGGATTCCAGGTGTTGCACTACCCTTTCCTTAAGGAGTGCCTCCATAGTCTTGCCCACTACTGAGGTAAGACTGAATGGTCTCTAGTTCCCTGCCTCCTCCCTGCTACCACTCTTGTGGAGCGGGATCACATGAGCCCTTCTCCAGTCTTCTGGGACCTCTCCTGTGCTCAGAGACTCACTAAACAGTTCTGCTAATGGCTCTGCTAGTTCCACCCTTAGCTCCTTAGGCACCTGGGATGTATGCCATCAGGTCCCATTGCCTTATCCACCCTGAGCTTAGTGAGCTCTTGTAGGACCCTTTCTTTTGTGAAGGGAGTAGTGTTCACCTCCCTCACCCCTGTGTCCATGGTGCTGAGCTGTGGGCCCTGCCCTACCTTCTCTTCAGTAAATACTGAGCAAAAGTATCTATTTAGGATAGATGCTTTTACAGGGTCCTCCTCCTCACATGCCCCCTTTTCTCCTTTGAGCTTAGCAATACCCCCTCTGGACTTTCTCTTTTCACTAAAAGGAATGTTTGATGTAGTCCTCCCCCACCTTGACTCAGAGCACCAACTGGCAGTGGAGCTTATCAGAGATCATGGCCAATCACTGGCTTAACACCAGCTCCAGACAGCCTTGGACATGGGTGACTGTTGCACCCATGTGGTGGCAGCGGCTGTCTCCATGCACTGCTAGAGGATGGCCAATGTTCCTTTTCTAGTCACTGTCCTCTTTGGCCCTGGCGTGGAAGAAGTCCAGTGCCACCCTTAACTCTCTGACATCATCCCAGAAGGACAGGGGAAAAAAAAGCCAAAGAAACAGGCTTTCTAGTTACGGTCCTTTCAGTCACAGCCTCCCTGGCAGCAGCTCCAGTAGGGGCAGTTTCAGGCCTGTCACCTCAAGCAGAGATCGGGGGGCCAAGGTCCTAAAAAGGGGAAAAAGGGTTGTGGTGCCCCTCCAGCAGCAGCCACTGGTGCCCCCACAAAACCTGCCCAGTGATGGGTTGAGGATGTTATCCCTTCACCCATCCTTTCCACAACTGCTGTCCCCATCGGAGGCTGGCTATGTCACTTCTTGCCACATTGGTCTGCTATCACAGCAAGACAAGTGGATGTTGAACGTAGTGAGTAGAGGACTTTGAAGCTCTCCTATCCTACTGCCTCCACATACCTAAAGAGTCCAGGGTGTTTCAGGACATGCTGTCTGCCCTCAGGGAGGACATTACTCAGCTCCTTGCTAAAGGAGCCAGAGCCCATTTCCCAGATGCCCTGATCAGTCAGGGTTATGTGTCCAGGTACAACTGGATCCTGAAATGGATGGGGGCTTGCACCCCATACTGTATCTTCACAATCTCAACCACTACATGAGGAAGCACGAGTTCCAGATGGTTACTCTGAGCCAGATTATACCAGCACTTGAGCAAAACATGTGGTTTAGTTCCCTGGATCTCCAGGATGTGTTCGTCCACATTTCTGTCCACAGGTTCCACTGCTGTTTCCTCTGGTTCTGCATGGAAGGGGTCCTGTACCAGTTCTGGATCATGCCATTCATCCTGTCCTCAGCTCCAAGGGTTTTCCTAGTGATTCCCAGAGGAGAACATCTGCTGACAGATGCTCTCAGCTGGGTAGGACAGACGTTGCACAAGTGGTCTCTGAATCAGGAGGTGGTGAACCACCTATTGTCCCTGTAGTGCTCACCCTTTGTGAACCTGTTTGCCTGCTGAGAGAATGCCAAAATGAGGCTATTTTGTGCACCTCCCCCGTCGAGGACACTGCTGGGGGATGCCTTCCCAAGACCCTGGACCCCAGGCCTCATGTATAGAGAGGTAGATAGATAGATAGATAGATAGATAAAAAACTTTATTTTTCCACAGGAGAAACTCATAGGACTAGAAAGCCCTATTTAACAAAGTTGTCCTGATTTCAAAAATGGTTTCAGACAGAGAATATACCAAATACATACACATGTATAATGTGTACAATACACAGAGGAAGTTCATTACATATCTTATACTAATAAACAGAAAATGACAGTCAAAAATATATAAACAACTAAACATTTGTGTCGAAATCACCAACAATTTTAAAAAAGTGGCATAAAAAAACAAAACATATAAGGTGTTAGGACAAAAAAAATTGAAGTACCCTCCATACCACCACCCCCACCAACAATCTAGGGAAGCATTTAAGGTTTTTAATAGCAAACACATATATTCTTCCATTCATTATCAATTCCTTTTTTAAAGGATGCCAGATTCTTTGCATGTCTAATCCCAGGATCTAATTCATTCCACAGTTTTGGCTGATAGTATTTCCTTTGCATTTTTCTCCCTTCCCCTTGATCCACAGAGTATTGGTCAAGGTTAGGAAGGACAAGGCATGGATGATCCTGGTAGCTGCAGACTGGCCAAGGCAGTTCTGGTACCCGGATCTCCTCAGCCTCAGCAGCAGGCCTCTGTGGCAGTTGCCTTTCTGTCCAGATCTGCTGATCAGACTTCGAGGGATGGCCCTGCACCTGGACCTTCAGTCCCCATACCTCATGGCCTGATTCCTGAGCAGCTAGAGTTACAGACCTTGGATCTTTCCGAGGATGTCTTCCATCTTGTGGAGGCATCCAGAAAAGAGTTGACTTGTAGGTGCTATACCTTTAAATGGAAGAGATTTTCCATTTGGTGCCAGGGCAAGGAGCTTAATCCCCTTGCCTGCCCTGGTGCTAGCATCCTGGACTACCTTTGGTCCCTTTCCCAGCTGGAACTATCAACGATGATCCTTAAGATGCACCTGGCAGCCATCTCTGCTTACGGAGCATTGGCCAGTATGCTGACAGTGACCCAGAAGTGGGTGGTCAGGCACTTTTTCAAGAGCTTCGTCCACTTCTCCCCTCTGGTGTGTGATCTACCTCCACTGTGGGACTTACTGCTGGTCCTGGCTATGCTCATGGGCAAGCCATTTGACCAATGCACAGGTGTGAGCTGTCACACCTGTCGTGGGAGACAGCCTTCCTAGTGGCGATTATTTCTGCCAGAGGGATTGGGGAGGTCCATGCATTCTCAGTGGACTCTCCCTACCTGGTCTTCCACAGGGACAAAGTCATCCTTCGCCCCAGTCCAAAGTTATTCCTGAAGGTGATATCGGAGTTTCACCTTAACAAGGTGATTAACCTACTGGTATACTTTACCAACCCTCCTTCAGAGGCCAACTGCAGATTCTGTACCCTAGCCCTGCAGAGAATGCTCTCATAGTATGTAGAGTGCATGGCTGGAATTTGGGGACAGGCTCACTAGCTGTTTGTCACCTACACTGAAGCTGCACCTGACAGACTGAAAGCAAAGTGGACAGTTGCAAGGTGGATCACAGCTTGCATCGACCTCTGTTATAGGTTGACTGGTCGGGAGCCTCGATTGGGATTAGGGCTTATTCTACCAGACATACCACTGCCTTGGTGGCTGCTTCCAAGGATGTACCCGTACAGGAAATCTGTAGGGCTGCTACCTGGAGGTCAGCACACACCTTTATTTCCCACTACCGCATCCACCACAAGCCATGCTGGAATGCTTGTTTTGGGACCTTGGTTCTCCAATCTCTGTTCGCCAAGTAGGGTGTGTGCCTGATGTCCAGTGACAAATAAAAAGACAATATAAAAAACAAGATTACATAAATACATCAATAAACATTTTGTTGCAAATACATTATAAACAATTACAAACAGTCTCACAAAAACTTTTGTTCAAGCAAACATTTAAAACCTGACACAGTACAACAACAATTACATTAGATAACTGATTATATTGAATCAACAATTCAAAATGAATCGAGTTCTTCATAAAATTTTATCTAATCAATGGTAGCTTAAACTTCGTACTTAAACTGTTTCTAGTCATAACAGTGTGCACAGAGATGGGGAACATACTAGCAGCACTATGAGGTACAAAACCTAATTGGATCTTGTGCAAAAGGTTAAATACCTATGTTTAAAGAAAATACTAAGAGGTAAGCAACCAGATTCTTCATAAAGTGTACAATGATGAGTCATCCTAGATAGACCAGTAATAAAACGTAGAATACTGTGACAAGTACTGTTAAGTGTGTTTAACATTTTAACAGTTGAACATGAATAAACAGTGGAACTATACCTGAGTAAAGAAAACAAAAAACAGTTTGCCAATAAATTCCTAGACTCATTATCAAGAAATGTTTTGACACGAAACAACATACCAAGTTACTGATGTAGGCAAGTAATCAAAAAATCAATGTATCGATCAAAATGTAAGTATTGATCCAATATTATACCCAAATACTTAAAGGTAAAAACCCTTTCTGTTATATTACCAAAATTATCTTTAAGCACAAAATTATAATCCGTATGATTTCTACAACCAGAAAAAATCAAAAATTTGGTTTTAATAGAATTAAGTCTTAATCTTTGTTTAATAAACCAGGAGTGTAAATTGTTAAAGTCCCTCTGAAGATTATCCTGTAATTTTTGAACATCGGTACCCACACTAAATAATACCGCATCATCTGCAAATAAGACAATCTCAGTATCATTACATATTTCAGGCAATGTATTAATAAACAATGAAAACAACAAGGGTCCTAAAATGGACCCCTGCGGAACCCCATATTTCATTAAGTTCTCCTGGGACAATGAATCACCAATACGGGTTCTCTGAGTTCTGTCTCTCTTAAACAATGTCCAATCTACAAAATCACATCATTAGAAAACTTAGCCTTCAACAACATTCGTAACAATATGTCATGATCTACAAGATCAAATGCCTTGGTGAGGTTCACAAGGCCGCAGCCACCAAACCACCACTATCAATGGTGGAACGGGCACAGCCTGTGAACCTCACCAAGGCAGTTTCAATATCATGACTTACTCTAAAGCCATGCTGAGCAGGGTCCAGAGATTATAGTTCCCCTATAAACTCATTAATCTGATCACTAACAATCCTTTCTAGGACTTTTGACAACGGGGCAAGAAGCGATATAGGATGGTAATTGTTTAAATCAGTCTTTACACCAGCTTTATAGACGGGCTTAACCAAAGCACACTTCCAAACATATGGAAAAACACCAAATGAGTGAGAATAATTAAACAATTTAGTAATAAGTGGAGCCATCACATAAGCAACTTTTTTGAGAATCCCAAAATCAACATTATCAGAACCAGTATAGGGACGAGGACTAAGTTTGGACAAATATAAAAAACACATCCTCAGGCAATAAAGCCCAAAAATAGAACTTAGGAACAACACTACCTTCACCTTGCATTAGTTCAAAAACATTGGTGTTACCAAGATTAAGATGGTCACATGATCTATATTTGTCCAGACTTGAAAAGTGCAGATTAAACAACTGTGCCACCTGTAAGGGATCACTAATTAAATGACCCTCTGACTCAGTTATCATAGGATCAACAGTTTTCCCCCTGCCCAAGAATGAATTTAGGGATTTTCCATGTAGCCCTAGAATTCCCCTGTTCAGATCTAAGTCTCGCTCTAAAATAGTTAACCTTTGCCCTATGAACTTTACATTGATTACGCATATATTTATAGGCTTGAAGGTTTACATCAATTTTATTTTTACGATATTTGGACCATAATTTATTCCGTGTTCTAAACATCTTTAACAAGCTAGGGGGTAATCCATTCCTTAGTAACTCTCCTACATCTAACTGTCTTATATGGCACAAACTCATCACACAATGCTATAAACTGTTTACAAAAATACTCCAGTGCAAGATCAATGTCCTTAATGTCATCCAAAAAAGACCAGTCCCCTGCCTCAATTGCTGTTGAAAAACGTGTTCACCTAAATCACTAACCTTACAATAATTAAATACACTAGGAGAAGGTTTTTTTACATTTTAACTGACCGATGACAAAAATGGGACTGTGGTCACCAAGACTGTCTGGTAATACACCTGAAACACTAATATGTGTAGGATAATTGGTTAAGAGCCAATCTAATATTGACTCATAATCAGAATGATAATTAACATGAGTAGTATCAACAATCATTTGAGAAAGGCCTAACTCAGTTAATAAATTCTTAGCATCAGTAGCTTGATTGGATGCCCAATTAAGATTAAAATCTCCCAATATCAGCCTCTCTCTACTTACTGGCAGGTGACCCCAGTTTGAAAAAAATGACTCGAGTCCAATTTTTTGATTTTCTGGTGGTAGATGTACATCACTAATGGTAATCAGCTTATTCCCACCAATTTCAACAGCAACAGACAGTGATTCAAATGAGGGTTCATTAAATTCTAAAGGATGTTGTACAAATTTTAAATGATCAGTAACATAAAACAAACATCCTCCCCCCTTTTACCTACTCTATCTTTCCTTAATACAGAATAGCCTGGCAAATATATTCATCATTACTAATTCTGCCATTTAACCAGGTCTCTGTCAGGGTGATAACATCAAACTTATTTTCCATTACCCAACTTTCAAACAACTTTCAAACAAGCCCATTTTGGGGGTATATCCACCTGGGTGGTAGGAGGAACTCAGCTTAAAGACATCTGACCAATCATCACCTTCCAGTGGAACAGCCAGAGTGTGGCTATGAACCACATACCACTCCTAGAACTACGGTTACAGGTTAGTAACGTACGCTATTTTCAAAATTTAGGCTAGTGGTGTCAGCTACTCATTTAATAGGGGATATGATGTGTTGAAGCTGGACAGCATTCTTATCTTCTTGAGTCTGTTCACCCATGAGAGGTGGAGCACAGCGGAGCCATGAGTGTGGCAAATGCTCAGGGCAGACTAAAGAAGATAAAAATGCTATCCAGCATCAAGTCATGTCGCATTCTGTGCATACTGTGGTGCGAGTGTTGACTCATCTATTCATTTCTGAAATAAAAAAGTCTAAGTATATTTTTTGCTGGTATTCTTACCTTTTAGAAGACTAATATTTTTCTTGTGATTCGTCCTTCCTGAGCCATGCTGTTTCTATGGTCTTGATTCTCTTCTTCAATGTGGTTGCCTTTGGTGGCTATAGTATGAGTAGAGAATGTTGACTGGATGTGTTCGTGGGGATGCTTTCATTTTATTGGCAGTCTTAACTGATCTGTATGGGCACACAGGTGCGTTTCATATTACCCACATCAAAATGAGTGTCACAGCTGGAGAAGTTACATCATGGCTCCATGAATAATCTAGGAAATGCAGACATAGTACAGCTTTTTTTTTTCAGGCTCTTTCAAGCGTGCTTCTTAGTTATATGTTGTAGCTATCAGATCTCCAGGCACATACAGTGGTGTGGTTAATATGTTTTTTATGTTGTCTTGCACACGCGCAAGCAACATTTTGTGGCAGTAGAAGATGGAAATAGGAGAAATGCAGAGGTGTGTCAGTTTTGGCGAATGCAGGGCATGCTTTAGAAGGTGCGTCCCTCATTCGCCAATTAGTGAGCATGCTAGCAGTGACACAAGTTTTATGCAGTGCCACCAACTTGAAACAAACTTGCCACTGCAATCAGAGACAAGCTCATCATGCAGCGGCATGAGATTACATGCCTCCGTTACGTGCCTTGCCTGATGAAACATTTCAATAAACATGATGGCGGCTCCGCCGTCCCTCTCACAATTCCTAGAAAGCTGACATTGGGGCTGCCAGTCTCCCTGTTGGCATGTTTAATGCTTCCCAAGATTGTGTGGCACACTTGGAGCCCACCCCAGTGTGCCTCCGCGGTGTTTGGCATGTTCCTGGCCCCGCCCACCCCCATTGTATGCCATGCTGGGAGCCCACCCCCAAAGTGATGGGGCATACTGGGAGCCCACCCCAGGTTCCCAACATTTGTTTTCTTACACCTGTAAAGAAAGATAACTGTCTGTGGTGTTCGTTTGTTTGTTTTAAAGTAGCTGAAACAAAGAAAACGGTCCCTCACTGTCGGCGGTGCCCCTTCCCCAACCCGCACCCACCCTCTGCGCACCCCCCCTCACCCCATACTTACCTCCAGAGGTTGATGCCATGGTCTTCGTTGGAGTGGGAACACGTCTGCACTCTTCAAAAGCCTACTGCGAACTGAAGAAAATCACAGTTAGCTGTATAATGGCATCAATGGGGGGTTTCAACTTATTTGGATATCTCGGCCATTTTTTACTTTTGACTCCGAATTTTCAGCATGGGTTTCTTGGGACCCCTCCTCATGAAATCAGTCACTGTCATTTCATTATTTGGTCCCGAAAGGTGATTTTGCGGTCACTGTATGGAATCACCTTTTTGGACTGATTAACAAAATGACAATGCCACTGTTCATGAGGTGGGCTCCCACGAAGCTTATATTGCAAATTTGGTTGAAAAATTCAAAACAATGCCTGTGTTACGAGCATGTGTTGGCAGTTTCCATGCACGCTCGTAACTTCGAGAATTTTTAATATTTGTACTCCAGATTTTCAACATTGCCATTTTTTCACACCTCCTTATGAACAGTACAGCTGTCATTTTTCACATCCTGCCCAAAATGTGTTTTCTCACATCTGGTGCAAAATGGCACAGTCGCTGTGGGAAATTAATGTTCAGGACAAATTAAGAAAATCATAGTGACACTGTTCATGAGTGGAGGTCTCAAAATGCTTGTGTTGAAAATTTGGTGAAAACATTCCAAAAAATGACTGTTACGAGCGTGTATTGCGCAGTTTCCATGCGCGCTTGTCATTTTGAGAATTTTTTGTATTTTCACTTCAGATTTTCAACATTGCCATTTCTTCACACCTCCTTATGAATGGTACAGCTGTCATTTTTCACATCCTGCCCGAAACATGTTTTCGCACATCTGACACAGAATGGCACGGTCGCTGTGGGAAATCAATGTTCGGGACAGATGAACAAAATCACAGTGCCACTGGTCATGAGTGGAGGTCCCAAAATGCCTATATTGAAAATTTGGTTAAAAAAAATCTCCCAAATAATTGCATTACGGGCATATGTTGCACAGCTTCTACGTACGCGTGTGACTTCACCAATTTTTCATATTTTCACTCCAGATTTTCAACATTACCATTTTTTACACCTCTTCATGAACAATACAGCTGTAATTTTTTGCATCCTGCCCAAAATGTGTTTTAGCACCTGTGGCGCCAAATGGCGCAGTCGCTGTGCAAAATCACCTTTCAGCTAATGAACTGATAGTGCCACTGTTCATGAAATGGGGTCACATAAAGCCCATGTTGAAAATCTGGAGTGAAAATACCAACAAATGCCTGGGGCGTTAGGGTTACCAACTGTAATACCCCACCCTGTAGAGACCGACAGCCGTCAGGGGTGTGACTTGGGATTTTCGGCTGTAATGCTCATGCCATTCCACCCCCAGCCTGCAGCTACTGACAGGCATTGAGGTGTGCCTTGGAGTCTTTGGCCCCAGAGTTCACCCCGTTCTCCTATACTGCAGCCATCTCAGTGTATTTCCTTATGGAATGGGGTGAGCGT
This sequence comes from Neoceratodus forsteri, assembly GCA_016271365.2. Classification (NCBI taxonomy): domain Eukaryota; kingdom Metazoa; phylum Chordata; order Ceratodontiformes; family Ceratodontidae; genus Neoceratodus; species Neoceratodus forsteri. Next base: position 449,263,515 of record JADMNL010000024.1, read on the forward strand.
AAGGCCCGAAGACCCCAAGGCACACTGTGACACTTGTCAGTGTCTGCAGGGTAGGGTGAGATGAAATTGCATGAGTATTATGGCCAACGACCCAAAGGCTTACCCCAGTGCCTGTCAGTCCCTGCAGGGTGGTGGTGGGGTTGGCGTCAGTTCAATACTTCACTGCCATTCCTATTATGCATCTCTCTAATTTTTGCACTACCAATGCCAATACCAGCAAGACAACATTCGGCATTGACAAATGCTTGTTTAAATGAATACTATAAATTATTAGAGAACTCTGTTTTCCACTGAAGTGTAAGTTACTTAGAGCCTAGTTAACTGAATGCCACAGGTTTGAATGTGCCCAGTGCATTACGGCCACCTGTACAGTACAGCTAACAATACAAGCCTATTGATCGTGCAGGACTGCTGATCACTCAAGATAGCTATGCACACAGTCACATTCTTAGAAAGCATGGCACTGACACATTTTCAGCAGGGTAACATACTTTGCATTGTTCCGCATTTCAATGACAAACTTAATTAATTTATTTAGTTTTATCTTACTAGTAAGTTTGCAATAGAAAAAGATAACAGTTTGTCTGTCTGTCTTGCATTCTCACCACCATTATATATATGAAATTCCCTGATCAAAACCGAAACATTTCACTGATACAGCATGTTCACCTTACTTACAGTATGACAGTAGCCTTGGAAAGGAGCAGTAACATTTCCAAGACTATAGAAAGACTAAGAGAGCCATTTAGAATGCTAAGTTTGTTTTTCTAAGTATCAACAATATGAATAACTTAGTCATATGGTAACAGCCCCCTTCCCCACTGGGTGGCCCAGCTGGTAGCCAAGGACTCCTAGCATCTTCTGAACCACTTAGCCATTTAAAGCCCAGCATGTTCTTCCGTTCAGTGGAGACAATATGTGGTTATTTGGGACCTTCAATAGCTTCTCCATTGATGTGTACAGATTAAAAGGTTCCTCATACATCAGCAGCACTGATGATAGAATCACGATTGACGTCAGAGATGCCTACAGTACTAGATAACTATAAATTGTCTCTGTTATATTATGCCAGTAACAAAGCCCATTTTGCCTTGCCAAACTTGACCGTTAAGAAATTTCCAGTTTTCTGCTGTACATTGACAGTTGGCAATAGCAGGACTCAGTCTCAAAACATTACTCCTAAATTTGAGATTTCAGGATGTGCCATTCTTTATTATTTTACTGATTGATTGATTGATTGATTATAGGAGGGTAAATTGAGAGGACAGTCCTATTTTCAGTTATGTCTCAGGGGAGAATGAAAAGGTAGATCACTGAGACATCATCAGATAACAAATGACATTAATGTCCATTAAGAAATAAACAGTACTATTAATACAGTTAATAACAATGACATTATTGTCCATTAACAGATACAATTATTATTAATACAGTTAATAACAATGACATTATTGTCCATTAACAGATACAATTATTATTAATACAGTTAATAACAATGACATTATTGTCCATTAACAGATACAATTATTATTAATGCAGCTAATAACAATGACATTGCTGTCCATTAAATAATTCACATTACTATAAATTATAGTCTATAATACAGATAACAATGGTATTGTTGTCAATTAACAGATAAACATTACTATTAAATAGAATAATAGATAGAGGACTATGTATTATAAGGCAGTAAGACCATCGAGAGGTTTTGGGGACTTGGAACCTCGAGAGCGAAGCTCGAGAGGTTCCTAAAGTCTCCAAAACCTCGAGATGGTCTGACTGCCTTATAATACATAGTCCTTTATTTGTTATTTTTTGTAATATATGGACCCCATTGTGAACATTCCTTTTTCTCATGTGCTTTTTGTGAAACAGGCTGGCCGGCCGCTGCTCTCAGCACGCGCTGTCTCTGAACTGCCCACAGCAGTAATGAGTGTCCCATCGCTCGTTTCAAATAAAAAAAAGTTTCTGTTAATTTAGTAGACAGTCCTACCTTTCAGCTTTTTTGTCATTCGGGAAATGCAGGATGAGTGACATAGTCCATTATTTGTTCAAGAAAATGAAACTACAAATTGAACAGATTCCTCTTGCTAGGTGAGACGAAAAAGACGCCATGTTTTTCATGCTGTTGTGCCCGCCTACTAAAGAAAAGCCGCCAATGGAGATACACGCCGTCAGTACGGTTGTGCAGGAAGGGACGTGTGACCATGGCAACTGGGTTTGTTGGCAGGAAGATCTGGACATGAACTCTATGATTGTAGTGATAATACTATCGTTCAGGAGTGGAACGATGGTATTATCACTTCTGAACGATAGTATTATCAGTTTGGAATGATGGTATTATCGCTTTCAATACTGAGGTATTACAAGAAAATTTTTGTATGGGATGCGATGGTATTATTAGGCTATCTCCATATATTACAATACAGTTAATAACAATGGCATTACTGTCCATTGACTGATATACATTACTATGATACAGATAATAACAATTGCAGTGTCTATTAACAGATAAACATTATTTTTTAATACAGTTATAAACAATGCAATGTTGCCCATTAGCAGATAAACATTACTCTTAATGCAATTAACGACGATGACACTGTTGTCCATTAACAGATAAAAATTACTATTAAAACAGTTAATGTAATTAACAGATAAACATTACTGTTAATACAATTAATAAGGATATTGTTATCCATTAACAGATAAACATTACTATTAATACAGTTAATAACAATGATATTGTTTTACATTAATAAATAAACATTATTATTAATACAGATTATAGCAATGCCATTGTTGTCCATTAACAGATAAGCACTTCTATTAATCCAGTTAATAATAATGGTATTGTTGTCCAACAGGTAAACATTACTATTAATGCAGTTAATAACAGCATTTATGTCCATTAACAGATAAACATTGCTGTTAATACAATTAATAACAATGACATTGTTGTCCATTAACAAATAAGCATTACCATTAATGCAGTTAATAGCTGTGACATTGTTGTCCATTAACAGATAAATATTTAATACAGTTAACAATGACATTGTTGTTCATTAACTGATACACATTACAATAATACAGATAACAATGATGTTGTTGCCCATTATCAGATAAATGTTACTGTCAATACAGATAACAATAGCGTTGTTTATTAACAGATAAACATTACTATTATTACAACTAATAACAGTGACATTGTTGTCCATTATCAGATAAACCTTACTATTAATACAGTTAATGTCCATTAACATATAACGTTATTATTAATACAGCTAATTACAATAACATTGTTGTCTATACTATTAATACAGCTAATAACAATGATATTGTTGGCCGCCCAGTGGCGCTGAGGGTTGAGGCGCTGGACGCCACACCTCGCGCCATGCCGGCAACCCGAGTTCGGGAGTGAGCTTAAGAGCTGGGATTCGGCAGGGGATGGTAGAAGACTGAGCGCCTGATGGGAGGCTCTCCTCTCTAGGCGGGTGGGTGAGGGATAGCCCAGCACACCAGCGGCTCCCAGTGGAGATCGGAAGCGCTGCAGTGTGCAGGCTGCACATTACATAGTGTGGCTGATCCTGGCAGGGTTGCCATGCGCCATTGCATCAGGCATGCCCACACAGGGAGGGGGGGAGGTCTGAACAGGGAAAACTCCAGCTTCGAGGAACAGGCGATGGCACCTGTCCCCCATGCCCTCTGCTGGGCTTACCCAGACTGGCCTTCCAGTTGCTCCTGCCAGCCCTCACCTGTAGCCAGAAACTGCCTTAGAAGAGTGCCCAAGGGGAGAGGGTGACCCACCCCGGATGGGTTAAACTGGGGGTGCTGGCTGTGGGGAGTGGAGGAGAGAGGAGGTGCAGTTCTGGGAGCCTCAGGCAAACAGGATACGGACAGGATGCCTGAGAGAAGGTTCCTCGGGCCACGACTGGAGTGAAAGAAAGTTGAAAAAAAAAATGATATTGTTGCCTATGAGCAGCTAAACATTACTATTAATACAGCTAATAACATTGATATTGTTGTCCTTTAAGAGATAAACATTACTCTTAATACTGTTAGAGTGGAAAGTAAGCCCTCTACTTCAGCAGAGCCTTTGGCTGAGCACCTGTCCTTTATATCTCTACTGAAGAACATGAATTCCACCCTCTCTCTCCAGACGTCAGAGGTGGATCCAGGGAAGCTATTGTGCCTTCAATATCTGCATGTTCTGGAGATCCCTGTGGAACTGGCTCCTCCAATACAGCCTTCTTTTGAGACTCTCTCACAGATGGTGTGGGATAATCCGGCAATTATTCCTTCCGTGGCTAAGTCCATAGATAGGAAGTATGCTTCCCCTAAGGATCGACCAATTCTAGCCTCCCAAGCCTTTGCAGAGGCCATTGTGGTCTTGGCAGAAAATGACTAAGCTATACTCCCTCAGGAATCTACAGCTCATCTGGTAAATAAAGAATCCCATAAGACTAACACCCTTCGGAAATAAGTCTTCGCCACTGCTACCCTAGGAATGCGTACTGCTAGCTACGAGGGCTACTTCTCACAATATGAGTATACCCTCTGGCATTTGCTAAAAACCTTAATTGAAGCTCTTCTGGAGTCGGGTGCTGCTTCAGAGCTTCTTCAGACCATTATTAGAGGCATCGAGTCCAGTAACCAGCAGCTTAAGGCTGCTATGGACGCTTCTGACATTGCCTCTAATGCAGCAGCAGCAGCAGCAGGGATTTGCACCCGACGCCACTCTTGGTTACGGACCTCAGGGTTTACAAGTGATGCTCAACAAAGAGTCATGAATTTACCATTTGACAGAGTTTATCTGTTTGGCCCACAGGTGAAGCAGGCACCGGAGGCCACACAGAAAATTAGGACTGCCATTAAGACTGCCAGACCGATTACTGCTGCCCCTCTGCGGGGCGGGAACCGTCGACAGTTTCATAACTGCCAGTCCTTTCATGGCAAAGGCAGAGGGGGTTTCAACAAGAAACAAGCACCTCAGCTGCAAAAGAAAATACAGCAGAAGGCACAGGGCCCAAAGACTCCTAGTGCCATCCTCTGAGATTCCAGCCCAAGTCCCACCTCAGCTGTCCAAGGGGCACTTTCCTTCAGCAGTAGGGGGGCATCTGACTCAGTTTTACAACCAGTGGAAGTCAGTCACATCAGACAAATGGATTCTCAGAATAATTCATGAAGGTTTCTCTCTAAATTTTTCAGAAACCCCGCTGGATCATCCACCCAAACGACAGCCCAGGCTCTGTCACTCAGTCAGACCTCCTCGCTTCCGAGATTCAAGGCCTTCTGAGCAACAGGGCAGTAGAAATAGTTCCGCAGGATCAAAGGAACTCAGGTTTCTACTCCCATTACTTTCTGGTTCCAAAGAAAACAGGCGGTATGTGCCCTATTCTGGACCTATGGAAGTTAAAGAAATTCCTTTACAAGGAGAAGTTCAAGACGGTATCACTCGGTACACTTCCACCTCTGATTCATCAAAACGATTGTCTGGCCTCCCTGGACATGCAAGATGCCTAACAACATGTTCCCATGCACCCAAACCATCACAAGTATCACTAATTGGTGGCTCTGGGCCAGCACTACCAATTCAGAGTCCTGCCCTATGGGCTGTCCTCGGTGCCTCAAGTCTTTACAAAGTGCTTTGCAGTTCTCGCAGTGCATCTCACAAAACTCAGAATTCAAGTGTTCCTGTATCTGGATGACAGGTTCCCAGTAAGCTTATCCAGACAAGGGATGCAGGAAACTGTGGCCATGGCTTCCAAATTTCTCACTTCCATGGGAGTTCTGTTAATCTAGAAAAATCGCAGCTACAGCCCTCCCACCAGCTCCTCTTCATAGGAGCTCTTAGGGACACTTCCAGAGTAAGAGCCTTCCTTCCAGAGGACAGAAGAAATGATATCCTCCAGATGGCTTGCTTCATCAAGGAGAACGACTCAGTCTGAGCTCTCTCAATGCAGCAGATGCTGGGTCTCATGGCGTCATCAGTGTTCATGGTGCCTTTGGTTCATCTTTCAAACTTTCAAACTTTATTGGATTTCAGATTGAGATTAAATTATCTCTTTTGCAATTGAATCCACATTTAACATAACATCACATGAACAGACATACATACATACATACATACATAATCTTCATAATCTTCACATGAGGACCACTCAGTGGATGCTCAGTACTCAGTGGTCCCCGACCACACACCCACAGTCCTTTCACATCAAGGTGATGGAACCTCTAAAGCAGTCCCTCACCTGGTGGACTCAAGAGGACAACCTGCTTCAAGGCTTTCCCTTTGCTGCGCTGGAGGCACAGATCACCATCACCACAGATGCATCCCTAGTTGGCTGGGGCGCTCACTGTCAGACTCTCCGCACCCAGGGTCTGTGGAACTAGGACAAATCTCAACTCCACATAAATGTCCTGGAATTGAAAGCTGTCCTGTACGCTGTCTGAGCCCTAAAGGACATCTTCTGTCACAAAGCAATTCTCCATCAGAGGGACAACAAGGTGGTGATGTACTACATCAACAAGCAGGATGGGGCACACACTTATCCCCTGTGCAGGGAAGCAGTGAGAGTGTGGGAATGGTGCCTAAAGCACAAAGCCCTGATCCAAGTGGTCTACCTGCCTGGAGTCCAGAACAATCTGGCAGATCGCCTCAGCAGAACGGAAGCAGACCCTCAGTGGTCTTTCAATGTAAACGTCGTGCAGTCGCTCTTCAAAGAGTAAGGCACACTGGACCTGGACCTTTTTGCATCCCCACTCAGTGCAAAACTTCCTCTAGTCTGCTCCAGAAATCCAGAACCTGGCACTTTCTGTCAGGATGCATTCAGACTGCGGTGGACAGAATGCTTTCTGTACGCATTTCCTCCTCTTCCTTTAGTTCAGAGGGTGCTGCTCTAGCTGGAGGCACAGGGGGCAGAATGATCCTCATTGCCCCCTTCTGGCCTCATCAGATTTGGTTTCCATTGATCAACAAATTGTCAGAAACTCCACCGAGACAACTGCCACTTCAGTCAGACCTGCTGACCCAGGGCCAGTGGTCCATCCCAATCTGAGATCCCTTCATCTCAACACATGGGTCATGAGGAGACAGAAGTAAGTAGATCTGACGTCTCACATAGAGTCTCAGACATTATCCTAGTGGCACACAAGCCGGCTACTAGGAAAACTTACACGGCAAAGTGGAAACGTTTTTCCATCTGGTGTGCAAAATCCTTTCTGGACCCCTTTACTTGCCCACCTAACAAAGTCCTGGAGTATCTGCTAGACCTGTCAAACATAGGGCTACAATACTCAACCGTGAAGGTCCATCTCTGCGCGATTTCAGCCTATCATGAGCCTATACACTCTATGTCTCTGGCTCAATTACAACTGGTTAAGAGGTTCCTTACTGGTATACTCCACACCAGGCCACCAGTCAGGAGACCAGTAGCCGCTTGGGATATTAACCTTGTGCTAGACATGCTCACCCGTAAACCTTTCGAGCCTCTAGCAACATGTGAGCTGAAATTCCTGACCTGGAAGGCTGCCTTCCTGGTAGCCATTACCTCCACTCGCAGAGTGTCTGAAATGCATGTGCTGGTCACTGACCTTCCATACACTCTGTTTCACAAGGACAAGGTGGTTCTCAGAACTCACCCTAAGTTTCTCCCCAAAGTAGTCTCAGAATACCATCTGAACCAGCCTTTGGTTCTTCTGACCTACTTTGCGAACTTCCAGAATGAAGGACAGCAAACCCTACATTCTCTGGATGTTAAAAGGGTTTTGTGGTTCTGTATAGACAGAACTAAGGAGATCCGCAAATCAAAGCAACTCTTTATCTCTTTCAGCATGGCCCGGCTTGGTCAGCCTGTCGCTATCAGATGTATTTCAGCATGGCTGGTGGCTTGCCTTCGCCAATGCTACTCCATGGCACAGGTTAAACTGGAAGACAGAGTATACACCCATTCTACCAGAGTGGCCACGGCATCTTTGGCAGCAATTTGGAATGAGCCCATTGCAGCCATCTGCAATGCAACTACTTGGAGCTCTGTGCACACTTTTGTGAAGCACTATGCTTTGGATGTCCATGCCAGACAGCATCCATCCTCTGGCAGCACAATCCTGAATGGACTTCTGTCCTAAGTGAACTCCTCTCTCCTGCTGCCCTTCTAGGGGGATTATTTTAGCTTGGTACTCTCCCATCAAAGTGAATGAGTGGTGAAGATTTTATGTCCAGGAAGATATGAAAATGACGTACCTACTGTAATTCTTGATCTTCTCGGACGAAGTCTCCACCACTCATTCACATGCCCACCCTCCATCCCTCGAGCTCACTTATCTGTTTTGGTCTTCACTCCCTCGATGGCTGGGCTGTGAAGACTGTCTTGTGTTGACCCTTCTTATACGGGTCATTCGGACTATCTTACGTCCGTCATAGGTTAGTTTCACTAGGTTAGTTTACACTGTACCTCCTCAGTCAAAAAGGTACTGAGACGGTTGGAGAATCGATGCCGAGGTAGCCTATATGGCTCGAGCCGGGTTTGCAGCACCACTTCCTTGTGGCCCTACCTAGGCACCAGCCCTCCTGAAGATTTTTGGCTCCGCTCAGTCCTAGTGCCTCCAGCATAGTCCCATCAGTGTTAATGAGTGCTGGAGACTTCATCCAAGAAGATCAAGAATTACGGTAGGTACGTAATTTTCATTTCATGTTTGAAGTGAAAGCTCATGGGGAATGTGGCACGGTGGGGCACTGCTGATGCCAGCTCTGAGGTTGTTTTTTTTTTTGTTTTTTTGCTATAAACTGGAAAATTGCTAAAAATGAGTCATGCTGTATAAATATGCAGACACATTTTGTGCAGACACTTTCTCAGCAGAGCCTCCATGACTTTTTTTTTTGCTGGGGCCTGATGACTGCTTTACCCCATTATATTCCCAGAGCCTCCTGCTCCCCATGTTGGGACACACAGAACACACTGTAGCCCCCCAAAATAAATTGGAGTGCATCAGTGAAGGGCTGGATGATCTCCAATCTCTCATTATTGTCTGCACGAATGCTGGCTTACGGTACTGTAAATCCTTTATCAGGCCTACAGCAGGATGTGCCATTTTGTCGATTATTTATCCCAGTCTTCAGGACCCTGGCCCTTTATATGTAGCCTGTATCTCCTTAGTGGTTATTTACTTTGGTAAATATGAGATATGTGAGCTCTGCCCCTTTTTAATTTTGTGTACTTATGGTTATTTTTAATTATTGTGTACTATTGCATGCCCATTGCTTCTCAGCTGTTAGTTTTTGAATTTACTTATATTGTTTCCCCCAGTGCTTAATTTACATATATAGTTGGTCTTTTCCATGTTTCTGTTATATGCATTTTATTGGTTGAGGTGTTGTGATTGTTTTCTTGTTAAAATTCAATAAAAAGTTTCATGTTAAAAAGTACTGTAAATCCCAAGCATGCGGTTTAGCTACTGACATAGGGTGTGTTGCAGGGGAAAGGGGACTATTTATTACCAACCCTGCTAGTCTGGCAAGTAACTACACAGCTAGCAGTGTGCCCTCCCTAAACACAAATATTCATCCAAGCAGTAGAATTAATACAAAAAACACATTTTTTTATATATTATCACATCATGAAACTACAGTACAGTGATTCATGGACATTGAAAAACTATCCCTGGACAACCAGCGTACATTTCCATTTTTGTGCAGTCTGGCAAGGAACTGGACAGAGCTGACTGCACTTCATGATCTACCGACTTCCCCCAGTCAACCACTGGCAACTGAGGAGGAGGAGGAGGAGAGGGTTAAGATGTTTCAGTTGCTCTCATCCCAGTAGACAGTGGTCTGATGGCAAGATATGGCATCTAAAATACTGGGAGGGAGAAAGGAAGGGAGGGAGGGTAGAGGACTGGCAGAAGGTCATATTTACCTTATAGGAGGGGTTGCCCAGTAAAGGCAGTTTGGACTAGTGGGTAGTGCAGAGACAAGGGTTTGAATTCCGCCACTGCCACTTATTGACTGTGCCACCCTGATCAAGTCTCTTAACTTCCCATTGCTTAACCACTCTGTAATCTGTCTCTGTGCTGATTGAATCTTCTTGTGCTCCTAACGGCAGCAACAATCTTTCCCTTCCACCTCTAGGGCACAACACATTGGAATACAGGTTGCATGATAGGCACTATCTATGTATGTATGTGTCCCACTCAAAGCTTTGTAAAGCGATTTGTGATACAGTGTGTGCTGTATTAAAGGTACTATAAAACCAAATTACTTTCCTTTTCCTTGGGGGGGGAACTATTATTAAAGCTGTGTCGGGTGGAAGGGAGAGACTGCCAGGAGACCAGATATGTTGTGGGAGGGTGCAGAGATCTTTCACAGATGGCTCCTCCCCATAAAGAAGGGGTGTAGTTAAGGATATTAAGGCGAACCCATTTTTAATAATGATGGTGTGAAGGGTACTGACTTGCATCCAAATCTGGAGGGAGGAGGGGTGGATTTGGCAAAACCGGAACCTTCCAAGATTTGCCCACCTTTATGCTAGACATAACACCTGGAAAGCAGTTTTGATTGACAAAAAAGGCATCTACCATCCAGCTGTTTTGAAATCAGAACCATTATCAAAGGAAGCCCATCAGCAAAGTGGTAAACCTACTGCTCATGATGCCAGGGACCTGTGTGTGGGAAAGAGCACCAGGCCATCAAGGGCTGGCTAGGGGAGGAAGGGTGGTGCTTTTTAGGGACTGCTCTTCCTCCTCAGGGAGGGGAACATTACTCTCACTACTTGCCTGCCACCTGGCAGAGACCAGGTGGGAGCACAGAATGGGCAGTGGCAGCCGCCAGATGCCTGGCACTCATACGTGCCATTGCAGGCATGCATGCTTGTGTCATTGAATATCGGCGCCCTTGGGGAGAAAACCAGGAGGATGGAGGAAAAAGCCCAGTTTGGCCAAGCTGGCCCCCCCCCAACCCGTCACAAGCTCTCACATGAATGATGTGGCAGGCCACCCACTACTGTGTGATCCTGAGTCAGTAGTGGATAACCGGTCAGTCTGTGAGGTCAGTGATGGGTCTGGGGGGCCGTCAGACAGAACCAGGAAAGAGAAAAAGCTTGGTTTAAAAAAAAAAATTAATGGGGAATGGTCAGCAACCAATGGAGCAGGACGCCACTGAAAGAGCTCCTGCACTACAGAAGAATTTCACTAAAATAGCCCTTCAGATGGATCCAAATCCAGGGAAAACAGTATAGATCAATAGCATGGGGGTACTGAGCAGATTGATCTGAAACTCAGTCTGAATTACTATGGTGAAACCACAGCAGAATGCTTCACAGGAAGGCAGGAAGGGGAAAGCAGACAAGCTGCTTAAGCCACAAGACTGCAGGAGGTGGAGTGCTGATGAATGCAGCACTACTAAACGCAGTCAGGGACAGGAACCTCGACAAAAAAGTCGAGACCCTCAATACCTAGTTTAATCTGCTGGAAAACAAGATCTTCATAGTTTCAGTGAAGCAAAATTGACTACAATCTCAGTGCAGAAATAGCTTCAACAATCACTGGACTTAAGTCAAAAACAAGTCGATGCTGCTTAGGTTGAAACGCTTAGAAAACAATACGAGAATGGGGAACATAAGAATGCTGGGAGCCGCTGAGGAATCAGAGATTTTGGACTTGCTCCAATATGTTAAAGAAACTACACTAGTTTGGGACTTTCAGTACCTTCAGACATCATAAAAGCTTACAGAATTACTCCCCGGTGTAGACCAGCGAACTCGGAGCAGCATTTCACAATACTAATAAATACCATTGGTCCCCACATCAAGGACTTACTCCTGGTGGCAGCTACAAAAAGGAGAGCTTTTACTTCAAGACAGCATACAGACCCATTTTTTTCTGGACTTGAGCTTTGCCACACGGCTAAGGCATAAAAGCATTGATGCCATCGATGCCAGCCTGAGAACCCTTGCTGTCTCCCATGCTCTTCATTTTCCTTCCCAGCTAAGGATTAGCTACATGGGGAAAGTGTGCCTATAGTCAGATACCCTGGAGGCAGGTAAGTGAGTAGACCTGTTTTTTGTGGAGTCTCTTTGTGCTGTTTTCACTGGAGCCTCAGACTCTTTCCAGTGGGGTACCCGACAGACCTGATCCCACCTGCCTGAAATCCCCAGTCTTACCTGCCGGATGGGGAGAGTACTCCACTCCGCTTGTCCCGGTCCACTGACCCCCTGGATCTAAGCCCCCCAGGGTGGGACTGCCAGCTTCTCCTGGTGACCTTTCTGAAACCTAGTGGGCAGCCAGGATCGCACAGGGAGCATCCGGAGTCAGGCTGAAGGATCCGGCGTTGGGCGTGGTGGTCTGTCACCCGACCCACCTTTGCCTACCAAGGCCCCAGGGCTTTCCCTTGTTCTTCCCATCCCCCCCCAATGGCTCAGACGTGCAATGTGTCCAGCGTAGGCATGCTCGCTCCCGAGCACGCCCACAGGATCACCACCACAGCCAATCCCCTGGCTGTGAGACCCACAAGCTGCTGTCTCCCCGGTCTCCACCAGGAGCCACCATAGCCCGGGATCTGTTCCACCCTCCTCCCTCCCAGAACAGGAAAGCTGCCTCCAGATGCTCACCGCCACCGTAGCCTGGGATCTGTCCCACCATCCCTCCCTCCCTCCCTCCTAGGACAGGAAAGCCGTCCTCCAGATGCTCAGTCCTCTCCTCTCCCACCAACCCCTGGCTGCCCAAGCTCACTCCAGAACCCAAGTCGCTGGCATGGTGCAAAGTGTGGCATCCAGCGCCTCAACCCTCAGTGCCGCTGGGCCGGCTGAGTAGACCTGATTTAGCAGGACTTTCTCTGACGTGAACAAGAGGTAACTTCCAAGCCAGAAGAGTAAAATGAACCGATTACCATTTCCCATGATGTGCTGATGTGTGAGGTAATAAACTCTGTTCTCCTACAAATGTTTATGTTGCTGTTAAGCATTACTGTTAAAGCCAATACCATGTTCATGTATGTGTAATACCAAGGGTACAGATTAAACACAATAAAACTGAATCTGGTGAACCTCCTCGTGGAGTCGATCGGGACACAATGGGTGCAGAGGGTCTTAAAATGACTTCCACCTCGTGGTGTGGAGCGTAGCTTTAAATGCGCGCCAGGCAGGATCTCTAGCACACACCTATGAAGGTGAAGGTTCTGCAAAGTTATACAGTTTGATACCAACAACATATCACAATGCTACAATACATATTTTAAAGAGTATTGCTTGCTGTTAAGTAATTGGGTTACCGCTACAGTTTCTCACGATGCATTATATTAGATACAGGTTGTTACTATTTTTGAGAAAAAAGTGGTACACATGTTTGGTACAAATATTCCCGTTTCTAAGACACAATCTTTTAAATTGTACACAAAAGCTGAAGTTAGAGGAGCATATGAAAATACGCTATTATAATACTGTATGAAGGGAATCTGTCTGCCGTGAGGGGCTCCACAAAAGGTATTTACTATCGGTGCACTAAAGTGCAAGCGGTTTATTTCAGACTGACAGGAACTCTACCACTATACATGATGGTGTCACTAGTGCAAGGTGCACTTTCTGAACTTTCCGATTCTTCTTCTTATCAGAGTGTGGTCACTGCTGCAATGACTAATTCTTGGAGATAATCTGGACCTCATATTTTCATTAACAGCGATGATGCTTGTTACTCCCACAATGCTGTATCATAGGTTGAAGAGTAATGGAAATCCTAACTATAACCAGGAATGATTTTCACATGTATTTGATATATTTAACAAGCTAATAAAATGAAAAAAAAAAGAAAGAAACACTATGTAATGTTTTACTGCAGCACCAACAAAAATGTCAGGTATTGCTCCTGTGAAAGTGGCCGTATGAAAATCAGGCCTGCTTCCAATTAAATAATTCTAGCTTCGATCATTCATTATGTGTGTCACAACATGGACTCATGAGTCTCAGGTGCCTCTCACGGTATCGCTAACATTTTGTGGGCACTTGTGTGCCAGCCAACCTCTTCCTGCAGCCTCTTGTGATTCTAAGAGTCGACTGTGCCATGATCGATGGTCCATGTCTAATGCCAGGTTAGACTGTCGCAGAGTTTGGGGCTTTGGGGACTCCTGGCCATGGTTATGAAAAAGAAGACATGTCAGTCAGTGGGATGAATAATGTGGATCATATGCGCTTATGGCACCTCACCTCCTCTTGAGGCTGATGCTTTCATGCAGGCTGTGTGTCACTTTTTTAAAGCGACGCCACATGTAGCTGAGTAATCTATCTGATTAAAAGGGCAGTGCCCTTCGTTGTTGTTTCAGTCAGTCTTCATTTATCAGGAAGGGTATTCAGTCTCAGACAAGGTGTTGGCTTGTCTCTCAAATCCACCCCCCCGTGAGTATGTCTGCCCACTCTTGCAAACAGATTTTCTTTAGCCTCAGACTCTGTTTGATTCTAGCTGCTCTCCCTGCCCTTACAAATGTGGCGTCCAGAATCCTTACAAATCCACCTAATGCTTGCAGAGAATGTTGGACGGCATGTGGCCATGCCAGTCCACGGGGGCAATAGTAGCGCTACCACTCATGACATTCATGACCCAGGTTCGGGAACACACCTGGGTCACCAGAGGGCCAGCCAGGGGAAGAGGACAAAGCATCCCACAGAACACTGCCCTCCTCCAGAGAAGGAAGGAGGGAGGGAGGGAGATCACTGCCACCGTGCGATGGCCACCAGAGTGCCCACGGGTGGTGATGGAGACAGCTGATTGGCTAGATGCATGTACACACCTTGCGTGAGCACGTCCGTTAGCCAGCATCCCGGGGGGGGGAGCAGCAACAGAAGATGCAGCCATGCTTCATGACGGATCTACACAGACTCCCACCCTGCCAATCTAGGTTCATTCTGGGAGCACCAAATACAGCCTTTCTGAGGGAGCTGGCCTAGCCCAAGGACCTCCACCATGGTGAGGGGCGTACCATGGGGCACCACTCCTTGAGACAGGTAAGCCCTGGCAGATGGTGGGGGTGATGGTGTTAGGGCTGCCTGAAGCTCCAAGAAGGACTGCCATCAGCTGGGGAAGTGAGAATAGAAAGTAAAAAACAGAAGGCATCTGGCTTACTTTGGGAGCCTTTTTTCACGTAAACATCCCTGTCTTGTAGAATGTAGAGTACACTATAGCAATGTAGTATCACATTTGGGGGTGGGGAGTTCTTGGTTTGTAGCATTTTGGGGGGGAGTGGATGACTTTGATACCAGCAGAAGATGAAAGTTAGATAACAATTGAGATTGAAGTCCTCTGTTGAGCTGCAGGGACAAACTGGGGTGGGGGGGGCAGGAGGAGGCGGTGTAGTTTACATAGAAACATAGAAGTTGACGGCAGATAAGGACTGCAAGGCCCATCCAGTCTGCCCATTTCTTTTTCTACCTTATAAATGTGCCATTGGCCTTTGCTCTGTCAGTGACCTATCTATTCATAGTCATTTGTATTGCTCCCTTTTGCCTATCCCATGCCTGTTTGAAGCCCTGCACTGTATTCATAGCCACCACTTCTTGTGGTAAGCCATTCCATGCATCTACCACCCTTTCTGTGAAAAAGAATTTCCTCACATTCCCCCTTAATCGGCCTCCCTCTAATCTCATGCTGTGTCCTAGTTTGCCCTTCCCCACTAATGGATTTATTGTCGGTGAGATACTGATATAACTGGAGATTGAAGTTCCCAGTTTATCCACTGGCCAGGAACAGTGTGGGAGGACACTGTTCAGGCTTCTCCACATAGTGATAAATTTAGTGTTAATGTAAGATGAGGGACTGACAGCACTGGAGATGGATGCCCTCGGTTTATTTAAAGGTTGGGTGCAGTGGGGGGACTGCAGTCTTTTTTCCCATCTTCAAAGGTTTTGGTGCTGTACAGTATGAGAGACTGAATTATATATCATCCACAGGCTTTTTTTTTCCATTCAAATTTATTGAAAGTTTTACAGTACAGGGAACAGATCCATAGCTGACAACAAAATAGGCAGGTTAATGGCTAATGTACTGGACCAATCCCCCCTTCCGCCCCCCACGCCCTTCCCTTCTCCCCAACCTTCCCTTCCCTCCCAGCACAGAGAGGTGAACTGTGTACACCTACATGAAAGTAAAGGCACCAATACATACCAATTATAAGGAGTATAGAGTATGTCGGGGGTCCCAAATCCTTGTATACCTTTTAAGTCTATTATTAAGGCTTGCTATCGCCTTCTCTGTTTGGAGATTAGCCAATAACTCATTAAACCTTTCAATGTAAGAAATTTCCTCATTGTCCTTCCAGTGTCTCAGTACTAGTTTCTTGACTGACAAGGAGATAAGGGCCACGTGACATCTGCGGTTAAGCACTGAGATTCCAGAATAATCTCCAAGTAAACAAATTTCCACGGTAAATAAGCCACTAAACCCTAAAAGAGGGTCTGCTCTTTGTTGAATACCAGCCCATAGTGGAGTCACCTTGGAACAAGTTCAGAAAATATGATGTAATGTGCCTTCTTCTTGTTGGCAGCGTGAGCATACAGATGAAGGCACTAATTCATTTCTGAGGGGTGTAATACAGGTTATGCAGTATATGAAATTGCATAAGGCATAATCTGTCTTGGGGTACAAATTTGTGACAGTTATGCCATAGGGCAGGCCAATCAATAGTCAAATTCGGGAAAGGGGGAGCCCAGTAGGCTGTGGGACCAAAACAATCGGGGTAAAGCCAATCATACAGAATCATATATGTCTTGGAAACAGCTTGAGGGAGACCCGCCAAGTGACATAAATCCAATTGAAAAGATAGCTTCGCAGGCTGTGGGGGAGCTGTTCCCAGCACTTTTATGAGAAGGTGCATCAACTGGAAGACTTTAAAAATATAGTGGTTCGGAATATTGAATTTACTCATGATTTCGGCAGAGGAAAACCAGGACTCACTTTCCTTTATGAAGCTAGTGAGCGGGCCATCCCCCAGGTAAGGTAACCTTCCGGGTGCCAATTATCCACAGGCTTGACTCAGTGTGGGAGGGCACAATGTAGGCTTCACTACAAAACCCTTAGAAGGTTTGGTGATGGTGAAGTAAGCAGTAACCCATGACAGGGTCTGCAACAGTGCCAAATCAATACCCACCCAAGGAGTGATAAGCCACAAGGCATTTACACCGAGTGCCTGTACACCCCTGGGAAGCACATCGATTTAGTATCACTCCACACCCTGGAGTAGGTTATTACATTTATAAAATGGCTTGCTGTTATTTAGTAAACAGGCTTTTTGGTTATAAAAAAGGAGATCCGACACATGGCCATGTATCATTGCAAACTCAAGGCACATCATGTGCTTGCTCTCTGCCCGTCAGAGTTATTGATTTTTAAATGCTCTTTTTTAAAGGTTGATAATTCATAACACTGGACACTAACTCCACCCTGTTGATCCATGGACCAGGCACAGTGCCTTCAAGAAGTCTGTACACATCAGGACCGCCAGGTGCTCCAGTACCCATGCCTTCGCGATTCCTCACTGTCATAACACCCAAGGGTAACACTCCCTCTCCTACAAAGGTGCCAGACTTTTTCATAACCTTTTCCTGCCCTCGGGCCTGTGCAACACACTTACTTACATCATTCAAAAAACAATTGAAATCCTGCTTTCTAGACAAACTCCAGTGCAGCTGTTCCTGACCCATGCTGTCAGCTCCAGTCTCTTCTTTTCAGTTTCTTGCACGTAGTTCTCACCTGGCATAGTTTTGCCTTTCTCTTTAAATTTATTATATAGTTATTTTATCTTTAGGAGTACCTTCCTTATTATGTTCTGCCCCCTTGACATGACTTATTTCTGACAGTCATGTTCACCAGTATGTGTTATTGTACCAGTTTTGTATGCACTCTCCTTCCAAACTATGTAATGCTTACAATAGGTATTATTGTACCAAATTTTGTCACTGGACGTGTGTGAAAATGAGCAATTTTGCTCACATGCCTTTCCAGTATAAACAATAAAATGAAAAAAAAAATGAGATGTCAATGCAGGTGGCACCTCAGGAAGCAGAAATATGAAACGTATCTGCTTTTTGGAAGTAGGACTTCTTAGAAACTGAAGCTGGTTAAGGCTCTGACACATGCCATTGTGTATCAGTTAGCACTGTCAGTACTGAGGTTGCTAAAAACAACACAGAAGGAGCCTCATCTCTTGTGTAGCATGATGTTTGAAGTGTAGTGCATGACTTCCTTTGCAGATGTTGATCCTCCAAAGTGCAATTAAGCCAGTAATCTACAAATAATGCAAACTCCCTCGTCACTAACATGTGCAGCTGTGCCACCATGTGTTGCGCAGGAGTGCCAGGAGAGGACCAGGTCTGTCCACTCATCTGCTTGTCGACACACAGCCACCGTATAGGAAGGACTGCAAGACTCATCACTGGTATCAGCTGCATTATAGACATCTAGAGAGGAGATGCTGTATAGGAGCAGCTGTGGAGTCCGTCCTCTTATTGTTGGTCTCGCATTTATTGCAAAGGGACTGTGTAAGTCTGCAGATACAAGTGTTATTCTTGGACTCTTGTCAAAAACACAGAAACATAGAATGAGTTGGCAGAAAGGGATCAATAGGCCCATCTCGTCTGCCCTGTTTTCCTTGCCTGACAATACACCGTGGACTCTATCCAGTCATAGGTCAGTATGTTCTAATAATTACTGTAAGGTACAGTTCTGTTTAGTTTTTATTTTACAATTTGTTTACCCAGGATAGCTAAGTTGAGTGTCAACATCTTGTTTCCACTGGGTTCCTGCTGCTACCTATTTCCACAACTGGCTAAACTGGAGCACTGGGAGGTTAAATTACTTGTCTGAGGTCACACAGAGAATATTTGGCTCTGCTGGGGTTTGAATCTGGGTTTCCTGGTTTCCAAACCTGTGCTGTAACCACTATACCACACTGCCTGCTGGACAGTGAACCGGGCATCATGGTTAGAGTCTTAGCTCCCAGGCACTGTGCTGTAATGGTTTAAGGAACCTCAAGTGAGCTAAGAGATACCAGGAAGTGTGGTGTAATGGGTTAGAACAGCTGAACCTGTCAGTGCTATCTCTGCTCCCAGGAAGCGTGATCTAATGGTTAGAGCAAAGTAAGCCAGAACATCCTGGTTCCAAGTCTGGCTCAGTCACTGACTTGTTATGTGACCGTTGGCAAGTTACTTGAATGTCTTGGTTCTCAGTTAGCTCAGCCATAAAATTGAGCAGAAACAGAACACAGATGGAGCCCCCCCCAGAAGTGGTTAGTGAACACAAATATTTTGGTTCCCTTTGAGGAACGAGTTGACTCAGAAACCCAAATATTTGTATTCACTAACCTCTTCTGGTGTATGTGTGTGTGAGTGTGTGTTGGGGGGTCCATCTGTGGTAGCAATAACCAGAAACATAGAATTTGCTGGCAGATAAGGGCTGCTTGGCCCACCTAGTCTACCCATTTTTCCCTGCCTATGTCACACACACACACACACACACACACACACACACACACACACATATATAGGTGTCTTGAAATTAATATGTTCTTATTAATCTGTAAAGCAAATGGAGACACACACACACACACACACACACACACACACATATATGGCTCAGGAGAGGGGTCTGACTCAGGATGTGGAAAAGACTAATTGTACACGCATATCTGACTGCTCTGATTAAACTTCATTTAGCTGTTTTAACACGTATCATAAACTCCTGTAACACTGTTTTGAACTAATAAACTAGGAAGCATCTTAACTATGAAAACTGATGCAGTATATAGAGGGCCTAGTACAGCTTGCACATCACTTAGGTTTTACAGTTTTGCCGTTATTCTTTTACAAGTAGCAGAGAGATTATGTAGCTTTATATAATCAGAAACATACACATCCATGTGTCTCTGCTTTATCTGGAGAACTAATCATCTAGGCAACTGAGCAACCTCGCAGCACTGCATCTAAGAATCTGCAGCGTGCTAACTTCAGACTTACTAACTTTACAAAAACTGCTACAACATTATGCGATTCAAACATCAGTTCTGCTTTAGAGTTATAAACTGCAAATATTGTATGCTTTAACATGGCATCTTACAAAGAAACACAAATCAGAAAATGTTGCAGTACCTGTAAAGCAAATGGAGACACACACATGGCACAGCAGAGGGGACTGACACAGGATGTGGAAAAGACAATACTGATCCAGCACTTCCTGGTGTCCCTGAAGCAAAGCACCCCCCCCCAACCTGGTTACAACGGTAGGATGATAAAGGTACCACAAGATTTTCCTGTCAGGAAATTCTTCTGTCAGGAACGAGACTTTCCTGTTAGGACATTGTCCTGTCAGGAACCACTACTCCTTGTTTTCCCCTGAGATTTCCCTGTCAGGAACTGCGATACGGTGTTTTCCTACGCTTACCAGGGCTTTCACCTCTACAGCTAAAGAGCTGAGCTTCATTGCTGTACCACCACTGAGGTGTACTGGAACGGTCTCCAACCTCATAAACAGCAGATTGTGGGTCTGAATCCGGACAAGATCTCCTTACTTTTCTTTTCTAGAATTTCACTAGAGTAGTGATTCATGACAGCATGGTGTTAGAATAGTAAACATATAGCAAAAGGGACTTAAATGTGAGAAACAGTAAGTGTAACGAGTTCCACGGCACAGCTGTCCTCACAAGACAGGTTCCTGATAGAAAAATCTTCTGGTATCTTTACCATCCTTGCGGTTACAACAGACACTTCCAGCTTAGTTCCTCAGCTTTGTGAGGTCTCCCATTATCTCTTGCATGGTTTGGAACACATCATAGTGCTCCCACTTACCCTGTAACTTATTAGATTTATTTATAAAAATATTTTATTTTATCTATTATTCTTTGAGTGCCACATTCTTCCCCCATCACATAAATGTTGCCCCAAACATTTGTAAACATTTACTACTGGAGGTATAAGAACCATTGTATCTGTTGCAAAGTATACATTCTATTCCCAGTCATGTAAAAGGACTTCTACTCACTTACTCAGGAATGTATCTTGGGGAGAATACTTCAATATATTTAGTTCTCTGACAAAGAAAGTAAAAGGTGGGAATTTGCTAACTTGGAGGAACTGCTCTACTACAGGTATAGTACTTATTGACCAAATTCCTTAAACCTGACAGAGTAGCCAATACTGTGCAAGGTTTTTCCTTTCTTTCCTCAAGGTTTTAGATACTGTACCTATGGTGGGCACAAGAGGGCATGGACTAAGATTAGAGGGGGGAAGGTTTAAGAGTTAGGTAAGGTGACACTTTTTCACAGAAAAGGTAGTGAACAAGTGGAATACTGGAGGCTCTGATGTCCTGTAAGACGGTGGGCCATTTCAAAAGGGCGTGGGACAGAGTAAGGGGAAGGGATACAGTGATGGGCGGGTGGGGCAGCTGCAAGGTGAAGTGCTAGCTGCACACTCGGGCAGACTCAATAGACCACGTGGCCTGTTTCTGCTGCCAATTTCGTATGTTCGTATTTCAGATTCCATCTGATACAAAATGTTTGAACAGGTATGGAATTTTCACAAGCACCCTGTACATTACTATAGATTTAACACCACACTGTCTAGGATAGATACATTACTGTTAATAACCTGGGTATTAGACTGTTGTAACGTCCTAACACTACAGTGCATATTATTTTTTTTTGATGTACAAACAAAACAATACATGTGCATTACCAGTGTATTTTTAGCTTCCTTGCTAGAACAGTCTCCACTTGATATCTGACACATAATTACCAACATGCTGCCATATTTACAGTTTGTGGATGTGGTACTCAGTGGTAAAGTGTAGGGATGCAGAATGCATGAGAAACATTAGCGGCAGAATCCCAATACTGGTAACTAAGAGATCCTAGTTGGTCATAGATAAACAGCTGTCCTCTTCTTTCTCGAATGGGATGATTTCTAGTTTGTTGTGGATAGTCTAGTTCTCTATTCTTTGGACCAGAATCTATTACATTGGGGACTGAGGGTCCACCTGCAGGGATACAGGCCTGTACTGGTGCGATGGTCTGCATCTGTCCAGGAGGGGAACCAGGATCCTAGGTGATAGGTTTAAATGCTTCATT
The DNA here is from genome assembly GCA_016271365.2 of Neoceratodus forsteri. Lineage (NCBI taxonomy): Eukaryota > Metazoa > Chordata > Ceratodontiformes > Ceratodontidae > Neoceratodus > Neoceratodus forsteri. The sequence continues at coordinate 449,285,605 of JADMNL010000024.1, forward strand.
GGCAAGCATTTAAACTAGTCATGGGGTTGGAGGCACTGGAAAGGAGCAGGGAAATCCCAGCCACCCCCCCCAAAAAAAATCAGGGTAGTTAGTGAGGTAAACACCAAGATAGAGAAGTCAATAGGGAGAAGGGCAGGGGCAAATGGAGAAATAGGCAAAGGCAGTAAGGACAGAGATGAGGCTAAAAAGGGTAAGGCCATCAAAAAATGGAGGGCAATGAGTACCAACACCCGTAGTCTGGGTAACAAGCTCCCTGAACTAGTGGCCTTGATGGAAGAAGGATGCCTGGATATCATGGCAGTCACAGAAACATGGTACACAGAGAACCATGACGGGGATATCAACATACCAGGTTACACAATCTACAGGAGGGACAGGGAGGGTATAAGAGGAGGAGGAGTAGCTCTCTACATAAGAGAAGAGATGAAAGCGATGGCACTAAAGGGTAAACAGGGAAGAGAGGAGGCACTGTGGGTCACCCTGGAGACAGGAAATGGCACCACAATCTGCACGGGTGTTGTATACATACCCCCATCTCAAGGGGAGGAAATGGACAAGGAAATGATAGAAGACATCCTTAGGATGGAAGAGAAAGGGGAGATATTGTTGATGGGGGACATGAATATGCCAGATGTTAACTGGAGCACCTTTGCTGCAGCCACATCCAAGAGCAGGGTCATTCCCAATACCCTACAGGGGGCATGCCTCAGACAGCTAGTGTTGGAACCCACTATGGAGGGAGCAATCTTAGACCTGGTACTCTCAAACAGGGATGGAGAGAGGATCTCAAATTTAGAAGTGGGTAGTCTTCTGGGAACAAGTGACCACCAAACAGTGTGGTTCTTGATAAACACAGCCATAGAGTCAAGCCATACAAAAGTGAGGGTACTGAACTTTAGGAGGGCTGACTTTGTCAAAATGGGAGAGGTTCTCAGAAAAGCACTAGCAAATGGGCAAGAAGGAGGGATGGAGGAACAATGGGGAAACATCAAAATTGCCATCACAGAGGCAACAAGCCTTTGTGTGAAGCAAATAAATAAATCAAAACGAAGGAAAAAAAAACACTATGGTTCTCAAAAGAGGTGGAGGGAAAGGTTAGGGAGAAAAAGATAGCATTCAGGAAGTATAAGGAAACACAGAAGAAGCAGGGCAGAGAACTGTACCAGTTAAAGCAGAAGGAAGTGAGGAAGGCAATCAGAATAGCAAAGGCCCAAACCGAGGTAAAGATAGCCAACTTGATTAAGAAGGGGGATAAAACCTGTTATAGGTACATTAGAGAGCGAAGAAAGACCAATGGAGGGATAGTGAGACTTAATGAAGGGAGGGTGGTGGGCAGAGGTGATAGTCAAAAAGCAGGGATACCGAACGAATACTTCTGCTCAGTATTCACAAAAGAAGAGGAGGGGGAGGTACCTAATCCAATCAATAGAAGCACCTGGATCAACCATACCCGTCCTTTCACAGAAGAAAGGGTTCTGAAAGAACTCTTAAAACTGAAGGTGGACAAAGCATTGGGACCTAATGGGATTCATCCCAGAATTCTAAAAGAACTAAGGGGAGAACCAGTGACACCACTGACTGACAGGGGTTAAAGACATACCTGTTCCAGCAGGCTTTCACTGATTGATACACTGGTTTTAAGGGATGGATAGAATTTTAAATTTGTTTTAATGATGAAGTGCTGCTTATGTGTGTTATTGTTGCTGATTTTGTACTGTACAGTGCCCCGAGTCTATGGAACTGGGTGCTTTATAAACAAAATATCTATCTGTCTATCTATCTATCCATCCATCCTTTTTAACAAATCATGGGAGGATGGTGTGGTACCTGAGGACTGGAGGAAGGTGGTTGTGATTCCCCTTCACAAAAGTGGGAGCAAGGCAGAAGCAGGAAACTACAGACCTGTCAGTTTGACCTCAGTGGTAGGGAAAATGATGGAATCACTTCTGAAGAAAAGAATTGTTGAGTACCCAGAGGCCAGTTGGGCACAGGACCCAAGGCAGCATGGATTCACACCAGGAAGGTCATGTCAGATGAATCTAATAGATTTCTTTGACTGGGTGACCAAAGTAGTAGACCAGGGAGGGGCTGTGGACATGGCCTACCTAGACTTTAGCAAGGCATTTGACACAGTCCCACACAAAAGATTAATAAACAAATTAGCCAGCCTGGGAGTGGGTCCCAGGGTGGTAGCCTCAGTAAAAAATTGGTTGGACAACAGGACACAGAGGGTAATAGTAAACGGAGTCCACAGTGAAGAAAGGGGGGTTACTAGTGGGGTACCGCAGGGTTCAGTACTGGGTCCGGTCGTTTTTAATGTCTTTATAAGTGACATTGCAGAGGGACTGGAAGGAAAAGTATGCCTCTTTGCAGACAACACAGAGATCTGCAACAGGGTTGATACACAAGGCGGGGGTGGAAAGGATGAGAAGGAACTCAGCAAGGTTGGAGGAATGGTCAAAAGTGTGGCAGCTTAGATTCAAAGCAAAGATGTGCAAAGTAATGCACCTGGGAAACAAAAACCCAGGGGAAGAGTACACAATGGGGGGGGGGTACTAACAACAATAAAAATGGAAAGGGACCTGGGAGTAGTCATATCAGATGACCTAAAGGTAAGCAGGCAATGTGAGAAGGCAGTAAAGAGGGCTGGGGGAATACTGGGATGTATAAGAAGAGGCATCACCAGTAGAAAACAGGAAGTTGTTATCTCTCTGTACAGACAGTTGGTGAGGACCCATCTGGAGTACTGCATGCAGTTCTGGAGACCCCATTTCTGCAAGGACATAGGCAGGATGGGGGCAGTCCAGAGGAGGGCAACTAAAATGGTGCAGGGTCTGCACCAGAAGCCATATGAAGAGAGACTAAAGCAGCTTAATATGTATACCCTTGAGGAAAGGAGGGAGAGCGGGGACATGATAGAAACTTTCAGGTACCTCAAGGGAATCAACAAAGTCCAAGAGGGTAGCATCTTTCAGAAAAAGAGATGTGCAAGAACAAGGGGGCACAATTTGAAGATAGAGGGGGGACAGCTCAAGGGCAATGTGAGGAAGTATTTTTTTCATGGAGAAGGTGGTGGACACATAGAATGGCTTTCTTGAGGAGGTCATGGGGTCAAAAACAGTGGGGGAATTGAAGAATGCATGGGACAGATATAAGGCAATTCTGGTGGGGGGTAGGAAGAAGTAAGTTTTTGGTTAACTAGGATCTGCAACTTATCCTGTAGGTAGGGCAATGGGCAGACTTATCTGCCGTCAAAGTCTGTTTCTGTGTTTCTAGGTTCCGCAAGCTGTCCAGTATTTTTCAAGCAATCATTATTTCTTGCTGGGGTGTCTCCAAGCAGCTTACCCCTGTCCGTATTCTCTATATTTGTAGGTTCAATAACTGCAGGACGTGTAGCAGGATGAGAAGGGCCTGCTTCTGGGTTTAGAGCATCATTGTCAGATGGAGGAGCAGAACTCCCTTGATCATTGTGTACTGCCTCATGCTGCAGCAGTGTGTAAAAATGCAACTGGTCCTCTTCACTAGGGAAGGGAACATTAGTTAACCAGGAGTAGCACACTAAGCTGAAGCTTGTTTCCATATGTGACCTGGGAGCACAAGGAATTTAAGTGGCTTGCTCAGGATCACACAGTATGCACCTAGGCAGCTGTGGGATTCAAACCCAGGTCTCCAGATCTGCAACTCAGAGCCTTAACCCACTGCACTATACTACCTGAACCACTTGAATCTGTTTCCACTCCACTATAATTGGCTGGAGTCAGATTTGTCCCTTCAGATCCTTGTTTCCTTTTTCACCTACGTTTAGGCATGACTGAAGGTAAAGGTAGTTCATCACAGGGTAACAGGAGATTTCAGTGAAGAACCCTATTGGTACCATTTCTAGCTTCTGGTTTCAGTTGATAGACAGGACTGTCCCCTTTTCAGTGAACAACCACGTAAATTGTGTCTTCCCAGTATGTTCTCAATTTACCAGGTCCACCATATTCAGAGAGATTTCTCACCAATACTCGATCTTCTGGTATGAGTGCCGTACTGTGTGGTCATAAATTAATACTCCTTACTACGGCAGCTTCCTTTTGGGGACGATTAGTTGCCAGATAATATGCTTGTCTCATCTGCTGTTGCCATTTTTGCAAATAACCTGCATGATTTCCTCCCATTAGAGTTGAATATGGAGTCAGCCTGAAAAGAATGTCAATATGCAATCTAGGGGTTCTTTCAAACAACAGGTAAAAACATGAAAACCCAGTGCTGTCCTGTCGAGTACAGTTATATGCAAAGACTGCTTTGTTGAGAGACTCCAGTTTGACTTTTGGTCCTCTGGTGGTGTTCTTAGCCTAGCAAATTGTCCTCAGTTCAGCCTCTCCACCTGCCCATTGCCCTGGGGTGATACAGTGTTGTCCTGGATATTTCTATTTTACAGTAGTGCTGCAGTCTTTGGAACAACTGGTTCTCAAACTCCCCACCCTGGTCATGGTTAAAGCCTTCATGGAAAACCAAATTTTAACACAAAGTCATTAAAGATTTTGTCAGCTTCGATGTTACCAGTTTTATTCACAGTAGGGTAAGCTACAGCAAATCATGTAAAATGATCAATCAGCACCAATATGTATTCATATCCCCCTTTGCTCTTCTCCAGGTGCAGAGCTATGTGACCATAATGTTTTGCAAAGGAGCTCTGGTAGGTCAATTTGGCTTTTTTTGTTTCACATAGCTGCACACTTGACTGATACATCTTTCAGTGTCCCGTTGCATATGTAGCCAGTACTATCAACCCCTGGCTAAAGACATAACTCGTTCCACTCCTAAATAGTCAATTTCTTCATGCAATTCCTGGTACACTATTTTGTGGTATTTCTCAGGCAACACCAATTTACATTTTGATCCAGCTTTCCGGCGAAGTAACCCATGCTCATCCCTGTATAATTTAGTTCTCTCGTAGCAGTGATCTTGTCTGAATGAATTCACATTTTCTTTCTGACTCAGGTGGTTTGCACCCCTTAGCTTTGTACTTAAGGATCATCCCCACTGCTGGGTCCTCTTTCTGAGCTGCCAGAAGTTCCTCATGACGTAAGGGTTTGAAGGTTGAGTGACAGTTCAGTGTATTACACTGCAGTGCTGCAGGATTACATGTTACAGCTGTGATCCATGCAGCTTCTCCACTCCCTTGTATACCTACAGATTGTATTACAATAGCTAGAACATCACTGGAAACATCCTTGTCACATGCTGACATGTACTGTTCCATAGCCAGTGAGATCCTGGATAGCACCTCTGCATCAATATTATGCTTCTCTGACTGATACTTGACTGAAAAATTGCAGTTGTCTAATTCTGCCACCCATCTGTGTCCAGTAGCATTTACTCTAGCAGATGTCAAAACATAAAGTATGGGGGATTGTTGTCAGTGTAAACAGTAAATGGCAAAGATTGATACAAATAGTCCTGGAATTTTCCAGTAATTTACCATTTTTTTAAGGCCAGGAACTCCAGTTTTTCCTGAGTGCATTTGGTAGTTTTTCTCTGCTGGAGTCAGAGTCCTGGAACCATAAGCAGTAGCCCTTTGCCATTCTGTCTCTGGTACAATACAGCACCAAGTCCTTGTGTAGATGCATCTATATGCAATATGAATAGCAGTGTAAAATCCAGATATGCCATTGCTGGTGGGTGTGTGAGACAGTCGAGCAGCTGATTCAGTGCTATTTGATGTCCCTCTGTCCAGGTAATCACTTGAGCCGATGGAATTTGGTTGGATCCCTTCCCTTTCACCTTTGTCATTCATTTTCCTGTGTCCTTAGTTGAGGATTTATCTGTAGACTGGGGCATAGACAATAAATTGTACAAGATTTAGAAATCTTTGAGAAGTCTTTTATATACTAGCTGTAGTAGTTAAGCAGACCAATCATTTCTGTAATTCACCAACGGTTGTAGGCACCTTGTCCTTAAGGGCTTGCACTGCTGCTATATCAGCTGCGTCCATTTTGTACCCCTCCTCAGAAACTATCATACCCAGACATCTGCACTTCTCTTTTAAAGAGTTCACACTTGTCAGCTCTCAGTTTGATACCAGATTTCTGGAGCAGGCAAAATACCCTTCTTAGATGTCCCACACGATCATCAAATGTGTTACTGTAAACCAGGATACAGTGAAACAGATAAGGGGAGTAAAAGATGATTTACTCCCACTTTCTGATTTTAGGAATTTGTTTCTCATCCTGCACAGTTACAGTATGTTGGTACATTTGCTCACAATTGGCAGCACCGTGCAGTGCTACCAGCTATGTCTCCACACACTGACAGGCTGGGGACAAAAAACAGCATCAGCATTAGCTATGTACAGTGCAGGGGGCATTTCAGGAGTGGCCCACTGGCTGGCCAGAAGGGTAGTTGCAATGTGGAAAAAAATATTAAAAATAGGGTTGTAGCAGTATATATCAGTAAGGAGGGAAGTATGTTAAGACATCACAGTATATGAGACAGAGTGAGTCATGACTGCAGGCACCCCGTGAGTTTCAGACTTGGTTTAGAGGTTGGGGGTGGGGGTTAGAAACATAGAAACATAGAAGTTGACGGCAGATAAGGACCGCAAGGCCCATCCAGTCTGCCCATTTCTTTTTCTACCTTATAAATGTGCCATCGGCCTTTGCTCTGTCAGTGACCTATCTATTCATAGTCATTTGTATTGCTCCCTTATGCCTATCCCATGCCTGTTTGAAGCCCTGCACTGCATTCACTGTATAACTGTGTTAGACAGGTTAATGGATGGTATTACTATCATTTAGGTGAAAATACTACTAGGTGGAAGAAGCTAGCAGTAAATACTTCCTAGTACAAAATATTACCTTGACCACTGCCAGGATATCATTCAAGTAAGGGATGCAGATTTCATCCCTAAGGATCCCCAGGCGCTCTTCCATGCACCTTTGAAATGCCGCTGGAGCATTCATCAAACCAAATGTAATTCTGACCCATTCATAGAGACCCCAAGGTGTTACAACTGTTGTCAGAGGACCACTCTCCTCATCAAGGAATCCCTGGTGATAAAGCATTCCCCTGGTTGAGAACAGAAAACTATGACTTACCACCCAAACTGTCTATGGTATCCTGGATGCAAGGTATGGGCTGTCTGTCAAGGATGGTCTTATTCAACTCCCTGTAATGTGTGCAAAGTCTCAATGTGCCATCCTTCTTGTGGACGCACAACTCTGATGATGAATAGGGTAAGCTGGATTTTGTAATCCAGTGATGGTTTATCAAATCCTGCAGATATTCCTCCACGTCTCTGTATAATGAATGGGGTACTGCCGTATAGGTTTTCTGGACTGGCTGGTAATCATTTAACTCGATATTCATTTTTAGTGAATTTACCTGACCTATATCATCATGGTCCCTTGAAAATGCCTGTGACTCTTCTCTTAACATGTGACTGGCAATTTCTCTTTGTTTTCCATTCACCCCAGTGAGGTTTATAGGTGGCTCCTAATCACCTGCATCAGTCACATGGTCAAAGAAATTACTGGTCACATTACTGAGTGTTGTCTTGCACACTGTACTAACATCGCAGTTCTCTGTTGACTGGGCTTGGCAAGCTTCAACTATTTCTACATCAGTAGGAACGACTGGTTTAAATCAGTTGTAGCTTTCCCCAGATTGTCCGACCTCTTACAGTAATGTCACGCTGAGTCAGGTTACTAATAGTAACAGTCATTTTACATGATGGCCCCTTGGAACTTCAACTAGTATTTCCCTGATACTTGAGTCCTTCAACTCTGGAGAGGTCTCAACAGGCTCAGATGTTGCTTGCACACCCTCACTATCAAGGCCAGTGTGGGCCCAACATTTTACCTTAATGGCCTCATTTTGTGGAATACTCACAGCCCTTTTCCCAGTTTTAACTACATAAGTCATCCAAGTTGCTGCCTTTAATAAGGTTAACAAGTTCATGCATATCTTTAGTCTTAATATGGGGTAGTGCTGCAGTCAATTTGCCAGTTAGCAGTGAGGGAGGCTCATGGCCATGCGTATCAGTGCGGTTGCTTTACAGTTTGTTCAATGACATTATAACCAACGATAGGATTTTCAAGTTTCTGTACACTCACCAAAACAGAAACGATTATTGTTTCTTCATCTGGTGTCAGGTAAAACTGGACCCCAACCCACCCCCCGATATGGGACTGGAGTTCCATTTCCTGCCTTAAGGTCCAGGCCAGCCTTTACGTCTAATAATTCCTCAAGCTTTCTGATTGGGAGAGATGGGAGATTCTTTTTAAGCCACTGGCTAGATATCATACAGACTCGGGCCTCTGTATCCCACAGGGCTTCTGTTTTAAAACCATTAATGAAGCACTGTATTATGCATTTCTTTCAAACTAGATTACTTAGTTTAGTATATTGCTTTTGAGTTAGATGGCAAATATATGAAGAAGGTTTTCCAGTAGAATCAAATCTCTCCTTTGTCATTCTTTTTTTCCGCAGATTTTTGGGGTTTGAAAATTTACTTACTGGCTGTGGATGTGTTTGAAGTTTTATAGTGAACAGGTGATTATGATGAGCCAAAGGAATTTGGGACACGTGTGTCTTGCTGGTCACTCCTGGTCCCGAAGAAGTGACCACCTCTCATTTCCTGCTTTGTCCCTCTTGCTGTTTGCTGTTCATCCAGAATGAAAATGCTCCTCACTTCCACACAAGTACCAGTGGTCACATGTATCACCCTTCCCTGCTTTTTGGCAATCTGGGCACCCTTGTTCCCCTCTCTTTCTTATCCAAAAAGGTTGATTGCAGTTCTTATGAAAGGGGTTAAGTGCTTCTTTAATAGATGCCAGTTCGATTTTCAACTCATTCATTCCAGCTAGACTCACTTTCTGACTTTCCCAGTTTTATTCAGTGGGGCACTATCTTGTTTCTTCTTGCCCGTGTGTTGGGTTCCTGGATGACACTTTTGTTATTTTCAAGCAATCACCATGTCCTTGTTTTTTCTCAAGTTCATTACTCACTGTACTGTTCAGACGCTCTAATAAGACTTTATCTGAGACATCCTTATCCTACAGATAAGGTTGCATAACCATCTGAACACTGTCACTATGCAGTCCTGTCAGTACAAAATGGTGAAACATATTCTGTACTAATAATGAATCATATTTCAAGCCTGAATTAGCTTCTTGGGATGCAAACAGCAGCTTCTGGCTCAAATCTAGGGTTTGAACCATAAAGTTATGAGTGGTCTCTTTTGATGTCTGCATTGAATTTGACAGCTGCTGGTAAAAGTTCAGTCACATCCTTTCCTTGATAGTATGATCTCAGGATTCACCTCAGTTCAGGCAGGTTTATGCCCGCTCTACCTTCCAAATAACTTCAAAGGCTTAGTCCAGGGTTAACTGCTTTAGTAACTGCTTCTGTAATTTCTGTTTCATTATAACCTTTTCTGTATCCACTCTCAATTTGGTGTGATAACCTGGCAAAACTCAGCCTATCTTTTTGTGATGTACTTCCAATTTGCCCAGAAATTTTAAAAGCTTTATTTTCACTAGGTTCATTTCTAATGGTTGTTAGGAATTTTGTTTTGGCATGCGTTCATTCACTTTTCCATTCCTCCATTTGTTTTTTAAACTGGAGCTCCATGGATTCTATTTTCTTTGCATAGTCCTGTGGTACTACACTACTAGTGATCTTGCACATTTTGGGCTCGATTCTCAAAGCCGAGAGACTGATGCAAGGTTCTTGCTTCAAACACAAATGGCACAAATGGCACCTTGCGTCAAAACATGAGCCCTGAGCTATTCAGAAAAGCAGCCAGCATCAAACGCAGGCTGCATGCCCCAAAGGGGACCTGCACCAGCCTTGCCTCCCAAAATGGGCTGCGGCATGGCTCTAGGGGGCTTCTGGCAGATGGGGGCTACCATATCCCCAAAAGTGGGATTCACAAAACTCTCTCAGAGGGAGAATTTCTAAGTACCCTTAACCAGCCAGGGCTGATCTAAGCGTACCCAGACATATCCCCTGAGAGAATGTAGCACTTTGCGACACCCTGCGACTTTCCAGCTCAGTGTGCTAGATGTGCTGCTGTCCCACCTCCTTAATCTCTGATTTTGATGTTGTTTAATATTTCAGAAATTGCCCTTCCCTGGTGTTTTAGTGGCCCCCCTTCCCAATTTCGCCTGTTTTAATGTTTTATAAACTCCCCTCCCTTGGTGTTCTAGTGGCCCCCAGCCCTGATCCCCAATTTCTCCCATTGTTTTAATATTTTATAAATTGCCCTTCCCTGGTGTTCTAGTGGCCCCCCTCCCCAATCCCCGATTTTGCCAGTTGTTTTAATATTTTATAAATTGCCCTGCCATGACATACTAGTACCCACCGATCCCATTTTCGCATGCTGTGCAATATTTTATACATTGCCCTTTCCTGGTGGTCTAGTGCCCCCCACCCCAGCAGGTAGTGCCCATCACCCTGCTCCCCCCTCCCAATCCTGAAATACAGCCGGCGACTGGCACAGCCCACCTCTCACCTCCGTGGCCGACTGCTGACTAAACTGTCACTGAGCGCCTACTGTAATGTGTACAGTCCTCTGTATACATTACAGTAGGTGCTCAGTGACCATTCAGTTGGTGGCTGGCCGAGGAGGTGAGAGGTGGGCTGTGCCGGTCACCGGCTGTGTTTTGGGATTGGGCGGGAGCGGAGTGGTGGGCACTTCCTGCTGGGGTGGGGGAACACTTGCCCACCACCAGGAAAAGAGCAATGTATAGATATTACACAGTGGGTGAAATCGAGGATGGGGAACCACTAAATTTTTCCAAGAAAAAGTAATTATAAATTATTAAATAACAGGCAATATTGGGGATTGTTGCAGGGGCCACTTGAACACCAGGGAAGGGGTTTGTTTTGTTTTGTTTGACCTGGAGATGGGGGGGGGTGCATTTGCCTTTGCCGAAGGAGCTTGTGGCACACCCGTCCATGCACTAGGTGTTTGTCACCAGGAGAGTTTTTTTTTTTTGTCATTTAACCAGGAGTAGTAGCACACTAAGCTGAAAGCTTTTTTACAGGTGTGATCTGGGAGCACAGGGAAGTTAAGTGACTTGCTCAGGGTCAAACAGTATGTAAGTGGAAGCTGTGGGATTCAAACTCAGGTCTGGTCTGCTGGATGTCACCAGGTTTGCAGCTCAGAGCCTTAAACCACTGCGCTATACTGCCCCCTAGGTTGCTGCAAGTGTGAGGGCTTAGGCACCAGGACCCCTCCTGAACCAGAATCTGGTGCAGGGTCCCTGGCGCACTGGACTTTGGTGCAAGCTGCTGTTTGCCGCAGCTTGCACTGATCTGGGCCCCCTTTGAGAATCAAGCCTTTTATCTTTAAGTTACAACATCAGGGACATACCCCTATCTTCCAGCTTTTCCTCCTTATCATTTAAGTGATGATTGCTAACATACTTAATAAAGCAAGATGGCTTTTCTCTGAAATATTAGCGACACCAATGCCAGAAATATTCAGATGATCACAAATGTCTCTGAGCTGTACCTCTTGGAGCTGGTAGAGGAGGCTTTCTAGTTCAAAGTGAACATTTTCTAGTTCAGTGCCATCCATGGTGACTGAATAAAAAAGTATTTTTGTTTTTTGCTTGCTCCCCTGGTATCTTTTCCAAATCTGGGAAACAGCCCTTTGGGTTATAGCCAATTTGCTTCCTTGCCAGCTGTACCTTCAACATTTGTCTCCCAAGCTGTCACCACTTTGACCAGATTGTATGCATTAAGTACCTATGTGCAGGACTTACAGTTTCCCCTTTGCAGCATAGCCATTCACATCACTTCCGGTAGTAGGTTCATCTGCTGAAGAGACATCTCATTCCAGTACTTTCTCACTTCCAAATGCACCTTTCCTACCTGGCTCACCAAATGTTACAAATGTACAAATGGGTGTCTTGAAATAATATGTCTTTATTAATCTGTAAGGCAAATGGAGACACACACATGGCTGAGCAGATGGGTCTGACACAGGATGTAGAAAAGACAGGGTTTATACTGATCCAGCACTTCCTGGTGTCTCTGAAGCCACCCCCGCAGTCTGGTTACAACTTACATTTACAGCTTAGTTCCTCAGCTTACAGAAAATAGGGGTTGTAGCAGTTGCCTTTACTGTGAGGTCTCCCATTATCTCTTGCATGCTTTGGGATGCATCACAGTGCTCCCACTTCCCCTGTAACTTATTAGATTTATTTATAACAATATTTTCTTTTATCTATTGTTCTTTGAGTGCAACACTATAAATATTTGTATTCGCTAACCACTTCTGTTGGTGGTGGTTGTGGTGGTGGTGAGGGGGTCTCCATCTGTGGTAGCAATAACCAGAAACATAGAAATATGGATTTTGCTAGCAGATAAGGACCGCTTTACCCACCTAGTATGCCCATTTTTCCCTACCAACAGTGTCACCGCAGATCCTACTTGATTTCTGGTCCGTTATCCAGAGCGGCAGAACCAGCACAGCTCTTCAGTCATGGGGCTGACCCATGTACCATGGATTGGTCTTTCCTACATTCAAATACAGTTTTGAGTTGCAGGTCATGAAATCTCTTTTGGTGTGTGGTCTGCACAGCAGGGATGTTGCCTCCAGAGGCATAGACCGCAGTATCATCTGCATACAGCTGGTAGTTTACTTCCGCAACATGCAGACCCATGTCTTTTACATACGGAGAGAACAGTAAGGGGCCAAATTCTGAACCTTGTGATACACCTTTACTGTTAACTATTAATGCTTTACTGTACGTTATTGTTGCATTCCTGTACGTTATTGATGCCTTACTGTACATTGTTGTTGCATTCCTGTAGGTTATTGATGCTTTACTGTAGGTTATTGTTGCATTCCTGTAGGTTATTGATGCTTTACTGTATGTTATTGTTGCATTCCTGTAGGTTATTGATGCTTTACTGTAGGTTATTGTTGCATTCCTGTAGGTTATTGATGCTTTTCTGTATGTTTTTGTTGCATTCCTGTAGGTTATTGTTGCTTTCCAGAAGGTTATAAATGTATTCCTGTAGGTTATTGATGCTTTACTGTACGTTATTGTTGCCTTCCTGTAGGTTATTGATGCTTTACTGTACGTTATTGTTGCATTCCTGTAGGTTATTGATGCTTTACTGTAGGTTATTGTTGCATTCCTGTAGGTTATTGATGCTTTACTGCAGGTTATTGTTGCATTCCTGTAGGTTATTGATGCTTTTCTGTACATTATTGTTGCATTCCTGTAGGTTATTGTTGCTTTCCAGAAGGTTATAAATGTATTCCTGTAGGTTATTGATGCTTTTCTGCTGCTAGTAATGCTTTACTTTATCAATACATTATCATAGATTATTGATACTTTGCTGCCATTGTTGATGCTTTACTGTAGGTTATCAATGCATTACTGTAGATTATTGGTGCTTTATGGCTGTTATTGGTGCTTTACAGTACATAATTGATGCTTTACCATCAGATATTGATGCTTTACAGTGGGTTATTGGTGATTTACTTAAGTGATAACATTCTTTTAGTAGGAGTATACGTAGCAATAACCGGCTTCTGTGGATGATTAAAGGCCGAGGCGAAGTCAAGGCATTTATTCATCAACAGAAGCTGGTTATTGTCAGTATACTCCTACTAAATGAATGTTATTACTATTACTGTATGCTACTAGGAGTTACATAGATTTTTTTAATGTAACTCCTATTGAAAAACGAGCGGTGTAACAGCATGAAATCAGGTTTGAAAAGTAAAGCTGTGACACTGTACATGTGCATTACTGCCGACTGTGATACAGAAAGCCTGATTTCATTCAAGTTTTAAGAAAGTAATTTGGCTGCTATTTTTTTGCACTACACTTGCTGCTAACATACCCTTGTCTGACACACCATAAATGAAAATCAGATGACGTGTGTGTGTGTGTGTGTGTGTGTGTGTGTGTGCGCAGTTTTAACAGACTTTCGCTGTCTTCCTGAACTGCAGCACTGTTATAATGAATGAAAATCATGGCAGACAGAGACATCAGCACCCATTCACTGTAACTCGGTGCACCCAGCCACAGCAGTCACACCGGTGGTCACTCTCCGTCCTGGCCTGCAGCACTCAGTTGCCCAGTTTCAGTGCACAGTACAAAGTAAACCCACGGAAGTTGTACTTGAACAGACCTTACCCTGTTCAACAATCTGGCATCAGGATTTAGGATGATACCCAAGCCACGAGTACCTCTTGCAGTCATGAACCCAGAGAAGGGTGAGGATGGATAACTTACTCGGCTGGCAGTATAGCCTAGAGGTTAGAGGAATGAGGTGTGAACAAGCTTGGTACATGCAGCAGACCAGACCTGAGTTTGAATCTCACAACCTCCACTTGCATACTGTGCGACTCTGAGCAAGTCACTTAACTGCCCAGTGCTCCCAGGTCGCTCCTGAAAATAGGCACTTGTGCCTAGTGGGCCTTACCCAGTTACCAAAGACTTACTGTGGGTGTGGTTACAGGTGAATAACCTACTGTGAGAGTGGTTATCATGTGGATAACCTACTGTGGGTGTGGCTAAATATGGATAACCTACTGTGGGCATGCATTTGGTAGTTTGTGGGATAATAACTGCCAGTTTTCCTGTGCTGTTATTGGCTATAACTAGATACCTGTGGTATAATGTAGGTTAATGATGGTAGGTTATTGAAGCTTTATTGCCATTATTGATGCTTTACTGTAGATTATAGATGATAGCTTATTGATGATTTACTGCTGTTACTGATGCTTTACTGTAAGTTATTGATGTTTTACCATCAGTTATTGATGCTTTACTGTAGGTTTTTGATGTGTTACTGTAGGTTATCAGTGCATTACTGTAGATTATTTATGCTTCACTGTACGTTATTGATACTTAATTGTGGGTTATTGATTCTTTGCTGTAAGTTATTAATGCTTCACTCTCAGTTATTGATGTTTTACTGTAGGTTATCAATGCATTATGAAAAGTTCCCAGGGTTCTGAAGAACAGTGAGGTACCTGCACTCAAGGATTGAAGGTGGTGCGCTATCACAGAGCAGCTAGCCCACAAGTTAAGCATTCCAAAAAAAGCGCTCCAAACCAAACCAAATGACAAAAAACAACTGCTATTCAACTGATTGTTGAAGTTTTATAATCCATCTCTGCAAGCTTGAACTGCAGTTGTTTTTTGTCATTTGTTTGGTTTGGAGCGCTTTCTTTGGAATGTCCAGTGCATTACCATGGATTATTGATGCTTCACTGTAGTCTGTTGGTGCTTCATAGCTGTTATTGATGTTTCACTGAGAGTTATTGATGCTTTACTGTAGGTTACTGAAGCTTTACCGTATGTTATTAATGCTGCACCCTCAATTATTGATGTGTTCCTGCAGGATACTGAAGTTTTCTGTAGGTTATTGATTCTTTACTGTAGGTTACTGATGCTTTACCCTGGGTTGTTGATGCTTTACT
This sequence comes from Neoceratodus forsteri, assembly GCA_016271365.2. Classification (NCBI taxonomy): domain Eukaryota; kingdom Metazoa; phylum Chordata; order Ceratodontiformes; family Ceratodontidae; genus Neoceratodus; species Neoceratodus forsteri. The sequence goes on from JADMNL010000024.1 coordinate 449,301,050, forward strand.
ACAGTTATTGATGCTTTACTGCAGTTATTGATGCTTTACTGTAGGATACTGATGCTTTACTGCAGTTACTGATGCTTTACTGTAGGATACTGATGCTTTACTGCAGGTTATTGATGTTTTAATGCAGGATACTGATGCTTTACTGCAGGTTACTGATGCTTTACCCTGGGTTATTGATGCTTTACTGTAGGATACTGATGCGTTACCCTGGGTTATTGATGCTTTACTGTAGGATATTGATGCGTTACTGCAGTTGCTGATGCTTTACTGTAGGATACTGATGCTTTACCCTGGGTTATTGATTCTTTACTGTAGGATACTGATGCTTTACTGCAGTTGTTGATGCTTTACTGTAGGATACTGATGCTTTGCTGCAGATTATTGATGCATTACTGCCGATTATTGATGCTTTACTGCAGTTATTGATGCTTTACTGTAGGATACTGATGCTTTACTGCAGGTTATTGATGTTTTACTGTAGGTTATTGATGCATTACTGCCAGTATTGATGCTTTACTATAAGTAATTGATGTGTTTCGGTATGTTATTAATGCTTTACTGCTGTTATTGATGCTTTACTGTAGGATACTGATGCTTTACCCTGGGTTATTGATGCTTTACTGTAGGATATTGATGCGTTACTGCAGTTGTTGATGCTTTACTGTAGGATACTGATGCTTTAGTGCAGATTATTGATGCATTACTGCAGATTATTGATGCTTTACTGCAGTTATTGATGCTTTACTATAGGATACTGATGCTTTACCCTGGGTTATTGATGCTTTACTGTAGGATACTGATGCTTTACTGCAGTTGTTGATGTTTTACTCTAGGATACTGATGCTTTACTGCAGATTATTGATGCGGTACTGCAGGTTATTGATGCTTTACTGTAGGATACTGATGCTTTACTGCAGGTTTTTGATGTTTTACTATAGGTTATTGATGCATTACTGCCAGTATTGATGCTTTACTATAAGTAATTGATGTGTTTCGGTATGTTATTAATGCTTTACTGCTATTATTGATGCTTTACCTGTAGGATACTGATGCTTTACCCTGGGTTATTGATGCTTTACTGTAGGATACTGATGCTTTACTGCAGTTATTGATGCTTTACTATAGGATACTGATGCTTTACTGCAGGTTATTAATGCTTTACTGCAGGATACTGATGCTTTACCCTGGGTTATTGATGCTTTACTGTAGGATACTGATGCTTTACTGCACTTATTGATGCTTTACTGTAGGATACTGATGTGTTACTGTAGTTGTTGATGCTTTACTGTAGGATACTGATGCGTTACTGCAGTTGTTGATGCTTTACCGTAGGATACTGATGCTTTATCCTGGGTTATTGATGCTTTACCTTAGGATACTGATGCGTTACTGCAGTTGTTGATGCTTTACTGTAGGATACTGATGCTTTACCCTGGGTTATTGATGCTTTACTGCAGTTGTTGATGCTTTACTGTAGGATACTGATGCTTTACCCTGGGTTATTGATGCTTTACTGCAGTTGTTGATGTTTTACTCTAGGATACTGATGCTTTACTGCAGATTATTGATGCGGTACTGCAGGTTATTGATGCTTTACTGCAGTTATTGATGGTTTACTGTAGGATACTGATGCTTTACTGCAGGTTTTTGATGTTTTACTATAGGTTATTGATGCATTACTGCCAGTATTCATGCTTTACTATAAGTAATTGATGTGTTTCGGTATGTTATTAATGCTTTACTGCTGTTATTGATGCTTCACTGTAAGTTGCTGATGATTTCTGTTGGTTATTGTTGCTTTACTGTAGGTTATTGTTACCCTAAGTTATTGATGCTTTATTGCCATTATTGATGGTTTGCTGTAGGTTATTGATACTTCACCATCAAATATTAATACTTTTCCTGCTGTTATTGATGCTTGATTGTAGGTTACTGATGCCACCCTAAGTTATTGATGCTTTACCACCATTATTGATGCTTTGCTGTAGGTTATTGATGCTTTACCATCAGTTATTGATGCTTTACTGTAGGTCATCAATGCGTTACTATACATTATTGATGCTTCACTATAGGCTATTGATGCTTCACAGCTGTCACTGATGCTTTTCTATAAGTTACTGATGCTTTACCGTCGTATGTTATTAATGCTGCACCCTTAGTTATTGTTGTGTTACTGTGGGATATTGATGTGTTTCTGTAGATTATTGATGCTTTACTGTAGGATACTGAAGCTTTACCCTAGGTTATTAATGCTGCACCCTCAATTATTGATGCTTTACTGTAGGTTATTGATGTGTTTCTGTAGATTATTGATGCTTTACTGTAGGTTACTGATGTTGTGCCCTAGGTTATTAATGCTGTGCCCTTAGTTACTGATGTGTTGCTGTAGGTTATTAATGCTTACTGTAGGTCATTGATGCATTTCTGTATGTTATTGATGCTTTACTATAGGTCATTGATGCGTTTCTATATGTTATTGATGCGTTGCTGCCATTATTGATGTTTTACTGTTGATTATTGATGTTTTGCACTAGGTTATTGATGCTTTACTGCCATTATAGATGCATCACTGTAGGTTATTAATGTGTTACTGTAGGTTTTTGAGGCCTTACTCTGGTTTTTGACACTTTACTGAGGCTATTGATGTGTTACTGTGGGTATTGATACTTTGCTGCAGGTTATTGATTTGGTGCTGTAGGTTATTGATGCTTCACTCTGAGTTACTGATGTGGTATTGATGCTTTACTACTGTTATTGATACTTTATTGTATGTTAGTGATGCTTTCCCTAGGTTTTTGATGATTGACTGTTGTTATTCATGCTTTACAGTAAGTAATTACTGTCATTATTCATGCTTTACTGTGGGTTCCTGATGATCTGCATGTTATTGATGCATTTCTATAGGTTATTTATGTTTCACTGCCATTTTATTGATGCGTTACTGTAGGTCATTGATAGTTTACAGCCATTACTGATCTTTACGGTAAGTTGTTGAGGCTTTTCTGCTGTGACTGATTATTTACTGTACGTCATTGACCCTTTACTGAAAGTTATTGATGTTTTACTCCATTATTGATGCTTTACTGTAGCTTATGCTGTGTTATTCTAGGATATTGATGGTTTATTTTAGGTTAGTGATGCATTTCTATAGGTTAGTGATGCATTTCTATAGGTTAGTGATGCATTACTATAGGTCACTGATGCTTTACTGTGGTTTATTGATACTTTACTTAAGCAATAATGAATGATGAGATTACATTAATGTTCTAGTTAATCTGGCATGAGGTGTAGCTGAGTGCCTTATTGCCCCCAGGGGGTGATTAACTTGAACATTAACATAGCCCCCCCGGAGTTCATTATTGCTATTATTATAATCGGGTTACTAGTTACTTTAGTTTTAATAATTTTGTAATTATTTTTTGCTTATTTTTATGTATAATTATTATAAAATAGTCCCTCTACCATGCTAAATTGCATAGGAGTAGTGCTACAGAGAACTCATGGTTTGGCGTCCATCTGTGTCTGCTAGTTTTTGTAGTCATCCAGCTCAGTTTAAACATACTCCATTTCCAAGCTCCCCTCACCACCTCAACATTGAATTTCTGTCTACTATAACTGCTGTTGATTCTTCTGACTCCAGCCTGTGAGTACGTGTAGTTGCTGTGAGTGGTATCTCTCTCTCTCTCTCTCTCTCTCTCCTCGCTAGCTCTCGCTCACCTTCCCTCACCCTGTATTTGGCATTTAGCTTTAAAATCCACTCACCATTTGCAAACTGCCCCTCCCCCTTCCTTCATTCATTAAAAAGCAAACTTTGATAAAGAAGCTCTATATTAACAACAAAAATGTAGTTTTGTAGTAACAGCAGAGCTTCGATCAGATGAACGCAGGAGCAAGGAACGCAAAATTCAGAGCCACAGACTAAGAGCTATCGTCTGGCATTGTGTGGAACTTGCTGTTCTGTCCCAAATAGTTGCAGAGGTTAAGCAACGGTTTATTCAATATATTTGCCTATTCTTCCTCAAGGCCCAGACTTGTTACAGCAGGCTTCCGTTCTGTCAAGTACTTGATGGAGGACTGGATCACCAACTACAGCAAATACTGCGAGGCATTTGCTGACAGGGACAATGTCGAGAGGAGTCATTAGGAGTCCAAGCAGCTGGCTGCCCAAATGGAAGTGCAGACTCTGAGAAGACAGTCTGATGCCACCAAGAAACTGGGCAAGAGGCTGCAAGACATGCACTTCTAGATATCAGAGCTGGAGAGAGATTGAAGCTCTGATGGTGGAAACCGATTTCCGTGTTGCTCAAAAGATGCGTCTTGAAAGGGTGCTGAATGCAACTGAGATCCCCTATTCTGCAGACAACCTGCAGGGCAGGGAGAGGCGCATAGCATCAGACCTCAGAGATTTTGTAGAAGAAGAACTGCTGAAGGTGTTACTGCTTTATTTTACAATATTGTTGTGGTTTGATGTGTTCTGGGCAGCACATATCTAGGTAGATTTTTTTTTAAACAACTTCACTGTCCATTTTTAACAACTTCACTGTCCCAGCAGATGATTTCTGATGCTGTGTGGCAAGTAGTCCATTTAAAAAAAAAATCAGAGACACAAACAGATAGATCTCTTTCAAACATTTAATATATGATTCACTGTTAGTTTATTTAATATTCTGATTTACACTTGCTGTCAGGTCTATCGGTTAACAAAATGGCTCTGAATTCTAACAATGGAATTTTTTTTTTGTAGTATGGTGTTTATTGCCCCCCGCGCACCTGACTGGACTTCTCTTCGGGTCCCCATATGGATTACCCCACACCAGTGCACCCGACCCCACCGCCACACATCGCAGCCAGCCCAGGTATCCCCGACATATCCCTTCATTGGGAGGGTCCCTTACCTTCGTAGGGGAAGAGGCTATTTGGCTAAGTCCAACGACCCTGGGTGCTGCTGAGGCGGCCGATGGAGGTCCAGGAGCCCGGGAATGAGGATCCGGGGGAGGGCCATCATCTGACCGGGTAGGGCGCCATTTTCGGTGGTTTACTTCTGAGGAGAGATGTGCCATGACGTCTAGGCTTACGCCGATGTCTGTCTCTCCCCAAACATTGTGGGTCGGATGTCATGCTGAATCCCCCCCCCGGCCGGCCCTCCAGCGACCTGAGTCTATTCCCGAACCTTGGTTGCCGGCGTCGCAGGCGGAAATCCAACCACTGCACCGACGGGCCGGCCACACAATGGAATTTTTAAAAAACTAAAGCCAGGCAAATTAATACTCTTGTGATTAGGCTGTACAAGTACATTAATAAGAGGTTAGCATAAGGCTCTCAGAATGCTGACAACCAATCAGATTTCAGCATTCCTGAGACCCTTATAATAATTAAGGAATAATGCATGACAGGGTCTGTGTTGTGCTCAGATAATGTCACACCTCACGTGGATGGGCACAACTCCACAGTCTGAGTTTGCCCAACATCCGAGAAGTGATGCTGTACCAGCACAACACACATGCTAGATTACATTATTCCAATTATACAATGACTCCATTTAAAAAAAATGTTTTAACTTCATTTTTATGTAAATTTTTGTAAGGGTAGGTACTGTATATCTAATGGAAAAAAGTCCACGATGTTCCATTTGTCCAGTAGATTGTGCTACTACTGCTGTCTTTCTCTGTCTCTCTTCTGTCACCCCCATCTGTTTGTTCTTTTTGTTTAATTAGTAACTGTAGTGCCAGCACCAGCCTCCCCATCCCAGTTTCATTTTGAACAGTTTGTGCATGGAAGTGGCTTCTACAGTTTGGTCTGTGCCTGAAGATGCCTTCCCTGAGCTACTGCAATATGTTGCGTCACCCTGCAGTCACAATCCTAGCTTGCTTTTCCCAGTGCTGCCAGTGTCTGCTTGGAAAGAAAGAAGACTGAACAAAAAAAAAGCCAATTTGTAAGTAAAGCACGGTGTGCTTTGGAAAAGCACACACGCTGACTTTGTTCGTTGTGGGGGATGAGTGGGGACTGTAACTGAAGCTAGTCAGGTGGGAGCATGTGAAGCCAATTATGATGATGGCTTTGTTTAACTTTCGGTCCTGTTAATTCCAGTATGTGAAAGTAGCACAATTAAAGTGCTTATGTGTCATGTGGGACACATTAGTGCAGTGTGTTGTTTTTAGGTTTAATCTGTGGCAGTGGGAAGGAGGGAGTTATGAAATACTGGTAAACTACACAGTGGCCATGCCAAGTGTCAGTAGCTTGGACATGGCATTTGCAGTGATTTGTTTCACATTTGATGTGGTTGTGTGTGTGTGCTGGAACTAGATTTGTGATATTGGTGTGGTAACTCCAGACTGACCAATCAGAGTCCAGGGATTTTTCTTGCCATTGGATAATGATGCTTTACTATTGGTTATTGATGCTTTACCATATGTTATTAATGCTGCCCCCTTAGTTATTAATGCTTTACTATGGTAATGTGCACAGAGCCCACTATTCATTTTTTTTCTGTATTTGTTTTAGGGTGCCTACTAATTGGAAGATCTGTGCGGGGTTCTTCTTCATTGCAGGTGATACTAGGGTAATCCTGCTGCATCCCTCAGCTGCCCCTGACCCCCACAGTAAAAAAAATAACATTTACCCTCCCACATCCCTCAGTTCCACTCTGCCATCTGCCCCCCCGCAGCACTGGCTGCACTAAGCTGCACAGGGCATACAGGCACCAGTGGCCTCGGTCCAACACCACTGCACTGCACTAATGTGAGGCCTTCTCCAGCTCTCGCTGCAGTAGTGTGCCATCACTAGCATCAGTGAGTGTAACGCTGTGTGCCATCGCCTGCTGATAGTCACACTGATAAAGCACATGTGCTGTGTCAGCGTGAAGATTAGGAGCAAATGGTGAACAGCATATTAATGATGGCAGAGAGAGCCAGAGAGGGCATTACATCAGTGTAGTGGTGTTGGACCCAGGGTGCCAATGCCTGTGCCATTAGTGATGTTCTGCTATGAGATGGGAGAGGATGGGGACACTGGAGGGTACATTTTTAATTTTCTAGGGTTCTTAGGGGGTTCTGGGCAGCTCAGGGGAGATGTGAGAATGGCATTTTTGTGGTCATGGTCAACTCAGGAATGCTCGGGTGCAAATTTATTTACCTTGTTATTGGTTTTATTAGTGGGGAGGACCAGGACAGCTGGGGGATGCTAGTGAGTGATTTTGCTGATATTTTTCTAGGACAGAAAAGGCAGACATCCTGCAGAAGGAATCTCCCTGTGCCCAAATGTTGCACATACTGTAACAACATTTAGGTATTGAAACAGAATGCCAGATAGCACTAAATTTGTGATATTGGACCCTTGTTCTCTGGGTTCCTTTCCATTCCTGCGTCGTTCTGAGTTACTGATGCTGTATTGTAGGGCACTGCTATTTTACGTTTGATTGCTGATACTAAACTGATGCCTAACTGTCCGTTCCTACTCTAGTCAGTGTCTCACTTTTTGGTCATTTTGAATTTGGCTTTTATTTAATTGATTTTATTTCACAAAGAGTCTTACTTATTGCAAACTGGACTTCACTGGACCCTGTTTAATACTGAGGTTCTCCTTACTCATTGCAGTCATTAGTGATTATTTTATCGGGGTGGGTAGGGGTTGTATGAGTGGATAGTGTAGGTTGTGTGTGTGGGTGTTGTTATTTTACTTATAACTGTGATTTACTGAGTGTGTTTTTACAATTAAGGTGAATGAGGGGTAGGGTGGTGGGTGTTTCTTAAGTTGTATTACATTTGTGTGTTGGGTGGTGGTGGTTACAGTAATTGTCCTTATGTGTGTGGGAGCCGGATCCCACAGGCTTAGCTACCCCTCATCCCAGCTACTGAATCTCCATCCCTTAAATGATTCCCTCCTATTGGCAGTGACATACAAATGTTGTAGGGAGGCGGGCATTGTGAGGAGGCGGGGTGTGAGGAAAGCTAATGGGAAGAGCAGCATTGGTGTTGTGAGGGCCAGGAGATGCCCTGGGTTGAAACTGAAACTAGAGAGAGGTCCAAGCTATCTAATTCCCATACTCAGGGCTCCTACCGGAGCAAGTGGACAGGTAGCTGTTGGGCCGGCAGCCTCTGCCCATCCTCTTTGGGTGGTACTTTGCAATGCCAGATCGATCAGGAACAAGACTGCCATTATAGAAGATTTGATTTCCGTGGTTGATCTGGCCTGCGTTATGGAGACCTGGCTGTGTGATGACACTGGTCCTATCCTGGAGGCATCGGTCCCAGCTGGGTTCTCCATAGTGCATCACCCAAGGAGGAGCCACAGGGGTGAGGGAGTGGCCATCTGCTTTAGATCCAGCTTGAACTTTACGATGCACCCAAGAGAGCCTACCTCATTGATTGAATGCATGGCTATATGGGGAGGTCCAGGTGCAGGTTGCAGAACCTTCTGGTGTACCGGCCTCTAGGGTACGAGAGGGAATTTCTGTAGGAAGTAGCAAAATTCATCACCGAGAGAGTGTTGGAGTTACTCAGTGGTTAATTCTGGGTGATTTAAGTGCTTGGATTGACAATGAATTCTTGCAAGTGGGGAAAGACTTCCTCAAGATAATGGATTCTCTGGGCTTTGCACAACTTATTATTACTGAGATCCACCAGCATGGCCATGCCTTGGACCAGATATTCTCATTGGAGCTTGAGGTTACTTACTTTGTGATCTATCTGTTCGTTTGGTCAGATCACTACATGATAAAACTCATTTCGGGCCCTTCCTAGTTTCCTGCCTCCTGTGGAGATGGTCTGTTACCACTCTTTAAGGGGATTGTCCCCAGCAGGGTTCCAGGCAGTAATGGACCTCTCTGAGTGTGATGGTTGCTTGTGAGGTTGGGACAGAAGCAGCAGTGGCGGCCTATAGGGCCATCTCATTAGCCCTTGACTCTGTCGCACCTGTCCATGTAAGTTCCAGGTCTTCTCGCTTGAGACCTCAATGGTTTGACAGGGAGATCAAAGTGATGAAGGCCAGGGATCAGAGGTTAGAACGTTGTTGGACTGAGGAGGATAGACTGGCTTTGAGATCTCACTACAGTTAGTATCAAAGGGCAATCTCTGTTAAAAAGGCAGAGTTCCTGTCTGGGGAGATTGCTGCAGGGAAAAACAGATGGGTTCAGCTCTTCTGGACAGTTGATAGGCTTCTTCATCCTGCCTGTCTCCAACCGGTTAGAGCTTTGTCAGACACTTGATGCAAAGAGTTAACTCTGTTTTTCTCTGACAGACTGTCCTCCATTTGGTCAGGGATTTTCCCAATGGGGCCAATGTGGCCCCACAGTAGTGGGCTAGTCATCAACAGAACTCCTCCTGCCTGAAGTGTGTTTCGGCCAGTAGGGGTGGAAGCGGTGAGGGGTGTAATTTCGAAGATGCGACCAATTTGCTGTGAATTGAACCTGGGCCTGACGCATCTCTTAGTGAGACGTGTAGAGTTCATTGGCCCTGTGTTCGCTGAGATTGTTCGGTGTTTGCTGTCATAGGGGGTGTTCCCTAATGCTTTGAAAGAAAAAATGGTGAAGCCCCTTCTGAGGAGACCATCTCTCAACCCAGACTGCTTAGCAAACTATAGACCTATCTCAAACTTTCCTTTTTGTGGCAAGGTTATTGAGAAAATTGTGGCTTCGCAACTTGAGATACACCTCTCTACCTTTGACATCTGTGAGCCCCTCCAGTAGGGATTTAGGCCAAGGCACAGTGTGGAGACCGTAGTAGTCAGGGTGCTAAATTATCTCTTCAGGGTGAAAGATAGAGGTGAATGGTCAATTCTCGTTCTACCTAATCTCTCTTTGGCATTTGACACTGTGGACTATGGCGTGTTGTTTGATCAATATAGGGAACTCTGTGGACTCACCAGTACTATCATCAAATAGTTTGAGTCCTTTCTCACAGATAGGATGCTGAGGGTTGTTATGGGGAATTTTTCCTCAGGCCCGAAGCCCCTGTGTTGTGGAGTTCCTCAGGGCTCGATCCTCTCACCCATTCTGTTTGCAGTGCACATGCTGATATCATTAGACGCTACTGTGTTGCATTGCACTGCTGTGCAGATAACACCCAGCTGTATCTGTCATTTGCACCTGGGACCCAGGGTGTGGTTTCCGTGCTGAATCCCAGCCTGACTGAGGTCCAAGACTGGGTGTCCTCTAGCTAGCTGAGGCTTAATCCGGGCAACACAGAGGTGCTAGTGACTGAGCCCGGTTGTCAGCTAGGTGCAGAGTTGGCTGAAGCAGTGCCTGACTTAATGATGGGTTCTGCCTTCCTCGCCATTTCTCCTAAGGTGAAGAATCTGGATAGCATTCTGACATTAGAGTCTCAGGTGTTGACCGTGGTCCAGAGTAGTTTTTGCCACCTGAGAAATATTGCCCGGACCAAACCTTTCACCCTGTCTGATGACCTGCCCACACTGGTATGCACTTTTGTAACCTTAGGCTTGACTATTATAATGCTGTTTACCTCAGGGTAAGTGGAGGTATCATACATTGCCTACAGCTGGTGCAGAATGTGGCAACTAGGTTGCCGTCTGATCTACCCAGGTCTTGTCATGTGACTCCTGTTCTGCACAGTCTGCACTGGCTGTTCTGCACAGTCTGAACTGGCTGCCAGTGAGGTGGTGAACCATCAAGGTCAGATTGCTGACCTATAAAGCCCGACATGGTCAGGGCCCTAGTTACTTGTGTGAACTCCTGACCCCTCACCAACCCCCCTGTTCTCTCCGCTCCTCTGAGGAGGGCTTCCTTGAAGTTTCTAAGGCCTGGCTTAAATCCTCCAGGGAAAGAGCGCTTACAGTAGCCACCCCAGCCCTATGGAACTCACTTCCTAGACCTCTGAGAAAGGCCAGTTTGGTGGAGGCCTTTAAGAAGGGTCTGAGACCCGGTGGCACTGAGGGTTGAGGTGCTGGACACCAGACCTCGTGCCACGCTGGCGACCTGGGTTTGGGAATGGACTCGGGATTCTGGGGGTCGGCAGGGGAAGGAGAGGATTGAGCATCTGGAGGACTGCTCTCCTCTCCTGGGGCAGGTTAGGGGGTTGCCTCACTCTGTAGTGGCCCCCAGTGGAGACTGGGAACACTACAGAGTGGTGCTGTAGACAGGACAAGAAAACCAGGGAAATGGCGTCTCAACCAACCGGATGATGGCTGCCCAGACCCTCACTGCCATGGAGCCCTCGGACAGCTGGGACCGACCTCAGCAGCTCCCAGGGCCAAGAAAGATAAGCTGCAAGGCTCATTCTCTCCAGAAGGAGAGGACCCGTCTGATGAAGGGATACAACGGATTACCCTAAGTGGAAGGCTGCGATATGGGGCAGGAGTTGGCAACAGGGGTTCCTGGGGGAGGTGAGAGCAGTTCCTGGCAGCCCAAAGGAAAGGCCAGTCAAGACATAAATAGATAATGCAAAAAAAAAAAAAAGAAGGGTCTGAAATCCTACATGTTTAAGGAAGCTTTTGATTTCTAAATTTCTCACGTTCAATGGCTGTTGATTTTATTGATTGTATAACTATTTATTATTATTTAATCTGTTTTATTTGGTTTAGGGGAGAGTGTCTTGGTATTTTATGTTTATTTTACGTGTAGGATACTTGCTCTGTGACGTGCTCTGAGCCCCTGGGAATAGGCACTTAAAAATAAAGGTTTACTTACTTAATTATGGTATTCAGTCTGTATCTCAGTTTTTGTATCTATATTTGTGCCATTTACAGCTACTGTAGTCTCTCTCAAGGAGCCTTTCCAAAATTAGGTGTTACTCCGTATAAACAAGGCTATCCTGTTACAGAAACTCGAATAATCAAGTGTTCCCATTATCTGAATCTTGGAGAGTATGCACTGCATTCATTTGTTTTTGTAGCCCCTGAAATATATCCATTTTCCTCAGAAAAATAGTGCTTTAGAACAGTAAAAGCATGCTGCAACCTGGACGATATGCAATATTTGTGCTATTAGCTTGTGATGAACCTAAACTGTGTTCACAGCATCATGACTCCCGTTTTCCCCGACATGACAACCTTAGCCACTGTACTTTGAAAAAGTGTGTGTGTGTGTGTGTGTGTGTGTGTGTGTGTACAGTATGTAAAGCAAGGATGAACTGTAATTATTTTAACTGGATCTCACAAAGGAAATTAGATTTGTATTATGTGCAGCCTTGTTTCCTTTTCACATATTAATCCTTTAAAAGCTTGTATTAGTAATCCTCCCCTGTCAGACACCTCCTGTGGTAACCCCATCCAATTATTGCTCCTCTATCCTTAATGCTCTCATACATCCTTAGTGTGTTTGTCTCCCTGTATGGTAGTCATGCTGTTAGGGTTTACCACTCTCACACATCTCCTATAATCAGGAACTCTAAAGGACTGGCAGTTTAAGAAATGGGCACATTTTACTCATAAGGGGCTTTTACACTACCGGATATGCACCATTGCCGGTGGTGCAGATGAGATGCACTGGTGCAGGTCCAGCAGTGTAAACAGCTATCGGACCAATGTAAGTCGATCCTTTGCAGTGCAGAGTGTTCCCTGTTTTGCTGGGAATGATACTGGTGTGTACCGGTGCAGGCATTTTTTGCAAGCATGTAAATACGCTCCTTCGCTTGCACTGCTGCTGCCCTGCGACACACTGCTCCACTCCCCCTCATTAACTCCTGTGCTGGAAATGCACCCAAAACACAGGAAGGCAGTTGGGAATGCTGTACAGCCACAGCGTGTAAACACACGAGGGCAGTGGTGCAACCGTAGTGGAGGAAGCTGATTCAGACAGCAACACTCCAGGTACACTGGCTCGGATATTCAGAAGGGTTGCGCAGTGGGGCGGTGGGACTCAGTGGGTGAGTGGGGAGGGGGGTACCGCTGGACCACCAGGGATATGGGACTAATAGTTTTAACTACAGATGCCCGTGATCGGGCTGCAAGCGGTTCACTGGACCACCAGGGATATTGGACATTTAAGTTTACTACATCTGCCCACGATCGGGCTGCGAGCGGTCCACTGGACCACCAGGGATAGGGTTAACTGATATGAAACATACTGATGCCTGCGATCTGGCTGTGAGCGGTCCACTGGACCACCAGGGATAGGGTTAACTGATATGAAACATACTGATGCCCGCAATTGGGCTGTGAGCAGTCCACTGGACCACCAGGGATATAGGACGTGTTTTAACATGTACACATACCCATGATCGGGCATTTGGGCACTTTGCCGCACTGTGCAGGGGGCGTTGGTCCCCGACGGCTGCAGCCTGGCAGGACGCCAGGCGCAAGTTGCCGGGGATCGGCGCACCTGCATGCAAATGGGGCCATAATGACATGCAAATGGCCTCATTTGCGCCTTGCATGCATTATGGTCCATTTGCATGTGCACCTTTGAATATCGCAGTTGTTGCACCTAGCGCAATGGAACTTGCGCTAACGCATCCCACGGCTCCACTCTGGCCACTTGCACTGGCACAGTGCCACTGCACCATGCGCACTGCGGGTGGCCAGGGTACAATATTCAATGCTGCTGTGCCATGGCACAGCTCCGTTGAATAGCACCCTGTCAATGCCCCAGCGCAGCCTAGTTGCGCTGCGCCCTGGCTTGTGCCACAGCCTAGCGCAGTCTGAATATCTGGGCCACTGTGTATAAAAGCACCTATAGTCTTATTGAAATAGAATGAAACTGATTCAAAGAGTACGGTAAGGAGTCAGATTTGAGAAAAGGATGACATGCCACAAGCACCCTGATATGTACCATAGGCACAGCCAAACTGCTACAAGCCTCCCCAAATACTGCAAGCTGCCAAATGTACCATAAGCCCTCTAAAAATGATGCAAGTCCCCAGATGTACCATGCGTTTTCTAAAAATGCCTCAAACCCCCAAATGTACTATCAGCTTTCTAAAAATGCCCAAGCCCTCAAAGGTACTGTAAGGGCTCTAAAAATGCTTAAATCCCCCCAAATGTTCTATAAGCTGTTTAAAAATGCCTCAAACCCCCAAATATACCATAAGCCTTCTAAAATGATATAAGTCCCCAAATGTACCATAAGCTTTCTAAAAATGCCTCAAACCGTAAATGTACCGTGAGCTCTCTAAATATACCTCAGACCCCCCCAATTGTACCATAAGCTCTCTAAAAATACCTCATACCCCCTAAATGTACCGTGAGCTCTCTAAATATACCTAAACCCCCTAAATTTACCATACAATCTCTAAAAATGCCCCAAACCCCTAAATGCACCATAAGCCCTCTAAAAATGCCTCAAACTAGTCTTGGCATGTTTGCTAAGATACCCCATGCAGTACTTGGACAAAATATCTGCTTTAATAACATGCCTTGCTGTGTTGTTTTACACTCCAGCGTTCTTGCGGTTTGTAACCTCATGTTTGTAGCTGGCTCCTCACGCACTATGTAATGGCCAAGTGTTATCAATCTGCTGTTACTGTTTGTTCAAACTGTTTACTATTTTTCTGATATGGGCCCTCTGTAAATGAGCCTCTGGCTCAAAGGTATTTTCTGAAACTTAAATAAATAAAACTCCTAAATGTACCTTGCGCTTTCTAAACATGCTTCAAACCCCTAAATGTACCATAAGCTTTCTAAAAATGCCTCAAACCCCTAAATGTACTATACGCTCTCTAAACATGCCTCAAACCCTTAAATGTACCATATGCTCTCTAAACATGCTTCAAACCCCTGAACGTACCATAAGCTTTCTAAAAATGCCTCAAATCCCTAAATGTACTATAAGCCCTCTAAAAATGCCTCAAACCCCTAAATGTACCATAAGCCCTGTAAACATGCCTCAAACCCTAAATGTACCACAAGGCCTCTAAACATGCCTCAAACCCTTAAATGTACCATAAGCTTTCTAAACATGCCTCAAACCCCTAAATGTACCATAAGCCCTCTAAACATGCCTCAAACCCCTAAATGTACCATAAGGCCTCTAAACATGCCTCAAACCTGTAAGTGTACCATAAGCTTTCTAAACATGCCTCAAACCTGTAAATGTACCATAAGCTTTCTAAACATGCCTCAAACCCCCGTAAATGTACCATAAGCTTTCTAAACATGCCTCAAACCCCTAAATGTACCATAAGCTTTCTAAACATGCCTTAAACCCCTGAATGTACCATGTGCTCTCTAAACATGCCTAAAACCCCTAAACATACCATAAGCTTTCTAAACATGCCTCAAACCCCTAAATGTTCCATATGCTCTCTAAAAATGCCTCAAACCCTTAAATGTACTATATGCTCTCTAAACATGCAACAAACCCCCGTAAGTCCCAAGACACAAATGATTAAAAAAATGCCTATTTTGAATCCGGCTATTGTATATTTGTTGTATGCAACAGTAATGCATAGTTTGCTTAAAGAGTTTGCTATTTTTCACCAATTTGGTAGCCTGTGATGATGGCAACTGTGATTGAGCGCTTTCAAAAAGGGTGACTCAATCACGGCGCATGTGCACATGGCCACTGGGCAAGGAGGGCAACCGGATAGGGGGTTCGGCGAATGTAGGATGTTCTTTTGCTATGAAGTGGCAGAGTAACATGGGTGGTGTAATGTTATCCTATAGGAAATTGTGCAGCTTCCGAGAGGTGTAACTATGGAACCAGTGTAAATTTTTTCACCAAACCACCGAAAGGCACATCAGAAAGGAAAGGGCATGCCACATTGCAAATTTCAACCCAAAAACCCTATCAGTTCTTTTGCTATGAAGTGGCAAAGAAACATGCCCCCACTCCCATTTTATGCATAATGGTATGCATATGGTACGCATATGTGGTAGCGTGGGCCCTCTGGGCCCTGCAATCCCACTTACACATAAGTACAAAGACATATTCCTAGCCTAGAGACATGAAAAGGAACCCTCGTAACACAAATTTGGGGATATCTCAGTAACTGTAGCAGTTATGAAAAAAATTCCACTGCGGTCGTAATCATGTCTTGGAAGTGGGGAGTAATGAAAAATCCATATCTCGAACCATTTTCGAGATACGGGCTCCAAAAGATGCTCATGGACGACGCAGTGTTATCCCATGGGAAATTGTGCAACTTCAGAGGGCTGTAATTATGGAGCAAATGGTTTCAAAAAAACACCAAAATGCACATCAGTAGGGCAAGGGCTTGCCACCCTGCAATTTTCAGCCCAAAAGCCCTATCCCTTTCTTTTGCTATGAAGTGGCAAAGAAATATGGGTGGTACAATGTTATCCTATGGGAAATTGCACAGCTTTGGAGTGCCATAACTATGGAAGTGGTGTAAATTGTTTCACCAAACCACCAAAAGGTATATTAGTAGGACTGAGTGCCTCTTTGCATTACTGCTCGTAATGCAGACAGTCGGTGGCTGGCCGTGGAGGTGAGAGGTGGGCTGTGCTAGTCGCTGACTGGCGAAGGGTGGGAGGGTGCTGGGTGGGCTGGCATGGATGGGTGGGGGGCCAGTAGACTACCAGGTAATGGAATTCATTATTTATTTCATTATGCTTGGGGGGGGCTGCCATTGTTGCCATAGACTACCATTGTTCTGTTAGCTGTTTATTTAAAAGGGTGGCAGAGAAGAGGGCTGCTGCAGGAGGGGTCACTAGGGGTCTCCCTAGGTCCATCTGCTGCCAGTGTGCTGTGTAGAATGGATTTCCCCAGAGAAGAGCCAATCTCATCTGTGATGAGTTCCAATAGTATTGTAAATTCGGAAGGGCTATCCCACCACATTCCTTTGGTTGCATTAAGAGGAGAGATTTTATCCTAGGTCTCCTGTCCTGCCATAGAAATTTGGAAAGATCTGACTGCCATTGCGTAAGCGAACTAATGGGAACAAGACAGGGAACACATTGAAATAAATATAGTAGCCTTGGAAGGGCATTCATCTTAATTGCCAAATTCCTAGCGTAAAACGAGACGAGGTTTTAAGATTTTTCAATAGGGGTAAGTAATTTAGGGAGAACAATAATTTCAGATCATTGGGGATTTTAATACCTAAATATTTTAGGTCCCTCAAGTCCCATTTAAACTCAAATTGAGCTCTAATCTGTGGGATGGGGTTGTAATTGTAGATAAGTACCTCTGTTTTAGCAATATTTAAAGAATACCCCGCTAAAGTAGAAAATAGTTTAAGTGTTCGGAACAAATGAGGAAGGGAGGTGTCAGGGTTAGAGAGATAAACCAAAATATCATCTGCAAACAAGGCCAGTTTATGTTCAGTGGTGCTAAATTTTATGCCTGGAAGATTGGTATCCTGTCTAATAGATTGGGCAAGGGGTTCAATATAAAAAGCAAAGAGCAGAGGAGAGATGGGACATCCCTGCCTGGTTCCTCTACAAAGGGAGAATTTCTGGGATATATGGCCGTTAGATCTAATATACCCTTGTGGATTTTGGTAGAATTTAAATATAAGGTCTATAAATTGAACCGGGAAATGAAAAGAGGCTAACACTTCTCTTAAAAAGGGCAATGAAACCATATCAAATGCTTTTTCTGCATCCAAGCTGAGTAAAAGAGAGGGGATTTTCTGTTTGGTTATATGTTCTATAAGGTAAACAGTACGTCTAATATTATCTTGTGATTTGCGTCCCAGAACAAAGCCACTTTGGTCCTGAAGTATAATATTTGGGGCTATGCGATTTAGTCTGCGTGCAAGAATTGTGGCAAGAATTTTATAATCATTATTAAGGACTGAAATAGGGCGGTAGGAACCAGGCAGGGAAGGATCTTTATTAGGTTTGGGGATTACTGAAATTATTGCATATTGCCAGGATGGGGGAATAGGTTCTTTAGGGGTGGATACTTGCAAAAACAGTCTATGAAGTGTGGGTATAAGTTCCTGTTTAAAAGTTTTGTAAAATTTGCCTGGTAGACCGTCAATTCCTGGGCATTTATTTGTTTTAAGGTTATCTATTTCTGTGGTTATCTCTTGGGTAGTGATAGGAGCTACCAAAGTCCTTGCAAATGTTTTCGAAAGCTTTGATAATTTGAGGGAACCTAAGAAATCTTTAATTTGAGACAGTGGGGGGTGTTGGGGGGCTGCATATAGTTGGGTATAATATTTAACAAAAGTATCAGAAATCTGGGATACCGAGTGATGGTTAGGGCTATTTGGAGATGTCCTCAGGCCTGATATTTGTGCTTTAGCCCGTTGAATTCTCAGGCGCCCAGCCAACAATTTCAGGGCCCTAGGGCCACCTTCATAATATTTTTGCCTCAGAAATAGAAGCTTCTGTTCTACATAGTAATCTAAGAGCTTATTAAGCTCTTGTGTAACCTCAGCCTGGTATGCCATTTGTATCTGACAACTCTACCAGGTGGGCTGGGTTCGGGGAGGAATAGGTCAATTGGCACATAGGCTAGGTTTGGCTACTCTGCACAGGGGCACCCAAGTAACTCCGAACACAGGAAGCAATAACTGTAATGTCCAATACCAGAAGTGGGATTCTAAAGTGTGGCTTTTATTCACATCCAAACAGAATAAACAAAGCATAGATGGACTCCCACGAGGCTACACTCCTGGTAATGCAGATTAAAGGAGACCAGAACACATCCTCATCACTTTAGCCCTCAGGCTGTACAACACACTGGGCACACAGCCCGGACTTGTACGCTGCTTTGGGTTACAAAGCCCAAACTTGTACACTGTTCTGGATTTTCCCTGGCTCGGCTCCTTTGCCAGCCACTTGAACACCTTCCATACTTCATGGAAACATTTTCTGGTGGCTCCCTAAACCACCCAAGAGCACCTCGGCTCCATCAGGGAATCTTCCTTTTAATCCCACGTCTGGGTACTTTCCTCAGGCACTGGCCAAGTACCTGAGAGAAAGCAACTGGTATCTCAGAGCAAATCTGTAGAGGTGTATTTGGTTACTACTGATGGGGGTTCTCCCACCTCTCGCTCCCACAGTTCATACCCAGCCATTTCTCTGGACTGTAAACACCTCATCCTTTAACACTTTGCTGTGTAGATTCTTGCTAAATGTATTTCACATTCCATCTTCTTGTCTTGCTTCCCATTTGTGCTGGACTTGAACATACTTAAATTAAGTGGCATTGTCCATTACTTTAGACCCCACAGGTTAAGCAGTCCAATCCCCACATTCTTTCTTTCCATTTGTGCTGGACTTGAACATACTTATTAGTGGCTTTGTCCATTACTCTAGACCCCCGACAAAGTTAAGCAGTCCAATCCCCACATCTTTCAACTGTACTTGGCTGTCTTTTCCTGACCCCATAGTAACAGTCCCTTTAGTTTCCTTCTGTTCAGGTGAAAACACTTGGCCCTTTTTCAGAGCGAACTCATCCTTTGGTTGCAGGTGCCCCACAGGCATTTCCTCCTCTAGGAATCTTCCTTTCAGAGCTTCTGGTGCCTCAGCACAACTCAAACAGGCAGCTTCTTTCCCTTAGCCAGACCCAGGAGGGTTGCCCCTGGAAAACAGGCAGACATCTTCCTCCCATCCCCTCAGGGATGGGGCTCTGAACCATTGAGAGCGGTCTCCACCACTTCAATTACCAGCTCCTGTGTTTCTCTTTAGGTGGAAACACACACCTTAAACAAAAGTAGCTCTTAAACAGAGCTTAAAGCTCTGAGAGTCTGCACACACTCTGCTGCACTACAGTCTCTCACTCAGACTGCTCACAGACTGGCTTCAAATTCCCCAACGTTCTACTCTAACCTCCAACTGCAACATTCCAGTGTGGCTTATGCAGCTGCGGCAGTTCTAAAATGATGTCATCCCTCAGTCTCAGCTGAGACTGAGAACAGAGTGAGAGTGTGAAATCCATTTAACTGGAGTTTCACAAGCGGCCTTCCCTGCCTACCACTAGGTCTTACTGGGATTCTAGTAACCCCGGGTAACAGGGGGGTTACACTTGCTTTAAGGCTTAAAGTTTTTCTGAAAGATCAGATGTAGGTCTTATTTTTTGCTGTTCTTCTAGGGTTTGTATTTGTAGTAATAAGTCTGATCTCTTTTTCTCTCTCATTTTCTTTTTCCAGGCTGCAATGTCAATGAATTTACCCCTACACAGAACTTTAATTGTATCCCAGACTATAGATATATGCGTCTCTGGCTTATCATTTTCTGATAGAGCCTGCTTTATCATGTCCTGAACCTCTTGTATAGTCTCTTTATCTCTAAGTAAGGATATGTTTAATCTCCAGACTGTGTTCCTCTAGAACTGGTCAGTTTTAATCCAGAGGAACACTGGTGCATGATCTGACAAAACAAAATCACCTGTCCAGGTCTTTTGGCCAATCTGAATGTGCTCTTGGGACACCAGGAAGTAGTCAATGGTTGAATAACTCTGATGGACTTGTGAAAAAAACATGCTATGCTTACTTGGGCCATTGAGACATCTCCAGACCTCCACAAAGCCCAGCTCCTTTAATAGCCTGGACATTTCTCTGGTCTTTTTATCAGATCTATATTGAATAGCCCCTGCTCTAAATTTATATTAAAGTCCCCACCACAAATTAAGGGCCCCTCCATCCACTGTGATAAAAAAAAATGCTTTATAACTAGGGAAGTCTGTGTTGGGCGGGAAGTATACAGAGGTGAGGGTAATAGGTTTCCCATTGAGTTTGCCCTTGACCAACACGTAACGGCCCTCCTTGTCAATTAATTTATCTGAGTACAGAAATGGAGTCTTAGGGGGAATCATAATAGTTGTACCCCTCCTACCTCCCTTATAGGAAGAAGCATATACTTGACTGAATCCCAAGCGTTCAAAATTGCGATGCTCAGCATTGGAGAGGTAAGTCTCCTGAAGCATGACAAAATCGGTCCCTGAGGTTTTCAGGAAGATAAAATCTTAGATCGCTTGATTGGACTTGTAAGTCCATGTACATTATAATTGCATAACGTATAAGCCATCAGGCATAGCCGAAAACAAAATGCAGCTGTATATATCCCCAGTTCTGCCCTCCAAATCGTCCCTTGGTTTTGCTGAGATTCAGAAGTACATCCTAGACTAACCCCTTAAACATGAAATGCAACCTATTAATTACATTGCACCTTAATTTAGCTGACCAAGAAAAAATGCAAAAATATGAAAGTGCCAACTGGGCACAGAACTTATTTACAACAGCGCGCTTCCAAGGTAAGAGGTCCACTGAGTGAAGTGACCTCTGCACCCACCGTATTAGGAGCATAGGTGGGTAGAAGACAGTGGTATTCCTCCCTATCAGGAGGATCTCTTCCTGGGTCAGGGTGTTGTTAGGCCCAAACACTGTCGCTGGCATTACCAACGAGCCGATCCATGCAAATTAAGTAACATGTAAGGAGAGGGGAGAGAAAATTAAATCAATCTATACTAAACACTGATACATTTTTCCAGGCTATCACTATCAAGGGGGGGGGGGAGCGCCTTTAATGCGATATAAGAACCCCCGTTTCCTGCCCCCCTCTCTGAGACAAACCCTTGCCCCCCCATCTCAACCCACCATCTTTAATAGATAAGAAAATGTTCCATCGTTACATCAGATCTTGGCGGTACGCCAATATATATTATGCCATGAAAGAGTTCCCAAATGAAAAGAACTCCATGAAGCTGAAAACAGGCAATACTTGCTGGGGAATATTCAGGATATAACTTCCTATGATAAAGTCTCATCCGCCAGAAAGGAATCCCCAGGCAAAATAGGAAATACAGTCTCATAAAGAGGGAGAGTCAGCTTTGAGCTAAGCATCATTTACTTCTCCGAAGACGTTCAGATTTTCAACAATGGGGCCCCGTGGGAATGAACAAGGTAAGCCAGCGAGGGGTAGGCCCCATGCCAAACCAGGCCGTCAGTACTCGTGGAGACTGAGGGTCATGACCAAGAGAGAAACAGAGCAAAAGTGAAACCGTACCATGAGAAATCATTCAGCCTGCCATCTGCTGTAAGTCCTGCAGTCCAACACCTGGCATCTTCTTAAGTAGGTCTTGGAAAAATCTAATGGTTTCAGAGCTGGTGTTCAAAGTTGGAGATCTGTTTTTTTTAGCCAGAGCCATTTGCCACTCTTGGCTCTGCTTTCTCCGTTTTAAAGTAGGAGGATTTGAGAGTTCAGGAACCTCTAAGCCCCTTTTCTGTGCTGCTTCCCGAACAGCTTGAGGTGTACTGTAGGTCTCAGGGCCTTCTTTCCAATAGACCCTCATTCTAGCAGGACACGGCATTTGAATACGTAGATTCTGTGCACGGAGACTCTTAATCAGCGGGGCATATTCTTGACGTTGTCTCTGTATATCTGGAGGGTAGTCATGATCAAAAAAGAGCCGCAAGCTCAGATATTTAACTTCCCTTTGCTGCCATGGTCTCTTAAATACATCTTCCTTTGTTCTGAAACTGTGGAATTTAATTATAATGGAACGTGGTCTCAATGTCAGATCTCTTGGTTTTGGAATAAGGGCCCTGTGTGCTCTTTCTGTTTTCAACTTGTAGCCTTAGGGCAGGGTGAGAACGTCCCGCAGTAGGTCAGTTAGAGATTCTGCCATGTCGCCTCCTCTGCACCTTCATGCAGCCCATAAAGCCTGAGGTTGTCTCTCCGGGATCTGCTCTTGAGATCAAGACATTTACGCTCTGTAGCTATGGCATGGAGACAAAGCGCCGACACCATTTTCCCAAGATGCTGAAGGCCGTCCTCGGTGTTCGAAATGCGCTCTTCAGCCTCTTGCATGCGGTTCTCCATCAGATTGAGTTTCTGGTTTATTTGTTTAAATTGTATTTTGTTTTCAGCTCGCATCCCTTTTATCTCCTTCATCAGACAGTCGAATCGTGATCGGGTAAGCTGATCTCTTTCCTTGTCCATGTTGTAGGCCTGCTGCTGGTGAGATGCCACTTGCCCTCTTGTCGGGGAGGTATGTCTAGAGTCTGGATTCTCCCTCTCTCCTCGCACTTGTTGGGAGCGATTTCTCATCCTCTTGTCTTTTTGTAACCCTCTGGTCACCATTGATTAAGGAAATTTGTTTGGGTTTTAAGTTTTAGAGGGTTTAAAAGCACAGATCGGCTCAAGACGCTCCGCTTAGCTGCTTGTTGGAGCCGTGCCGGAACCGGAAGTCCGAGATATGGACTTTTCGTCAAACAAATGCTTAGCCCCCCCAAATGGAGAATAAGCAAAAAGCTAGCCAGGAAAGTCATAATTCATACAAAATTTTAATTTTTTTTCTACGTCGCACGGTTCCTGAGATATTCGCAATTTTGTTTTCCAAGTCGTTATTTTCTGCTCCGAAGTCAATTATAATGCATACATTCTTTGTTTTCAGTGTGTTTTTTCAATGCAATTTTTGGGAAAAAGAAGGGTGTGCCCTTTCGTTAATGTGTCAGTTAGCGTTTCCAGTTGCACTTCTGTTACCGTTCGCATCACCGTTCCCATCTACCCCACCGTGTGCGTTACAGCTTGCGTTTTCATTTGCACTTTCATTTCCGTTTTGTTTCGCATTATTGTTGCTGTTACCATTACCATTTGCAATTGCGATACTGTGCCCATGTGCGTTACGGTTTGCATTTTCGTACACGCTTGCGTTTCTGTTTCTGTTGGCTTTATTGTTGCTCTTACTGTTGCCATTTACATTTACAATTGCGGTACCATGACCTTGCATGTAACGGTTTGCATTTCTGTATGCACTTGCATTTCTGTTGGTTTTATTGTTGCTTTTACCATAAACATTTGCATTTACAATTGTGGTTCCATGACTATGTGTGTTACGGTTTGCATTTTCGTACGTGCTTGCGTTTCTGTTTACTTTGGCGTTATTTTTCCTGTTACTGTTACCATTTGTGTTTACAATTGCGGTACCATGAATGTGTGTGTTACTAATTGCATTTTGTATGCACTTCTGTTTGATGTCTCTGTTTACATAACTGTTCGATTTTGTGTCACTTTGTGGTTGCATTTCTATTACTCTTTGTGTTACTATTTACATTTGCGTCACCACGTGCATAAGCCTTTGTGCTTGCGTTTCTGTTGCACTTACTGTTACTATAGTCACACAAAATCATGTAGTGGGAATGGGGGGCCCAAAGGGCCCCGCGCTCCCACCAACTTGCGTAACTTTCTACTTTTTTATTCTTTCTTAAAAAGTATGGAAAGTCTTTGCAAAAAACTTCATTAATGCATCAGTTAGGGTTCTTCTACAGTGATAAAAGTGAGCAAATTTGACATTAGGGTTCCCACCCCTTGCACCCCACCCTCACCCTTCCCCCACCAACAGGCACTGGGGTGCGCGGGGTCATCGGCCCAACTCTCACCCCATTCTCCTACACTGCACCACCTCAGCTTGTTTACACATGGGATGGGGTGAGAGTTAGGACCAAAGACCCAAATGCACACCCCGATGCCTGTTGGTGGGGGGCAGAGTGGGGGTGGGGTGCAAGGGGTGGGAACCCTAATGTCAAATTTCCTCACTTTTGTCACTGTAGAAGAACTCTAACAGATGCATTAATGAAGTTTTTTGCATAGAATATATATACATGTAATAGATAGCCCACTCTGAGGTGTGCAGTCATGCTCTGATATACGCATGCCTTGGTGTGCGTTGTTATGCACGAGGCCGCAGGCCGAGTCTGTCAACCACCCAAGGCGTGCATATGTCAGGTCACAACCGCACATCCTAGAGTGGGTTATCTATCTTATAAAACTGCAAAATAGTTTTGGAGGGAGTGAAAGTGCAGGTGTGCGGTCACGCTCTGATATATGCATGGTCTTGTGATGTGTTTCAGCCAACCAGCAGAGCTTATTTTCCCTACCCATTTTTGAAATATGTATGTGTGTATATATATATATATGTAAATATATATCTATATATACATATATATATATATATATATATATATATATATATATATATATGCAAGTGTTCACCCCATTATAGGCTGTGGGGAAAATATATATACGACATGAACTTTTGCAAAATTACTGGGCATTTCCATGAAGTATGATTGGTTTACATGGGTACTTTTAGCGAATGTGCTGGGTACTTTAGCAGAGAAGTCCTCCATGTTAACCAATGGAACTTCATAAAGTACAAAATGCTTTCAAAAGTACCATTGCTTTACCTGGGGTACTTTTATAAAAGTATCTCTTATTTTATGAAAGTCCCCCATGTCAACCAATGGTACTGTAAAAGTACAACTAGGTTAACATGGGGGACTTTCGCGAAAGTACCGCATACTTTTGAGGAAGTCCCCCATGTAAACCAATGGTACTTTTGCAAAAGTACAAAGTACTTCTGCGAAAGTAGGTTGGTACACCGGTCCTAATAAAACAGTTTATTTCCCACCTTATAGCCAAAAAATGGTTAGGACTTTTGGGCTGAAATTTGCATGGTGGCAAGCCTTTCCCCCTCAGAAGTGTCTTTATATGCTTTGGTGAAAACATTTACACTGGTTCCATTGTTACGGCATTCTGAACTTCAAAAATTTCCCCTAGCATAACATTGTGGCATCCACGGTTCCTTTCAGCGCCTGTATCTCGGAAACGCTTTGAGATACGGATTTTTTGCTGCCGGCTGCTTAGTTCACCTCCAAGTGAACTAAGCCTGCAGGGAGAATTCAAAGTCATGATTTTAACTGCAGTGGAATCTTTTTAATAGTTGCTACGGTTACTGAATATTGTCAAATTAGTATTACAAAGGATCTTTTTCAGTACTATAGGGCTGCTGTGTGGCTCAGCACTTATGTGTAAGTGGGAGCACAGGGCCCAGAGGGCCCGCACTCCCACATACGCATACCAGTAGTCAAAAAATGGGCTCTCAGTTCTGCAACAAGAGGAGGAGGAGGAGTTGGAGCCCAACTCCTCTCACCAGCTAAACAGAGGCAAAGTGCTGCTACTATTAATGATGATCGATCTCTGACAATACCTGCAGGAAACTCACCCTTCAAACACTGCTGTTGCTTTCCATCCTTACCAGAGCCCCAGAGATGCCAAACAGTTGAAGCTAAAAACAATGCGTTTATGTCTGCTTGTCCTCTTAATCAAGAATCGCAGTGGCCAATCAAAACGGTATGCTGGCTCCTGCTCTGTGATTTCTTTTCATAACTACTGCTTAGTTAGGATAAGGGAAGGGAAGGGAAAATGTAGATCTTCATCAAGGAGTTATCATCCATTAGGCCACACCTTTGGAACTGTAAGCTATCAGCGTCAGGACCACAAGGAAACTTTTTCCTAGCCAGTGGCTGCCCACAGTTATAGGCTATGTTAATGCGTATACAACGTGGTTGGCCCCAACACTCTTCAGTTCTTTCTCTCGTTGTCAGTCATACTCGTGGGACCTGCTGAAGAGAAAAACTATCAAAATAGCTGTTGCTATTTGTTATTTTCTTTAAGTATTTATTTACATCATCGTCTCTGTATGCTGCTGAAGAACAAAGAGCCTTTGTTCCATTACTGTTCTTGTGGCTTCAGAATCTATATGGATGACTCTCATATAATCTCTGAGTGCTTTTTGAGCCTATTTCATGACATGAGGGCCTGTGAGATTTGCAGTAGTTTTAACCAGGCTACGCAGCGATGCCGTTGGAAGGCATTGGAGACCTTTTCACTGAAAAGGCATTGAAAGCTGTGGAAATGGGTACAGGTTCCAGCCCTGCTTCTCCCTCACTGTCGACCAAGAAATGGTCATCAAAGTCAAAAGACAAAGAACAGTCATTGTCATGGGCCTCCTCGTCCTCCGTCTGTAAGCATAATAAATCTCCTTTACTGGTAAAGGTCTAGGTTACCGCTGAAATCAGGAACTTTCTTGTCAACTCCTGCTATGGTGGTGTCAACAACAGCACCCCCCCAAAACCATTGTTGGTATACCAAGGTCGGGGCTTGGCTCAGGCAGTGCCATACCTACTATGGATGGTATGTTGCTGCCATTGTTGGGCTCTGGCCCTTTGACACAGGTGGTCCCAGACACTTTTCAGTGTGCTATTGATTCCCAGGCTGTGCTGCTGTTGTTTTGTAATATACTGTATGACAATGCGTGCTACCATCACTGCTGCAGACAGTAGCTTTTCCCTTGACAGAGCCGCCTGTGTCAGGGCCTTCATCGATGGCATCTTCAAGTATGCTGCAGATTCTTCCTTCTCAGCTACCACCCGCATCGCTGGTTCCTTCTGTGGCTTCCATCATTGTTCACGATGACAGCGATGAGGCTGAATACAACCCTGACCTCATGGGTATTGAGGGGGATTCAGAGCAGGAATTCGAGGGAGAGGAGCAGTTTGAAGAAAAGTGTATGCCTTCCAGGGCCACCATCTCATCCAGCAGTGAGGACTTTGTGATTTACACACCCATATCTCCCCCTGAGGATCCCTCTTCTCAAGCAGTGCTCCAGCAGATGCAGTCTGCCATGGACTTTGCTGTAGAGGAAGAAGATTCCACTAAAAGGAATTTCCTGAAAGTTTTGGAGGTTCTTTGCATACCTGCCATTATAATTCCTCCTGTGTATCCTGCATTAGAGGATGCTACCTTTGCTGCATGGAATAGGCCCAGTACCCTGCCTGCAGTTCCGAGGAAGGCTGATAAGCAGTGCTGTGCTCTGCTCTGTCTGTTAACCCTTATTATGCTGCACAGCTTGAGACTGACTCTGTAGTGATTATGGCTGCTCGTGATCACATTAAAGCCCCTAGGCACATGAGTACCTTTTCTCCAGATAAAGAATCTAGGAGGCCGGATGTAATGGGCAAGCATAATGTTATGCCTCAGAATCCTTGGGCCTTATGATTGCTAATTACTCAGCCCATATGATAAAATATTAGAATAGCCTTGGGAAGGCTGCAAGTACTGCAGCTCTGGCTTTGCCTGATGGTCTTTCCGAGACTGACTTGATTAAAACTTTGTCTGCTGGTTCTGAAACATAGAAACATAAACTTTGACAGCAGATAAGGACCACTTGGCCCACCTAGTCTGCCCATTTCCCTACCTATTGGATAAGCTGCAGATGCTAGTCAACCAGCAGCCTACTTCCTCCTTACCCCCCCTTCTACCACCCATTATAATTGCCTTATGTCGGTCCCATGCATTCTTAAATTCTCTCAGTTTTTGACCCAACAATCTCCTCAGGAAGGCTGTTCCATGCATCTACCACTCTCGCCATGAAAAAATACTTCTTCACGTTGCCCCTGAGCCGTCCCCCCCTCTACCTTCAGATTGTGCCCCCTTGTTCTTGTGCATCTCTTTTTCTAAAATATGCTACCCTCTTGGACTTTGTTGATTCCCTTGAGGTACTCGAAGGTTTCTATCATGTCCCCCCTCTCCCTCCTTTCCTCAAGGGTATACATATTAAGCTCTTTTAGTCTCTCTTTATATGGCTTCTGGTACAGACCCAGCACCATTTTGGTTGCCCTCCTCTGGACTGCCTCCATTCTGTCTATGTCCTTGCGGAGATGTGGTCTCCAGAACTGTACACACTACTCCAGATGGGGTCTCATCAACTGTCTGTGCAGAGGGATAACAACTTCCTGTTTTCTACTGGTGATGCCTCTCCCTATGCATCCTAGAATCACCCCAGCCCTTACTGCCTACTCACATTGCTTGTCTACCTTAAGCTCATCTGATATGAGTACTGCCAGGTCCCTTTCCATTTTTGTCCCCCCATTGTGTACTCTTCTCCTGGGTTTTTGTTTCCCAGGTGCATAACTTTGCACTTGTTTGTATTAAAACTAAGCTGCCATACTCTTGACCATTGCTTCAACCTTGCCAAGTCCCTTTTCATCCTTTCTACCCCTCCTTGTGTATCAACCCTGTTGCCGATCTTTGTGTTGTCTGCAAAGAGGCATACTTTTCCTTCCAGCCCCTGTGCAATGTCACCTATAAAAACATTAAAGAGTACTGGTCTCAGTACTGAACCCTGTGGTACCCCACTAGTAACTCCTCTTTCTCCAGAGTGTGCTCCATTTACTGTTACTCTCTGCATCCTGTTGTCCAGCCAATTTGTTACCCAGGCTACCACCCTGGGATCCACTTCACGGCTGGCTAACTTGCTTATTAATCTTTTGTGTTGGACTGTGTCAAATGCCTTGCTAAAGTTTAAGTAGGCCATATCTACAGCCCCTCCCTGGTCTACTACCTTGGTCACCCAGTCAAAGAAATCTATTAGATTCGTCTGACATGACCTTCCCGCTGTGAATCCATGGTGCATTGGGTCCTTTGCCCCGCTGGCCCCTAGGTACTCAACAATTCTTTCTTTCAGAAGTAAGTGAAGTTGGCAAACTTCTGCTACGTTCAGCTTATGATGTGTCTGATGTCTCATCCAGGGCTGTGGGCTCTGGTATTTGCATCAGGCATAATGCATGCCTCAAAATAGCTAGTTTTGGTGCTGATGAGGATCACAATAGGTAGAAAATTCCTAGACCTCCTTTCCTGATCAACAAAAAATAAATAAATACCTGGGAACCGAACGCCTCACCCCCAGCAACATGTCTGGCCTGCACCCTCCCTTCCTGGTTAACCTAACACCTCACTCCATCTGGCCTGTATCCTCTCTAGCCAGGAACCTAATGCTTCACCCCAGTGATGTGCCTGGCATGCGTGCTTTCTATCTGGGAGTCTAACGCCTCACCCCAACAGCATGTCTGACCTTCGCCCTCCCTACCTGGGAGCCTAATGCCTCACCTCAACAATGTGTCTGGCCTGCACTCTTCTGCCTGTGAACCTAACACTTCATCTCAGTGACATGTCTGGCCTGCATCCTCCCTACCTGAGAAGCTAATACCTCACCCCAATGCATCTGGCTTGCACTCTCCCTACCTGGGTACTTAAAATCTCACCCCAGTGCATCTGGCCTGCACTCTCCTTCACTACCTGGGAGCCTAACACCTCACCTCAGTGACATGTCTGGCATGCACCCTTCCTTCTTGAGAGTCTGATGCCCTCTTCCAACAGTGCATCTGGGCTGCTTCCTCCATACCTTATAGACTAGAGCACTGCCTCAGTGATGCATGACCTGCATCCTCTCTACTTGGGAGCCTAATACCCCATTCCAGTGCTGCATCTGAATCCCAGCCAGTCCCAGTGTGGGTTTATTTTTATGTTTCTCATGTGACCAGCCAACCCCCGTCAGCCCTGACTACAGCACTTCTCTACCAGCACCTTTACCCCAACAAGCTGGATAGTCCCCCAGATATCCCTCCGAAGGGGGTTATGTAGGTGACAGGAACCTCATGAGCCTACAGCAGGAAGGAGATGATGGTGAGGCTGTGCTAGGTCCCTTTTAGTTTCTCCCCAAGTCCTTGGGCCGTTGCCATCCAGGATTTCATGTTCTTACCCCAGGGGTCCTTTAGCATCAGTAACTATTGCAGTCAGCTGGACAGCTAGCACTGCCCCGGGAGGTGGAATGTATGGTAATGACATTTATAAATTAGCCAATCAGATTGAAGCTATGGAGTGTGCTGAGCAGAGAGAAAGAGAGAGAGAGGGAAGGAGGCTTCAGAATTTTTTCTCCACTGGACTGAGCAACACTGCCTCTGAGGTGGTCTATCTCTCTCCTGTCAAGAAAAAGCTGTTTTTCTTCAAGACTGGTAGCTATTTCTCTTGTTTTCTTGCAAATTTGAGTGTGCTGAGTATTTTTTTTGTTAGTTTAGTGGTTCCTCTTGGTTCCCGAGAACTGCATTTTCCTTCAGTTCTGCAGTTCCTTGCAATTCCTTTTTTCTTTATTTTTATAAAAATTTAGTAACCATGTATAGTGTTTTCGTGGTTCCCTTTACTCAGTTTTATTTATTTTTATCGTGGTTCCCTTTTTCTATCAGGAACCAATGGTTTTTCACTTCTTTTACTGCAGAAAAGTCGCAGTTCTTACCACTAGGGACCCAACTGTTGGACCTTGCTTTTGAATGGTTCAGCATTCTATTTAGGGATTTTCTGTTAATTGGACATGTCAGAAACCCCAAAGAAAAGGTCTGGACCCACATGTTTTAAAATTGCTTGAACTGCCATAGAATTTTAGCTAAAGCTGATACTCACGGCCTGTGTTTAAAGTGCCAGTTCCAGATCATTACTGTGTTCTTTGCTCCAAATTCTGTTCAAAACTGTCAAGAAATAGAGCAAAAAGGCTTAGAGAATGGGCAGAAGAAGGGTCTTCATCTGGTCCCACACACAGACCCAAGGCAGAGGGGCCTATAAAAAATAAAAATAATGCAGGTGCTGTGGAAGCACCTTTGAAATCTTTGCCTGGCACAGGTGCTGATGAAGTGCCATTGAAAACAAAGAACACTAAGCCCGCATCAATGAAGTGTCTTCCACAAATAAGGCTAAAGGGGCTGACGAAGTTCCTAAATCAAAAAATTCAAGCGGTACTGATGAAGTGCCTCGTTCTAAAAGAAAACCTGAACAAGTCACTGATGAAATGGCATTAAAAAAAGATATGTAAAGATAAAAATCATGTTGCTTCTCCAGGCGGTGACAAAGGTGAGGCTGCAATGGGAAAGAAGCATAAAGATAAGACAAAAATATTGAACCCCAGGAGGCGGCCCTCAAGATTTTCCAGGGGACCTTCCCTCTGTGGAGGATATGGCAAAAGCCTGGCACCTTTACCAAACTATCCAGGGCATTGGCCCTGTTTTTGGTGCCTCTGATTTTCCTAGACAAGTCCCTTCTAATTCTCCCTCTGCTGTAGGGGCTGACAAAGTGGATGATAATGATGATTTTTATGAGCCTCTGATGACACTTCGGAGGGTAAGGTCCCGGAACCCAATGTGTCTCCTGATCCAAATTTCGGGGCATCTCCTGACCAGGAGGATAATTCCTCCCTGTTTTCTTTCCTGTAACACATGGAAGGCACTCTTGATCTCCACTCTCAAGAGTCCAGCCAGGATGAGGAGGAAGACAAGGACTATAGAGAGATGAAAGGTCTTCCCCTTCCTAAGAAACTGGTTCTCCCTAGTTATAAACCCTTCAGGAAGAACACTATGAAAATTCTTCAAACCCCCACTTCTGTACAAGGGGTTGAAAAAAGGGCTGACAAAAAAAAACAGTTTTCAAAAACTGATACAGAATTTCTGTTTGTGCACCCAAGTCATGAAGGAGTGGTGCAACAAGCAGCATGTGATAAGGCTGGGGTTCCCCTTTCTTCCCAGCCCCTGGAAAAGGATTCTAAGAGGCTGGATTTTATGGCAAGGAAAACATATACTTCAGCCTCGCTCCTTCTTCGCCTGGTCTCTTACATGGCTTATACAGCCAAATATCAAAAGGCCTTGTGGAACTCAGTATTAGCCATTGACAAATGAGATTCAGATTTCATGGCTAAAGATTCAGTGGAAATAACTAAAACAGCTCTGGAGACCTGGAAGTACCAGTTCCACGTGGCGAATGACAGCAGTGATGCAGCCTCAAGGGTTACGGCCCAGGCTATTTCCCCGAGGCATTTTGCTTGGCTCAGAACAACAAACCTGTTACAAGACACTCAGTCCAAAGCCATGGACTTTCCTAGCAGCAGAAATCTTCTTTTTGATTACAGGACTGAGGAGTAAATGAAAAAGGTTGATGAGTACAAAGCAACCTATCAGAGTAACACAACCAAGACTGGGCTTCACGGGGCCCACAAACCTTAACACAGGGGTAGTAGAGGGAGGGGCTACTTTCCCAAACCTTTTTACTCCCTCCCTCCTCAGTTTGACCTCTCACAGTTCAGGGGTTACTACAGATAAAGAGGCAGGAAGGGCCAGAGGAGATCTACCTCTACCCCTGCTCCTGCCACTCGGCAAAAACTCTGACTCCTCAGCCCAGGTCACCTCCCCTCTGCCTGTAGGGGGCAGGCTGTCCCACTACCTCCAGTCCTGGACCCTTATTACCACAGACAGGTGGGTCCTGAAGGTAGTGGAATAGGGCCTGTCTCTTCAATTCAAAAATATGTCAGCTCTAAAGAGAACTCAGCTTTCCAAACCTCTAACTCCAACAGAGTAGATTCTTTTGGAATTGGAAGTAAAGCATCTTTTGGAAGCAAAAGTAGTGGAGAGAGTGTCTGTCCATCAAAGGGATAAAGGACTCTACTCCCAGGACTTCCTGACTCAAAAGAAAAATGGGGAGTGGCAGTCTATTTTAGACCTCAAGTTCCTAAACAGACACCTTTTGAAGCCCAAATTTAAGATGGTCACTCTGAATTTGGTGATTTAGTCCTTACAGAAGGGAGAGTGGCTAGCCTCCCTAGATCTCAAAGACGCTTGCTTTCATGTCCCCATCAGGTTGGCCCACAGGAAGTTTTTAAGGTTCATACTCCCTTCAGGGTGTTACCAGTTTGCAGCCATGCCCCTCGACCTGACATCCACTCCAAGGGTGTTTACAGAATGCCTAGCCATAGTGGCAGCTCATTTAAGAAAAAAGGGGATATCAGTCTATCCATATTTGGACGACTGGCTCATAGTAGCAAAGTCTCCTTCTCTTCTGGAGCAGGACCTCTCCTTATCAAAGGACACTCTGCAATCCTTGGGGTTCATTATAAATCTAAAGAAATCCCAGCTGGTACCAGCTCAGCTCCTCACCTTGATAGGAGCACAGCTGGACACTTTACACAGCAGAGCCTTTCTTCCTGTGGAAAGGATTCAGCAGTTCCTGTCAGTGGTAAACTCTTTTGTCCTGGGTCAGCCCAGGCCAGCCAAACATTTCCTATAGCTACTGGGCCACATTGCATCTATGTCAGCTGTGGTCCCAGGGGTCAGGTTCAGAATGAGGAACATTCAGCACTACCTAGGGTCTCGCTGATCCCAAAGCAAAGATTCCCTGTCCAAACTGAATCCAGTTACAAAAAACTTGCTACAGTTTCTGGACTGGTGGAAGAATTCTGCCAACCTATCAGTAGGGGTTCCCTTCCAGGTTTCCTCCTCCTCAAAAATCATCACTACAGATGCTTCTCTTCTTGGATGGGGAGCTCACATGGACGATTGTTCTGTCAGTGGCTCCTGGACTCCACAAGAGTCGCAAGCCCACATCAATTTGCTGGAGCTCAGGGCCATTTTTCTGTCTCTCAAAGCATTTGCTTCACAGAAAAAGGGACTAACAGTCCAAATCAGAACAGACAGCACCACTACTGTGTTTTACACAAACAAGCAGGGTGGCACAAGGTCCACCATCTTATGCCTGGAGGCCATGAGGATTTGGGGCCTAGCCTGTTCCCTGGGAGTCAGTCAGCCATACATCTCCCAGGAAAGGACAATACCCTGGCGAATGCTCTCAGTCACATCAACCAGGGACACAGCAAATGGTGCCTGAACAAACAAGTGTTGGCCACAGTGTTCAGGAGGTGGGGCACACCAGAAGTGGACCTGTTCACCTCTCACCTGAACCATCAACTTCCTCTGCTCTGTTGCAGTCCCCCAGCACTGAAAACTCTTCCAATAGATGCCTTAGCACTGGAATGGACAGGAAAGTTCCTTTATGATTTTCCACCTTTTTCTCTGATTTTCAGAACTTTGTTAAAGCTCAGAAATCAGCCTGCAACAATGATACTGGTGGCACCAGACTGGCCGAGGCAGGCATGGTACCCTCTGCTGATGTCCATGTCCTGCAGTAAATCTATTCTTCTCCCTCTCAGTCACACCCTTCTGTCTCTTTCCCAGACAGG
Organism: Neoceratodus forsteri; assembly: GCA_016271365.2. Lineage (NCBI taxonomy): Eukaryota > Metazoa > Chordata > Ceratodontiformes > Ceratodontidae > Neoceratodus > Neoceratodus forsteri. The sequence continues at coordinate 449,335,527 of JADMNL010000024.1, forward strand.
GATATCTTATCCAGACCTGAAACCCCTTCACCTCAAAGTCTGGCTCTTGAGGAGTTGGAGTTTCCAGACACTCAGTACTCCGAGCAAGTGCTGAAGATCCTGAGGATGTCCAAAAAGCCTAGTACAAAAAAGACTTATGCAGCCAAATGGAAAATATTTTCCATCTGGTACAAATGAAGCACGTTAATCCTCACGAATCTAATAGATTTCTTTGACTGGGTGACCAAAGTAATAGACCAGGGAGGGGCTGTGGATATGGCCTACCTAGACTTTAGCAAGGCATTTGACACAGTCGCACACAAAAGATTGATAATCATGTTAGCCAGCCTGGGAGTGGGTCCCAGGGTGGTAGCCTGGGTAGCAAACTGGCTGTACAACAGGACACAGACGGTAATAGTGAATGGAATACATTCAAGAAAGGGGGGTCACTAGTGGAGTACCTCAGGGCTCAGTACTAGGTCCAGTACTCTTTAACATCTTTATAGGTGACATTGCAGAGGGTCTGGAGGAAAAGGTATGCCTCTTTGCAGATGACACAAAGATCTATAACAGAGTTGATACACAAGGGGGAGTAGAAAGGATGAGAAGGGACTTGGTAAGGTTGGAGGAATGGTCAGAGATATGGCAACTTAGATTCAATGCAAAGAAGTGCAAAGTATTATACCTGGGAAACAAAAACCCAGGAGAAGAGTACACAATAGCAGGGGAGGTACTAACAACAACAAAAATGGAAAAGGACCTGGGGATAGTCATATCAGATGATCTAAAGGTGAGTAAGCAATATGAGAAGTCAGTAAGGAGAGCCAGGGGGATACTGGGATGCATAGGAAGGGGCATCACAAGTAGAAAAAGGGAAGTGGTTGTCCCTCTGTACAGACAGTTGTTGAGACCCCATCTGGAGTACTGCGTGCAGTTTTGGAGACCTCATCTACGCAAGGACATAGACAGGATGGAAGCAGTCCAGAGGAGGGCAACTAAAATGGTGCAGGGTCTCCATCAGAAACCATATGTAGAGAGACTGAGAGAGCTTAATATTTATAGCCTTGATGAAAGGAGGGACGGGGGACATGATAGAAGCATTCAAGTACCTCAAGGGAATCAACAAAGTCCAGGAGAGTAGTATCTTTCAGAAAAAGAGATGTGTAAGAACAAGGGGGCACAATTTAAAGATAGAGTGAGGACGGTTCAGGGGTAATGTGAGGAACTTATTTTTCATGGAGAGAGTGGTGGACTCATGGAACCGCCTTCCTGGAGAGGCTGTGGGGTCTAAAACAGTGGAGGAATTCAAACATGCATGGGACAGACATAAGGCAATTATAGTAGGGGATGGCAGGAAGTAGGCTGTTGGTTAACTAAAATCTGCAGCTTATCCAGTAGGTAGGGAAATGGGCAGACTGGGTGGGCCAAGTGGTCCTTATCTGCTGCCAAAGTCTATGTTTCTGTGTTTCTCTTAAGACTTCGCTTCCTAATATCTTGGCTTACTTGGTATACCTACAGGACTTGGGGTTGAAGCCTTCTTCTTTGAAGCTTCATCTACTGCTGTTTCAGCTTATCTCTCTGTGGGGAAGACCAAGTTGATTTATTCACAACTGGTCTTCAAACAGTTTTTGAGAGGTCTCCTTCATGCTCAGCCCCCACCCAATAAAGGAGCCTGTGCCTCCTTGGAGCCCAAATCTCTGTATTGTCAAGCTTATGGAGCCACCTTTTGAGCCCATGGCTGTGGCCCATATTAAGTATGTGACCTAGAAAACTGTATTTTTGGTGGCCATCACCTCTGCTAGAAGGATGTCAGAGTTGCAGGCCCTCTGCACTGAGCCCAACTATTTCATTCCACACAGGGACAAGATTGAGCTCAGGATTAACACACAATTATTGCCTAAGGTGGTTTCTGAATTCCACCTTAATCAAGTCATCACTTTACCTGTGTTCTTTACAGAAAAATCCACTCCAGGGGAGCAGAAGCTCCACAGTTTGGATGTCAGAAGGGCCCTGCTCCACTACTTGGGGCACACTAAGCAATCTAGTGGCTCTTCCACACAGCTGTTCCTTACCTATGGAGAGGTAGGCAGAGGAAGACCAGCCACTAAGAAAACTGTCTCTCGCTGGATAGTCTCCTGCATTTGATTCTGTTATGACAAGGCTGGCAAGCAGCCCCCTGAAGGCCTCAGAGCCCACTCTACTAGGGGTACTGCTGCTTCGGTGGCAGCTGCTAGGGACATTCCCCTTCTGGAAGTCAGCAGTGCAGTAACTTGAAAGACTGTGTACACTTTCGTCAAGCATTATTGCTTAGATGTGCAGTCTAGATCTGATGCCAGATTTGGTAGGGCAGTCCTGCAGAGCCTTTTTCCTAACTAGGTTCTCTACCCGCCTCCCATCAGTACTGCTTTGTAGTCTGCAGTAGTTACTGATGCTAAAGGACCCCTGGGGTAAGAAGAAAAAATGACTCACCGTAGTAATCTTCTTTCTTCCAGGGTGTCCTTTAGCATCAGTAAGCTCCCACCCATCCTCCCCAGATAACCTTCAGAAGAAGGCTCTGTCTTTTGCCTTAAACATTTTCAGTATATTAAACTTTGGATTGCATTTTGAGCAAAGTTTTTATGGTTCTGGTTCTGGTTATTATAAATGTTTTTATTCCTGTTGGTTCTCTCCTGTGAGCATTTGCCCATCCTATCTTTGAAACAATTCTGACGCCTCCTTCCCTCTCTCTGCTCAGCACATTTCATAGCTTCAATCTGACTGGCTAATTCATAAATCTCATTACCATACATTCCAACTCTGGGGCAGTGCTAGCTATCCAGCTGACTGCAATAGTTACTGATACTAAAGGACACCTTGGAAGAAAGAAGATTACTACGGTGAGTAATTTTTTCTTCTGGTGTACTCAGTGTGTGCTAGTGCACCAGCATTGGCGATATCCCATCCTTCCTCAGGCTCTCCAATTGCATTGCCACCTGTGGTTGCCCAGGGGGCAGTACTGCAGTGGAGAACATTGCTTTCCTTTCCTGGGATGCTTAATCCTTTCCCCAGCTGGCTTTCAGTGATCCGGGCTCGTCTCCAAACCTGCATTGTTGGCATGGTGAGCAGTAACTCTGTGGGTGGCCCAGTGTGGGTTTCTAGGCATCACAGGTGAACCTTGGTCTCCCATGTAACAAGCTATTGCTGCCAAGCCACTCAGTCATTTGTTTTTGCAAGGGCCTGTGTATTCTTTTTGCCTGAACAAAGTATTTGACATCTAGTTCTGGAAGCTTCCATGTTAACAAAAATGGAGAAACTGGTGGAATGTGAAAATACCCATGCTGTGCTGTCAAATGTGCTGATCAGAATTACTGCAACTTGCTCTTCAGAGTACTGAATAAAGTTATGATTAGTGGTAGTTCAGGAACTAAATATGACACCTGGTTGTCCACTTTTGTGGACTATTTAAAAAGTCGATCTTAACACCTAACTGTTATGAATTACTTTTTGAACCCAGAGCTGTCAATTAATTCAACAAAGTGAATAAGAAAATTTTCCCCATAAATCTGTCAAGCAGAAATTACATCACTAGTAGACAGCTGCCATTTTAAACTGCATCTGAAAGTTTTGAATGCTCCTTTTAAGGGCTCCAAACTGTTTGTCTGTGATGTTGAAGAGGCATGACCTTAGGTCCTCTAAGATGACTTTAAGGTCTGTCAAGTTCCTTTAACCCACACCCAGTAGATAGCATGGTAGGGGACATTTTTGTGGGCCTGCTGCCAGGAGTAACTATACGTGCTGTCAGCAGGGCCGTGGCAGAGGTGGTGGTCCCCTCCTGGATCCCCTACCCCTGGTACCCATGCCAAAGCACCAAAATGAATCGGTTCCCATGGCCTCTCTGTCCTTGGTTCCATCTGACACTCTTTAGTCTCTCCCCCTTCCCAGCTCTTTCCCCCACCAAGGGAGACTGTGGGGGAAGGATTTCCCTGCATTTAAAACAATGGAGGGAGATCGTTACAGGCAAGTGAGTTCTGGAAATCATAGCAAAGGGACATGCTCTGGAACTAACAGAAACCCCTCATGATCATCCTTCATCCCCTTCCTCATATCCTCTGGGCCACTTGTCCCTCATGAATGAGGAAATACAGATCCTGTTTCAAAAATGTGCAGTCGAACCGATTCCTCCACAAGACAGTAACAAAGGGTTCTATTCCAGTTACTTCATAGTCCAAAAATGGACAGGGGATCTCCATCCTGTATTGTACCTCAGAGACCTCAATCTGAACATTGAATGCAAGGTGTTTTGGATGGTGTCTCTGCAAGCCCAGATTCCCTTCTTGCAAACAAGGGACTGACTTTTATTTCCTACACATGAAGGGATGCATACCTTCACATCAGAATGTGTCATAGACAGCACCTCCACTTTATGCTAGAGGGCAGACACTCTCAGTCCAAAGTGTTCTGCTTTGTCTTTTCCTTTGCACCATGGGTCTTTACAAAATGCTTAGCAATGGTTGTAGCAGCCCTTCACAGGTGAGGGCTTTATGTCTTCCCTTATGTGGATAATTGGCTACTGAAGGCTGATTCCAAGGAAATTCTCTTTCACACCCTTTCCTGAACAAGATAGCTATCCAAGGCCCTGGGAGTCACAGTGAATGTGCCAAAGTGTGTACTGATTCTGTGCCAGTGCCTGCAATACATTGGAGTGCCCTTGATCTCAGAGAAGGGATGTGTTTTCCTGCTTTAGGACAGGGCAGATACCGTTATTGTTCGGTCACATTTAGGTTACAGGAGCCACTACATCTCTAGCGGGTTGATGTTACGTTTCCTGCCTTAGTGACAGGGCCATTCTCTTGACTTCATCAGCAAATCCCACAGTGGATGCACAGGGCTCAGTGGGATTAGCTGATAGATGAGTTGGAACAAATGGTTATCTTCAAGTCCCCTCTTTGTGGAGCATTTTGTTTGTTTATTTATTTAAAATCTGGAAAATCCATGGGCATAAAGCCTGCTTACATGGTGACCAGATATAACAGTTAAACAAATGTTATAGCAAACAGGCTCCAGGCGGGGTGTGCATCTTGGCCCTTTCCAGACACATGGGTCCTGGAACAATGTGGAAGCTGACCTGCACATAAATGTCTTGGAGAGGGGGGAGCTGTCCTGTACAGCCCGCAGGCATTTCAGAGTCATCTCTGCCCCAGTCCTCTGTTAATTCAGATAGACAGTATCTGTGTTATGCACTACATAAACAAGGGGGCGCTGACTTCTATCCCTTGTGCAGGGAAGCAATGAGAGTGTGCTAATGGGTGATGCCTCACAGCCTTCAGCTGTCAGGTGTGTTTCTCCCAGGTCTCCAAAATGTCTCAGAAGACAGGCTAATGAGGTCCCAGTCCCTGGTTCATGAATGGAAACTGCTGACCTCCATGATAAATGACCTCTTCTCAAGATGGGGTCATCCAGAGTTGAAACTGTTTGCGTCCCCACACAACACAAAACTGCCATGTTTCTGATCGCTCACTCCAGGGCCTGGAGTTTTTTGGCAAGACATGTTCCTTTCTTGGAAAGGGAAGTTCCTGTATGCATTTCCCCCTTTGCTGATGTCCTGCTTGCAGCTAGTAAGCCCTCTAGCAGACATACTTATTCCTGTCAATAGAAGCTTTTTCACTCGGTAGTCTGCTTCCCAGAATATTAACTCTTTTGCATGTCCTGTAAATCCTGTCCTGGAATACTTGCTTTCCTTATCTGACTCAGGCTTATGGTATTCCTCTGTTAAGGTGCATTTGGTTTGGCCCAGTGGCTCTGAGGGTTGAGGCGCTGGACGCCACACCTCACTCTATGCTGGTAACCAGGGTTCAGAAACAAGCCTGGGTCGCCGAGGTGGCTGGGAAGAGAGGATTGAGCATCTACTGACTGGTCTCCTCTCCCTGGGGTGGGTTCTGGGCTCGCCCGCTCTACAATAGCCCCGATGGAAATCAGGGCACTACAGTTGCAGCAATATCCAGAGGGGGAGTACGGTAACGCCGCATGTAGTGCCTTGACATGATTGCACGCCCGTACTCCGAAGGGGAAAATTACAGAGGAAAATGGCAGTCGGTCATGGTGGCTTGATGGCCATGCCTCCACACACCCTCGGACCCGAAGGAATCATGTTCTGATATTAGATCTGGGCCTGGCGGTAGGGGAAATAGGGGAGCCCCGCCGCAGGTACTGTGTGTGCTAGCCCAAGTGAGTGAGCCAACGGGGATCGCATGGGATGTGGAGGATGGTGGCCGGACAATTGCAGGCCGAGCTTCAGGAGTAGAAACATAATAGTAAAAAAACCAAAGGTGCATTTGGCTGCTATAGCAGGGTTCCATGCCCCTAATGATGACTGTATGGTTGCCCAAGTAGAGGTGTCCCCTACTTTTCTGAGTGGTATTCTGTATGTGAAACGTTTCATCTGTAATGCAGCCCACCGTGGGACTTGCATTTCATACTGGAGAAATTGATGTTTGCTCCTATTGAGTCTGTCGTGAGTTGTGGCTTACATTTCCTACCATGGAAAATTTTGTTTTTAATTGCCAAGACTTTTGCTCATACAATTTCTGAGCTTCCAGCTTTAATGTGTGAGCCTCCTTATTTGTTTTTTCACAAAGACTGAGTCTCTTTGCGTATGACTCCTCTAAGTATTTATCAAAGGTGATATCTGCATCCACACTGAACCAAATGATACACCTTCCTGTTTATCGACCTGAGCATGACATTGTTCCACATTATTGATGTACACAGAACACTGAGACACTTAGAGCAATGGAAAGACTTCCTAGCTTTCTGTTTCATTCACTTCTGGGAAAGAGAGCACCCCCGTGTCAAAGCAATGCCTGTACCAATGGCTGGCTAATTGTGTTATGTTTTGTTATAAGAAGTACGGTGAGGAACATCCTGGTACTGTTCGTGATCACTACACAAGGGGTATGGCCACTTCTGTTGCTTGTTTCAGAAATGTCCCTGCTGCTGACAAATGTGTTGCTGCCACATGAAACACTGTCCACACCTTCACTAAACCCTACAGTCTGGATATTATCTCTCGTAAATGTGCTGCTGCCACGTGGAACACTGTCCACACCTTCACTAAACACTACAGTCTGGATATTATCTCTCGTAAACGTGCTGCTGCCACATGGAACACTGTCCGCACCTTCACTAAACATTGCAGTCTGGATATTATCTCTCGTAAACGTGCTGCTGCCACATGGAACACTGTCCACATTTTCACTAAACACTACAGTCTGGATATTATCTCTCGTAAACATGCTGCTGCCACATGGAACACTGTCCACACCTTCACTAAACACTACAGTCTGGATATTATCTCTCGTAAACGTGCTGCTGCCACATGGAACACTGTCCACACCTTCACTAAACACTACAGTCTGGATATTATCTCTCGTAAACGTGCTGCTGCCACATGGAACACTGTCCACACCTTCACTAAACACTACAGTCTGGATATTATCTCTCGTAAACGTGCTGCTGCCACATGGAACACTGTCCGCACCTTCACTAAACACTACAGTCTGGATATTATCTCTCGTAAACGTGCTGCTGCCACATGGAACACTGTCCGCACCTTCACTAAACACTGCAGTCTGGATATTATCTCTCGTAAATGTGCTGCTGCCACATGGAACACTGTCCACACCTTCACTAAACACTACAGTCTGGATATTATCTCTCGTAAACGTACTGGCTTTGGGCTTGCTTTACTGCAAGGCCGGCCATCCTGATCACATACCAGACTGTAATATCCTCCTGCGCTGCTCTGTACTGCTTGGGAATCATTCCAAAGGTGTGATCTAATGGAAGAGATATCCTCGATGATGATAGAATAGTTATGTAAGAATTTACCGTAACAGTTGATCTTCGAGAGAATCTCCTCCATTAGGTCATGGCATGCTCTACTTCTTTGCCCCTTTGTCTTCTGGGGGTTATATCAGATGCTGTGCCTAAGGCCTTATTCATGCATCCTATTTTCTAGTCCCATGCCTCTGCTTGTTTGCCTGATACTGGTTTGATCTCCTGGTTCTTCATGATAAAAGGCCCTCCAAGGCTGATCTCCAGCGGGGAACTGAGGAGTGTTGAGACCTCCCATGTTATATATACATCAACACTGAGCGTCATTGTGGGCAGCCCCCGGCTCAAAAAGCTCCATCCTCAAACATGGTCAAATCTGCCTTCTACCATCATCTCCTCTCTCTGTGGAACACTCAGTCTCCTCTCTTACGTACCTCTTCTTCTCACTCCTCTGTCAGATCACTGCTCCATCACCTACCTTCCCCTACTTGCTTCCATAACACCTCTTAGCACTTGAAATGTTTGTCCCCTATTGTAACAACACTGATTTTGAGTTACTCCGTATTATTTACGATTGTCTAATCGCACTTGAAATGTTTGTCCCTTGTAACTACTCTGATCTTTGATACTCCATTCCATTGTACAGTTGTCTGTCTGTGTAGCCTGTTTTGCTGTATTGTATTCATGGAAATATTTTATTATGCCTCCTATTGTGTCATTTTGTATGGAATGCCTTGCACTGCATACTGTGATTGCCATGCTCCCTGTCGCCTGGGTCGCACCTGGAGACGGACTTTGGCTCAGTGTGCATTTCCTGGTCGCCAAATGTTTAAATGAAAATAAAATAAAAATAACAGTTTCCATGTGGTGCTGTCACTGATGGCTTACAGTTCCAAAGGTGTGGCCTAATGGAGATTCTCTCAGACATCTACTGTTATGGTAAGTTCTTATGTAACTGTTCATTTAAAAATATCTGAACTTGCCAAGATGTCTCTGTCCAGTGGCTGTTTTACTTTTAAAATTCCTGCATTGAGATTATTACGGTTTCTTTTTTCTGGTTAGGGCTTGGGGGCTAATACCGAATTGTTGATTTACAGTTGCATGAATTTGTTTTCCATGAACTCACTAGTGATGTTGCAGCCGATACATGCATACATATGATGACTAATGTTATGTGTATATTATATATATATATATATATATATATATAAAACAGTGTCAGTGGCTCAGTAGGTACACTCTCGCCTCTGAGGCCCAGGAGATCAGAGGGCTGTGGGTTCACTTCCCACATCTGGCACTTGGGTTAATATCCCAGTACTGACACTGTAGTGCAGCATGAGAGGGGTGCTACACTTCTGAGGTGCCATCTTTCGGATGAGATGTTAAACTGAGGTCCGATCTGCCTGGATTGGTGGTAGTTCAGGTGGATGTTAAAGACCCCATAGCACTTATCGAAAAGAGTAGGGGAATTTCCCTGGTGTCCTGGCCAAATTTCCCTCATTCACTAAAAATACCACCAACAGCTTAATCTGGTTCAAGGTCACTTGGCATTCATCTGTATCCCCCTTCCCGGGTCATGCCTGAAAATAGGCAGGATTCGTCTAGTGCACTTACCCGGTCAACAAAAACTAAATAAATAAAATAAAAATGCAGCTCAGTGTTTTGATGTACTGTTTTAATAAAAGTGAAAGTGCTGTGGGGAAAGAAAGTATAGCAGCATATAGTATGAGTATCAGCCTTTGTGGGCTTTTATAATGAACAAGGGATTTTAGTACTTCACATTTGTTGATGCTTAATGGCAAAAAAATTACTACAGCATTTCTAATTGTTCTGCTTGGATTCTGGTTCATTGCTCAGCGTCAGTCTTAACTGCCTTTGCCACTGAATGCAAGTTGCAGAGCTCTCAATCACCGACAGAGCTAGGAGAAAACATTCCTAAATCACGAACAGACGTGTCACTAAGAAAAAAATTCCCAGATCATGAACAGGGGCATCATTTAAGGGTAGCCAGGGGCTGTGGTTGAGAACCCCTAGGATTTCTTTGCAACCCCTGAAGTCTCTTGCAACCCTTGGAAAGCATTAAAATAAAGTTTCCTCATGATTTGTTGCTATCCAGTTTGGTTGACAGGGGACCTTTGCAACCTTATGATTCTGCAAAAATGGAGATTTGCAGCTCACTTGATTCTGGCGCAGTGATGCCACCGAACATGAAACGGGGAACTTGTTGGTGCTTATTTCTTAATGCAGACCTGCTAACTCATAATTTGACATATCTTTGAAGTACTTCTCCTGCAGGCTGCAAGAATATGGGGTTCAGAAATGGAACCTGCTGAAATTATAAGCAATTTCTTAACTCGAATGGACTCAGTGTGCACATATGGTAATGATGACACACCACAATAAGATGCTGATTCAGTCCAGAGTGGGCATATAGATATTGACTAGGGTTGAGGCATATAGGGGAAAGTATTGACCCTGAGGGATGCGCTATCAACTGACAGCTGTTACTGTACATTGCCTGAAGTCAAGGGATGATGGCAGTGTGACTCAGGGAAGTCAGTAGTTCATCCCAAGGGTTACATTTCTTTCCCATTTTATCATGAAAACACTAATTAATATCAGTTTTATGAAATCTTGGCTTGTATGAAGTACCCCCTTCCCTACACACACAGTATATTGTGACACCAATGAAAAAGAAGAGTCCAGAACAACACTAGGCAGCAGGTAATTTTATTATTCACAGGGCAGCACAAAGGGAACGTGTTGTGGCTACTTAAGAGATTGGGGCTGCACAGTTGTGTCAGTGTAGCATCCAGTGTATCTCAGTCTTCAGAAGGCTTGACACTGACAGTCCATCCAGGAGCAGGCTGACTGTGATGTGTTCAGCCTGGCTGATGGATGGAAACTTTGTGTAGTTGAAAGGAGGCAGCCACACCTACCAGCATGCAGCTGCATCCTTTCATCTACGAGATGCTGCCCAGCAGCCAGCTCAGCAGTGTCATTATCAGCCTGCTCCTCGTTCTTCTCCCCCTTCACAGCTCATGGCTTCTCCCTTTCCTGTTCATTTCCCCACTGCTCAGTCAAATACATTAGTCGCCCCCCACCCCATTCTGCTACTCACAGGTCCCCCCTGCATTTCCCCAGTAATCACTCAAATAAATTAACCTTACCCTGGCGCTCCATTGATATTCTGTAACTCAACGGTTTCTCTTCCCCTTTTCTTCTAATCTTATTTACATAAGTTTGCTCCCTTAGTTGTGCATACATGGCTTCTCCCCCACCACCCATTTCCCACAACCAAATAAATTAGCTGCTCCTGTGGCTCCTCCCCAGTTCTGCCACTTAGCTTCTCCTCCTAGCATTTCCCCACACATAAAAAATTAGCCACTTCCTATGCCTCCCCAGTTTATGCCACTTCGTAGCTTCTCTTCTCCCCTGCATTTCCGACACTCAAATAAATGAGCTGCTCCTGTGACTCCCTCCGTTCCTTCCTGGTTCTGCCACTTGCATTTCCTCTCCCACTCCCCAATATTTCACTAGCACTCAGGAACTGGTAACAAGGGCCCAGATGAGGCTACTAGGTCCTGTTTTGCTGCATTTGGATATTACACACTACTTAATCTAGGGAGGTGGGTTCCTTACTGAGCACATTGTCAAGATCATCAGTAGGTAGGGTGAGTGGACTGAGGATCGGGGGACGAAAGACATTAATGTTCGCTGGCATGGGGCCTGACTTCTAAAGGGGTTCACATAGTATGGAAATGGGCCCCTCTGTGCTTCATTATTACTTCATTGTGCATTTAGCTTTCTACTACCCCATCCAGACCCTGTTGCCAGATCGTAGTCAGTCACATTGAAGGGGGGGGGGTTCACGTTAGGCTATTAAAAGTATCTGTACATTTATAACTAGCAGAACACAAGGAGTTTAGAATTCTGGGGCTGTTTGACACACTTTTTTTCTTGAGGGGATGACCCTAGTTGCCTCCATGCCCCCTCCCTGTTTACTGGGTCCTAGAAGCTCAGTGGTACTTTGGTGTCTTGCTGGTAAAGTGGGATGCTGTGATGAGGGGGTTAAAAGTGGCAGAAGTACCCATTTCAGTGGCACTGGAGGAGTGTGCTGCCCTCTCGTGGGTGAATCAGTCTTGCACTGCAAACCTGCTCAAGGGCAGTGGGGCATTATGGGGTGCTACAGAAACAGTGAACTCTGGCAGGTGAGAGGGACATTAGTTGTAGCAGTGCTTGCTGTGGTGTGGCCTTGACCTTGTAGGTGATCATAGGGCACTCCCCCCCAATGTCCAACATAGCAGCATGACGTGGACCTGATTGTGTCAAGGGAGGTGGGAGAGGGCAAGAGAATACAGAGCAAGTCACTACCCAGGACTGTCGAAAACAGCCAGCCCCATGTCAATAGTTCTAAGGATCATACTAAGGATGTATGAGGAACAAGGGGACTAAAAGGCCTATAGGTGCTCCTATGCTAATCAATTATGATGGTATGAAAAATTATATCCTGTGGAAGTCAGGTTGTCCAGACGACATTTAAATAAGCTTTTTGTTTTGCTAATAACTACTTCAAGGGGCAAATTATTCCATGGATTGATAGTTCTAAGGGTAAAAAAGAATTTTCTGTTTATATGATTAAATGATTTGCCAGACAATTGTAACCAGTGGCTCTAATGTTATAGTTGTTGCTTTTAAATTCGAGGTCAAGTTCAGAGATTAAGTAGGGGTCTTGAATGAGGTCTTAGAGAAAAAGCAAATCCCCTCTTATATTTTTTGTTGTTAAGGACATGAGATTTAGGGATGTTAGTCTGGTATTATATGATTCATTTTTCAACCCCTTAATATTTTTAGTAAATTTCCATTGCACCTTCTCTAGTTTATCACAATAAGTTTTTTGAATGGGTACCAGAGGTGAGAAGCATATTCCAGGTGGGGCCTGGCATATGCTTTGAACAGGGGCATCATGACTTGTGAACTTCTGGAATAAATATTTCTCTTGATAGACCATATAACTCTATTAGTTTTATTGATGGTTTCATGTATATGTTTAGAACTGGTAACAATCATTTGATATAATGATACTGAGGTCTTTCTCATCAGTTGTAATATTCAGTAATTGGCCACCTAATTTATAAGAGTTGTTTGGGTTATGGTGTCCAGGATGCATGACTTTACATTATGAGTTATTTAGTTTGAGTCCCCATAAATTTACCTAGTTTGTAATTGTATCCAAATCTTGTTGAATACAGGAGGGTTGACAGGGGGTGGTACAAAAACTGCCAATTTTAATATCATCTGCATATTTAAGAGTGGGTGATGCAATTTGAAGTCATGTCTGAAATAAATAACTGAAATAAACAAGGGCCCAGGACTGAGCCCTGTGGAACACCACTTGTAATATAGCCAATGTCAGACAAGGTGCCATTTATTAATACCCATTGTGATCTGTTTTGAATCCAATTGCATATCCAGTCAATAAGTAGGATATTTATTTTAGATTTTTGTAATTTTTATATTAGTGCCCCATGTGGAAGAGCATCAAAAGCCTTGCTAAAATCAGTATAAATAATTTGTTTTTATTTATTTAGCTTTTGTTGACCGGGTAAGTGCACTAGACAAATCCTGCCTATTTTCAGGCACGACCCGGGGGAGGGGGATACAGATGAATGCCAACTGACCCTGAACCAGATTAAGCTGTTGGTGGTATTTTAGTGAAAGAGGGAAATTTGGCCAGGACACCGGGAAAATTCCCCTACTCTTTTCGATAAGTGCCATGAGATCTTTAACATCGACCTGAACTACCACCAATCCAGGCAGATGGGACCTCGGTTTTAACGTCTCATCCGAAAGATGGCAAATATCGCATGTGGTCCAGTTATCAAGGTGATGACTAATATGTTCATAAAAACACATTAAGTTTGTTAAACAACTTCTTCCTTTCTTAAACCTGTGTTATTCTGGATCCTGATTGTCTAAAATAGGAGTGATGATATCTTTTAGTAGGTCTCGAGAATTTTGCAGATGGGTGATGCGAGACTGATTGGCCTATAACCTTCCATGATGTTTTGGGGCCCTTTTTTGTGTATCGGGATAACATTGGTCTTTCTCCAGTCATCGGGCACAAAACTGTTGTTAATGCACCCTTCAAAGAGAAGTTTAAGGTTGCTAACTAAGCAGTCTGATAAAAGAAATAGCAGGTGCCCAGCAATATTGTCAGGTCCCGGGCTAAATTTACCTTTTTGAAGGTGTAATTTGTTAGTTATAAGTTCTTCTGAGAAACTAATGTCTGTACCAGTGGAACCAAAAGGCAAGTATCCAGATGGATTGTTAATATTATCTTGTTCAGAATTAAACATGTTGCAGAACTTCTGGTTGAGAATATCTGCCATACCTTTTGAGTCATGGATTAGTTGGTTGTTCACTAACATGGGACCGACTTGAGACACAGTTTGTTTAGGGAATTGATATAGGGAAAAAAAGTTTGCTGTTACTTTTGTTGGCTGAATTAGCCAAATTTAATTCCCACCTTTGTTTAGACTTTTTGATGTTATATTTACATTTTCTTTGGATCTTTAGATAGGATTCCCAATTGGTTTTGGATTTATTTTTCAGAAAAGTGTCCCCTTCTGTCCTGTCCCCTTCTGCACCCCATCAACACCTCACAATCAAAATGGACCATTCTCCCTGGCTGGAGTAGCTGCCTGGCCTGGGCCTAGCTGGACAGGACAATCTCTGGGGCTTTGTTGGGACACCTGGGACTGGAGTAAGTGGATCTCCCAAAGTGGATAAGTGACACATGGGTAACAGCAGGAGCAGCCCAAAGTAGCCAGTGTGCAAAGATTCTGAGGTACAAGAAAGAAATTAGCAGTAGTCCTGAAGCTCTGGGCTCTCAGAATTTCTCTTTGCTCTAAAAAGACAAAATACACAAAGAACTTCTGCAGCTCCCACAGTACTATGAATTTTTGGTTTCTTAATGTGGAAATGGGCTTCTGAAAGTTAGTACCGTTGCTGTCTGTCACCAAAAAACGTTTAATTTTCTAACCCTGGATGAGTCATGTTGTGATATATTGTGCATCCTGAAGGGCACTAGATCGGGGAGATACCTCCTGATAACAAAATAGCAGTACTAGTAAAATAGTTTATTGTTAAAATCAAGAAAAGGATAGCCCAGTTGAGCCCAAACTCCTTTACAATGTGGTCCAACCATTCCTTTACATAATTACAGATATAGTATTTTAACAATAAAGCAGCTGATGTGCAACAAAAGGCATGGCAGCAGCTGAAGAAGGTCCTGCCCAACGTAGACCAAAGAAGCAAAAACAGAAGTTGTACGTGTGTTTGGGGGGGGATGCATTTATATAAACTTAATTTCTGTTTTCACTTTTATTTATTTTATTTAAGGAAGGCACACCATACAGATATTCGTTTGCAGGTTTGACCTGGGGATAACTGGGTAGGGACAAGATATTGAAAACAAGATTCATATGGGCAATTTGTTTACTCCAATATTATTTGGGGAACACAGCAGAAAAATGTTTGCCCAGAATTTTTAAGGGTATAACCAGAACAAACAGCTATTATAAATTCTGGTGATGTCTTTAGATATTCTGGGTAAGCATTATTTTACCTTAACAATGTTAAGTTGGCTAGAACAACCAAATCACACACACACATGCACTGAATATGTAGCTGCAGAAACAATGTTGTAACAATGATGCAAACTGTAATAGGAGTGCCACTTTTTGTTACAAAGTAATTGAGGGAAAGTTAAGAACCCCAGATCCATATTATTTTCAGACAGTAGCGGGCTGAATATGACAGGATACTCTGATGATGCCAGCACTCTGGGTCCAGATCAGATGTGATTTGGAAAAATGCACATCAGCATGAACAAACAAGGTAGACCTGAACAATACAAATTATTCATCATTGGCATCATACATCTCTTAAATTATTTAAAATGAATACTGCTACACAATGCTAACTGTTGGCAATGGGATCACAGCAAAGAAGAAATTATTCATATTCTGTGGGAATGCCCTTTTTATTTCCTCCCGTTGGCTGTTAATTCATAAATTCTGTTGCCAAGTGTTGATACAGATCCAGAAGCAAATGGTTTGATATCTTTTATTGGACCAACATAGATTTTACAGAAAGAAAACAATGTCTAAGCTATCGGACCAACCAAGTCCTTCCTCGGAGACTTAAGTCGGAAGGACTTGGTTGGTCCAATAGCTTAGACATTGTTTTCTTTTTGTAACATCTGTGTTGGTCCAATAAAAGGTATCAAACCATTTGTTTCTGGATCTGTTCTTACAAGGACCAATAGGGCAACTAATCTATTTCTGTATGCTGCCAAGTGTTGGAAGTCAGCAGTGAATTGGATCCTAGAGTCTTCATTCTTAGAGACACCTCTTTTTTCTGTCTAGATAACAGTGAAAAGAAATGGTTAATGATAGCCACACTAGGCCTTAAAAGAATATTTCTAAGTGAGTGGAAGGACAAATCAGACCTGCATATCAATGACTGGGTCAAAATATGACAAGTGCGGCTTTAAATGAAAGAATGAGCCGTGTAGCTAACAACTCATTTGAGTCATTTAGAAAAGTCTGGACACCATATTTCTCATGGTTAGAAGCTGGATAAATTATTCTACCTACTCATCAGATATACTAGTGATACAGTATGTACTGGTAGTTTTTACTGCATGCCATATATTCTGAATTGCAGAAATAACTGTGATAGTCTATCTTAACATCATAATATGTAAGAAATGCTTTGTTAAAGTCACATTCATAACTGTTTTTTATGTATGTTTTTCTTTGTTAAACATCAATGATATTTTAAATGAAAAACATATTAGACCAGTTTTTCAAGAAATCTTTTTAGCCCCATGTTTAAAAAAAAAAAAGTAACATTTCTCCTTTTTTAAAACGGCAGTGTCAACTCTTAGGTGAATGGCCTTTAACTCCATAATAGATATTTGTACATCTATCAAACAAAAAATAACTTCCACATTGTTCTGCTTCAGATTTTTTAACTGAATGTATAAAAAACAATGACTTTAAAGAGCAGCTGACTCAATTTGGGTAGGTAAGTCACAACAGGGTATTACATGTCTCAGAGTCTTAATAAACTGTTTTAAAATATAATAGAACAATTAATTAAACAAAAGCCTTTGTATAGTTTGTATTCAGTAACGTTTCATCTACCTCCACCCAAACAGCATTTTTTGAGAGACAGGTTCAAGAAAAGTATGGTAGAATGGGAGGTGTCTATAGTAATGTCTCACAACTGAGCAGGCCATCTTTCATTATAGGGGGTGCGGTCATGCTCCTATATTTAGGGTTGTATGGGCACTTCAGTGTTAAACCCTCAAGTTTGCACTTTAATAACTTTGTAACCGTTGAAAGGATTTGCATGAAAATTTACCTGTGTGGTCTCGTGGGGGAAGATCTCATGATGTACCAAGTTTTTTTTCTGGTCAGATGTGCAGATTCCAAGATATAGATAGTGCAAAAAGGGAATTTTGGGGGATTTTTTTTCCATGGGCTTGAATGGGTTTTCTGTCAGCTTGGCTATCATGCAGGTGGTTTTGAATTTTGGCCTGAAATTTTCTGGGTAGAATGGGGATGTGCCTTTTGCTTGTTTGGTGAAGAAATATTAATCCATTCCAATGTTATTTAATTTTGAAATTTTGAATACTTCATAGGTTTCATAGGTTTTGAACATGCTCAGTAAACACTGAAAAATGGCTGTATGAAATGAAAAAAATAATCTTTTGTCATATGGGGCCAATCTTTTTTCATGAGGGGAAAATTATTGTTTCATTTGCCACCATCTTGTTTTCCCTTTTTCCATAAAAATTCACATTTGAAAATCCACAAAAATAACATCCCTAAGAGAAACCAACACATGTAGCTTGCTTATCGGGACCTCTTTGACCAGATTCTGCACTTAACTGTTGCAGAAATGCCCTTAAAATGTTTTCTTTTTAAGATTATAAATCTTGTTTTGTGACTCATGATATGAAAAAAGATTCTTGTTTCGTATGATGACTCACAAAAAAAAAATATTTTTCGTACAGGGAATCAATATATTTCAATGGTGTTTTCAATTCTGGTGCACAACTTGTCATTTTTCAAGATTTTTACACCAAATTTTCAACATACCCTTTTTGATACCCCACTTCTTGAACAATGCTGGTGTCATTGTGCAAATCTTGTCCAAAAGGTGATTTTGTGGTTGGTTAGTGAAATCCCCTTTTGGGTGGGATTTCAAAATGTTTACTGTACTTGTTCATGAGGTGGAGTCATAAGAAGTGTATGTTGAAAATGTGGGTTGAAAATATGCTAAATTGGCAAAGTTGTGTGCATCTGTTGACATTTCGCTACGCTCGCTCATAACTTTCTTAATTTTCAATATTTAACCCCAGGTTATCAACATAGTCATTTTTTTACACCACCTCATCATTGTGACAGCTGTCATTTTTCAAATCTTGCCCAAAATGTATTTTCTTGCCCCAGGCACGGAATTACGCTACAGTGGTGCTGAATGAAGTGTTGGTGGGGATTTGACAATTTTTACTACTGTGTTGATGAAGTGGTATAATATAAAGGTTATGTTGACAGTTTGGTTGCTGTTGTCCTACAAATGGAGGCACAGGGCCCTGCTTCCCCATAAACATACATATACACATCTATGGAGGGATGGGAGTACAGGGCCTGGAGGGCCCTGCGCTCTGTCAGACAAATAAGGATACAATTACACTATCTCAGAATGTATGGATGCAAGAGCAGGCCCTGCGTTCCAACAGGAAAACAAGGATACTATTATAACATCTCAAAATGTAAAGAAGTTCTTTGCAAAAAACTATGTTAATGTAACATTCAGGGTTCAGGCTAAAGCAACAAAAGTAGGGAAATGTGGCATTAGGGTTTCCAATCCTAAAACCCCAGTGCCACCGCTAAAGCAAATCAGGGGCAGAATCTTCCTAGGGGTTATCAGTCCTAAAGCTCACCCATTCTATATACTCCAGAAGTATACATACCTAATAGGATGAGCTTTAGGGTTGACAACTCCTAGGAAGACTCCACCCTTGGTTTGCTTTAGGCATGGCGTTGGGGTATTAGGGTTGGCAACCCTTAAACTACATTTACCTACTTTGTCGCTTTATGCTGAACCCTAAATGTTGCATTAATGCAGTATTTTGCAAAGAATTTAGTATATAAATGAAAGGCGGCTTGCTAAGTCTAGTAATGTTACTACCAGTGCTCCAGATAGCATTGACATTCAAGAGTAATGTACTCACTATTTTTGACATTAGGTGAGTAAAATATAATTTTGATGAATAAAAGTGCTTTAAACTTGGAAAAATAATTAATTTTGAAGTGCCTGTTGGGCATTTCCAAGGGTTGAGATGAATATCAGTAATTATCCTAAAAATATTTAAGAGTCTTTCTTAAAACTTGGTGCATAAAATTGGCTAGTACTCGCCTTATCTATAGCACTTGTTACTACAGCCTCCCCCACTTCTCTACTACAGTTTACACTGAACACATTCAGCCACTCATGGCCCCCCCACCGCATTTCCACACTGCTCACGCAAACACATCAGCTGCTCCCTGTGGGTCCCCCCTTCCAGCACTCATGGCTTCTCCCTCCCCTCAGCACTTCCCTGCCACTCACTCAAATACATCATCTGTGGCTCCCCCCTTCCAGCATTAGTGGCTTCTCCCTCCAGCACTTCCCCGACGCACACACAAATAAATAATCTGCTGACCCCTCATTTCGCTGCTCAGTCATTGATTATGTTTGAAGCTCTCATTTCCAAATCTTGATAATTTCTCTAATATAACTCATGTTATTAATTTGTTAATTTTAAGTTCTGCACTATCTGCGCTCGACAACTACACTGTAAATACAAGCATGCAGACATTTGGCATTGACAAAGGCTCGTTTTGTTTCTGTATCTGCTGGAATTTTTGTGGAGTTTTGATATTCTACAGTACAGAAAAAAATCCACTGGGTTCTACTTTTTTTTTCCTGGATGTGTTTCAAAAAACAAATACCCATGTTGAGCTGCTTTTGCAGGAAACCATTCTGCAGTTCACAGTGTAACACACTCACATACTGTTTGTGACTATTTAACACAGTGAGATCTATAGAGTATTTTCCAGTAAAAGTAGCACAATTTGTATATTTTATTTTCCCACAAATCATCCAAAACCCCTGCAGAACTCAGTGGAAACACAAATTGAACAATTTAAAAAAATTCTACAGATTCCATAGATCTTTGGACATTTTAAATCCTGTAGCAGAATTCTACATAAGTGGAAATTTTATTTATTTTGTTTCTTTCTTTTAGAATTGTTAGGCAGCTAGGAATGGCAAACTGAGTTGAATTCATTTCCAGGAGCATCCCAGGAGGTTAAGTGACTTGCTCAGGGTCATGCAGTGTTGGGAAAGTTACACTTTTGGCTATGGTTACTGGTTCTCCAGGTTCACAACTTGGTGCTCTAACCTCTAGGCTACTCTGCCTTCCTATTTTGTAGTTCTACCCAGCTCTAGTTGTAAGATTCCCTTCCCTCCCTACCTCCCTCCCAAAATGACCCCAGAAGGAATTGATATGCTTTGTAGTAGAAAGCTAATAGGGAAAGGATTGAGATGGAGACATTCAGGCTTTACGAGCTCTGGTGGGCTGTAGCAGGCGGAACATCTGAATAAACAGACTTATTACCGTGGGGCCAGATATTAAAAGCAGTTCCACTATTTGGCCTAGTGGTGCACTGTGAGCGTGCACCCCATTCTAAGTGGGCAGCATTTCAAGAGTGCTATGGAGGCAGCCCTCTCAACTCTTGGGGAGGGAGAGGGAGCCCTTGCACAACAACAGCCTCTCTGCTGGGAGTTAGGGCAGCCTCGGATGTCTTTGATGGCCATCCTGCCCTGGTCAGGCATGGTGACGAAAGGTGGCTACCATGTTTGGGTGGAGGGAATGACTTAGGAAAAATTACTAGACTGGTGACTGACGTTGCTACCCTTCCACACTACCACCCAAGTGCATCTGTCCCTGTCTCCCACCCCCGGTGTCCCTCACATCTGAACATGCAGATTTAAGTAGACAATGGACAAACCCTTTTTTACCCCAGCTTATTACTCCTCAGGCATGTCGCTGCACCTGTCCTCACCCCTCAGCCAGCACCCACCTCTACAGACCTACCTTTTGAGTGAGCACAGATTGCCCCCTCATTGTGAGGTCAGAGAGGGAAGGGCTGTCCTCCCTCCATCCCCAGAGTCCAAAATCCAGAATGCTCCAGGCATCCAGGTAGTGGCATGGGTCCAGGTGCAGTGTGCAGGGCAGCAGATCACCCTTGGATTCCCTTTTCCAGTTTTCTCCCTCGAGCCCCTGCTATGGAGGCACATTAATACGTACATGTGGAGATGAGCATATCCTGTGGAACTGCAGCATCTCCTTCGAGACACATGCTGCCTGCAGTACCACCGGGCACCTGCTTGGTGGCAGTCAAAGACTGAGATAACTGGCCACCCCTCCCTGGGAGAGGAGTGCAGTACCAGGGACACTCAGTCCTCTCCCACCTCATTTACCCCCGGCAACCTGTGCTTGTTCCCAAACACGGGTCACCGGCACGGCAGGAGGAAAGGTGTCCAGTTCTTTAGCCCTCCACACCACCAGGCCGGCCTAATGGATGAACTCTTTGAAGGCTGCAGGCAAGGTTGCTGAAGTCTAGCAAAGTCATGGAATGGAGGCAATCTGAGATGAGGGATGAACTGAAAATTAAAAACAAAAAGAATTTCCTGCTGGTATTGTGATTGTGCTAGTAAATTTTAAAACCTTTTTGGGGCTGGGATCAGGAGTCTCCGGAGGCATCACCAGAATGTATGTCTCCTGTAAATTCTTAAAATATATATACACACACACACATTTGCGTATTTATTATTGTAACCAATAAACAAAGATTTATAACATACCACTTATCATGAAAACATAGAAGATGGAAAAAAAATACATAATCCAAAGTGCTCACAGTAATACCGGAGCCAATATCGTAAGTAAGAGATCTAACCAAATTTTTATATAAATCTAGCTCTCTATAATCTTATCATTTATATTTTATTTATTGTGATAGGTTTTTGGGGGAGGCAGATCATATTTTCAGGTTATTCAGGAAGAGTGAGAAGGTATTCCACACTTGTTCAAAAACTGGTCTCATCTGCTGTGTAAGGAATAATCCATGACTGGCTGTGCAACAATATTGTAATAACTGAACAACCTGGGTGGATTACGCCAAGAGCCTTCAACCACCAAGGAAGTGAGGTTGTTACAGCACTGATGCACACCTAGAGTGGATTATTATACTTTTATAACATGGGTTTACTCAGCCAGCTCCAGTGATTGGTTGAACAGCAGCAGCTGACTGTGGATTAAATTTTCTATTTATTCCATACTTGCAGTGCCAGATCTAGTTTTGTTAGAAAGGAGGAATGCATCACACCATGGATGGATTTACTGTCTCTCCTGATCTGTGTTTTCTCAGCAGCCATTGTTGTTATGCCTATTAGAGATAACGAACAGCACCTAACAGCAACACATGGGCTTAGCTGTGATTGTCCACGTACTCCCGGTATGTGGCATATAGGGCAGAAAGGCACATGCATATTTGCTTGCTGCATTTCGGAGATCCCTCTCCCCTTGCAGTCCCCCCTTCCCCTGACAATCAGCAATACAGATGTGCTTTACTGATGTGGGCCCAGATTCCCCGGCAGCACAGGTCAGCTGCAGACCACCCCCCTCCAGGCATCAGGAGGCGCAGTCAGGCTACACCAGCACTACTGAAAGTGACCAACTGTAACCCACAGAAACCTTGTTCAGACAGGCAATCAGTGTGTCAGTATCACACAGTCCTCCAGCAATGACACATGTCCTCTGTTCACAGCTTTGAGTAAGTACCTCAGCGGCTTGAATCATGCACTACACTGAAAGTGTAATCGGCAGTCTGCAGCTGTCAGTAGCGGAGCAGCATTAAACAGAAAGGGTAATTCATACCCAGCAGGTCTCCAACAGTCAATCAGTTTTCATGTTGAACAGCTGTCACAGTGTAATGATCAGTGTCAGAAATGGAGACCAAGTTGGATGCATATTTCCATGCAGTGCCAAAACTCTTCACTCTGCACTCCTGCAGTGTTGTCTCTGTTCTGTCTCTTTCATCTGCTACGCCATCCACACAAGCAGTCAGTGTGTCAGCCATACCCCCTCCTCCACCAATGACAGAGGTGCTCCATTCACAGCTTTGAGTAAGTAGCTGAGCCACTGCAGCCGTGGATTAAACTGAAAGTTTAATCCACACCCAGCAGGTCTGCCAGAGCCAGTCAGTGTGAGCCTTGTACAGCTGTCACAATATACAGATCAGCAGTTCTGTGGTATCCTGAGGTGAGATGTTACATTGTTATACAGCAAAAATTGATGAAATCATGTCAGATGTTTGATTCTCACACTTGCATCTCCTTAACAAGCAACAGCATGCATCTGTTGTTATGGACTACTTTGCAAGGTGGAAGGATAAAGTCCCTTTCTTCCATTAAAACAGGGACAGCAGCGGGGTTTCTAGCCTGTGCTAAACATAAACCATGTTATAAGCACAATAACCCACTCCAGTGGGTGTGGGGCTATAGACATTTAATCCATGCCTGGGGTGCTGTGAGGACACTTGGCATTGTGCCTCGTGCCTCACAATGCACCCCAGGCATGAATTAAATGCCTATAACCCCACACCCTGTCGTGGGTTATTGCTAACATAACAGTCGTAAAATGTCCCAAAGTGTTATACAATTACATAATCAGCCTTTTCCAAGTTTCATTGAATCAATCACAAATCATAGCCATTATATCTCTGTTGGAGGGATTTGAACTTCCAATGCAGAAGGATAATTTCCGTGCCTTGCTTAAACCTATATTTAAAAATAGTTTTGCGTGTTTCTGAAGATATAGTTTTTCAAGAATGGGGTTCCATCCGAGAAGAACAATCCCAGGGTCAGAGGGGAGAGTGTTATTCAAAAATTCTGTCAAGAATTTCAGTATATCTGTCCAAAAAGGTTTTAATCATTTGCAAGTTGCATACGTGCAGGAGAGAGAGAGTACTTCAATGGTTCTTACATCTGGGACAAAAATGAGAGAGTGTAGAGTTAAATGTATGCGGTCTGCATGGGGTAAGACTGGTTCTATATAAATATTTAAGTGACTTTGTTGAAGTATTGTATTCCTAGTCACTTTTTGGGGTGGATGCTGTTATGATACACCAATTATTATTAATAAGAGAAGCTCCTAAATCCTCTTCTCATGTCGATCCAACCTGAGCGAAATTTGTAGGATTATTCTCCAGCCTCTGGTTATAGATCTTGTATATTAGATTATCTGATAGAGGTATGTTTGTGATTAATACTTCTAGGGGAGATAACTGCAGCATATCCCAATTATTGTTTAGCATCATTCTCGCATAGTCCCTAACCTGGAAAAATATTAATATTTTTGCATTTGAGTGCAAGTTCGTTCTTTAAAGGAGAGCAACATTTATATAATAGGGGTGAAGTGATATGGTATCGGATAAAACACCATATCTCGATGACAGGCAGATAAAATGATGTGATTCATGGTAACTTGAGCTACCATGAGATAAATGTAGCTATGGTGGAATAAATGCTATTTATCCCCACTGTAGCTACATTTATATATATGGTATCTACGTCATGGATAGATCAAATTACATGTCAGCAATGCCAAACCATGAGACACCCTGGGAAAAGAAAATAGAAAGCACCTGTAAAACAAAGTCAGGAAAAGCATGTACATTCATGAACAAACCATGGCAGATTAACCAATCACAATACAGTTGCACAGAACACTTTCAGAAAGTCACTGGCAGAAGACAATAATTTAGTTTAAAAAATTGCATTTATAAAGCAGCCACGAAGACAAACTTTCCAAATATCAGACACAGCAGCAACTGTTCCTGACAAGTTACACAACAAACTAGTTGAAATATTAACTCACTTTCAGCAGGATACTGAACCACTCCTGGATCTTGAGTACCATGAACACAATAAAGAAATTACAGACTTGCAGTGGACAGAGACACCGTCAACCTTGGCTATGCCCCAAAAAATAAAAGAAAGAAGTATAAACATACTCCTTAACACTTTCACGGCAGAAATGAAAGTAAAGCCTGCAACATGAAAGTGAAAGTCCTGCCCACTCACAGAAATAAACCAGTAACACAGCGACTTCCCATACTAACCACAGATCAAACAACCAATCACAAATGAAACATAAACAAGAAACGCAGACACACAAAACCACAAGAAGCCTGTAACTAATAAACACTACTGTGAAAATTGGTTAAAATTAGTATAAAACACCCCAAAAATGCCATAGCTGTATTGTATGAACCAAATATGTGTTGGGCTGTGGTGGAATATGGGATTTATCTGCATTCATGCACACTGACCTTAGCATCACTCGTGGTTCCGCTACGCTCTGCCACTCGTGAAGTAGGTCAGTGTGCACTCATGCAGATAAATCCTGTATTCCACCACAGCCTAACACATATCCCCTGTATACTCCTGAAAAAAATTACGAACCTCTGCTATACCTTGGTATGTCCATGTTATATAGGCTGATCTGTTAGTGAAGGTTTGAAATCCAAATTCTTTGTTGTTGGGGTGTGTCTCGAGATTTTCAGCTTCCATCTTGTTAGTTTATTTATTTGTGACCAGGCTTAGTCATTAGCTTAGTGAAAGATGAGCAATTCTTATACAGGCTGTTCCCAGGAAAGTTAACGTACAGTGTATTTTCATTATTTTTTTTTAATTGATTTCCACACAATTTCATTTTGAGATGTTGAGAACCAAGTAGAGACAACCTCTGCCTGTGCTGCTAAATAATGCATCCCCAAATTTGGTAATGCGATTTTATTTGGGGTCATCTATTTTTCTAGAGTAACTTGGAAATTTTCTCTTCTAATGTTTTAGTGATTTTTTTTTTAATCCAACTTGATGAGATGTGTTTAAAAGGGATAAAGAAGTTTTTGGATGCATATTTATTTTTATCACACTGACTCTTCCAATCAAAGATATTGGGGGAGATTCCCATTTCTCTAAGTCTTGAGAGATCTTATTCAGAGTTTGTTGATAGTCGAGTTTATATAGATGGTTATGGTCTTTACATATCCAAGCTCCTGAATATTTAATAGAATCTTTAGCCAGAGGAAACATAGGATGGATTGCCTTGTCTGGAACAGCATTATGTGAAAGGATAAGAGGATAAGAACGTCTGTCTTTTTTTGCTATTCGATTTTGTATACTGAAAATTTCCTGAAGTAATCTGTGGCTGTTAATACACTTGGTGTATTTAAGAACATCATCCACATAGAGGAATATCTTTTGAAACCTGCCACCAATTCTGAGTCTTTTTTATTAATGTATCTTACGATAGGGTTTAGCTGATGGTTCTATGACTAATGCAAAAGGAGAGGTGATGGTGGGTAACCCTGTCTGGTTTCTCTGGACAGTCTAAATGAGGTTGAAAGAGTGTTATTTGTTCTAATTTGTACTGATGGTATGAGTAGATTCATAGATCCATGACAGGAATTTTTGTCCAAAACCCAAATGTTCTAGTGTAGTGAAGCTAAAGCTTCAGTCAGCATGATTACAAGCTTGCTCTGCATCTACTAACATTATTGCAGTTTCCCTTATTTACATGAGCTATTATGTTTCAGATGCTTCTGATATTATGTTCCCAATCTTCTGTTTTTATTAAAGCCAGATTGATCATTATGTATAATATAGCCAATTATTTTTTCCAGACATTTAGATAATACTTTAGCAAAACTTGAATAATCTAGATTAAGTAAGGAGATTGCTCTGCGGGATATGCAGTAAAAGGGTGCTTTATCAGGTTTCAGCATTACTGAAATAAATGCCTCATTGAACAAGAATGGTAACTTTGCTTGATTTAGAAAAGAGTTAAATAGTATAGTGAGACCTGGAATTAAGGTAGTTGAGAAAGTGTGATTAAAATGTGCGGAGAAGTCATTTCACCAAGGGGATTTGCATAATTTCATACTGCTTATTGCCTCCTCTACCTCCTACTGAGAAATCTCTTTCCATTGTGGAGACCTGGTCCTGTCTCCTCTCAGTTCTGATGCTGTTACTAGAAAGTCTGAGCATGTGTTGTTCTGGCCAAAAAAAGCATCTGACAGATGTACACTGGTAATTGTGCCTTTTGTTTTGCACAAAAATAACAGTGTATTTTTAAGGAGCAAATCAGGGTTAGAATTACCTCTGCCTGAATAATATTCATTCTTTCTTTCTTTCTCTCTCTCTCTCTCTCTCTCTCGCTTCCTTCCTTCCTTTCTTTCTTGAGTTTCACCAGGAAAAACATACTGATCTGCTGCTGCAATACATTACATTAATAATGTCATAATTATAATACAATAATTATCAGTAAAAATACACCATATACCATTGCGAGGAAGCCCAAGTAAGTAGTGCAAAACATAGCATAGCAATAGCAACAGTTCAGCAAGGTTCAACTGACAGCAAAATGAGGGAGTGAATGGAGAATGTGAGTACACTAAGGGACTAATCAAAGGGAAACATGGACCAAAAAAACAGGGTGGGGGTAGTAGTATGGAGAGCAGAGCACTGGGATTAGCCTAGAACCAGCAGCAACTGCAAGAGTATGTAGTGAGGCCACAGAAGAGGGATTTTAGTGAGAGGGAAGAAGGAGCATTATGAAGAATGTTTGTTAATCTGTGTTATAAAATGGATAAGAAAAATCCTGCACTATGACTGATGGAATCTTGTCACATGAGCAAGCAATTATCGCAGCACAGTCACAAAGGTCAATTAAAATATCTATGTTTTGAGTTTTGGGCACTTTTTTTACCATTTTATAAATGCATTTATAAAACTGGGCTCAGGAATCTAACCTACTGATTGGCCGGTACACCCTGTTTTTTTGTAGCAGGCATGTGCGCACAGGAGCAAAATGACTTTTTTTGGTTTTTATATAGAAACTTCTGCTGAGTTGCTTATTGTGTTTCATAACAGCAGAAAAGTGACTTCAGGGGGGAAGGGTGGTGATGGTGGTGGTGTTGAGTTACCAGCTGGCAATCCCACCTCCATGGTGAACCAGACTCGTTTTTGGTTCATGTGGATAGGTTCACGTGGGGGCGGGGGTCGCCTCATGGTAACTCACACCCCATCAAGTCTAAATGCTTAATTACATACTCCAGCATGTGTGGTTGCACACAAATAGCCATATTTCTTAGCTGGTTAAAGGCACTCAGCAATGTCCCGTGTCTAGGGCATGAGGTTATTATTGCAAAACCGCACACCTGACTCTCTGTCATAATTTACTTAGAACACATGACACTATTCATCAATTTCAGTTTTATTTCTGAATAGTTCTTATGATGCCTGATGATCTGCCTGCTGTGGAACCCCTGCATAAAATAATATTTTCCTGGACAATTTCTCTCTCCTCAGCAGACAGATGAGGCGGCACAGACAGATGGCTCTCAACAGCTGCAGTCCTCGGAGAACTCAGAGAAACAGCAACCCAAGAGGTTACATGTCTCCAATATCCCCTTCCGCTTCCGAGACCCTGACCTACGTCAAATGTTTGGGGTAAGTGGTTTTCTTAAATCATTTTCATTTTTATTCCTCAAGCCCTCCTTCTAGCGATGGCGGTTCCAACTTCCCTCTGCAACCTGCTGTTTCCTGGTTAGCAGAGCGTTAAGGAGTAAAGCCATGAAGAATGGGGGCTGTCATTTTTGATGCTCCTCACTCAACACCTGGGTACACTCTAGTAGGTCCCCTTAAGGTACTGCAGGTGATTTCAGACCTTAAGATCCTTGTGAGGATTTCCTGGTCATTACATGGATATTATAATAAATCACATATCTTACCTCAGTCAATAGGTATTGACCTGACAACATATGCTATCACATATGCTGTTACACACACACACACACACACACACACACACACACACACAGTATATGCTCATGCAGAGTCAAACCATACAGGGGTTATGTATCATAATTTTTTTTAAAAGAACTACTGGGAAGGGTGTTCGAGCCACTGGTGCATAGATTGTGACTCGAGACCCCTGATCCCCCGCCCAGGCAGTCCCAATATTTATTTAGTGAATAAAATACCTCATTGCTTGTAAAATGTCATCTTTCTGGGGTGCGGCCAGCATATTGATAATGGGAGCGCAGCCCCCTGGGAGATCGCACTGGCAAAACCCGCGAGATGATGACGCGGTGTTGCCTTTTTCACTCTGTTGCCCACATGGTCAGAGATAGTAAAATCTCCATATTGTGCGTACCCGGTGCTATTTTTACAAAACGTGCATATATGCTATGTGGGTGCCGGCACTCACATGGCATATATGCATCTTTTGTAAAAATAGCATGGGGTATACAAAATACAGAGGTTTCAATATCTCAGACCATGTGGGCAATAGAGACAAAGAGGCAACACCACGTCATCATCTTATGGGTTTTGCCAATGCAGTCTTCCAGGAGACTGCACTCCCAGTATCAATATGCTGGCCGCACCCCCCAGGAGATGACATTTTAAGAGCAATGAGGTACTTTATTCACTAAATAAATATTGGGACTCTGGGGGGGTGGAATCGGGGTGTTCGAGCCACAATCTATGCACCAGTGGCTCAAGCATCCTTCCCAGTAGCTCTCTTCTAAATTTTGCATGGAAACTTTACATATAATTTCATTAGGCTTAATTACATACAGCATACAGGATATATACATAAATCACACCCCATCTACGTTGCAATCCTGTGAGGACTACACTCATGTAAACCTTAGGAAGTTTACCTTATAGGCTATCCTTCAGCATTGAGAAATATGTTTGTAAAATGGCCCTCCACAGCTGTGTGATGCCAGGTTCTTTATTTAAAGAAACAGTTACTTTTTAAATGACCCTAGAAGCCATTAGCATCTTATTCATCCACAAAAACATCTGTGATGCAAAACAAAAACATTCAACTTTTTAAAGAACAGCACTGTGAATAAGCATAATACTTGGAACTATCACTAACTTTTGGTATACAAACCCAGAGATGTTTTGTACACTTCATATTTGCCAGATTTATTTATTTATTTAAGCGTTTTACCAGGAGGGCAGGGTACTGCTCTTTTCCAGATGCGCCGGGGGAGGGGGGAGTACAATAGAATAGATACAATTGATATACAGGTACAACAAAATTATACATATACAAATATAATAAGCACATACTAACAACCGATATGGACTGTTCAGGTCAAGGTATAACAGGACAGGCACATTTCACTCCGTTACACATAGCAGAACAGCATGGCTCATTCGGGAAGGGATAAGTAACAGATGACCAAGGTATGATGAACCATTGCTTAATTAGTTGCTGAAGGAGGCAGAGTTAAGGCTAGGCGCAAGTGCAGGCGGAGGAGAAGTGAGTAGTGAGATGAGCATTCAGGTACTGGGTTGTGGGGGCATACCGAATGTCGGCAGGGAGGGAGTTCCACAGTTTAGGTAGCTTAAATCTGAAGGCGTACGGGCCTGTGGTGGTGGTGGACATATGAGGGATGGAGAAGAGACTGTTATCATTGTTCCTGAGTGAGTAGGTAGGCTGGGAGGTGGCAACAAGAGCCAAGGAGAGGTAGGTGGGTGGGGACAGTGACCAGAACTTGGCCGCGAGGTGAGCACAGTGTGTCAGATGGTGGTCCTGCAACGAGGGGAGAGCCAGCAACTGATAGAAGGTACAGTGGAGTAGGAGTAGGAGTAGGAGCAGTCAAGGGTGAAGCGACAGAAGCAGTAGAAGAGAGGGTCCAGTTTGGCCTGGGTGGACTTAGGGGTGGCACTGTAGACTACATTGCTGTAGTCGAGGACTGGCAGGATCATTTTCTGAACAATAGCATGGTGAGCCGGCAGAGGGATACAACCATGATTCTGGTAAAGAGTACCCAGTCTGGGGTGCAGTTTTTTGTGGATGGCATCTATATACGCAGAGAAGTCCAGGTGCTGGTCAAGCCAGACCCCGAGATGTCAGAAGGAGGGGCTGTCCTCCAGAGTGGCCCCGTCCAGGGTGTGGAAGGTAGGGGTGTGGTGAGCCTCTAAAGTCTCTGCCTAGTGCTGAAGGTCATTGAGATGGTTTTCTTGGCATTGAGGTGTAGCTGGTTTGAGTGAAACCAGAGCTGGACATTGTTGAAGTCCTGCTGGAGTCTGGTCACTATGTCAGTGGTTGAGGGTCCGAATGTAAACAACATTGTGTCATCCATGTACATATGGATAGCAGTCTGTGGGCAGATGGTGGGGAGGTCATTAAGGAATATGGAAAACAGGAGAGGCCCCAGGACTGAACCCTGTGGCACATCTGATGAGATAGGCAAGGGGGGGGGCGGAGATTGCACTAGCGATTTTGACCAACCTATTCAGATAGGAGTGGAACCAGTTGGTAGCCGTATCAGAGAGCCCTGCGTAGGAGAGCTTGGTCAGGAGGAGAGACTGACAACAGTAAAAATGGAAAGGGACCTGGGGGTAATTATATCAGATGACCTAAAGGTTGGCAAGCAATGTGAGAAGGCAGTAAGGAAGGCTGGGGGGATACTGGGATGCATAGGGAGAGGCATCAATAGTAGGAAACAGGAAGTTGTTATCCCTCTGTACAGACAGTTGGTGAGACCCTATCTGGAGTACTGTTTGCAGTTCTGGAGACCCCATCTCCACAAAGACATAGACAGAGTGGAGGCTGTCTAGAGGAGGGCAACCAAAATGGTGCAGGGTCTGCACCAGAAGACATACAAAGAAAGATTAAAGGAGCTTAATATGTATACCCTTGAGGAAAGAAGGAGAGAGGGGACATGATAGAAATTTTCAAGTACCTCAAGGGAATCAACAAAGTCCAAGAGGGTGGCATCTTTCAGAAAAAGAGATGTGCAAGAACAAGGGGGCACAATTTGAAGATAGAGGGGGGACGGCTCAAAGGTAATGTGAGGAAGTATTTTTCACAGAGAGGGTTGTGGATGCATGGAACAGCCTCCCTGAGGAGGTTGTGGAGTCAAGAACAGTGAGGGAATTCAAGAATGTATGGGACAGACATAAGGCAGTCCTAGTGGGAGGTAGGAGGAAGTAAGCTGTTGGTTAATTAGGATCTGCAGCTTATCTGTTAGGTAGGAAAATGGGCAGACTAGGTGGGCCAAGTGGTCCTTATTTGCCGTTAAATTCTATGTTTCTATGTTAGAGAGTGAGATAGTGTTGAATGCTTTAGCTAGATCGACAAAAATTGCTGAGGTGATGTGACCCTTGTTCATGGCAGTGAAATGTAATTGGTGAGCCTCAGCAAGGATGAGGTAGTGGAATGGGTCTTCCTGAACCCAGACTGGTAAGACATGAAGAAGGGAGAGGAATTGAGGAAGGAGGAGAGTTGAGAGAGGACAAGGTGTTCTTGGAGTTTATCCAGGATAGGGAGGAGGGAGATGGGGCGATAGTTGCTGGGAACCAAGGGATCACCACCTTTCAGGAATGGGATGACCATGGCATGCTTCCATTCAGAAGGATGGATGCTAGGGTGAAGGAACAGTTGTAGAGTGCAGCTGGGGGGGGTCCATGGTAGGGGCCGATAAGTACAGCATTTTGGTGTCCAGGCCAGAGGGGCATTTGCCCTTGGATGGGTTTAGGGCCAATAGGGCTTTTAGTACTTCAAGAGGGGAGACATGGCTGAAGTAGAAGGAGGAGAGGGGGGAGTGGGAGCTTGGGGGGGAAGGCAGAAGCTTATAATGTTGGTGGAGAAGATAGTAATGATGAGGTGCAGCTGGTGAAGTAGGTGTTGAACGCCGAGGCCACACCTGATGAATCGGTGACAGAGGAGCCAGCTATGTTTAAGGTGGGTGATGGAGGCTGGGGGGGGTGAAAAAAAGTGATTTGACCACCTTCCAGAAATTTGCAGGATAGTTAATGTTTGTGTGGAAAGTAGTTTTGAAATAGTTGGCCTTAGCCTGGTGGGTTAACCTTGTACATGCGTGACGAAGTGTCTGGTACTTTTGGTGATCTAGAGGAGAGTTGGAGGTTTTGTAGGCTCTCCATGCCAAGTCCCTTGCTCTGAGGTTGGCAATGATGTTGGCAGTTATCCATGGTAGGTGGGTACCTCTCACTCTGGCCCTTCTGAGTGGGTCATAGTGGTCCCATACTGCTAGGAACCTAGATTTGAAGCCTTCTAGGGCAGAGTCAATGTTGGAGGCTTGGTGGATGGGTGACCAGTTAGCGTTTGCCAGGTCATGGAGAAGGGAGACAAGGTCAAGAGATTTGTAGGACCTGGTCATGATGGTGTGTGGGGGGGAAGGGAGACACCTTTGGCCTGACAATTTTTCTTACCATGTACATCATGTGGTGGTCACTTAGGGT
The DNA here is from genome assembly GCA_016271365.2 of Neoceratodus forsteri. Lineage (NCBI taxonomy): Eukaryota > Metazoa > Chordata > Ceratodontiformes > Ceratodontidae > Neoceratodus > Neoceratodus forsteri. The sequence goes on from JADMNL010000024.1 coordinate 449,368,803, forward strand.
GTCCTGTAGGAGACCAGAGGCAAGTATCCTGTTTGGGTGGGAGGTGAGGGACCAATCGAGGAGTGAGTTGTTAAGCATTTTGAGGTTTAGGCGAGTGGGTTCGGAGATCATTTGTGATAGGTTTAGGGAAGTTACCAGGTTGTGAAGCTTGGTGTTCACATTAGGAAGCCAATTTAAGTTGAAGTTCCCAAGTATGTGTAGCTCACCCCCTTGAGCTTTTATTTTTAGGGCACTGAGATGATTCATGATGTTGGGCAGGGAGGTATCTGGGGAGCAATAGGAACCTGCAATGAAGAGGGGAGCCATGTGAGGGAGTGTTAATTTTATCATTAAGGTGTCAGTGGTCTGTGAAGGTGTAGGTAGTGTGATTTGGGTGAACTGGAGCGAAGACGCGATATACATTGCAATGCCGCCACTTCTTTTGCCACCGGGTTGGACATGGTGAATTACAGTATAACCCAGGATATGGGTTTTGGTGTCTTTGTTGAGTGGTTTTAACCAGGTCTTCGAGATAACCAGCACATCTGGGTGAAGGGAGAGGACATTTGGCTGCGACAGGGTTATAAACCCAGCAACTTATCTGGAATGGATATCATTAACTTGATATTAAGGAATTGCAAAATTTGTATAAATGGACCGATTCAGAATTGTTGTTATTAGAATTAAAGTTACCTTATTCCAAACCTATATTGCTGATTGGCATTTACCGCCCACCTAAAAGTAGTTTAGTAGTTTTTTCTGAAATGCAAAATGTACTGAAGAATTACCCAAATTCACATGAACTTTTGATAATTGGGGATTTAAATGTTGATTGGGGAAAAATAGATGCTCATCATAGCTTAATTGATATGGCTACAACACTGAATTTGGTGTAACTGATAAAAGATGTAACTAGGTTAAATGCAGCAAATCCTGGTAACTCAGCTATTTTAGATCTTATATTTACTTCAAACCCAGAAAAGTTTATAAAAAGTGGAGTGTTACCAGACTCAATGTCAGATCATCAGATAATTTTTTGTATTAGAAATCAGAAACTTAAAAAGGCTCCCAAGAATATTGTACAAACTAGAGTATTTAAACATTTTGACTACATTCAATTTATGCAAGAACTAGAAAGTTATAATTGGGAGAGATTAGAATTAATTCCCAGTGTGGGGGATGCATGGGATATGTTTCAAAAACATTTAATACAAATTTGTAATAAACATGCTCCTATAAAAGCTAGGTTGATAAAATCAAATAATGCCCCATAGTATGATTCTGGTTTGTTTAAAATTAAAAGACCTAGAGATAAGGCATGGAAACAAGCTAAATTAGCAAAGGGAGACCAGGAATGGGATAAGTATAAACAGCTGAGAAATTTATATACTAAAGAAATTAGGAAGGCTAGACAGGCCTATTGTAATAAAAAATTGTCTAAAGAAATGATGGAAAATCCAAGGGCATTCTGGAACACAATAAATAAGTTACACAAGGGTCCAAATATGGGTTATCCCAGTTATTTCCTAATTAATGGTAGTAAACTGGATTTAGGAAATAAGGTAGTTAATGAGTTTAACACCTTTTTTACAAATATGGGTACTAATGCAATAAAATTGGGAGGAGGAAATGTTAATCAGGTCTTACAGAGTAATCCTCAGATAAATGGTACAGATAGAACTTATGCGCAAATTGGTACACAAGTTGAGTTCAAATTTAGCCCTATTACTAGAGGAGATGTTAGGGACTTGTTATTTAAAATGAATATCAATAAAGCAGAAGGTATGGATGGTATTCCCAACATCTTATTAAAGTATGCAGCTCCCACTATTGATCAACCTTCAGCAAATTTATTCAATTTGTCCCTTCTTTCTGCAGAACTACCCCAAGTTTGGAAGACCGCCAAGATTGTGCCAATCTATAAGACAGGATCTAGGATGCTATTAGAAAACTATAGGCCAATTTTCCTTTTACCAACTATCTCTAAAATTTTGGAGAAAATTGTTGCTAAACAATTACAGGCATTTTTGAAAGATAATGAAATCCTTAATGGTTACCAATCAGATTTTAGACCAGAGCATAGAACTAATACTGCCATAATAAAGGTCACAGGAGATATTGTGGAGGGTATGGACAGGGGGATGCCAGTGGGAGCAATTTTTGTTGATCTCTCAAAGGCATTTGATACTCTGGACCATGGCATCCTCCTGTCCAGACTAAAAACCTGTGGTATGTCTGAACCGGTAGTAAATTGGTTTCAAAATTACCTTGATTCAAGATTACAGCAAGTGACCATCAGAGAGTGGTCATCTGACCTGAAATTGATTGTTTCAGGAGTTCCACAAGGATCCATTTTGGGTCCCATACTATATAATTTATACATGAATGATTTGGGGTTTGAACAACCGGGGGTACGATATCATCTTTATGCTGATGATACAATTGTATACTTTGCTGATTTTTCAGTGAAATCCATTCAATTAGTATTACTACAGGCTTTTGACCATCTGCAGGATTTTCTGTTTAGATCTAAGTTGGTCTTAAATGAAAAAAATCTCAGGTAATGGTATTCCATAGGGGTTATGGGCCTGAAGTAGATCAAGATGGATTACAAATTAAAACATTTTCTGGAGGTAATTTGCAACAAGTTGCTAAATATAAATATCTGGGGGTGTATTTAGATACAAAACTTAAATGGGATAGTCATATAGATAGCACCTTGATAAAAGTTGGAAAGTGCTTCGGGTCATTATATAGAGTAAGAAACAGTATGCCTTTGGAAATTAGAAAATTAGTTGCAACTGTTGTAGTATTACCCATATTGGAGTATGGGAATTTGATTTATATGGGTGCCTCAAAAGAGCAGCTATTTAAGCTTGATGTTATGTACAATAAATTAGCCAGATTTGTACTGGGTGCAACAAAGATGACACATAGAGTAGATATGTATAAAGAACTGGACTGGTATACCTTATCTCAAAGGCGGGTTTTTAGTGCAATTATATTAATGCTAAAATGTATCTCAGGAAAAGTCCCTAAATACCTGGCTGAGAGTATTAATATAAAAAGTTCTGTTGAGGGTTTGCGTTCTGCAACTAGCCTGGAATGTTTGGTTCCAAGCCACAGAACGATCTGGGGGGATAAGCATTTCCTAAATATCGGACCTTCCTTATGGAATAATTTGCCTGGGAAGCTCAGACCCCTTGAGAAGGATTTTCAGTTGCACTAAATTAATCAATGGTTTACTGAGAATACCATCTATGATGGGGATTAGTCTGGAAAAATAAGGATAATGGAATGGTAGATTGTAAATTGTATTAAATGTTTATTGTGGATTATTTTGTTGCTATGTGGTATGTCTTTGGTTTACTTAATTGTGGATTTTTTGGAAATGTGTCATATTTATTGATGTATAAATGTGTTGTATTTATTGTTTTGTTATATATTGTAATATTATAAGAGTAACTGGAACTGATACCCTGGACCTCACTGTAAATGAGCTTTGGCTCAGTGGAGATATCCATATTCATTTTTGTATGAATAAAAATCTTTTACTACTACTTACATTAACTGCAGGTACTGCGGAACACTTTTCAGAAGGACAGTCTTACAGGATTTAGGACACTGTCCTACGTGCTGGGCCATTGGAGATCTTAGGGTTCAGCTCCAGGAAGCATGGGCAGAGATTGCGCACCTCAAATTTCATATTCAAGAAGAAATACATTATAAGAACCACCCGCCATTTCCCCAACATCCAACAGAAGAACCTCAACCGCAGAGGGTAGTTGGTCCAGGAGATTGGCAGGTGGTTAGGAGGGGCAAATCGGGTGCCCCATCACTCTGTGCTCTCCGACATATTACCTCCAAAAAACATTTAAACACTACAAACAGGTATCTGCCTCTATCTCCAAAATCAAACAAAGGGGCAGAGGACACTGCAGAGCAGGACACTGCAGCACAGGAGCTAGCACAACAAAACTCACCCAAATCAGGAACCAAAACAAAAAAAGCAAAAAGGAAATCCAAAAAACTTTTGATCATAGGAGACTCCATGATTCGGGGAGATGATACCCATCTCCAGCCAGGGATAATGGTCAGATGTCTCCCAGGTACATCAGCGTGGAGAGACACTGACCGCATTGCTAAAATTGTTTACAAAGCAGGAGAAAACATTGACATCCTGGTACACATAGGGACTAATGATCTCGCCAGCCAGTCAGTTGTGGAGACCAAGGAACACCTGACTAGGCTGGGTGACAAACTATCATCCATTTCATCCGACATCTCCTTCTCTGAGATCCTGCCAGTCTGGGATGGGGGGGCAGATGGACAGAAGGTCAGAGAAGGGGAGATGGGGAGCTAAACATGTGGCTCAAGGGCTGGTGCCAGGAAAAAGGACACAGATTTATAGGGAGCTGGCAACAGTTCTGGGAGCAAAAGTTCTTTAAATTTGAGGGACTGCATCTGACTAAGGAGGGAGTCAGTGCATTGGGGCAGAAGTTTGACATCTTTGCAGAATATTTAAACTAGCAAATGGAGAGAGGGGGGTGCAGCACCCCACACATCGAATGAGAAGAATACCCCTCCCCCCTCAGCTAGTTGTGAAACAGGGGTTCAGCATGTTTGCAGTTCATTTGCATCACCAGTTAAGAAAAAAGGTCCATCTCCCCATATGACGCACAGGAGAAATGCCAAACCTCACCTAACAACTAACACACCAAATCTGGCCAATGGAAAATCATGTACATAAATGCTCACAGCCTGAGAAATAAGATCCCAGACCTGCAGACTATAATGTCAGAGGCTAAACTGGACATAGTAGCAATTAGTGAGACGTGGTTTACCAGTAACCACACTTGGGAGACTTCAGTACCTGGCTATCTACTGTTCAGAAGAGACCGAGGTGCAAAAAGAGGGGTGGAGTGGCCCTGCATGTCAATGAAAATATCAAAGCTACAGAAATTCAGAATACACATAAGGAGCCAGAAGAACTGTGGGTCATCCTGGAAACAGAAAATGGGACAGCCATAAGAACTGGGGTTGTCTACAGGCCCCAGACCAGGGGGAGGACATTACTGTTAGAAGATATACAAAACATGACAGCTAAAGGGGAGGTTCTGATAATGGGAGACTTCAACATGCCGGATACAGATTGGTCAATACCAGCAGGAACATCTGCCAGAACTAGACACATGGTGGATTCTGCGGGAGGGCCTCAAACAACTGGTACAACAACCCACAAGAGACAGGGCTATCCTAGATCTAGTACTGACTAACAGGAAGGGATCACAGATCTCCAGGTAGAAGGTCACCTGGGGCCAGTGACCATCACATGGTATGGTTCATTTTGGCCACTACATCTAAATCATCCCATTCCAAGGCAAAAATATGGGACTTCAGAGGAGCTGACTGATAAGATGGCCAACAGAGTTAAGCTAGCCCTGGCAAAAGAAACACAGGTGAGGGGGTACAGGCAAAGTGGGCAAGCATTAAGAATGCAATACTTGAAGCAACATCCCATTGTGTTAGACAGAAAATGAAGTGCAAAAGAAGAAGGAAACCACTTTGGTTCTCAAATACAGTAGCAGAAAAGGTCAGAGCCAAAAGGCTGGCCTTCAGGAAATATAAGGGAACACAGCGGGATGAAGATAGGGAGGTATACCAAACTGCCCTAAGGGAAGCAGGGAAGGCAGTAAGGCAGGCAAAGTCTCAAACTGAGGAAACACTAGCACGAACAGTGAAAGAAGGTGACAAGACTTTCTATAGATACATTAGTGATAGGAGAAAGTCCAGAGGGGGTATTGCTAAACTCAAAGGAGAAAAGGGGGCATGTGAGGAGGAGGACCCTGTAAAAGCATCTATCCTAAATAGATACTTTTGCTCAGTATTTACTGAAGAGAAGGTAGGGCAGGGCCTACAGCTCAGCACCATGGACACAGGGGGAGGGAGGGAGCACTACTCCTTCACAAAGAAGGGTCCTACAAGAGCTTGCTAAGCTCAGGGTGGACAAGGCAATGGACCTGATGGCATACATCCCAGTGTACTTAAGGAGCTAGGGTGGAACTAGCAGAGCCATTAGCAGAACTGTTTAGTGAGTCTCTGAGCACTGGAGAGGTCCCAGAAGACTGGAGAAGGGCTCATGTGATCCTGCTCCACAAGAGTGGTAGCAGGGAGGAGGCAGGGAACTACAGACCAGTCAGTCTTACCTCAGTAGTGGGCAAGATTATGGAGGAAGTCCTTAAGGAAAGGGTAGTGCAACACCTGGAATCCATAGGGGCTCAGGATCCAAGACAGCGTGGGTTTACAAAAGGAAGGTCCTGTCAAACTAATCTCATAGATTTCTTTGACTAGGAAACCAGAGTGGTGGACCAAGGGGGAGCAGTTGATGTCGCCTACCTTGACTTCAGCAAAGCTTTCAACACTGTTCCACATAGAAGATTGATAAATAAGCTGGGTAGGCTCGGGGTGGGTCAGAAGTTGGTCAACTGGGTGGCAAACTGGTTGACGGGCAGAAAACAGAGAGAGGTGGTAAATGGTATACAGTCAGAAGAGATGCAAGTCACATGTGGGGCACCTCAGGGATCAGTCCTGGGGCCAGTCCTGTTCAATATCTTCATTAATGACATTGCAGATGGACTAGAGGGTAAGACTTGTCTGTTTGCAGATAACACCAAGTTCTGCAACAGAGTAGATGATCCAGATGAGGTGGGCAGAATGAGAAGAGATCTGGATAAACTAGCAAAATGGTCGGAAGAGTGGCAACTGGGATTTAATGCAAAGAAGTGCAAGATCATGCACATAGGGAAGAGAAACCCTGAAGCCACCTATAGGCTGGGAGGAGAGTTGCTGGCAGTCACAAAGGAAGAAAGAGACTTGGGCATCATCATCACCGATGACCTGAAATCATCCAAGCAGACCTCTAAAGCAGTAGGTAAGGCTAGGGGATGTTAGGGTGTATTAGTAGGGGTATCACAAGTCGTAAGAGGGAGGTAATAATCCCTCTTTACAAGACACTGGTTAGGCCCATCTGGAGTACTGCAGTACTGGAGGCC